>JAPFBL010001924.1:0-2400000 GCA_026182355.1 Hermatobates lingyangjiaoensis | reverse complement strand
CCTCACTGGTGTGTAATAAGGCTAGGCACGGAAATCAGTATCACTTTGTTCAAAGAAAGCCTGACACTGACGGTGATTGAATCACTGGATGATGTTCACAGCAGAAACTACTGGTTTTAGTCTCAGTAGACAACATATATCTAAGTATTGTCCACAGAGTGCGTGCTCAAGTACGATGTACTATGAACAGAGCACACAGAATTTGCGTATATTCCAACTGCTTCTCCCCAAAATAACACACTATTTTCTAATTTGTACAAGTGACGAATTCATTTTCAGCAAACTTTCGTTGAGATTTATTTGTTTCTAAAGCACGGTTTATGGACTCTTATTTCTCAGAACGTAACTTTCTAGAAAACTTTAAATATGCTGCTAGATTTTTTTGTATTATAGTGACGCTGAAGATTGCACTCTTTCAAAACGGCAATTTCGCTGCATAATGCGCAGCTAGCTTTCTGGTCTTTGTTTCCACAAACTTGTCATACTAATTGTTAATACTAACCATTAATTAATTGTCATTTACTAATTAGTAGCAAGATTAATTGTATTGCTATTCTTAATTGAAAACGGGACAGCCAGCGTCCCCTCTTCTTTTCTTAGTAGCCATAATAAACGGTGAAGCAAACGGAATCTGAAAATTAAAAAAATATTGAATTAGAAACATAATTAAAACCCTGTTGAAGAAAAGCAAAGGGTTCACTGGTGAAGCTACGGCTCGTCAAAGGTAGGGGAGAGAACTGGGAGAAATAGAGTGCCAAATTTTCCTCTTCCAAAAATGTCTCTTTAAACTTTCATTGAAATCTGTTCTTTACTACATCATTAGATCTTCAAAATCCATCATTTGTTTTCTTTTTAGCAAAACCAAGTTTTATCTATATATTTGATTGATAATGTCAAGTGATTTTACAACAATAATGTAATGGGAGAAGTGAGACAGTGGGTTGGTAGAACCAGGACAATTTTCTGATATTTAAAACAAAATATTGAAATTGTATCACATAGTTTCGTGTCTCATACTTTGTATCAAGCAATTTTAAGTACAGCAGGCGGGTAGATCATCTGACGTTGCGGATCATGTCCAGTCCTCGCGCCGTAGTTTAGTGACCACCCCTTGTCTAGTAAGTCAGTTTTGTTCGGTATAAGGTATCGGTAATTTATTGTCTTTTTATTTAATTTTCTTTAGTCTATGACGATTCTCTGTTTTTGTTTTCTGCACGCATGTAATTTCTTGGGACTCTCTCTTTTTATTTAATTTTCTTTAGACTATGACGATTCTCTGTTTTTGTTTTCTGCACGTGTGTAATTTCTTGGGACTCTCTCATTTTATTTAATTTTCTTTAGACTATGACGATTCTCTGTTTTTGTTTTCTGCACGTGTGTAATTTCTTGGGACTCTCTCTTTTTATTTAATTTTCTTTAGACTATGACGATTCTCTGTTTTTGTTTTCTGCACGTGTGTAATTTCTTGGGACTCTCTCATTTTATTTAATTTTCTTTAGACTATGACGATTCTCTGTTTTTGTTTTCTGCACGTGTGTAATTTCTTGGGACTCTCTCATTTTATTTAATTTTCTTTAGACTATGACGATTCTCTGTTTTTGTTTTCTGCACGTGTGTAATTTCTTGGGACTCTCTCTTTTTATTTAATTTTCTTTAGACTATGACGATTCTCTGTTTTTGTTTTCTGCACGTGTGTAATTTCTTGGGACTCTCTCATTTTATTTAATTTTCTTTAGTCTATGACGATTCTCTGTTTTTGTTTTCTGCACGTGTGTAATTTCTTGGGACTCTCTCATTTTATTTAATTTTCTTTAGACTATGACGATTCTCTGTTTTTGTTTTCTGCACGTGTGTAATTTCTTGGGACTCTCTCTTTTTATTTAATTTTCTTTAGACTATGACGATTCTCTGTTTTTGTTTTCTGCACGTGTGTAATTTCTTGGGACTCTCTCATTTTATTTAATTTTCTTTAGTCTATGACGATTCTCTGTTTTTGTTTTCTGCACGTGTGTAATTTCTTGGGACTCTCTCATTTTATTTAATTTTCTTTAGACTATGACGATTCTCTGTTTTTGTTTTCTGCACGTGTGTAATTTCTTGGGACTCTCTCATTTTATTTAATTTTCTTTAGTCTATGACGATTCTCTGTTTTTGTTTTCTGCACGTGTGTAATTTCTTGGGACTCTCTCTTTTTATTTAATTTTCTTTAGTCTATGACGATTCTCTGTTTTTGTTTTCTGCACGTGTGTAATTTCTTGGGACTCTCTCATTTTATTTAATTTTCTTTAGTCTATGACGATTCTCTGTTTTTGTTTTCTGCACGTGTGTAATTTCTTGGGACTCTCTCATTTTATTTAATTTTCTTTAATCTATGACGATTCTCTGTTTTTGTTTTCTGCACGCGTGTAATTTCTTGGGACTCTCTCTTTTTATTTAATTTTCTTTAGTCTATGACGATTCTCTGTTTTTGTTTTCCGCACGCGTGTAATTTCTTGGGACTCTCCAGATAGGTGAATTACATGGTCATTGGGAAGGTTTAATTATTTTCTGCTGCATCCTATTTGGTTTTGAGCTTCATTCTTGGGTATTTCAGGGCAAGTTTTGTATATGCAAACCAGTGTATGCAGGTATTTCATTACTGGTTTTAATGGTAGGTATTATTTTGTTTGTGAATAGTTAATAGTTGGGCGGTTTCATGAAATATTTGTGCATATTCTTTTACTAATTTGTTATTGCTATTTTTTCTTCATTGTCCATATTTTATGTTCGAATTGTCTCAAAAATTAATTTTGTATTTCTTAGTATGTTAAAAAATTTAACATTTGGTTCTAACTCTCTAAAATAAGAGAATTTTCTTACAACTATTTGCTTTAAATTTAGCATGGATTTCAAGTAATTACAGTTTGTTCATCAGTTTCCAATGTGTTGTATTCGTGTTGCAAGGGTCACTACCATTTTCTAAATTAAACATCGGCTGGCCAAATATGTTTGGCTGTGTTGTTTTGGGAAATTAGTATTTCTGTTGAAATCGACGGTTGTGTTGGGATGTATTGTTTATTGTCATATTGTTCTCAAACATAGTTTTTGATTGAGTATTACTTTTTTAGTGCGAAGTATGTTCTTTTATTGAACTGCTGTTTGTTAGTGTATGGTATTTTTTGGTCTGGGTTTTATCGTTATGTTTTTTATTCTTGTGTTTTTGTTGTGCTTTTGTGTGAACTAGTAATCGTTCGTTAACATGTTTAATGCTTAATTTAACTAAATCCTCAGGGTTTTTGCTATGCATAAGGTAACTAATGGGTTCTTTCAACCCTTTAAGGAAAGCCCTTAAAGCTAAATTTCTAGTGAATGCACATATCACGGATGACTGATTATGTTCCGTATGATTTCTACAGTATGCTATTTGCAAGTTTAACAAGTTTTCCACTTTGTTGTAAAAGTCAAATGGAATTTCTGTCTGATTCTGACAGAGTGCAGACATTTCAGTGCCTCGTGTGTAGCCGTTCTTACGATCACTCTAATTATTTACAACAGCAACTTTTAACTCTTACCATGTGTTAACAGTGTCGTTATTAATGATTTTGTATGCAAGTTCTTTTATTTTTACTAATAAACTAAACATATGATATTCCTTCTGGAAGTCAATCGGATCTTTCTGGTTTAATTCTTTCTCACCAATCTTTCACTAGTTTCATTAAAACCCAGGACAATCGAAGGCTCAGGGACGATGTCCAAATATTTTTTTTTCAAGGAATATTTTTTTCAACAGCTGTTGTGTTAAACAAGTCACAAAAAAATATAAACAAAATTCAAGATAATAATAAAATAACAAACTATTTATTCGTTTTTCAACAAATAACAACAGTAGTAACGTTTAAAATAGTCCTAAAATTTGTTAATTTATTTTTTTGTTACTGTAAAATATTGAATATTTTTTTCAAACAGTTACTAGCTTACGTACAAGTTAATTGCAAACTAGAATTTTTTTCAATTCTTTCTGACAATTTCTGAGCAATTGACTGAAGCTTTAAATGAACAGAAGAATTGCTCTCATTATGCCTGGCTCTCGGGATCCTTTGACAGTACCTCAGTTGCTGTTTCTTGGAACTGATGGACTTTAGTTAGATCTTGAAAGAAGTCGGTCTTACAACTTGTATTGCTCCTAGCTTATATACAATCCTTAGCTTATGGCCCATTTATACTACTCGAGCGCTGAAAACAGAATTACAAAATTATCATTATTATTTTTTATTACAAGGAATATTTAATATAATGGTTTTTAATTGTTATGTTTACAAGGAATCTAGATATATCAGTAATAATTAACTTACATGAAATGGCTGAAGGCCTGACAGTGTGAGTATGACAGACAGCCTAGAACTGGAACGTGGTGAAACCGCGTTCCTTACATAAACTCTTTAATGCCGATTTTACAAAAATGGATGAACGCTAAAGTAGATCCAACTCTTCTCCAGTAAACTTTATATATATTATAAACTACATTCACAAAGAGAACACAAGGAAATGAAACAGAAACTCACTACTATATTTCGATGGACTCGTCATCAGGTAGATAGAAGTGAATCGCTCCGAAGATTGGCAACGACTGGCTGATAGCCTTGAAGAAGCACTCAAAAAGTTTCTACTATACTTACGTAGAAGGGAGGGGAGACTAGGACAGATAAAGAAATGAATAGCAAACGAACGAAATTAATATTTAAATAAAAACTATTCACATATAATAAAACCCAAAATAAAAATAATAAAAAAACAAAAAAAAATAAAGTAAGAAACTAACAAATCAAAGGAATAATCAACGATTGAGGTTAAGACCAGGAGCAGCTCTACCTCCCAAAAGACTGTTAAGTGCTTCTTCTGAAGCTCTCAGAGTGACTTCAGAAATAGTTTCAGTTATCTGCCTCAAAACCTGTACATGGAACCAGTTAATAAAACTGATTCCGTGAACTGGCATAAGTAGCAACCGGAAGCTCACTGCGTTTGCCAATGGACAACCTGTGATTATTCATACCCAGGCTTAGCTTGGTGGAAGCCAAACCAACATAAAAAGCATCACACTGGGTGAAATCCAACGGTAAACACAGTTATCATAGGTACAAGAGGTATTGTAAGGGATAGGGTAGGTGCGTTTGCTGAGGAAAGAAGTAAAGGAAGGAACAGGATTGATGATAGTGCAAAAAAGACATCCACGATGTCCACATTGAACCATACCACCAGCACTATTAGAAAGCTTAGAAGAAGAGATGTGAGAGAAGATAGATCGAAGATTAGCAGGTTTGCGGTAGGAAGGAAGGTACCTCTCTGAAGACAGAAGAAGTGCCGGAGGAAGAAGAAGGTATAGGGAAAATCTGCTTGATAACTGCGCCCAGCCTATGAGTACCAGGAAAATAAGTAGTGAGGAGGAAAGTAGAGTCACTGCGATTTCTACTAGGACCAGAATTATGATGCACATCAGCAGGGACTATCCGATTATTAATGAAGTTAGGAGGATAACCACGATCAGAAAAATTTCTTTTTCCAAGTCTATTTAGAAGGAACGATTATTTAAACTGCTGCAAATTTTGTGGAGACGTATGGATAAGGATATCTGGGGTGGCCTTTTTAATGTGGGAGGGATGAAAACTATAGAAATACAGGTACTGCTGGGCATTAGTTGGCTTGATATGTACAGAAGTAGAAAGATGACCATAGTTGAAGGTGACATTGACATCCAAAAAGGGAATGAGGGCAATGGACACTTGGTGGGTAAAGGAAATGGATGAAGAGAATGTTTGGAATGATGTAAGGAACAGGTCCAACTTATGTCTACCATGAAGCCACATGAAAAAAATATCATATATATAACGTAATTAAAGGATGGGAAGGAGATTGCGAGTGGCAATGAAATCTTGTTCCTTGACCCAACTTAAAAAATTTTAGAGAGCATGCTTCATCATTCAAAAGACAGTCCATCAAGCATGACATTCATCAAATAAAAAGTCTCTGCATATCCTTGCATGTAATAGCTATCATTATACAAAGTTTCATTGGGTCCGCTACAAGAAATCACTAGATTAGAGCGATACTACTCATCCCTGAGAACAACCCTCACTGTTCACAACTCAAGTTTTGAACTTGTTTTTTACAATAATACAGTAATGTGTATATTCTATATTTTGTGTATTAATCTACCCATATATTAGTATCATTCATAAATTCGAAGCCTTTTGTCATCAGTTCCTTCCATATCCAAGAATTAATCCAAAGCAATTCCTTTAAGTGTTCATAGTGTTTCTACATTGTAAGAAAAATATCAAAGCAATATTTCCTTAATTACCTTCACACACTTACATAGAAGAGTATCTCAAACTTCTACAGTTTAAAATACGGTTTGACAAAAACATATCCTCACCAGGGCAATTGGTTCTCATTCAGATATAATGTTATCAAAGTTCTCTAACTGTTCTAGAAAGAAAGTTTGTATTCTTCATATGATGTGTACTAATAAATGTTGAAAACGTAATGATTTTAACTAAATCCCTAAATTAGACTGATAATTTTTTAAATTCTTCAGTTTATATACAGGGTGTCCATAAAGTCCGTGTGCACTTTAAAAAATTTATAACTTTATTTATATTTGCGATAGAAATAATCTGTAAAAAATGTTATAAAGTTTCATGTATCTAGTTTTAAGTATAGTTATTGAATAATTTTTCACCACAAAATTCGTAACAATTTTTAAATAAGTAAAAAATATTTTCTTTTTTTTGTCAGAAGGGGTGGACCATTTCATTGGCCTCAACGTTCGCCAGATTTGACTCCATTAGATTTTTTTTTATGGGGACATGTGAAAACAATTGTGTATGCAACCAAACCTAGTTCATTAGAAGATTTGAAAGCTAGAATAACTAATGTGATTTCAGGCATTACTATAAATCAATTGGCAAATGTTTTTCGTGAACTGCAAAATCGTATTACCCTTTGTATTGCTAATGATGGAGGGCATGTGGAAACTTAAATAAAATTTCAATAAAAGCTTAAAAAATATAGATTTACTTCTTTCAAATCCATTTTACAGATTATTTCTATCGGAAATATAAATAAAGTTATAAATTTTTTAAAGTGCACACGGACTTTATGGACACCCTGTATAATCATAATAATTAAATGTTGTCATATTTGAAAAAAAACATGTTATAAAGAAGTTATATCAGGTGAAACTTCATTCATATAGCTTAAACTCATTGCTTGTGATGGCGACCTCCCCAATTGGAGATGAAATCCAAGCTTGGGAGGGTGGGGATTGCAAAGGGTGGGCACACCTAGTTCTAGAGTCGCCCACGCTTTCATCGGACTAACATTCCACGAGAAGCCAGGTTTTAGCTCTGTAAGTCCGTTCGCTCCACAGAAACATACATTTAAACATTAAGTTAGTTTCGAACGTTATTATTTGTAATAAGTGACTTCTTTTCCAGCCCCTTTGTCTTCAGTTTACCGCAACCATGTCTGACGAGGAATACTCGTAAGTGCCATATCAAAAATTTTACTTTCATTGTTATTAATCTTAAGATGTTATGTGAAATAACAAACACTTATATTATTTAGTTTTTCATCACACAACTTACATTGACAGTTTAATTCAGTTTCCTATTATTTGTTATTCCTAGAATAAAATTATACTAAGAGCAAATGGATTTAAATACTGAAAATCCATCTTAAATAATCATATTACAAATGACTAAATTTATTATTTAATTCCCTCCCAAACTCTATTGATTCACCCTAATATTCAATGGAGCTCAATTATTAATTCATTAAATTCAAGTTATTATATGAAAATAACAATAATAATACAAATATT
Source organism: Hermatobates lingyangjiaoensis (assembly GCA_026182355.1). Classification (NCBI taxonomy): domain Eukaryota; kingdom Metazoa; phylum Arthropoda; class Insecta; order Hemiptera; family Hermatobatidae; genus Hermatobates; species Hermatobates lingyangjiaoensis. The sequence continues at coordinate 2,392,142 of JAPFBL010001924.1, read as the reverse complement.
TGAGTCTTTTTAAAAAATTTTATTCTAAACATCTAATTTATATGATGTAATATACTAATAAAAAATATCTAAGAGCTTCTATTTCAATTACCAAGATTGCTTTTAGATATGTATGCATTTAATGAATAAATAATGTTATGCTGAATGAATTGCTTTTAGATATGTATACATTTAATGAACAAATAATGTTATGCTTAATGAATTGCTTTTAGCTATGTATACATTTAATGAACAAATAATGTTATGCTTAATGAATTGCTTTTAGATATGTATACATTTAATGAACAAATAATGTTATGCTGAATGAATTGCTTTTAGATATGTATACATTTAATGAACAAATAATGTTATGCTTAATGAATTTTAAACGCGAACGAAAATATTTCGTTGGTTTTAGAAAATGTTATCCCCCCAATATGATAGTAACACCAGTTTACATTCAACCAGAATGATATTTCTTATTTGCATATGTAATTTTATTATCAATTCCAAACAAACTTGGGGGAGTTATTGCAATAGTATAACTATTTTAATCGTTATATTAATTCCATTTACAGATAAATAAAAATTCAATCAATGAAATATTATCTTACAAATCAATCAATATTCTGAGCTTCCATTATAATTGTCAATTAGCATAAATGATCCAAAAATATTTTTGCATTCTTTAAAGAATTCAAATTCTGAATTATTAAATCCTATAATTTTGTATATGGTTATTTCTTGGTACATATTATATTATTACAAGCATAAAAGATGTATAAATCAAAAATATTAACTTTTCAGTTGATAAGTTTAATAAAATATAAGTAAGTAACTTGTTTTTACAACTGTATGGTAATTGAATAACATTTAAATAGCAAAGTTTTCTAATCATCATCAGTATATTAAAAGTGTAATTATTTTATTTATATTTACTATTCTATTGAAACTCAATCTTGATAATCATATTTCTTTTTTTAATTTCAGGGAATCAGAAGAAGAGACGTAAGTATTGACAATAAAACATCATTGAGACTGGTAAAACAGACCAATCAATTTATATTTACTAAAATAAATATTAAATTACTCATTTAAAAATCAATGCTAAAATTATCTCTACATAAAGTAATGTCGATTTTATTATTAATATGATAAAAACTTAATGTATTAATTCTTTCTTTTTTTTTTCTATATTCTTGACCTGAAACTTTGAAAACTGAAGTCAGCCAGAGCCGACACAGAAAAAGAGCGAGTAAGTATTTATTCATAGAAATTTAAAATATTCTCGTAATGTGTGCCAATGGTTACTTCTTTGACTCTGTTGCTATTTTTAGTATATCTTTCCCTGCTCCCTTGTCTGCCTGATTTCTCCCCTCAACTGAATTCAATATTAACAACGTTTCAGACTAGTTATATTGTTTTTTCTTAAAAGAAAATTAGGTCGTATTTAAGAAAAAATTTATATAAATTATATTAATGTTATAATCATTAAATTTATTTAAAAAAAAAAAGAAAAGTAACTTACACCTATTTAACACGTATTTTAATATACATTTGTCATTTCTAAGTAATTTAAAAATAAAATATCAATAAAATAAATTATCTTCTTTTGGTTTGAATTCTGAATTGTTGCCTCAAAAATAAAATTACGGGAAACAATACTTATTATTTTCTACTTTTCTTGTTAAATGATGTAATAATAGTTACATTAGCAATTATAGTCTATCTTAATTGGATTGATTTGTAGAATTGTTTGCTATATCATTTTAATGCCATTACATTATTTCTTTCTCATATATTTCGTAATATTAAAAATTATCCCTTCCATATGGAGGAATTACTTCCTTTTTTTTATTGTAGATTATATTTTCTTATCTTAAATACTTCTTGAAAGTCCTGCCATTCAATTATTTGTGCCAACGTCACAGTGATTTACTAATGATTCTTTATATCACTTTATTGTTACTATTATAGAAGATAATATATTTTATAAAAGCCTGTCCAAAGAGAGCCTTTCAATTTACTTAACAACAGTAAGTTTAAAGAGTTTAAAAAAAGATAACGAATAATGTGGTAAAGCATATTCATATTGAGTTATATATAAAGAAATATTTTATATGCTATTATTAATCAAATCAATTTTTTTTTAAATTTGTGCTATGATCATATATGTGTTTAAGTTTAACTGAGCAGTAAAATATAAATAATATATTATGATCATATATCTAAAAAGGTTCAACCATATAAAACAATAGTAAAAAAACCATCTTGCGTTTTGGTCAGTTTTTAGGTTCGAATAAAACTCAAATTTGTCACTTCGGTAATACTAAAAAATATTAAAAAAGAATAACTTAAATTAATACCGTGGGGGGGGGGGGTCGATTTTGAAATGTCCAGATAAATAAATTCTTAAGATTCATATTTCTTCTCTTTCAATTTTTCCCATTCTTCCCAATGAAGAAGATTTTCAAATTGAAACTAAAATTCGGAATTCTAAGTGGTGTGCTCAAAAAAAAAGTCATCATAAGTTTGAAATCATACCTTCAGATCAGGGGTCACCAAACTGTTTTCACTGCGGGCCGGATAACTTAACAAATGATAAGCGCGGACCACATAATCATTCTATTCAACACTTGTAAGCCAGAACGAAAGCATTGGGAAAAAAGACGAAAAACTGATTTAGCATCACATGTTAATGATGGGTGAATGGCAACATGTTTATTTACTGAAAATTTTTCAAAGTTACATCAGACATAGCGTGAACATGTCTGAATACGACTCTAAAAATTATCTGAAAGTCTAACTTGACACCAGGAATGAACACTAGAAGTTATGACGTACTCGAGAGATCAGTACACTCATCCAGCTACAGAGAATACCACATAAAGTTCCTACCTTCCTCGTGTATCTTTAGCACTATATTCTCTACAAGTTTTTCTGTTCTCTGCACAACTGAACTTGCCGAAAGGCAAATACTTTCAAACAAATCGTCTTTCATAGAGTGTTCATTTGCTGTTTCCATCAAACACTGTTTGATGAAGTTGCCATCAGTATACAGTTTTCTGTCATTTAACGCACTGTTTTGTAACTTTCAGATTCATTTTCAACAAACTTCCGTTAAAAGATTTATTTCAGTTTCTAAAGCACGGTTCATGGATTCATATTTCTCAGAGCGTATCTTTTAAGAAAACTTTAAATACGCTGATAGATTATTTGTTTTCTAGTGACGCTGAAGATTGTACTCTTTCAAAACGGCTAAACTTTTGTTGTATATCACGCAACTAGCTTTTTGATCCTTTCTTTCCACGAGTAAATACTTTACTCCCCATTCTTCATTGAAAAGGCGACAATCGGTGTCAACTTTTCTTTTCGTTTAGCCATAATAAACAGTGAAGAGAATGGAATCAAAAAATGAAAAAGACATTGAATTAGAACATAATTAAAACCCTGTTGAAACGCAAAGAAAGCAAAGGGTTCACTGGTGAAGCTAAAGCTCACCAAAAGTAGGGGAGAGCTGAGAGAAATGAGACACCAAACTTTATTCTTTCAAAAATGTCTCTTTAAACTCTCAAAGAAAAGCTGTGCTTTTGTTTCCCCACAGTTGTTTTCCTGATCTTTTTATCTTCAAAAACCATCTTTTGCTTTTGTTTTTGCAAAAACTATGTTTTATCTATATATTTGAATTTTGACTGTAATAATGAAATGGGAGAAACGGAACAGCGAGTTGGAAGAACTAGTATAATTATCTAATATTCTAAGGGCCGGATCTGGCCCGCGGACCGTAGTTTAGTGACCCCTGCTTCAGATGACCTAACTTAGGTGATACTTGTATCTCAACAGGCTTCTCAATTTTTATAAATAACACTTTCGTTGCTCCGTCTTCACAGTATAGCATATTCCCTATAGTAGAATATCCCAACTGATCACCATTCATCTTCAGAACATGAATAACTTCTTAGGAGAATTCTTTTTTTTTTTGTATAAGAAAGTGAAAGCAGTTTTTCTTAATTTCATGATAACCTGTTTCTAAAAATGTAGGTTTTGACTTGGTTATTATTTTACGAATAAATAACCCTGCCCTTAAAAGTCACAAATCTAGTGTCCGAGTGTATTAATGGGGACTGTGAAACCCAAGAACACTCGTGCGATGATATGACTGCCACCTCCCAATCAAGAAGGCTCACAATGCACTTAATGACTGGAAAACCCAAAACACATACGTTAGTGATGCACAAAACGAGAGATTCTGGTGGCAAATATAAAAATAATTAAAAAAGAGAGTAACCACCACTAACTGAATTTTGAAGCATTACTAACAAAAAAAAGGTATCCAAATATTTAGATTGAAAATAGCAAAAAAATGTTAAAACTGTATCAGTCATAACAAGGACAACCAGAGCTTTTGGTGGTAGTCGCTAAAACCACCAGGCCAGTCACCTGATAGGATTAACAAACAGCTTATTATAAACTTAAGAAAACAACCCACACCGTCTTCACTTTGCTTTTATAAACGAAAAAAATTCTACGAAGAAGTTATTCATGTCCTGAAGATGAATTGCGATAACTTGAAAGATTTCAATTATAGGGAATATGCTATGCGGTGTATACAAAGAAACGAGAGCGTTACTTAGGAAAACTGAGGTGCTTGTTAAAGAACAAATATATATATACACTTTAAAATTGAAAAGATGATCCAAACTGGACATACATAAGTTTAAAATCGAAGAAGAGTAACAAACATAGTAATACACACTTATTAAATTAAATTTTCGGATAATCCGTCTTCAGGAGAAAAGAGAGAGGTTAATGCATTTTTTTTTTCCTAATCTAAAATATTTTAATGTAACAGATAAAGCGAATATATTATTAACAATATTTCAAAAAACTTTGCATATACATATTTACTCAAAATAAAAAAATTCCAAAAAGAATAAAAACTAAAATTTAACACATTTTACAAACAAAAATATTAACATTAGCCGTGTTTTAAATGAAGTTAAACAAAGGTGGAATTTTTTTCTAGACCTAAACGACACAGAACAATAAGTTGTTGCTATTTTTGGTTATTTCCCTTAAAAGTTGAGTATATTTTTGAAATATTTGTAAGTAGCCATCACCAACTCCTTCTGTAGAGTTCAGTGTCTGTTTGAGTTAAATTTTCTATTGCTATCATTTTGTAAGCTATTAGTGATTTTACGATTTTAATAGTTTCATTTTATAAATTTTTTATCACATTTTTATCTTTTTATCACCATCTTACTAATTCCAAAATTCAAAACACTAGAATAGGGTTCTTAAATTCGGTAATTAAGTTTGTAATTAATTTGATAAAATCACTGATAATCAAACATGATAGTAGTCAACCAGAATTTTTCATCCCCCCCTCCCACCGTATTTATTTTTTTTTTAATCCAACAGACTGTTTTATAGGCAAAAAATATATCTCTCTTCTCTCCTATCACTTCATTATCGTAATTTTATCACAACTTTCCACATTATTTAAATTTATTTTGTAAAACTACTTTTAGAAATAAAAAGTAGTTTTCAAGATGTTATGAGTTTTATCTTTCCTCTTTGTCAGACATATTCTTGTTTCATTTTGTGTTTTCATTTCCATTAATTAAAAAAAATAACATTCCAAACATACAATAAATACTATATAATTTATCCAGATACCATCAACATTGATTAACCTTACCTCAAACAAGACAACTTACTTACGACTTCGTAATATGGAAATGAAAGTATAAAGTGAAATCTACTCTCACATTTTATTACTGTCGCTCTATATTATATCAAAAAAAAAAGTATTTCGATTGTTCAAACTAAAGTTATAAATAATAAAAACCAGTAGGGATGTTGAAATGTCTCTGTAAAATAAAAATAAAATTATTAAATAAATTAGTATATTATTGGGTCGTGATATATTTGATACGGTTTATTTTTAAATTAATTTTCTATTTTAATTTAAGAAAATAAATTTTCCTCGAATGCATATATATATCACCACACTTCTCATTTATAGCAAAATTTAAAAAAAAATAACGACAAAATGTTATATATATTTCCACTATCATATTATGACAGGCAACGTTAAATATAAATAATAAGCATTATATCTTACGTGATTTACATTGAAGTTAGGGTTAAATATAAAATAATATGAATGTATTTATTGTGCTTGTAGAGTTACACCTGTATGTTTAAAAAAATACCCCCTTTATACATGCATCAAATTCGATTTTAGTAAAATGTAGAGAATGGTCGATTTTTCTTAATTGTTTGCCTTGATTATATTTTGATTGATTATATTGATTAATGTCCTATGGAAGTAAAAGCGATTATTTTCAATAATGGTGTGCATGTTTCATACATTGTAGTTCAACTAAGTTTATCCCAGTTCATCTGCTTGCATTTCAGTAGTGCTTTAAATGCCTACTGTCATAACAATAAAGAAACAGAGGAATCGATAAAAAAAAACATGTTAAATCACTTTGAAAGTTCTTTAAACATATCAAACACTAAGAATAGACTCATAGAGTCCCAACATCTTTGATGTTCAGATGACTCTTCCCTACCAAGAAAATTATGTGTAAGAAAGTCCTAAAGAAATAAATATATTTCTCACTTAATTTCTTTCGGTTTGCCAAAATTTGTTTAACATTTGGAAAAATTCCCCCACCACCTAGCTGTAAGTGCACAATTATTATTCTGGTTTCTTCAAATATGTACACACACACACACACACACACACACATATATATATATATATATATATATTCATATATATATGAATTAATATACGTGTCTTCAGAAAGAAGAAGAAATATCGTGGAAAGTGCGCTCATAAAGAACTTTTATGAGAAGTTGATGAACAATAGCCTAGGACTCTACAAATTAGTTGAAGTTTTGATTAACGGGATAATTAAACAGATGAAGACTTCATCATTAAACACATTCAGGGTTGCCATCAATTCTGGAAATTTCAATCAGCCAAGTTAACAAGTATTTATTGTTTTTTTAGTTCACTTGCTCTCTGAAGATGTGTTAACGAAAGGCCTTAGAGCATTGTTTCAAAAATTGTTTTCATTGTGGTAAATTAATCCATCTATTATATCAAGTGTTATTTTGATTATTATTCACACATATATGTATATATAATTATTGTTGTTATTTTTTACATACAGGACTACATTTTTAAGAGTGTCGCACTTAATACTAAATATTAAGGACATTTTTGTAAAGACTATTTTTTTTCCTGAGATTCTGTTTTTGAACTGGGTCACTAATGTGTTTGTTCTCTTTGTAGGCGTAGACAATCAGAGAAGTGAGTTACTTCAGGTTTGACTTTATGCATGAAAGTGCTTTACATCTACGTGTTGCATGACACTCGTTATCAAGTGTATCTGTACATGTTTAAATGTGCAATATATGTTTCATAAAAAAAAATAAATAAAAACAATAAACCTTTGTTATAGATATAAAGTATCACTGTGCTGATTTTAACTCGCTGTTTAATAATATTGTGACTAATATTTACCAAAGTCATTTTGACCTATATTTTTCTTCGCAAAAAAAAATAATTCAATGTGAAGCTTTCATTGTTAAGCTATTTTTTTTTTTTATATCGTGAGTCTATGTTGTCTGAAAATAGCTTTTTTAACCAATTTGTGGTCTCCATAAAAGAGATGTCCCTACTTAAAGTGTGCACTCTGGAGCATTCACATAAAGCCTATAATATCAAAAACACAATTTATGGCTGTTTTAAATAAATATTGGTTTTCTTTTCAGGGGTGATGGAGATCCTGAGTTCGTAAAGGTAATTATTGATTTTTATTTTATAAAGTTAATCAATTATAATATACATTAATTTTATTTTAAAATCAATTTAAACTGATGAGAAGTATAATAAATAAATAGCACTTCTACGATTCTCTCACAAAATGGAGAATTTTAATTTTTAAAAATAAAATAACTAAATTCAAAAGAATACTTTTCTAAAACTTAATTAATGATGAAGTTTCCTATTTTAGTTTTTTTGTTTTTCGTTTTTTTTTTTTTGAATAACGAAACAAATATTATGACAAAGGCAATCATCTTTGGAAGAATTGTTTATGAGCCAAAGAACCTGTGTATTTCAATAAATTACTTATTTCATAATTTCTAGCAATTAATTTTTTTTAATAATTAATTTATAAATGCAAGTAAACTAATATCCGACATAATTAATAGAATTTCAATTATGGAAATCTCTAAGGAAATCTATGCAATTGTATTATTATTAAATACTTAATCAATTCTTTATATTTATCGCAAAATGTACAATGAAACTGACAATATGAATATTACAGCGTCAAGAGGCAAAAACTTCAGCTTTGGACGAGCAGCTAAAGGATTACATAGCGGAATGGAGAAAGCAAAGGGCAAAAGAAGAAGAAGAATTAAAAAAATTGAAGGAAAAGCAAGCCAAACGAAAGGTAACATTGTTTTTTATAAATATAAATTGATTGAAAAACTTGAAAATTACAATATGAAATTGATCATATATTAGATAAATCTTACACCTTAAAACGACTTTCACAATAATATTTTGAAAAGTAATAAATTCATTTCACCTTTTAATCGTCAATTTTACAGTTGCTTTTCATATTTGAGTTCTTATATAACTTTGAGTTAACAATTGCAGGAATAAATTATTGCTTATAATTAATAACATGATAGACTTAAAATTTTATAAAGCTTAATTTGGGTTACTCATCTATGACAATGTTAAACAATTATTATATTATGACATGGATGGTAGACACAATAATTACTTTAGTAAGTACAACATTTAAGTTAATTCACTCCAAAATTTCTTTTAACAAGAAATCAATTCAGTTACGAAAAATTGCTACGGACTAGGTATTTTATTAATTTCTAAAGAATTAATAAAGAAGCTCTATAATTCTTATTATACAGCCACATTAATGCCTGCACACTGTGTAGTGAAAAATGGCATCAGATTGCAAATTATCAGCTTTCCATAAAAATGAAAACCTTTTGAATGCATCATTTCAAAAATTCTATGTTGATGCATTTTGCTTCTGCCATTATTATAATACATTTTACGTTTCATTATAAATGAGTTTTGAGTGTCACTTATCAATAATTTGATTGATAATAGATTTTTCATTAATTTCAATAATGTTTAATAAATTATTTTCCATCTTAAGTAGCGGTTACAGTTTAAAAAACATGTCTTATAAAATGTTACTTCATACACATAATTTAACACACATAATTATTATAATTGTATAACACAATAGTATATAATGTATGTATATTTATAATTATATGAGTACCATAATTTAATATATATTCACAAATTACATGCTAAGTACCTTACTGTTTCTCATATACTATTCTAATTTTTCTATTTCTCTGATTGTCTGACTCTCATTGAATAGTTTGACTTGACAACTTAAAAATTGCATGTGATACACCAGAGCTGAAACAAGATGACTGTTGATCGTTTAAACCATTGAAATATATCATTTAATGAAATAGTAGTATTGACAAATTCACTTCAATATAGCTCTTAGAAAGTAATAGCATATGTAAATTCTAATATATACATAAATGAAAATTCTAAACAGTCCAAACCGGACAGATAAATAAATAAAAAAGACAACATATAAAAGAGACGAAAACACTTACTGGATCAATATTTCGAAGTTCGTCATCAGGAAGAGAGTCGAACTTCTAAATATTGATCCAGTACGTGTTCTCGTTTTTTTATATGTTGACTTTTTCACTTCTATATATATACATATAAGAAGTGAATAATTATTTATTTAACATTTCTTTCTCTAAAACCCTCGCCAACGTTGTCAAGATTGATTTTGTATTATACTTTAACTTATGTCTTGTCGTAGCAGGAAGAATCAAAAGGATGTTAGTTACCGCTTTATTATCCCAATAACTTCTTTTATTAGATTTACTATATATTGTTGTGATATTAACTAACACAATTAAAATGGAAGGAATACGTAGACTTAGAAATTTTGAGTAGTTAAGTTTCGGGGACCCGCCTACTAACTCTTATTCAAAACAATAGAAAAAAATGAATAAACAGTGTTGCCATGTCAACAAGGTAAAAACACAGTTTCACCTACTTGGTGATAAGACAAGACATAGATAGTCACCAAACTGGGCTGACCTTCTACATCATCAAACCGGTCTAACGTCGTCATGCTCCACAGGTGGCATGTGGACATGACAACTGGAACTTGCAGCTCTAGGAGCATCCGGAATGGGAGGAGGAAGAAGGCCAAGGAACATTAAAACACTTAGTGTGCCCAAATGACTTGGATTTCTTCTTCACCAGTTAGAAGTGAAGCGTGTTAATGTAATGCTTGACTCAGTCATTCTAGTAGATCCAACTATTTAACGCCATTTACCCAGTATTTCGTTTACACTTCCTAACTGTTGTATCGTAAGAACTTCAGCTTAAACAAGTTCCCTCATTTTTAATGATCAATCAGATTCGGTGTACAATTTGAATGTCTTTACATGGTACGGGAAAATAGCGTTAATGTGAATTCGGAGCTTTCTGTATAGGTGAAGTTCAGCAGGAGACTTTCAATTGAAGTGCAATGTTGTTCCATACTGCAACAGTATGTTATGTGATTCAGCCGAACAGGAGCTTGTTCATAGTATTTAACTTTCAAACGGTGCTTGTGTCTAGATGTTCTTTTCAACAATTCAATTTGTTATTCAACTGTAGCGGTAACCGTCAATTTCTTGGCTTTAAAAAAATGGAAGCATTGTCAGAATCCATAACTTTCCGATATCCATTAGAAAATTGTGCTAGTGTTTCCATGATTATTTGTAATCCGTAGACTTTAACTTCGCCATTCAAACGAGAAAATACTGTTCTCTAGTAGTATATCGTTGTCAATGTTAACTCATTCCCAGCTTTTTTGAGGAGGAAGGCATGGATGAACTAAAACTTGTTGTGGATTAGGTCGGTTAAGTGCTTCAAATGAAAATTGTTAATAGATTTCGACATACTTACAATGATGGCCCAGTACCATAGAGTCAAGCAAGTTGTCTCATCTTGGTAATTTCTAGGTGAATTTCATGTAGTTCACTTTGCCTTGTCAAAAGTATTTTGAATAAATATTCTTTATGAAAAAATAATTCTACTTACAGTGTGTATTCTAAATCAATTGAATTGTATTTTAGAACTTGAATATTATTTGAAAGTTTATAGGTCTGTCTCAGCTTCTTGTTTACTGATTTTGAGCTGTAACTTATTTGATTGGTATTTAAAATATCGTTTTAGCTTACAACGGCTTAACTTCATGAACAATCAGCTCTTCACTTCAGGCTTAAACATGTTAAACCTGTTCACTAGAGAATCAATCCACATTCTGATTATCTTCACCTCACTTCAATTTCACGGAATAATTGAAACCGGAGAGAGAGAGAGAGAAAAGTAATCTCATTGTTTTCATGGTTAGGTTTCTTACAGTGTTGTAAAGGAGTAGAGGGGCATACCTTGGCTACATGCCCTTCTCTGTTATACAAAGAGCATCTAAGTCGAACTCTGTCTTCTTAAAGATAAATCCTTCTAATTGTGTCTACCACACCTGAGGCAGTAGGTTTTTATCCCTAGAACTTTGAAGTGGTCGTGATAGGGGTTTAAAGAAGAATAAAGTATGAGTTAGGGCTGGAACTGAAGAATCTAGATCTTGAATGATTCCTAACGTAAGACCACTCAAAGAACTCAAACGTTTATTAATGTCAGGATTTGAATTTAATAAGAACTGATTAACTTTGGTATTTTTGAACTTTGGCAGCCCCCAGTTCTGTATTTTTTTTTTTAACGGTTCAGTTGGTTTAAGTAATATCTCTTCGAATATATTCTTTTTATTGCAAGACCTGTTCACTTATTAAATCTTCTTAGAGACCACTGATAAACTATGTGCACATGAAAATCTCAGCGTATCTTATTTACATTTTACGTTGAACTCACAACTCACAATGTTTTTCTGCCGTGAAAAAAAGTCAGTATGTTCTGGCTTTTTTTTCTGAAAAACGTTGAGGAAATAATTTTGAGACAAAACTATTTTTTCTTTGGAATGAAAAGCTTGATCAAACTATCGATGAGGTCTTTGACTTGAAAGCTTTGACAGGTTTATCAGGATCATAAAAAGCAGATGAGTTATTGTAGGCTAGAGAACCTATGGGCACAGAGAGAAGCTGAACTATTCTACATTTGTTTGTAAATTTTTTTACGGTACAATAGTTATCAAATCGTTTCAAACAATTTGTTAGTTTTTCTTTATCAGCCTCATCATTTTCAAACGCAGAAATGTCGGTTTGAAAAGTTTTCAGAATTTCTTGAACTTGATTTGCGCCTCCTTTGAAACATTATCTTGAAAACCACCTGATAAAATAACTAGAAAAATGTTACTTATTGGTTAAAGAGAATATACACGCACTACTTAAGCAGTTAAAATAACAGGGACCAGGGTATTTACTATTTTGTTAACAATGACAGGTAAAACAAAATACACAGTGTTAAAATTGTAAACAGAGAAAAACACTTCTTATAACCAATAGAAAGGTTTAAGTGACTTAAACAACTTTAATAGCACTAGGTAATGTACTAAATAATTATGTTTTTTAAAATATTATATTACGCGAAAGTGTGATAAATATGTTCATAATTTCTTGTTGAACCCAACATTGAAATTTGACTATTCTTTAAAGATAAATACACTTGACGAATAATATTTTTATAACAGGTAGAAAGAGCTGAGGAAGAGAAGAGAATGGCACAAAGGAAAAAAGAGGAAGAAGAAAGAAGAGTTCGAGAAGCAGAAGAGAAAAAACAAAAGGACATTGAAGAAAAAAGACGCAGACTGGAAGAAGCTGAAAAGAAGAGACAAGCAATGATGGCTGCGCTTAAAGTATGAGTATTTGCCTAAATGTAACCTGCATATAACCACCTGATTAACATTATTATATTAATGTAACCGTTGCTATTTTCTAGGACCAAAGCAAAAAACAAGGACCTAACTTTACCATCAGTAAGAAGGAATCATCATCCGTAAGTAATGTTCAATTCTCCATTTAGTAACATAATCTAATAAAGAGAATTAATTTGGCATAAATAAAAGCTAAGCTTATATTTGCAAACTAGAACAAAAACGTATAATTGTAAATTATCCAAACTTTTGAAAGTTGAATGAAATGATAAATATTTAAGACGTCGTAAATAAACAATTTTAGTAGCAGTATGTAATGCACTAAAAAATTGTTATTTAAAATAATTCGTAGCACGAAAGTCTGATAAATCTGTTTTTATGCATATCAGATATTAAAATCTTATCTGAAAAAATCATTTTAATTATAACTTTCATTTTATATAAAAAAAGTACTGGAAAACTTATGACCATTCTGAAAATAACCGATTACTGTCATGAAGCAATCGGTAATATTTCTAGATATTTACTTTCAGAAAATATTCTTAGATCGTTACATAATCATATTCTTAAATTATTATTCCATTTCTATAATTGCCTTTAATAAGAAAACAGCATAGATATATACATGCGCAGGAATGTATAATAAACTGATATGACTTTTTAATCAAAGAATTCACCAAAATATCAAAAGAAAGAATAAGAAAAAACTGAGTTTTTAGGTAAGAGGACCTCGAAAGGCCTTCGAATTTTTTTTCATACCTTTGATTTTATGGTCTTTCTTATTTTGTATATTAATAACTTAATAGCACACCTTCTTGTAGGTATTTTTTAAAATGCTAAAGTTTCAATGTTGAGGTTTTAATCTGGATAATTGGCCAAGTGACAACTTTTTGCAGCTTCATTTTGTCTAGACGTCATTCTGCAATTTCTCAAAAGTTAGGAGTTTTTAAATGATTCATTGTCCGGTGCCTTCTTAAATCAGAAACCAAAAAAGTTTTTACTATTTCTTTAATGTATTTTTGATTAGTACATTATTGGTAATACTCTGTCATGTTTGTAAAGTAAAGATACATTATAAAGTTAAAAAAAAAATATTTTTAAACTTGTATAAAATTTGATATTGTTATTGTGCTCTACATTGAAAAATAGTTTTTTCAACTTACTCGTAGCATGTTTATTCCTTCTGAGCTTCTACTGTGTTGTGTATTTCTTCAAAGAAACTCAATAATGTATTTTGAAAATATATTTACCTTACACCTCTATAAATTTAAAGTTTAAATATATCACCTCCTTACATTTAAGAAATTAAATAAGGGAAATTATTATTCCCTTTCTTTTCAAAATTGAAGTAAGGTGAATGATCATTTTAATGAATGTTTACGAGATTCGTTCATTTATGCTATTTCATACAATATAATAATGTGTTTAATTATTTTAAGATGAACATGGGTAACGCAGCAATTGAAAGGACAAAAACCAAGGAACAACTCGAAGAAGAAAAGCGTATTTCCTTAAGCATTAGAATCAAGCCTCTACAAATAGATAATCTTAGTGTAGAAAAGCTTCGCGCCAAGGCACAGGAACTATGGGACTGCATCGTCAAGCTTGAGACAGAAAAATACGATTTAGAAGAAAGACAGAAGAGACAGGAATACGATGTAAATATACCAATCCTCGCTGATCTTTTTTTCGTACATTTGGAATATACATTGTGATAAGTAATTTCTGTAAATTGTATTATCACTGAATAGTAAACTGTCTGTTTAGCTGAAAGAACTGAAGGAAAGGCAAAAGCAGCAATTGAGGCACAAAGCTTTGAAGAAGGGCTTGGATCCTGAGTAAGTCAATAAATTGCATAACTATTTGTTTTTTCTAGAATCCAACAAAACATTTCATTTCAATACGGACTTACACTATTTTTTCCAATTTCAGAAAATACTAAAGAGATTCATGAATAATTCTTATTAGTCCTAAACATATAATTATAACGATAAACATTAATGATAATTAAATTAATATAAATAGGACATAATTAATTTGTTTTAGAATTTTATTTAGTGCAAAAAAGATCTCCGTTTTCTGCCTTTTATAAAAATAAAAAATCATACGGTGATAAATTTTCAACGCAACTATTATTTGAGAAGAAAGAGTTTCAATTAGAAGTGATTCTGAATAATTGCCTAAAATCTTAAACAATATAGAAAACAATTTTTTTTCTTTTTCCTGAGAACGTTTTCTTCATTCGAAATGAACTGGTTTTGAATATTATTTGATACAAATTAAATATTATTTGATCCAAAAACTTGTTTTATAACACTTAATTTTATATGTGTCATTGAATTTTTGAAATTTAAATATTTTCTTTTTTCAGGGCATTGACAGGAAAATACCCAGTAAGTATGGACACACTATCAGTTTATTATTGTAGTTTAAGCTATAACTTTAGTATTTTTTTCTGACACCGTCATGCAAACTCAAATTCATTAATCTTTTATGCAGTTTCATATTTTTAAAGTTTGCAGTTTTCATGTTTATTGTTAATTATAAACAAACGATTTACTTGAATTTTTATGAAATAAACATAGCTTTGACTTAGTGACGATAATTATAAAGTTACCAATATTCTACTATATAACATAACCTTCCTTCTATAGACTAACCTGTCTCATGAGGGAGCAGTAAGTACTTTTATATAAAATTAAAAAAACTTCAGTTAAACTCAAAGTTTCATTTAACCTAATTTTATTTAATACAAGTAGACATCATTATAAAATTATCTCATATGTTAAATGAGAGCTTTTCGTTAAAAGTATTATTTCATCTTTTGATCATTTTCATAGAAACTGCAATCAGTGGTAATAAATATGGTTAATTTAAATATGTCTTGGATATTAAATTTCTTGAATGTTTGCTGAATAATTATCAGTTGAATTACATTTAAGGTAAGCTAACCAGTTTGTGGATGAATACTTGTAGCCTATTTAAAGATGTTTCTTAATACTTAAATAGGATCCACCACCACCACCAGAATAAATAGAATAATGATCATTATCACCATGGTAATAACTGCGCTTTTAATTTTTCCCGTTAGAAATTCTTCCCTGTCTCCACAAATGAACGAGATATAAACTAGACGAATAATTTATAATGGGAGATAAATGAAACTTTAAAAATACCCAAAATGTAAATAGAAATGAAAAAAGTGTTTTTTTTTTAAAAAAAAATACAATTACAGAAATAATAACGACAGTTATTATTGTATTTTATATACTTCGGAAAATAATTAATTTTTATTTCATTATTTCAGCCTAAAATTCAAGTAGCATCCAAATATGAAAGAAGAGTGGACACAAGGTCATATGATGACAAGAAGAAACTCTTCGAAGGTGTAAGTATATTAAGGATTAAATACGATTTTTCTTCTTTTTTTTTTGGAGATAAAACCAAAAATTAATTCAAATTATTTTTAATTCAAATTTGATGAATTGAATTATAAAGTTAGTATCTTTTTTTCAATTGTTTAAGTGCCTACTTAAGGATAATTATGGTTAATCTCAGTTAGGTTTTTGAGACTGTTTTCTCAAAAAAAATAATAAGTTTTTTTTTATAATAGAGAATTGGTTAAATACATAATAACCGTTGAACAATAAAGATTTATATTTGAATTTCACCATGACTTTTATAATAAGGAATATTTTTTTCTCTAATGTCTTAGTTAATTATCTTTTGTTCTCTTGAATTAATTTAACTCCAAATGGTTTAACATGAGTAATTTATTAAATTTATTCAGTTTCAATTTGTTTAATAATGTGTATCGACACATTTATTAAACTTTTTTTTATATAAATATATAGTTATATGGCTTTGTCAATTTATGCATATAATAGAGGCTTTAAATTATCTCTTCTTATTTAATCAAACTCTCAAAGTTGAAATAAAGTTTGACAAACACTTAAGTTAAAAAATCATGACATTGTCTAAAATTAGAAACATATTTTTAAAGCAATAACTTCAGTATTTAAAATTCGTTGAAACCACGACTTTATTAAACTAATTTAATAATAATAATAATAATAATAATAAAATGGCTATAAAGTCTTCATGGACACCATTGAATTATGGAAGTGTTTTAATATTAAATAACTGTGCAGATCATGTTTGTGATAGGGTTGGGAAACATTATTATCAGAAGAGTTAGAAAAAGTATGGAAAGGAAGAAACGAACAATTTACCAAACGCAAACATGGTAAGTGAAGAAAAAAATATCGAATTGCCAGGAGTTGGTGTTCCTGTAGAGGACAATATGTTTTAGTGAAGTTTTTTTTTACTTTTATTTTAATCTTCGCAACAAGATGCGAATGAATTAAAGGTGCACATTCGACATTGCATCTGAAACAGCTTTACTTTTTTTACATTTTTGCATATGTTTCATTGCCAATTTATTTCTGTTTCTTTTCTGCAAGTAATATACAAAAATTTGAGCTATAATCGATCTGCAACCTTTTTTTGAAATTTGGAATTTAGAATATTTTTATACTGTACTTCATTCAGCTATTAAACTTTATTTACACCTAATGAAATTGAACAAATTCTATGTTAACTTAGAGTTAGTTATTTAGTTTTCGAGCTATTTGTCAACGCAGTTCAGTAGAATTAAAATATCAATTTCTAACGATTTCATGCTAATGAAAGAAAAATGTAACATATTGCCTATTGAATTAGTTTTTATAGCATGAAGTTATTGTTCAAACATAAAATTTAAAATGTTTTAAAATGATATTCTCTTTGAATTAAATGAAATTACTAAAATATTTAAAATTGTCTACTTAAAATTGCAGGGATATATTAAAGAAATAAAACAAAACATGGTAATTTTAAATTCCACATTAATCTCATATCAAGAGAAGGTATTATCAGAGATTTAATTCCATAAAACAATAAAGACGATTTGCAGAGTCAAAGAATTAATAAATTGTCAACTTAAGCAATTGAATAAAATGGCAATGATTCGTATAGAAAAGCTCTTGTTTAGCGTTTTTAGCATGTCTTTTAACAGGGTTTAGAAGAGCAGAATAAAGAAGCAGTAGAGAAACAGTGGGCTGAAAAGTTTGACGCTTTTGGAAACAGAGCTCACAGTAAGTCTACAATTAACTTTTTTTTTTTCACTTTTTCTGTACTAACATATTATATAAATCAAAGCATATTTTAAATGAAATCAAATTCTGAAGTGAATATATCTACTCTGATGGCAGACTGCCTACTCGGGTACCGGGAAATTTCCAGGTTGGCTCCAAAGGTGATCACATTGGAAAATAACAAACTTGTAAAGTGCTACATTTTCTCTGTAATAATTATAGATTTAGTCTAGTGTTGTATAGATTTCTTCATTACTAAAAAAATTGAAGGATTTAAGTTGTCTAAAGTAAACAGCTCTAAAGAAATGCACAGGTATCTTCATAGTTTTAATCTAAATGTTGTCACGTTCAGAAAGGCTTCCTAAACTTTACAATAATTTTATAGTAAGCATACAATTACAAGGTTGAAAACCTTCTTCTCCGTTCTTTTTTTAAGCAATAAATCAAGTTTGTTCAATATATGGTAATTCAGTGGTGATCTCCTCTGAAGCTAATGAATCTATAGCATCAAGGTACTTAAGAGTTTCTTGGAGGCAAGTGAGTAATCTACCGGTGGTCTTGATTAATTTTTTAACTGTTATTTTAAAAATAAAGCTATTTAAATTATTGAATCATTAGGCAGTGGGTTGGAAGGTTAAAAGAGCTCAATGTTAACATTAGAAGATGACCCAAAAATCAATTACCATTTTGTATTTTGTTTGTTGATTTACGGGGATTAGAAGGGTAATATAGTGTGATCATTAAAATTTTAATGTATATAAGTCCAGCAATGACAGATTTGATTTGACAAATATTAATAGATTATTTACACCTTTGTATTTGAGTATGGTATCTATTTTCTCTTGTTTATGTATTTCATGTGTAATATAATATTCTTATTACAATTTTCTTTACAAATCCAAATTTATTGTTGCAAAATCATTTTAATAGATAGATTACTTCTGATCATGTATGTGTATGCTTTATCATTTACCTGTTTGTTAGGAAAATGGTTATTTTTCCTACATATGATCACTGCTAAAATAGGATATCTAATGATCATTTATGTAATAATTAATAGCATTAAGTTTAAAGTAGAAATTCTTAAAACAATTTAGAAATAAATTACTACCTACCAACAAAGAATTTATAAATTCTAAGTATTTAACATAATTTATTAGATAAAACTACATAAACTAATACAATTCTTTTAAATTAACCAGTTTGTAAAACATGCAATCGTTTTAAACCACTATTCTATTTTTGTAATGTATTGTAACTCCTACATACGTTTTGTATAGTATATTTTCAGTAACTAATATTTAAGAAAAATAAGCAAATCTGTAAATTAGAAATTTACATTATTGGTTTTTCAGTAATCGTAAATGTAGAATCAATCAAATTTCAACGTTCAAATGTAATTCTGTAATTAATGATAATTATAATTAATGAATGGAGAATATTATATTAAAAATTAGTATCATTTAACAAATGATTAGTCAATTATAAAACTAATATTTCAATTTCTAGTTATAAATAACACTTTCAAAATAGAAAGTTCTTCAGATGTCTCATATAGGTATGTAAGTTTATTAATTTTTTTTCTTTTATAAAAACAAAAGTAAATTTTAGTTGTATATGGCATTTATTATGTATGGTTTTCTAATATGATTCATTTCACAAATATGATATAGCATTATTTCTTTACGTAAATGAAAACGAGCAAGAAACGAAAAAAAGAACGAATAATCTTTATGTTGCTTGATTGGAAAAACCTCCAGTCCTAGCCTTGTAGATCTCAAGATGCAATTCTATTATCATTTTTAAAATGTGATATCATCATTCTTTTCATTTCACAACCTACTGACAACAGAATAGAAGATAGACACTGGTCCAAATATATATGACCCTGAGCCATTGCCATCGATACTTCACCTTCCAACATATTTAGCACCTATTTAATTCGTACTGTTCTAAGCCAAGTATGTAATGCATGCAATTTATTTAACAATATTATTTGTTAGACTCTTCTATTGATAGATTTCGTTGTCCTAAGGTTCGGAGCTTTTAAAACATCTTGTTTGTGCCCCACGTTATTTTACATCTAAAATGTTTAATAATTTTGCATTACTAAATGAGTAATCATGAAATGATAATAACAAACATCAGTATAGTAAAACATATTCAATATAGAATTTTTGAAGAATCTTTACAGTTTATTTCTTTTAATTTCAAATTATATTTGTTGGAGTTTGACAATATTAACTCAAACACAATAACTATGTGTATTTTTTAAAAAAACTCCCTAAAACTTTGTTGAGTTGAAGATGCTCTTGAGGCTATTCATTGTTTTCAGTTTAAAATAAATAAAAGATTTTGCAAATATGTACTGTGCCTGGTCAACTTTATATTGTATATCATAAATTCGTTTTAACGCAGTTTATAAATTATATTTCATGTTCATCTATTATAATAATAGTTCATAATTGGTTTCAGCCTGCAATATTAACGCAATAGATAAACAGTACTGCACCATTAGCTCAGATCTTTCATTTGTTACTTTATGAGTTCAAAATACTTTTTGTATTTTAGCCAAGTTACCCAAATGGTTTGGAGAGCGACCTGGCAAAAAGAAGGACGCTCCTGACACACCTGAAGAAGAAGAAGTTAAAGGAGGTGGTGATGACTTGGATATTGGAGCTGATGATGAAATTGAAGAAGAAGTAGAGGAAGAAGTTGAAGAGGAGGAAGCTGAGGAGGAAGAAGAAGAGGAAGAGGAGGAGGAAGAAGAATAAGGACTTAACATTTATTATTTTCTGTTTCTTTATTGAATTAAAATAACTCAAATGTCTTTGTTTCAATGAGAATAATTTTTGTGTCTCTTTGTATCTCTTCAAAAACTGTACATTCAACAATTTTTACGTATTTACAAACATTTCTTCTTTAAATTTTGAATGAATATAATATAATAATAATAATAATGTTACCCTTGTTCATATTTAAAAACTCTACAAAAATACCTTTATCCTTTAGTCCAGTGCAACAAAACATTAAGTAACTTTTAACGTAAAGTTCACCGAAAATGCTAATTAAAATGGTCGTGGTATGCGAAAAATCAGGATGTTCCCAAATTTCTTTAAATGAAACGCAATATTTCTTACTTTTGTTGTACTAAAAGAACGAATTGAGTAGATGACACCATGTGTTTTTTAATGCACTAGAAATAATTGAAGAGTAGAGGAAATATGGAATATTGGAGATCACTGCTTTCGAATGTAGTGATGTTTGCGAAGAAATCTCACATCAGGCGATTATTACCCTTAAAAAAAAAATTATTAAAAGAGTGCAAACAAATAGCAAATACATTGGGGTGTGACTTATTCAACAAAATGTTCAGTTATCTATTTAATAATTAATGTCTTTATTTAGTGGTAAATCTATGATTTTGTATTATTAAAATAATTTTGGGCTAAATTGCGTTGAATTGCTATCAGTGTTGAAGTATAGAAGACAGAAAGTGCATTTGTAACAAATTATTTCAATTTAATCTTAAAGATACTGTTATAATATTAGTTAATAAGTAATTTCCTTCTTATTTGAAACAATGTTTTGTAGAAACCATTTATTAATAAACATTCAATGTTAATGAAACTCAACAATATTTTTAAAAATTGCGACTAACTGTTAGTTTCCTATTCAAGGTTCAAACTTATAGAAAAAATTAAAAAAAAAGTTTGCATCCACCACTTTTATCTAGAAAACATTTTCTTTTGTTTGCTCAAAGGTAGAATATATAAATATTAAATTAATACAAATTAAGTACTAAACAAAAACACCAAAATCATTATCTTCAGTCATCTTAAATGTTGCTCAATTAATTAGAAACGAATATGATTAATGAAAAAATCGTATTAGTGCAATTTTGAGTAAATAATATTCTTTTAATATTTAACAGGTCAGGTTATAATTACCTTCCACCGACAGTGTCGTTATCACTCAAGGATTACTTAATTCATCTATTTGGTTTAATAATATTCACGGGTTGAAAAGTTCATGGTATTTTTTAATTATACCATTTTTATTTTTTACTAAGTCCAAAAACCTTAGCCATGTTGACACTAGTTGTGATTAGATCACCCAGTTAAGCAGCATTGAGAATGGTGTCACTTGGATGGGTGACACTCGTTGCCATCCCTTGGATGGGACGTGCCGATGATGTCTTTGGTAATGTGGATGCCGAATCAAATCACATTTTCACTCTTGAATAACACAATTGGTGAGGGCGTTGGATAAAATAAATACCATATGGCATAAAAAATGCCCAAATATTTTAAGACATCTTTTTTTATATTTTCTCATAAATTATACAAAAATAATTCCGTGTAGAAGTATTTTAAATTTAAACTATCAAATTATATATATATATATATATTTATATATATATTATTTAAGCTCAGTAACTTTGAATTATCATTTTCAATTGAATTAGAAAAGACTGCACAGTGAGGACGGGCTGAACCTTGTGGCAGCCTCTGCGGACTGCCAACACTCATTAAAGATTAGTCGAAGCTCAATTAAGTTATGAGAATTCACTGCTGAACCACCAGACTCCTCTAACATATATTCTTAATTAGAGATGGAATACGAAGTAGTGGAATAAAGCCAGGTATTGATTGATGTTGTCGAATACGCAGTTCCGATACCAACACTTTCGAATACTTCGATACGTATTCGATGGAGCCTCTTATGATATGAATACAAAGTAGTATCGGACTCCTTCTTATCAAGTACCCCGTTTACCCTTCTCCCCCACAGCAGATTTACGAGGTCAGCCACCGCCCCACCAACCCCTACTCATTCCTCTCTTCACGCCAATTATAACAAAGTAGCACTTGTACCATTACCTCAAGCGACCAGCAACGGAGACTGGTAATACATTTTTACTCCGCCCTCAAGCTTGAAACTGCGAGTAACCTGCATCTGGTGTCTGACCATCTCTCCTACTTCGTTTTTATCTATTCTTATTGTCCTCTGTCGTACTAAAAAATTCTACCACTTTTAAATAAATTTATTTACTTTACCGAGTATCTTTTTTTTGTACTGTTCTTTTTTCTCCTTTCTAAGGAAGTCTTGTGAACTGCAATATTTTTATAAAGCATTTATTAATAAAGCATTTTTACCTATGAAAATGAATCTGAACATTAAGTTGTTTAATATAAGTAGGCCCTAAATAGTAATAGATTATTTTTTATACCAACGACGTTAAAAGTAAATTTTTAGCTTTCAATAATTTTACATTGATTGTAGAAAGCTGTAAGTTGATATATGTATATGATAAATAATGGGATAAATAATTGAGAGTGTCGAGTGATCAGGAAAAAGTATTCGATACTCAAAATACTGGATAGCCGAATGAGATCATTGAATTCGAAAATAGTCGTATTCGAAGTATCGAATACGTATTCGGTACGCGAGAGTATTCGACATGCCATCTCTATTCCAAATATGTGTTGAACTCTAATGTTAAACTGTTTTAGTTCACCTCTGTGATAAAATTAAAGTTTATTTATTTTTTTAACTAGCATACGTGCCTGTCTTTGACGGGTATTTTCCCAAAATTCTGAGATGATACGTAGTATTATAAAATATTTTAAAAATATACAGGTACTTTCAGGTGCCTGACACTGTAACAAGTAGGTATTGTTAGTTGATGGTATACCTGTGTAGCGAGCCAAACACAGCTTAAAAGTCCATAACTTCGCTTCTACGTTGATTTTTCAATCCATGCAAATCTTACCTTTTAAGTTAGACATATACAAATCTACTATCAATGTTTCAGTAAACTATGAATTATGGTGGATGAGTTTGCTTGTTAAATTATTAATTAAATTTAATAATTTCTTTGTGATTTGAATTATACGTTTTTGTTTGAAAAAATCATCGGGTTTCTTTGATGATGACTGTGTGTGTATACCAATACTGTAATAAGATGAAAGTCAGAGACAAATAGCAGTATATCCTTGATTGTAATTCCATGAACATAAATATTTTGAGAACTTTTAAGAGATTGTCAACGGCAGGGGGGGGGAAGGTGACAAATCGTACGACCTCCCCGGGCGGAAAAAGGTTGCCATGCCACTGTATGAAATATAGTTAAATAATACATATTTAATTAAATGAAGAAAACAGCCGTCAGTTTTAATTTTCATTAACAAATGTGATACTTTTGAGTTACTTTAAAGTGTTAGAAATACATCGTTTATATTTCATTTCATCAAGTTGGCTTTGCGCTATGCGCTAACTAGATTACCAAGTTCTTTTTCAAAAAGACAATAATATTGTTATTATGTGATCAGTAATTATGTGATTTTAAATATGGCGTCAACATTTAATAATGGTTCAATTCATTAAAGTCATGCTAATTATTAATTTATTAGTGTTATTACATTTTACAAAGCTTGAATACCAAAATGACCCTTTACATAATAAATGTAAATTTGATTACGTAATACTCTGAAATAACATCAATATATTTTAATGACGTGTTAACCACCATGGTACAATTTAATAGGTCATAAAATGAGTATGATGGTAATCATTTTATGTACAGTAACCGTCTTTATGTCACACATATCATAGAGTAGTGCTATCTGATTTAATATGTCAGTGATTTCTCATGGGATGTTCTAAATAATTAACTTTGTAGCTTTTACACTCGCTCATACATTCCTAGCCTGACCATGGTCAAAGCGATGGTTTTTTTCAGTTGAATAAGGACAGGAAGGCGTTTCTGAATAAGTTTTTAAAAAATATTTATTACGCAAATCAAAATTGTATAGAAGTTGGCAAATAATTAATAGTTTGCGAACTATACAAAGTTTTATGCTAATGTGATTAATTTTAACGTGTAAATTTTGAGTTTGGAAAATCTCCACCTGTAGTTATTTGTCATATTACGCTTTGTCAACGAGAATTGTGTAATATTTATACTATAATATCGTTGCCACTACTACAAGAGGACCGAGTGGCTGAGTGCCATTGAACTACTGAGTGCTAGCTAGATACTGCCAGCTAAGCACAGATATCTGTTTCAATGGGTTCTTGGTCACTACGATACCTTTTGCAATTAGAAACTGATCGACTCGTTATCAAAGGATGTGCACTGCCACAAACAATATATTCGCTAACGTACCCGACAATCTACAAGTAAATAATATTACCAGTAACAAAAAGGAATGGCGGACTCTTGGTAGACCGTCGGCGTTGAAAAAAATGGCAACCGAAGTTTAAGACCAACGTCCTTCCTCAACAACCTGAGATGTCTTAGTGCCCTCCTTCCAGATGTATACTGGTCACGATTATCTGCAGTGCCATATGCGTCGAATTAGTATCACTGGATCCTCCTTGAGTCGACTATGTATGAATGGTGAGAGAACTGCCAGTCGCCTGAAGAGTGTGGCAGTCTGGAGAATATTTCTCCTAAAGCAGGAAAGAAGAACAGACTTGGTTCTACAGGATGGCAAAGCGTTGAATGCTTGACAGGTCACACAGAGGCGTTGGTAAAGAAAGAGACATTTCTAGTGACCTTGAACCTAGACCATTTTTAGGCACCTAAATTTAACTCTGTTGGCTTTATGGTGACGGGGTTTTGTTATCTTGTCAGTTAATCAGTGTTATTTGTAGTTAATCAACTTCGCTATATAATTTTATTCTCTACCCACTCTGCATGTTATTCTTCCAAATATTATATTTCTTTAAATATTACTCTTCAATAATTATATTTCTTCACATTCTTATCATAACAATTAATAGGACTCAAAACACAATACCACCAACAGATTCATTACGATTTCTACAGAAACGTTCAGGTTCAGATATTCATCATCTGTCATTCATATTTTGACAGTAATTTTAACTTTATATTCTCATACTAAAATTAGAATATATGAAAAAATAGCCATATCCTTGGAGTAGAAAAAATTATAGTAGCACACTCAAGAGTACATGAAGATATAACGGCACATTCAAGCAAACAAAAAAATATTTTGGCAGAGATGACTATGCATCATTATAGATATTAAAAAGGTGTAAAATAAAAAAAATACGAATTCTAGACAGTTGTCAACGATTGTAAACAATATAATAAGAGAAGTTATAAATTAAAAATGTAGGTAGTTTTCATTCTGTATGGTGTGAAATTATTCACAATACGTCAGTATTGTGGCTCCATATGTAGTTGTTTGTTAAGATAGTGATGACTTAAAGCAGTACACAGTATGCTACCCAAAAATTGAGAAGTCATGCTGTGCAGTCGAGACTGCCATGAGGTAGATTATTTTAATAAAAAATGCATATATTTCTAATGTATTATATGAATGATGAATGTAAAATAAGAAATCAAGTTGTATTAACGACTATCTTTCATGAGGGTAAAAATATAAGCAGAAAACACCAAAATTTGGGAAGCTTGGCTTGGGAAAGTTCAGAACCTTCCTTTCTTATGGAGTACTAAATCCTTGGAGCATCAACGTTGTAGGACTTTGAGTCTTATTTGCTGTATCAAAAACTATTTTGATAATCACTTGTGAAGCTTGTTTGGAGAAACATACTTAAAATTTAAACATTTCTTCAAAATCTATTGCCACCGATTTGGAAACAAAGTGTTAATTTTGTAATTGAAGTCAATCAACCTATTGATTAAAATAATATAAAAGAGAAAATTATAATAAGTTGTTACTTTATTCCTCTTTTTTTTCTTTTTTTCTAGATATTCCTAAGTTAAATATAGAAGTATTTTTTATTTCACCCCCGTTATAATGAAAACAAGCATGATGTTCTTATTTAAATAGTTGTAGCGGTTATAATAAAAAATCAAATTGTAATATTTTCTACTAATTGCAGTGTTTTAATAATCTAAGCAACTTGATTAATTTTGATTGACTTCTTTAATGTTACAGATAAAAAAATGCAACAATGAATAGATTACTGGAAAAATATTGGAGCAGTACCCCCTTTTCTGTAAATTTTAATCAAATAAAACTCCAGGGTAAATTTAATAGTAAAATGAAAAATTTTCACTGACATAGATATTGCAACACTGTTATATGTTTATGAAAGTTGTACTTATTAACTGTCAATTACCGGAATGTTATGTATACAATCTGTGTTATTTTCATTCAGTTTTGTGATTATTTGATGAGAAGTGCAGGTATAAAATGGAAATGGAAGGTGTAAAATTGGAAGTTCCAGATGGTCTGAATCTTAGTGATTCAGATATATATGGTTAGTATTGGTAAAGACTATTTATAGTCCATAATTTTGACTGTTTTGTTTTATTTTGAGCCTTATTTAACTCCTTGAACTCTGTGCTTTTTTAAATACAAAATGGTTGTAATGTTGCGTGCAAATATTGCTTTTATAGAAGTTTTTTTTTTGCGTCGTACTATGGTTTAGGTGTTTCAATTTCATCAGATTCTCTACACCTTCCTTTTTATATATGTTATTATCAAAAAACTGAAATGTAAAACTTTATCATCTAAGATGTATTTCAAGTTTAATATAATTACATATTGTTTTTTCTTTTTGTTATTTATGTTAATAAATGTTATGTAATCACTCAAAATATGTTGTTAATTCGAATATAATTACCCTTCTATCAGGTAAAGAAGATATTTCCCGTTGTAAAATATGTTTATGTTTCATATTTTATTTGCAAAGAGTTCAACAATTTGATCATAACTTATTTTAAATAAAACATTTGGTATTGTACGTTATCAATATTATTTTTTTTAACTTTCTTTTTGTTTTAAAACCTCTATTTACTCTAACGTATGATGTGTTTGTTATTTTCAGATATGTTTTTAAATTGTGAAAAGGAATTATTCTCAAATTTAGTCTCAGAAGATGCCCTTCTTTCTGAAATGGGTGATGAAACCCTTGATGTAACAGAGAAAAAGGCATTTGATAGTGAGAAAAACCATTCTGAAAGCGATTCAAGGAAACGAAGTCACTCAGGCAATATGCATTGTAATGACTTTATCGAGCGAAATGTCTTTGTTAATTCTGCTATAAATCGAGACCAACCAGGTTTTAAAGAGTCTAATATTCCTATTAATTTACCGAATCAGTTGATTAATAAGCAGAAGGCTGTGATGGATCCACACCCGAGAAAAGTAGTATTGAATAACAATACTTTATTTGTTCAACCCCAACAAAATCTAATGTACAGTGCAATACAGCCTTCTACAGTTCAAACTAATCCATCTTTAAAAGAAACGTCCTCTGTTGAATCTTCCCCGACTATAAATAACAATCAAAGGAAGTCAGTTACTTCTCAACGGGACAATATTGTAAGGGTTCAAAATTTTCGTCCAGCCAATCTAGTTCCTCTTGCTTCTGAAAACACAAATAAGGTATAATTGTTTACAGTGTTGTAATATGATATCAGTGTGTTACTGTTAATAAGTATACATTTTCTCTAGGTTATTCTGCAGGCTCAACTACAGCAGCGAAAAGTACCAGTTCCTACTACTCCAACTATAATGTACACTACTACAAACAATGCGTTGAGAGATCCTGGTGCAGTTTCAATGTCCTTGAATATCCTAAACTCTTCAGGTCCTATATTAACTACAGGTAAACAACAATATTAATTAAATAATATTAAAAATGTATCCTTTTATTGTTTTTTTTATTTCACATTGGTAACAATGAACGTCTTTGAAGGGACATATTGCGGTAACACTGCAAACATTGGGTGATATGTTGTCTACAGGATAGTATTAATAGTTACGTTATACCACCAGGATATATCTAAGCCATGTATGGTGCGGGTATCTTACTATAAGTGAAATTATATCAATTAATAATTGTTAAATTAAATGACTATTTTAATTTTATCACTGATAAATATTCATTATAATAATTAAACCGTCAGAGATCATGGAATTCAGAAATATCCTTACTAACCTTAGTCATCGTGCGCCATATTTCATTTAATTACTTGTGCTTTCTCCATTTAGGAAACTCATCCATGTTTACAATGAAACTAAGATTCATACATAAATCTTGTACATATACATGAATCCTGAGTCCCTTTATTAGGACTCCAATAACGTTTAAAAACGCACAAAAAGATGGAATTTATGTATTCCATATCGATAAAAACTGAACCTGGCTGATTTGGAAACAGCGGTGAGACGAAAGGAAAAACAATGACAACTACAGCCTATACTGGAAGAAATATGGAAGTTAATTAGAAAAGGTGTTCATTGTTTTGGTGGTTAAATAAGCTAATAAACCTCTTGAAACATTGGCAGAATTAGAGGTATGTGTCTCCAGATATCCATGTATGATGGTTAATTAATAGTTCGAGAGCCGATTATCAGGAAAGGCTGATACTCCACCTGTCTACTCCGTATTCTGCGTTTTAACCCATACAGTATAATATAATTGATGTTGTTTTAAACTTTATTTTAGATAGATGGTTGTATTTTAATTAATTTAGTCCTATATTTTTAACATTTTAAATGCATGATTAAATAATTCAATGGTATAAACACATTAAATACTTCATCATGGGAGAGAAGGTAGGTATTTGTTATTACGTAATTTATATTGAAATTTCAACATTTATGGAGGGGATATAACATTTATAACATTTATGTTATAAAAAGAACCAAACCAATATAAAATTTCAACATTATTTCAACATTATTATATATATATACCATGGATATCACTTCCCTCTATACTTCTATCATTCATTCTGAAGGTCTGGACCCTCTGCGATACTTCCTTGATTGCAGATCACCACCCCTTATCCTTCCACCTCCTTTCTAGTCTCTCTGACTGATTTCGTGCTAAGCGTAATGTCTTTCAGTTTGATGGTCATTATTACCTTCAAACCAGAAGCACCGCTATGGGCATGATCATGGCCCCTCCCTGTGCGAATCTTTTCATGGCCACCTGTCAACTTCTTCCTCTCCTTTACCTTCGCTATATAGATGATATTTTCTTCTTATGGCCCCGTGGTAAACATAATTTAAAACTTTTCCTACACTCCTTTCAACATTTCTGTCCTCCATCACTTTCTCTTATGACATTTCCGACAGTTTATTGCTTTTCTAGACGTTGACGTTACTTTTGACAATGGACACTTTTCAACTTCTGTGCATACTAAACCTACCAATACTCAACAGTACCTCCATTACAATAGCTGCCACCCTTCTCATGTTAAAAAGTCCATACCTCGATCCTTGTCCATCTGTATCCACAATATCTGTAATAACCTCCAATACCGCAGACATCACCTCAATCTTTTAAAGGAAAAATTTTCTGAACGAGGCTATCCCCGCTCCTTCATTGAAAGCCTTATATTACCTACTGACGTCTTCCACCAACCTAGACCTAAGAGAGATAAAAATGATTATTCCTTCTTGACTACGTACTTCCCTGGCGCTCATAAACTTGGTACTGTGATTAGGGATTCTTTTCCGATTGTCTCTACTTCTGCTGCTTCTACTTCTTCCATGTTTAACCCCTCCTTCTATTTCCTACCGCAAACCTGCGAATCTGAAAAGTATTTTTTCCCACTCTTTTCCTCAGTCTTCCAATCCGGACCGTAGAATGAGACGATGTAGACACCGTTGCTGTCAAACCCTAATTATCAACCCTAATCCTTCCTTCGATTCCCCTCTCAACCATCATTCCTACCCTATTCATGTCAATACCTCCTGTACCTATTCCAACTGCGTTTACCCACTGGATTGCACTCAGTTTGACTCTTTTTATGTTGGCTTAACTTCTAATAAGTTAAGCCTTTGTATGAATGGTCACAGGGCTTCAGTCGGTCAATGTAGTAAACTTCCCATAGCCATGCAAACTCCCATGGTCTCAGTTTTAATGACTGTTTCCGAGTCCAAATGCTCAATCAGATCCCTGATTCCAATACCAAAGTTACATTAAGAGCTTCTGAGGAAGCATACATATGCTTGCTTGCTGCTCGATCTTCCCCTGGACTCAACCTCAACCGTTAATTTTTTTTGTTCATATTTTAATTTTTTACGTTGTTATTATATTATTGTATTTAAATAATTATGATTTTTTATTCGTGTTTTACTTCTTAATTTGGCTCTTCATTTCCTTCCCCTCCGTTCTCGTTTGGTGGTTGTAGTGGAGGTACTGACTAACGGTTGTGCTGTTGCTGATCGTCTTCAGTCGCCGCTCTACTTCCCTGCGAGACTCTTCGCCTCCTGATGACGTTGATGGTCGAAATATAGAAGTGAGTTATTCCTTTGGCTATCTGTGTGCTACCTTCTTTTTAATTGGTTATATATATATATTTAGTCTTTGAATTTGATAAGTATCGTGATTTATATTAGAAATAGGTAAAACCGTCATACCTCGTAAGATGATCCTGGAGTTGGAGCGCTTTCGGACGTTGTCCAAAAACGATCGTTTGTTGCGATCGAAGATGGACAACGTCCGAAAGCGCTCCAACTCCAGGATAATCTTACGAGGATGACGGTTTTACCTATATCTAACATAAATCATACTAACCTCAGTGGTATTAACAATATGGATGTATTTAAGTATCGTGATACTACTAGGTTAGCGGTCATTGTTTGTAAGTATATTATGAAAAAATAATTGTTTTTTATAATAACTACGACGATGATATAAACAGTTTAATATAGTCTACCATGTTGGACAATCACATTTAAAACAACAAGTGATGTTTTTTTGATTGATGTTATAAAAAGAACCAAACCAATATAAAAATAATTCTTTTCACGCAAATAAGAAACAATTATTTCATAGATATTGATTGGTCAATTAAAATTACTGTTTTATTGTTTATGTGATTTAAAACTCATAACGGCTTCTGGGTTTTAAAAATAAAAATATTTTCTACTACATAGTTAATATTGTAGATCGAAGGTTTCAATTATGGACTCCACAGGCAACTTACTTACTGATTAGAATTTGATATTCCCCTCTTAGTTTACATACATTGTTTAAGGAATAGTTTTAGAATATATCGATGTGATATTATTATTTGTGTATATATATGTATTCCTAAATAGAAGCGTTTTTAGTGAGCAGCAAGTTTCAGATAATATAATGTTTTATAATATAATATAAGATAATTAAGGTTTTAAACAATCCAATATGATTGGTTTGATTTAAATTGTTTGAACTGTAGGAGAAATATAAATAAACGATCAATCTGCTGACAAGTTCATCTGAATCCAAAAAGAGCAAATTTTGGATTTGCAAAGCTTGTCTTGAACGAAACTGCCCTTCCGTCTAGTTCTCGATTGAATGAAGTGAAGTGATGTTCTCGTAGTAATGTGTCATACAGCATAATTACTTCGGTAAAGTGAACTGAAAAATAAGCTGATCTTGGAAGGTTTTGAAGAACTCGAGTTTATATCCGGAAATCATATGCTGATGTGGAAGAAAGTCAATTGCTGACTAGGGGTCTTGGTGATGAAAGGCTAATGTTTTGCTGTCGGTTTCTCATGTTAGTATGCCTAGGTGGCTTTGCATCTCTTTGCTCCCTGGTCAGTTCAAACAGTATGAAATCTTTTGTTTGCTTCTTCTTTCTTCACCTCGATGATATCTTCTTCGTTTCCATATATATTTTTTATAGGTTGGTACACGTGTGTTAGTGGAAAAGCTTGAGGTTTAGTTAAGTACTGTTATTGGCTGTGGATATTTTTTCACGGACACTGTATAAATGGTTAAAGTTATCATCCTGGAGATGGTCACATTGATGGTTGAAATATATTGTTGTCTTAGTTTCTTTAGGAATTCAAGTTTTATTCTTCTGAAAATCTTAAGTCAATGTCTAGTACTATTCAGGAGGTTAGATCTTATGGACTTCGATCATGGATACGTTTTAACAGTCGCTTAAAAGTGGGACTGCTTTAATTGTTTATAAGTAATGCATTCATATTAATTATTTTTCAAGGATGAATGAGCAGTTGTCATTGTCAAACTGCCATGGGTCTTTGTTACCTGTACATTTGGTGTCTCCCATTCCTGTAATAATTGGTCGTGAAAATAAGTTGTTCTTTGTTTAATGGTCTTCATTAATTAATTGAGTTCATGGGAATGTGGTTCATCCTTATGTATAATAAATAATACCCTCATAGAATATATAAGTATGTAACATGGTAGAGGCACTCAAACTATTGAACATCATTTAGTGTTGAATTAAACGTTGATCCTAAGAAAAGAATAAAAGTGTTTATTGATGTATACCTCTTAAATGGAGTACATGCTGGTGGATGGAGTATACTAATATATTATTTATTTTATTATAATATATACTAATAATAATATTTAGTAATATATTATTTTTCATTTGGTTAAATTTCAAGATTGAAAATGTTGACAAATAATTGTATGTTTTAGGAGTTCCAGTTGTTCTTGAATCTGACCAGCTGAACTCTAACAGACTGAAACCATTTTCTACTGCTGTACCCAGAGTTCGGGAAATAAAGCGGAATACTCATAATGCCATTGAGAAGCGATATAGGAGAAGTATAAATGATAGGATTATAGAACTCAGAGATTTGATTGCCGGTCCAGAAGCCAAAGTGAGTTATAGTTATAAGTTCTAAGTATACACTTATACTAGTAAATCTTTTCTAGTATATGTTCCTTAGTTTAAGTTGATAACGTGTACATTCCAAAATATTTATATAACCTAAATTTTATATTCCAAAATATTTATAATAAACTCATGGAGAATGTGAAGCTATCAAGATCATTAGACTACAAAAATCTATAAACTTATATTTTCCATGTATACCTTGTTTCAGATGACCAAATCATTGATTCTGCGGAAAACGGTTGAATATATTCGTTACTTGGAAGAGTCTAATGCAAAATTAAAGCAGGAAAACCGAAGTCTTAAAATAGCTGCTGGTGTAACTCAAGAAGAGTTGTTCCTTAAAGATGAAGAGGTTATGGCTGGAATGACTCCTCCAAGATCAGATTCCTCCTGTACACCTCCTTTGTCAGATGTGCCTTCTAGTCCTTGTACGCCTCCTGAATGCTCTTATTCAAATGATTATAATGTAAGTTTTTCTTCCTTTTGTGTATTTTTTTAAAAAGTAATCTATTAGCAGTTTATTTTTTTCTATAAGGAATGAGATTTTCTATAAAGAATGAGAAGGCATAGTTAATATTACTTACACGGTTCAAATTATTGAATTTGAAGAATATGATTTATGTTTATATTTTTAAATACAAAACAGATTAACGGTAATTTAAACCGTGTATTTAAAGTAAATGAAATGTACAAGGAAAAATAATTAATTATTAGGAATGATAATGTATTTTCTTTGCTTTGTTCATGTTAAAAAAATTGATTTTGTTATTTTAGCGGGTTTACATTTCATTTTGAGGTCCACTGAATCCATTTTTGATATTGTATTGTTGATGTCTAGTTATTTGGGTGTGTAACCAAAATTTTATAATCACGTTTTACGGACCTTAATAAAATTCGACTGACATGTAGTCCATATTGTGAAAAAGAACCAATTTTTTTTTTTTTTTTTTTTGATAATTATGTATGGGAAACGTACTATCAGACTTTAGGTTGAATTGGGTATTAATTATTGCTCTTATCAGTCTAGAATTATGGTTCTTCTGCAGGATTGGTATTCACCCCAGGTGTGAATTTTGGTTTTTCAGGGGAAACATTGTGATCTTGATAAATTTAGGGCGTAGGGAGATCAATTTTAGGATTTATTTTGTCCAGTCTGTCACCTGGGCTGGAGTATTATGCCTATGCTGACCCATGGTTTAAATCATATGCACTTGTGAACTTCCAAGCACTCTTCAGCGTATACCAGGATTGGTTAAAAAAATCACAAGTTTCATCAATCGATGAAGTATAATCCGCTGTATAAACTTAATTACTAGTTTATTATACAGTGGACGTCGCTTAATGTAATCACTTTTGTAAACACCAAAAGTTATAATCACTTTTATAAACAAAAAAAAGTGATAACAGTTACCGATTGATAACTTTAACCGAAGAAATGGAAATTGCCATTTTACCGTTCATGAGTCTAACTAAAGCTGAAGATGTAGTAAACAAAATCAAATAAATGAAATATTTAATATAGTTTAACTATAAGTTATACTATTTAAACTATAAGCATTTCAATAAATTATTTATTTAGCAAATTGTCCAGTTTTGTCCGGACCGTCTCATACCAGATCATTTATAAAAGACTCGAACTCATAATGAAATTCAAATTCAGAAGATCTGTTTTGCACTCGAAGTCGTAACACGCGAAAAACTTCCTATATTTCCTTATTTGTTGGAATGTACACTACTCATCCTCGGACTTTTGTAAACAACTTTTATAGAAGTAGCTGGGATATTTGCAGTTTTCCAGCAACCTCACATTGCCCCATAGCTCTCTAAAATTGCAGCTTTTTCTTTGATGCTTAAATCTTCAAATTGCGTTCCTTCATCTTTAAGGGGTTGATTGATAATGTGTCAGATCGCTTGTCACAACTGGTAGCCTGGTATCAGTACTGAAACTGAGTGATTTAGGCGGCAAAAAAAAAGCAGAAAACTGAAGAACATTGAAATAAGAAAATCTCATCTCTTGCTTTGCCAGAGATAAAATCCAGATTATTAGAACGAGAACTTCTGGCTGGGCATTTACGCTGGAACTGAACTCAACGAAAAAAGTCCCCAGGTTTGGAAATATATTTATAACGATAACCGATGTCCTGATCACAATATAAGCGATATATTTGTAATTCATATTGTATGTTGGAGCGGGGATCAGAAATTCTGATAATATTAACAGATTGATAACATTTTCCGTGATTACATTAAATGACGTCCACTGTACCTGTTCTTTTATTGAATCGTTTTATTTATTGCTTTAGATCTGTTTGCTAAGTTGCGCTTGTGTTTCATTGTAAAACTATCTTTATAAAAGTAATCTATGTAAAATAGTAAATATTTATATATTATTCAAAATAAATTAATTTGTCACTGTATCCTCATATTTAGAATGCAATTTTTGAGACAATCTGGAATGGCAAGAGAGTGAAATTACATTCTAACAAATCGGTGAATTGGACAATTAAGACTGAGTTACCCCCCTTTCTGAAGAGTTTTAAAAAACCATATTAGTATTGCCTCCATATGAGTATTGAATGTTTAAAATGTCTTTAAGTTTGGATTATTGTAAAAGGTAATTTGGGATAAAAAAGGTTTTTTTATAGCTTGAAGGACTATTATGTCCCTCTTGTAGTTAGTTTTCTTATATATTTACCATAAGTTTATTTAAATCTGTAGTCAAATTAAGTTACTTAAGTTAGTGAGAAAAATTGTTACTCTTCTTCGATTTTGAACTTCTGTATGTCCACTTTGGATCGTCTTTCCGATTTTAATATATATATATATATATATATATATATATATATATATATATATATATATAGTTCAATGTACATAAAGAAACATAGAGAAATTAAAAGCACACACTTACAGTCTCTAATTTTCGGTTGAACCGTCGTCAGGAGAGATAAGAGAGGAAAACCAAGCACACTGGTACAGAGACGATTGGAGACCGTCTCTGTACCAGTGTGCTTGGTTTCCCTCTCTTATCTCTCCTGAAGACGGTTCAACCGAAAATTAGAGACTGTCTGTATTTGTCCATTTTGGATCGTATTTTCATCGAAAAGGTGTATATATATATAGTTAACACATGAAAGAGAAAAAACAAATAAAGATACACACAAAAGACTCAAAACGATATTTCGACAGTCGTCGTCATCGGGTAGAAGTAGTCCCTTTGAGTAGCTGAAGCTAACTCAATAAATATATATATATATATATATATATATATATATATATATATGATAATGAGTCGTTATCAGCCTTTGGAGCGATTCACTTCTTTTCCTGAAGACGAGGACATCGAAATATAGTAGTGAGTTCAGTGGTTTCCTTTCTATGTGTTCTTTTTTAAATTCTAGTTTATATATATATATATATATATATACCATGATAAACGAAAAACGGTCCGGCAGGACAAATAACATTTAAAATAAGCAGTGACACATAAACAGAAACACAACAAAGACTCACTTTTCAATATTTCGACCGTAATGGCGGTCGTCCTCAGGAGAAGAAGTGAATTGACGGAGGGACGACAGTCAACTGTCGTAATATATATATATATATATATAAACAGATTCAGTAATATATCGACCGTTTGATGGAATAGGTGTGTTCTCTAATCGGGATTCGGTCAATTTTGTAGGATAAACAAATCAAACTCTTGTTGCCGACGTTTCGGTTTTATTTAAAACCTTTTTCATAGGCCTACAAACAAAGGATAATAAGAAATCACATATCAACATCAAACATATACTCAATATGAAAATGGATTGTTAAAACTTATGAATATTACAAGCAGAAGTATTTCAGAGATAAATAAAACAATATAACTTACTGGAGTGAGAATTTTTTTGACTAAGAAAATGAAAATTACATTATTTAAAGGAACAACAATCTTAACTGGATAAAACCTTCGACTAGACTAATAAGATAACATTACAAATAACCTCAACACTGTTCACTCAAGGGAACTAAATAAATCAAATTTCACTAAAACTCAGCATAACGCTCCAGAATAAATATTACTTAAATTAGTAATATCACTTCTGTGATTAATCGAACTTAGATCCTTTTTACTGTATAACATCTCAAGTGTATTCCTTCTTTGCTCATCTTTTTCTTTTTCTATTATAGTTGTATCTTCAAAATCGAACGTGTGACCTTCGTTTATGGCATGGCCAGCTAAAGCTGTTGCGTTACTTTTATTTGTTCTTATTGAATAATTATGTTAGTAAAGCCTTTCCTTTAAAAAACGACCAGTTTTACCATAGTAACACTTGTCACAGTCTTTACATTTGATGGCATAAATGAGGTTACAAAGTAAAAAAAATTAATATATATGAAAAAATTAAAATAAAATTAAAACATCCTTTTCTTTTTTTCTTCCACAGCGTGGTATCAACGGGATGTTAATTAAACTTTATTTTTTTTAATCAAATATGGAAGGTATCAATAATAGTATATTTCAATTTAAACTCTTGTTTAAACATATACTTGTTTTTAGTACCATAGGGGTTAGTTGAAATCTTATTAATAGTAGATATCATCATACTTCAAATACAGGAAGAGGAGTTGTATGACCTGTTTTGAATTTTGTCCATATTCAAGTAGAACTCATCAAAGTTATTGTGTCATTAGATTACATCACTTCAAAACAAATTGTGCCTAATTTATTTCAATCATTAATTTAATACATGTTAATTTCCCATTTTATTATTTACCAAATTTGATTCTTCATTTTTTAATTCATCAATGTCAAGTTCAGTTTTATGACTAACTTAAATAAAATGTTTGGTAGTTAATTTGTTGTTCATCTATCAAAATATCTGTATCTTTATGTTTTATGTTTCTAATTCCTCTATTATATTAAGTCATTGTTCTTTTTATCCTGTCTTTAGTAAGTTAATTTAATTTTCCATACTGTCTGGTTCATATCCATGTTTAGTTAAATGATTAGCTAGTTCGGTTTGTTTATTTATTTAAATAGTCTTTAATGTGTTCTTTAAATCTTTGTTTTAATGTTCTTCCTGGTCATCCTTCATAAGCACGTTTACAATCCTTCCACTTCCGTTTTATACCCTGCGTTTGCCATATTTATCTGCCTTATATTCTGTTGTTTTACGTATTATTTGTTTTAGCGACCTATTTATTTTGAAATCTATCTTTAATCTTTATTCATTTAGTAACTTAATCATTTCTTGGCTAACTTCTCCTACGTATGGTATAGATGTGTATTTACTATTGTTGGATGTTTTGTCATTATTGTTTTTTTTATATATTTTTTTTCGCTTTTTTTTAAGGCCGGTTTTGTACCTGTTTATAATGACTATTTATTTTTATTGTATTGCATGCTTTATTACAGTAGTTTACGCTCATAGGTATTAATCAGTCAATCATGTAACGAAAACCTGCTATAACTAAACATATACATGTTTGTAGTGTTCAGTGGATCTATTAAAGGCGGGACTTAATATTATAAAGGAACAAGACATATATGAATATAAAATAGAAATAATTAAATAAACGAACTAAGTAACCACCGAACAGTAATTTTATTTAAATCAGTAATAAATATGAAAAGACGACTAGGTAGACTTGTAATGATAAATTAAATAAAAGAATCCAAGTAAGTAGGTAAATAATAAATAAATAAATAAAAGAGAAAATTAGGATGTATTATATGAAGAATATGAAATTCATTTAAGATTCATAAATATAGGCAATACTTGTTTTAAAGTGATATAAATAGACAATGACGCAATGACTTTGATTATTTCTACTTGAAGATGGAAAGCATCCATCCGAAACTGGTCGAAGAACTTCTATTCCATACCTCACACCTGTGTATGGGAGGTATGATGGCATCATCTACTAATTTTTTTTTAGTACAGTAATAGTTTTTAACCAGTAAATATGTATTGCTTTTCGTTTGTATTACATCTTTCGTTTATTGTAATAAATAATGATTTATTTTTTCAGATGAAGGAACTTGATGAACAAACAAATCTTAGAGGAATGCTGGATCATACTCGTTTAGCTTTATGCGCTTTCATGATTACTGTTGTTGTGTTTAACCCGTTCAAATTATTTCTGAATAAAATGTCCGACAGAATGTCTTATGACACCAGTGTAGTTGAAGGAAGGACGCTTATGGATATTGATGAAAATATGAGTCTGTATTGTGATATTATTAAGAAAAGATTTAAATTTAGTATTTCAATTGTGTGATGTCCTATAGTTTTCATTATTCATTACTTTACTATAGTTGTGGTGATCACTATTAGTAAACATTATACTAATACTGGTATATTCATTTATATTTTCACTATTTGTAATAGAAATGCCCAAAATTTTGTATGTGGTTGAAGGTATATTCTTTTAGGAGTCCATATTAAATAGAGTTTGTTTTGTGTTTATTGCAAACTTGTGATTTTTGTATTTATTTGTGGACATAAAGTTCAGTTTCTAATATAGATTTTATTTTTTTACTAGCAAACGTACCCGTCTTTGATGGAATCAAAAATTCTATTATAATTGGTATTCCAAAATATCAATTATAGTATTATACTAATACTATAATTAGAAATTATAGAATAGTAGAAAATACCATTATTAGTATAGTGTTAAACAAATGCCTCTGTATACACCACATTAGCTGTCTGTCCTTCAGGTTCACGGAAGAACAAACAGTTGGAACCTCTGACTCTTGAGCAAGTAAACTACAGTTGACCATGTGAGAAAAACTTGGTCTCGCTAACATGAATTCCTGCGTTAGATAAAGTCTCCCTTTACGACTTAGTTAACGTCATTGCGAAATAGACTCTTACGGGACTTTGCAATCATTTCAACAGAAACAGACAGTGGCTCGGAATCAATGGTATGGGTGGTATACACACAGACTCCCCATTCGACACCCAGTCATGATGGCCGCCTCTACGGCACATCTGTGCAGAGCACAAACTCCGAGTCAAGTTAGGAAAATACAGCTTAAAGCCCTATAACTTCGCTTCTGTTCTGAATTATGAATCTATTTATAGCCCGTATTTTAAGTTAGGCATACACAAATCCAGTGTCAAAGTTTCAGCTCGCTATGTCTTATGGTGGCTGAGTTTACTTGTGACAAACGTTTTTGCTTTAAACGTCCATAACTTACTTCTACGTTGAATTTCCAATCAATTCAGAGCCTATATTTTAAGTTAGATCTAGACACAAACCGACAGACATTTTTCTAAGGGTGGATTCGGTTTCTCCAATGTATGAAACGTAAAGAAAAGTTGAAATGAGTCAGTTCTAAGCAATGTACAGACAAAATCATTATTTTATTTATATAGATGTGTTTATATGGACAGTTTGTTATTAGTTTTTCTTTTTTTTTTATTTAATCAAACTTTTATGCAATTATAGTTTTTTTATTATATTAAACGTGGTATATTTTACTGTTAGTATAATGCAATAGTTTTCAATTTTGTAGGTGCAAATCTGAAATGGAGTAATAATTCGTACTTTCTATATTTATTTAATTCTCTTGTTTTGTTGAGTTGTTTGGTAAAACTCTTAGTTTACGGCGATCCAGTTGTACAAGTGAAATCGAAATCAAATAAATTTGATCGACACAGGAAACAAGCTGATGCGTACTTATCTCAGGTGATAATAATTTCACTAAGTAGAAATAATAATAATATAATTATGTCATTTAGTTTATTAATTGCACAATTTGTACCAGTACTATAGTGTTAGTGTGCTGGAACAAATATTAACATATCAAGTTTTTTTGTTAAATTCTTGCATATTTATAACTACTGTATATTAATTAATTATTATAATCTTGTCTGTTGATATTGAATCTGGTAAAGTTGGCGATTAATGAAATCAGTCCATAGGTCAAAGAAAGATAAGTTTTATAAATATTATGGCCATATAAGCTAAATGAAAATGCATTTCTGGTAATACCAATATTAAACCTTATGGAAAAGAATATATGAAAAATTATAAGCTATACATGTTTATCAGAAATATATTCCCACATTCAAACATATTGAAGATGGAATGTGAGAGAGAAGTAGACGGGGAAAGAAAGAAAGATTTCTCATTCTTTTAAGGTTTCAGTTTTTTTTTAATTATTAAGGAATGTTGTAATTAGAAATATTATTGCGTATACAACTTACTGACGAGATCTTATAATTGCTTATGGATTCTGGAATCGTCAACATTAGGAATAGTGAAAACCACCAATATACTCGCTTATTCGTTTTACCTGAAAAACAAAAAAAAATAACAGTCCCAGGACCTTTGGACTTAACCAGTTATTGAATTAACAAATAACCTCAGTATCCTATTATCTAAGGACAATCAAATAACATTAATTAAACCTCACCTAATGCTTCTAAGATTACATTCCCATCTAACATTACCTATATTATCATGAAAATGTATTCTTTGCAGAATATGATTCTCAAGGCCCAAATTGAACTGAACCACTGTTTGGATGCTATTTCCATGCCTCTACCTTCTTCAAAATTTTATATTATTATAGCAACGACGTGGCAAATCATCAGGCAATTTCTACATCGAATATTCCTTGGCAAGTGGTTATCGCATTACGGAGGTGGATTCTTTCTAGATAGGTAAATATTTTATCATCAATTTATAGTAGTTTGCTAATTAATATTTTCTATATTTTAAAATAACAGCATCAGATGGTTATATCACTCTTTGTTTCCTATAATTACAGCTTTACCCTTTTATAGATTTTTATTTATAAAATTTACCCTTCAAGTTTAATGTAACTAGCTTTATATGTCATTGTGTATATACTTGTATATATAAATAAAATTCATTAAATGTCTTAAGATTGGGAAGTTACTATTTTTTTTAATGAAAGAACTGTTTCTGTCAAATTTTCATGTAAAACATGTAGGTATAAATAAACGTATCTTTTACTGGGTTCGTGAGTGTCAACGTTTCAAATTCACTCGTTGAGAATTCTTCAGGAATATAATGATGTGAACTGAAAAGTAGGGTAATTTAACTTTGGGACTTTATTTAGTGACTGTAAGTTATGTACCTACAGTTTGTCGATCGTGCATTCCTTCGTTTATCAAAACAACTATTTTTAGTGACTTAGCTTTTGAAATATTTATTACGTTCATTAACTATTGCATTAAATTGGTCTGGGATGTAGTATGTCGTTATTAATTAATAATGTGGTATGTTATTAATGATTAGGACTTTGATAAGATATCTTAATATTTTGAAATTAAACTTTGCCCTATACTGATGATTTAGATTCTTCAGTAAATGTTGCACATCTTACAACTTACATGTTCTTGGAATTCATTTCAGAACAAGTCGTTCAGCTGTTTTAAACAATGTGAAACAAAGGTCATTACTATTTTACGATTTATTTAAAATGTCCACTGCCCGGAGTGAAAATGATGTTGATGGACTGTTGTACATTTTGAGTGCTATTAATCAGGCAGAAGTGGCAGAAGCAATTGTAGAATGGAGTTATTTATCAGAACTTTACATTGCTTTAGCTTTCTACGTGAGGAATTCTACGCCAGGAATGTTTTACTGCATTAGCAGGTTTATGAGTTTATTTTATATTATTTTTCTGTATTCATTTCCTTGTGCATTAAATAATATAATGATTTGTTTTTAATTTTTAGTTAATAATTATTCAATCAATTATTATTATTATTATTTGAGGGTGACTATAGCACTGCGTCTTTAAAAAAAAAACTATTCAATTAATATGGATTATTTAATTACTTTTCATTTATATGCTGTCTAATAGTATTTAAATATTAATAAATATTGTTAATACCAAAGCAGTTTCGTTCTTGAACTTTTTGGGGTGGTCTTAATTGGACATCAAATCGGAGAAAAAAATGCCTTTTTAAAAAGGTCTTTGATTTCTGTCTACCTAAAGAAAGTTACTTCTTGTTTTACAAAGAGATGGGCCAGATATTATTGCTTATTCTGTTGTATCAGCGTTGTGAAATAAACTAATGCTTTACGAGATGTGTTCCAGTTTATTTCACTTCCTCGTTGTTTGAGCACCAGTCTCCGGTGACCATTTTTCTAGTGAATTTAGAAAGCCAACATGAATTTTGTTAAATAGAATTTGTATGGCATTCACAATTTTAACTTTATTATTGAGTAATAATGAACACATTAATAGTGCAACTTTTGTTTGATTAATGATCACTTCAGGACTAATTGCCTTGTATACATTTCCGTTATCATTACCGTAATTTCTTTTTAGATATTATCTGTGGCTTGCTAAACCTGATTCGAATCATAGTATCAATCACAGCTTGAAATGGATTTTCACTTCACAGGGAAACAGCTTTCTTCAAAGTCAGAATTGGGTATCTTATTCAGATGAGCCATATACATTGACCAAAGTAACTGATAGGCTAAATCCATTGGCTTGCGTTGGGCAGGTGTTTTTTTTTTATTATTATCACACTTTTTTCTTTAATATTTAAATGTATTAA
Source organism: Hermatobates lingyangjiaoensis (assembly GCA_026182355.1). Lineage (NCBI taxonomy): Eukaryota > Metazoa > Arthropoda > Insecta > Hemiptera > Hermatobatidae > Hermatobates > Hermatobates lingyangjiaoensis. The sequence goes on along the minus strand of JAPFBL010001924.1, from coordinate 2,347,894 downwards.
TAATAATTATTTAATTTACTTGCTAAATTATCTCTTTGCAGAAATATCGAGAGCAACTACTTGAAGATGCATTACAGTACCTTGTAGTTCCTAATGGGCAATTGGAATCCACAGGATCTGAATATCCTTCAGATGTTATGTCTTATGTCCATTTCATTTTTGAAGACCCTTCTATAAAAGGTTACATTTAATTGAGTATATTTTCTTTAGCTTTGCTTCGTCTTTTACTGATGTTGATATCCTTATTTATTTGTGCTTATTATGTAAAGTTTATTTTTGTTTTTCTATTTACTTAAATTAATGAAAAGCCAACGTTATTGTTATTGATAATTACTCAAATTTTTAATTTTAAATGCTCTCATGATAGTAAATTATATTGTCTAAGTGATATTCTCTACATTCTCATTTTTATTTTATTTGTTGAATTTAAAAACGTAATTCTAATATATTTTATAATGTTACATTAATTAAGATCATAAAAATTGTATAGTATGATAAAAACCAAGTTTATCATGAGTACAATTACGTGTTCTTCTTTATAGTATAATATTGAACCTAAGTTATATTTTACGGTAAAACAGCCTTTAAAAAAGCTATTAAACAATTAATTAGCATTAATTATTTCTCTTATCATTCCCGAAAAATTATATATATATGTCTGATTTGGGGGGGGGGGGGGGGCAGGCTAGCTCAGTGGTTACTTGCTCGCCTCTGAACTGATAGGACCGGGGTTCGATCCTCACCTGGCCCTCGATTTATTAACGCGGGAGGTGAATAAATCTGAGCGCGTCGTCCCTCGGAGAAGGACGTTAAACCGTCGGTCCCGAGTCTGTACGATGTCAGGTACTCGTTAAAGATCCCTACTCTAAATACACTTGAGTTAGGCAAAATTTAGGACTCCCACTGTAGAATCAATCTTCATTGTGTGGTATCACAAAGGGCCAATGCTCAGCCTGCGTGTGTTCCCTTGTGGGACTGCCACTGCAACCTAACCTACGAGTATGTCTGATTACTATGTCACAAGTTAGTTTAATTAACCTTCTGAACTTCATAAAGGAATAACCATGCCAATATTATTAAAGCTAAAATTGGGTCATTGAATTAAGCTATACTTAATAAGTTCAAAAACTTTAATGCATTAATGCTCCAGTTATCGTGTGGCTTAAGTTATTATTTGATGTAAATCAAGTTAATTTATTGGCAGACACCAGATATTTCCTTTTACCTAAGGTAACCATATTAGAAATTTAGTAAAGTTATAAACTGTAAATTTTATTATTCTAACAACCTATGTTGGACTTTTTGAGCGTTGCCTGGTCAAAATTCAATTCTTCTATTACAGCGTTTCGAAAATTATATTTTCAATTCTAAAGGTCCAAGAAAAATAGATAATCTATTATTAATAACTACAAAAAACGGATTAAAACAAAGAAAAGAAGTGATAATAATTAATCATACCTTACAACTAGTGTAGTTGTTAAGACGGTATGTTCTAACTAACTAAGGCTGTGATCTAAGGAAGCTATATAGTTGCTACCATGGATTTTAAGGAATAAACAGAGAAATGTACCAACATTTTACGAAACATTTTATGTTTGTGTTCTTTGCATATTGCGAGTGGCTTATCTTTGATTTTAATACTACCACAATAATCTGTAATGAAAACAACAGACAGAAAAGATTATTTAAGGAAATGGCTTCTATAATTAATCTCGAGAACAATTGCAGTATGCAAAAGGTTTAGAAGGACTGAGTATAATGTAACATAGTTTGATAAAAAAAATTTGAATCATGATATCTATTTTCTTTTCGTAACGATCACTTTTATGCTTCCATATTGACTATAATGTTGCCTACTTTTTTTTTACCGTTGTTTACTTCCTTTGTATGTTATTTATGTTCATAATTCTTATCCTAATTAAAATGTTACCACTATTTTTCTGTTAATTCCTTATACTCCATAGTAGCAACTGTATAACCTGAAATCATAGCCTTAGTTAGTTGGAACCTGCAGTTTTAATAACTAGACTAGTTGTAAGGTATGGTTAATTATTCACTTCTTTTCTTTGTTTTAATCCTTTTTTTTTGTGGTTATCAATAATATATTGTGTATTTTTTGTAGCCTTGAAAATGAAGATATAAATTTCCGAAATTTTGGAATACAAAGTTGAGTTTTTGACCACAGAACCCTCAAAAAGTTCACCAACATTTGTTGTTTAGTGTATTAAACTTTTACTGGTCCAAGATAGCAGATGTACGTGTAAGTTCTGGTTATAAAAAGAGATTGTAATACCTTCGTGGGGACTCTATATTTAACATGTCAAATTTTAATTTTTTATGATCACTAGAAGAGTCGTAAAAAATTGTTTCTACTTTACATAATGTGAAAGGCACAATGAAGTACCTTTACCATGGTTCAATATTACCCTACCATTGTAGAATTTTTCCAGCCAAGGATTATGTATATGTCAGTTTCATATTTTTCTGCGACCAGTAGCAGATATTTGGGATACATACCCAACTACTTACAGGTACTGTCATAAAAAAAAAATGTCAATTTATATCAGGAGATCACACAACTTGAAAACCTGTCGAAATCGATGATTTTTATTATCATGATTATTTAACTTGTTACTTTATTATTTATTCTTATTTTTGATAATATTGATCCTTTATTATTTTAATTAGTAATAAATAAATATTCCAATATTATTTTATTATTAATGTCTATAGAGTTGTTTAATTTTAATTATTTTCTAAAATGTTTCTGAAAAATGGTATGAAATTTTCTTTGAATGTACCTGGAGCTTGATCCATTCAGATTTGTTTGAATTTCATTTCAATAGAATATTTCGAACTCCCGTCCATAGTGACGAAACTTTTTTTTGGTATAACGATATAATATTATCTTAACGTATAATAGGAATATGCTGCTGTGAAACAGAATGCCAAACACCGCGCATATTACTTGCTGTTTAATTATCCCAGGCTTCATTTATATTTTCGAGAGCATCTGTTAAATTATAGTTCTCCAAAAATTTCTTTATTGCAATTGAATTATCTCTCGTTGTTTTATCATCGCCTGGTAAAACCACTTGCGCAAATAGTAAACTTTGAAAGTCGAAATAATTGGTTCCATGGGTTGCAAAAGTGTATTTGGGGGTAAAACTGTCACCTTAGCATGTTCACATAGGACTGTATCGGACACCTGTTTTTCAGAGGCAGATACGAAATTTACAACCCGCAGTATAAAGAATTTTCCAGCAACACGTGAGCAGGTGTTGGCAAATCATAAGTCGCAATGCTTAACTTGCTGTATTCATCCCATATTCGGATTTAAAAACGTTTTAAATTAAATAAACTTCTATGTTATCGATGTTGTAAGCCAATAGATTATTTTTACAATCAAATATACGAAACCAAAGTAACAATATGTATTGGGTACATTTTGTTCAGTTTTGGTAATTATTTTTTCTAATATTTTAGATAACAATGATACACATGCTCATTGGTGGGCTAGTGTAATTGCTGCAGCTGCATTTTGGCAATTAGGAGAAGATGGGAAAGCTGAAGAATTCTTTGCAACAATTGAAATGCCTCCACCTGACTTATCCTCAAATGCATTAACAAGTACAGTTCTTTCTGCGTTTAGGATGAGAAAAGCATACTGCTTGATGAATTACCCTAAACTTGCTCTAAAGTTTGCTTTAATGTGCTCGAAGCAACTTCAAGAACTTTCCTCAAATGCTATAAACAGCAGCACCAAAGAACTAGTTAGTAAATGATATAGGCCTAATATTTATTCACTAAGATTTTATGTGTTATTGATGTACTCCTTAAATAATTTAGTTATATTTATTAATTTTATTTAAATATATGTATATTTCAACCAATAACGATCTAGTCATAGTTTCAAATAGAAACTCTTTATAATACGCGAGAGTTTTGTGGGTTAAAATGAGTGGTGAATGAACTACACTTACGATTTTATTGATATATTGGTTTCTATGAGGTCTCCGGTGAAAGATATATGATTAGTTAAGATGGTGACTAATAGGAATAGAGTATTCTGTAAGTTTAGATGAGTCCAAGTATGCGGCTGTTTGAAGGTACCATTCACTCGTTACCCAGCAAAGCCTCTGTTATTACGCCAATAGGTATAGAGGTTGCACAGTCCCTCTTTGAGATAAGGATATTGGTTGTTTTGTTACCTTTGTTGGTTGTTTTGATAGAGGAGAGGTGGGGCGTTGAATTTGGTCTCTATAGGGACCCAACACATGTAACTAATTATATTCATTATTTTTCTTCTCATCTCATTAATATTAATCGACCTATTTTTAAGGGAATGTTGTTGAAGGCTTTCAAGATTTATCGTGACGGTCTTGGAACGGGAAATCAAGACTATCTATTTCTTTAGTGCAAGTTAATAATTCAAAGAGTTTTCTAGACAGTGTTAAGAGACAAGTTAAAAGAAGTTTAATTAAATTCAAGTGACTGAGCTCTTTAGTCCCAATAAATTACTTGTTCTACCTTAAAAAAATATTTTTTTCAAACGGTTTAGAAAGATATTTTTTAAAAATTACCTGCTGAACAACACTATAAATGAGGTGTTCGCAGGACCTTGAATTAACCTGTACTAATTTTAGTTAACTATGAAAATAATATGGAACTAAAGTTGATTTTGAACCAGTTTCAATTTGAGGGCTCAAATACACTGTCATACAGGCCCTGAGATATCTGTGATAGTGAGCGAAGATCGCAAGTTCTTTCCAGGAAATAAATGTGTTTATGAATGAGTCATATACCTATGTTGCAACTTATGAATTGAATGTTGTTCATACTCTGCTGTTAAATATTTGTTTTCTGTTACATGTTTTAAGTTTTACTTGTACATATAGATTTGTGGTAAAATATGATTGGTATTCTTTCAGCTTATACAGTTATTAGTTTGTGACTGGTTACTGGAAACTAGGATATCTCTTTGGGAAAATGATGCTTCAGTTGTTACGTCGTCTTTCATTGTTTCATATCAAACTGATCTACGTTCTCTGAAAAAGTTAGCCCAGTTTCTCCCGGTGAGATATGTTTATATAATTGTTTTTTATTAGTATATTTGTCAAATTTTGTACATATATATTTACGTCAGAAAAAGCATTAATTACTAATTAATTAATAGTACTTAATTAGTACTATTATTAAGTACTAATAAAAAAACATTTTTTATATATATTTATACAAAATTAAAGTTTATTTATACTCGGTCAGTACTGACTGAATTCTGATAAACTTTCATTTTGTTTCTATTTTACTTTCGATACTTTTATCAATATATATTTTTACATAAGTTGGATGTTTTATATTAACAGCTTGAGTTGATTGTTTTACACGGTACCATTTTCGCTTTGCGGTATAACTGATTGTATTGAAACATCCTGTTTAGTTGAAATAAAATTAAATTGTTGGAAGATTCATATGTTCGTAAGTTATGACATACTTACTGTAATAATCTGCACCAGTACAATTCTCAAATTTTTCTCTGTTACAAATCTGAGAAATCATGAAATAATTAATAATCTCATTAATGTGTGTAAATAAAGAGTAGTATCTTTGTTTTTAATCATGGTTTAATTAATAGCTCTCTCTACATCAAAAGAAAATTGTCTTTGTCAATCGCTTCATAAATGTAATCGAACAAATAAAAATTAAATCCTAGTTATTTAATGGATGCTAACCCATACAGTCAGTACATGTTAATAATATATACTTAAATGAAAATTAGTTTTCAACCTGAAATAATAGTGAATATGAACAACTACTACAAAATGTAGTTTTGTGAGATAAAATGATCACGTCGATGCATCATTCATGTGTTTGATAATTAATTTCATTAATCAAAACTGGTGTTAAATACTTGAATTATTAAAATGGTGTGAGTTGTAAGAAAAAAAGTTAAATGGGGAATTTCTCCATGAAATCTCTCTAAAGTACTGTTGAAGTACTTTAACAATACTTCAACCCTCCATCCCTCTCTTTATTTTTGTCTTTTCAACACTTTTGCTTATAACAATGTCTACTATCTTTCTGATGTCTAGTAGATATATCTACATCAAAACTCATTCATCACTTAGCGTTCGCAATTTTCGCAACACTAATGCTGTTTCATGTTCAATATATATTATCATTTCTACTTAAGAATTGTGGTATTAGAAGAGTAGAAGAGATGCTATCTTCCTACTATTTCCAATATTAATTTTTTTATATTCAACTAGTTGATTTTTTCCTTTTTATATGTAACTAAGCTTAAATGTAAAAATATATTTTTTTTTGTAGTCAGCTGTTGGTCGGATATTTGTTTATGAAGCTTGTGGAAGGATTATTGCTGGTGCTGCACCTCATCGTACCCAACATCTTTTAGAAAGAAGTCTTCGTCAGAAACAGGCCAAAACATCTGTAATATGCAGTAAAGGTAATCGTGCTATTTAGGATATGTTATGTTAGGTAACAGTGTCCGTCCGAGAAGAGACTGACATAGGCCATAAACTAGCCCCTTTTGGAACCACAAATGACGAAAATGGCTATTCTCCCCCATCAGTAGTCCACTTGAACCATACCGAACCGGTATAGTCCCTGATACCAGTGGATGCTATGTTCTCAAGATTGTCAAAGAGTACACTCCTATTGTTCGTTTCCTTCTTTGAGCAAGACCAGGGAATTGACAAAGGAAGTGAGGAACAAATTCCTCCTCTTCCTCGCTTTGACATGCTCTGCAGATGTCCCTTGCCTCCGGACCCATCCTGGAGGCATACTTCCCTATTAGTCAGTGTCTAGTACAAACCACAATGGCATTGGCCACTATTTCTCTACTCTTAGATAGAAGTTCCGTAGTTCTTCTGTAATTGCAGGAAGCCGTAGTTGCTTCGAAATAAGACACATGCTCTCCCTGGTTTATCTTTTGCTGACACGGTCACTAATACTTTAGTAAACCCGAAGCTTGCACATTGTGAGTGGAACCCTAGAATGTCATCATGTCTGTCGAAAGAAGGGTGTCAGATCGGGCAATTTCTTCAGCCATGCAGAAAGTCTGTAATGTTCCAGTGTCCCACAACCTAAATAAGGCAAACTTTTGACCTCTCTAACAACCTATATAAGAGTCTTCTACAGTTTAAAACTACCATAGACACAGTGTGAATTCCCCTAAGAGATTTAGCCGACCTACCACTCCATCCATCAGGAAAGATCGGAATTGATCCGCCAGTTGAGAACAGGTCCTCCTTCCAATCATCGCTTTGAAAGAGGTTATAAAACCCTCTCTCAAAGGAAAGTTTGTAACGACGTAATCGATATCTGTACAAAAACATCTGTATTCCTGAAGCAAAGTTGTATGAGTAATGTTGGTCTCTCTCCAGGGCTTAGCCGCATGTAGCCTAATGGTCGAGTTCACAGCCAACTGTTCCCCAAACAGGTAGTTGTTTTAAGTTAAGATTTGTATCTAGTTCCTTGTTAGGGGTGATCTTAAGACTGCAAGCAATATATACCTCTACAAGCCTTTGCTAAGATGAGATCTGAGATAGTATCCAGAAATTTACCTAAGACGGCTAGCGCAATTTCATCCGCATAACCAATCACACTGCACCCCAAATCTAACAGCAACCCATTCGGAGTAAAGTTTCACGAGAGAGGCGAGAGGACACCACCTTGTGGCGTTCCATCAGCGGGAATTCTCCTAATAGTGAAACCCTCCATGGAGGGTTCAGATATGCTGAAGGTCATCAGATATACTGATACTTCTAAGGCATAAAAGTTGCTTAACAAATGCAGTCATCGATTGTTCCACCCTCACCCTGTTCAATTAGTGAATAATCGACTCAAACGTAATATTATTAAAAGCTTCCTCTAAATCTAAGAAGGAAACCATAGTAAATTTCTTAAAAGGACTAATTACTTTCTTCCGTCAGAGTAAGGCAGGACAAACCACCTCACCCTGTCCAGGGACCACCACAAGGAGGTGAGAGTAGCGTAGAGTACGAGAGGCTTTAAGAGAAGCATCATGTCCCTTGGACTCTCGCGCTCAGTGTTTGTGAATAAATAGATACTGCATGGTTCTTTTAAAATATTTGTCCTTGTAGTTAAGTATGCATTTCATAGGTGATTCAAACCTTAATTATAAGTGTTTGGAAGTTACTTTTCGTGTTTCAGATAAAGGATTGGAATATTTCATAAGAGAACAGGATCATGGGACAGCTCTTTATTTGGCTTGCAAGCATTTACCTACTGCTCTCATAGCATCATCGAGTGAACGAAATGGAATGTTACTTGAAGCAGTTAAAAGTCTTGAAAAGGCTGGTGATAAAAAAAGGTTGAACAGTTGTTACAGATTAATGAAATCTCTTGGTACAACGGTCGCAATTTAATTTTTTTGTTTATTATAACTTTCTTCAGTAATAGAATAAAATGTTAATTGAACTATCTTTTATTTCTGCTTCAATTTATGGAAATTCAAATAGTTTTGATTACTGTTAAGTAATTTGAATTAGTTAAGTTATTTGAATCCAATATAATAAATATTGCATTCAATAATAAGTAAATTAACTTGGTAAATATTTCAACAAAGGAATTATTGATTTTATCATTAAAGGTTTTATCTAATATAGATTAACAGCTGATTTAGTCAACAATGTTATGTTTTTTTTTCATTTGAATTTATTAGTTATACCATAATTAAATTATATTTTATTAAAATTATCATGTAATTTAATTCTTAACTTTTATTTTCACAGTTTCATTTTCAAAGTAGATTTGATTTTAATCCACTCTATAAATAGAAAATTGGTTCTCATTTTGTTTGTAACCATAGCTTTGTTGTTTTAGTTTTAATAGATTGTTTTTATTGTTGAGGCAACTATTATTTAAATAATTAACACATTAAATACATTAAGGTTGTTTTTGTTTTGATTTGTTGTGTTTTATTTTTGAAGAATAGCATAAATATACATGTTGTTATTTTTTTATTTTATATGTTGTAAAGGTATTGACATTTATTTTTGCAAAATTAATTTATATAGTATGTGAACTTCACAATAATACTAATACGAATGAAATTAATATTTATGTCAAGAAGTGTACAAAAACAATATAGTGATCCAAAGTTTATTTTCCTAACCTATGTTCATTATGTGAATAAGGACGCTTACTCTTATCCATCTATTTTGGTCATCTTTATGGCATCTAAAATTGATTCCTTCATAAAAAAAGATTAATTTCTTAGATTTTACTTTTGACATTTAAATATAAGAGTTTCCTGAACACTAAACTTCTAGGACCCACCCAAAAGGTAAAAGTGGGATTCGTTTGTATTTGGCTATAGGAGAAAAGGTAAATAGTAGAAACTAGGAGAACCCATATTTTCGAATTTATTCTATGCTGGTATAAATTTTTGTTAGTTAAATTATAGCGAGTTTCTGACATCTTACAACCTCTGGACCGAATACTATGTTTTCTCAAGGTGCGACTTGACACAAGATTCCCGTGTAAGAATGTATGGCATTATCAAAATTCTAATTTCTGTCGTAACCATAAACATGCTAAACACTAGACTATACCTGATCCCATTTGAGTTTAGAATACGAAAATTTAAACAAGAGAATATTGAAACCTCGTAAAGAAATAATAGTATCTCTAAGGACTCTTAGCTTTTCTTTCGATATTTAATAAATATTAGAATAACATTATACAATAACACTAGGTATTTCACCTGGGATATAGATAATATACTTTGTTTCAAAAAGAATGTTAAGTTTTTGGTTCCAAGCCTGTAGAATATCTGGTATTTGTTAAAGAAGATCCCCTGGTCTAAATATACTTAGATTTAAAAAAAAAAATGTTAAATAACTTGGCAGTGGACTCATCGATAAGTCGAATGGATGCCAAAAGCAGTGAGGCATTTTCTGGACGTGGTGTTTCACCGAGGTTATATCTTGTAATCGTGGATGATTGGTAAATAAACTGATAAGTTATTGTCACGACTACCAACTGTAACTGAATTGCATTTAGTAGAGTAGCAGCAATTTTTCCTGTGAAATGTAAAACCTTTTGGTAAAATGTTTAAGCCACCAGTAAGTTTTAGAAGTGTCAGGATTTGTCATTTCTTTTTCAGAATTTTGATAAAAAATAACTGTCTTCGATTTTGATTACTGTCATAATGTACCTCTAAATGCAGCCAACATTCCCGTTCAACGCTATCCTGCCTAGGTTGTGTTGAATACCATCCGACAATAAGAGAAGTAAAATCTATTGAAGAAAGTGCGAAGTCACTAATAACGCATTCCGCAGATTAAATATTGCTATATTTAGTAGTACATTATTCTAATTTCCATTTATGGCAAAAACAACGCTTGACTTGTGTACACTAGTTTATTATGAAAACTGCAAACTATAACTTACTGCATTGGTCGAGTGCGAGCAGTATTCTCCTATGAAATGTAAATATGTGAATATTTACCAGTGAACTTTGGAGTTATCAGAAAAATTTCTTAAGTTCTCTTATTTAAGTAAATTATGTAACTAGAAATTTTTTACGGCTTATTGCGTGGTGACTTTTCCACATCAAGTGAAACATTTATGGATGACTGAAGCAAAACGTCTTACCAAAAGTCAACAATTTGGTCGCACAATATAGTTCATAAACTTTTAGTGTTTCATATTTTCGAAAGAACATCCAGATAATGTTAGTATTACATATTTCCAAGTGTTTTGTATATCCACTTGGAAATACGTATTTTTTGTAGATTAAGTTGTGAATCCGAATTGAAATTTCGATGTAATAATGTTTCGCATTGTCAGTTAATTAACTTTACTAGTATTCCTCTGCCACTTCTTGTACACTTGTTTTTCAAGAAAATATTATAATTGAAATAGATATTTAATTGCTTGCAGACAGTGAAATAAGTGAAAAACATGCTTCTCAAACCCTTGATAGACACAAAATCCTCTAATTTTGAGGATTTAGTAAAGGAGTTCGGTTTTCTTTTTCAAGTTGTGATTCATCCAGGTAAAATATTCTTAAACGCAGCAGTTTGTTCAGTTTGTAAATAAGAACTTGTTCCTTCGTGTAAGTTGTGCGAATGTGGGTTGTGATGCCCACTGAATGCAAGAATTAACTGTTTTTTAATTTTTGCTTACATAGGTAGTTCCTTTTTCAATGTATATTCTCATTTCATTATTTTTCCACGGCTAAGTTATCTGCTAATATTTCCGGTCACTTTACACTGCTTCAATTGTATTCAAAATTCTTGAAATTACAGGTTGTTTGTTTGATTAATTGATCAGTATCAGTGGATTCAGCAATGCAACAAACTCCTTTTACTCTACAAACATTCTTGCTGTTCTATCAATGGTTTACTACAGTAAGCTTATTACTATAAGTCATGATTCATTCGGTAATTCATTTTATTATACTTTTTAGAATATCTGCTTCAGTGAAGTCCTTCAAATAAATCAATGGTATTAATTCTCCCGCAATATTAAATGTTAGTTTTACAACACTCTCTACACTGTAAATCGACAAGCTATCTATAACAAAGAATAATACTCCAATTTATGTAAAATGCTCTCCAAGTACTTGGATCATATGCTGCGATACTTACTTTCTTGTCAATAAGCAGATTGCAAAAAAAAATCTCTTTTTTTCTAAACGACAATGCAAGTAAATGAAAAAGGAAACAGATATTTCCACTAGCCTATTAGAATATAATTTTGTTTTTATAGGAATAAAAGTAGGTATGTAATAGACCATTACATAAACGGACTTAAAACTAGAGATAAAATCAGTTTAATATTGAAAGTTGTGAAAAAAAACTTTAATATTTTAATGAATAAAAACATGCTTAATGCTTAAACATGCTTCAAGCATTTTAATATGAACATATTTATATTATTTAATATAGTGTAGCTATATCTGTTGATTGGTTGGGAGAAAATCTCTTGCGGGTCGACTTTTTTTTTCTGTAGAATTTATAATTCTCGTTGCTGTATTCTACATTCACAAAAATACAATTTTGTGTCTACAAATAACTACGCCGGGGGGGGGGGGGGGGGGGCGCATAACCAGCTTTTGTATTGTTACTGGACTAAACTGTATAACTAGATTGACTTAACATTTAACTCAAATAGGGTCGGAACTGATTTTTTCTTTTTTTTTTTTTTCAAAAGCAAGCTGTGCATTGTTCTGTAATAGTCTGGAGCGGTAGTATTACACACTACCATAGACACATGACACATACATTAAAATATGAATTATTTATTTAATTTACAATTTATACTGCTTATTATTTTAGTTTTAATAAAAAAAAACTTTAATATGTCCTCCTCATTCGTTTTATATAAACTTGATGCTTAGGAAATCTTTGAGTACACTGTAGACTGGAGTACAATGTTTAAGTACAATTTAGAGTATAGATATCAACTTTGCTACGATTTTCTAGCCAGGCAATATAGCTGAATCGCGGAGCACATGCTTAAATTGAAAATAACTACAGGAAGAGGACGCCCAAGAAGAAGGTTGCTCCAAGAGGTTGATTAGGCCACATTGGGAATGGCCAACTGGAAAAGAAGCGGGCGAGTTGAATTGAGGGAAGTCAAAACCCACTCCGGGCTATATGCTATGTCAGGGTTGTCCAAAGTCTAGCCCGCGGCCTCTTCTAGAAAACTGTTAAAAATTAGTATTATTTAGAAATCTATTGACTTATATTCGAAAAAAAATTGTTATTAAGCAATGCTACACTGCCAATCACTCAATTTTGGCCTCTTCTTTCTGAAGAAGATTTTTAAATTATCCTAATATACGCCGTTTTCGATTGCACTTGGCAGTACCTACCTTTGTGGAGCAGCATTTTCCGCAATGAAGTCGATTAAATCCAAAGAGAGAAATCTACTTAATCAAACATCTCTCGAAGCCTGCCTTCGTTTAGCCTTAACCTCAGTTGACATTGACACAAAGGAGCTGGCTTCCAAAATGCACGTACACCCATTCCAATGAATTTTAAGTAAACTCTACCGTTTTACGTACTTCCTTAAATATTTTTAACAAATATATTTAAGGGTTGATTCTTATCCATACTTGTCAATTATTTTTTTATGACAAATATAAAGATTCATTTACATGCACGTGTTTTACTTTACATCTGGTACTGCGGCCCGCGATCTAATTTCCTTGCCGAATGTGGCCCGCGTCCCCATAAAGTTTGGACAACCCTGCGCTATGTAGTTAGGTGTTTAATTGCTACAGTGTGTTAGACATACATTAATGAATATTGATCGCCATACCGATAGTCGAATGTAAAATGTGTAACTAAACTAAAGTCATAAACAACGTGCGAAATCAAATAAATAATAGCTTAAGGGTTAATTATAAATTATAAATCCTGGAAACTTAAAGGATATGCGATTTTTACCTTGATTATTGGTATTGACGTAATATTAGTATAAACACTTAAAAGATTAAAATTGATTGCCTACATATAAAGTCAAGAGATTCAGCATCTTTTAAGATTCTTTTGTAAAACTAATTAACAGTCAGAACATTAGTTAGGAGGTGATTAGTAAACTTATTGTCAAAGAACACAGAACGCCTGGTTTTGGCAAATTACTAACTCAGTGAGTTCCAGCACATTCAGGTACATATAAGGAATAATTTAGAATTATTAAACGAATTTATAAATAACACCAATATTTTCAATTATTTTATGGGTATTATATGAGACTAAATTTAAACATACTTTTATGTGATGATTGCCTTATTAGTAGGAGATATCCGTTATCTACTACACGCAATTATTTTAAGGGTTAATACAAATAATTTTTGTATAAGCACAAGTTAATGAAGTAAACGAAAATCATACAACTGATTACAATATTAAAAAAAAAACATCAATTATTTTAGAACTGTCTTGCATTTAGTTCAATCTTGTAACTTTTACTCATTTTTTTTAATCAAGGAGAAAATTATTGTTTTTCAGCCTAGTTAATATTAATCTGTGACAAATATTACTTCAAATAGAATTCCCTCGTTGAAATTTTTCCATCTTGTGTGTTAAGGATAGCCCATAATTTAATTCTTCATTAATAGGAATTAACTATATTCCCTTAGATTTGCTGAGATTTAGGTTTACCATTCAGAGTGGACATAATAAATGTTTCCAATTTCCAATAAACATAAATTATTGACTGTCCATGCTAAAAAATAAAACAAAAAAACCTTCTGAAAAAAGTTGGATTTTATTTAATAACTTTTTATTTTCAAAGTGGTCTTCAGATGCGCTGTACATTTCTAAGCAAGTTAAAAAATTCCAAAATTTCTATTAAATAACAAATTATAGCATTTGAACAGAATCATTTCATTCCACGTGTTCATCGTTGTTGAACTCAAAAATGTCTTCCACAGCTTAAGTCTACATGTGGAAATATTTTCAACAAATAATTCTCTTCTTCAAGTTCACTTCAACAATTTGATTGATTTAGTGTAATCATTTGAGTGTTTCCGTTATTTGCTTATTATTTGTTTAAGTTATAATTGATTCATGCAGATACCATTTCTTAAACATACATTATATAGTTTTTGAATGGATATTTATAGCCAATTAAACTCGAAAATATAGAATTTCTTTATAGTTGATACGTATGTTTTTCACGATATCTGCACTCCAATCATAGCGGCATGAAGGCAGGCCGATACTGAATGCACTAGATCAATAGTTAAGTTTAAGAATTACTTTGATCTTGAGAAAATTTTTACTGTTGTGATAAAGTCATAAATTCAGCGAATAACTAATTATTCTCTTTTCATGAAAACGTTCAAGAGTAGAATGTGGCAGATAAAATATTGGGCTTTTAACACTTTTTTGCATCATCTAGACTAACGGGCTTTTCTCTTCGTTGGTGTTCTAGGGTCGCAGTGCAGATAATTTGTTAAGTGGCATATAAGTTTTAACCGTTTATATCCATATTAATCTGTGGCAACACTTGTCAATGATCACTTGTCAAGGTTTTTTGTTTTGTTGGAAATTAGTTTTTCGAAAAGTTCCGGTTTGGTTTGTTCATGCAAGCTAATAATGTGATCTTTAATGGCCGTAAAGCTGCTAGAATCTAACACGTCCATAGGTATTCTACTTACCATATCTGATGGTAGTCCGGAGAGCACATGGTAAAATTTCGTAGTCTCAGATGTTATGGAGTTTAAATGGAACTGGGCCTCCATGACCCGGAACCACCCTTTCACTGAGTTTTCCATGAACGTTGGAGCCTTGATGGCTACTCGCTGAATTGACACTTCGGGTTGGTTGTCCATGATTGTTGCGTGTTCAGATCACGTCGTTGATCACCAATTTAGTGAATTATATTATAAAATTACTGGTTATAAAGGAGATATTTGGACAATTATAAGAAAAACACTTTGGGAACGAGATTTTCAAAAAAACAACTTGTAATAATAAATCCGAAACAAAAAACCTTGACAAGTGATCATTGACAAGTGTTGCCACAAATCCATCTGATTAAACACTTCATGCCTTTTCAAAATTAAATTTCTTATTGCAGAGAAAGTAAAAAGCAAATACTTAAAACAACATGCTATAAATTAAAAAAACATGTCACTTTAGTGTAATGAAAAGATGAATATTTGTTGTGTCGATCAGAAGCAATGGGTGCTAGGGATTCCCAACTATGGGGAATCATGACGGATAAATTTACTTTCAAATTCCTAAATAAAAAAATCAACCTTTGTTAAGTCCAAGTAAATTATTTATTCTTAAATACATTTATATTCAAGCATCAGCAAAATATTGTATTCGGTAACTATTTTACTCGTATATTGAGACAAGGGTAATTAATCCCTTACTTAATATTTTTATGTAGCATAGTATGTCAACAGGGATGCAGAAAGGATGAACAACTCCAGTGTGACAGAGTGATTGTGAGGAAACCATAAAATTGACAAAATAAAAATATCAGTGCAGAAATTGAAGGACATGATAGACACAAATCTCGCACTAATCACTTACTTGGTAGTTAAATTGATTTGAGCAAGGATTATCAACACCCACATAACTCTACTGTATTTAAATGACATTTTACAATATCGGAGCTTTGAAAATTAAAACAACTCACATATTTTCAATATGAAATTGTAATATATTTAGTTTGGAGTTTGGCGTCATTAACGATTTATGGTTAAAGAGAGTAGTATAATTTAAGAGATTTAAACCATATGAATTATTCATTTTCCTTGCATCTAATGAAATTGAACTTTAGTTGTGCGTGACTTTTATGATCACTTCAATTTTTTCGTCGATGTTTTCAATATATAATTGAAAATTAAAGATTGAATATTCAACTATAATTTCAAAAAATAATAATATTTTAAAGTATTTCTGACAAGTTCTATCATTTTATCACTTTTAAGTAATCAGGATGATTGTTTAGACCCAGTTACCACCACAGGTAGATATTTTTATTCGATGAAGCCGAGTCGATATAATCCTAAAAGAAAGTCGCATAGGCACTGCTATAAAACTGATATATATATATATATATATATATATATATATACAATTGCTAAATACATAGATAAAGGAAAACAGAAAACAATTTTGATTCCTTTTAGAAGATATATAGCAGCTATTGGTGGCATTATCTACTACAGAAAAAAAAACACTTGAAACTCCGGCTGTTGTTTCTTTTAAAGATGCACAGGCCATCAAAGCTAGTAAATAAGAACATTGTTTACGAAATTAACTTTTTTTATAGTTTGAGAGATAAATAGTTTATTGACGTAATAACTAAAGCGCAAGTAGAGGGGAACATGGACTTATATGAATGACAGGACTACCCTAGTTACTACAGGAGAGGGGAGTGTTTGTTGTGGTTAGACTGTGCCAGTAGGGAGAGAAGTGCCATGCTGGCTGTACCGTGGGCTCTTCTCATTCTGACTCAAGGTGCGTCAAATACGAGTAAAATATTATTTAAAATATTGATATTATTGAATTCAATTAATTTTTCATTATTTAATATAATTGTTTTAATTTTCTTCTATTAATTCTAATATAATACTAGTGACACGATATTTATTAATAGTTATGAATATTCATTTATGTAACTATATCAAAAATTAAATGAAAAATTTCTTAAATTCTTATGCTCATTTCTAGTGTATATTTCAATTAATATAAACCAATATGTTTTTTTTTTTGTTAACCTATTACAGAAATTTTACTTTGGCTGTAGTGATTCGTGATTTCCTTTCAATGATTCATGGATAGCGACTGATAAATAATTATATTTCAATAATATTTTCGAACCAATAATAATGTTAGTTAGCATTAACTACGATTAAATCAACGAGATACACAAGTGTACCATTTGATTATTTTTGGTATGGATGAATTGATAAGGACTAGTGTTTTTTTTATGTTCAGTACGAGTCTCTTAGACTATTTCTTTTTTATTGCTTCTATTTTATTTAAGAAAATTTTTTTGTTCTTTGAAAGAAAAATAATTACTAAACATATCATATTATTATATTATATAATTTTTTTTTCTCGTGAATGGTTGTTGTAGAGTCCGACCGGTTTCTTTCGTAGTTTATTTACAAGTAGAACTAATCATAGTCAAAGAATGCTGAGTTCAAATATCTATTCTAGCAGTCTTTGGCAATAATTAGTCGTACTTGAAGATTCATTACGTGCGAAGCCGGTCGGACGTCCACAACGATTCACGATGTAAGGAAGGATTTGTACAATAATATAGTTACTAACATCTATGGTACCAACAATAAACATGTATTTACTAAATATATGTTAGATTGAACTGAATTTCCAAACCACTCTTTAAAAAGGAAATTGATTCAATTAAAACAAATTATATTTGAATAAATTACTTAAATGTTCAACAGTTGAACAATCAGTTACTATGTGGTATTACTCACTGTGGGACTATGGCTAAACTTTTCTCTCCTTTTTCTCAACACTTAATGTAACCTGAAAAAGAAAAAAAGCGTGCTTCAAAGGGTCATTTTATAAAACTATTTTTTGTGGAAGCTTTTTTTTCACTTTCCAAAAACTCACTGATTCATTTTAAAACTTATATTTTTAAAAAAAAAAAATTTTAACAGTTTTAAATATATCATATCTCACTATGTATAAAAAATTATATATTTGTAAATCGTTACAATCCCAATAGCTCAATTGGGAATAGCTCAATAGCTATATCGTTACAATTACTTTTCTTAGCTCTCTGCTTCTTTAAAAATCTCTGGTAAAACCAATCAATATTAAATTGTCATCAAGGGGTCACCGAGTTAAACAGTCTGCAAGGTTCCTGTTGTGCAGTAGGCCTTTGGAATACACTAATATGCTGTTGATGAAGCTTTGAGAAGCTGTCATTCCTGGCAGAATTACTTCCTCCGGTCTTTGATAATGATTTCATTATACTAATTGTGAAGAAGAAATTTTGCATTCTCCAGTCACCAGGAAGTCCTATTTAAAGAAATGAAAGAGTTTATTACCCAAGAGTAATTAAGTTAAGTTCAGTCGTTTTAAAACAAAGCTTTTATAAATTGCTTATGGATGGCGCACCATCAGAAATTGTAAACGAATTATTGCTTTTGGTTATACATTAAATAAAGGTTAAGCTTCAAAGTTAATAGGGAAAATGTATGCATAAAAACAATGAGAATAGTAAATAACTTTGCTAATGTAAACTATGGGTTCTGAACATGCACAAAACAAACTACAGGTTTGAGGACTTGGTTCTACGTGGTTTCACATCGGCTACACTTCTTTCGTTTGGCACGTTATAAAGTAAGAAAAATATTAAACCTTTATGTTCACTAGAAAGTGGCACAGCGCTAAAAATTTGTAAATCTTACCACTCTGTGACCCACAATGTTGATTTTGATAAAAACAATACTTCTCAACATTGAGTTACTAAACCACTTTGATAGGGATGAGGTATGAGACATCCCCAGAAAGTAAAATGACAACATTATGGACTGCAGTCATGTGGTATAAGTTAATAAACAACAGATATTAAATTTGTCGGAAAAGTTTACCGGTGTGATTGTTGCTTAATAAGTAAGGCATAGAAATTCGTTTTGATAAAGGCCAGGGAAGGGAGTAGTTTATTGGTTGTAATGATATTTTTAATATCAAAATGACCGATTACCTTGATTCTACTCTAGAAAACAGCGTCTTGTTTGTAATTAATAGGGGAAATAAAATAGATTCAATTAAGAAGAGAGGCAGTTGTAATTGTCAGCAAATTAGAGGCTCACGTAGGGAATGAATGACGATATGTGAGCTGACAGGACGGCATAGAGGGAACTCTGCATTCACAACCAGTTGTTTACAGTAAATTACCTAATTTAAGTTTACATTTCTTATTATTTATCAAATGTAAACTTTAAAAAACAACAATACAATAGTTAGAACACTACTGGATGCATTGCAGCCATAGTAGTTTGTCTTTACTTTTGTCGGGGTCAAACCGTCGGCCAATCACTTTAGCATCAATTACAGCCTTACTCAGTACCTCACCGGTCATGGAGCATTCAAACAATACCTTTTCAGATTTAGATTTCCTATCATTCTGAGATACATATGTATTTTAAGGTGGCCGAAAACGATATATGATTGCCGTAACGCGTAATTAAGTAGTTTTAAGCTGAGTCATTATTTTTCCAGTATAAACTAGTCTCAAAATTCTCGCATCTTCATTGCATTTTTCACTAAAGTTATTGAGAATATTATGATCTCTTGACTATTTAGTTGAAATGTTGTTTTGACTTATTTCTAGACTCTGATGTTTCCTTTAAGAAGTTAACTTAATCTTCTATTTTAATTTTTGTATTTGTTGTTCTATTTTACTTTAAAATTAATTTAAATCTTATTTAAGCACTTTTAATACTGTACTGAAATGCATTAATGCACTGTTGGAGCTTTAATAATACTTAAATAATGATAAATAAAATATTATCATATATGTTACACACAGTAATAAAAATAATAAATAATATTAATAACAGAAATTGAAAAAAGTTAATGATCATGACCCACCTCAAACTGGATGTATAACTTCAAATTAGAAACACTTTGGGCAGTCACTCTTGGAGATGGATAAGATCCTAAACCAGCCAAGCGCATTCAAGCAACTGACCAGGCAACAAGGATTTCTGTATGTGCTAACTCCTAACTGACCAACAGAAGTTTTATGCTAGGATTATGCTCGACGTGGAAGGTTTTCCAAAATGGAGTTTAAGTGGTACTCGGGAGTAGTAGTGGTTTGTTTTTCCACACTTACCTTCATCCTCTAGGATTGCTGTAGGGTGCTTTGGCTACAATAGCCTGCTCTCTTTTTGGTTCCACTGAGTGCCGTGTTTAAGCTCTTGCTGGGGACTGATAAGGAAGATAATAGTTTGCGCTCTTGGACTGAAAACCCAATGAATGCATTGAACCACCCCAACTTTATGCGCAATGTGTGCCTGCCGAGCTGAAATCACGCCACATCTTGACTATATATTTGCTAATGACTACTTCATAAAATCAAGAAATATATACTAAATTGATGACGTTAAGAACGCATTCGAATTGATTTAGTATCTTATCTAAAATTCACAATTATCTAAAGAGAACAGTAGGTATGAATATTAACTTCCATGATGTCAGCATCAATGTCCAGAACGTGATAACTATAATTTCTGTACATTAAATGTAACCAGTATAAACTCCTACCTCAATGTCCAGAGTGAATGTTCTTAACGATATAAAAATGCCATAGTCAAAGGTAAAAATAGCGTCAAATTGGGTGATTTTGTACGCTAATATCGACGAAACAAAACAAGAATTTATTAACAATGGATATTCTAATGACTTGTGATAAGATTTTCAACGAATACTCGCAGTTGAAACCAACCAGACACTAGAGCAATACAAATTAGATGAATGAATATTGAAAGAAATAATGAAAAGGAATGTGATTTGCAGTATGTGATTTGAGATAACAATAACGAGAAAGTAACTTTAGCGTCTTGACATAAAAGCAGTCTATTTATGCCAGATAACTATCAAAACAAGGATGCTCCATTGAAGAAGACCAATTTGGTGTTGGAATTCAAATGTAATGACGGGTCTATGAAACCCCCAAACAATAGTGCATTGGCATGACTGTAACATCCCTATCGAAGAGACATACCATACATCTAACAGCAAGAACTCCACAAAAAACCAAGTAAAACATACGCTTTATGTCAGAAAAATACTGGTAGCCAATATAAAAATATTTAGAAGGTAAAAATATCATTATAAATTAAAAATTTCAGAACTGTGTTTCATAAAAAACCAAAGTCAAATAAACTTAGGCCGTTAGAATTTACATAGATAATAGAAAAGTGCCTAGACGAAGGAACTATGAAAATTCGTAAGGAGGCTCAGCTAGTTGAAGTCTAGCCGACATAAAAATCATCAGAATGAGTGAAGTTCAGACGATATATGCAGATGAAGGAAGTACGAGAGGTTTTATGTAGATGGGGTAGGAGTTGACATGATTAAGAAGGGAACTGAAAGAACTGATGACAGGGCAAGTTTGACAACTGCGTCTTACGTATTATTCCACTTCCCTAACAGATTGAATGACTTCTTTATTAGAAGGAGCCCTATTAATAATAATGTCAGTACAAGGGGAAGGTATAAGAATGGGGTAACTCTTTAGTAATAGTGCCAAGCTTATGGATACCAGAGAAGCAGGTATTCATGAAGAAAAAAGAATCATTCCGATCCTTCTTCATCCAGACCGGTTAGGTATCTCAGCAGGCAGAACACGGCTGTTTGTTAAAAAAAAAAAAGAAAAAAATGAAGATAACGTCCTTATGAAAATTTATCTTTTTAGAAAAATTTTGTATGCTATTTCTTCACTCTTATCCTCTTAATGACGCTTAAACTGAAAATTTGAGACTGTAAGTGTGTAACCAATAATGTGGGCTTATTCAGTTTATTTTTGTTGTCCATTTTGTATTTATATAACTATATATGGAGGTTTTTGACAACAATTACTTCGAATTGTATGTAGAACTTTTTGTATAATTTGTCTATTGTTTTTATGAGGAAGTCATTGATTGAAGAGTCACATATGTTTATTGTGGTATTCTATACAAACACACACACACACACACACACACACACACACACACACACATGTATATATATATATATAAAGTATAAGTATACCTCTTCTACTCTCTTCCTGACGACGAACTTCAGTTCGAAATATCGATCCAGTAAGTTTTCTCGTTTCTTCTATGTGTTGTCTTTTTCATTTATATACATACACACACACACACACACACACACACATATATATATATGTGAGATTAAATTTTCTGCCCACTTTTGTCTTAATTAGTTTTTTGGATTTCTTTTCCAAATCTCGAAGTCTTACTTTAATTTCTTTGGGAACTAGGTGTAATAACTCACCATATGTTTTGTTGTTAACTCAACAAAACATATGGTGAGTTATTACACCTAGTTCCCAAAGAAATTAAAGTAAGACTTCGAGATTTGGAAAAGAAATCCAAAAAACTAATTAAGACAAAAGTGGGCAGAAAATTTAATCTCACATGTATAAATGAAGGACTGTTCCCCAAATATACGAATATATATATATATATATGAATGATCAAACCACAATAAGAAAAGGGACAACAAGAAACAAGTCTAAGAAAAACTAAGAAAACAAGACTAAGACTAAGCCAAGAAAGTCTAAGCCTAAAACAACTAAGAAAGTTCTTAGTCTTGTTTTCCATTTCTTATTATGGTTTGTTCATTGATTGTTATTTCACGTGTTTATGTGAAATCTTTATATATATATAATATATGTTCTATTAAAACTAATACCTATTTCTAGTTTTACACCTTTTCTGATTAATCTTTCCAATCTTCTCATATATGACTTTCATAGATTCGGAACCAAATACATAAGTTCACCAAAATTTTTATTTTTGCAATCCAGCATGTTTCGGCCATCATCGAACCTATGGAAGTCATAATAAGAAGATTGGAAAAATTAATCAGAAAAGGTGTAAAACTAGAAATAGCCATTAGTTTTAATAGAACTTGTATAAATGAATGAATGCCTGCTTCCCAAATATACGAATATATATATATATATATAAAGTGAGCACAATGAGCCATTATTTGTTAAAACTATAGTACTTGGCAAAAATAACCAAGTAGTAAAAATTTTATTTAAAAGTCAATATCCCATGTCTTGAATAGGGTAAAAAAATCCTTTAATAAAATGTTAGACACTATTTGAAAAATCAAAATGAATTAATCACTGAATTTTCCTTTAAATCCTCCTCACTACCAAACATTTCATTTTTCATGTTATAGGGAGATTTTTTGGAAGTAACCGTTTGCTTATTGTAGGGAAAAAGTATTTTGATTGCTTTGCCTTTCGTTGTATAATGCCATTGTGTCTCTCATAATCTCTAGCTTCTCGTTCATGGCCATTTTTGTAAGTATGAGTATAGATAAAACTCATACTCTAGATTTTTTTTATCATCTCGCACTTCTTCTTTGGTTAATTCGTTAGCTCTTTCATTTCCTATGATGACTCTCTGTGTCTTTACCTATGTAAACGTGATGTTAAACCTGTTGCTTAATAGCCCCTGTGCTTATTATATTTTTAATTTAATAGTTTGGGAATTCATATTGTTTAACAGATGAATGATTATTTTACTGTCTGTATTTATTCTAATGGTTATAATTATATTTGCATATTTGCTATTCAAATGATGGCTTTAGTAGCGCTAAAAGTTTGGCATGGTTGTTTGAGTATTCTTCAGCTAATCTATATTTATTTTCTGCAAATATTGTGTTTTTTTCATATACCACAAAAAATTAGTCAACCTTGTGACCAGTTTCTACCTTCTTGCATAAATTTCTTTGAGGTATGGAGTATTGTCATGTCCTGTGATATCAAAAGTTATCGCTTGATGTAGCTAATGTGTTGGTTTCATTGGCTTTTCTAAGAATTTTCCTCTATATCTTTCAGTGCTCCTCCTGAAGAAACCAAGTAGACTACATTTTCTTTTTTAGCTTTTATGCATATGAGTGCTATCCCCGCTATAACGCTGGAGGCGATGTGCGAAACAGTCCCGTAGTCTTCTATCATCCTTATGGCCACCAACCTTTGAGCTCTTGTCAGCTGGACTCTTTTTCCTTCTTTTTCTCTTCTTTCTCTTTTTTTTCCTATTTAAGGCCTTTAACCAAACTGAGACACTGTGTAGTATCACACACATAAGTTACAGAACCCCAGATAGTTAACATAATCCACCTGTTTTAGTTGCACCTCTTGCAGAGATAAGCTAATTTATGGTATCAATTTTTTCTTATTTATACATAATATTTCCGATTTTGATTCATTAAATGCGACCTTGTAGTTTGTAGACCAATTCTGTTCCAAATCAAGCACCCTCATTGAGTTGATTTTGACATCTAGATTTGTCTTCCACACCACCAAGCACAGAATCTCGTCAACAATGTAATTCGTCTGCACAACAGTGTAATGTGGAGAGTAGTATAGTTTTAAAAACGAATCATACAATACTATCCAGTACTTTGCAGGCTCTCTGAGGACATGCTTTGGAAATTTTTGCCTCTCCGATGACACCATTTATTGACATAATCACCAGTCTATCTTTAAAGTATTTTTTTGTCAATTTAAATAGGTTTTTCTCTTAAGCTTTTAATTATTGCAGGCCACCATGGCGAGTCAAAAGAGCTTTGAATATCTAGTGACATGGCCAATACGTCCCAGCTTATTTTATTGCGGTGTTTGAAAAATTTTGTTCCCAAAGGAAAACTACAGAAATCTGAAATCTATTTACTAAAAATTTATCTAATTATTTATTCAAAAATTAAACTAATACAGGTAATGTGGATTTAATATACAGGTTTAAGGATTTTATATAATAAAGCATATCTTGAGATGATATAAGAAAGTTATGGCATCCAAATCATTTAAGATGTTAACTGTCTCATTTAATATTTTGTGTCACTTTATTGTGAGATATTAATTCAATATGCCTGTAAAGAAATGATGACCAATCTGACTAGTTCAGGCTAAAGAAACTGTGTTGTCTCCATGGAGCAATGTTGTATAAGCAGGCCGTATTTAAGATAAATAACTCTGTAATGTAAGTTGAATTTAACTCAATATAAAGAAAAACTTATTTCTATAACTATTTAAGTGTTCTAATTCGAACAATAGCCAATTGCCGGACTAAGAGCTTACCAGATCGCGATTGCTTTGGGAATAAAAGAAGATTATTTCCTACCGGTCTCTTTAATTAGCATGTATTGATGGTGGCTTTTAATATTCCCCCAAACTAATCAGTGTGAAGAACCCACTAATGGCAAAACCTAATCAACTCGGTGGGTTAGATAGTCAATTAATAAATAATAAAATTGAAATAATTGAGTTGAATACAAAGAATCAAAAGAAGTACACAAATGAACCAACGATCTTCAAAGATCCACTCAAATGTGCATAATAAAAGAAATATACTTACTGTACTTAACAACCATGTCAGTCAGACTTTCATGTTGCTTTGTTCAAACATGCTCACTAGTCAGCGCTGCTTGACAAATGTTGATGTTTGCTTCTGGGTGGTGAGTCTTTTTAATGAACAACAGCTTCAGGTGTAATAAAAGGCATACATTCAGTAATATATTCAGTAAGAGGTGATAAATGCAAAGTGCTAATAGTATGTAGTTGAATAGTAAATAATTTTGAGAATGCATTTTTAAATTAATTTAATTTTTAAGACATCTTTAATGTCTATGCGTCGGTGACTCAAGAAGACTTAGAAATGAATCCAGTATTATCTATGTTGCCCTTATCTCATTGCTATAATTTCATATTTTACTTAATTACTAGACCATGGAGAACGACCATAGGTAAGAGTAGATCTAATGACTACATCATGAGAACATTTTTTCCAACCAGAAGGTATCTGGAGAAACACGTAGGTATTGACAAGCTGTAACGTCAAAACCTTGATTGCTCTAATTAGTGAAATATCCTTGCCTTGTAAACATGAACACTAAGGCAAATAAAGTTTTATTCTTGATTCAGTCTTTTCGCTTTATTCTTTTTACAAAAATACACTTATCCCAACGACGAATTAGTTTTATGATATCTGATACAAATGAGTATTTATCTTATTCACTGAGCCACTTTTCCACAAATACTTTGACCTCCTTGTCCCTCAGTGCTGCTGAACGTTTTTCAATGCAAAGCCTGCTTCAATAAACAACAAACAAATAAAAATACAATTCTGTGAGGAGAATGAGGTAGTATCTTTCCGCTCTTTTTTGAATGGTCTCATTATCGGCAAGGCAGTGTAAGGGGGAGAATTGCTGTGTAGCAGCACCGGCTTTCCATTGCGATCTGCGATGTTTTTCTCTCATTGGTGACTTTACTTTGTTTATCAACATGTCTGAGTAGTACGAATTGATTATTTTATTTGATTTTTTTCATCTAATAATAAAAGATGACACCTTGGGCAAGCCAGAAGATGTTAATTTGACTTTTATTGCTGATCTTTGCTCTCGGAATTTCAATCGGATATATCTGCTAGTGTTGTTCCATTTCCTGCTTTGATTTTTGGACTGTTATTCAAAACGGTGAACTCATGTTTCATCATATTTTATAACTGTCTTTGGAAAACAGTCACATTCAATTCTATAGTGTATTTCAAGCCTGTAGAGAATTGGAGTTTCATTTCCTTGAGTTGTTGCGTTAACTCTTTCGACATCCTCCTTGGACTTGTTCATTCTACTTGAGCTTATTACTGGAAACGTTGTGAACTGTGCTAACACTTACTGCAACATTTTTACTGTATGCTCAACTCTAACATGTTGGCGTTTACGAATAATGTTATCTAGGCGGGTATTTATGGAAGGAATTGATACTTTAACCGGCCGGCCAGGACGGTGATAGTCACTGAGGTTTAACCGATCACTAAGAGTTCTATCAACTTATGAAACTATCTACGGCTCCTAACATTGTAGAATCATTCGAGAAATTTAGCTGGTTCATAGTAGATGCAAACCTACTATTTAATTAGTTTTCATACTTACCTATATACTGGTTCCTAATTTTTATTACATTATATCGTATAACTAAATATATTCATAAGATTATATAAAAATTAAAGTTTACTATCTGTCTATAGTTGAAGAGTTTGGCTCTTCTATTCTCTCTGTTCTGTCATAGTCCGTTACGACTATGATGCCAATAATAGGAAGGAGATATACTTCCCTTCGACTAGACATATCGTACACCCTTATGAGAAGTGACAGGTAGTAACCTCCGATAGTAATCGGAGAGCCTAGTGAATTTCATTTGGTCATTTATTCTCTTAAGTAGTCACCAATCCCCAATCATGAAGCTTATGACAACTCTCATATAAGGCTAAAAATGTTTCATTTTGTATTAAAGTGTTCATTTGATTACGGATGAAAGGTGCAAGTGGATGTGGGAAGTGGAAAGTAGTTTGAAGCGTCTTTGGACATTGCTTGAGGAACTTATCCGTGCTAGATCAGAGTTCACCAAACTACGACTCGCTGGCCAAATCGAACACTTCAGTATCACTTCATTAGGTCCTTTGATTGAACTTGAATTTGTTTAATAAAACTTATAAAACATGAGTAAATTTTACACTTGTAGACATTTAATTTAAAAGCACAATATGTTTTAATATGAGTTGAATTTCAGTTGTGTAAACACCTAGCTACTATGTAGCTTAAGGTCCTATTCTCAAAATTAAATGAGTGTATCTGTATTTTCATGTTTATTTTAATCTTAAATTGTAGAGATACAAAAGTTGCTATGAATTTATTCGTCTTGTGTTTTTCTCAATTGATTAGCCTAACGCTGGTGTGCTTGCCTAGTGTATTGAAGATTGGAGGTTTGGAAACCCTACATTTTTCATGTTACCTGAGGAGAGCAGCATTTCAAATGAATGAATAAATCTTTATTGAGAGCGTATGGCCAAGTCATACAGTACTGGAGTAGTCGTGCAGAAAGGACTAGGCCCCTTCGTCCATTAATAAATTATAGTAAAAGATCTATGCCTAATAGATTACTACTAGTAGTAAACTATAGATTACTTGTACAACTATAAATTAATAACTCTTAATAATTGCAATGATAACACTAAAATATAAAATACTAATACTAATAATAATAATAATAATAATAATAGTAAAAATATTTTTTTTGTAAGGAGGTGAAATGAATTTTCTACATTACCTCAAATTAGGCCATTCTTTTCATTAGATAAGACAGTCTTACTTTAGAAGTGGTTATTCTAGCCCTTCTAAGTGTCGCTTTTTGATTGTTAGGATATTTTTGATCAGCCAGTCTACCATTTTCCACTCCTCAACATTTTGGATCATCTTATTAATAATAAATTCTGGGATATGCCGATTCTCTTCACCAAGTCTCTCCTCTGGCTATTCCATTTTTGGCATGAGAAGAATATGTACTCCACATCGTCTACCGCTGAGCAATACAGACACTCGGATGTCTGGTACTTTCCTATCTTATATAGATAGGCGCAGAAGTGTCCATGTCCGCTGAGAAATTGTGTAAGGTAATACCCCACCTCTTCATGACCTCTTTTAACGCATAATCGGACATCT
Organism: Hermatobates lingyangjiaoensis; assembly: GCA_026182355.1. Taxonomy (NCBI): domain Eukaryota; kingdom Metazoa; phylum Arthropoda; class Insecta; order Hemiptera; family Hermatobatidae; genus Hermatobates; species Hermatobates lingyangjiaoensis. The sequence continues at coordinate 2,319,140 of JAPFBL010001924.1, read as the reverse complement.
CTAATTATCTTAAACGCCCAGAGCCCCCTTGTCTCGTGTTTCTACACTTCTTGCCATCTATTTAGTGCAAGTATTCTCTCTTCTAAGCGAACAAATTCTCTACCGACTTCTTCCTTTCTTCGGTAAACGGCCACCTATTTCTCTAGCTAGTAGGTCAACTGGAATGATACCAGCTATCACTAGGACTGCTAGCTCGGTATAGCATGTGGTAAGATGACCACACTGTTAAAGCTGCTCTCTTTTGCACTACGAGCAGCCTTTATCTGTGGCATTTCTTGATTACAGCTTTCCCCCCAGATCTCTGCTCCGTATAACAGCTCTCACTGTGCTGCTGACATTAAGAGACAACACTATGTTACATTGGAACCTCCGACGTTTGCCATTAGTCTGCTTAAAGCTCGCACGCTTCTGTTGACGTCTTGCGTGTTGCCGTCTTTATCTGAATAATAATAATAATAACTAATAGTAATTACAAGTACCAATAGTCCTTTATTTAACAACGTTTTTTCCTTCCTTCTCTCCCAGCTCTTGGCCAACTTCGACAGTCACCCACTGCCAGTTCACCCACTGGATCGTTGGCTGTAGCAGCCGTAGCGCTGGCCATCCCGACCTCCTCCTTCTCCTGTGTGATATCTTGGTATAAAAGCCCCTGAATGCCCGCAATCAGAGGGTTGGATTGGTCTGCATTCCTTCGGTTCTCTTCTCTCTCAAAATTGTGTTAAACCTGGAAAGACACTCAAGCTTGCCTCCCTGTTGACTAACTCATTCGTCGCGTAGCGTGGTGCGCCCAAGGTAAGCTGGCCTGTTTCTTTCTCAGTCCAATGGGAGAACGTCTTAGGTTACACACTTTACTTCCAGAACCTGTTCTTCCAGTGCTGTTTTTATTTCTTCATCCCTAGGATGTAGAGGAAGGTTTCGAATTACAAACGAGAATTTCTTTCCTCTCACTGAGGTTAATTGAACATTACAATTTATAAGGGTCTGGTAAATAGTTTGGTACTCACCTTCGTCCCTTGTTTGGATTTTGATGTGCTTAAGACTGGCAGAGGCCTTAAACAGATGTAAACCGAAGCTGTTTAGCCTCATATCGTTTATATTCGTCATAACTGGTGAAAAGGAAAGGGGATGGTACATTTGATTCAGTGTCAGTCTTGTGTGTTTTTTTGTGAACTGTTTGATTTTTTGGTTGACGGCTGAGAGGATGAATTGACAGTCGATGTTTTAGAGACTAACTCTCTCCACACCAATGTTTTCTCTCCAAAAGTCAGCCGTAAACCTCCTCGTCTTTGGTGTTTTTTCTGTTCATCGCTGAAGCAGGTAAAGCCTGCTTCCTTTTCTTCTTCCTCGATAAGCCCGTAGTCGCGGTTGAAGGCGCGGTTGGCACATGAGCTTGTTTAGATATAAGAGCCTCAGTAATAGCAGGTGCCACCAAATGCTGTCCGATTTATGCCTGCGCCATTCTTCCATCAGCCCTGCGTATATACTTCCCTCCTATTGACCAAGAACAGTATTTTCGTCAACATTTAGTTTTATTTACAAAACAAAACATGTGTTTGTCTGCTTTGATATGTAAATATGATTTTTACTCTGTAAAACTTTCATATCTTTATAATTATTATGTAATCTTTATTAATAAACTGGTACAAATATTAACTAATTGTGAATACACTGAATGAATTGAAATAACTACATATAAACATTACTGGTACACATGAGCGTAAGCTCATGTTAGTTAAAGTGATTGTACGAGGTGTGTAAATAAAGTAGTGAGACTGATTTTTTTTAAATTTTCTATTCAAATATAATTACAATGTGATATTGTCACCTTCAAAATAGTTCCCTTCGGAAGCCACACAGCGCTGGAGAAGGTCCTTCCAATCATTGTAGCATTGCTGGAACTCGGATTCTGGAATGGCCTTCAGCTGGTCGGTTACAGCAGTTTGTATGTTTTGTAGTGTCCCGAAATGAGTTCCCTTGAGGTGATTTTTCAATCTCGGGAAGAGGAAAAAGTCACAAGGACTCAAGTCTGGTGAATAAGGAGGCTGAGGAGCAACAGGAATGTTTTTACTGGCCAAAAACTCGTTTATTGAGATGGCAGTGTGACAGGGCGCGTTGTCGTGATGCAACACCCACTTGTCTTTGATGTTTGGCCGCACACGAAGGACTCTTTTCAACAAATTCAACTGTTCCCCGATCATTCTGACTGTCAAGCGTCGATCTGAACGCACAAGGTTCCGTACTCTGTTGACATTTTCATCGGTGTTTGCACTTGAAGGCCTTCCGCTTCGTGGTTCATCTTCAATCGACTCTCTTCCTTCTGAAAATTCCTTAAACCACCGAAAAACCTGTGCCCTTGATAAAACACGTTCTCCATAGGCCTCCTGAAGTTTTTCAAAAGTTTCGGTTGCATTATGTCCAAGTCTGAAGCAAAATTTGATTGCACACCGCTGCTCAACTTTGAGGTCACTCATTTTTAAAACGCTCAAGAAAAAACCATTTCACGAAAACCAACGCTACGGACAAACAAATGACTGTGGCGAGTTCAGATTCATACTGGAGGCGCATCACACGTGCACCTGACGCTACTCAAGGCCACGCGTCTCCAGCGTTGCCAGATCGAAAGCGACGTTGCTAGTCTCACTACTTTATTTACACACCTCGTATAAGGGAATAACAGTCTGATTATATTACCACCTTTCAACTTTACTAGATTATTTCTTTTTTTTTACTTGATCATTTATTTCAGCAAATTTAGTTTATTGTGATAATTTATGATCCATATTTTTTAAAATTTTTAAATTCATTTAGTCAAGTTATTTATTTTAAAATAGGTTTATTTAATAAAAAGGTTTGTGGGGTATAATAAAATACTGTGGTAATGGGAGAGACCTGTTAAAAAACGAATACAGAGTCAACCAAAAGAACATTGAAAAGTCAGCCTGGTTTAGATGTATAAATACATTATGACAACACAATCCAGTATGAGTGAATGATGTGTTTACACCGTTTTTGTTCTTTTATTTAAGCTAAGAGATTATTTATTGCAAAATTTGAAGATTTCTTTATTAGATTCTAGGTTATACTATTCAATTTATTCAGCTGGAAATATGAAATGTTTTATTTGTATTTTAACTAAATGTATTACAAACAATTTAACTAAAGATCTTTTATAATCCAAATTTTTTCACCTATCTTTGTCGCAACTAATAGAACAAAATTGGACACACAGAGTCGAGTTTTCAATGTAGGACGGGGTATAAAGTTATTCTTTGTGGATGCAAGTTGCGTAGTAAAGAACTAAAATGTTGCCATTTTGAGAAAATACAATGTACTGCATCACTATGGTACAAATTATCTATCTATCTACAATTAAAAGTTTTCTAAAATGTCACAGTCTAAAAAATATGATGAACTCAAAAACGGTTGTTTAGTAATTCAAAGAACCTGCTTATAATAATAGTTATAGAAAATAAATCTATCACTCATACAGGCAACAAAATTGTGTATGAGGTAACAGCTGATGAAAATGATTTAATGATTGCAACTTCATAAACAATTATGAAGGAAGAAAGAAAAGACGATTTCAACATTTTTTTTTAGAAATATCAGCCTTTCAGTAAGTTTTGTTCTGATTAGAACTTTCCCAGAATATTGTGATGAATGATTACAAGATAGCTAGGATTTTGTTGTGGCATTCGCTTTCAGTGGATGAGTTCACTGACCTCTCAAGTAAATCATAATTGCTTTGTTCACTCGTTAAACAAACGACGAATTTGGATTTTCAGATAGCAAAGAGTAGGTGTCCGCCTGTAACATATATTGAACAATAACTAGGATAGGATTTTGTATGGAACAACAAAAATCATTGCAACACTATGACCTTCAGTGGAGTTAACTTCAAGTGGTTGCAGTTGATGGGTCATATTGGCCGAAAGGTCAGGGTGTATGCTTATGAATCAAACAGGTTACATTTGATGGAGGAGCATTGGTGGTATGTGGAAGGGTCTAGTACAGGGGTGGGCAACTTTTTTCAGAGTGTGTGCCAAAATCAGCCAAGTCTCTGACACAAACTTTTTCCACGTGCCAGCCATTTCTTTTTAGAACATATTTGGTATTACTTAAGAACTTTTTAAACGAAAAAATAATAAATTACCTCAGTGCAGTAAAACATAATATAAAAAAACAGAAAAAAATTATTTTACCTTTTAAAAAAAGAAGGTAACTATGGCAACAAGATCAACTTCATTTTCTTGAGACCTCTTTAGCTTCGTAGAGCTTAAACCTCTTTACGATCAGGACGTACATATACTGTAATGGCATGAAAGCTTATACCCCAAGGAAAGTAGTTTTTTTTTGTCTGTACTTAGGGTAACATGTGATTGCATCTGTGCTAAGGGTAACCTGTGCTCTTTCGTGCCAGAAGTTGCCCACCCCGGGTCTAGTAGATCAGACCAGGATTCAGGTATAACAAATGCAATTCAGTTATTATATCTAGTCTCTGCATCATGCATAGATACTCGGTGAGGAATGCTTAGAGATTTCTGGTATACTGTAAACATTCATTTTGATAACTCATTGAAAGACATGTACTCAAACATTGTCAAAACAATGTTTTTCTTTATGAAAACTTCTTCCTTAAGTTGTTTTTCTGTATAAACATTATATACACTTAGGTGGAATCATAGTTAGCAAGTGTATTCGATATCAACGTATTTTATTTTGCATACCAAAGTAGTATCTGATATATAACTACGGTACATATTGTTTTTTCTGGATCAAAACAAATAAAGATTTTTTATTTCGTAACGTATATACTCATTTTTTCCATTGATTAGTATAATGTATCATTTGACAATGATATTAGGCGTATATAAGATGCCATCACGAAAAATGAATTCAGGGGAACTCAAGTCCTGTAAATCTGAAAACCCAATACTTTCTTTATGATCACAATAAATAATAATCAGAAACGGCAAAAAAGAGCAGATGTATGTTAAGAACAAAGAATAATCATTTAAATACATTTATCTAGAAAATATATGTACCGAGATTATTATCAGATGTTACTTTAGTACGTTATCTCAGCTTACTCATATAATATCACTGGTACCATATCATGAAATACTTTGATATCTGATCTATCTTGCTAAGTATGTGATCTTGCTAAAGTATGTGCCATTTTTATGTTAATCTTAATCCAGTGTGAAGCTAATCGATCTTGATAGTCACCATAAAAAGTGATCAAGAATACTAGTTAAAGAAGAAAAATTCTCAAGATAATTACTTTTATTGCATGATATTTATGATTAACCAAGAAATTGCTGGAGAAAGGAATGCAGTTGTCATATTAGCAAGACGTGATCTTTTGAATGAAGTACTCTGTCATCGTTGTAGTAAAACAAAAATTAAAGATGCCCGAAAAATAAGAGCAAGAAGAATTCACACTAACTCTTTCAGTTGCAAGAATGTAAACAAGCGATTGCTTCTAACTAACGGAAACAGATTTTCCATTTCACTGGTTTAGTAGACTGAATTGCATATTAACTCTTTTTTTTTTCATATAAATTGGTAATATTTAATTTTGATTTGGGTTTGACGCATGGCTGGGGAGGTATCATACAATACCACGGTGCATATACTGACTGCTTGAAAGACAAAGTTATCTGTAAATAGTTTAATTTCTACCTAAAATATGCTCACGAATGTTTGAGAACTGCTTAACAAAGTACAGGCTGAACTCATGAGATTACACTGCCACTGATATCGCATATCGAAATTGCACATGTATACCATTTCATATCATACTTATTTTGCGAACAAACAAATATTATTTTCATGATGGATTTATAATTATTCTAAAATTATTTATCCGAATCACTATGATAATGTAATGAAGGATATAATATTCCTGTCCAAAAAACTCATCTATTCATCATACTTACATTAATAATTTCAAGTATTTGGTACATTTCTTGAGTGTTAGGTCAGCATGTGAGGAACTCACATAACAATAAGTGATGTACTCTGTAGAACTGAATCTGCACAACTACTGCAGTCATATAGGTCGTGTGCCACTTGCCTCTTGCCAACACATACCCGACGAGTAAAATCCGAACGGACCTTACTATTAGTTTCAGCTAGTGAAACTATCAGTTTTCAATTTTCTTTATTTTTTTTTAATTAAGTCAGGTGTTAATTCAAGAAAAAATGATTGAATTTTAATTTTAACAACTTAAAAATGAAATTAAAACTAGTAAACAATACATATAAATATACTCACTGCTAAGAGCAAGCAGTTGATAAGTTATATGATGCGTCAGATTAAAATGTGTATTGAATATAAAACTAAATATAAACATCATTAGTTCCACACAGCTTATTTTACAGAACATTAACATGATTATTTAATTCATCTAATATAAAACTTCTTCTCCTGCAAGCAGTCAGATTCAGAACTTCTCTTCAAATAGATTTAAGGGTTGGTTAAATTAATTACAAGAAGGAAATATTCAAATTACTTTATATATTTTTGAGTAGCTGTATGTTAAAGGTAAAATCTGTATTTCGATAAAAACTGGTCTGCACGATTTTGACTAAAATCACTTAGGCTTTAAACTGTTATTTCATAATTAATATGTATGTTATGTAATCCGGGAATAAATTATCTTTTAGGATCAAAAGTTTAAAAAATTTCTAGAATAGGGATAAATGAACTTCTAAATACTACTAATGTTGCCGTTGATATAAATAGTAAACAAAATAGCGTAAGATATTGATAATAAGTATTAAATTTTGTCCAAATGGGCTAAACGTAGACAGAGTATTCAGAGAAATAACTTTGTTTTCTAAATAACAAGGTAGAAACTAGTGGCTTTAAACCAGTATTTCTGGTGCAAATATGCTCAACTTTATTAAGATAAAAGCGGAATTTATTTTGACGTGGCTAAACTTTGTGTTGAATAGCTGACATTTTCTCGTTATAATTCGAAATGGTATATTTCATTTCGTTGAACTTGTTTCTGATGATTAAATTCACCTCTAACTAATTAGAACTGAAAATAAATAATTGATAAAAATTATTCTTTTCTGATTTCATGCATATAACCATAAATTTATGGGAAACCTATTATCTATTATTGTGAGTGATATTCATTTTTATTTTATAGGTTAGTTTTAACAAAGTTTAATTCACTTACATTTATCTTAGACATTGTACCATGCAAAAATAAAAACCAACCAACCATACCAGTATTCAAAACAAAAATCTTTTTACATTAATTATTATTATTACTGTTATTATTCAATGACATGTGCAAAGCTGAAAAGAGCTGATAGTATATAATTAAATAAATGAATGCCGTATGGCGTCTCACAACAGATTTCTTATTTATGTAAAGAAACATTTTTAATTACAAAATGGTCTGATTATTTTTTTTTTAATAAAAAAGATTTAAATGAACACCAGAATTGTAACAAAGTATTTAAAAGTAATTATTTGAATTCACAAAGCAGTTTTTAAAAAGATAAATAACAGACTTGTATTCCGCATGACTTGTTAGCATAAATTGTAGAACACGAGAATTTCTTTTTACAATTTGTGTCTACAGAATAATGCATTGTCTTATATCAATTTTAATTACCAATTTGGCCTTGGTAAGCTATTAGTGAATATCAGTGTTGGAGGGATTAGAATTGTATTTTATTGTTAGTTAGCTGGACACAAATCGATAGCAGATGAAATATGAAGTAGAAATGATTTGACTTAATCATCAAGGCGAACGCTCTGTTTTATTAAGATTTCAAATGTTCCTTCTCCATGATTCTTATTCATTCATACCATTCCAAGTATCTCTTCAATATTAATTATTACCATCTAGACCGCGGAGAACAACACTTTTCTTCTTAAATTTTTTATAGACTTATCATCTTGAGAATGAATGGAAATGACCACATCGTTGTCACTCTTTTAAAAGTTCTTAACAGTTTTTATAGAAGTAATACAACCTGGAAAACCTTATTTTTTCACAGGTTTTATCTTTCCAAAATAAGCCACCAACTTTTCTTATCAGACATTTTTATTACGTATCTCCTTTTAAAAACATGCACTTCAGTACTTAGTTCAATAAAGCCTGTTTCACCAAGATTTTCCTAAATCATTAATGTACACTACTATGACTATATGCAAAAAAATTTTACTACACTAATTTTAGTGAAAGTTCTAGAAATTTATGCATGATAATTAAATTTCAAACTAGCATCAAGTTGTTTGAATTTGAATTGAAGTTATAACTCCAGATTTTATAATAAAAATAATTATTCTGCAGAAATAATCGCTCCATAAATGTTATTGTTTTGAATTCAAGGTAAAAAGGTATGATAGACGAATAGTATTTTTACACTTCATTATGCAAAATAATAGCATGTTTCTATTGCAACTAGTTGTATTCTGTGCGTGACAGCAAACACTAGTTTCCAAGGTGGGTAGTATGAAACACAATTAGACCCATAAGAAAACAGCGACAGTCCATTAATAATTTCAATATCATAAAAGTTTTGATAAAATCAAGTAACATAGAATTAAATTTTCATTCCCTTGGCCGATTTCATGGCATGCTTCTAAATATTATATTGCCATGTCGGTAAAAAAAAAATATTATTACAACTTTATTAGCTGTTTAAGATCAATATTAAATAACTGGATCATATATTCCACACATATTTTCCGTGGAATTCATTATCTCTTTTAGTAACTACTTGTTATTAATCATAGGTCTTATCATTTGTTGAAATTCATTCAATTTGAATAATTGCGTTATTTCTACACTTTCAGTGCAACGGTCATGTAAAAAAGAATGAAATTTAGTTTTTAATTTACACTTTCAGCTCATTGCAAAAAAAAAAGGATTTTGATTAGAAGATAACGTACGACTGGAGAAACCGGTTTCTTCTGCAAGCATTACTTAGATGAATTGTTGGGACTACCGCATTGTAAGGAGTGTAATTAATACCACTTTATGAATATTTATGATACTAGAAATGATGCAACTAACCATTATTCTTCTTTCTTATTTAAGAAATTTCCATTAACATATATTTCTCTGTGGCAAATTATTAATTAATATCTATGTATCAATTCTATGTGATTGAATTAATTAATTAATTTACCTCACTTAAAAGTCAAACAAAAACACTTGGAAATATTCTTGTGTATTCATATAAATGTATTCATTTGAAATGTCAATTAATCAAACTTTATCAAACTCTGTTATCAAATTGTCACCCTACTCATGGATTATAAATGTAATAACTTCATTTTTTTTAATATATTATTTTATTAATATGTATATACTAAATTGAAGAAACGGTTAACATTAACTTATAAAAATTTATATTACACAAAACACAACACAGAATAAAGAGAAAATACACACTTACTAAACTCAATATTTCGAACTGTTTTTCGTCATCAGGAGAAGACTACAAGAGCGGACGAAGTGAGAGAGCTTTCCGCACGTCGAAGGAAGGAACGCGAACACTCACTTCGTCCTCTCTTGTAGTCTTCTCCTGATGACGAACAACAGTTCCAGATAATGAATTTAGTAAGTGTGCATTTTCTCTTTTTTCTGTGTCGTGTTTTGTGTAATTTAAAGATATATATACTGTTGAAATGTACCGCAGCTTCGGCATTAACGACATTCAAACTAAGCTGTTCCAGTCTCCTGACAGTTTTACGAATACAAGGTGGTAATTCCCAAATAAGTTGCCCAAAGGATATTGAGACATATATATATACAAAACTAAAATTTATCGGGACTCGATCACTTCTTCAGGTTCAAATTAAACTCTCATTGCCAACGTTTCGGTTTTTATTTAAAACCTTTTTCATAGGCCTACAAAAAGGTTTTAAATAAAACCCAAAATCTTGGCAATGAGAGTTTAATTTGAACCTGAAGAAGTGATCGAGTCCCGATAAATTTTAGTTTTGTTTCTAGTCCACGGTCGATACTTTTATCATTATATATATATATATATATATATATATATATATATATATATATATATATATATATATGATCAAACCACAATATGAAATGGGAAAACATGACTAAGATCTTTCAACCGTAACAAGTGGTCTTCGTCAGAGTCAAAACCCAACTGAAACACTAGATGCAGATGCATCTGGTGTGGTTTGATCATTGATTGTTGTTTCACGTGTTTATGTCCTTTTATATATATATATATATATATATATATCACAAAAAGAAAACTCTAAGAAAACACTGTAAAAACTCACTTCGGCATTTCATCAGGGGAGGAGGTGTGATTCACTTGAGGAGGGAAACCACACAGAAAAATCTCTTCGTCATAGTTACAGTAAAATACTGTCAACAACGCAGGAAGAAGAAAAAATAAAGATACGATACATTTCATTAAAGAATATAAATAGATTAAATAATAAAACAATAAAAATAATAACAATTAATCAGATAAAACAAGTATGTAAAAATAAAAAAAAAACAGAAAATAAAATCAAAAGCTGAACAATAGAGATAAATAATTATTTAAATCAATTAAAAATAATAAAAAAATCTGAAGTGGCCTTCACTCTACTTTACTATTAGTGAAAAAATATCAAACTCGTTTACGACATAATCTTCTCAAATGCTTTCACATTCAGTAATCATATGTTAAAATGTTTACATTTCACTGAAAAAAAAAACTATTTTGTAGTTTTAAAAATTTGAAAATTTTTTGAATTTATTCTTACTCTAATTAAATCATAAATATGTACTTTATACATATTGGATTATTGGAATAGTCTTATCTGTTTATCCAATATTGTCGTGTTCGTAATCATTGCATTAAAGAATTTATTACCTAAATCTCATTTTAATTGACTGGTATCACTATTTAAAAGTTTCAATGAAGAAAATTTCATTAATTATGGAAAGAAATTAATTACGAAAATCAAAATGCTAAATATATTTCAATTTATATTCTGTATGCTCAATATAATAAAAAAAATGTAATACCAACAATTTATACAAAATGTAATGATATTTTCATTAATTTTATATGCTTATACATGAATGAAAATAATATAACACTTTAAAAACCATATATATATATATATATAAATGAAAAAAGACAACAAATAGAAGAAGCGAGAAAACTTACTGGATCGATATTTCGAACTGAAGTTCGTCGTCAGGGAGAGAGTAGAAGGAAGAAGAAGAGGTGCGTGCGTTCACTTCTACCGGCAGAGAGCGACTAGAGAGCGACTATATATATATATATATATATAGTATCACTACTACTACTACTATAACTGGCAGTAGTGAAAGTAGTGATATTAGTGAAAATAGAAGATTTGAAGACAATGGAACCTTTGGAAATGTTCTGTACAATTTAAACGAAGACGCAAGAAGATTATTCCGGTCCCTTGAAAAGCACACGAGGAAACTTGTTTTTTTTTCATAATGTACTTCTTCTGTATGTACTATGAAACAGAACTATTCTGTTCTACCAGTTCTAGTCTTTTCCTGATGAACGACAGTTACAAATAATGAGTTAATAAGTGTGTATTTTCTTTTTTCTCTGTGTCATGTTTTGTGTAATTTAAAGTTGTAATGATATATATCTATATAGATAAATATATGAAGTCTCTAAATTTTTTATCCATTAGTAGGGTGACAATTTGAAAACAGAGTTTGATAAAGTTTGATTGACATTTCAAATGAATACATTCATATGAATACACAAGAACATTTCAAAGTGTTTGTGTTTGACTTTTAAGTGAGGTAAATTAATTAATGAATTCAGTCACATAGAATTGATACATAGATATTAATTAATAATGTAACACAGAGAAATATATGTTAATGGAAATTCATTAAATAAGAAAGAAGAATAAAATTTAGTTGCATCATTGTTAGTATCATAAATATTCATAAAGTGGTATTAATTACACTCCTTACAATGTAGTAGTCCCAACGATTCATCTAAGGAAGTGAGTTTTTACAGTGTTTTCTTAGTGTTCTTTTTTGTGTTATATATATATATATATATATATATATATATATAAAACTTTAAATTACACAAAACATGAAACAGAAAAAAAGAGAAAATACACAATTACTAAATTAATTATCTGGAACTCTTGTTCGTCATCAGGAGAAGACTACTAGAGAGGACGAAGTGAGTGTTCGCGTTCCTTCCTTCGACGTGCGGAAAGCTCTCTCACTTCGTCCGCTCTTGTAGTCTTCTCCTGATGACGAACAACAGTTCGAAATATTGAGTTTAGTAAGTGTGTATTTTCTCAGTTACTAAAATAAACTTACTTAATAAACAAAATAAAATTTAACATTTAAAAGTTTTACCAATTAGGTATTTTTATTTTTTATTATTTAAACAAGAAATATTTCAGAAATGCGGTCTTATAATGTGTTTACTTTCGAACAGGTCTCCTACTGTTAGAGAAATAATAATTCATTTATACGATTATTCTAATATGTCATTTATTTTTTTAATTACTTCTTCGTTAAATAATATTATCAAAAAAATATAACTTTCTATCTTAAAAGTTGTTCTTTAACTGGACCCTTTTCAGAACTCTTGGATTACCAAAAGCACAATGGAACAAAAACTGAATATTTTTTTGCTATGTCATTGTGTATTTACCGCCTTTTCTTGAATAAATTGATGTCAAAAAATTGACAACAAAGCTGGTAACAAACTATGATTCAAGAGGAAGTGATTAATACATAATAAAAAATATTGTTTGCTGTTAAGTTCTGAAACTAGTTAGGAGGCCAATGTACAAAGTAAAGTGAATTTTCTAATAATATTACTAATAAACTCTGTGGTATTAGACATACACCCTGTTTCTTTTTAACTATTTTATTTTTGTAATATTGTTCAAATTATTAGAAAAAAAACTGGAGTTGAAATGCAATTGAAAAGACAAGTTCTCAGAATATCTCCTTTGATGTTCAAGGTTTGTTTTTGTCCAACTAGAACAGTCAGTCACCTATTGCGTGTCAGCTCTAGACAAGGTTTAATACTTTTTTTCTTGTTGCGGCAACTCTTAAAAAATATATGAATTATAGATAGATTTCTTCAGTCGAGTTTCTTAATAATTCCTATCAATATCCACATTTGGAATATACATACTTTTTTATAAGAAATGATGGTTTGTAACTAAATTTAAAATACTTTTTTGTAAAGTACTATGAATAATTTATTAAAATTTTTTATTCTGATTGAAATTCTATAATCAAATTATGTAGATTTACAAGGTAGTAATTTACTATTGAAGTAACATTAAATTGTGAATAGAATCGATTAGAACCTGCGTAAATAGAATCTTATTTTCCATGTTTGATGTCTAGTTCTACATAAAACCTAATTGTTTTCTGCTCCCTGGTCGACCCTGCGAGTTACATATAGATGCACACTGCTGTAGGTTACTGTTACGTCATTTAGTGGCTCACTTTGGTGTGAATCTAACTAAATGTTAGCTACATACATTTAAAGACAGACTAATCTAGTTAGTAAATGTGACTTCGAAGTCACAGTCATTATTGCTATTACTGCGAAGTCTATATGGATTGCTTTTCGTTGTGGCCAGTGACGACAGTAATTCAGAGGCTGCTATAGATTACATTATATTAAATTCTGAACTTGAAAGTAGGGTTTCTAAAGTATGAAATAGTATAAGAATGAATACAAAAATGTATTTTAACGCAAAAACACAATAACCTTTCCTTGTTTTTTGTTTTATACTCTTTCAGACATTTCAAACTTCATTTAAAAATCAGCTTCCAACAAACAGGTTTTTAACATATTCTCAAGTCAGAAATGCACTCTGCATAAAAAATCAACCAAGGATTTAAATGTTCTTCCAAACTCCACTGGTAAAACAAATTGGTCTTCTGCGATTGTAAGTTTTTTGGCAACTCAACATATCTCCTATTTAGTATAGTAAATCTCCTGTGAATAACACAAAATGACGAATTTGAACTAAGACTCCAGATTCATATCTATGGCCTAGTATTCTTGTACATGCAGTCTAATGTGCTTTCATAAGTTTTATAAATAACTTTTATTTTTCTCGTCATTCATGCAATTTTATCAGGTTTCCAGGTAAGATCACTTAAGAAGGTAGATTATATAATTAAATCCGCCAAATGAAAAGAATGACGTACATTTCTGCAATTATGGCATTGTTAATTGATTAATTTCAACCTGCTTGCATAACAGCATAAAAAAAAAGCAACTAATTTGATTGTTCTGAAGAACCTTGAAGGAAAGAAAATAAAAGATCTCTATTTCTTTCTACTATGTAATAGTAAACCAATGTGAACAGGTGTATAATTGTGGTCTATATGCTTGTTAGTCACAAACTCCATTATGAATAATTAGTTACTTGAGATTTATTTATTCCGATTCCGTTAATCTGATTGTGATTTGAGTTATTATCCTTGAAACTCAATTGACTGGGAATACGGAGACTAATATCCCGTTGAGTAAATAAACATTCCTATAACAATCAAAGCTTTTATCAGATCCTCCTGACCGGAAGCCGTGTATGGGCATTTCGCTACTGCAGTAGACCCCTCGTTCTTCTAAATATTGATGACAAACTTAAATATAATGCTTTTTTCTGTATTATAAATGGCGCACAGTTATTATGAAAATAAAATTGTTTCAAATTTTGATGGATTCAATGTTCAGAAATTCCTTGAATATATTTTTGTTAATGTGTTATTGTGCTAGACCTAAACACTGTTTAGCCAGTCTTAATGAAATGTGGAAGTTAAACAGTTTTCAGTTAGGTAAAGACCTGTCTAGTTCTCAAGAAATATCTCCCATTATAATCATGGAATAAATATTTTATTGGACATTATGTCAGACCAGCAACAGTTTTTACTTTACTATAAGTAAAGTACAGTGATCCCGAAAAAATTCAATCTCGAGATTTTGACGGAATTATATGTTTTGAGGTCCCAGAAGTCGTTATATGAAGTTTTTTGGATGATGTCTGTGTGTCGGTGGGTGGTTGAGTATGTATCCAAAATTTGTGGCCACGCTACGGTACAGAATCTTTAATTGATCAAATTGATATTTTACACAAAAATGGCACTCATAGTGTAGTTGAGTGCTATTGTTTGGGAGCAATTATAGATGACGGGAAAGTCACCTTTTTTTGCCATTTTTTTCTCCTAAACTACTAATTCTAGAGTCTTCAAATTTTGACATTATTTTAAAAGCTACAACAGAAATAAACGAAAAATATCCGCAAATTTTTAAAACAACAAGAATTTTTTTCTTTTTTCAATAAAATGTAAAAATTGTGACTTATAATTCAATCTGAAAGAGCAACAAAACCCATACCGTTTGACGGATCAAAATGAAACATGCAATTTTACCCATAAATAGAACTTTATGTGGAGAATGAGTTGAGATAATTTTTTTCCAAATTATATTCACTAAAGGGCTGTTAGGGTACATTTTCAAATACCAGAAATTATTTTTTTGACGTTAAAAAGGCTCATGAAAACATCATGAAAGTTTGCCAAAAAATTGAACAAAAAATAAACAATTCATAAAAAAAGTCACATAATTTCAAAGGGTTATAACGCTATAAAACGTAATTGTTTATCCTAGGCTAACGGATCTCCTGCTATACGTGTGGAATTTATTGATATTTATTTACATTGACTTAGAAATTTTGTTGTCTGAATCCACTAAAATAAAATTGATGATTATAATGGAAAAATTTAAATAATTTATTGACTTATATGAGATATAAGAGATAACATTTTTACATTTAAAAAAATCACCGCCAATATTTATAAATTTCTTCTGATTTCCATGTTATGATTGATTTGTCTCACAAAAGAGTGATATATTGCACTCGAACAAAACTTAATATCAGTTGTAAATTATTTTGTTTTTATGAATCATGGCATCTTCGGGTAATATTGAAGTGTAAGGAATGGTCTCTTTCCTCAAGAAAGAGGAGTTATGTTTATTGACAAATATTCAGTTTTTTCACTACTAGTCTAATAGTTCATATCTATTATTTTTAAACATTTCAAGCTTCCAGTTATAAAAGTTTTAAATTATACTGAATAGCTGGCTTTGACTTTGATTTGTATGTAAAACTGGCTGATTACTAATATCTTTTTTGGCAATATACATTCACAGCAACGTAATAACAGAGTACAGCACACGGGAAAATGATAACGCGTACTCAGAGTGAATTAGTATGTATTTATGATGTTTGACAAATGGAAAGAAAAGTGAATTTTATTAAATACTAGCAAACGTACCCGTCTTTGACGGAATCAAAAATTCTATTATACTTGGTATTCCAAAATATCAATTATAGTATTATACTAATACTACAATTAGAAGTTATAGAATAGTAGAAAATACCATTATTAGTACAGTGCTAAAAAAAAGCCTCTGTATACAAAGATTAGATTTTAAGTTAGACATACACAAATCTACAATCAATGTTTCAGCTTTATATGTCTTATGGTAGCAATATTTTGTGGACAAACCGACAGACAGAAATTATTCTAAGGGTACATGTGGCTACTCTGAAGTATGAAACGTAAAGAAAACTTGAAATGAGTTAGTTCTAATTAACGTGCTCCCAGTCAAAAGCTAGCACGCAAGCCACTGGGCTACTCTGGTTCCATACCTTACTTTATTACCAGTATTTATATTACGCAAATATTAAATTAAAAAAAAATATTTTTGTTGTGTTTATTTATAATACATTTGCACTACTGTCATCGGCGAGCAAGCAAGCTACTGGCAACCCTGGCTAGATCCCTTTACTTTATTACCATCTTTTATATTATCCACATTTTAAATTCAAAAAAATATTTGTTTGTTACATTTATTTATAATACATTTGCACTACTGTCATCGGCGATCACGCAAGCCACTGGGCTACTCTGGTCCCATACCTTACATTATTACCAGTGTATTTATTAAGCAAATATTAAATTAAAAAAACTTGACAGTTATATATAATACATAGCAAACGTACCCGTCTTTGACGGAATCAGAAGTTCCTGTTTTGGTTTATTGCCGTGTGCCTATTGCCTTTCAGCTATACCACGGAGGAATCAGAAGTTCCGTCATTTTTGGTATTTCAAAATGTCATTAGAAATTATAGAATAGTAGAAAATACCATTATTACTACAGTGTTAAACAAATGCCTCCAGCTTATACACTACATTAGCTGTCTGTCCTTCAGGTTCATGGTAGAAGAAAGAGTTGAAACCTCTGACCGTTGAGCATGTAAACTACATTTGACCATGTGAGAAAAACTTGGTTTTGCTACCTTGTATTCCTGCGTTAGATGAAGTCTCCCTTTGCGACTTAGTTAACGTCATTGCGAAATAGACTCTGACCCGACTTTGCAATCATTTCAACGTAAACAGACAGTGGCTCGGAATCAATGGTATGTGAAGTATACACACAGACTCCCCAATACCACATCCAGTCATTATGTCCGCCTCTATGGCATATCTGTGTAGAGCACGAACTCAGAGTCGTGTCCCGTTGCACAGTTTTGGGGCACTCATGTTTCATAACATGAAATTTGTTACTGCTACTAAATTGTAGCATGATTGGTGCTCTACTTTAAGTTTTTACTCATGAGCAGGCAGTCCAGGAGAAATAAATTCAGAGTCAGAAATTCAATTAGATAATGAACTGCTTCTTCGTCACTAATCCAATCTCTTTACTGACTTGTAAGTTCTTTCCTCGGCTACATATAGCGTAAGAACTTGTTTGTTGATTTTTCCTCCCTGTTCATATTAAGAGTTGAGAATTGCTCGTTTACAAAACATTTATTCTCAATAGATAGTACATCCTTAACTCTGTGAAACACCATTTCAATGATGTCAAATACGCAATATATTCATGTGCTCAATTGAAATTAAAATCAACTAACAATACCTACTTGCCACACCTGTGTATTTTCAAAACAAACTTGTCTGTGAAGTTAGGAAAATACAGCTAAAAGCCCCATAACTTCGCTTCTGTACTGAATTAATAATCTATTTAGAGCCCATATTTTAAGTTAGGCACACACAAATCCAGTGTCAATGTTTCAGCTCGCTATGTCTTATGGTGGCTGAGTTTACTTGTGACAAACATTTTTGCGTTAAACGTCCATAACTTCACTTCTACGTTGAATTTCCAATCAATTCATAGCCTATATTTTAAGTTAGACCTACACAAATCTACTGTAAAAGTTTCAGCTTTATATGTCTTATGGTAGCTGAGTTTACCTGTGACAAAGTTTTGCGGACAAACCGACAAACCGACAAACCGACAAACCGACAGAAATTTTTCTAAGGGTGGATTCGGTTTCTCCAATGTATGAAACGTAAAGAAAACTTGAAATGAGTCAGTTCTAAGCAATGTACAGACAAAATCATTATTTTATTTATAAAGATTAAGAGACCATAAAATTCCCAGTATAACAATTCTGTAAAAGACCAAAACTGTAAAACATAATTTAAATTTGAAAACATTCTTTGAAGAATAATAAATGTATTTATCCTACATCTTAAATTAAAATTTATCTGCAAATGACATTTTTTATTAGATGTTTCTGACAATTTTCAGACAGAATAAGAATATTTTCAAGTTTTAAATGGGAAAATTTGTCTTAAATATTCAATGTAGAAGGAGGTCAGGTAAACTATGTAAGAAATCCACTAACTATTGGAACAAAAGCATGCTCTTCTGCCAGAGGTTATTTCGTAACACTCTGTAACACTTTTTGCTTTTCAAAAATGTTATTACTTCTTCATTTATACTAATGATATTATGTGAATGAAGTGGATATCAATGATATAAGTAGATCAATCACTAGCTGTACAATCCCTACGAATGAGAGACTAATAAACATATCCCATTAGACATTTATATTATACCTAAATGGAACATTGTATATTATATACCCAAGAAGTGTCGGATTCAATATCATATCAAATTAGTTTTGTATGATAATAACTATAACCAAGAATACCTGGGTGTTTGTTAACATTCATTAATCCGTGTTGCGATATACCAAAATTCATGATATGTTTATCACCTGGTATTCTAAAATGACCATAACCACAGGTAGTAATTAGTACTAACTATAATGTATGGTTGGAATACATTATTGAAAGTACCGTCTGTGTACTTCAATACTGCACTAAAAAAATAAAGTTTTTCCACACCAAGGACTGTGAATCTTTAAAATTTTAGGAAAATCTTTGAAGCGATTCGACCGGTAACGTATTAATAAATTTTGACTACATAAACTAACATCAAAAACATATCAAAGTTGTTGTTCATATGTTAAAATTAATTTAAATTCGTTATAATTTCAAAATCAATTTTTCTGACATGGAATAAATGATGTTGATTATATAAGTACTATTTCAATGATTAAAAGAATGAATCGATTGTCTTAATTAGAATTAACACTATACATGCAGTTTTATAATATTCGCACATTGGTTGTATGCGATGCATACAAAAATCTGTGTATTACTAAAACTCTTAGGTCCCCGCTTGCTTTCTTGTTTCCAACAGTGTTGACTATCAAAGATGTATAACTCCAAATTAGGGGAAAAATTTTCATATAATACTTTTAAGTTTTTTTTTTGCTTTTGTTACAGTATTACTAACATAGATATAGAAGTAAACTAGGATTCCTTTAAGACATTGTTCGTTACTACACTAGACATAACAAATCACTAAAATTAAGGCATATTTCCCCTAACAAATTAATTATTGGGTAGGTATTGCTACAATCATGCAGACTTAAGAGAAAAGTCATTTCCATAAAAATGTTTCTAACTGCAAAAATTCTACAACTTAATGGAATTTCAGTTTCGTGTATTTTGGGCTATATTAAGTCTTAAATGGTTGAAATGTTTTTTTTTACAACGTGGTAATTCAGGATAAATTTTAATTTTCTTGGTTAGTAGTTTAGTGAGTAAAATATTTTTTTTAAATTTCAAAAATTTAAAAATAATCAATCAATCAAGTTACAATATAATCAATGACGTCTGAATCAATGTCGACCTAAAACTATGCATCCCATCTTCTAGTAAGTATCGTGTTCACCCTCCTTCAGATTCAATCATAAGTCCAAACTTTAAACTGTTGCGTTCAAACGAAACTTTATTTTATGAATGAATAACTTTGAAACTTTTTATTTCGAGTTAATCCCCTTATCAGTTTCATAATAATAAAAAAAAAATTTTAACATTCTAGAGTTAAAGTTTAGGAGAAAAAAAATATGTTTAAAAACAATTAATGGAAAATAGGTAGACTTGTCATGAAGACTTTGCTTAAAAGCTAAGCAGGTCATACACATTATGAAGGCTATTTTTGAATGCAATGTCAAATGGATCCATCAAACGATGTGATGTGTGTTATGTTTACAAACTTTGAGAACATATTCACCCAGTCATATAAAATATAGAGATCATAGAAAGAAACTTAAAAATAGGCTCACGAGACCTCAAAACATACAAATCTTTCAAAGTCTCAAAGTCGATGTCATGATTTCTGTACATCACTTACAGTAAAGTAAAAGTGATATATTAAATTAATATTATTGTTTTTTTTTTTTAATTATAAACAGAAAAATTTAAACAAAAAGTTAGTAATGCTTTGAAATCATTCAATAAATGGTTGAATAAATACTTAAAATTTGTTTAGAATTTTTAAATTTAAAAATAGAACTGATATATAAACTGATTTAACTTTATTCAAGTTGACAATCACAAAGTGAAGATACATTTATTTCATCATTAAATTAACTTTTAATAATTTTTTTTTAAAAAATTGCAATTTTTTTTTATTTTTATTGTTCTTTTTTAAAACTTATTTTTCAAGAGGGAGGTAATACTTTTTTACTCACGATTCGGGCATTAGAATTATACTCTTTTTCTATATGTTTTCTATATCTTCCTGTTTCATTAGCCTGAAAACAGCAGAATCGGGTTTTCTTATGCACGTTTAGTTTTAAACTTCAAAAATTTCCAGCTAAATCCCCTAGATAGATTATAAACAAAAGAGTAACGATAGAAGAAATACGTGAAGAGAGGTTAACTAAATAGGCTGTTTAAATTGCTCTATAGCAATCTAGGATGAGACTAAAATACTATAATGTTCACAGCGCAAAATCTAGGTATAGTTGTTACTGAATTATCTTAAATTGTTCCAGGTAAAAAATGTTTTGACTGATCAAATAAACTATACAAGAACACATTCAAGAGTCCACTGAACAAATAAATAAAAATGTTTGAACGATTTTAGAAATATGGAAATACACTTCTATTGAACTGTTACCTTCAGAATACTTAGACCTACAAAATAAACAACTGACGAAGTTTTATGACCATTGTAAACGGTTTTCTTCAGGGCTTTTACTTAAATAATTAGACTTAACAAAAAACAATAAACAAGTATAGTCATAAAATAATAACTAATATTAGCCTATAATATACGCTTTAGGTATCTTAGCGGCATCAAACGTACATCACAAAAAATATTTGTTTTTCCTAAGTCGTAAAACAATTTGAGGACTTATCTCCTCCTATATTATCTTGCCATTTTCTAACTGTTTTAATTCATTTCTTTCTACTTAACAACTGTAAATATATTTTTATAACCAACTGCTTCTTATAGAAAATATAAAGTACCTTATTTAATGTTGGTATACCAAAACAAACAAACAAACAGCGTAGTCTTATTTATGTTTTAAAAGCAGCTAAGTAGCAGTAAAAACGATTTAAAACTTATTAATACCTTTTGTTCTCATAAATAGTGTTCAACAAATTTGAAACAAACTCAAAGGGACTGAGACAGTCTCAGACTGTACTCTACCTTTGGACTTTTTGATTTATGGGGTGACTACTTAGAATCAAGGATACAGAAAGTTTAAGGGTTATTTAAAATTAATACATTGCTGATTTCGTAAATTATGCAATTTAGCTAACTCTTTTAAACCTTTTTATTTGTGCTATTTATCACATATAGATATACTACCTATTAATCGCTTATTCTTAAAACAACCATTTTCGCGGACGGAGTTCATATTGTTTTAAAGAAGTTTCTATTTATGTAACCTTTTCGAACTATATTTAGTATTTTATCATGCTTTCATAATAATCATTTCCAATTTTTTTTGTTTTGTTTCAGGAG
Organism: Hermatobates lingyangjiaoensis; assembly: GCA_026182355.1. NCBI lineage: Eukaryota > Metazoa > Arthropoda > Insecta > Hemiptera > Hermatobatidae > Hermatobates > Hermatobates lingyangjiaoensis. Next base: position 2,296,895 of record JAPFBL010001924.1, on the reverse strand, counting down.
TGTTCGTAGATGGAAGTGGTGTATTCGGATATGACCCTCAGGATAAATTAGGTGAATAATGTTCATAATTCTTAAATTTATGTATAAATCATTAAGAAATTACAAATTTTTAAATTTCTCTATATTTTAGATATATTTTACATAGAAATAGTTGATTCGTGATATCTCAATAAAACTAATGAATAACAACTGTAGTGTAGTAAGAATAAATCAACTGTAGTGTAGGTAAGAAATATTTCGAAAATAAAAAATGAAATGGTGCGGAAAAACGGCATATTAAATTACAAAGAAAAACACTTAGAAGAAACGCACAGAAAACAAATTGACATATCTTAATTCAATATTTCGACGTAATGAGTCGTCATCAGGAGAAGTGGCTCGTACCAAATGACAAACATCTAACCTGTTAGAACATCAGCATTGTACCACTGAGCTAAGGGAGATAAAGAGGGGGAAAGGCATGCGAAGTCTAAGGGGTAATCAGAAATAATAAGAATAATATACTAACAATAATATTACAATAAATGAAAACTAGTAAAAACATAACCTAGGAACAATAAACACTAAAAACTAACAAGTAAATCAATTAATAAAAGAGAATACATAAATAATGATCTATTAACAAATAAAAAATTTCAATATTAAAGTATAAGTACCGGAGTTAATCTGCCGCAAAATTGTAATAATGATTGAGAGTATGTACACATAAACGACCATGAGAAAACTTAGACTACTAAAAGAATTAAGGTGTATTCCCTTCTCAAGTTCATCACACCTTCTAATTAAGATAAGGACAATTCATTGAGATATCAAATTGAGTTCTTGTTGTACATTTCTAAGTGTTTTCTCTTTGTAATTTATAAATATTATTTGTTATATATATATATATATATATATATATATATATATATATATATATACTTTTACGATAAAAGTACCATCCAAAACGGACAAATAAAGTTCAATATAGATGAAAAAACATGGAGAAATTGAAAACACACACTTACAGTCTCTTATTTTCAGTTGAACCGTCTTTAGGAGAGATGGTACAGAGATGGTTGGAGTCTCCAGTGCGCTTGGTTTCTCTCTCTGTTATCTTTCCTGAAGGCGGTTCAAACCGAAAATTAGAGACTGTAAGTGTGTGTTTTCAATTTCTCTATTTTTCTTCATCTAGACTGAATGTTATATACATATATTATATTTGACTATGTATATTAATGTATATTGACAAGATGATTTATTTATTTTTATTATTTGAGAGTGACTATAGCACTGAGTTTTAAAAAAAAATTATTGTATTTCCCTTCTTCTGTACTAAAGTACCCCAGCAGTTAGCTTCAACACCTCCAAGAAGCTCAGCACTTTTGCTGGTTCCAGCGGTATAACTTTGTCTATGGTTTGTTGAGTGTCCTGAAGCACCTGCCTCTCTGCAGAAAAGTTGCCTTACAAGTTATCAGCAGGTGCAACGGTGTTTCATCCTCTTTGCAGAATCTGCACAAACAATGTCCATTCAGACTCCCTATGTTTTGGGAGAAAGTACTTCCTTTTTCCTTCTTCGGGACGGTCTTCTTCGGGTCCTCAGATGCACATGTGGGAGGTTGCCACTAGTTACCGCTTTTGGACCCTCTGCGCTTCCGGAGGATGGTCTCTAGACTTCCTTCTCCTTATAGGGGAAAATCCCTGAAGCTCTATCAGTGGTATTTTGTCCGCTCCGGTAGAGCACCGCCTGGTGCCCTTGAGGCTCCGTTCATAATACAGAAACCCCTATATCATCCATCCTTCGGCACGGATTGCATAACATCTTGGATTGGAGCTGGGATAAAAGGAGGGGATTTGGGGATTAGGAAAGATGGGAAACGAAGGTGATCAGGCCCAGCCCCTGATCACCTTCTCCTCCTCTTTCATTTGTCGCTGCATATAGCAGGTTAACAGGGTAGCCTCGTGAAAGTCGGAGTTGAGTGTTAGAGGCTATTAGAGGCGCTTAATCACTCCATTACTACCCCTAGCACAAGATGATACGCTATTGGATATTTCTAACGTCAGCAGCACAAGACCATTAGATGAATAGAGAGTGCGTGATATATGCCAGGTGACTCAAAGGAGGCTATTGGCAGTAAAGGAATATACGGAAGATACACTGTAGAAACACACAGTGTCCTTATAGACGAAAGACAGTGGATGCAACTAAACAAAGATGGTGTAAATCAAAAGAGGGTGAAATATTAGAATAAAATAAATAAGTAACAAATATACTAGTAAATAGACAATATCAAAAACATTAAAAAATTAAATATTAATAATAAAATTATAAAGAAAGTACTAGTTCTTTAGATTTAAGCCAGGGGAGAACCTATTCCAAGGAACTCAATGTGGGCCAATTCAGACAGCTCTCAATGTCAACTTCCTGTCATCATTTACATGTCTGAGCAAGGGTCACTTTCAATTACTCTTGTAAGCAACACAGTCTATATTTAACGACCTTGTCAGGGATTCAAAGAAAATATATGGACTGTTACTAATAGAAAAGGTCTCTTTTACTTTAATTTTAAATAATTTTGATTATTTATTAGACGAATTCTTAGACGAAACAAGTATAAATACATCTTATGAACACAGTTTAACACAGTAATTTATTAGACATCTTGCATGTCCATCACTCTTAAGAAATGAGCCAGTAAAAACAGGTTAACAGGGTTTGTATTTTTCCTGATGACTTCCAGATCTATGTGATTTTAGACTGCTGTTGAAAACACCAAAATTATTCTACCTTATTATAATTATTGAAAACTACATTAAAGATTTAATTGTAAGTACAATTGAATCTGATGTTTACATAGATGTAATATCCTTAATATAAGTAGAACGCCTCGAGAAAATGTGGGGATATATTTTCTGCTGCAAGTTCATTTGTTATTAACAGCTGATGATAGACAAAAAAAAACTGTAAAGATATAAATCTGCTTTAGTGGAATAGGAAATGGTATGGATCAATTTTTTCAAATGCCTTAACAAATAATATATTCTTTTTTAATTTAAGTGCAATCGTTAAGGGACCAAATAACTTTTCAATTTTAGAAAAATCTTAAAAAATGTAGTGATATGTAGTTGTTACTCAATAATATCTACTGTGTGCTCATCTTCTACAATCTACTTAACAATATATTTGATTTGACCTAATTCAACCCTATATGTAGGGATAAATTCCCACCTATAGAACATAAAACGCTCCTTCTTCTTGTCAGGGCTTCCGTCAAAGTCACCCTGTCGGAACAATCAAGACTTCTTGATTATATTCAGATGGTACACATTAAAAATTTAAATAAAGATCTAAGAAGCCGTTGTACTGAGATGTACATCTCATCCGTATCTCGTATAAGCCTAACGGTATAAGGCAAAACGAGTGAAAAAAGTTTTGACCATCGCTTCTTGAGACTTGAGTTTCCCCCTCTCTAATAAGCAGCCCTCTGTAGTTGGTCTTTTGTGTTTATTCATATGTCCGTTGTTAAGTGTTAGTTTTAGTTTTATCTACAAGGGAATGTTGATACCTTGTGGGAGTAGTTGTAGTTGAGTGTATGTCCTTTTTGTCTAATTTATATAACTTTCGTCTCTTATTGTCTTATGTTTGATGTCTGTCATGGTTGCCCGCCTCCGCAAGGTCCACCTTTGGCGCTCCGCGGAATGCGGAGGGGATAGGCATAATGTCGTTCCGTCTGTATTCCGTCGGGTGGCTAGAGGGCACCACGTTAAACATCGATCTGCTTTGCTGTGTTCCATGTTATGGCCGGAAGGCTGAAAGGTGCATGGTAATGAATCAAAACAGGTATAAGGCAAAATCACATTTCCTGGAGTATGCGCCTGGTGGAACTGGATCCCAATGATACAAGAAAAATATTACTGTATACCATTCCCAAGGAACAATAAGTATACTCCCTAAGATGGAACCTAAAAAGTACTAAAAAAATTGTCAAGTTTATACCATGAAAATGAGCTTTACAAATTAGCTTCACTGGTTGACAAAGTAGCATAACTATGCTAGAGATAAGTTTGAATGGTAAAAATCCTTAACTGATTTCTATTGATCTTAAGTTTTAGCAGGCACTGGTTAAAAAAGAAAAAAAACATTCAAAAATATCTAATGACTGCTCTCTTTTGATCAATTTAGACATCTGAAAGTATGTAATCACATCCCACTGATATGTTTCAAAATTTTCGGAAGATATAATCAAAAATACGCATATCATGTATAAAAATTCAACGCTTACTGATGAACGAGATATTGCCCGACCATTTTTACAGCACAATTCCAACTACCATATAGCTATACACGTTCAATATCGAAATTGGACATGCAACTCAAATATATCCACTGTAGTATAAAAGAAATTCTTCTCTATTTGAATGTTACTATGTCAGAATTAACACACGCGCTAGATAGTACTCCTCACGCAAAAAGTGATAAGAGTTTTTAATAAATATTCCAAGAAGATGGTGCATACATACCAATAGTTAATAGTTCTTAGTTCGTAGGCGACTTACAGCTGTCTTGAACCTGGTACAACCACATGAGGTAAAGATGGTTTCAATTTACATTAGTGTCAATCCAGGAGGTGTTGTAAAAGAAAACTACTCTCTTTGAGAGAGAGGGAGAGAGAGAGAGAGTAAACGATAACACTGAACTAAAACTGCCACAGCTACAGTAAATTACCACGAATAAGAAAGATATATCGGAGGGATGGCAAACGAATCAAGGAAAATAAAGCAAAGGACTAAATCAATAAACGAAGTGGTAATGAAGTGACCAATGTTACTTTTTCATTTATGTTTTTACACTTCACATTGCTCATTTTAGCACCCTTCCGTCAAGCTCTTACTGATGCCAATATTGATTTGTATAATAACTGTATGGACTATAATTTGTCTATCCCCATTTACTCGTTTTTCTTTTCTTAAATGAAGTTACTCTTTTAAAATTCGATCAAAATTGTCATGAGAAAATTAACCGTTATTAATAAATGCTTGTATTGTTCTATTCATGTCTGAGTTGAATATATCGTAATTTGATATGATCTTGTATGTTCTGTGTATTAAGGCTTTAGTTGATCCATCTTTGTAGCCTTAGGTAATTCATTCCGGGTATTGAGGTAGGAGGTTTTATTCGATTCTTCCTTGAATAATGAATTTTGATTTTGTCATGTAACACGTTAATACTGACATCAAGAGAGTTGATTCTGTTGTCTACTGTTTTTTCTATTGTGACCTTCAGCATGATTCTTTGAGTGCGTTCATTTGGTTTGTGTCTCTTGATATCGTCACCTTGAAAACAGTCACCTACATATCGTCAGTGGATGGTAGGCTTGATATCACATCTGACCCATCTAGATAGGTAAATGTACGTGGAGTCGCTATGGGCTCACCATTTGGCGTGACTTTTGCCAACCATTACATGCATCACCTTAAAAATTACATAGTGAACTAAACAGATGACAGATGTTCAAAAAACAAGTAAAAAACAGGTAAAAAACAAGCGGTCTTCGTCAGAGTCAAAAACCCAACTGAACACTAGATGCAGAAAACATCTGGTGAGGAGTTGAGAAGAGTGGGAGGGAAGACTCTGACGAAGACCGCTTGTTACGGTTGAAAGATCTTAGTCTTGTTTTCCCATTTCTTATTGTGGTTTGATCATTGATTGTTGTTTCACGTGTTTATGTGAAATCTTTATATATATATATATATATATATATATATATATAAAGTTTAAACCACAATGGAAAAAGGAAAACAGTAGAAATAAATGCTCTGAGGCCTTTCAATGTATGTCATCAGAGAGCAAACAAAGTAAAAACTGAGAAGGTAACATAAAAGAGCTTTTATGTTATCTATATAACATAAATATAAATCACTAGTGTGATTTATATATATATATATATATATATATATATATATATATATATACGAGTTCGAGATTAACAAAGAGCAACACACAAAGTAGGGAAACACACTTACAGACTCAAATTTTCGGGTAATCCGTCTTCAGGAGAAAAGAGAATGGGAGACCAAGCACGTTGTAGGCGCAACGGCAAGTAACCCATATATATATATATATATATATATATATATATATATATATATATATATATATATTACATATATATATATATATATATGTAAATCACACTAAGAAAAAAAATTCAGTAAGGATATCAAATCGCAGTCTAGAAACATGTGTGAAAGAAGTGTGTTCTTTTCTATTGTTGTGTTGTGCTTGATTTTGTATATTCTATATGGGTATTAAGAGGATCGCACATCTCCAACTGATACAATAAATACATGGTTACATGTACTAATTTCTCAAATTAAATAAGGTGATATTGATTTCAATCATGAAACGAGACTTTAAATGTCAAAGTTAAATTATTGGTTTTGAATAACATTACATTTGGAGGAGACATAGTTATTCTTATTATCATAAATATTACTCTGCAATAAACCTGTTAAACAAATGAACCACTTAAATTATTTCACTTAAAACATTAAAAATAAAACCTAAAATAAATAACAGTCATTTTGGTTTTTTTTTTCTTCTTTTTTCATTCCTCAGGACCAAATAAATGGGCTGACGAGTTTTCGGATTGCGCTGGAAAGTACCAATCTCCCATTGATATTGAAGAAAGCTTGGTCACAAACGTCTATCTTCCTCCTCTGAAGTTCAAAGGCATCCATGAGTTGCCACTCGTCGGCTTTATAACTAATAATGGTCATACAGGTGAATATTGCATAATTTGTTATATATAATTATATTTTGTTGTTAATATGCATTGGGTACTGAAGCACATATTTTCAGAACGCAAAGCAATCTAAATATGAAATAAACAAAAAAAACATTATAATAAAGAAGTTATGATTAATTTAATAAATTGAATAATATAAAAGAAATAATTATTAGGAAACAATTCCATTCTATAAACAAACTTAACAAACCAATAATCTGTAATTGATAACCGACACCCAGATCTCTAGTTTTTTCTATTGTGACCTTCAGGCATCATTCTTCCTCAAATTCATTTTTGAGTGCGTCTATTTGGTTTGGTGGGTAAAATCTAACTTTACCAAATATTGAACCCTTAAAGATGTGAATTCAATAAAATCTAATGTAAGAGCAAAAAATGTACTCTATCAAAGGTTTAACACTGAAGGTAACATCTAATACACGTAAGAAGAATAATGCACTAATAATTCTCTAATCAATTGGGAACTTATAATTTTCTGGTTTATTTCACACGGTTGAAACATTACAAGTAAAAAGAAGTAAAACTTATTTTTACCATCGTCAGTTACAGTTTTTCTGATCTACTATAGGGTGTTATAACCTTATCGCATTATTAGAATGTCACCAATCAGTTTACTGTGAGGGAATAGAATATCCTCCTTTTCGAAACATCTTATTAACCTGAGTTTAATTTAATTTGATCAGAAACGTTCTAATTTGAGACTATAATTGTAAGTGATTTTTTTTTGTAACATCTTTAATACTACTTCAGGGCAAAAAATGTCAAATTGTTTAACTCTATTTTGTTGACACCCATGTCTGGTTATTAGGAGTTTAGAGTTATTGTATCGAACCTACTTTTAGAAACAAATAAATGAACACTGTAGATAGTCAGTCAATCTGAATACGTACAATGAATCTGAAAATGTTCGTAACTGACCAAACAGCTAAGGATAGGATGCTATTGGTGATAAGTCGACCCTTTTAAGCACTATTGAGTTCCTTTGTGAGGAATGCATGTTATTAAATGCTTGTTTATGTGCAGAATATTACAAAACCAGGAATAGAACGTTGAAAGCAAGGGATTATTATTTGGAATTAGGCCCTCAACTCTTACTGTTCTGTTTCAACTGTTACAAGATCCCTTCTTTTTTATGAAACCACAGGACTTTCAATTCTTGAACCTAAACCAGACTTTAAAGAACAAACTGAAAATACTGATCTATGAGAGAGTTTGACCTTGGTTTTTTCATTCAAAGACATCCCCCAACATTGACCACATAATATCGACAGTGACGGAAAACATCCTAATGTTTCAACGATAGCAATTGGCATCACTCCAATGTTACAGATTAACTTGAGTCCATCAGTCCAGTGCCTGTTGATGATTATATAACTCTCAGTTACGTAAAACCCTTCCTAGAAGTATTATGTCTGGGAAAAACACCAAATATTAACTTCTTTTTAAATATTCACTTTAAAACTTCCTAACAACGGAACAATTATTTAAAATGAAATATTTGGATATGAATCCTGTAATCAAATTGAGTTGACTGATACTTTTATTGGTAGTATGTGAGTTCTAAATATAGATGTTTTGTACCAGTTGAACTATTACAAGCAATAGAGGTCGATTTAACCCATAAAATACTTATACGACATCTTATCATTGAGACACCTTTGTTCCCTCCCTAAGTGAGTATTCATCAACAGTTGAGAAATTCATCCTCGAAATCATTTCCAATAAAGATTATAAATTCTAACATGTCTCTAATTCTCTACTTTAGTTTACTCAATTTATAATATACCTTAAGAAACTTATGCATCTACTTATTTGTAAATCCAAGATAAACGATTCCTGCTTACTTCAAACATAAACCATTATAAAAACCTTCAAAATTGAATTTTATTTGTCAATTTCTCATTCTTATCTGATCGGATAGCTTAGAACTTGATGATATTGCATACAATCCTCATTTAGTTAACTTATCGATCCAGACAAATAGAAAGCAATACAAAAGAACTAAATAGAAAGAATACAACCTCCTGGCTTGAATTAGTTCAGCACTACTCTCTTCAATAAAACCCTGGTTCTTTTATCAATCATTGTGTTTATCAAAATATTCAGTGTCTTATGTACTGAACTAATTTATTTGCTAAAACATTTTAATGTATTTGATTCAGTCCTACTCGAGATCAACAGTACACAACCTGTGACGATATCAGGAGGTCCACTCAAAGACACTTATACATTCGAACAATTGCATTTTCACTGGGGATCCAATGATTCTTTCGGAAGTGAAGACCTCATTAACAACCGCAGGTAAAATTTTTATTAATATTCTGATTCATGACTAATTACTAATTTTCAGTGGTTTATAATCATTAATGGCATTGAAAACTAATTTCTTGGGATTGTAAAAACTAGTGTGCTAAGTCCTAAGCAGGTATGTATGAAATGTATTAAAAATGTTTAAATTTATAGCCTCTTCCAGTACTTAGCCATCCAACTGATGGTAATTAATCATCGACCCCCACTCCAGAATGTAAATTCCAGGTCATATAGGTCGTGATTTAATTCATACTACTTTTGATAATTTCTGCATGTTAGTTATAACAGTTAATTAATACTTAATTTTAAGTATTAATAGTTTTAAAGTATTACGAGGATTACTTCGTTATTGTACCCAGTTATTTTGTTTCAGTTACTCAATGGAACTACATATGGTTTTCTTTAAATCAGGATACGAAACATCAGCTAATGCTTTAAACTTTAAAGATGGCTTGGCTGTTTTGGCTGTCTTTTTCGAGGTATCATTTTCTAATTGCATCTAGTTTAATCATTATTTTAGCAATCATGAAGAAATTCAGTAACGAGATTTTCACAGATTTACATGTTTTAGGTTCTCCAAAGTTTGTTTCAACTTTTTTTTCTTACAAACTACTACTAACTTTAGAGTGTTGAAATGTTGAGATTATTATAAAAAAAAAAAATAGCAACAATAAGGGAAACAATTTCAGAATTGTCCAGTTACTTTAAAGTTATGTTTTGCAATATAAAGTAAAAAAAGTTGACTAATGATTGATTCTGAGACATTGTGGGCACGATGCAGCTCATACCGGTTAATGTATGATAAAAAAATTATACTAAAAAAATATCACATTTTGAGAGGATCAGCTGAATACTTATTTTTATCGAAAATGAAAGAATGGAAAGAAGAGTTACGGTACATTAGATGATTTCAGAATTTTTGATACTAAACAGCTAGTTACAGAACGATGAAAGTTGGCGAAAAAAAATAAACCTGAGATTCCATGTAATTTCACTAGTCATCCCACAGATTTTTTTTATTTTTATTTTGTTAACCTGCTATATGCAGGGACAAACGAAAGAGGAGGAGAAGGCGATCAGGGCCTGACCACCTTCGTTTCCCATCCTTCCTAATCCCCAAATCCCCTCCTTTTATCCCAGCCCCAATCTAAGGTTTTATGCAATCCGTGTCGAAGGATAGATGATACAGGGGTTTCTGATTATGACCGGAGCGTCAAGAGCACCAGGTGACCCCTTGAATCCTAATTTCTTGGGATTGTAAAAACTAGTGTGCTAAGTCCTAAGCAGGTATGTATGAAATGTATTAAAAATGTTTAAATTTATAGCCTCTTCCAGTACTTAGCCATCCAACTGATGGTAATTAATCATCGACCTAATTAATCATAGTTATTTAAAACCGTCCTACTTCGAATGTTGCTGAGTGTACCCAATCGGTTTCATCTTCAGCAAAACGGTAGACTACGTAGGAAGTAAGATAGTTTTAAGTAGTTATAATTTACCTTATACTAACCTCTGTAGTGTTAGAGATTTTCTTTTATTGCAAAAATAAAATTGTTAACTACGTACTAAACTTCAGAGAGTCCAAGTTAATAGTAAAGAAGTAAAAATGAATTATCTGTTGAATGAATAAAAATAAATAAGCTCTAGTTAGAACATTGAAAATAACTTGTTCTTTTATGGCTTGTTGATATCTATTTATATCAACTCACTTACTTCACTATTGGGGTAGTAATGAAGTGATTAAGCGCCTCTAATAGCCTCCAACACTCAACTCCGACTTTCGGCATTCACGAGGCTACCCTGTTAACCTGCTATATGCAGGGACAAACGAAAGAGGAGGAGAAGGTGATCATGGGCTGGGCCTGACCACATTCTTTTCCCATCCTTCTTAATCCCCAAATCCCCTCCTTTTATCCCAGCCCCAATCTAAGGTGTTATGCGATCCGTGCCGAAGGATGGACGATACAGGGGTTTCTGTATTATGAACGGAGCCTCAAGGGCACCAGGCGACCCCCTTGAGTAAATAGCCTTACTCCGGTATGCGGTGCTCTGCAGGAGCGGACAAAATACCACCGATAGAGCTTCAGGGATTTTCCCCTTGAAAAGGAAGTCTGGAGACCATCCTCCGGAAGCGCAGAGGGTCCGGTCCAAAAGCGCTAACTAGTGGGAACCCCCCACAAATGCACCTGAGGACCCGACGAAGGAGAAAGGAAGTACTTTCTCCTGAAACATAGAGAGCCTGAATGGACATTATCAATGATGGTTTGTGCAGATTCAGCAAAGAGGAAGAAACACCGTTGCACCTGCTGATAACTTGTAAGGCAACTTTGCTGCAGAGAGGCAGGTGCTTCGGGACACTCAACAAACCATAGAAAAACTTTTACTGCTGGAACCAGCAAAATTGCTGAGCTTCTTTGAGGCGTTGAAGCTAACTGCTGGGGTACTTTAGTACAGAAGAGGGGAAGTACAATAGTTTTTTTTTTAAAACGCAGTGCTATAGTCACCCTCAAATAATAAAAAATAAAAATAATCCTCCAGATATCCTTGTATGAAACTGAGTGCTTCAAAGTTTGAAAAACGCGGTGTTCTACTGTTTTCAAATCCTAAACAATTACTCTAATTTATTTTAGGTTGTAATTTTTAAGTGTTTACTCTCAACATTTTCATTCAAATGAAAAATATATAAGTGCTGAGCAATTAAAAGGAAAGTAAAGGTTTTTTTTTAACCAAATTTTATCGAACTTCATTTAAGAGTCGTTTTAATGATTGCTTTTGGAACTTAATGAAAATCACTAGTTAAAAAACTTACGTATTTTTTACAGTTTTGAAGATAGGTACATTAACTACATTCTATCATAATGTAAACTACAACTATCAATGCAATATTTATTTGGAGTATTTAATTAATGAAATTATGAATTATATGAGTACAAGTTCAACATTCAGTAATTACATTTAATAATATTACATATTTAAGAAAAAAATTCTATGCTCAATGTTTTCATATTTTTCAGTTTGAAAAATACGAGAATCTCTTGAATTTAAAATTTTCTTCAACTTGCATTATTATTAAAAAGAAATTAGATATTCGATATAAATATTTGGTTTAAGATTTCAGATGAGGATAATAAAGCTTATGCCGAGCTTGTGGATTCGTTAAAACACATCGTATGGCCTCAAACAAAAGCTCGCCTTCCCTACCTACTGCCCATAGAATACCTGTTACCAAGGAATATGAATGATTACTTCACTTATAATGGGTCCCTGACTACTCCACCGTGTCTTGAAATAGTTACATGGATTGACTTCAAAGACCCTATTAAGCTTTCCCACAAACAGGTATGCACAACTGAGTTTAAGATAGCCCAATGCTTAAAATGAAGTTCGTCTAGAAATTACAATATGTGAGAGTGAAAATAAAACTGACAAAAATAAAAAAACAGAATACCATAGATATCGTTTATTACTATTAAAAACTAAGCGATAAATACTTTAATGGTCACAGTCCTCAAATAGTAAACGACATAAAATGAAACGGTCGATTCCCAGACACTTAAAGGCACAGCTTAATTGGATACAAATGCACTGATACCATTACGCAATCACACAGGAATAACGTTAACACATCAACTCATAAACACATGCTATCACACAATAAATCAATAGGTACAAAATACGATAAAACAGAATCGTATTCGATGAAATGATCTATGCAAACACAAACTAATCTGGCATTCAGAAACAAATATACCTTTTAAATGAAATTTTCAAAACGTATAATTGTATAGAAAAACAAACTTCTTGATTTGTTACTTTATTTTTGTTTTCAGCTGGCTATGTTTCGAAAACTGAGATCTTTTGATGGTCTTCTAACTCAAAATGTCAGACCTGTTCAGCCGCTTCATGGTCGCCATGTGCTGTACAATTCCCAGTCAACCTCAAATTCTGATGAATCAGCATCCTCCATGATTCATTGGTCTCAAGAAACTCGAATTCTTAACTTCTTTGTTATTTTACTTCTGATCTCAACTGTGGTTGGATAAATGTTTTTTTTTCCTGCCTAAATAATATGAATGATTTATGGAGAAAGATGAAACAACTAATGGAAAATATGAGATGAATATTTCATTGGTCATGTAAAGGGATAGACATGTATAATAATGACTTCATCAGAAACCCATATTTCTAAAAACATATTTTATATAGTTTCAACAGCTAAGTAATAGCATGTCAAAGCATTAGACTTGACTAATTGCAAAACAGCTAAATCTACCTCCAATTTAATTTTTTTATTCATGCTCATTTTAATAAGAACACTGCTTGTTTATATATATATATATATATTATTAAAATAAGCAGCAGCTTCTGCATTGACCAATTTCTTGTTGACACTCTCTAGTTTTCGTATTACTTTGCGGTGAGACTCCGGTAGCTTCCAAAGAAGGTTAGCGAAAGACATTTATTGTGTGTGTTAATGTCTTTCGCTAACCTTCTTTGGAAGCTACCAGAGTCTCACCGCAAAGTGATACGAAAACTAGAGAGTGTCAACAAGAAATTGGTCAATGCAGAAGCTGCTGCTTATTTTAATAACATATGCTTAAGGGAAGACCTGCTGCCATTGTACACAAATATATATATACATTTCTAATGAAGAGACCTATTGTTGGTCTCTTTGGAAGACACCTTTCCAAATGGTGGTGCTCAATATTTGAAGGCAGCATCATATCAGTGTTACCTTATTTTGTTTGTGGCATTAGAAATACATTCATTACTCATTATATGAGTCTGTTTATAAAATATTAACTGGAACTGAGTACAATACCTTTGCTTTAGGTTGTATACTTTATCATACTCGTACGCTGCATTTAACAATGTGTTATTCATAAACAAATGTACCTTTCCTTATTTGACTTAATGCCTTTTTGACTTTATAAACTTAATGTTTTTAACTTTCAACGAAGATACGGATAAGCGTTAGTTGAATAAACATCAATAAAGATTGAACAATTATCCCTTTTTTCACAAAACTAACAGAAATTACGTAATATATATTGTAATACCTATATATAGAAGCCCTTTTAAGTATTTTTTATATTAGAAATAGGTAAAACCGTCATACCTTGTAAGATGATCATGGATTTGGAGCGCTTTCGGACGTTGTCCATCTTTGTTGCGATCGAAGATGGACAACGTCCCAAAGCGCTTCAACTCCATGATCATCTTACGAGGTATGACGGTTTTACCTATCTCTAATATAAATCATACTAACCTCAGTAGTATTAACAATATGCCCTTTTAAGTAGTTAGTGAAACATATATGTGCAAATAATTAATGAAACGTACAATATATAAATAAGAATTTCTTAAAAATAATAAAGTTCCTGATATTATAATAATGTAAGTTTTGATATTTAATAATTTAGAAGCACTAAACATAGATAATTTAACTGTATCATCCTAAAGATACTTTATCACTATTATCTATGGATAAGTTAATTCAAAGAGATAACAGGCTTTAGTACCATAGATATTCACTTTGCGCTGGGCGTTGGACCTTCCAAGACATAAAGTCCATTTATAAAATTGACTTGGCTTTGACTGGAACATTTCCAGTTCTGTCTTAAAAGACTGTTCTCAGTGATTGTTCTTCATTATTTTATTTTTTTTTTTTCATTTCTATGAAACTACTAATCTCTCAAAATTCTAGTAAACTCTTTTTACTATGTTTATTCTAGCTAAGACAAATAATACACAATAGGTCACCATTATTTTTACGTGAACATATATAAGTATACGCGCTCTAATGCGTTATAATAAATTAAAACTATTATAAAAGGTATCCAGAACCTTCTGTGAAAAAAAGTTTCATAAATTACAATTTTCTTTTTAAAAATATAATTTATATTAATATTCTTCATAATATTTATTAATACTTACTTTTTTTTTTATTTTTCACTGCACCATATTGCTAATTATTATTTTTTCTCAGTTTTTCACTTATTCTTAGTTTATTTTTCTTACTTCTCTTGAACCGGGCACGAGTGTGACAACACTGTTGGTCTCCAACCGTTGCTTTGCTAGTGGGCGTGTTGTCCCAATCTCTTCTCTCCTGATGACGGTTAAACCGAAAATTAGACTGTAAGTGTGTGTATCTATTTACTGTTTACCTATAGTTTACCCTGAAACGTTTGTTATTCGTTTTGGATCGCTATCTTGATGGTACTATATATATATATATACATATATAAAAGTATATCCATCCAACTAGAGTATACAAACTGATTTCTTGAAATAAATCAAAACAATCATTTAAATAAAATAAGACTTTTTGTATGCTTTAATTTAATTTATATTTGAAAAAGTAAAGTATTCTTCTCCTTTTAGAATCAGAAGAGATAAGGCCTGTCATCTAGCACAGATGTTCTGTCAGAATTTATAGTGTATTCCAACTGAGGAAATCAGCATTCACCAGAGCAGATCGAGATGGCTATAACAAACCCTATTTAAAATAGCCTATTAAATTCAGTTTTATCAATTTTTAGAGTATCTCATTTTTGTATAACCATTTTTTCTTACTTTGTAAATAAAAAAGTAATAACTCATTTGCTTTGAAATATTAATATACACAAAATAATGGAAAATTAACTGCACCAGGCACTGTTTATAGGACTACTTGAATTATTTTTATAACAGAGAGGAGTTAGTCATTCTAGAAAACAAGATAACAATATTTACAGCTTTATATATTGTGTATTCATTTGTCTTATTTTTATCAAAAGTATTTCTTTTGAAAGTAAAAAAAAAATATTTCTAAGGAATATTAGCTCTTTCGTAAGAGTTCAATTAAGGTTTATGGTCCTGTAATTTAAGAACCTAAGAAAACAAAATTGTTATGTGATAATGAATGAATATATTTTTACGACTTATGTATGGCTTAATAAAGGGAGAATAATAGAGATTTCCTAAACTTTGAATGAATGAAAAACATAACTGTTTAGAAGAAAATACTTTATTCTGAAATATTAAAAAATAAGTTATATTTTAATACTGATATGAAATTAATAGTTGTCACTGTTACAACTAATACATTGATGGGGTAGTTCAAGGAAGTTCTGTTATTATCTCTGAGATCCTTTACTTATTTGCACAACTTAGAGAAATGTAATTGTCTTTTTTTTATTACATAGCTGAAGTTTTTTATATTTACTTAAAATGTAGGTCAACTTCATAATTCACCCCTACACCCTGTGACTTGACTTAAATACAAATTTCGATAAAATTAAGAGCAGTGTAATGACAATTCGATATACACAGTTACTATTAGGTGTTTATAGAACTACAATTTTGTTCAAAGAACACCCCAAAAATGTGTTCAATCAAATTTCTAAATGAACTCATCTAGACTTCGAATTATTTAAATGAAATCGGGTAGCATTTATTAATTTATTATAGAATAAAGCACGCCTTCTGATAACACCTATTATTGTAATTATTACATTTATATTAGAGTAAGGAACTGTACCAACATTTATACAACAACCAAATTTTGTTCTGCTTCGAGAATGTATAATAAAAAAATAAAACAGTGTGACACTTTTATAACCCAATTTGGCATTAAATTAACAATCTCAATGTAGAAGGGAAATATTTAACGAATGGTTGGTCAACATTAAATGAAAAAATAAAATATTGTATTTTTAAAGCATACTAAAAAAATGCTTAAGAAAGTGGCCCTAATTAGAGCTCGTACTATTCCTGATGAACGATTTGTTATTTCAATTAACTAACCAATTAGCAAAATTGTATCAAAACATCAGCATATGTTGATACAATACAATTGTATCAATGATACAATTGTATCATTGTATCAGAAAATCAACCTATTTGCGAAAGTAATTCATATCTTGTATGTTTCATGTTATTAAGATTATATTAAGGGAACTTACACTAACTATACAATTAGTGAAACATTTTGTACGTTATTAAATAAGAACTTAAGGATTTAAGTGAAGTTGTTTAACAATTACCGCTTAATAACATTTAATAACTTCGTTCAATGAAAAATATTATTAACTACCAGAGAAGTTAGTGGATTTAAAGAAAAAATATCATTCAATATACATTACTGCAATATTAATATATAAAAGTAAACTACTTAGGGTATTGTTTTTACATGTAAGACTTACAACGCATATACTATCTTTAACAAGTCTCATTGAATTATGAATAATTAGTTTTAGAAAATGCAATATAGATTAATGTATTATGTTTACTTATAAAAAAACAAACATTGACAAAGTAGACAGAGACACAAATTTCCCCACATTTGATCTCTAATAATTTCTTATTAGTGGTCCTGTAAAACATTATCATTACTAATGTAATATTAATAATTACTACATGGAACTGGTAAATTTAACCACCACTTAAAATAAACATTTATTATTGGAACATATAAATAATTTATTGCATACCAAAGTCTTATATCTATACCCTATTATTTTTTACAAATAAGTTATTAACTATGAAAGAAGTATTTACTGCCATTTCAATTTGCAAACGCTTTTTAATTTCTTACTAAGTTACTTTCATTTCGATTACTTTGGTTATGTGAAAATGCAAGTTGATAAAATAAGATAATACAGAGTGGATCATTTTGATTGTAAACTAAATATTGTATTTCACCACTGAATTTTAAACGAGGTGCAAGGATTTGGTATATCATTAACTATGTAACATTGTTTAGGAGGTTATTAATATTAAACAAAAAGCTTAAGCATCTATGATGGTTTGAAAACATTATTACTGATTTAAATTAAAAACTCAAGTGGAGAACACAACACTTTTTACTTTACTATAAGTAAAGTATAGTGATCGTGAAAAAATTCGATCTCGAGATTTTGACGGAATTACATGTTTTGAGGTCCCAGAAGTCGTTTTATGACGTTTTTACGATGATGTCTGTGTGTGTGTGGGTGGGTGGGTGAGTGTGTTAGCATTGCTTGTTACCACGCTACGGTCCAGAATCTTTCATGGATCAAGTTGATATTTTACACAAAAATGGACCTCATAAAGACGCAGATCCCTATTGTTTGGGAAGAATTATGCATGATGGGAAAGTCACTTTTTTTGCCAAAAACCGTTTTTTTTAAAACATTTATTTCTCTTAAACTGATAACCCTAGAGTTTTGAAATTTTCATATTATCTTTGAGGTTACAAATGGAACAAACGAAAAATATATTCAGAATTTTCAAACAACAGGAAATATTTTTTTTTCAATAAAATGTAAAAATTTTGACTTATAATTCAATCTCAAACCTTGTGAGAGCGATACAAGCCATACTGTTTGACGGACAAAGATGAAACTATGCCTATAAATAGAACATTATATGGAGAATGAGTTGAGATATTATTTTCTAAAATTACATTCGCTAAAGGGGCGTTACAGTACGATTTGTGTTTTCAGAAAATGTTTTTTTGACGCTAAACGGCTCGTTAAAAAATAATGAAAATTTGACCAAAAATGGAATAAAAAATTAGCAATTCATAAAAAAAAATCATGAAGTTTCCATGACGGGAAAGAGCAATAACGATATAAAAACTCTTTGTTTATCCTAGACTAAGAGATCACCTGCTATACTTGTCGAATTTTTTGTATTTTTTTACATTGTTTACATTGACTTAAAAATTTTTTGAGCGAATCCACTGAGATAAAATTGATGTTTCTAATGGAAAAATGAAAATATATTATTGACATATAAGAGATGTAAGAGGAATAATATTGTGCAGGTAAATGATAAAACACTCAGTAAAAAAAAATTCGTATATATGTTATTTATTTAAATACTAAAAAGCTCATTATTATTATTATTTTAAAGATTAAAATTCCCAGTATAATAATTCTATAAAAGACCAAAAATGTAAATGATAATTCATAATTGGAATCTATCGTTTAGAGATTAATAAATGTAATTATCGTACATCTTTAATTAACAAAGCACCTTAAAATAACATTTTCTTCACTGTTAAAGATGTTTTTCAGAGAAAAAAAGAGTACTTTCCTGTTTTAAATTTTAAAATTTTACTTTAATATTCAATGTAGAAGGATGTCAAGTAAACGATGTAAGAAATCCACTGGCTGTTTGAACGAAAGCCATTCTCTTGTAGGAGAATAAATCGTTTCAAGAAATGTTCACTTTGGTTTTTCAAAAATGTTATTACTGCTGTAGTTATACTAATGAAATTATTTGCAAATAATAAATTATTTGTGATGTACAAAAATAAGCTTATAAATTGATATGTCCTTCAATCACTATCTGTACTACCTCAGGAATGAAAGACTAATAATTATATCCCATTTAGATGTTTACGTTATGCTTAAATCAGACGTTATATTTTTATACTCAAGAAATTTGACATTAAGTTACTTATAGTAAAGTAGAGTGTAGGCCACTCCAGATTTTTTTCATTGACATCAGAGTAGTTTCCAAAATTAAATTCTTTAAAATAATCAGTAAACAATCGCTTAAAATTTTACCAGAAACTATACATTGGAATAATTACTACCAAATTATATATATCAAAATAATTATTCATAATTATTTATCTATAATTTTTAAGACATATAAATATAATAAAATGAATGTTATAAATAATCCAGGGATTTATAACAACGTTTAGTTCCAACAACGCTTTCCACACTTCTCGTAAGAAGGGCAGATTGAAAAATAATCGTTAGATTACTTTCCTAACTAATTATTTACCAAACCGAATTCCTTGATTTGTGTCTATAGGATTAATCAATGCGGTTCAAATTTAATATTTAGTTCCTATATTTTACAGTCGGTTCTTTAACATCAGTAACAACTTGATCAGAACCCTGATAAGTTTATCATTCTTACCTATTTCAATTTTGTAAACTTTGAACGTGAAGGACAATATCTATGCGGATGGTATATTTTCATATTAAATGCCAACTAAAACCTAAAATAGTGTAATTTTAAACAAAATTGTGCGGATAGATTGTTACCAAAAAAAGATATTCTTGCTTCAGGTAAATAATTCTCTAAGAGAATTATTCCACTTCAATGCTAACATTAACATAAATATGAAATTAGGTGATTTACGCCTTTGATTTTTGAGATATCTGCTGCATATGTACAAACCAATTTATAAAACCTTTTATTGGAGTAAGAAAACCACTAAGCGTATATTTCCTTGATTTTGGTCCAAATCTAATTTTTTATACCTCTCTATCTCATATAGTGGATAAATGAAAGTAAAAGTACTGTATAATCGAAATAGGTAATCGAATGGTATCCAGTAGGCAGTCCACAACTAATCACTACAGCGGTGGCGATAGCACCATTGTTAACAGCTTCATTAGGTCACAATTTCAGTTGCAGTACATCATTACTTACAATAATTATTTCTTGGAATTGATTGTTATAATTCATTTTATACTTCTTGGGTTAAAACATCTACATATTAGTTCTGATTCAATTAATTTAAAGCCGTGCTATAAAAAATTTCTTCAATACCCACGAAGCAGACCAAAGTGATTCCTTTATGAGTTGAAGGATTTGCATTTGATTAACCAAAACTGTTGGAGCTCATTTTGTTGATTTACCCATCCGATAGTTTTGTAAAGATGCTTAGATAGCAAAAACTTCTCATGTTACTACAGATAGAACCTAGCAAGTATCATTTTTTGTATAATATTACTCTTCCAATATTAAAACTCAAGAAATATTCGTTGCAGACAACACCTAATATAAAATATAAGTGCACTGAATCACCGGAGAAGTGACAAAAACTAGTAACCGTTTTGATATAAATAACAAATAAATACCTTAATCATATTTCAATACGACCCAAAAACAACAATTGTGTTCTTGAAGACAGGATAGACTATATATCTTACTTTAAGAGTGGTAAACATTGTAAACAAGACTGATTACAAAGTTTTGTTAAACAACCTAATTTAACAATAATTAACCTTACAGTATAGTGTAGATGTGTACTATTGTTTTTAGAACTATTTCTTCTCCTAAACTGCAAACTCTAGGATGTTAAAACTTTGGAATATTATAAAACTGACAATAAACAGATAATATTATGAAATTGACTACAAAAAAACAACAGAATTTTTCAATAACCTGAACGTCAATTTTGTAATAAAATTAAGTTTTTGACTTCTGATTGATTCTGAAAGTTTCTGGGCATAATACATGTCATACTGTTTGACTGATAGTAATAAAATTATACCAAAAAATAACACGTTTTGAGGAGATGAGTTAAATTCCGTTTATTGAAATTTCTTGAAGGGATATGGGCGCTATAGGACATTTTATGATTTAGAAAAATATTTCTTTAACGCTAAACTCCTAGCAATTTTTAAAAATATCAACCTAACATTTTTTTAATAATCTACAACAAATTTAAAATAAATTTCTATCACCGTAAGAGCAATATAGCTATGAAAACTGAAAACCGAACTGGTTTTCAGTACATGACCTGAAGTACTTGTTAAAATTTAGTTTTTTTTTTTTATAAAATCAAGTCAATCATAAGTCTTGTTTTAAGGTTTAATGGAAGATATCTGAAACTATTTTATACAATTATTATTATTATGTCAGTTGAATAAAATGCATACACCTATAAAAACAAACGCCAAACAAGCACTTAATTTATAATGCTCGTGAGGGTAAAAGTTGGTTGTCTAGCAAATGGGTTGGAATCTACGCGCAGCACCATTTGTAGGACATATAGTTCTTAGTGTCTTTTAAGAACTCCATAATTTCTGGGTAATTTGGAGCAAGTGGCAGGAACTTTTTGGTTGTTTATGATAAATTGTCTGCTTTTTTATGCCACAACTTCAATGATTGAACAACAATAAAATATTTGATTAAACATATTTCATATCCTTAAAATTTGAAATTTTCTTATTCAATATTATTTCAACAAGTAATAATGCATTAAAAATGACAAATGTTCTACCCATAGCAATATGAGAAGTGCAGGCAAATAAAAGTGTTCGTAAGGAACAACATACCCATCACAAGGCGAAATAAACAGAATCTATTTAAAAAATTTTTGTTAAAAAAATAGAAAAATCTTGAAGTCTTAGTTTTTTTTTTGGAAAATTCAAATTGTAACAAAAATGTAAATAAAGAGAACTATCTTAAAAACATGTTCATTATCCTCGTTATTAGAAATTAATTAATTGAGAGTTAATCTGCATTTACGTGAACATGATTGCATTAAAAAGGAAGGTGTTGGATGACCCAAGGGGTCACGGGTAGTCTGGTTTCATATTATTTTTAACATTTCAACACTCTAAAATAAGTAGTTTAAGGGGAAAAAATGTCTAAAATCACATATTGTCCAAAAAAATGACTTCCATGATGTAATATTGTCCTAATAACATAGAGCACATCTAAACCATAATGGGTAGAATATGATATTGATCCAACAAATAGTGAGCCTAGAGAGTGTCAAAAAACTTTTGGGTACTCAGCCACAATCGAAAAAACGTCAAAAAAGGACTTAGGGGACATCAAAGTAATTCCGACAAAATTTCAAGATCGAATTTTTTCATTATCACTATAATTACTTACAGTAAAGTAATAATTATAACCAGTTTTTTTTACTGAAGTGACATTTATATTTGATATAATAATTTATCAGACAGAAAGTGACAGTTTAAAAAAAATTGAATAGGTAAAAGCAAACATTCAGAAATGAAGAACAAGTTCTGTTCTGGAACTTAATTCTGTTTGGAACAAATAGTTACCCACATCTTGAAATTAACATAAATATCAAAAATCCTTAAGAATTAATCCTTAAGACAATTAATTAACATAATTTTTTTTAAGTTTCACTTCGAGGAATAACCTAATAGAGGCTCCTAAATAAATATAATTACATTTATGGTTGATGCGAATCGTTAACAACCATAGGTTTATGTAAATGATCATTAAAATGGTTGTATTAATATTTTTATTTTTGAATGTAGAAACATGTGAAACAGAGTAATAAATACTGAAGTACAAGCCAATACATATTCTTTAAAGATATTAAAGGAAAATCTGTTCAATTTTCAACCAATATTCATTCCTTCATAATATGAAGACAATTTCATTCAATTATTAAAACCAAAGAAACCTTCATTGTTCAAAATATATGCACTCATATTATTAACATACAAATATTTCTTAATCACAAAATTATACAAATATCGCATATTTTACGAGTACAAAATAATTTAATGGACCAATTGCTCATTACCAACAAATATGGATTTCAAAAATAAATAATGAAATAACCAATGTAGTATACGCGTTCATGTTAAACGAAGTATTTTTCCAATATTGGGGTTCTCAACGTGGTCAATATCGACCCCAGGGGTCAATTTATTCCTAGGGGTCTATATGGGGTCAATTTGGGTGCAGAAGTCTACAACACTGTAATTTGTGCTCTGCGGTCTACAGGGAGAAATAATTTATACCTAGAAATATCAACAACAAGAAATGGTAGCGGGGATAAATATTAACAGTCATTTCTGCAAATAAATATATAATTTGTATTAATTACTTGCTATTTCTTGTTTAAAAATTTAATTTGTCTTTATGATTGCTTGCAAATGTATTTATCACTTGAAAGACAAAAACTTGTGAAACACTTTTTGCCTACAAAAAAAAGCAACCATCTTCTTTTTCTTAGAAGCCAAGAACGAAGATTTTCTGGAGCTTTATTTTCGCGATACCACTGCTCTCACCACACCAATCTTTGATTTGATGGAACTTTATTTTCGCGTTGATATGTCAGACTACCTTCAAGTCCCTTGCGATACTGGTAAGTCAATCTAACGTCAGACACTAATGAAGGGAGGTGTTCTTCCAAAAGTGAACTAAAAATTTGACCCCACCATGGCTACCCTTCCAAACTTAAAGAAAAAATGCCGTCAATACTCTGAAGAATACTTAAAATTTGGATTTATTTCTAGGTTCTCAAATGAAGCTTTACCCATGTGCTTAATGTGCGAGACAACATTCAGTTTTGCCATGAATCCGTCAAAGATGAAAGATCACTTGAATCGACAACATCCAGATAAACAAAATGAAGGTCTTGATTATTTTAAGTGACTGAAAATTAAACTGGAAAAAAGGCGTGTTTCCAGGAAATCAGAAGTGTTTCACAACTTTCTCTTAATTGTAAAGTATGGAAAGCCCCATACGATTGGCGAGGAACTTATTATACCAGCTGTAAGCGAAGTCATTGAAACAGTTATGAAACAAAATTCTAGTTGTGTTGAAATGTTCATCATTAAATAATAGTAGAGTTCGACGTCGTATTGAGGTACATAAAACCGTCACTTCAGAACTGAAACGGTGTAAATTTGATATTCAAATGGACAAGTCAACATTTGGATCTGATAAAATTCTTATTGCTTATGTGAGACAACCAAGTGAGAAAGAAAAACGTGTAAAAACCCTCATCGCTGCGTCTTTTTTCAAAATTGTGTAAGGAAATGATGACAACTTTAAACAGCTGCTTTTACACACAGAAGTGCGATGGCAATGGAATATTACAAGGAAATGTAACTTTGATTCAAGCACGTACTATTTTATTGAGATTTCAAGAGAAGCTTGGCCTGTACAAGTCTTTTCTTAGACGACGAAACTTTCAACACTTTGCCAATTTAAGTGCGTTAGAACAAGAAGATGATGGAATGATCTCTGAGAATGACTGGTTGACATATACGAGTCATCTTGAAATCTTGCAGAAAGACAGTAAATTGTGTTTTAATGATCTCAAAGAAATGAAAGTTACCGACTGGTTAATTTCTTCTTTCGATTTTAACATGGAAATCATAGATTTAGATCCCACTTCACAGGAAGAATTGCTAGAACTAAGCATTGATTTAGAGGCGAAATCTCTCTTCAACACAAAAGGCTTTCATGGATGTGTACCAGTGAGGTGACTGTGAAGAAGTATGCAAGACTTTGCAAAATTGTTGATCCGATATATTAGCATTTCCAAGTTCTTATATGGCGGAGGCTGGTTTCAGTCATGTCACTGCGCTTTTGAATAAACCGAAAAACAAAATGAACATGTAAGAGACAGGAGATTTGAGAGTGAAATTGAAAAATATGCAACCGTATTGTCCCAATACTTCTTCATAAACATCAGATCCAACCATCTCATTAGGTAAGATTTGTAGTGACATCGTACAGTACTATTAAAATTGGTATTAATAAGTGTTTGATAAATAGTTAAAATTTAATTAACTATTTATTAATAGTTATTATTAACTAAGTGGGGTTCAATGACACTTCATTAAAATTTGCAAGGGGTCGACAGGCTAAAAAGTTGAGAACCCCTGCTCTAATTATTTACAATCGACAGTTGAAAGAAATAAGACATTATCAAACAATTATCAATACTAGATTGAATAATGTAAAATTTTTTTTGATATATTTTATTATTCCTTTTCGAAAAAGAAAAGAAGAATTCCTTAAGAAAATAAATAACACGTATGGAAACATCAAGATGAATTACACCTTTTTTTTTACTCTGAAACAGAGATAGTATGATTGATTCCATAAAAATTGATTGAAAATTAACAAAAAAATAGACAATGAAATAACTAAGAAATATGAGTATATATATTTAATTATAAGTACTATATTTTAATATGAATTGTTAAACAGGTTCATCCACTTACAGCTTAAATAAGTTTAAATCCGTTAACCGCTCTAGTCCTTAACTTTGGACAACAATATTATGTTTGAAAACCCTGATAACTATAAATAAATTATTATTTAAGTGACCCTTAAAAAGGTCACTAAAACTATATAATGGATTTGTTCAAGCAAATATTAAAATCCCTTCAATTTCATCCAAGACAGATGCCATCGCGTAACCAGTGACGCATTATGTATTTTTAAAACAAAATACAAAAAGAATTACAAAATCTAATCTCAAATATTTGCAGATATAATACATATCATTTTTTAATTAGTATATTTAGGTATACATATAGTTAATACCAAAGGTAATCAGCTCATCAACACTAGTAGGTGTTGTCAGTTTGTGTATGTTTTGTACTGCAAGTTAAAACTTTCAAGAGTATTTTGAAAGTTTTGAACATAAGAATATTTCTTTTGGACTTAACCCGTCATTGTAAATAATACTATCAAGCCACAATCAAAAGAAAGCTGGACTTAAGAAGACAAATAGGAATTTCAATGCTAATGAAAAGACTAACACCTATTTTTCATATATTTATGAAAATATATCAGTAGAGTTTGTAAAAGATATAGAAGAAAATTCTAAAACAGAAGTTCTGTCAAGAAAAAGCAGTTCAAATGCTCAATTGAAAATTGCCCTTTACTATATTGTACCAACAAGTACCTTCTATTGTCAAAGTCAGTTAATCATTTCATGTCAGATGCCATGAAACTGGTTGTAAAAAAAAGACTGTTCCATTAACCATACCTGATCCAAGAGATTTGGCTAAAATAATCACACCACATACGATGTGATATTCCCAAAGAATAGTAATTAAAGTCCACAAATTACAAACAAAATTACTGTATAAAAATAATTAAATATCAGTCTCCCGGTGCTGAAGCAGCAACTGCCTGGGCTAAATCCACTTGTCCTTGCTTCAGTCTTTCTCTAATTAATTCAGCAATTGCCTTCTGTGTTCTCCTTTCTAATTTTTCTAATTTCTTTGCAATATCTCTCTTTAAATCCCAATCGGCCTTGCGAGGAGCCAAACTAGTCAAATCCTAGAAACAGAACACAGAATAATACAAAATAACTTATATTCATTAAAATAATGTGTTTAAGGGATGATTTTACATATAATCATAGGATTATTATGTAGCAATACACTTTGAAAACATTTATATAATTTAACAAATTAATTATTTCGCTTTGCAACTAATCTATTATCGATATTTCCTCTAGCAATATGGTTTATGAAGAATGAGAAGCCAATATGTTCATAGTGAACCAAACAATGACAAGATTTTCATACTATCAGAATCCACCAAGAGAAAGCTGTCTCTATTCTACGGGTTAATATGATTGTGGAATTATTGGGTTCACTAAGAACAGTGACTTAGTCAAGTTTAGAAGAATTATTTTTGTTTTCTAAACTTGACTGTTGAACTTGTTGAAAACAGGAAAATAAACTTAAAACGCACAATAACTCTCTCTAGAATTTCAAATAGAGATATTTAAGTTAGCCTAATTGGATTTATCCTAATTTTTTACTATATATATATTCTCTTTGGAGATATATATATTATTCCTGTGGTATAATATAGGCAATAAGAACAATTCAGGTAAATCATTCAGAGACGTCATGGTGAGTAACACTTAGTAATCCAAAAAAAAAAATATTAGTTAACCATAAGAACTTAGGAACCCTTAGAATATTATTGATGCACATTTCAATTTTCTTTGAAATAAAAGTATACTCAAGGACGGAACTGTAACACAAATCACAAAATAAAAAGTAAGACATCAAAATATCCGTAGAAAACTTGAGACAACATTATTTAGAGATATAATATAATCTAGATAAGAATCTAACGACGTCTTAAAGCATAATTCTCTTGACTACTGAGAAATAGCAAAACATTATTATTTACAGTACTTGAATTAAAGAATAATTGCCAGGGGAATTAGTTACCAATTCTTCAAAAACAACTCTAGACTTAGCAGATTCTAGCTGATTCTGAACCAACTCTGTCACATCAGAAGGTTTCGGAGCTGGTAATACTGTTTCCTGTAAATATTCATCACCAGGATTGTAGCTTCTAAATTTTGGTCTGAAAAGAATAATTAATAATATTAAGTAATATCAATAATTAAACCAATATTTAAATGCAAAAGGGGTCTTAGAAATATAGTTACGAATGTAATTATAACAAACTGAAACATATTTATACCTACAGAAAAACAAGATTCTTAGAATTATTTTAACTGCAGATTATGTGGAATATTTTCGGTATCCATATTTTCTAACAATAAATAATCATGAATATGTCCTATAGTGATAATTAAGAAATAGTTAATGGAGCTTATTTAAATATAAACACATGGATTAAAAATCAACGTCTGGACCACAAAATACAATTCTGAAGTGAGACAGAGATTTTCTACCAGCAACGGCCAATTCTAAAATAGAATAGCGTTATTTATATGTTTACATCAGAGAAGTATACAAGTTCATAAAAATACATATGCATGGAAATGACTTTCTTCTGCAGTGGTGGAATCATTATTTTACTGTTTGACATCATACTTTTTTAACCTTTTATTATTATGCCTGAGTCTATACCTTGATAAGCCAAGGAATAACAAATTAAGAAAATGTTTAACAAAATAGAAATCACTCAGCTTTCCAATCAGTCTGATAATGGTGTACATAATTCAACAACAGTGATTAATATCATTAACAGTGCGAAGACATAAGATAGTATGGAGTAAGTAAAAAGTCCTTAGTGCGTTACTAACTTACCGAAATTGTGCGTCTCTAGTATTCATAAAAATCAGGAGTTACTCAGTCGCTATTAATATTACATAATATAATACATGAAAGAGATAAACAGTTACCTCGGGAGAACATGATAACTTTCTGAAACTTCACTCTTCACTGCAGGTGATGGAATGCTAGTATTTGTTGGACCAACTTTTTTTTTCATAGCTCTAAGTCGCTCTTTCCTTTTAAGAGCTTCATCCTCCAATTTCCCAACGCCCTCAATCATTTTAAGCTCACAGAAATGAAAATAAACAGACTTTACGAACCTCTACAGTCCTAGGCTCCTGAGAACCTTCTCATAACCTTCCAAGATAACAGTTAGACTTGGTCACCAGTATCAATTTCTTAAACCATGTTTTTACATTTCATAAAAACAGTTTTGTTGTTATTTTAATAATTCAAAAAAAAATTTTAACACATAAAAACCAAATGTTATAAATTAAAATTTGCCACTTATCAGCCAAATAATAACGAATTAATTTAATAACCATGATCGGAATCTTAATTTCTTTTTTATAAATCTGTATTTCTTGTTTTCTCATAGTTTTAATTTATCACAGTTTCAATACTGGCAAATTACAAATAATTTAGTTGTTCCTAAAGTATGCTCAATTTTAAATTTGTCATTCTTACATTCCCTTTAGTCTATAGCTTCGGTATGGTTAGTGAATCTACAGTGACACAGAACAGTTGGAATAAACCCATGTTTTAATCATTCGTTCAGTGATCGGTATTTGATCAGACAAAATCCATTACTTGTTAAATAAAAGTTTTTTTTATTTGCATGTAAACAGACTCCTTTTGGTAGACGCCAGCTCAAGCTCCATTAAATTAAATTAGAACATTGAGATGTTTGAACCTCAAAAAGAAGTTTATTTCTTTGAAAAAAGATCAGTTATCTTTTAATTCTTTATATGTTATAGGCTGGGTTTAGACCGTACTCAGAGAGGTTGTTTCTCTATACTGATGAGTAAATCATTATCATTGCAACAGTAATGATACTCAAAATGACGTGGTCACAGTTTCAGACATTTCGTTTAAACACTCGTTCAGTAGGTTGATATTGTGTGGATAATAACAAAGATCTCATAAAATTTAACCGAGTTGGGTTGGAGTTTTAAATTCAAATGTGGAAATTTTAAACAAAATATGAGTGGTACACATTAAGTCAGATTACGTGGAGAAAGAGTAACGTTAAAAGTCTTTTAATCTAAATTATAATAACTTGAAAGTCCTATTTTCATCAGAATCTCATAGCACCAATTATTGTTTTTGAAATTTTACGACAGGGTTGAAAGATTACTCAAATCTGACAATGAGTAATATAGTATTATACACAATAATTTTGTACTTTCGTTCAACAAGAAATAGAAGTACGTGAACAGTATAACGTCACAGAAAAATTTATACAAAGATGGTTGTCTTTTAGTGCCATGAAACAAAAGTTAATTTCAACAACAGAATTGGTGAGTAACCAATCTCTGTCTAGTACTGACGAAAAAACTAATAGTTTACCAAAGGAAGAATTTGACAAATTTGATGATGATATTAGAAATTGGATCACTAGTTTCTAATACCAAAGGAAGAATTTGACAAATTTGATGATGATATTAGAAATTGGATTACTAGCTTCTTATTACTTGATCAATATTAGAACACTTTACCTTCAATGTATAGACAACTCTCATGGATCTATATATATATATATATATATATATATATATCAATGATCAAACAACATATGAAAAGGAAAAAAAAAGACTAAGATCTTTCAACCGTACTGTAGTTTTATCATTGATTGTTATTTCACCCGTTTATTGTGAAATCTTGTTATATATATGTAGGTATAAATAGGCAGCAGATCTTCTTTTAAACAGGTATTAAAATTAATTAGAGAGGATTTGATAATATTTCTTAAACACATCGATTTTTCATAGGTAATAAATTTAGCTCCTGTCCAATCAATATGATGATTTACATTATTTATATGCAAGAATAAGGCGCCACTTTTTTCCTGTCTACTTACGTTGTATTAGTGTTGTTTTACACTTGTCTTTAAAGATTTACCAGTTTGACTAATATAAATTGTATGGCAATTTTTGCACGGATTTGTATAAATACCACCGGGCTCCAGTTCCACGGGAGAGTTTTTTATTAACATATTGTCCACGTTATTACGATTAGAAAACACTACTTTAAAATGTTTACGGGCAAGCCTAGGAAGAACCCTCTTAAAGTAACTTTAAAGAGTTACGCTTTATTGTATAACCACCATTAAAGTATACTCTCTAACACTCCCTCACCACCATTAAAGTATACTCTCTAACACTCCCTAACCGCCATTAAAGTATACTCTCTAACACTCCCTCACCACCATTAAAGTATACTCTCTAACACTCCCTAACCGCCATTAAAGTATACTCTCTAACACTCCCTAACCACCATTAAAGTATACTCTCTAACACTCCCTAACCACCATTAAAGTATACTCTCTAACACTCCCTAACCACCATTAAAGTATACTTCTAACACTCTCTAACCACCATTAAAGTATACTCTCTAACACTCCCTAACCACCATTAAAGTATACTCTCTAACACTCCCTCACCACCATTAAAGTATACTCTCTAACACTCCCTAACCACCATTAAAGTATACTCTCTAACACTCCCTAACCACCATTAAAGTATACTTCTAACACTCTCTAACCACCATTAAAGTATACTCTCTAACACTCCCTCACCACCATTAAAGTATACTTCTAACACTCTCTAACCACCATTAAAGTATACTCTCTAACACTCCCTAACCACCATTAAAGTATACTTCTAACACTCTCTAACCACCATTAAAGTATACTCTCTAACACTCCCTCACCACCATTAAAGTATACTTCTAACACTCTCTAACCACCATTAAAGTATACTCTCTAACACTCCCTAACCACCATTAAAGTATACTTCTAACACTCTCTAACCACCATTAAAGTATACTCTCTAACACTCCCTAACCACCATTAAAGTATACTTCTAACACTCCCTAACCACCATTAAAGTATACTCTCTAACACTCCCTAACCACCATTAAAGTATACTCTCTAACACTCCCTAACCACCATTAAAGTATACTCTCTAACACTCCCTCACCACCATTAAAGTATACTCTCTAACACTCCCTAACCGCCATTAAAGTATACTCTCTAACACTCCCTCACCACCATTAAAGTATACTCTCTAACACTCCCTAACCGCCATTAAAGTATACTCTCTAACACTCCCTAACCACCATTAAAGTATACTCTCTAACACTCCCTAACCACCATTAAAGTATACTCTCTAACACTCCCTAACCACCATTAAAGTATACTTCTAACACTCTCTAACCACCATTAAAGTATACTCTCTAACACTCCCTAACCACCATTAAAGTATACTCTCTAACACTCCCTCACCACCATTAAAGTATACTCTCTAACACTCCCTAACCACCATTAAAGTATACTCTCTAACACTCCCTAACCACCATTAAAGTATACTCTCTAACACTTCCTAACCACCATTAAAGTATACTCTCTAACACTCCCTAACCACCATTAAAGTATACTTCTAACACTCTCTAACCACCAATAAAGTATACTCTCTAACACTTCCTAACCACCATTAAAGTATACTCTCTAACCACCTCTAAACAATCTTTGAGAAGTGAAGTTAAAAAAAGATCCATTCGTTGGAAGAAATTTATAAGACATTCCTTTTAGTAGATCGTTTAAAGATATTCCCTGTTTTTTGAAAAAAAAATTGAGATTTCTGTAATTTTTTGTAGTGGTGGTAATTTATTAAACAAACTTTTGAACAACTGTAATAAAGTGAACGAAGGATGTGTTTACAAGATTCTTTTTGTGGACTGTGGTTCAACATATGTCGGGCAAATAGAAAAAAGTATTCTTACTTGCGGGAAACAACATACATATGCTGTTAGAAGATACAAAGAGTTGAGTACTTTGTTTCAGTATATCAAGAATATGAATCATGTATCAAAATGAGAGGATGCCAAGGAATGGATATTTCTATTTTCAGATCTTGAAAGGAACATACAATTCAAAATGCTTTGATCAAAACTAATTTAATTAGATTTTGATTAAAAATCATTATATTCTAATATAAAAGAAGATGTACCGAAATAGAATTGTAAAGTAGTATTAATTATTCTATTAATGTAAAGATTATAACAAAAGTTACTATGAAGAAACGAGTCGTTTTCTGAAAGAACGACTATACCAAAATACCTGTTTACTCAGAACAAATAAGAATAATACAATCTTCCTTTGCACATCACGCATTAAGCAAATGCTGTATTTTGATTTTGAGAAGTCAATTATTATAGATAAAGAAAAAAAAATGAACAGAGAAGAAATTGTTATATTAAAACGGATCAAACGGGCATTAATTAAAGTAACGTAGCCGATTTGAATAGTGTATAATCACGGACATTAAGTTAACTTTATTATTGCTTAATTTTTAAAATTTTAGTAAACATTTTTTTTGGATGTTTTGTAGAAATTTGTTTCTGAGTTATTTGTGCATTGCTTGTATACACAAACGGTGAAAACCTGTTATCACCAGTAGACTGTACGATTCTGTAGCATAAACGTTGATTTTTACATGATTATATTTTTTTTCTCTTGTATTATGAAATCAGTAGTTTTTCATTTTCATATATTCCAAATATTTGTACTTATAGTCAGTAGTGGAACAAAGTGTTTGGGGGGGGGGGGGGGGGGGGGGGCAGTTGCCTATGGCGCAGCATCAAGGGGCGTAAACATGTTCTGTGAAGAATGAAAAAATAAATAAATATTTACTGCAACGACTTAGATGGGTACCATAAATAACGAAAAAGGTACTAACGTCTCTTTTAGGCATAATGTAAACATCTAAATGGGATATGATTATTAGTCTTTTATTCCTGAGGTAGTAGAGATAGTGATTGAAGGACATATCAATATATAAGCTTATTTTTGTATATCACACAGCTGATGCAAATAATTTCATTTGTATAACTACAGCAGTAATAACATTTTTGAAAAACCAATGTGAAAATTTCTAGAAACGAAATATTCTCCTACAAGAGAACATGGCTTTTGTTCAAATAGCCAGTGGATTTCTTACATCGTTACTTGACATCCTTCTACATTGAATATTAAAGTAAAATTTTCAAATTTAAAACAAGAAAATACCCTTTTAAAACATCATAAACAGCTAAGAAAATGTTGTTTTAAGGTGATTTATTATTAAAGATGTACGATAATTACATTTATAAATCTCTAAACGAAAGATTTCAATTTTGAATTATCTTTTACATTTTTGGTTTTTTACAGAATTATTATACTTTGAATTTTATAGCTTCTTAGTATTTAATAAGTTCATTTTCCTTCCCCTTTATCAAATAACATATATACGAATTTTTTCTGAGTGTGTATCATTTTCCTGCACAATATTATTCCTCTTACATCTCATATAAGTCAATAAACAATTTAAATTGTTCCTTTATAAATATCAATTTTATCTCAGTGGATTCGCTCAAAAAATTTCTAAGTCAATGTAAACAATGTAAAAAAATATAAAAAATTCGACAAGTATAGCAGGTGATCTCTTAGTCTAGGATAAACAAAGGGTTTTTATATCGTTATTACTCTTTCCCATAATTGAAACTTCATGATTTTTTTTTATGAATTGCTAATTTTTTGTTCCATTTTTGGTCAAATTTTCATTATTTTTTAATTAGCCGTTTCGCGTCAAAAAAACATTTTCTAAAAACAGAAATCGTACTGTAACGCCCCTTTAGCGAATGTAATTTCGAAAAAAAATATCCCACCTCATTGTCCACATAATGTTCTATTTATAGGCGTAGTTTCATTTTGATCTGTCAAACAGTATGGCTTGTATCGCTCTCACAAGGTTTGAGATTCATTAAAAGTCAAAATTTTTACATTTTAGTGAAAAAAAAATATTTCCCGTTGTTTTAAAATTCTGAATATATTTTTCGTTTGTTCCATTTGTAACCTCAAAGATAATGTCAAAATTTCAAAACTCTAGAGTTATCAGTTTAAGAGAAATAAATGTTTTCTAATAAACGGTTTTTGGCAAAAAAAGTGACTTTCCCATCATGCATAATTCTTCCCAAACAATAGGGATCTTCGTCTTAATGGGGCCCATTTTTCTGTAAAATATCAACTTGATCTATCAAAGATTCTGGACCGTTGCGTGGTAACAAGCAATGCTAACACACGCACCCACCCACCCACCCACACACACACACTGACATCATCGTAAAAACTTCATAAAACGACTTCTGGGACCTCAAAACATGTAATTCCGTCAAAATCTCGAGATCGAATTTTTTCACGATCACTATACTTTACTTATAGTAAAGTAAAAAAGAATCCGGTGCGGAGTGACGAAGCGTAGAAAAAGATTGGGCAAAGATCTCCAGAAATCCAGCCATGTTATGATTGAATTTCTAAGAGTGCTACGTCCAGATTGAGATACTGACAATAGATTAGTTTCTCCATTTGTTCCCTCCACTACATTTATGACGACACAAAATATGAAGTATTGACTCAGAAAGATGTTGCTTACACAAAGCTTGATGTTTGATCTGACAAGCTGAAAATATCTGATTATCTACGCCTGCAAGTGGTGAAAATGAGTGCTAAAGCTTTTCAGAAAAATAAGGGCTCTATTAAAGTTACAAATTATCAGGTGGGTATTGAGAGCCAATGTGGCAAAAAAAACTATGAGAAACAAGCACAAAACATGTGGGTGTGTAAATCATAGCATCATGAATTATTGGTTTTAAAGAAAACAGTAAACTAGAGGTGTTTGGGGGCGCCAGGTCGAGCTCTTGCCACTCCTTAGGCCACCACCTCGGCATGCCACTGCTTATAGTTATAATACTTTATACTTAAATGTATTTATACTTGTACTTATAAGTAAATACAAGTCGGGTACTTGTTTGTAATTCACTCATGCTTATTTCTTTAAACACAATACAATTACCTATATATTTTTTATGACCTATTGTTGATTTTTTTAATAATATCATATTTTCCTCTATTTTGTAGGTCTATCGAAAGTTATTAAATACAATCATTTTATAAGTTATAGTTATATAGCTACAATCTTGTTGCCTTATATTCCTTCAGTGTTTAATATATTTATTTAACCTTCCGTTGTAATATTTCCCGCTCTTTTCTAAGAAGTTTCCCCGTCTCTTTATCCTTTATAATTATATATACATATAACAGATTCAATAATATATCGACCGTTTGATAGAATAGGTGTGTTCTCTAATCGGGGTTCGGTCAATTTTCCAGGATAAAAAATCAAACTCTCGTTGCCAACGTTTCGGTTTTATTTAAAACCTTTTTCATAGGCAGAAGTAAGAATTTTTTAACTAAGAAAATGAAATTTACATTATTTAAAGGAACAACAATGTTAGCCGGACAAAACCTTCGACTAGACTAACTAAGTCTAGTCGAAGGTTTTGTCCGGCTAACATTGTTGTTCCTTTAAATAATGTAAATTTCATTTTCTTAGTTAAAAAATTCTTACTTCTGCCTATGAAAAAGGTTTTAAATAAAACCGAAACGTTGGCAACGAGAGTTTGATTTTTTATCCTGGAAAATTGACCGAACCCCGATTAGAGAACACACCTATATATACATATATATAACAGTTCAAAATTTAAGATGAGTAGCACACAAAGTAAAGAAACACACTTACAAACATTTCGACTATAGGAAATGTACTTTACTGTGTAGACGAAATAACGAAAGTGTTTTTTAGGAAAATTGAAATGTTTGTAAGAAACAGGTATCAGCAAAGTTTGGTGTTATTTTCAATAATATATACAAGCAATTAAATAAAACAATTTCTTAAACTAATTTCACAGAATGAACATATATGAAAAATGGCTTAACATTTAATTTCTTAAAAGAAGTGGACAAGTATGAATGTTTATCATGTACACGTTTTTTTAAGTGGTTAAACGTTTTAAAAATGGCTGAGAATACGTACAAGATAATTGATTCCTAGGTTACCCTTCTTCGTCCAAAGCAAATGACATTATCGAAAAAAAAGTTGGAATTTGATTCAATCTGATCGTCGGTTAAGTATTTACTCGTGCATTACTGTAAGAATTGATACAGAATTCGTACAGTAAATTTTACAAAACATTTTTCGGTTCCAAAATAGTGCATAGAACTCTCATGTTAGAGCAGCAAGAAGTTTGTGTAAATGTAAAATGTTACTGATTCTTTTAATTCCATTGAAAATGACACAAATTTATGGGAGCGAATAATAACTTATGACGAATCGTAGTTTTTCAATTATGATTCCGAAATGAAGTTCCAATCTATGGACTCGAAGAGCCCATTTTCACGAGAGCTAAAAGTAATTGAATGAGTAAATAAAAGTTCAAAGTAATAATTATTGTTTTTTCGACATTCATGGGTTTGTGTTACGTCACTGGATTCCTGAAGGTCAAACCACTAAACAAAAAAACTATCTCCATGTTTTTGCTGAACTCCTTCAAAAAATAAGGAAAAAATGATCTGAATTGTAGAAGGAGAAATCATGGTTTCTCCAACAAGTCAATGCACCGACTCATTTCGAATTGTTTATGAAGTGAATTTTAATGTAGTCCACCATCCGAGTGTTAGATCATCCTCTTTTTCTCCCGATCTTGCTTCGTACGATTTGTAACTGTTTCTTAAGGCAAAATTGCATTAAAAAGAAGGAGATTTGATTCTGTTGAAGATTTGTGCGCGTTAAGAAAGCAGTGTGCATCCTGAAAGAGTGGACAGGAAAACATTTCTAGCATTGTTTCAAGTGATGGAAGATTGCATGGAGTGTTTCAGAGATAGAAAAGGAGTTTATATTGAAGGTGATAATAAGTAAATATGAGTGAAACCGAAATAATTGTTATACAGCGTCGGTCTTGTCAATTAATAGCTACTCTTCGTTTAAATAAAAATAGATGTCAGAGAAGGCACATATTTGACTCATTGGCGCTAGTGGGCTCAATCATTACTGATGTTTTTTTTTTTAATTATAATTATTTATTAATCATGATTTCGCTCTGTTTGCTCCGTTTATATTTAATTGTATCTTTCTCTTCCTTGCAACTCATGTTTCCTTCCCTGTTTGGTAAACACACTAGTCTGATCTAGCAGAATTCCTGTATGTCAGTCATTTTTTTACGGCGTGGCAGGCCACTTGTAATCCTGACAGTAACAAGAGTCGAAATATATGATTGAGGTGTGTCAGTTCATTCTATAGTTTGTTTCTGTGCAAATATATATACATATTTTTACGATACATTCTTCAAGTATTGTGTTGGTTAAATCGGATGTTTTCTGAGGTAGGTATATGAGAGAATGTGTGTTAGACCAATGGTATTGATATGGTAGAGAGAGTGAAAATAGCTGACATTAGAGAGTGCGGAAGGCAGCAGGGTGGTTGGCGGGAGGGCGGTTTTTTCTGTTTTATTGTCCTAGGGGCGGTGGATACAATACTAACTGTCCGAGTCCCTCGTAATTTATGGTAATGGGTCCATTGCACGAGTGGCTCAGTACCCGCTCGCAGTCCGTCCGATGCACTTCTATTCCAGGTACCTCCTAAATCTACAGTCAATATACTCAACTCAACTCTCTTTTAGTAGAAGATTTCATATTATTGTGACACCTTGATTTGTTTAAATATTAATGAAGAATTCATCTGAAAAGTTGAATTATACTCTTGCAATATAGCTCTTATAGATTATCTTTAATTAATTTTAATAATCTGTTCTAAAATTTAATAGACTCCTCAATGCGGATTTATCTCTATCTTGATTTATGTCTAGGAAAATACCGTTCTATTGCGGTTATAAAACTTAAATGTTTTATTAACTCAGAGCTCTTAACTGAAATTATCTGAGAAGATGCTGTCTATTGATTATATCTTAAACTCATCTGTTTGACGTTTTAAATAACTTACAGAAATTCTATTAACTTTAGTGATGATAGTATTGCATAAATTCATAAATATTTTCATACTATTTTTAAAATATTTTTTCTACGCTTCGATTAATAAGATCCCTTTAGTTGTGAATACAAATACTTTAATCAGTTGTATTTATAAGGATTTTGAATATTCAAAATTAAATTGGTATCGGATTGACTGAAATATATTGCCATGATGATTTCAAGTTTTGAACTTAAGAAATGCTAGCTAGACAAGATCCATTAATTTAAATGTAACATTAAGGATTTCAAACCATTTATTGATGTGAATGACTTTCATCGCTTAAATTAGAGAGATATTTTCTTTAGAATTTGCACAATGAACTGGAAGGATGTTAACTGAATCCTTGGGTTCAACCATTCTCGTAACGTACAAGACACAAACTATTAAGATTCCTGATCCAGTATCAGATAACTTATCATCTCTGTAAACGGGAAAGTGCTAATTACTGAGAACAGGACATGGAGATGACTGGGAGACTGGGAGACTTATAGGCTATAAAGTAGAGCTGTAAAAACAAAAGTTAAAAACTAAGAATACAACTACTAATTCTAATATATTCATTGGAAATGTACACTTTTTGTAAACTTTAATAACATTTTATTGAAGTAGGCAACAGCTGGCACTGAATTTTTGATGGATGTAAGTTGAATATGTTCTTTATTTTTCTCCATTTAGTAGACGTATAAATCACATAAAAAAAACTATAAAAGGATTATATTTTATCTTACCTACAAAAAATACCCTTTAAAGCTGAATTAATTAGTTATTAGATTAAACAGAGGAGAGTTCCTAAAGGTAATCGTATAAAGTTCAACATACTAAACAATCTTGAAACAAAAACGTAATCGTTTTGCTTATTATTTCACTCCCCCAAATAGCCTTCTTTTAACAGACCCGCAGGTATTTCAAAATTATTTATAGTTTAAGCCAGAGATCTTCAACCATTACTTGTTTGTGACTCTCATGAGAGTTATCTTATCTGTGGATTTTTCAAGACCTGTTAAATCTAATGTAAATTTTTGAAATAAAATATTTGTATTAAATAATATATCAAACAATGAACCAATTTTATTATATTCATAAAATGAATTAGGGATACTGATTTTATTTAAACTAAAGTAAAAAAATTTTACTTAATACTTTACAAATTTTGTGCGAATATATTTTTTAAAAAAATTAAATTATTAAATATAATAAAAAAAAGCAGTATAACATTTTAAAATATTAGATCTTTATGATAAACTGATAAGAATATTGTGTCTGCGGTTGTAATGCTTAAGTTTGAATATACTTATGGTAGGCAAAAGAAATGGGAAAACAAGACCAAGATTTTCAACCGTAACAAACGGTCTTCATCAGAGTCAAAAACCCAACTGAGGTTTTTGGGTTGGGTTTTTGACTCTGACGAAGACCGTTTGTTACGGTTGAAAATCTTGGTCTTGTTTTCCCATTTCTTATTGTGGTTTGATAGTTGATTGTTATTTCACGTGTTTATGTGAAATCTTTTTATATATGTAAATGTGTTGATTAAATATATCAATATTTAAGAATTAAATCATCAGTGTCTAATCTATTTCATTCCCACACTGTATATAAATTTTTGTGCCACTTCTTAATTGTGAAGTTTTTTTAAGGTAGATAATAGCAGTTGTGGATAGCAAATTATATGTTTAATATCTGTAATATTGAATAATACATAAACATTGATATATTAAAGATAACTGACAACCAGAATAAAAAAAGTTATAAGGGTTCTATTCAAGTGTTTATGTTTTAGAAATTAGAAGGAAAAATGTCAATGCTTTTAATGTTTCAACTTAAATTTATTCCCACAGAAGCAGCTGTTTAATATGCTTCTGTGTTCTCTGACTGTGTTTTTTTGTTTCGTAACTTGTACTATATTATGTCACATGTATATGGTAGTAGAAAACAATTTTTTTTCGGGGAAACAATGTATCTATATACGAATATACATATACGAGTATACCAACAGGTAGTAGGGATTATGATGGTTACTATGATGGAGACATCAACCAGAACACTCTATAGTATCCTACGTTCTTTAAAACATTGTAGAATATTACCTAACTGACCTACTGTAGTCCACAGATTATTAGCACCACTCTATGAGCTTAGCTCTTGATCGTCTATATCTCCCAGATACGGGACTCATAAGTCCTGAGTTTTAGTTATGCACACAGCACACAAACTGGTTCATACCTATTACTAGAGTTAGCAATATCTAGCTGATCACTTGTTGCTCACCAGGGCAACCGTAGGAGAAGGGTAACTGCTTCTCACGCTACGACACAGCAATGCTAGGCAAACCTTAGTTTTAGAACAACAATCACCTCAAATAGAACATCATATGGCGAGTTTTTGCACGATAAGAGGACCCATATCCTTCCTCGTGGTCAGTTATTTTTTAACTCTCTCGTTTAAAAAACTCCTCTGTACGAGGTGTTTCGAAAAAAAACGTTATTTAGGGATAACTCTCTTCGTTATCGAGCAGCACGGTATGGACCTGTTGATAATCCTATGAAAATCAGGGGATCTATAAATAAGAAATCTTTTAAAAACAAATTTCAAATATTGTTGTTCCTTCATCAGCCATGTTAAAGATCATATAACGGTATTTGGGCTTAAAGGAAGTCAGTCTGAGATGGATACAATACTCATTTTACTAAATTGTGATAACCACGACTGTGTTATTGGTATAAAAGATTGTGAAGTAATATAAAAAAATTGACTAGCAAATCAGCAAAATTTACCGGCTTCAGTCATATGCACAATTTAGGAACTACTATATTTGAAATGGCCTTAAATCATTTCGTGAAATGTTATAACATATAAGGTGCAACTAAAGCAGGATAATCAAGGCTGGATCACTATAAGTCATAGCGATATAGGGCTCTGGAAACTTTTAAGCAGGTTCCTAAAGTCTTTTTTTTTCATGTTTATTTGATGATGTCTGATTGTGTCTGTGGTTATATATCAAAAGGTTTTTTTGAGGCAGACTGCAGTTCAGACAGTTTGATGGACCAAATTCATATTTGATAAAAAAAATTGGCCATGTAGTGCAGATGTGCCCAATAGTTTTGGAGTTAATGTTGCATATTTTATGACGGGAAAGTCACTTTTTTTTGGCCAAAACATTTTTCAGTCAACATTTTTTTCCTCCTAAACTAATAATTCTGAAATATTGGTATTATCATGGAAATGATAAAACCAACAAGTGAAAAAATTCTCAGTTTTACTTTGCTATATGTAAAGTGTAGTGATCGTAAAAAAATCAATCTCAGATTTTAACGGAATTACATGTTTTGAAGTCCCAGAAGTCGTTTTATGATGTTTTTTCGATGATGTCTGTGTCTGGGTGAGTGGATGAGTATGTATCCAAAGTTTGTGGCCACGCTACGGTCCAAAATCTTTGATGGATCAAATTGATATTTTTCACAAAAATTGGCCTCATAGTGAGTGTGCCCTATTGTTTAAGATCAATTATGCATGATGGGGAAAGTCACTTTTTTTGCCAACAACCTGTTTTTAAAAATTTTATTTCTCCTAAACTACTACTTTTAGATTTACATGTTCTACTGTAAAGATTCTTTGGTAGAACATCGCGTCATAACATTAAGTGTTTACTTTTGTTCTACAAAATTATTATAGAAAATTATAATAGAAGAACAAGGGTGTGCGAGGGTAACTAGATCAATGACCATCTGTCTTACACAGTGTGTCAAAATAAATCCACTTAAACATTTGTTTAAAAAATGATTAGTTTATAGTATATTGAAACTGGTAAGAAATGGCAGGTATTCTTTGGGAAATTAAATGCTTAAAAGCTGAATAGGACGAAACATTAATGGTTTGATCTATACGTAAGTTGCGGATACAATGCCCCTTATAGAATATTTTACAGGGAGAATCGATGTAGTCACAAATGATCAGCTGGATTGGAAGGTTTCAGACTTCAAAAAAAGTACTCCAGTTTTGTCCTGATAGTTAAAAATGAAAAATGAACACAGTAAAAATATGACTTTCATTGAGTGCTTAAAAACCAGGGAATACTGGGGAATGAGGCAGAAGACAGTTTGGAAAATGTTGGAGCCAAATAAACCTCGTGCGAACTAGAGCCTTTTACAAAGCACAGCCCGGCTTTTTCAGGTGTGCAATGGAAGAATGGATATAGAAGAAATCAGATAAAAGAACAACTGGGTCTCATTTAGTTTAAAAAACTCATTCCAACTGAACTTACATCCGTAAAAAATAATACATCATTAAAGAATGGATTTAAAATTATATGTAGAATATTTATCCAGAATTTATTCTGTTAACTACTATTCATACGAATTGAAGTTACCATATAAGAAGAGTGCAGACTCAGTCTAGATGGGTCTGAAATCTTTGGATCACATGTTATCTGAATGCGAGGCCTGCATGAGGATAAAAGTTTCTGCTAAAGCATACCAACAGAAGTGATACTTTTCTAGGGGCAATTGTGAAGTTCATGGAATAACTTAAAATCTCAAGCTGAATTTAGAAATATTAATAAGATGTATTATATAACAGGTGTGTCCGTGGTGCTTACAGTCTGATGAGATTAAGGCCTTCAGTTTAATAATAATAGTGGTCATATGCTTCTTATAACTGGTAAACTAATTAATACCACATTTAAACAAATTATATCATTAATGATTATCTATAAGTTTATTATTATGTCTACACGATAGCTACATCAATAATAAGGAAAAATCAATTGATTGTCGATGAGTTCAATATTATATTTGCTTATGGTAAAGTTGAGTGTACTCTAGACTAGACTATTGTATGATTGATTATATACATTCAAGATACAACATAAAACTTTTTCGTTATCCAGAAAAAATCATTGAAACAATCACAAAGCATTTGTTTTTGATATTTATTAGACAAAGGATGCTCACAACATATATAGGACTGTTTAATCATTTAAAGTATAAATTCACTGCAAATAAAAGTTTTACTACCGTAGAATAAAATATGATGTGAAAAGCAATTCAAACTTTTCTGCTTATATATTGCTTTTTCACTTTCTGAAATAAAGAGAAGTGAGCAGAATATATATATATTCGTTTGAATAAATAGGAGTGTGTAGTCTTATTAAGATGGTAAAGATTTGGCACTGCTCTAACGATCATACTAAACTAAGTGATTTGGAGTTGTGAGATTGAAAGTAGATTGGGACTTAGCCAACTTCTAACTCAGTGGCCCAGTTGGGATTGGTCGTCCTCTTTCCGTTAATAGGATTTATTATCCTAGATTACACACGGGCTGTACACACAGACCCTACTCCTTCCTTATCACAAGTGGGTGGGTGTCCTATCTTCAATTTCTCCATTCCTTTGCAAATATTATCTACATTTTCCATTACATAAAATATAATACATATCAATTTAAATGCATATTTACATAACATTTGTAAATTTATGTTTGTCTGTTTATTTGCTTATAGCAGCAAAACGACAAAACCAATTCGATAGGAATGGTTTAATTTTTTTTACACATTTTTGATTTCAAATTTGTAAAAAAAGTTCTAAAAAAATTATAATTTATTTTTAGCAAAAAAAGAGGAGTGTTTGCGAAAATATATGCAAAACCTATTGGTCAAAATGTTGACACTCAATTGCCTATGACTGCAAGCAATCTGTCCTTTACAAAATAAATTGAAATAATACTTCTCCTAACTTTTTTGTTTTCTAATCATCCATGATGGAGTTTTCATTATTCATGAGGTTGTAATTAGAAGCTTTAAAACTTTGGAATATTGATATTGAATCTAATATAATTTAAAGCA
This sequence comes from Hermatobates lingyangjiaoensis, assembly GCA_026182355.1. Taxonomy (NCBI): domain Eukaryota; kingdom Metazoa; phylum Arthropoda; class Insecta; order Hemiptera; family Hermatobatidae; genus Hermatobates; species Hermatobates lingyangjiaoensis. Next base: position 2,252,332 of record JAPFBL010001924.1, on the reverse strand, counting down.
ATGTGTTTTAGTACCGTTATTAATTTTTTTTACATAGCAGATTTAATTTATGTTAAATATTAGATACTAGAATATATAATTAATTTTATTGAAGCAATTAAGTTTCAGAATTTTTAGGTTTATAGAGTTTTTAAATTATTATTTGTTTTTATAATCAAAGGTAACTGATTTATTTTTTAGATTGTTCGTTGTTTAACAAAAATAGTTCTCTTTTATTTAAATAGTTGTTGAAGTTGAAATCAGGTTCAATATTATTTCAAATACGTTATTGAAATATTAATAATCAATGCAGATAGTTTTTTTAGCAATACTGATAAACTTTAATGTATACTTTAGCTGTTCAAAGAATTTAAAATAATTAATGAGTTTAAGTATTATGTTTATCCATGTTCATCAAACTGAATAGTTCGTTGTAAATTTATCTTTCCTTTTCACTCTTTATGACAATTTGTTACACTTAATGTAGTCTACCAAAGAATGGAGAGTGGCCTACACTTAGCTTTGCTATAAGTAAACATGTTATTAAACTCATTCAAAATTAAAGTATTACATTTGTTTTAATATGTTCATCTAAATCCTACTAATTATTATATAAATAATAATTGTTGAATAATAACTTCAGAAGTGCTTACTGTTAGAATTTAATAGTAATCCTTTTTCGTGTAAAATTTGATTCTCCCACATAAAAATTTGTTGATATCTGTCTCAAGGAATATCATTATTAAGACAATTAATAAGAATTTTACAATTACCAGAGCGTGTTAAAATTAGCTCCCACTTTATTTAAAGTTACATTATCATATTTATAGCTATAAATATGATAATGTAACTTTTTCATGTTCAATATTACCCAAAACCAAATAGCAGGAAGAGAAAAGATAGCAAGAGCCTCTAACAGCTGTATAAAATTTGTTTAAAGAAAATAACAAAACTAAAACCATGGCTTGGATCAGGAATAATTTTTTTTTTTTTTGAGGCCTGAGGGACTGGCAAAGTCAGCTGATTCCTCGATGGAATATTGCATCTCCTATTGATTATACATGGGGAGTATTAAATGTTGCCTAACTCAAGTATATTTAGAGTAAGGATCTGTAACGAGTGCCTGACATCGGACAGGCTCGGGACCGACGGATTAAATTTATTCGCCTCCCACGTCAATAAAAAATCGAGGGTCAGAGTGGGTATCGTACTCCAGACCTGCTAGTTCAGAGGAGAGTACTTTGCCCCTGTGCTAATCTGGCACGCTAAGCATGATATTACCGTATAAAAATGGAAACGCACAAGGAATAAGAAATCAAAGTCTAATCTTACTTACTGTCTTGCTGTTATCGTGCAGTTTTGCATTAAGATTATTAATTCCTTTCTTCTGTTTTCATCCTGTGTGCGCGTATACACTTTGCATTAAGATTATTAATTCCTTACTTCTGTGTTCGTCCTGTGTGTTCGTATGCACTTTACATTAAGATTATTAATTCCTTACTTCTGTGTTCGTCCTGTGTGTGCGTATGCACTTTGCATTAAGATTATTAATTCCTTTCTTCTGTGTTCGTCCTGTGTGTGCGTATGCACTTTGCATTAAGATTATTAATTCCTTTCTTCTGTGTTCGTCCTGTGTGTGCGTATGCACTTTGCATTAAGATTATTAATTCCTTTCTTCTGTGTTAATCCTGTGTGTGCGTAGGTATGTTTGTTTATAATTATTACGCAGTCCTTTAGTACTACATGCTTTTATTTGGCATTCTGTGTATGTGTATTTATTTATTGGATATTTATTCAGTGTTTGATTAAAACTAATTTTTATATGTCCTTGGTAAATGATTAAAAGGAATGATATACATTTTTGTGTAACAACATGCTTTGTGTTGTTGTCTAAGAGTTGATTTGTTACTGAACTGCTTTAAGTAAATTTTCTGGAGGTGCTTGTTGTAAAAGACAGGACCAAAGTAAATGTTCCTGCTTTGGAGAGATATTGTATGTGTATATGTGTGTGCGGACGTATGGATGTGCGTGCATGTGTGTAATATGAATAATATCAATATATGAATAGCAGTATATGAATAATATCAATGTTTAAAACAGTAAAAAATACAGAAATGGGACCCAAAATCATTCGACCATAACAACTGGTCTTCGTCATGTCATATTCAAACTCTCGAAGATCAGTATTGATTAAAAGTTTTTTTTTTTTTTTGAGAGGGCTATGGGACTGACTAAGTCTGCCCTCCGATGCTGATTCCTCTGGGGAATTTCGCAAATCCCATTGTTTCGTCTAATTCCTGACAGATGAATCCCGAGTCTCTTCAGAAACTCAAGACTAAACGTTTTTGAGAAGTTTCAGTTCGCTTCTTGACCCACTTGTCAGTTTTTCATTGCCTTCTATTCTACAGGGACGTGCACTGATATACTGTTGACTCTATTGTGGGTCGGAGCTGTCTCTATAAGGAGTTTGCACTCCCGCACGATTTTAGACTTACCTTTGTAGGTGTTTATAGCATTAAGTGCAGCTCTTGGCTGTCACTAAAAATGAATATTATTCAATTGTAATTTTTCCACTTTTACATTCATAGAAAAAGTATATTACACCAAGCAGTTCTGATTGAAAGACTATGGTGTGTTTTCCCAGCCTACGGCATAAGGGCGTCCTAGGTTTCACCCCACTAACTCTTGTTCCTGCTTTTTTATTTGTCATTGATCCATCTATATACCACACAATGTCTCTGTCAGATGGTTTATAGTTCTCTTCCTTCCAGTTCTTCCTCAGGTTTTTAGAAATCTTGTAGGTCTTTTTGGAAGGTGAGTTTTGTTGTCATGATGTCATAGTAACCTTATATATGAAATTTCCCGAACGATGTTGGTATGACATCTGGCACTTGAGTGTTCTTCAAAAGAACTAACATTATTAAAATGGTATGAGCTCTCCTTGCAGTTCCACCAAAGTAAATATCTAAAGGAGTTCAGGATAGTATTATCAAAAAGGAGGTTTTTTGAGGATCATGTTCCTCTCCCTGCATCATCTCTCCACCCCCTTAAGAGCGTCCTGTGTGAATACAGTGGGATCTCTTCATGCGAAACCCTATTCTTACGAAATTTCTATCTTACGAAAGGTCTTTCTGGAAAAAAATTGCCTCATCTTACGAATTCTGTTTCATCATATGAGAGTACAAATTATCAAAGTGCGCGCTTGTTTCCTCAGCTCTCAGACGTAAAGACACTCTGGAATATAGGTTTTTTTTTCTTGGTAGTTTTCAAGATAACTTAATTTTTTTTTTAAAACACAGATAGCTTCGTTTTATCTTGTTTGAGAGTGGTCGCATTGGCCAACCTCCTGCAAGATCCGGGTCTCCTCGGACAATCAGGAACTTTTCTCAGACGATAGCAGTTAAAACAAGTGAAAGATGAAGTGTAAAAAGTAATAAAACAGAAAAGTAAAACGTGATAACATTTTTAAAGTTTAAAAAATCATGAATAAAATTTCTGAGAAGTTAAACCTGCTCTGTTAGTTGATTTGCTTCTAGCTCCTTTACTTAAGCTGATTCTTTTTACTTCTAACTGCACAATAAAGTACAAATGCCACAATCTATGTATGAAAGAGACGTTCTCAAAAAAAAAAAAAAAACAAAGTCACCCAATCATCTGAGAATTTTTTTACACTGATAAATGAATACCAATCATGAATTCAATACCTTTTTTTACGACAATTCTTAAGTTTTTTAGTTAATGTAGGAAATTTTCTGCCCCTAGCTCTTTTACATCATTTTCAACGAGGCTATTTACAAGCAAGTAAGAAAATCGTTTAATGAATCATCTCTCAGTGAAGAATTTCTTGCAGATCTAAAACAAAAGCAAAGAAGCGAAGCATCTGGTTTACAACACACTTTTATTGAAATGTACATCTCAATCTTTAGATGTTTTAATGAGACCATTTAATCTCTCAAATTCATTTTAATTTTATTATTTGAACTACCTATTTCAAATTTAAATCCTGTCAAAGGATAACTGGGTAATCGTTTTAATGTGAGCAGCTGTGATTGTACATAAAATTAAAAATCACAATAGACAAATTACCCAAAATAATGACAGTAAACCATAACTTCAATAAAAATGACAAGGATTGAATTTTGTAATAAACTTGTAATTCCTTGAATAGAATAGTGCTATCATGATTATACATTTGTTGCTTTCAGGGAACTTGGTTTTAACTATCTTTGTAGAACGGAATTCTTTCAGGAAAATTTGGGTCATTCAAGAGACCTAACCTTGAATTTTTTATATGTTTTAGCCCTTTTGTCTAATACCTTTTCCAACCACTGGTGTTAGCAGTATCTTAAGATAGACTACATTCCTTTAATTTTTCATGCTTACCGTCTTTTACCGAAAATAAGACACTGTCTTATTTAGTTTTTTGTTTACACAGTTTAATTATATATGCAAATGGACTTTGTAGTATATTTTTGTTTGCTATGATTCATTTAGTAGGTTTCCATCTTTAATGACAGCTTTTAGGATATCTATGCTGATTTAGATCAGAAATATCAGGATAGTTAACCTAAAAGCTTTCATTAAAGATAAAAACCCATCCCTCAGAGAGGACGATGGGTTTTAGACTCTGACGAGAACCGCTTGTACGGTAGTAAGATCTTAGTCTTTTTTTCCCATTTCATATTGTGGTTTGATCATTGATTGTTATTTCACGTGTTTATGTGAAATCTTGTTATATATATATATATATATATATATATATATATATATATATATATATATATATATATATATATAGTAAATCAAAATAATAAAACGGTCCAAACCGGATAGATATATAAATGAAAAAAGACAACAAATAGAAGAAGCGAGAAAACTTACTGGATCATTATTTCGGCTGAAGTTCGTCGTCAGGGAGAGAGTAGAAGGGAAGAAGAAGAGGTACGTGCGTTCACTTGTACCGGTAGAGAGCGACTAGACTATATAGTAATATATATAGTAATGATCAAACCACAATAAGAAATGGGAAAACAAGACTAAGATCTTTCAACCGTAACAAGCGGTCTTCGTCAGAGTCAAAAACCCAACTGTCAGTTGGGTTTTTGACTCTGACGAAGACCGCTTGTTACGGTTGAAAGATCTTAGTCTTGCTTTCCCATTTCTTATTGTGGTTTGATCATTGATTGTTGTTTCACGTGTTTATGTGAAATCTTTTTATATATAGTAATGTATATATACATTAGAATTAATGTATATATAGTAATGTATATATATAATATATATGTATATATATAAACTTTAACACATAGGAAAGAACACAGAAAGACACTACAGAACTCACTTCGATATTTCAGCATCCGTCGTCATCGGGAAGAAGTGCGAAATACTTATGGAAGTCAGAGGTCAGAAAATTTGAAAAAAATTATACGAACACATATATATATATAAATATGATCAAACCACAATATGAAATGGGAAAAAAAGACTAATATCTTTCAACCGTTACAAGCGGTCTTTGTTGAAACTTTAATTTTGTTTCTATCACGTTCGATTCTTTTATCAATATATATATATATATATATATATATATATATATATTATGCCTTACATATATATTAATTAGAAAGACGATGTTGTAAAGCAGGGGTTCTCAGCCTTGTTTAGCCCATTCACCCCTCTCGCCATTTCCCACAATGCCATTCCCCCCACCCCCTATTCTTCCCAAAGAAGTATATACACTTTTACAACTTTACACTGATTATGATTATAAGAGAATTTTACAAATAAAATGCTAATTATAATTATTGATGGATATATTAAATATTAATTCGATCAATTTTTTTTTAAAATTATAATTAAGAGGTCAAAACCTATAATAGCTTTCTCACTCTGTAAACCCACTGTGGTCACAATTCACCCCCTGAAGATCCAAAATTCACCCCTGGGGGTGAATTTCACCCCCTTTGGGAACCCCTGTTGTAAAGAGTATATTTCTTTTGAACATTGAATGACAAGCAAACAAATTTTCATGTAAACATTTTTTGGTATCCGTAATTTTAATAAATATACAAATATAATATTTTGTTGTATATTATATAAAAATATGATTCCCATGATCACTATTCTTTACTTATAGTAAGTCAAATGTCAAAAATTGATTAAAGGTCATATCAAAATATGTAAATTTGTCAGAATCTGGAAATCGTGTTTTTTATAATGATTGTTATACTTTGCTTGTAGTTGAGTAGTAATAACTGAGAATTTGAAATAATATATTGCATTGAGATTTAGAGTACAGTTTAATGCATTAAAAATTGCAGTTTAGTTACAAAGATAATAGTGATACTTGTAATTGTACACTGGTGTTTTGAACGATCCGTTCATAAATCATTTGAGAAGGAAGACTGAAGAAGGTAATCTTAAATGGATGAATGGGGAACTGGTAATCATTGCACGTACTGTGCCTAAGAACTGTTTGTTGATAACAGGGTAATCAACTTTGAGGTTTATATCTTAAGCGTATGTTTATTCGAGAGGTTTTTTTTATTTTAGACTTAATTTCCCTTTTTAATATAAACGCGCCACGAGCAATGTTAATTATTATCTTTAAATATTTCCTAATTAGCTACTGCTTTATCTTATACAATATCTCTACATATTCTCTCTCTATTGTCTGTAAAGTAAATTGTTTATTCATTAATGCAGTGTTTACACAGTTGTCAGTAATTTTATATAAGTATGACATGATTCTACGACTGCCGGAGGAGGTCCATTGATAATATATTATTATAAAATCTACTGGATGGAGTGTTAGCACTTTAAACAAAAGTAACTTTCTTCAAAACAGATAATTATCTATTATCAAAAAGCCAATATGAGTTTGGCAGTTTATTCAGTGGAGCTTTAAAATTATGCGATTCTGTAAACGATTTAGCTTCAGTTCATATGCCTAAACACTTAGGATGTTTTTAAAAATACTTTAAACATGCACTTGTTATGTTAATTTTGATAATTATCTCCTTTTAGTTTGTAGAGATAAGGAACACATGATTCCAGAAAACAAAGCCACTAAGAGATAAACAAATATTAGTTTCATCAAATTATATTTAGCTGAAGTGGTTTGGAGTCAAAATGGAGATACAAAAAAGACAGAACTGAGTATAAAATGTCCTTATTGTTATCCTAGTTTTTGTCAAAAAGTATCATGCCTTTTTAGGAGTATGTTTAACTTGCGTGCAAAAATACTCCTAACACCTTTTCTGCGCGCAAGTTAAAGATTGCGATATGAAATGTTTACTGTCATCATAAAATGCATGTACTTCATAGGGTTTCTTCAATATTAAATTGTTTCTGTAATGTATAAGATGATATAATAATTAATGGAGTTATGTATAATGCCTACTCTCCTTTCAGATGTCGTTAGTGTTCATTATCTTACTCTGTTAGTAGACGCAACAGCATTATTATATTTCTTGAATCAAATAATTGAGGAATTAATTTTAAAATTGTTCAAACGAAGTCAACCCAAACTGCGGTTGGATCTGGCCCAGTTGTGACAGACCATTGGCATAATTCTATTGGAAAGCAAGGAGAACCAAGTATTTATGCAAACAATAGAATTTACAGTTGGGTTAAGTAGAAGAGAAGTGGTTTAAGGGAAGGTTGGCGACGGTGCGCCGGTGTTGGAGGATGGGGGCGGGTGGCGGCCATGTTGGCATCGACCGGCCGCTGCGCAGCTGCTGGCCTCCGGCTACACCTTTATCATATTGATTGTGGACCAGCGCCTCCATCATCGCCTCTGACTACCCTCAGCCGCTCCTCCACATTCAGTAAATATATCTTTAAACTTAGTTGCTTATCCGTGTACTTTGACTTGAAATGCATGATCCTTGGAGAGTATGCAGTATCGGAATCTAATACCTATACTGAAGTCACGCCGTCGAGTTTACAACCATCCATACCAGAGTATCCTCCCATCAACTACAGAACCTTCTCATGTAACATTTTTCTACTTGTTCATTACTTAGTGCATTATTAGTATTGCTCATTTTTATATCAATTCTCAAAAGTAAATATATAATTCCTTTAAGATTCTATATATTTCATAATATTTTCTTTCTTTTCATTTTATTCGCTGGGTTTTGTAATGTCTGTTATACATTAATAATGTGTGCATCTTTTCTACATTGTAGCGTTATGTAAAAATGTTTTAAGTAAAATGTCCTGCAAGGTGTAGGTCGACATGATCATGTCAAGTATGACAGACGTGTTTTTCATTGTTACTTTATGAAATGATAATGGTACCTTTGTTGGTCTGTGTTTAAATCAAACTAGAGAACAAACTATGAATATTTCTTCTACAAGAAATACAATATTACACGTAGAAAGGTGCAGCTTACACCATCTGTTCAAAGTTGGGTTTACAAACAAGTGAGTCGACTAAGACAGTTTTAATTACAGCTTTAGATAACATATGGTAGCACAAATAATATCATAAATGTTCATCTTTGATTCAATGCACTGAAAAAGCATGATATGATGAAGGTAAATAAATATGATTCTGGTGGTACGTGTGTGTTAGTCAGGATTTGCTTTTGTTACTAATCTGTATATGTTGTCAAAATATTTATTATACTGCAAACTTATTATTATTTTTGTCTTTTTAGATTCATAGTAACCATTAGTTTGGTCTCATGTATTCAATCGTTATTTTAATACATCTGTTGTATTTATAAATTTATATTGACTACATGATGATGCCTGAAGTGAAAACTATATACTAAAAACATGTCCTATACATAACAACTTTTATATTTTATGTTTCTTTTAGAAAGCTATATAGCTTACAAGGGTCAGAGGGTTTCATTTCTAAATATATGTAAATTACTGATTTTATTTGGTCTCGTTTAAGGTAATAAAAATTAATCCTAATAGTCTTTTTTATTTTAGTAATTAAATACATTATTTAATGTATTTAAACAATTCACGGTTTTGATTTTAAAAACTGTTTACTATTGGATTAAATGTATGTTTCTTTTGGAAAATAAGAGATAATTTGTATTTATATTTTTTTGTTATTAAATAAATTATATGTTGATAAAATAATTACAAGCATAAAATTTTAGTCAGAAGATTTTTGCGTTTTTACAAAAATATAAACGTTTCATTAAAATTACGGAGTGACCAAAGAGAAAAAAAAAGCCGGTTGATAGGATTTTTCTTTGTCTTTGAGAATTTAATGAAACTTTGGTAATAAATAGTTTATTGTGTTGAAAACACTATGAAAACCTGAAAAATTGTGAAATTTTTTCTGTATCCTAGCAAGAGTACTGGAGACAATTTCCATGTTGCTGTGACCTTGTCTTACGCCGCAGAACAAAATTTCAATTACTTTCTTATAAACCAACACCCTATTGCTCTGATGCTAGTGTTCTATGATGGTTTTGGATTTCTTTATGAAAACCCTGTATAACCTGAGGGAGATACATTTAGAGGACTGAGGTATGAGCGGAGAAGTATTAACTCCAGATCAGTTTTGAGATCTGGAGTCACACACCTTTCATAGTTCCTTCTTAGTCAATCCGGGGAAAGGTCTTGTGGTGTAAAACCTGGTTCCTTCTTGCTGATACCAGGATTTTATAAACAACAGATATAAGGCTTGGAACTGACTATTAAAATTTTAAAGACATCAACTTTTTTATCGAAACCAGGGATCGTATTTCGTATTTAAAACAAACAACGTCCAAAAACCTGCCGAGTATTATTTTCTATATTATTTTTGTATTAATACACTATTAAAGCTGCTATCATCTCCCAACAGGCTATCCATTTATTTTCAGGAACCTCTTCAGTTGATTATTTAGCAATAGTGGCAACAAATAGTGTGGCATTAGTAAAATATTTTATTTTATTTTTATTATATGAGGGTACTATAGTACTGCATCTTAAAAAAAAACTATTGTACTCTCTCTGTTATCTTTCCTGAAGGCGGTTCAAACCGAAAATTAGAGACTGTAAGTGTGTTTCCAATTTCTCTATTTTTCTTCATCTACACTGAATGTTATATATATATATTATATTTGACTCAAACAATTTTATTAAAAACTGGAAGTTAAAACAGGAAACCTAGCACAAGATGATGTATTTATTTTCATTTATTTTTATTATTTGAGGGTGACTATAGCCCTGCGTCTTAAAAAAAAAAAATATTGTATTTTCCCTCTTTTGTACGAAAGTACCCCAGCAATTAGCTTCAACGTCTCAAAGAAGCTCAGCACTTTTGCTGGTTCCAGCGGTAAAAGTTTTTCTATGGTTTGTTGAGTGTCCCGAAGCACCTGCCTCTCTGCAGCAAAGTTGCCTTACAAGTTATCAGCAGGTGCAACGGTGTTTCTTCCTCTTTGCAGAATCTGCACAAACCATCATTGATAATGTCCATTCAGGCTCTCTATGTTTCAGGAGAAAGTACTTCCTTTCTCCTTCGTTGGGTCCTCAGGTGCATTTGTGGGGGGTACCCACTAGTTAGCGCTTTTGGACCGGACCCTCTGCGCTTCCGGAGGATGGTCTCCAGACTTCCTTTTCCAGGGGAAAATCACTGAAGCTCTATCGGTGGTATTTTGTCCGCTCCTGCAGAGCACCGCATACCGGAGTAAGGCTATTTACTCAAGGGGGTCGCCTGGTGCCCTTGAGGCTCCGTTCATAATACAGAAACCCCTGTATCGTCCATCCTTCGGCACGGATCGCATAACACCTTAGATTGGGGCTGGGATAAAAGGAGGGGATTTGGGGATTAAGAAGAATGGGAAAAGAATGTGGTCAGGCCCAGCCCATGATCACCTTCTCCTCCTCTTTCGTTTGTCCCTGCATATAGCAGGTTAACAGGGTAGCCTCGTGAATGCCGAAAGTCGGAGTTGAGTGTTGGAGGCTATTAGAGGCGCTTAATCACTTCATTACTACCCAAATAGTGAAGTAAGTGAGTTGATATAAATAGATATCAACAAGCCATAAAAGAACAAGTTATTTTCAATGTTCTAGAGCTTATTTATTTTTATTCATTCAACAGATAATTCATTTTTACTTCTTTACTATTAACTTGGACTCTCTGAAGTTTAGTACGTAGTTAACAATTTTATTTTTGCAATAAAAGAAAATTTCTAACACTACAGAGGTTAGTATAAGGTAAATTATAACTACTTAAAACTATCTTACTTCCTAAGTAGTCTACCGTTTTGCTGAAGATGAAACCGATTGGGTACACTCAGCAACATTCGAAGTAGGACGGTTTTAAATAACTATGATTTACATGTTAACTACGAGTTGTCCTTTTTCTCCTAAGAAACTGTAAAACTTTTTGTTACTGTGTACTTTTGTAAATACTATACTTATCTACATAGCGAAAACAGTGCCGATGATGCAAGCTTTCCTGCATAGAACATTGACTGAATTCCAGAAAACCTCAAAAATAAGCAACGATTAGTAAACAACATCTAGGCAATGATATTGATCTTCACAGTCTATGCCTTGATAAAATGAGAGAGTGTGAGCTTTACAATTGCATTGACTAACTATCTGAGAGGTAACTGTTGAAGAGTTTGAGCAAAGAATTTTTAGGTTTCCAATAGAATAAAACCTAACGGAATTAAAAAAGACCACACTATAACCATCATTTTTTAGGCAAAATAAAATTTTGAACATGCCTTATTTTATATCATAAATCTAATCTACCAGGCTTTAAAAAATCCGGTGACATCCGTTGAGAACGCTTGCTCTGACATACAGTCCACTTAAGAATGAGCTTTGGTTCTGCATTATTGGATCTCAGCATAAGATCAAATTGAGATCTAATATTGCATATTGTTATAAATCAAGAACTTTTGAGAAATATGTATCATTAATTATAGAGAACTATTTTAAATATAATGTAGACTAACAATTTCAAGAATGCTTTAGTTACAACTAGTATGAACTTACAGTAGTTATTAAAACCAAGCGAACACACAAATTTATTAGAAACAATTAACTTTATATGTACCAAAGAATTTTTAATCTTACGATTTACATCTTAATTATTTCGCCACATTGTAACTTTTTTGTTTATGTGAGTAACTGCTTGATGTAGAGAAACGTTATTGCGGCATTTGAGGGAGGTCGTTTAAGTCAGTAGTGAGGAAGGCTAGTATAGGAGGCATGGTACCTGCGAAAGGGACCGACGGGCAATAAATCAGCGCCATCAGGTACAGGGCTGCAAGCGGCCCCTCTCCTTTTACTAACAGCTCTCTTGGAAGCATTTATATACAATCTTTGAGTTTTACAGGATCATAACGTATAGGTTTACTTGTCTTTTTAAGATGTAACTCGCATTAACAAAACAAAACACAGGATGGCCTACACAAGTCTCTACTTGTGAAAGAGTTTTTTTCTTATTTTATTGGGAAGTCCGGTTAGTATGCAGTCATAAATACTAGATAGTGTGTCTCATACTGCAGAGGGGGAAATAATATAATTAGATAGCAAAGAATTAGAGAGGTACTTAAAAAAAATACATTTTTCTTGCTTCAATGGGGTTAATAGATGAAATATAAAAAGTACAAAAAATTCGAAGAAATGTCTATTTTGAAACATTTTCTACATATAGGATAATCAAAAATAAATATTGGTGATGTCCCAATTCTAAATTCATGTAGTCCGTAATATTCTCCTGTGTGCATACAGTTATGCGAAATTTTATAGTAATTACGTAGTTATTGGATATTATTTTATGGGGTCTGTTATTATGCATCCATAGATCTCTAAAGTTGATCTTTGTCAAAATGAAAAAAAAAATTAGTCACAATTTTGAGAAAAAATATGTAATATATATAAAACATTCTGTGGTTTCTCGTACACATTAAGGAAAAAATGCATTGAATTCTTAACTGAGTTGTGACTTCCAAACTAAAAGAGTAGCCAAAAAGAAAGAAGCTTCTTTAGTTTTTGTGAAATCCAAAAACTTTTTTCTATTGTGAACAAGCACATATAACCACATGCACATAAACACCGATATCAACATTTTTATCAGTGATACACCGAATTCTTCATGACTTCAAAACTTTGACTTGACTTCTGTTCTATGGGGAAACCTATACGTTGTATCCGAATACTACGATAGATACTACCGAGAAAGAATTATTATCAACCTTTTTACTATGGGGTTGTGGAATGGGCGTTTATACATCGGAGATAAATAATTGCTCTAGTATAAAATACATATAAGCTTTCAAATCTATTTACATAAACCCTCAGAAGATGTGTTGATCAGTTTGCAAACCAAATATGTAGTTAGAACTGGTTTGTATTATGGTTTGTAGTTAGAACCATATGTATATATCATAAGCGACTTTTTACAAAATTGTAAAGATTATCATGATTTCTGAATTTGATTTAAAATTTATAATTGACAATACGAAAAATATTGTTGGTTTTTTATGATTGAAACAACAAAGAAAGGCCATAATACATGTAATTGGTATAACACGGGAAGATTAAGTAGTTAATTTTTCCATGTTATACAGTTATGAGTAAATGATACACCATAAATGATTGCACTACAAGGGACCAATCTAAAGAACATGCATGAACTATTAAGCATGAATTTAAATATAATTTTAATAAATCTATTATTTATGTTCAGAACTCATTTTTTCAATTTTAATTCGGTTGCTCACAGTGTGATTATAATTGCTAAAGATCCATAGATACGCTAATAGTGATCTTTTTATTTTAGAATAATACTATATAAGAAGTTAGGTTGGGTTGCATTACACATATGACCCTTTGTGCTTCTACGCAATGAATATTTTACGTTTGGAGACCTAAATTTTGCCCATCCCAATTGTGTTTCGCGTCTGGGTCTTTAACGAATACCTGACATCGGCAAGCGACCGATGGCTTTTTAACGTCCTCGGCGAAGAACGAGGTGCTTATTTTTTTTTTTACTTTTCGCTTGATTAAACCGAGGACCAGTGTGGGTAACCAACCCAGGATCTACTGTTCCAGAGGTAAACACGTTGCCACTGGGCTAACCTGGCTTTGTAGTATGCGGCGAGATTTGCATCGCTAAATCTTATGGCATGGAACGAACAATTAACGTTTACTTTGTAGTAAATTATTTAGATTTATTTAGGCCGATAGTTATTTTGGCATTCAAAAACTACAGAGGGAGATATTGTGACCGAAGGAACTTTCGACGCCAGTTAACACTCTATATGCTGGTCTGCCTTCTCAGTGAGGACCATAAGGAACATGATGTGAGTGGTTCTCTCCGTGTTGCTCGCAACATATTGTTCGATGACCTTTTTGTCTATATTTCAACCAAATGACATAGAATATGTAATTATTTTTAAATATAAATTTAATAGGTCATAATTTTTGTTATTTTTTTTTTGTTCAGTTATTGTTATTAACCATTACTGATTCTGATTGAATTAAAAAAGATGAAACACTTGAAACCACCCTAGATGGCAAAAGATCTGTGTGTGCTACCACCTTTTCCTTGAAGTAATTATTAAATAATACAATGTTGGAATTTTTTGAACTTACAATAATTTGCTTTCATATGTTACAATAATTTAGAATCATTTATGGTTTTGCTTATATTAACACTCTGGTTTAAACATCTTATGGGCACATCAATAATATTTTGCTTCTTTCTGAACGTAATAAACGATTTAAGCAGAGTACTAGTGATATCAGATTACTAGTTCTTCCTTACAGAAAATGATGACGTGACTCGAAGATTTGAAATTATTCAACACTTTACCAATCGCATGATCGTAATTAGAGGACTCAAGTAAATGATTGTTTACTGTTTACGGAAGAACGTTTTATAAAGAGTAACGCAAAGGAGAAAGTTAAATTAATATAATTACTTAGAAAACACGATAAAAATGTGTGCACAAAGCAATATTTATTTTGACAAGTTAATAATTCTTATCATTTAATTATTCTAATCACTTCAAATGAACACGAGTAGTTAAAAATTGTAAATGAACTTTTCTTTTGTTGAAAAGTGTAACAACAGGATAACTTCCCCTAAGGTAATTGAAAGTATAAAGGGGGTAGATACTTTCGTTTTTATTATAACGTTTCGTTTTCAGTCAGTTAATTTGAGTCAATCAATTTGGGCCTTTGTGAGATCCTAAATGGTCTACACACACACTCTTTAAACACTTGTAAAGTGTGTGAAGAGTCAACAAAAACCTGTATAAAAAATACAGTTGATGCAAAATTTCGAAACTAGAATGGAAACAAAAACAACATTACGGGATGTTGGAAACAGGAATCTGTCAAGCCATGGAAATTGAACTGGAAATAGACCTACCGTAAGTATATATACTCGTATCCATAGGTTGAAACAAAGAAGCACTTCCAAATTTTTGCTAACCAGTTTGTGCATGATTTAGATGCAGGAAGAAATAAAAGTGTTTGTCAATTGGTTTTCCACTACCTAAATAAACCAATCCTGAACTTGAAGTATTCAAGCCCGAACCAACCCTCATTGTCCAGAAACTGCCGTAATTGTCGCGGCCAGAATTACAAGTATATACTGACATTACTAACAAAACTTCTAACTGGACTACTAACAAAACAGGAATAACGACAACTCTAGGAATAGTGTTTTTGGAACTCATATATTGAAAATAAAAACTTGATATAAATCTATACATGAACGGTTCGGTTGATAGAACAAATAACACAGAGGAGCAGCTTTTCTACAACTAAGAGTGACATACTCATTTCTTTGTGATGCATCGTAAGAGTGAATGCTGAGATACTGATGTTAAATGTTGTCTTTCATTTTTGTAACCCTCTGCAAAAATAAACATTTGAATCCTAACTGACTCCAAATCAGCATGCCTTCCAATGCTGATTACGAGCCATATGTGCAAGAAAAGTCAGTGATTACTAGTTCACGTAATAAGAAATTCAAGATTTAATAGAAAACATGAAAAGAAGAATATTGTATTAGAGTTGATCTCTAGCCACTGTGGTATACATGGAAATGAAGAGACTGGCAAACAGGCTAATGAAGCATGTAAAATGGACTCTGCTCCTGGAAACTGCTACTCTCTAAAAATGTAAGGGGTAAAAACTCCCACAAAATAGTGAGGGCACGACGATAGCAGCACTGTTGTTTCCAAATCAATTCCAAAGAGCACCTATTTCCTACGTGAACGAAAACTCCTAAAAGCCAAATTTAACGGAGAGGCAATCTCGCTGGTAGCAGGTTTTTACCAATAGCTGCGAACATATATTGGGTCCATCGATGCAGAAAATCTTGGAAGCTTGTTCTAAAGTTAAGGAAATAAATGTCAAACTTAAGCAGGATGTCAAACTCATTCTGGTTTAGGTCGCTGGGAGCACAATTTGATTTCAAATAGGCTGCATGGCCACTGTGTGAAATAACCAAATACTATGTCAGGTGAGATAACATCAAACTATGTCCTTCTTTACTAAAACGACAATTAAGCTAAAATCATTACATGCAAAATTATTTTAAAAGAACATCATTAAAAACCCATAAATCATACTGGAAAAAAAACTTCTGTACCAGCTTGGTTATCACTAAATACAAAACTTATAGGTGTTTAACTGCAAGTATCTATTGTATGGCTGCAGTCTCCACCTAATGAGTGAATCCACTAAGGTATAAATGTTTCTTAAAGCTGAGTTTCTTATATTCATGCCAAGGGTTAGATGTCGAGCCGCTGGGCATGTATGGTACCATTGTATGAAAAAAATACTCAAAAAATGACTTTGCACTTGGTAACAATAGAAATGAAAATGGAAACCACTTTTTAAGACATTAATTTTAAGTACAAGTATGTTGTTAGTACCATAGAGGTTGGAAAACATATTATTCATAAATCCGTCTTATCACGTAAATAGCTCTTGTAGACGTGCAAAATTGGTCGGACGTCAACAGCAACGATTCACGAGATAAGATGGATTTATATAATAATAGGATAATAAATTAAGGATTCAAAGTTTTTAAAGTGCAGAGATATTTTTCCTTACACTGTTTTGTAAATATTGTACTAGTTATCAGTATACCATTTTTAAATAGTAGCAAATATTTAATAATTGGCTGAAGATTGTGTTCTTAAGTTTAAATATTGCTTAGCAAGAGTTATATACCATGGTTGGAAAAGGAAATGAAGGAAGGACTAAGGTTAGTAACAGGACAAGTTTGACAGCTACTACATCCACACATCGTTTCATTCCTCTGATATCATTAAGAGGCTTGGGAGAGATTTGGGGAAAATGTTCCTCAGCTTGGTAGGTTTTTTTTTGTAAGTAGTTGAGGGAACCTGATTAAAACAAAGGAAGTATAAGGGAAAAAATAGAGAATGAGGTAAAACCCGTTAATAACAGTGTTGACTCTATCGACACCAGGGAAATAGGTAGTATTTTGAAAAAGGAAGAATCATTCTGGTTGTTCATTCTGGCTCTAGACTAGTGAGGTATCGCGCAGGCAAACAAAAGTGGAGGAAGCCGCTATTCTGAACAGTTTTTCTTTTAGTGTTAGTGGTACTTTACAGTAATATGGAATAGTTACTAATTTTTGAGTGTATGAGTTCAATAACTAACTGTTGAGTAATGAGTCTGACTTATATGGAATTTAACAGCGTTACTGTTAATGTTATGACAATGTGCTCTTTTAACTTTTTAAAGCGTGGTTTTTCATGGTTTTCTTTTAATAATTCTAATTTAGCCCTTATGAAGGAAAAATGAAAGCAAGATTGGGATGGAGGCTGAGAGAGGATGACGTAGGGTAAGCGTGATGGCAGTCCCCCTCTCTCCAGGGGTGCTCGCCTAATAATGGCACCCTTGCATAAATCCAACCCTCTTCTGCCTTTTTGTAGCCATTCCCTTTACTCAACTACCAAAGCACAGGTAAAAGCAGCCCTTCTGATATCAAGGAAATTGCTACCCAATATTCTTATATTGCCTTCCACCGCATTCATATTTTTTTTTCTATATGCATATATATTATAATTCTGGTAATAAAAAGGTATTTATAAATCACATACAAACCACTATCAGTATTAAAATATTTTGGGAATAGAAATATTTGAAAAATGACTTTCACTGTTCGTTATTTCTGCTATAATTTTATTAAACATTGTTATCCATTACACACCAGTTTTATTCATGGTCCACCATCTATTTTGATAAACCTATAAGAGAAATTTATTTTTGCATGAAGACCTCTACTGAAAGAGAAACTTGATTTCACTTTTTTTTTTTTAAATATAATTTCTTAGTAAAACTCTTCTTCTATTACTTATGAGGTGAGATTTTTTTTTAAAATGTGATGATTCCAGTAGTAACTTTTCAAAATAATCTATGTTGAAAACATTTGATCTTTTTCCATGAACATATTTTATGTTTCTTATTTCTGTATAAATGTTAAAATCGGTATCAATTATTTCTGTCAAGTATCAACAAGGTTCAATTTATCAAATGTCAGTACTACTCTGATCATTGTTTCCATAAAAGTACATCCAAGCAGTGTGTTATGGATTCAATTTTACCTTAGGTGGAGATGTAATGTTTTATTGATTATTAGCAATGTGAATATAAGGAGAAAACGATTCCTCAACCTGTGAAACGTTAATGGAAGTTATGTTTGATGAAACAATATATAAAGTTTTAATATGATTAACATAGTAGTAAATGTAATGGGTTGGCGGTATTTGGTTGATGAAGGAGACAGAGTACAGTGGCGACGAGGCAGAGTAGGAGCGCAGGATGCACTATGATAACGATAATTAATCTGCTCTAGTGAACCAACAAGGCGATGCTTGCTGATGGCTCCACAGGAAACACCAATCAGAGCTCCACTAGGAGCCATTATGAAATCACAGTCTCGCCCAGCATCCTCCTCTGTCTACCTCTCCATCACCGAGCTTACCTCTATTTAAAACAAACACCATATATATCTTCCTTTCATATTTACTGAAAATGTTTGTTAATTAACTAAAAACTTAATAATGTGAGCGATGGTTATAAAAACTATCATTACATAACATTAACTAAAAGTATAAATTGCCTATAAAAAATACTTAAGAACAAAAAGCTATATTCGTCCTTAATGTGGTTTAAAATGTCCATTCTCTTTTTAACCCAACATTCTTTCTTTGGTTTTATGCCTGTTGAAACTTTTTAAATGTAATTCGTCGATCGAATTGTTTTGGACAGTCATTTTTTTTGGTAAAAGTTGCTTTAGTCAATTATAATTCACTATACAATAGTTTCTTGGTCTTTACTATTTACTCTTATTCATAAAGATTTCTGCTTCAGTAGTACATATTTTCATAATCTCTTTTTACTTTACTTTTACTATAAGTAAAGTATAGTGATAGTGAAAAAATTTGATCTCGAGATTTTGACGGAATTATATGTTTTGAGGTTTCAAAAGTCGTTTTATGATGTTTTTTTGGTGATATCTGTGCGTGTGCTTGTGTGTATGGGTGGGTGAGTATGTTAGCATTGCTTGTTACAACGTTACGGTCCAGAATCTTTGATGGATCACGTCGGTATTTTACACAAAAATGGGCTCTATACTGTAGCTGATCCCTGTTGTTTGGGAATTATGCATGACGGAAAAGTCACTTTTTTTGCCAAGAACCGGCTTTTAGAAAACATTTTTTCTCTTAAACTGCTAATTCTAGAGTTTAAAATTTGGCATTATCTTTGAGGTTACAAATACAATGTAACATGGTACATTATGGTATCAATTCAATACATGGTATCAATTCAAAATTGATATCTTTCTAAGATTAATAAATGTAATTATCGTACATCTTTAATTATAAATTATCTTAATACGACATTTTTTCTTCGATGTTTGTGATGTTTCTCAGACAAAATAAGAGTATTTTCTTGTTTAAATTTGAAAATTTGACTTGAATATTCTTGACTTGAAGGAGATGTACATGTTCAATTGAACGATGTAAGAAAACCACTGGCTATTTGAACAAAAGCCATGTTCTCTTGTAGGAGATTAATTAACATTTATTATTAATACTGAATAAACTGGCTAATTACTAAAAATTAAACTGGCTAATATAAACGAAAAATATATTAAAAATTTTAAAACGAGAAATATTTTTTTTCCAATAAAATGTATAAATTTTGACTTATAATTCAATCTCAAAGCTTGTGAGATACCGTTTTCTTGTGATCTCAAATCACAAGCCATATCGTTTGACGAATCCAAATGAAACTATAACTAAAAAGAGAACATTATATGGAAAAAGGGATGAGATAATTTTTTTCAAAATTACATTCACCAAGGGGGCGTTAAAGTATGATTTCTGTTTTCAGAAGATGGTTTTTTGGCGCTAAACTGCTCATTAAAAAATCATGAAAATTTGACCAAAAATGGAACCAAAAATTAGCAACTTATAAAAAAATTCATAAAATTTCAATTAGGGCAAAGAGCAATAAAGCTATAAAAACTGTTTGTTTATCTTGGACTAAGGGATCACCTGCTATACTTGCCGAATTTTTGATGTTTTTTTACATTATCAACATTGACTTAAAATTTTTTTGAGGGAATCCACTGAGATAAAATTGTCTAATCTAGTCTAGTCTAGTTTAGAATTGATGTTTCTAATGAAAAAATTTAAATAATTTATTGACTTATATTAGATAAAAGGGGAGTAATATTTTTACAAGTAAAAAAGATCACCACCAATAAACGTAAATAAATTTCCTTTGTCTTTTATGGCATGATGGATTTGTTTCATAAAATGCTTTAATAAATCTGTATATGGTACTCTTGAACAAAACTTAAAGGCAGTCATTATTGCTCTATCTTTGATAATTGTCGTATCTTTCCATGATATTGAAATGAAACGAATGGACTCTTTCCTTAAGAAAGAGGAGTTCTGTTGGTTGACAAATATCCAGTTTTTTTACTATTCTAGTCTAATAGTTCATATTTTTTATTTTCAAAAATTAGGAGCTCCCAACTATAAAAGTTTTAAATTATACTGAATAGCTGGCTTTGACTTTGAATTGAGTATGTAAACTGGCTAATTACTAATGTTTTTTTCTCAACATACAATCATAGCACCCTATAACAGAGTACAGCAGGCAGGAAAAATATAATACTCGCTCAGAAAAAATTGGTATGTATGATTTTTGACAAAGGGGAGGGAAAGTAATTTTATTATATATTAATAAGCCATAAAATTTTCAGTATAATAATTCTATGAAAGACCAAAAATGCAAAACATAATTCAAAATTGATATCTTTCTAAGATTAATAAATGTAATTATCGTACATCTTTAATTATAAATTATCTTAATACGACATTTTTTCTTCGATGTTTGTGATGTTTCTCAGACAAAATAAGAGTATTTTCTTGTTTAAATTTGAAAATTTGACTTGAATATTCTTGACTTGAAGGAGATGTACATGTTCAATTGAACGATGTAAGAAAACCACTGGCTATTTGAACAAAAGCCATGTTCTCTTGTAGGAGATTATTTCGTATCAAGAAATTTTCACTTTGGCTTTTCAAAAATGTTATTACTGCTGTAGTTATACTAATAAGATTATTTCCATCAGTGGTGTGATATACAAAAATAAGGTTATACATTGATAAATCAATCAATCACTATCCGTACAACCTCAGGAATGAAAGACTAATAAACATCTCCCATTTAGATGTTTATTTAATGCTTAAATGAGACATTATATATTATATAACCAAGAAGATTGATATTAAGTTTACTTATAGTAAAGTTGAGTGTAGGCCACTCCAGTTTTTTTGTGAAGTTACAATACTTATTAGTTGGAAAGTCTGACTGATATATAAATAACAATTAAATAAACTGATTCCCCAAACTGAAATTCACAGAAAGAACACACATAAAAGAGATAACATAAACTAACTACTATGTTCCTATCTAAAGACGAGGCAGTCGGAATATAGTAGTGAGTTTTCGTGATGTCTTCCGTGTCTATTTTTTCTGTGAATTTAGTTTTTATATATAGATAATAATTTTATGTAATACTATTTATAATTTAATGTAATTAGTATTATATATATATATATATATATAATACGATTTCACATAAACACAAGTGAGTATATATATATAAATATTGATAAAAGTATCGACCGTGGAGTAGAAACAAAACTAAAGTCTATCGAGACTCGGTCAGTTCAACTGACCGAGTCTCGATAAACTTTAGTTTTGTATATATATATATATATATATATGTGTGTGTGTATATATACTCTCTTTAAAATCGGAAAGTCGACCCAAACTTTTTCATATGCCTATGAAACTATGAAACGAATACCGCTTGTTGCGGTTGAAAGATTTTTGTCTTGTTTTCCCATTTCATATGGTGGTTTGATCATTGATTGTTATTTTACGTGTTTATGTATAATCCTTATATATATATATAGTATTTTTAATACTGATATCAATGAGGTCATGTTGTCTTCTTGGGGTTTGTTTGCAGTGGCAGTCTCACAAGGGAACACACATAGGCCGAACATTGGCCCTTTGTGATAGCACATAATGAGATTGATTCTACATTAGGAGTAGGAATTTTACAATAGTATTAAATTTTGTCTAACTGAGGTGTATTTAGAGTACCGATCTTTAACAAATACCTGACATCCTACAGGCTCGGGACCAACGGCTTAACGTCTTCTCCGAGAGACGATGTGTTCAGATTTATTCACCTTCCACTTGAGCAAATCGGGGGCCAGAGTGTGTAGTTAACCCCGGGCATATCAGTTCAGAGGTAACCAGGCCCTTCTTCTTGAGGTTAACATTTTTGCTAAGCCATCCACCCAGTTCAATCACTCATTTTATAAAATTGTCTTTAGTAGTCCCTTCAGTACTTTAATCTAAATTTTATTTAATAAATTAAATCCACTATATTCAGATTTTTAAAATTATCAGTTGAATTTCACTTCATGTACTGGTAATTTAATTGTAATGACCTCATCTTTTTTTGTATATTTTTTTTACCTTTGTAGATAGTTTTAAATAATTTTACAGCTGTTATAATATCATTCTTAAATAATACTCATCTAGGTGAGTGATTAAGTAGAAGTGATTATTAATATGCAATTAGCTTTAGTCTTCATCAAACTATGTGATATTGGAAAATAGCTTGGCCAACCAAATATACTTATCATACGTCAATAGGAACGAGCTCCAGGGCCGGGTGCTTAATCCGTTGTGTTGGGCTTAAGCCAAAATCGTGTACGTTCTCTAAAGTTAGAGTCCAAGTATTCAAATATTATGTGATAAGAGTACTGGATATAATATTAGTCTAAGTACTGGAACAATTACATATACTCGTATACCTATGAGCAGGGTCGATTCAAACTCAGTGTTGGCCGCTCTCCCACTGCATTGTAGTTGTTAATCTGCTCGATTATATATATAATGCAGACTGCAGAAGAACAAAAACAATATTCATTCCAGAACAGATATACTGTGTAACTAGACATAGTCTGTGTTGTAGAACTTTAGATATTTCATTGTTGGATATATCTTTTAATCAATTCATAAGAAAATATACATATATATCATATTTGCAACGTTAGATATGGGAAATATGCAGAAAATCTTCTGAAGAATGATACATAGAACTATTGGAGCTGTACGGTTAAATGTTCATGTAAGCTTGACATCCATCTATGAGTATATACAAAACCATAAGTATGGTGAATGCCCCTTAATGTAATCACTTTTGGAAACACCAAAAGTGATAACAGTAACTGATAAGATTAACTGATGAAATGGACATTGTCAGTTTACCGTTCATGATAAAAGAAGCAGGTGTAGCAAAAAACCCCCATTAATCCAACTGAGTGATTTAGGTGACATTTAAAAAAAAACAGAAAACTGAAGACGATCATTGAAATAAGGAAATCTTATCTCTTGCTTTGCCAGAGATAAAACTGGAATTCTAAAACCCACAACTTCTCGCTGGACATTTACGCTGGAGCTGAACTCAATGAAAAAAGTTCCCAGGTTTGGAAAAAAATTGACAACAATAACCGATGATCTGATCACAATACGCGATATATTTTTAATGCAAATTGTTTTTTGGGGTGGGGATTAGGAATTTCGACAGTGGGTGATGTCCACAGTAGTCTCCTTTTTATAATAGTTATTTAATACCTGGTTGGGTAGTATTTGTATATCTGTTAAGAAATATATCCCTGTATTAATGATTTAACATGGTGGTTAAAGTGCACTATGTTGGTCATCTGGGATGATGACTAAGCTGTACTATCATCAAAGTCAGGACGTTATGATGAATTTAAAACAGTTTTATGTATACTTCTCCACATATTCATGGTTTTAATTTTTTTTTTAAACTCCAAGATGGCTCTTGGTTAGGTTAACTAAATGAGTGAACAGTCTAATTAATGTTTTCGTTCTTACCTACAAACAATAAACCAATTCCAAAGGACTGGGATTTTCAGTGTATTACAACTAAAGAAACTCAGATCCTTTC
The DNA here is from genome assembly GCA_026182355.1 of Hermatobates lingyangjiaoensis. Lineage (NCBI taxonomy): Eukaryota > Metazoa > Arthropoda > Insecta > Hemiptera > Hermatobatidae > Hermatobates > Hermatobates lingyangjiaoensis. Next base: position 2,227,806 of record JAPFBL010001924.1, on the reverse strand, counting down.
TCATCACTCTTCAAAAAAACAGAGTGGTGTTTTTTTATTTGTTTTTGTATGTATATGTCTGTGTGTTATTTGCCTACTTATTCGTTTTTCTTATGGGTAGTAACCATAGTAATCATGAGGAAATTTTTTAAACTTGTTTATTTGATTACAAGTTTTACTGTTTTTTTCATATTTTGAAATAAAAGTTTGTGATTGATAAACAGGTTACTATACTGATTATGGTTTTGATACATTTAGTATAGTTTTTCGTTAAAAATATTTCTTTTTAGGCATTGATTATTGACTTTAACTTTTGAATCCTTCTGAAGTTGCGTAAGTCGGAATATGTACAGTAAAGTTGCTCTTTCATATTTAATTCTCTTAGTCCTATTACCCAAACTTCAAAAAACCTCGGCTTAATTTGGGATTTTTTTGTTTTTTTTTTAGGGTGATTAATTCCTGTTTCTTTCTGTTGTTAGTGTGAAAAAAATAGGTGAAGGAATCAGGTCGCTACCCCTAATAAATATGAATGTAGAGCATGTGACAAGCAAAATGGTATTCTATTATACACTCGTCAATTACACATAACAGCACAAAAAAACTGAATATAAAGCTACTACTACTTTGACAACTCAGTATAGGTAGTTTACTCATAGTTACTGGTAAAACTCGAGGGCTACGGAAGCAACTGAAATAGGTGTATCAATGTTTATGCAGTAGTCAAAGTTATTATAAGATTTTTAAATTTATACTGAAGTTTATTTTTCTGGTGGAGTAGATATATATGATTGCAAATGATTTTATCTTTACCTTATTAGGTAAATTGAGAATCAACTCGAAACAAAATGAATGTATTTATCTTATGACGGAATGATTGAAGAACACAAAGCTGTAATTTAATCCATAAGAATAAATAAATGTTTCATATCACAAAGCAATTAAGGTTTATATATATATATATATATATATATATAATGAAAATACTAAACAGTCCAAACCGGACAGATAAATAAATGAAAAAGATAACACATACAAGAAAGGATCAAACTTACTGGATCAATATTTTGAACTAAAGTTCGTCATCAAGAAGAGAGTAGAAGGAAAGAAGAAGAGGGACGTGCGTTCAGGTGTACCAGCGGAAGGCAACATATATATATATATATATATATATATATATATATATATATATATATATATATATATATAGATATATATATAATATATATATATAAATACGATAAAAAGATTTCACATAAACACGTGAAATAACAATCAATGATCAAACCACAATAAGAAATGGGAAAACAAGACTAAGATCTTTCAACCGTAACAAGCGGTCTTCGTCAGAGTCAAAAACCCAACTCAGTTGGGTTTTTGACTCTAACGAAGACCGCTTGTTACGGTTTAAAGATCTTAGTCTTGTTTTCCCATTTCTTATTATGCTGCTTGAGAAAAACTAAGTGGTTAAATCAAGGAACACTGCATTGAAATTGAAAGGTTTTCAAAAATATTATTGAGACAATGTAGACTATTTGTGTCAGTATTATACAAATTGGCAATAGCAATAGTAAACAGTTTTTTGATCTACCGAATTAGATCAGGATATTTATTAGTATGATTTTGTACTCAGATTCTTGTATAGTCATCTAAGTTCTAGTAGAACTTATGGTATCTAGGAGGTACCATCATGTAATGCCAAATGTTAACGTTTACTAGGATCAATCTAAGATCATCTAATATTTAGATAAGAAATACGAATAAATAATACATTATACTATGGAAAACTTCCTCTTCTTTTACTATTCGTTATCTTATAAAATTATTTAAAATTATAATGTTATTATGCTGGGTGGATGAAACAAATGAAAAACGCTAATAACGCAGAGAAGTAAAGCAGGTGGTAGGAAAGCCACCTGAAGAGAGTGATGTCCCTGATTCAATCACTTACTTCTGACTCGACTTCTATTCAACAAGGTTTTTGATTATATTTCAAAAACCATGTAAAACAACAAATAGCGTATGAAGAAAAAAATTACGGACAAATTATCAACACTGCATAACTGAATCTAGTTAAGAGCAAAGATGAATTTAATAAAAGCCCTATGGGGGCCCATTGGGTTACGCTGAGCTAAATAAGTTCGACAAATTAAAATTGATATAGTGCTGGTTGTACTTTTGTACCACTTACACGTTTGTATATAAATAATATTCTTGTCCCTGTCAAGAAATACCTCATTTTAAAATAAAGGTAAAAAATTCTATGCATAAATTACTGGAGTCTTTATAATTTCAATCTCAATGCACATTTCTTCAAATTTAATTACAAAACAAAGTTACAGAGAATCATCTGATATGTTTCGTCGTTGATAGCTTAGCCAAAAATTTTTTGTTATTTAACAAGATTCATGTTAGCGTAAAATTAAGAATAACTAAATCTGTTATTCAATTAAGAACTATGACGCCACGAAATCAACATTTGATATATCTTAAAATGCAATCAACTGTACTGGAGGGCTGGCTGCAACCTCATAGCTTTCTGGCCACACTAGAAAGTGAACAGATGCTTAGACCGAAAACCAAAAACCAGTGTTTAACCACAGCTGTTCAAAACATTATTTCTGAATTTTATCGACATATTTCATAATTTTAAAATTCAGTAATTGATGGATTTTTGTATAATACATGTTAAAGAAGCCAATGTGAGAATTATTTAGAATTATTATATTTGACACATTACTACTTCAATGCTTCGTTCGTGTAGGTACTTAGCGATTATCAGCAGGTTTTATAGAATTTTACAGGTATTTTATTAAAGATACCAAAATAAAATAGTGGTAAGTCAATGTTTGTAATTTTATCATTTTTTCCTATAGTGTGTTCGTTGTAGTCCCAGAGTTATACTAGTGACTAACTCAATAGAACTATTCCATCAGTGATATTTATTTCATTGTCACGCTTGATTTTTTGAGTAAATATTTGTAGATGAATTTGCAGTTTTTAATTTAATCTCAAAGTTGTCATATAAATATGTATAACAAAATAAATAAGGGTTATGAGATTTGAACCCACTACTCTGTGTACGAGACCAGGGTAAAGGAACTATCAATTCCGGGAAGGTTGTTTTTTCCATGCACTTGTAAAGATAATAGGAACAAATAGTCGTATTTATTTTCATATTCTTTAAATCAAAAACACTTAATTGTCAGGTTGACATTTTTTATGTTCCTTACACTGTTAATTGAACATTTTTTATTTATGCAGAATTTTAAATCAAACTTTTTCATGTATTGTTTTGAGCCAATGTTTTAATGTAATCTAAACTGAACATTACATTCTTTTGCTTTTTCAAAACATGATGATTTATTAAATCTAATGTTTAAACTGTCCATGGATGTTCTCCGCGGCAGTACTTAATTTCATTTATATTTCATCACAAATCCCTTTAGAATAGTTGGCAGAAAACTCGTTCAACTGATTATTTATGATTCGTTCGTATAACATAAACCATGTAACTGGCACAAAGCCAGTTAAACATCTCTTGCATTTGAAACTAAAGGCCACCTTGATTCAAGAAAAGTTTTGAATTATAATTTACATCATTATTCAGTAGACAAAGGAGCAAGAGATTCTCGTTTGTAATATTCATGTCAAACATTACAACTCTATGCGACGAAGCAAAACTATCACACAAATTATATTAATTACATGCATATTATTAGTAGCACAGAGGTTAGTGTAAGTTACATGAAGTAATGGCTATACTGTCTTACTTGGTGTACTGGTGTCGTTAGAGCGGCGTCGGACATTATCCATATCCGAGAGCAACTGTATATGCAAGGATATATTAACTCCTTTCATTACTACTGTTCTCTGCCAGAAAAACAAACTGAAGATACAGCATGTATAAATAAACTGTCCTACAAACATTTTTCTCCAGATTTTTCCAACTAAATTTGACAGTGCTTTTATTTCTGATGTAAATATTAAAACTTTAATTTACCATATTATTTTATTAATTAAGATTAGATGAGAAAACGACAGATTCTTTTTCATTTTAATTTCTAATTGAATCAGTAACTAATGGATTCATTTATTCAGTTCACGGATAAAGTTCAATTGATAAAATCTAACTACGTGAAATAGTAAAAAAAATTTGTATGTAATGAAATAGGACTGCTATATTCTACAAATGTATTCATTTTAATGTAGCTACAGAAGTGGTACGTTTTAAATGACAATAAAGCATCCTGGAATATTTTATATGATCATTTTCGAATTTAATAACTTTTTTTGTAAAAACCAATCCGTTTTATATTTTTTTTTATGATAATTTTAATTATTTCAATTAAATGTTGAGGGTATGACAGTAGAATCCATACCACTAAATAGAATGTTACTATATGCATGCCTTGGTACATTAATTTTGTATTTATTTAAGTGGCTCTACAGCCACTTGAATAAGTGCCGTAGGTGCCACATAAGTTCATAGAATGTGATCCTCCAATTCTCAATGAAAACTACCTGAATTTAAAGGTGTTAACAGAATTTATCTAAGAGTATATGTAGCAAAAACTTGCTTCTTTTTTTTATAATTTGGGCATTTCAAATGGATATATTACACATTATACCACAAGACAATCCTGAAGACTACCTTTTAGTAAAGTCGGAATATCTACAGTTGCCACACCTCCAGTGGTAACAATTTATTTAAAATTCCCACTGATTCTTGTTAGAATGATTATTATTTTTATCTTAACTTGCAATCTGTGATACCATTTTCTTTATTTTACATTCATTTTTAAAGTCCATTGTTATCGATTTATTTATACTGAATTTCTACTCAATCGTCAAAACGTGTATTTCTATAATTATTTATGAATGCACATACTTAGAACAGATAAACACATCATTATTTTTAATTAACTACGTGTATAAATAAAGTTATAAAACAAAAAAAAACTACCTCCTTCTTAATGGAAGTTACTCCAACCATAATATCATTATGTTACTAGATCTTATGAAAACTTACTTGATTAAGCAATTTTTTTTATTATTTCAATTTTAGTTATTTTCAAGAAATCATGGTGAAGTAAATGATAATACAAGCGAAAACAAACCCTAAAAAAGACCATATGTATAAAGCGCTTTAAATATAAATACTTGTTGATGTATGAAAGGGATAGGTGTTTTGTAAAGGACTCCAAAGCACGAGTTGGAGGTTGAAGTGTTTTGAAGGACAGGTGGATGCACCATCTGTTTCCTGCCAAACTTTTATCACAACGCATTCTATCGACACCTCTGCGTCTCCTTTTAGCAACTTTGACTAACAAGTACGAATTATTTTTCTGATGCAGATATTGAAACTTTAAAAAATCTGGTTCTATAACACCAAATATCAACTAAAAATTGTGAGTTTCAACTGATTTTAACTAAAATAGTTAATATAATATACTTTCTACTTGCCACATAAATATATATATATTATATATATATTGACTGTCGTCCCTCCGTCAATTCACTCCTTCTCCTGAAAACGACCTCCATTACGGTCGAAATATTGAAAAGTAAGTCTTTGTTATGTTACGGTACAACTGAACAAATAACACATAAAAAGAACGAGGCACTTATTTTCAATATTTCGAACCGCAGTTCGTCGACTGGATGAGACTAGAGGGGAAGAAGAGATGCCTTCGTTTCAGAACGACGGTCGACTATCTACCGTTCTTCTGGAACGAACGTCCCCTCCAGTCTCTTCCTCTCATTGAACTGCGGTTCAAAATATTGAAAGTGTATATATATATATATATATATATATATATATATATATATATAGTTAAATAACGCCCCATATTTAGCTTTTATCTGTTTCTTACATAATTTCTCCAATTTCCCAAATTCCTTCCTCGTCTCGTCGTTAAAACTGTAAAGCATATCACCTATATTACTAGTCAACACGTTTCTAATGTACCACATTCATCATCAGGACAATAATGAGCATAATAGTGGGTTAATAAGTTTATATATGCAGGTGTAGTTGAACAGAAATGATATCGCCCTTGAATCGGGGAGCATTTTAGGGGATTAAGAAGGATCATTAAATTTTGCAGCAGCGTCTGCATTGACTAACTTTTGTTGGTTACCTCAAATTTGCTAACTACCTTACGTTAGGTTGTCTCTAATGTTCATATTAAGTTTGCCAGAAATATTGAAAACGCACTATCACGAACATTTCAGAGTAACCCAAGGATGGGAGGGGGGGGGGGGTCGATTACACCAAACTAGAATTACCTAGTAAACTGTATTTTTATTCACTATAACTTCATTTCATAGATATTTTTTTTTTATTTAAAAGAAATTGTAGTTCGTAAGTAGTAGTTAGTGGTTAGAAATACAGTTTATTAGGTAATTCTAGTTTGGTGTAATAAAACCCCACATCTTTGGATTACAGTAAAATGTACAGTGATGTGCGTTGTGAATGCCTTTGGCTAATTTAATATGGATATTTGAGCTAACTCAACGTAAGGTAGTACGAAAATTTGAGGCAAACCTGCAAGAAGCTAGTCAATGCAGAAGCTGCCGCAAAATTTAATACTATACAATATATATATATTATATATATATATATATATATATATATTGGTATACTTTGGGAGCAGACCTTCTTTTAAACATACCTCATTAAAGAGGTATTAAAGTAGCATTCGAAACCTTGAAAAGGTATGTAGGAAACATACTAAACTTAATGTTGGCAAGATCTTTAATGAGATATATATATATATATATATATATAACAAATTCAATAATATATCAACCGTTGGATATAATAGGTGTATAATGCAATCGGGATTTGGTTAATTTTCCAGGATCAAAATCAAACTCTCAATGCCGACGTTTCGGTTTTATTTAAAACCTTTTTCATAGGCAGAAGTCAGAATTTTTGAATTAGAAAAATGATGAAATTTACATTATATAAAATGAAGTAACAATAGATAGTTAGTGAACTAACATCTTAACTGGTCAAAAACTTGGACCAGTCTGGTCCAATAGATTTTTACTTTACTATAAATAAAGTATTGTGATCGTGAAAAAAATTGATTCAAGGTTTTGACCGAATTACATCTTTCCGACATTTTCAGACAAAATAGGAGTATTTTGAAGTTTTAAAAGGAAAGCTTTGGCTTAAATCTTCAATGTAGGAGATCAGATAAACATCAAATATTACGATCGAAGGGCTATGTAATGTTACAGATGGCTACGTAAGAGATCCACTGGCTATAGGAAGAAAAGCCATTCTACTATTAGAGATTATTTTGTAATATGAAATCTTCAGTTTAGATTTAAAAAAGTGCTATTACTGCTATGTTAATACCAATGATCTTGTATGAATCAGTTGTGTGATATTTAAAGCAAAGCATGTATAGGAATAATGGATCAATCAAAATGTGTGCTATCTCTAACGTTAAAGACTAATAAACATCTCCAATTTAGATATTTATATCAAAATTAGTTAATTTTCTCTTTATTATACAGAATGAGAATTATTATATGGGATATGAAATTTAAAAAAATACTTCACTGAAACATAAATAACTTAATCTTTATTATGGTTAGATACAGTGCTCTTCGCAAAAAATAAATAAAGAAGAAGTCAGTTAAAGTACGTCAGGGACAGCCGTTTTCAATTTATTTTAAAAATGTACTCCAACTGAACTTGTTTGGAATTCTTTTTTAACTTATTTGTTCAAAGCTATACTATATCTTCAAAGCGAGAATTTAAAAATATATATAGAACATCTATTTGAATTTGTTTACTTAACAGTTATGAATGGAAGTTGTATATGACATCATATAAAGAATGCAAACTCTATGTCTAGAAGAGGTAGAAACCTTTGATCACATTATATCTGTATTTGATCCAATCATTTAGTATTGGACAAAGATTTCTAGAAAACTATATCTACAACTATAGAAGTATGGTCACTTTTCCATTTACATTTATGAAGGTTATTAATGAACTTGAAATCAGAAGTTAAATTTAGTTGCAACAATGGCATAGACAGTATGGCAGCTATAGCTGTGGAGTGTACGAGTCCGATGAGTATATAAGATGTTATATTTATCACTGTTTTACAATTTTTATAATTAAAAAATTATTAAGCCAAATATCAACAAATGATACATATTAATTTAAATTTAAACAATATGTTTGAATTTGATATATATTTGAGTTTGATAGTATGTTTACTTGTAGTTAAGTTGAGTCGAGGCTACTACAGTGTTGGCCAGATTGTTTGTTTTATTTTTATTTAACTATCACAATGAATTAGATACATTTATTAGCTCCAGCGATTTTCGTAGAAATGGTTGCAAATCGAACTTTCAGTTCCGATCGGTCCAATGTCACGTATATTGGCTTGTGTTCCAGTTTATCCAATATCACGTATATTATTGGTTTGGGATCGGATAAGTATGTTTCATAGACTCCGGCGGTATATATATGTCTAGAAAAAATGACATCTAATCGATCATTTTAATTAGTTGATACTAAGTATCAATCTAATAATAATTATAACTTAAATTGACTTAAATAACTGAACAATAAATTCTTTTGTTGATATTGTTCTTACAGTCACCTAAGAACGTGGTATTATTACGTTCTTAAGTTTTAAGTTTTATTATTACGTTATAAGTTTAAATTTAACGAAAGTTAAAAATTTATTTTTATTGTTCGCTACTCAAATTGAATACCAGCCACCTACGTGACACCATATGCCATTTATTCACTGATGAAAGTAATAATTCCATTATTGTTTATATTCATAAAACCATGAGTCTTATTTCAATAAATATCAAGAATCTTGTATCGTTTATCAAACAGCAAATTTCATTTGATTGAAACAAAAATTTGATTGCACAGGAAATTTTTTAAAGAATGTTTTCAATTTTGAATTTTGATTTACATTCTGGTCTTTTATAAAATTATTGTACTCGGAATTTTAAGACATACTAGTGTTTTTTATAAAATCACATTTCTTTCCCTTTGTCATTGGATCACTTCCGATTTTTTCATCATACCTCTAACCATCAATATTGTTTCAGTCGATTGTATAGCAGCTGATTCACTAATCCAAGATGCATATTCAGTTTTTATAGTTTTATTGCCCTTAGCATTAAATTAAATTTCTCCGATTTTGTTAATATTTATTGCTGATTTTCTGATCATTTTTTGGTAATTTCATATATTTTAATAAGACCTTTAGTGCCCAAAAAAACATTTTCTGAATACAGAAAATGTACCATAACCCTCTTTGGTTAATGTAATTTTGAAAAAGTTACCTCAACTCATCCCCACCCCTCCACACGTAATGCTCCATCTTTAGGTACAATTTTAATTAGTCAAAGGGTATGGCTTGTATCACCCTCACCAGCTTCCATATTAAATGATGAGTCAAATTTGTACATTTAATTAAAAAAAAAATGTCAGTTGTTTTAAAAATGAGAATTTTTACAATAACTGCTTTTTTAGTTTCTAAGATACTGCCAAAATTTCAAGACTAGTTAGTAGTTAGTAGTTTTGGAGAAAAAAAATGTCTCAAACACATTTTGGCCAAAAAAGTCACTTTCCCCCCATCGCTTCCAAACTGTACAAGATATCTAAAATATGAGATCCATTATTGTGTAAAATATGAATATGATCCATCAAAGACTGTGGACTGTAGCGTCTACACAAACTTATGGATACACAGCCACCCTCCCACCCACCCAAACACACACAGACATCACCGAACAAACGTCAGAAAACGACTTTGGGGACCTCAAAATATGTATTCCGTCAAAATCAAAACATCCAAAATTTTCTCAATTACTATACTATACATATAGTACAGCAAAAGTTTTTAATTTCGTTGGTATAACGACCTTAGGGTTTGAAAGGATATTTTTTAATAAATAATTTGAGAATTTCTGTTGGTTTGAGAGAATTTGAAATGGCCATAATAAAGTAGGATTTAATGAAGTGAAGCTCCACTACTTTGATGTTTCTAAACTTACGAATGGAGTAATGTCACTAATTAGATTGATGATGTTTATAAATAGTGAACTTCCAAAAAGACTGGAAGTTTCAGTTGTGAATGTTTGTGCTCTGGCAACAGGAACAGATGGCATTTTTACCAATGGCTACAACAGATTAATAAATGTTGCTATGGTATAAACTAAATATTTTTAACTATCATCCTATAAAATGCTATACCGATAAATAAAATATTATTTTTTCTTAAATAAAATAGATAAATATTTCGCTTCACACGACTTACATTCTAATATTTTTTGTACTCAATATTATCTATTTCATAAAATCGAAATCAATAATAAAATGTTAAGTACTATGCGCAGTATGCATAGATTGGAAAAAGGAAGATAGATGTAATTTTTCTTACATTTCTCAAATTAAGCAGGGTTTTCCCTCATTCACTCTTTAAATATTTCTCATTCCTTAAATTTTATTGGTTACGTCACTTCAATATCACTGCGTAAAAAATACAATACCAATGCATTTATAGCTATGTATTTTTTCCAAAATACGGAAAAATGGTGGTCTAAGTGCACTTAATAAACGTAAAAATTGCATAAAACAAAACACTTACTACGACTGACATTGTGAAGAATGTTTTATCTTTAGGGGAAGATGAAGCAGGATACACCCATTCAGATAGAGATATAGCTTGGTAGGTTCATTTTCAAATGTGAAAACAGCTAACTTTTTTCCAAATAACGATAATTATATGTTACGATGGGGTACCCTCCCGTGCATTTCCGGGGTGCTTGGTCTCCTCTCTTTTTTCTCCTGAAGACGAAATACCGGGAAAATAGAGTTAGTGAGTGTGTTTCATTACTCTGTGTGTCGTATTCTTCATTATTTTTCTTCGTATTTGTTCTATATATATATATATATATATATATATATATATACACATTTTAAAGTAAACATGAGATAAAGAAATCAACGTCCAATCCACAGAAATTCACCTAAGTTCCTTCAACCAAAACAAGTTGTCTTCGTCAGGGTATCACTGATACAGACAGAGACTACTAGTTTTGGTTGAAAGATTATATGTTTTCTTTTCAATTTTCATACTGTAGTTTAGACACACTGATTTTTGTTTTCCGTATTTACTGTACATCTTTATATATATATATATATATATATATATAATTCACGTAACAAATGCACATAAATGGGATTACAAAAAGTTACTACAATATATTTCGACTGCTTTGTCATGAGCAAAAAAGATATGACTATCTGATGAAAAACAAGGACTCTCTCTCCTCTCTCTCTCCCTCCCTCCCTCCTCTCTCTCTCTCTCTCTCTCTCTCTCTATATATATATATATATATATATATATATATATATATAAAGATTTCACATAAACACGTGAAGTAACAATCAATGATCAAACCAAAATATGTAATGAGAAAACAAGACTAATATCTTTCAACGGTAATAAGCACTCTTCGTCAGAGTCGAAAAACCAACTGAGTTGGGTTTTTGACTCTGACGAAGACCGGCTTGTTATGGTTGCAAGATCTTAGTCTTTTTTCCTCTTTTCATATTGTCGTTTGATCATTGATTGTTGTTTCACGTGTTTATGTGAAATCTTGTTTTTATATATATATATATATATATATAAGCAGAAGAATCACAATAAACACGTGATGCAATAAATGAAGTTTAAGCCACAAATTAAAAGGAAAACAATAGAAAGATATAATCTGAGGCTATTCGCTTTAAGTCATCAGAACTGGTTGGAAAAGTAGAAAAGGCAAAGCCAGTTGAACAGCTAAAATTGGATATATCAAAGCCGAATTCTTCATCCTATAATAGTACACGTGTAATAGTGTCTGGGGATGACTCTATTGCTCACGTTTTATTGGTTGAGAGGCCCGGATGTACTCAAGACTGTCCTAAAACATATGATATTTTTTTTAGTCTGAGATGTAGAGATGATGTTTATCTGACCCATCACACAACTGCAATAGACTACTCCCTATAGTGATTCCGTGTTTTCTGTCGTTGTCTAACAAATATGCTAACAATACTTCAAACATTATTCAAAATTATTACTACAGAAGGCTAAACAATCGCTTGCACTCCAAATAATTATTGAACATTAAAAGCATCTTTTAGTACCATTCGTTTGAATAAACCTTCCTATCTTAATATTTAATTTTTAATTTAAACGTTATTTTATATTTCATACGAAATATACTATTTCATATTTCATTTGTGTTAAAAGACATTTGTTGTTAGTTTAGATTAGTTGTGTATTTTGATGTTTATTAAAAAAAAATTATTTATTAACTTTTATTTGTATATGGTACACATATATTTTTTATATTGATAGTGATTACTTAATTATTTAATTGATGATTTAGTGTTAGAATTTGTTGAATTAGTTTGAATAAAGGCTTGCCTTTTGGATTAATTATTAATTAGAAACCATTTGGCAGGAAACAAGGAAGGGCTCCGCACAAGGGAGTGGTTCATGGCTTCCCCTCCCATTGGTTACCCTACGCTCTTCATATCGATCTAATACTACAGCCAGAAGCCTATTGCATTTGCTGCTATCTGTTACCCGATCTCGCAACTATTTCATCTGACAGCCACTATCAGGTAAAATATTATCAGTAATTTTAATATACATATAATTTAATAAATCATTACCAAATAAATTATTGTTTTTAATTTAAAAAATACTTAATCAGATATGAGGAAGTCATTTAAAAATGTTCACCGTATTTAGTCGAACTTGTTGATGATTTTGATAATTTAGTCTGTTCAGTTGATGGAGCAATCTGCATTTCATGGATCTATCATGTATGCTTTTTTAAATTCTTTATCATTTCTCTCGTTTCGATACGTTTTCAGTGGTCAGGTTAGCTCAGTGGTTACGTACTCACCTCTGAACTAATAGGACCGGGAGTAGATCCCCACCTCGCCCTCGATTTATTCACACGGCAGATGAATAAATCTGAGCACATCTTCCTTAGAGAAGGACGTTAAATCGTCAGTCCTGAGCCTGTACGATGTCAGGTACTCGTTAAAGATCCCTACTCAAAACACATTTGAGTTAGGAAAAATTTAGGATTCCCACTGTAGAATCAATCTTTACTGTGTGGTATCACAAAGGGCCAATGGTCGGCCTACGTGTGTTCCATTGTGTGGCTGCCACTGCTACCTAACCTAACCTAACCTAGATACGTTTTCAAAGGTATTTCTGAGCATGACAGAATAGGGTTGTTCAGCAGCATGTGCTCTGCCTCACTAGTCTTAGAACCTCTTTTACCTTGTATTAATTTTATTACTACAATAATAACTTATTACTACTTATAATACTGATTAACTTATATTAATAAGGCTGGTCATTATAATATTGACATAGAATATATATTTAGCTACTTATTTCCACTCTTCCCTGATTCCAAGTGACTCTTTTGAGTACATCTGTTCAGGAATATTAATTAGATAAAAGTCATCCTACACCTAGGAAAGTTTTGAGTTTTGCATCAAGGCTTTTACAAGAAGCTACAAGAATATTGTACATTGCATATCTTCTATATTTTTTCTATTCCGTATTTTACATATTACATTTTACATATACATATCACATATTATATATATTTTTACAATATAATCAAACTCAGAAAACGTTCACTCGAGTCCTGCCATTCTAAAAGAATATATTTAAGTAGATAGAATTCATTTTTATTAGCCTGTTTATCCTTTGAATTTAGATTTTGTGAATTTATACAACTAATGTTTTGGTTCACAGGACTCATTGTCAGCTAGTTGTAGAATACTGACACACTCTGTCGTAAAATTTCGTTCAAATTTTGTCACCAGGATCGTTCATTATTCAAAATAACATTTGCACCATAAATCGCTATGACTTGATTGACACATGTGCAATATTGAGTTTTTATGAGAAAAAAACAAATCGGTTGCTAGTCAAACGATCTTAATTGTTATGTATTTAACTGACCTTATGTTCAAGTCAAATATGTCATTCTGTGGTTTGTGCCTTGATTGTAATCTGCCGTCTTTATTAATACAAGATCAACACACAAATCACAGTATGGACTTTTAATTATCTATCTATCCATCTATATATATGATCGAACCACAATAAGAAATGGGAAAACAAGACTAACATCTTTCAACCGTAACAAGCGGTCTTCGTCAGAGTCTGTTGAGTTTTTGACTCTGACGAAGACCGCTTGTTACGGTTGAAAGATCTTAGTCTTGTTTTCCCATTTCTTATTGTGGTTTGATCATTGATTGTTATTTCACGTGTTTATGTGAAATCTTTATATATATATACACTTGATAAACGGAAAGACGATCCAAACTGGACATAATAACAGTTCAAAATTGAAGATAGGTAGCACAGAAAGTAAAGAAACACACTTACAGAGTCAAATTTTTTCGGCCAATCCGTCTTCAGGAGAAAAGAGAAAGGGAGACTAAGCACGTTGTAGGCGCAACGGCTAGTAACCCACTGCAGTAACGAGGTTACTAGCCGTTGCAACTACAACGTGCTTGGTCTCCCTTTCCCTTTTCTTCTGAAGACGAATTGCTCGAAAATTTGAGTCTGTAAGTGTGTTTCTTTACTTTGTGTGCTACTTATCTTCAATTTTGAACTGTTGTATATATATATTACTTTTACGTCTCCGCTCTAGTGTTCCTTTTCTGTTTCCTACCTCTCCTGAAGACGGCAAAATAGTCGAAATGATCGAGAATAGTAAGTTTTAGTCTCTCTTTTTTGTTTTCTAGTGATAAATATAATATATATATATATATATATATATATATATATAAAATATATGTATATATATATATCATATATATATATATGTATATATATATACAAGATTTTACATAAACACGTGAAATAACAATCAATAATGAAACCAGAATATGATATGAAAGATCTTAGTCTTTTTTTCCCATTTCATATTGTGGAGTGATCATATATATTTGTTGGAGCTGGATTGCTCCAACATAAGCTAGAACTCAAACAGGGAGCTCTTGTCATGTGTATGTATAAGAAACATTGATCCACCGCGCTTATGTTATGGAATAAGACTAATAACTGAGGAGCTTTATGATATTGTCATTGTTTATAAAATATCGCCTCACAGTTTCAAGGAGAAATAGTTTTAATTCCAAAATTGAAAATCGTTTTATCTGAAGAGGACAACACTCCTTTTTTAAGGATTCAATTTCTAATTCAGTTAGCCATGACTATTCATAAGTCTCAAGGAGTCAACTACATGTTGCTTGCTATCAGTAGGGTCAACAGAAAGAAAGCATTAAATTTATTTTTTGCAAAATTCCAATTGTGCAAAAAACGTAAATAAAGAGAACTGTCTTAAAAATATCTGCATTGTCCTCTTTATTAGAAATGAATTAATTTAGAATTTATCTGCATTTATGTGAACTTGATTGCTGTACAAACAAAGGCGTTGGCTGACCCAACGGGTCATGGGTACTCTAATATATATATGTATATATATATGCGGTAATGAGATTGAATGACAGAGGATAGAGGGATAATGAGCGTGTGAATTAGGAGTCAAGATTCTTCTTTCAAACATATTTTATTAATGTTTACCGCAGCCTCAGAATGTCTACTGTCAGTTGTCTCGTGATGTGTCAAGCTTTCATTTGAATATAACTGGCTACTAATTCGTGAATTTTAGTATTTGTATTAAAAATACATATATAGCAGGTGTTTTAAAAATGTTTATTGACTCTTAACATAATATTTCGATAACTTAATCAGGCAACTTTATCTCCATAATCATATACTGCAATGGTTTAAGTGTTTATTATCCATTATATTGCATCAATAATAAGTGTACCTTAGTGCTAAATAATAAAGACAATTACATTAATAAATATGTTGGGTACTATTTTAGAATCTATATACTTATACAACTCTGATTTTGTGTTTGCATTTTTGCACACGCTCTAAATTAAATAAAATGTTAGAAATTTGGTGGACATCCAACCCATGACCTTGGTATTGGAGATCCAGCGAGCTACCTATTCCGCCAGAGGGACTTTTGAAAAATAAGTCCAAAACGTGATATAAAGGACGTCGAAAAATTAAATAACAGTTTTTTGACCTAAATTATAATTATTTAATTACAATAAATTTAGAGAGAGCAAATTTAATGAATAATCAACGAGAATATGAAATAATTATTTAATATATCAACAAATGATAATTGTTATAGTTAACAGAAGTTTTAAAAATTATCAAATTAATATAAGTAACATAATAACACCACAAAATATATCCGTAATAAAAAAAAACAGTTTGTCATAATGCCTATATTTCTTCTTTTGATATATCTATTTCATGTGCATCGAAAGGTAAAGAAAAGTTCTAATAATAAATAAGAAAATAAAACTAATTCCCTCTATATTAAGGAGTTCAGGACTAACTGCATTGGCTGTGGCCTCTCAGGAATTGGCAACTTCCTGTGTCAAGAGAGGAACTGTACTGATATCTATAATGCTTGTATTAGTCTTACTTGAGGCGCAAGTTTAATAAATGCTATTTAACTCGCAATATGAGAGTTCAAAAAGAATATGAGGAATACTTTAAATTTCTGATAAATATTGGTGAAGACAGAGTTGATAAGAATGAAAATAACAAGATTATTACTGCCCGAAGACATGTTTATCCGTGCACAACTGTTGATTGGTGAATTGAATACATTTTTCTTCATTCGCCAACCCACAAATATTGTTCAAAGAATAATCTAAATAAGTTCCATTTAACGAGACACACAGTGAATTTAATCATAGTTCATTGAATAATTCCCAGGTAAAATCAAACAATATCTGTCAAACAACTCTCTTTGTATAGGAACAGAACCCACACATTACTCTCAAGAATTTCTTGACTCACTAGAGTTATCTCGATTGCTCCAACATAAGCTAGAACTCAAAAAGGAAGCTCATGTCATGTGTATGTATGAGAAACATTGATCCACCGCGCTTATGTAGTGGAACAAAACTAATAACTGGGCAACTTTATGATAATGTCATTGTTTATAAAATTATCGCATCACTGTGTCAAGAGGAAATAGTTTTAATTCTAAAATTGAAAATCGTTTTATTTGAAGAGGACAACATTCCTTTTCTAAAGAATCAATGTCCGATTCAGTTAACATTTGCGATGACTATTCATAGGTCTCAAGGAGAGGCTCTGCAGAAAGTTTTAGTTCATTTATGTAAAACAGCATTCCAACATGGTCAATTATATGTTGCTCTGAGTAGGGTCAAACAAACAAAAGATAAGGTTTTTTTTTAAAAAATTCAAACTCTACAAACAATGTAAATAACAAGAACTGTCTTAAAAATAACTTCACTATCCTCTTTATTAAAAATTAATTAATTTAGAGTTTATCTGCACTAATGTGAACATGATTACATTAAAAAGGAAGGTGTTGGATAACCCAACGCGTCACGTTTAGTCTAGTACTCTATAGAACTAAGCATCAATGTGTAAGTGTGGTAGAAAACAATGAGGAAAGGCTAGTGCTGTCTTTAGCTCTGAATTGTGCTAATGGGGTTGATCCTCAAGCCATGAATACTTTATTCTCAGGAAAGAACTAACAAGGCACTCTCTTGTAATCCTATCGATGCATTATTGAAACCATTATCTCCACTACTTTTCTACCTAAGAATTACTAATGATATAATCATTATTAATTTAATTACAGGAATGACACTAACTGTCGAACTAGTGGTTGACAGCTTCTTTCTACTGATTGATATGGATCCTCAAATCTGCTACTTGGAGTATTAATGAGCAGCTTTCTAATGGAAACACGATGATGACAGGAACATATCAGAAATTCTAAACTATCTGGAGGTTAGTAATCAGATTTTATAATTTTTTTTTAACAACAACTGCTTTTACAACTTTCAACTATTTATTTAAGATAACAATTTAATTTTGTAATCCTGTGGTATAAAATATTATGTATTCTGTTCATATATTTTTATGACTTTTTCTATCTGTTACACACAACCAAACTCTTATCTAATTTATTATCTTAAATAAATTTCGTTAATTGAATAATATACTACTTCTCCAGCTAATGTTTCTTAGATGGTTTGGTCACAATATCTGATTTTTGAAAAATTTTGGAATTTTTGATGGTTTTTTCAAATGTTTACCCCCACCGATATTATCGACTCCCACTGTATATTCTGAAATACCACAGCACCTTCAAAGTTTATAAATTACTCAATTGTTTTATCCTTCCTTATTGTTTAACCGCTTTTTTTTCCTTTTATGGAAAGAACTAATGGATTTATTTATATATGTTAAAACATGACCATGCAAATGAAGCTGAGTTGCTATGAATTGGATTTTAATTTCAGGTTCATAACAATAACTTAAATTCTGGTTTGAAGAGTGTTGATATAATCTACCTTTTATTGATTGAGAATTATTTATGGATTGTGTTGTTTTTTATTGTAGTCAATCACATTAGTTTGATTGATATTTCCTTGAAACCATAATTTTTAGATGTACTAAAAAACAAAAAAAAAATGTTTTCACTTTCATAGTTTAAAAATCTTTATATCAACGGGTGACAGTATAGGAATATTGAAATAAGTAAAAAAAAAAATTGTTGGAATGTTTCATAAATTTAATTTAATTAAAATAATTGAGCAATTGTATGTCAAATGTGTTTATAGCTTGTCTAAAGACGAAAATACGGTTAAGAGAGTAATTAAATGTTATTCTAGTTTCTTACAGTATTAATTTTTCACTTTTATTTATGTTATATGTATTATACATTATTTTTTATAGGTTTTTGTTTAGAACATGATATGTGGGTGCTGTATTTAATGTTCAAATTTTTTCCCTGGTAAGATGTTGGTGTCCTGATTATTGCAACTATTTGAACGTCTTCAATATTTCAGTATGTTCGAGGATATATTAAATGTCCGCTGCAAGGTTGTAGAGAATTACATATAGGGCATACATATACAGGTAGACAGCTTCAAACCCCCATGAGGTTATTTGAGATGAACATGTCCAGTGCGCGGACATTTAATGTTTACATACTTCAAGTTAGTTAGGAATAGCAGAGTTTGATTTTGTGAAGATAAGGCTAAACCTTCTGCTTGTCAGGAGAGAGGTACTATATCATTAAAAGTATATTTCCACCCAGCACATTTGGACAGGTGGCTCAGGGACCTGCTGGTTCGTTAGGGAGCCTTTACTTAATTTCAGTAGGGTTTTCGTGTGCGGAGTAAACTTGGAAAATCTTGGATAATGATAGGAGGCAAAAGCAGATTACACTTAAGACAGTAATTGCAGGGAAATAACCAGTCATATATTAATACCAACAAAAATATGCTACTTCCAAGCCAAGAGCACTCTAGATCACTGAATAAAGGATGTAATAGAGAGAAAGCTTTCTGAAAGACTTAAAAAAATATTTAAAATTTGTAATGAGCACGAAGGCTAAAAGGTAAGACAGTGACCACGTATTGAGTCAATTAAGTGTAAAAAAAGTGAAGGCAGTGATTAAAAAATACTACTTGCCAAATTAAGGAATAAAAAGTGTGCAGGATTTTTTTTTTATTCACAAGATAAACGGGATATGAAAACAAACATGACCGCCGATACCTAATAAGTTGAGAGGATTTTATGTCTTAGATTTTCTTTTATAAAATTATTATACTTGGAATTTTATTATATGACAGTGTTTTTTATTAAATCAAATTTTTTTTCCATTTGTTAAAAATCATAAAAATCTAAGTTATTCTGTGGAAGTGTTAGCATTTTTTTGCACGCTGTAGTCTGTTTTAACGTTGATCTAAATATCTATTGAAAAAAAATATCATAAATATAATTATCATTAATATCATGTCATTAATTTGCATGAATAGATTAGACTAGAATAGTGAAATAACTGAATATTTGTCAACAAAATAGCAGCTCTTTTATAGAAAGAAAGAGTCCATTTCTCATACTTCAATATCCACTAATATAATATGATTCATAAACACAAGAAAATTTACATGTGATATTAAGTTTTGTCCAAGGGTGCAGCATATAGATTGATTAGGAAATTTTTTTAGACAAATCCATCATAGAATGAAAAGCATCAGACACTGTATATTTGATTGGGTTCTTCTACACTATACGGCCCATTTATGTGTAAAATATGAATTAAAGCCACCGAACTGAACTGACTGCAGCGTGCCCACAACCTTTTGGATTCACACTCAACTCACAAACCATGTACCCATGCCCTCACAAGCACAATCGAAAAAACGTTAAATTAAAAAAGACTTTCGTCACCTCAAAACATGTAAATCCCTCAAAATTTTGATACCAAATTTTTCATGATTACTATACTTAACTTAGAGTGAAATAATATAAATATTACTAAAAAGTAATCACAAACCTATATTGTTAGTAATTAGTAAATACGTGTTATTAATGTAAAATTCATTTTTAAAAATATAGCGTTTCAATTAGACTGTTACAATTGGGTTTGGAAAAAAAACTATTACAATTTCTTTTAGCTAATTTTTGTTAATTTACATTTAGTAAATAAATGTTGAAAAAGTTTAGGTAATAGTTTTTATTAATTCAATATAAATTAATATATTGAAATATTAAAATATTCAATTTCAACATTTTAACGGATTGTGTTTGAGGTCCCTAAAGTTGTTTTTTTAAACTTTTTTTGATGATATCTGTGTATATGTGCGGGTAGGTGGGTGTGCCACACACACTATTATGTTTTGTATACGTGATAAAAAAAAATATTTTGTATTAGGTATTGTCTAACCACTAATCATTTATAATCTTGAGTATTGAAACAGTAATATTACACTAAAAATCAAAACTATTAGATTCTATCTGTAGTAACTTTAAATGTTTTTGGTCAATAGGAATCTTCGTAAGAGAAACATAGTTATCTCAAGATAGGTCAACAAAGTCGGTTCTAAAAACCTTAGTTAACAAAATAGAAAACGCCTTATGTCTTACTAAGACATAACTCATTTTGTTCTGATTCATAGATATTGAAGGAGTTTTTTATACCACGCTTAATATAATTCTAGTGAATAATTATTATATTAAGGGAGGGGAGACCAAAGGCCT
The DNA here is from genome assembly GCA_026182355.1 of Hermatobates lingyangjiaoensis. Classification (NCBI taxonomy): domain Eukaryota; kingdom Metazoa; phylum Arthropoda; class Insecta; order Hemiptera; family Hermatobatidae; genus Hermatobates; species Hermatobates lingyangjiaoensis. The sequence goes on along the minus strand of JAPFBL010001924.1, from coordinate 2,206,612 downwards.
GGCAAATAGGCCACCAGATGGCTTTTTGCCTACCCTAAGGAAAACCTTCCTGATTTCTCCATAAAGATCAGGAGATCTTTCCACTCTAATTCCTTCAATTTTTCTTTCCTAATAGTGCTTGTTCCAAACACATTCAACCTGATTGGACTGAATGTAGGACAGCCACATAGTGGGCAGAAGTTTCCTCTTCTCCACACTTCTGACAGACTGCACTGCTCTTAAGTCCATAATATTTAAATATCTTCTAAGCATGACTTTTCTCACTGGAAAGCACTGGAAACCTACGAGGTTTCTCAACCTAGTCCTACTAAGCCCTAGAAGAAAATTCCTATTTTTGGCAATGAGGCCCAAAATAAACTGTTTCGCTTGTCTCAGCCGACAAGTTCAGCCAACTCCTCTTTAATCTCTGCTGCAGCCAGACATTTATTAAATGTCTAACTCCAACAGCAGAGAGTGGAACCGCCGGTTCCGGCCCTATAAAGGGCGTTTCAGCACCGATTTTGGCTAGTGCATCAACCTTTTCCTTGCCCGAAACGCCACGTGAATAACAATTAATTTATAGAAGTTTTAATCCAATAACTATACAATGAATTACAACAATCTAAAATATCGTAAAAACAAATCAGATTATTCTTGCTCAATAATGTCAAGTGTGTTATAACATAAAATAGTTAGCCACAATATAAGTTAATGAAATTATGAAACATATTATCCATGAATTTGATAATATTACACCAAAGAATTAGTATTACGTCTACACCATACACACATTACAATAAAACTAAAACTTAATCGATTGTTAGAGTTTTCTATTATGTTTACTTATTGAAAACTTCTGAGAAAGGAGACAAATGTAAGAGAAAAGTGGAGAAGAGGAGAAAAAAAGATTGGAACCAGTAAAAAAACTGGCTCATGATAAAAGGAAAGAAATAACGAGGAGAAAAAATTGGAACTCTTAGACTTTTAAATTTGTGGAAGTCCAAACAGACTATGTATAATTATTATTTGTATATCACTTTGAGAATATAGTTGACCATTTCAGTTTCAGAAGCATTGGTTGAAAGAACTTTCAGTAAACTGAAACTGCAAAAACCATTTAATATTTAATAAGTGTCAAACCAAATTCTTTGGCAAATTATAATCATTGCCAGTCTCAAAAAATGAAATTGACTTGATATTGTTTTTAGGTATTGTTGCAGTGAAGAAGTGCATTTTAAACAGATAATTATGTTTCAATTTCAGTATGTTGTTACATTGTATTGTATACGGGTATATGATAAAAATGATGAGGATTTATGTATATATTTTATAAATTTACTAGCAATATTTATTTTTCTTATTTATTTATTTTACTAGCAACAAGGTTTTTCACTTTGTACAATTTCTTTAAAACAGAACCTTACTGTTTTTATTTATGTTAACTGGTATTATAATTATAACTAATAGTCTATATATAGAAGAACAGGAAGTTACTATTAGAAGTAATAGTAATGATTTGATTTATAATTTGTTATAATGATTCATCTGTTTTATTAACAATTACTCCATTTGTTTGATATTGTTCTAAACACAAACATCTCAATTTTCCTAAAAACATATTGTTTTCTATTGTCCATATTTTTTTTAACAAAATAATATTTTTTGTAAAATGTTACATTTCAGATCATTATTATAATAAGATAACATAGTTAATCAGTTCAAAATTAAATAATTTTTACAACTGATGATAAAACTCATGTTATAAATAGTATAATGAATGCACTCATTTTATGTGTTCAAAAGAAACACATTATAGGAGCAAAAATTATATCATATGGTGTTATTTTTCAGAAAGTGGAACAAAGAGGTCGGTGGAAATGCAGAAAAGAAATTTCAGTTCCCGAAACAGAAGAAATTGGGCATGTCAATTCGGGATGAAGAAGGCTAATGCTCTACATCTACCCTGTAGATCCGAATTTGTTTGATACTAGGCGACAAATTCGGTTCTAGAGAGGTTTGTGTGGTGCATATACTTTCCTCTTTCTTCTCTCACATTCCCTTAGTCATCTCCTTCATTAGAATAATTTTCCTTTTTTTTATGGAATTAATTTTAAGATGCCTATATAATGCATTAAAAGGTTTGTTTTTATAAGTTTTAGTCTTATTAATGTGATTCATGGCCGTGTTTATTTATTTTACTGACTTTGTTTTGTGTTACTTTAAAAATGAATATCCAAAATTATTTTGATTATATTTTTTTCTTTCAAAATAAAATCTGGAGTGGCCTACACTCAACATTACTATAAGCAAGCTTAATATCAACTTCTGGGGTATATAATATACAATGTCTATAAAGATCTTAGTCTTTCTTTCCCCATTTCTTATTGTGGTTTGAACATTAATTGTTATTTCACGTGTATATATACATTCATACAGTGTGTATAGAAGATATAAGGTTATGTTATATGTGTCTGCACGCGTGTTATAATCCCTTGTGGGCGGTGTTTTCAACTGTAGTGTGGATCAGATTATTAAAAAACATAAACAATATTTATGCAAATTTGGCATTGTGTTACAACTTCCCAATCATTTTATTATAACAGTAAACTTACTAACCTGTGTACATGTATCCTTTCGTCTGTACTTAAATAACCCAGTAACGTAGAGTACTGCAATTGAGATACATACATACATATATACATTCATAACATCTGTGTAGAAGTTAAGAGACAGAAGGTAATGTTATATGTGTCTGTACGCATGCAATAATCCCTTGTGGACGGTGTTTTCAATTTAAACCAAGAAGAGTGTAGATAAAATTATTAAAAATACATAAACCATATGTGTACAAATATGGCATTGTGTTACCATTGCCCAATCATATTGTTATAACAGCAAACTCACTAACCTGTGTACAGGTATCATTTCGTCTGTACCTGCAACAATACATACATTTGAATAATAACATAATAACAATTTAAAATATATATAATATACCAATGCCAACCTAAAGTTCAAATAAAGTTGAAGTTAGTTTTGTCAAGTTTTATATTTGACAAAGGATAACAAACTAAAAGTTATATTTTACAATTAATAAAAGTGATTTTCTAATTAGTGAGTAGTTGAAAAGCATAATTCCTTAGTAAAATTATATAAATCAATTAGACTAATAAATTTACTTATGTATTCTCAATTTCATAATGTAATCGATTTTATTTATGTACTGTAAAGAATAAATATATTCTTTATATAGAATATATATATATATATTCTTTATAAAACAGAATGTAGAATATATACTACATTTGTATATTATAATTTAAAAATGTATATGAACTAACACTTCGTTAGTTAACGCCCCTTTAGTTAATGTAATTTTGAAAAAAAATATCTCAACTCATCCTCCACATAAAGTTCTATTTTTAGCTAGAGTTTCATTTTGATCCGTCAAACGCTAGTCTTGTATAACCTTCACAAGCTTTTAGATTGAATTATGAGTCAAAATTTTTACATTTTATTAAAGATAAAATATTTCCTGTTGTTTTAAAAATCTGAGGATTTTTTCGATTTTTGCTTTTGTAGCCCCAAAGATAATGCCAAACATTTAAAGACTCTAGAATTAGTAGTTTAGGAGAAAAAAATGTTGTCTAAAACATATGTTTGACAAAAAAAAAAGTGTCTTTCCCATCATTTACAATTGGTCCTAAACCGTACAGCACATCTGCGCTAAGAGGCCCATTTTTATGCAAATAACAATTTGATCTATCAAAGTTTCTGGACGTAGCGTGACCAAAAACATTGGATTTCTCACCCTCTCACCTACTCACACACAGTGTCATCATCGAAAAACTTCATAAAACGACTTTGGTACATCAAAACAGTCATGATATTCTGCCAAAATCCAGTGACCAAATTTTTTTCAGGATTACTATACATTAGATATAGTAAAGTAAAAACTTGCTTATTAGTATTTATTAATGATTAATTCCATTACATTACATTGCATAGTACGTCAAGTATTGAACTGATACAATTAGAACTGTGAAATAAAAAAAATAATGAGAATTTATTTTTTGGTGAACTATATTTTTATATAAAACTAGCAAATGTACCCGTCTTTGACGGAATCAAAAATTCTATTATTCTTGGTATTCCAAAATATCAATTATAGTATTATACTAATACTATAATTAGAAGTTATAGAATAGTAGAAAACACCATTATTAGTACAGTGTTAAACAAATGCCTCTGTATACACTACATTAGCTGTCTGTCCTTCAGGTTCATGGAAGAACAATCAGTTGAAACCTCTGACTATTGAGCAAGTAAACTACAGTTGACCATGTTAGAAAAACTTGGTTTCGCTAACTTGAATTCCTGCGTTAGATAAAGTCTCCCTTTGCGACTTAGTTAACGTCATTGCGAAATAGACTCTGAGGGGACCTTGCAATCATTTGAATGGAAACAGACAGTGGCTCGGAATCAATGGTATGCGTGGTATACACACAGACTCCCCAATACCACATCCAGTCATTATGTCCGCATCTATGGCATATCTGTGTAGAGCACGAACTCAGAGTCGTGTCCCGTTGCACAGTTTTTGGGTCACTCATGTTTCGTAACATCAAATTTGTTACTGCTATAAATTGCAGCATCATTGGTGCACCTACTTTAAGTTTTTACTCATGAGCAGGCAGTCCTGGAGAAATAAATTCAGAGTCAAGAAATTCAATTAGATAATGAACTGCTTCTTCATCACTAATCCAATCTCTTTACTGACTTGTAAGTTCTTTCCTCGGCTTCATATAGCGTAAGAACTTTGTTGATTTCTCATGCCTGTTCATATTAAGAGTTGAGAATTGCTCGTTTACAAAACTATTTATTCGTATTAGATAGTACATCCTCAACTCTGGGAAACTCTGGTACCTTTTCAAAGATGTCAAATACGCAATATATTCATATGCTCAATTGAAATTAAAATCAACTAACAATACCTACTTGCCACACCTGTGTATTTTCAAAACAAACTTGTCTGTGAAGTTAGGAAAATACAGCTAAAAGCCCCATAACTTCGCTTCTGTACTGAATTAATAATCTATTTAGAGCCCATATTTTAAGTTAGGCACAGACAAATCCAGTGTCAATGTTTCAGCTCGCTATGTCTTATGGTGGCTGAGTTTACTTGTGACAAACATTTTTGCGTTAAACGTCCATAACTTCACTTCTACGTTGAATTTCCAATCAATTCATAGCCTATATTTTAAGTTAGACCTACACAAATCTACTGTAAAAGTTTCAGCTTTATATGTCTTATGGTAGCTGAGTTTACCTGTGACAAAGTTTTGCGGACAAACCGACAAACCGACAGAAATTTTTCTAAGGGTGGATTCGGTTTCTCCAATGTATGAAACGTAAAGAAAACTTGAAATGAGTCAGTTCTAAGCAATGTACAGACAAAATCATTATTTTATTTATAAAGATGTGTGTTTCTTTTAATTGACCGTTTTTGTTTGTTGAGATTATTAATGATTTAAACAATAATAGTACTCTAAATTCATGGCTGAAAATGAATTTTTCATACATTTTTATTTATGTTTTTTTTTTATGTTAAAACTTCGCACATAGAATGCACTTAAAGTACTTTTTTAATACCTCAAAATTACTTCATATAAGTTTTTGATGAACTTTCATATTTTCAGTAAGAAATGATAAATTTCTACTAAATTTTGGATACATACCGTAGATAAAACAATTTCTAAGTTTGATGTACTTAGAATATTTAATATTTAGTAGTCCAAATATGACTACTTTGTTTACTCCTATTTCTGTTTGTGATATCAATATCTCTTGTTCAACACTTTCATCTCTAAGAAACATTTTATTAATACATTTTACAGAGATATATATACGTTTTTGTAGTAAGAAAATATTTAAGAAATAAATTCCAGTAAGTAGTGTTTGTTAATAGTGCTGAAAAGATGATTAGAGTATAAATAACTTAACTAGAACTCAGTTCAGGATAGAACAATTTACTAAACGATATTAGAAATAAAGAATTCCATCGATGCTATTACATTTGAAAATATTCATTCTATTGCTCTGACATTGATTCATTCAATTGAACTGCTCCAACTTTGGCAGAGCTCTGATCGAGGTTAGAATATTACGACTAATGCCAGTCTATTCTCGCTCGATGGTAAGTGTCATGAGATATCATGTTGTGTTTTAGAGGAATAAGCATTAAAAACTAACTGCTATAACTTACTGCTATAACTAGCAGTTAGCTACATATAAGATCAATAGCTATAGGTTCATATTAGGCACAAGATTTAATTAATGATTCTGTTCATTTCTGCACTTGTGATTTAGCCTGGGCATTCAATTATGGAAATAAATTCTGTTTAAGTTTTGATTGGTTTTTTCTTCCAATCCTATATCAGGTTCCTACAAACACTATTAACATATTGAAACAAAAACAGAGCTAATGGTTTCAAAACAAATAGTCTGAATAATTTAAAACCCATTTACTACTGGTCAAGTTAACACTTTGTCTATTGAATATCGTTGTTATTAAAATAACACCAATATCTACTGAATATATTGCAGAATATTATTGACTATTTAACAACCACTATCAAGAATAACGATCTAACAGTAATAAATGACATGGTTAAGTATAGAATGCTTAAGAAAGGTATTAACAATATTATTATACATGAAATTTAGGTAAAGAATAATAATGTGCTTAAAAAACTTATTCTGGCAATACACATTAGAGGATGCTAGTTTTAGCGAAGAACTAATTCATTGACCATTCTGACCAGAAACTGTTATAACATCTTGAATTTAATACCTCACATTATATAAAAAAATTAAAGCTCTTGACAGAAATTTTTGGATGAAATAATTACCATTTGTTTTTAGCAAACAACTTAGGTGCTACGGTGCTTAGAAACTGCTAGGGTGCTTTAGTACAGAAGGGGGGAAGTACAATAGTTTTTTTTTGTTATGGTGCAGTGTTATAGTCACCCTCAAATAATAATAAAAAAAATATCCAGATAGGATAAGAGATAAACTGTTGTTATCTACACTTAGCTTTATTATAAAGAAATGTATTATCAAGCTTATCAAGAATCAAATTATTAAACTGCCTTATTTTGATTATATTTTTTTCTCAATGATACCAATTATAACGCAAGTATATTCTACTAATCAGTTCTTACTTTGTTTGCTCTCCGACGATATAAACTGAAGGGCCTTAGAGCATTTATTTCTATTGCTTCCCTTTTTCCTTTGTAGTTTAAACTTTCACTCTCAACACAAATAAATTTTATATAGAATTTCAAAACACTTAGGTTTTGGTTACTTTCAGGTTACCACCTACCCATGAAGATGGCTTATTTATTTATTAGAAATGTCTAATAAATTTATAATAAAATCATTTATTATAAATTGTTTATTATAAATGTATATTTATTTGCACTGTTCATTTGGGTATGTTCACTATATTAATCGACCATTTGTCTCCATTGTTATTGTATTTTAGACATAACTAACCTGAAGACGAACATGAACTTTATAAAAGTAGTTGTCATTGGATTTTCATAAAACTTATTTTACTTAATTCCCCATTATATATAAATAATCATATAATTATTTATATATTGACAGGTGAAATAAAAGTCAACGTCTAAACTACAATGTGAAATTCAAGAACAGGACTAACATCTTATGTAACTGGTGAGATGTTGGTCCCATTTCTGGATTTCTCACTGGGGATTAGGTGCTAATTTTTTATATATATAAAGGTTATCGGGTTATCTGATGGTGAGCAACATTTTTTCTTTTTTCGCAGCAAATACAATTATTTTTTCTGGTGTACCAAAGCAAATGAAATATTATACTATGAATTTACTCTTTGAAGGTAAAATTTGATAAAAAAAAATGCATTTTATTGTAATTTTAATCATTAAAAGTAACAAATTTTTAAAAAACTTCTTTTTATACAATTTCTTCTGTTTTTAGGCAAACAGTATTTATATACTGCTTGATCTGCTTTTTATAGATCACCAACTAACCAATTAAATGATGTTGAGAATGAATGTAATCATCATGAGGTATAGATCTAAGGGAAAAGTATGTCATCTACCTAATTATGATTACTTATATAAACTTATATTAAACTATTAACAAAGGCATACTGAATTATAATGATATGTTAAAAACAAATTTGTTAGTATTATTAGAAATGTCGGCACATTTAGCGAGTAGATTAAGCAATTATAATAATCATCCATTGCCAACAGATGCGACTGACCGGACGGTAAAGGCGAACATTCGGAATTGTAAAATTCAGAACATTCAGGAGATGGAAAATGTCTTGAGACACAAACAATAAGAGATAAATAAATTGAAGTATTATGACTAAATTTACTGAGTTGATTTCTTTTTTTTTCTAGAACACCATGAAATCTTTGTTCTAGGATATCTAAATCGCGGTGCGTTATTACATAACATTTTGTGTCGGACCTCATTGTATTGTTATATTCTATGTGACATATAAATATGTTTTAATCTTTTAAAATTGATTAACTTCATTATAACTTCTCATTGAATAGCTTCAAATCTTTGAGAGCAATTAAATTTTGTTGTGGAAACACAGAAATATATTTTTAAAAGATATAAAAGAGTGCTTAGCATAAATATGAAATAATTTTAGTGAAAATTGTTCTTGGATTAATTTAAATATGAACAGTAATTTATTGCTTAAATTTAAAATGAATTGCTTAAATATTAAATTATTGCTAGTAAAGTCCCTGCTCTTGATTCTTACTGTAAAAGAGATTTTAGTTAAGCTTAGATGCGCTTAGTTTCTATCTAAGTATCCTTGTTTTTCACCTAATACTTTTTCTTGTAGAAAATTATTTATGGTGACTTAAAATTAAATATGAAGTTGGAAACAGTAACAATAACTTTCTTTTAAATGTGGTTGAATTTGGTTTTTCATTCTTTTTTCCAGACAGTCGAATCGTAATTAATATCTTCAGCCAATTCATTTGCGCCTATTAAAAACCTCTTCCTTTTAAATTATTAGCATGATAAAAGGTTTCAATGACTCCGTACCTTCGTCAATGTCCTTTGTTTCACCTTGTAGTTCCTTTACATAATTATCTTTAAAAAGTATTTTATACCAAGATGTTATAAAAAGTAAAAAAAAATCTTCAGCTTTTGCTCGCAATGATTTAAAGCCACTTTATGTGATCTGTTTCATTTTCAGAAAATAGTCCAAAAATAACTATTGGAATAAAGGAGAGGAGTGAAGTATTTCAATAGTAAAAAGTTGATGTTGATACTATCTAAAACTTTTAAGTTCATAAGTGCACATAAAACAATAAGAAATTTCTAACTCATATATGGAAATTGATTATTCAATGTTACTTATGTAAATATTAATATTAATTTAATATGTATTATTAGTTAAAATGAAACAAAATTCTTTTGAAAAATGTGGCTATAACTCCGGATAGATAGAATCATGGTAACACAGGAACGCGTTTCTCCTTACGTTGGAGTAAACTTGCCAGACTATGATGCTGAACCTAAGGTTCCAAATACACCAGAACACCAATTTGTAACTCCTCAACTTTTAAGATGTTGCTAGATTCCTTTAGCAAATAGTTGCAGTTTTAAGTTTTTGTTTTGTTTTATACAACTATAGAATCTGGTAATCTTGCACAAATTGGATGAATAACATATTATAGTATGACTATAACAATATCTGATAGTATGTGAAAACACATTAGATGAAGAAGAAGACCATATGTACCCAGATATCAATTTCTAAGAAGTCAGGAACTACATGCACATGCAGGAGATACCATTCCTTAAGTATTTCTTTTTCAATTTATGGCTATTTTGATCATGGATATTTCTTAAATTAAATAATTCGAATATTTCTGTCTTTCACTAGGAAAATTGTGATGGATTGGCATGATTTAGATTTCAATATAAAACTGTCCATGGTTAGCCATATATTAAAGTTATAAGCCACTAAATACACATAAATATCCATAGAACTCGTATATAATCGGTAGTTCCTAATGATCATTAGTCAACCATTGGACTATTTTGTAACTTCTCCGTAGAGACCCATAATATTCACACCCTCAACTTATTTATTGTCCTCCATTCATAGATGAATTCTATTATTTGGTTGATGATGAGAGAGATGATGATTTGATGATGAGAGAGAGAAATAAAATTTCATTTCTTAACAGATGAATCACAACAATATTTTACATTTTTTCATCAAGAATAATAAAATCATATTATGAAGAATAATATCTTACTCTTTATTTTACGTTTTCAGTGGTATTTTGTTCCTCATATAATATGAGGAAGCCCCTTTAGTTGTTGTATCCAATTTGATCAAATTGGTCCAGTTAGCTTAAAACAGGCTTCTGTAGGTAGGTAACAATTTTTTAATTGATATCCAGAACTATTTCAGAACTGTTGGATATATATATGTTTATCCATAGATTAGTACATATTAATCACTCGGGTTACGCTCTCATAGGGAAAAAACCCAATTTTACTTTTACAGTTTATTCAGATTGAGAACATGCTTACGTCCCTGTGAATAATATTTTTCATAAGAACTATAGAAAATTAAATTTCTAATCAACATCCAGTATTTACTTTTTCTTTGAAGTCAACCGATTTTATTTTATGATCTGAATGTTTTGTTATCAATATTTTAGGTTTAATAGGTTATTTACAATCTTTCTATCTTAGGGATTGAATTCCCATAAATACTTTCATTTATCATGACTTATCAGTTGTTTCAACTCTGCCTTCATAGGTCAGTCATTAATGGCCTCTTATAATATAGTAAAGATTGATCAACGGAAGCAATAAATTGTAAAGACATATAATACCAATACGTTATTGGTATAGAAAATTTAAAGTTGTCTATCAGAAAAGCAAAGATTGCTTAATTCCTCAATCAAACATTCGGAATGATTTTCTTTAAAATTGTTATGAGGATGATAATTAATAAAAAAAAAAATTTTTTTTTGGGTTTCTTATATACTTCACAGTTTGATTTATATGACATGTAAACAAACAAATGAGTAATTTGGATAGTAAAATAAGCCAGTAAGGAGGGTAATACAATACAATGTACTTCTACAATATCACCAAAAGATAGCCTTACTCTATACAACTTCCCCCATGTACTGCTCTTAGTCAGCATAATCCGGTAAGCTTGTTGAAACGTAAGAAGATACCCGTTGCTGTGTGATGGGTGGTTCTATCTATTTAATACTGGGATCCTGTAGTTGAGGCGATCTCTCGTCAGGTGGGGAATTTTGATGGTTGTAAAGCACTGGTATTGAGCCACAGTGCTTTACCAGTACAGTGGCTCAATACAGGTAATAATTGATCATTAGGTATAATGATCAATTATTAATTAATAATTGATTATGTATGAGAACAAATAATTAATAAACTTATATATGTGCAGATCCAATACATCATATATATATATTAAAATGGATATATTGATATCCATTTTAATATATATGCAAATCAAAATAATTTCTTAATTTGTATTTGAGTGATGTTTTTTTTATACTTCGACAACAATTTCATGTATTTAGAAGTAATTTTGATTTCAGGGTTACTCCTTTAGCTTTTTGATTATGTGGCGGAAATCGGGTGGACACCCATTGGTGGCACTCCAACGACCAACGACCAACGAATATAACCGCGCACTATAGTGCACGTCGTAACTAGCAGTTCCAGACCAGAGGCCTTCTACTGCTTGCTTACTGTGCTACTATAACTTGTAATGTCAGTAATTCATGTCAGATATTAAGTTCGTCTGTGCAGTAAAGATGTCGTATTCGCGGTCATGTGGTCTTGTTGAGGTCATGGTTTTCAAGGTTTTTAGCCATCAGTTGGTAAAGTAGTCAGATAGTCAGTGGATGAAGTAATTGTTCAGTGAGGTTGAGGAACGTTGGTGGCAGGATTTAGAGTTTGTACCAGGAGGTTTGGATGAGTAGATAGTTTGTTGTCTTCATTGGTAGTAAGTCGAGTGATGTAACTATCTATGGATTCCATTTTCAAGTCATGGTGAATATCAACATTACGGGCGTACCAAGGAGCCCTGTCTATAAGGCGGGCACACTTATTTTGAACAATCTGGATACACACCTTGTTCGTTGGTGCAGCTCTAAACCAGACGGAGCATCCATAAGTCATCGCTGAACGAAGAACCACACGTAACTATGTTTAAGCTTTATGACGACAGAAAGTCACGTGGCCATTACCGTTTTAGTCGTCTTTGGGGGTTTGTGGGGATTACTAGTTGGGAAAGATTTTGAGCAAGTGGGTTTGGATGAATTGAGAGTTTACTAGAAGAATTTAATAGAGTTGAACTAGAGTTAAACGTTTATTAGAAATACATTTTCATAATAAACTTCGCATACTATCACTTTATGAAATGTTGTTGTCTAGGGCAGCGATTGGTATATTAGTATCATTACGACTCACCATTGGTATTAATGCATATTATCAGCTCAGTAGAAGGTAAATCTGCTGTCAATATCTGTCCTGTATGCACATGGTTCTCTTCTCAGCCTTGGAACGATCTACTGTTCTTTAAACAATTAGGATACTCATGCAAAAGAAGACCAGAATGAACTATTTTCTTTCCTTTTTTATTCATTTTAACTATTAATCTGAGTCTCTTTTCCACATGCAAAACGAATTATTATATAAAAAAAAATTTTAATCTGATTTAACCTGACCATCGGTTAAGTATTCGTTCGCTGCTGAAACTGTAGGAATTTATAATGAATTCAAGCAGTAAATTTTACAAACCAATTTTAATATAAAAAAGTCTGTTAAAAAATGATTCCTAAAATTCTCATATTTGAACAGCAAGAAGTCTCATAAACATGTATACTGATACTTTGAATAATTGAAAATACCCCAAGAGAGAGGGGTTTTGTGACCAAAAAAGCTCAAACGAGCAAATCAAAACATTGTGGTAATTGTTTTTTTTTTTTGATATTCATGAGATTGTGTCACTTTACTGGATTCCTGAAAGTCAAACTATAAATACTGCTTTACGTTTTTACTGAACTAAGTGAAAGAATAAAGGAAAATTGACTCGAGATATGAAAGGCCAACTCATTGACTTTCCCCTAAGACAATGACAAGGGCAATGCCTTAGAAAATCATCTGTCTTAATAATCGGATTTTGTTCATCCATGCTCAGGGTTGGAGAAGTATCTGTTACTGATAATTTATTTCAGTTTTCCTTATTCCTTAAGGTTTTCAGTTATTCCTTATGGGAAAATTCGTTCAAGATACGACAAATTCTAAATAGAAGCACAATCCGGGAACGAAAGAGTTATTTTATAATTATACATAGTTATGGGAGAGAGTGTAGAATGAAAAAAATCAATAACACTTTTAAAGCTACCTGATTCTTTTGAAACATCTTCAATTGTAGGGTATAAACGTTAAGAAATTGTCTGCACATATACAAGTTTATTAATCTAAACAACGCGTTTCGAATGCGCAGTGCAAGTAAGTTTTTTGCTTCAGGCAAAAAACCAAGAAGAATACGAGGTGTATAAATAAAGTAGTGAGTCTGGCAACGTCGCTTTCGATCTGGCAACGCTGGAGACGCGTGGCCTTGAGTAGCGTCAGGTGCACGTGTGATGCGCCTCCAGTATGAATCTGAACTCGCCACAGTCATTTGTTTGACCGTAGCGTTGGTTTTCGTGAAATGGTTTTTTCTTGAGCGTTTTAAAAATGAGTGACCTCAAAGTTGAGCAGCGGTGTGCAATCAAATTTTGCTTCAGACTTGGACATAATGCAACCGAAACTTTTGAAAAACTTCAGGAGGCCTATGGAGAACGTGTTTTATCAAGGGCACAGGTTTTTCGGTGGTTTAAGGAATTTTCAGAAGGAAGAGAGTCGATTGAAGATGAACCACGAAGCGGAAGGCCTTCAAGTGCAAACACCGATGAAAATGTCAACAGAGTACGGAACCTTGTGCGTTCAGATCGACGCTTGACAGTCAGAATGATCGGGGAACAGTTGAATTTGAATCACACCTCCGTTCATCACATTTTGACCAATGAATTGGAGATGAGAAAAATTTGTGCGAAAATGGTTCCGAAAATTCCGAAAAGAAAACGAGTTTTTGGCCAGTAAAAACATTCCTGTTGCTCCTCAGCCTCCTTATTCACCAGACTTGAGTCTTTATCACTTTTTCCTCTTCCCGAGATTGAAAAATCACCTCAAGGGAACTCATTTCGGGACACTACAAACCATACAAACTGCTGTAACCGACCAGCTGAAGGCCATTCCAGAATCCGAGTTCCAGCAATGCTACAATGATTGGAAGGACCGTCTCCAGCGCTGTGTGGCTTCCGAAGGGAACTATTTTGAAGGTGACAATATCACATTGTAATTATATTTGAATAAAAAATTTAAAAAAAAAAATCAGTCTCACTACTTTATTTACACACCTCGTACTACTTGTTCAAAACGTGTTGTTTAGATTAATAAACTTATATATGTGCAGATTATTTCTTAACTTTTTTACCATACAATGAGTAAATACCCGTCTTGATCTTCGCGTTCCTCGGCATTTTGTGCCATAACCCCTCAGTCAAGCTAGGCCGCCTTGCTGACAAGTTACCCTTTAGCCACCTCCATTGAACATGGAAGTGACCGAGGGCACCTCAAGCAACGCAATGCTAAGCACGAATTCTGACAGTTACTCCGCAAAACGGTACCTAGGCCAAGAGTAATAGACAAACTAAAGCCCAGGTAACAAGTGGAGATAATTACTGATAAGGTACTCAAAATTCCCTTACCAGTTGCACTTTAACTAGAGAACACATATAACGAAGACATATAAATACACAATCAAGACTAACTCAACTTATCGCTACGCCTCAAGGTACTAAAATATTCCCTCGAGGTGGAAACTAAACTAACTTATAACTAAGAAACACTCAATACTAAAAGACTAAGAACTAATATAATATAATATCCGACAAGGTACTCGATATTCCCTCATCGGTAGCTTAAACTAAAGGACACAGGACATATAAATAAACATACAGAACGAACACAACTTACGTTAAACCCTCAAGGTACTGGAAATATTCCCTTGAGACAAAGAGTTGAGTAAATACCACATAATATCTGACTGAACTACCTTAGTTACATCTTTAATTTGATATTTCACCGATTTTTAATTTAAAATTAAACAAACTCAAGAGCTACCTTCTTTCTTTCATTTACCTCTATCTGAAATGCAAACGCATGAAAATATAACTTCTATATTAAGCTTTTAGCAGCAATGACGTTTGTTTAAAATAAAATACTTTGTTTAAAATAAAATGAACTTTGTTTAAAATAAAATATGTCTCACAAATAGTTCTCTCTGGTTACTTTTTTTAACCACCAGAAAAAATGGTAGTTCATAGAATCACAACATGTTTTATGCAAGGTGTAGCATCTTATGTAATATTACTTCATAAAACAGCTAACTCTTCTTAAATCGAATAGACAGATAAATATCAAGTAAAAAAATATAAACTTCTTGTTCTTGCTATAAAAAAATAATTAATACATTTTATATGTTGTTTTATATATATAAACTTTATATGTTGTCTTGCCGTGCCTAGTCTACACTTGTGTTATTTGCAATCAATTAATAAGTTGAATATATACTAAACTTATAATTTATATACAACTTATTAAGTTGAATTCCAGTAATTCTATACTTTAAATTTTCTTCTTCAGTTTCGAGTCGAATGCGTTTTAAGTATACTTCAAGGAATGCAGCTTAGAAAAATTATTCAAATCTCATTTATTATTTTTAAGGCTTTGAAATCTCTGTTTTGACAGTATTTTTTTGACTGAATTTTCTCCAAACACATATTGGTTAGATTTATTGAAGCTCAATTATACAATATAAATTCCTTGATGATTTTCTACCAAAGGTGCAATAAATCTTTGCAAATAGTGTTAGAATATTAATAATTTGCAAATAACCATTTTTAACAAGCTGTAGCAATATATTTATGAATAATTGGTCTATAATCAAATATCACTACTAAATATTTTAAGGATTTAACTAAGTTTGCTTTTCTCTATTCAATAAAAGGTACATAAACTTACTTTAAAATTTTATTAGGTTGAAAAATTATCGTACTTCACATTGACAATTGAGGACTAGGCGTAGAGATACATTAAAAATGGCTCCCAATTCTAAGGTAGTTGGAAATGAAACAAATAGGAGAAGATAATCAATAAAACCAGAACATCCATTTCCTTATCAAACTGTTTTTTAGGCAGTAAAACATACATCATATCCCGAAGTCCTAAAATACATAATTTTGAGGACAGCTTCTATTAATTAACTAAGTGCATTGATAATGGTTGTGCTTTAAGATGTCCATCCTATGGGAAAAATATTTCTATACGATTGCCTCTGTCTCTCTCTCTCTCTCTCTCTCTCTCTCTGTGTGTGTGTGTGTGTGTGTGTGTGTGCAAGCTCAAGAACAAAAAAGAAATAGTTATATTCACTTAATTTCACAAAAATAGTCCTTCAAGGTCGATTTATTCTTTAATAAAATATTTCTGTTTGTTTATTGAATAAAAGTTCAACGAACTGATTTGTAATAGCGGTAAATGAACTTCTTTCAAAAAGCACTGAGTAAGTTGATACGGTTATTAAACAAAATGCAGTGAAATATAGATAACATGTATTAAATTCAATTCATATTAATTAAACTGAGGGGCAGAAATCAAAGAGTTCAATATTTAATTCGTTTTGGGGAAATTTGTAATATTTAAAGGAATAATTATTAGTATTGGTAATAATTGTTGCGACTAATAATATCTGGTAAAGGTTATAGTCATGCATGTATTTATTTCATAAGGAATATATTTTATGACAAGTTATATTTTCAATGAGGTAAATAAAAATAGTGTGACGTTTCACCAAAATTTCCTAAGTTAGTGTTCAAAATGGAAATAACGGATGTGTTACACGTTCTAATGATACCTTACAAAGAAATAGATATTTCAGAGAATAATTATTATAAAAACCATACTATTTAACCAATTCAATGATTGTATGTGTAGGTCCATATTTTTTCCAGTATATGTAAATTTTATAGAAATTCTCCTAAGTTACTCAGTTTATACTTTCCTGTGTTCTCCCCATTTTTTCTCAGATTTTACTGCAATAACTTATTTAAGCACATAACCTTTTTCTTAATAAAGAAATTAATAAGTAAATACTACCTTCCTCCCCACTTAATTGAGTTCCTGGTTGTTTTCATTGAAGGAGGGATGAATGCCTAATTTACTTTCTAGAATTTCAACAAATATTTTATTTTTGTACTCATGAAAGATAAATGCCTATAGGAAATATGTGCACTTCTGAACATCACAGTTGTGGTCACTATCTGTGACCACACTGGGTCTGCTGTGTGGTCACAGATTGCAGCACCGGTACCTCCACAAATGTCTTCAATTCTCTCATTCCATATATGTAATTTTATAAAACATATCGTCATTTTATATACATGCACCGAGTATTTTAATTATGAGTAACGAATATTTTTTATTTAGGTTAAAAAAACTGCCAATTGATTGTACAGTTTTAGAATGACGAAAACAACTTAGACTACATTATAATATCTCAGAACACATTTATTTCAGTGGCATAAAAAAATAATTAATTAATAAATAAAATAATTGTAGTTGTTTTAAAAATCTGGAAATTTATCAAGTTTTTTTTGTCACTTTCCTGATAATACCAACATTTCATGACTCAATAGTAAATAGTTTAGGAGAAAACAAAATATTGTTTAAAAACATATTTTTGTTAAAAAGTGACTTTCCAAGCGTGCATAATTGCTTCCAAACAAAGAGAACATCTGCATTATACGGCCCATTATTGTGTACACAGTATTATACAACATTATACTGTTGCGTGTCACAAACATTTGGGTATACATCCCCCCCCCCCCCCCCCCAAACAATTGGATGCACTCCCCCCCCCCCCAACACACACACACACACACAGACATAAAAAAAACGTCATAAAAAGACTTTAAGGACCTCAAAACATGTGAATCCGTCAAATTCTGGAGATAGAATTTTTTCACCATTACTGTACTTTACTTACAGTAAAGAAAACATTTATTTTTGATAATTGATTTCTTTTGGTATATGTTAAAAGTATACAATATTTTAACTTGTAATTGAAACACATTTTGTTAAATGATATTAACAATACAGAGCTACTTTGTAAGTAAAATAATAAATTAGAATTTATTATTTAATATCAAAAGTTCATTTTCTGATTTTCCTTCATTTCATTTTATTTGTACTGTTAACTCTCTTTAAAGAGAATTTTGTTACATGACATTTTTATCTTTATTATTTAATGCGTTTTTCTCAGTTCTGTTTACACTGTTACTAGTCATTTAATTATATTCTATTTAATGGTCATAAATGCTATTTATGGTAAAGCTTCTTTCGCAAAGTATATGTTTCTAATTATTAACAAAGATCTAATCATATATTTATTTCATTCTCGTTTGACTTCTGGTAATTAGTTCCAACAACGATGAATTTTATTAAACATAACTAATTTTCCATAATAATTGATAGTTATTTTGCAATATTTCTTTTAATAATTCATTTAAATTGATTTTTTTTTTTTGGTTAATTGTACATAGATATAATAAATATACTGCGTTTCCCGAATCGTATATTTTATTTCTTTTAAATTACATTACTTTCTGGAAAAGTGCAAGGAAATGAAGTACGTTAGATCAGTGAATAGATTATGTACTCACATTATGTACGGCCAATTCTAGTACACAAAAGAAAGTTTTACGAAAATTGAAATTCTGGGCAAAAACTCCTTCACAAAATTGAAAGATACCTGCTATGTTTTTTTAAATCAGTGGTCTATATAATAGAACTCACTATGTCTTCCTCCATATTCATACAGTTACTTCAACAGAGATATTTTCTTAAAGTTTGGTGACTAAAGCATAAAGCTCTTAACAGGTAGTCATTGATTGTTTTTGTGTTTCAGATGTCCACAAAACAACAGTAATTAACAAAATAAATAGTTAAAGTTAGATGGAATGTAAATGGTGTAGATTATACCATTATTAAACATTAAATTATACCATTATACCATTATTAAACCATCATTAAATAGATAAAAAGATTAATCTAATTATTATGTAATGCAATTTATTCTTTGATGTATCGTTTCTTTCTCAACGACGTTCTAAACATGAGCCTAAACAATGAGAGTTCTGTGCTGAATGTTCTAATAAATGATTTGTATTACCACCTCGTTGTCTTAGACTAGCAACCCCAAAACTATTACTGTCATAATAATGCTTTGGATTAAAACACTCACATTCAAAACAGGTAGTTTCAAAAAATTAAAACAGAAAAGGTCCAGTATATTTCATATATGTTTTAGATGTAATATTAATGCGAATGGAATATCACTACTCTTTGGTAAAGGAATAAAGACAGGAATGATGATGAAATGTTATTTCTTCTGATACTTTGGAATGTTTAATTAGAAAGAAGGGCTTGTTGAGGCTAATATTTCATACAAGATCACTTTGGTTTGGTCATAAATTCACTCTTTATCATATTATAGTCTTTCTTTTCCGAGTTGGTAAACTATTGTTGTGGATAAATACTACTTCTGCTGGATACAAAACTAAGAGACGCAAGTAACCGACTCCTTCACGTTGACTCCCTTAAAAGTCTCATTGACCCTCAGGAGTCCATATACTTTCGGGTACTTGAGTCAGACAGCAATCTTGCATACCTTTGCACAGGAACGTTAGAATTCTCTGCAACTTTGGACGATAATGAAGTTAATTTTTTTTAACGAAAAGATAACATAAACTACCTAATAATACACTCCCGGAAAACATGTATTTATAGTTTGCTAGAATTGAGTTACTAAATATAAATGTAGTTAAATCTGTATTAATTCCAAAGAATGTTACGTAAGTAGGAAAAATTAGTGCAGAGACAATTAGATCTAAAACTTTACTACAAGAAATAATAACATGGGTAAATGGTCAATTATTTGGGTTATTAAAGTGATATTTTATTTTTTAGTTTCATTTTATAAGAAACCACGACGGCTTAAACTTAGAGCACAGTCAACATTTGTTCAAATGAATCAATAAATATTCAGACTATTCTTTATTTCATTTCATATGATTAAAATAAATATGTGTGATTTCCATAAATTATATAGATCTTCCTAAAATTTGATTAAACACTTGATATGAGCTGGATTTTTGACATATTATGATACTGGTTCAGCAGAAAAATTTGAAAATTTATCACAAAAGTCAACATTAGACACAATTGCTATAATTTTTTTAAATTTAAAAGGATGTACATACTTCTGCTTGAAATGTGAACTTTGGGACAATAATCCATTTCTACGAGAAAACTAATTTATATATCGGTTACCAAATGAAAAATGAACAATTGTGCAGCTTATTTTCTTTATTATTTTTAATAATAACCTCTCTAAAGGTTCCCTTGCAATATAAAAGATCATTTAATTTAGATAGTTAATGCAAGTGTAATAAAGCTGATCTTTGTTTAATTTAATATATTGTATGCATAACAATTTAATGTGTGCATACATATATTAACTGATCCTACAGCGTTTTCTCGTACATAAGATTACGTGTGCAAAAGTTTGTAAATATATAAAATTTTCAAGTTTTGTTGCCATTATGTTTATAGTCTTTCTGTAGATTACTTTTATGCATCTGTTTTAGCATACTTCACGCCTTCAAATAGTTTCGAATTTGACATTTCAGAATTATTAAGCTAATTATTTTAATTGTTTAATAAAAATTTTTTTTTTGGCTGTTGGACCTTCAACAATAGTTCTAAGAAGAATGTTTGCCAAAGACATAAGAAACTTCAATATTGTAATAAAGGATCTAGAAGTAGGAGAAAGTTGAGTTCTTTTTAAATGAGGAGCTTTGAAACAGAAGTTAGACGGGTACAAGGCTTTGAGGTTGTGTGAGATGAGCGGAATCGATAGAGAACGTCGCTGAACGGGTACAACAAAGCAGGGAGAAAGGTGTTCTTCAAGGAAAGAGCCAGCGAGAAAGGTAAGTGAAAAGCAGTATTGTTTGCTTATATATCCGAGTTGGCGGGGGGGTTATTAATGATGGTATTGACAGCAGTCAGGGTGACAGGGGCTTTGGGCGGAGGCGTGCACGTGTGTCGGCCAGGTTCCCATGGAAACGGCCGTTACTAGCGGCCCTGATGACGGCCAAACTCTACCTTCCTACCTGACTTACCTTGCCAACCCACTTCCACCTCATATCATGGCATACAAACCACAGTCAGGTTTGTGGTTTCTAACATTTGGACCACTTTTATGCCTTTAATTACGATTCTTATAGCAAGGGTATTGATACTCAGACATCCTTGGTCAGAACGGAATGGTTAAGGTGTTTAAATAGAAAATAAAAACAGACTTGGAAACAATGTTTAAAGTATTCAAAAAAACTTTGCCTGTCGTTAGGAATTATTTTATTCAATTATATCGAAATATTCGTTTGAACTATTTTAATGTGGCTATCGAGTAGACTCATTATCACTGTAAGGATTTATAGAAAGGTTGTAATATTTCAGGCCATACAGTTCATATCATATACATATTGAGTTTATGTTAGAGTTCAAGGAATACGACAAACTACTACATTCAAATAAGAAGATGTACACTCTGCAACAGTTATAGACATTTAAACAACCTCGTTAACCGGCGGCCACATTCAATTGAAATTCTTTACAATGCTTGTTATCATGGTGCAGGGATTGAAGATTTTCATCATATCTTTCTCACTACCTGATTGCTACAGCATATTTTAGGTGGTAGATATAATTGCGAAAGAGCGATGTCATTTATACATTTTCAAGGAAAGATAGTCACACAATATTTTCTCACAGTAGTGTGCATATCATGCCGGTTAGCTTGAGGATTCTTATATATATTTTCAATATTTTCAATATATATTACATATATCAGTTCAAAAACGAAGAAAAGTAACACACAGAGAAAGAGACACACTTACAAACTCAAATTTTCGGATGATCCTTCTTCAGGAGAAAATAGAAAGGGCGACCAAGCACGCCGGAAACACAACGGCAGGAAACCTAGCTCAAAAATGAAGAAAAGCAACACACAGAGAAAGAGACACACTTACAAACTCAAATTTTCGGATGATCCGTCTTCAGGAGAAAGTAGAAAGGGCGACCAAGCACGCCGGAAACACAACAGCAGGAAACCCTTTGCGTCCAGTTTGGATAGTTTTTTTTTCGAATTTTGAGTGATATATATATAACTTTAAATTACACAAAGCACAACACAGAAAAAAGAATAAAAAGAACACTTACAGAATTCAATATTTCAAACTGTTGTTCGTCATCAGGAGTAGACTAGAAGAGAGGACGAAGTGAGAGAGATCTCCCCACGTCGAAGAACGGAGCGCGATATATATATATATATATATATATATATATATATATATATATATCAGGGGTCTCAAATAAGTGGCCCACGAAGTTACTTCTTGCGGTACACCATACAATATGAATAAGCATACTCTTAAAGTGAAAACACACACTCTTGATGGAGTATAAACCAAAACGGGTTATTGAAAAGTAGAAATACATAAACGCTTCAAATTTATGAAATGCTCTCATGTATGCAATAGTCGGCTGGTTGTGCGTAAATGCTTTTACTTACGCCACCATTTTGTAGTAGTTCTTTTTTTAACTTTATTCTTTTATTTTTTTCTTCTAATAAGAGATAAAATTAAAATGCTACTTTCTGATAAATTATAACATTATTAAAACTCCTTTTCATCCGCAATAAAGCAATGACGTAAATCTTTGCAGTTATATGAATACAAACTTTCTCTTCTGATGTTTTACTGTGAAATTTTATTTGTCAAACGAACATTTTACCGAGATTTTGTTTGTATTTGACTGTGTTGAAAGAATAGTGCGCAGACAATTCATTGATATCCATTATCAATCATATCTCAGTTTAACAACAGAAAACGAGAAACACATGGGTATTTTGAGAAACTGGGAAAAGAAATCCTCAAGGGAATAATGGGAGATTTAAAGATAACTGGAAGCTGGTGTACTTTGTGACAATAGTCAAAGAAATGGTGCAATATCTAATAGTCTGACAAATCTTTGCAGAAATGAAAAAAATACAACATGAATTAGTATTATGAAACTACTCACATGAAATATGCTGTGTTCACAGGTAAACTAAGGGAGAACGAATTACGTCAGCCGGTTTCTAATAAGTTGAAACGGAAAATTTTATTTATTAATATAAACAGAGACAGTAAGGATGCTGTGCTGGCTAGCTAAGTGTTAAGAGAGTTGATCGTATAGTTATCAAGTTTTCATATTTCATGAAAGATTATCTACTGAAGATAACAGTTTCTGTGCCAGTCATGTCAATGGAATTTCTGTCAATGTTTATGAACAGTTATGTTCTTCTGCAAAAGAATTTCAGAAGTATTCTACTTCAACCAATCAAAGAATAAGTAATTGTCAAACGACTTGTCGAAGTAACGTTTGTCCTAAACAGACTTGTTAAACATCTTTTCCGTTTATTAGACTTTGTACTGGGCTAGTGGGCGGCTTACACCATCACACATGCCTAGCTGAAGAGATCCGAAAGAGCGAAACAAAGCAGGAAGAAAAATATCATCTCCACTGAAAGTGGGCCTGAACCACAACTTTGGCTATAAAACCTTGTCATGTTTCAGTTTAACAATTCCATGTAGTCGTTTGACAATTCCAAAACCATCTGACGGGGAGAAGTCGTTTGACAAAGTCTGTTTAGGATAAAAGTCACTTTGACAAGTCTTTTGACAGCCCCAAATAGGCAGTTAGCCTTTATCCAATCGTTCCAACGCTAATTCGCGTTGCTGATGAGTCACCGTATGACGAAAACGACAGAATGAAATTCCAACACAGTCGTTTGACAATTCCAAAACCAACGGGCGGGAGAAGTCGTTTGACAACTCCAAAAGAATAAGTAGATCAGATAAATATTTTACATTCTGTTCATAAGAGGTGTTGGCAAACAACCACACACAAGAGAAGAACTACTGGATTGAATACTAATGGTGGAATTAAACTGCTGACAAACTGACCGGACCTGCTGAATGTCTGTTAGCTCAAGACATTTTAGGCAATAAATTTAGAATGTAATAAGTGATGTACAAACTCTAAATAATTAAAATTAGTATGAATTTTGAATCACAGAGAGTTTAGAAATAGCGCATTTCCTATTTTCAAACATTTATCGTTGAGAAACAAGTTAAATAGAATTAAAGAGGATTACCGAACATTTCCTTATAAGAAGACAAGAAATCAAAATGTGAGAGGCTACCTTGGACCTATGAAAGGAATGATAAGAAAGGGATAAAGGTGTTGTTCGCTGTATTTGCTCTATATTGATTCAGAGAATAAAATCCAGAGATTATGTAGTAGTTTACACTTAACTTTACCATAAGTAAAAAAATGTCAAACTGGTTTACAACATAATGTCAAAAGCATTCAAATTCAATCAAAAGTCAAAATAATTACATTTTATTGAAAAAATACTTTTTTGTTGTTTTCAAAATTTAAAAATGTTTCCATTTTTAAGGTCCTATCTGTTTATCCAATATATACGTGTCCAAAATCATTGCACATTAGTCTCTAAAACCCATTTTAATTGATTTTTGTCTGTACTTACAAATTGCAGGGAGAAAGATTTACATTAATTAAAAAAAGAAATGACTTGTAAAAGTCAAAATACTTAATATATTTCTATTTATGTACTGCATGCTAAATATAATAATAATGCTGAAATAATAAGAATTCATATAAAATTTAATGGCATTTTCATTAATAGAATATGTTTATAAATTATTGAAAATGAAGTAATTACTTTCTCAGAGAGCTGTTAATCTTCTCCGGCCGGGAAGAGGTATTCAGGTATGCAGTGATGTGAACAACGTGGGTGCCTTACCAGTCCCATAATCAATCCGGCTACATGGTTTACTTCTCTTTTAAATCATAACTTCTATTATATGTAAAATTCTTCCCCGGCACTTCTAGTGATAGTGTCTTCCATCTAGACTTCACTCGGCGTGATGCATTCTATGTGGATTTAACAACCACTATGTTAAGCCTACGCATGAATAATCATAGGTCCTAGGTCAGTCGAAATTGTTCACTACCGGTTGCAATTCATGCAAATTCCCATAGTCTAAGTTCCAATGAATGTTTCAGAGTTCCAATACTAAAAGCAGTCCGTCGACACAATAAATCTATCACTTTAAGCGCTTCTGAAGAAGCCCATTTATGGATCCTAGGAGCTCGTTTACATCCGGGTATGAAACAACCTCAAGCGTTAAGTAGTATTCAGAGTTGTTTTTTTATTTGTGTTAATTTATTCATTTTCTGTTCAATTAAATTTTATAATTGTAAAAATTTCTGTATTATTATTTTTTCTCCATTATTATTCTTCAGCTATTTCTATTATTTGTTTCGTAAAGTTATTCTGTAAAGCTCTCCAGTTGGCTTTCGTCCACTGAACTTCATTTTCTGAGGACGATCGTTGAAAGGCACGAACTATTAAATATGAGTCTTAGTTATAATTTTGCTGTAAAGTTATAAGGTAAATATATATTGAGAAAAAAGAAATCAGGAATTATCCAGACTGCATATTCAAATATGCAAATATGCATACGACTTCTTAATGTAATTAAAGCTATTTTAGCTAGAAGTTTGAAATTTTTAAAAATCATAAATACGAACTATTACACTAAAATAGTAAAAACAAAACTGGTATTTATCTAAACATAACAGGTCTTCTATAAAACAAATGAGTTCATTCATCATACTTCAATAACCCAGAGATAATATGATTTATACGAGTATAAACAAAAAATTTACATTTGATATTAAGGTCCAAAGATTGATTAGTGAATTATAAAAAACAAATTCATCATACCATAGAAAGCATCAGAAATTATGTTTGATTGGTTTTGATTTTATTACAAGTAAAAATTTATACTTCTTATATCTGATACTAAGTCATTATCACTTCAAATTTTTTTATTAGAGCTCTAACCATCAATCTTAACGATTGACGCAAAATATTTTTAAGTCAATGTAAATAAATCCGACAAGAATAGCAGGTGATCCATTAGTCCAGGATGAATAATCAGTTTTTATAGCTATATTGCTCTTTATATTAATTAAAACTTTACGACTTCTTTTATATAAATTGATAATTTCTTTTGAATTCTTTGTCAATATTTCATTGTTTTTAATCAGCGGTTTAGCGTCAAAAAACATTTTCTGAAAATAGAAAATGTACTATAACGCCCCTTTGATTAATGTTATTTTGAAAAAATTACCTTAACTCACCCCCACATAATGCTCTAATTTTAGGTATAATTTTATTTTTATCATTCAAACGGTATGTCTTGTATTATCCTTACAATCTTTGAGATTGAATGATAAGTCAAAATTTTTACATTTTGTCGAAGAAAAATATTTTTTGAGTTGTTTTAAAAATTTGAAGATTTTTTTAGTTATTTAATTTGTAGTTTGGAAGATAATAAAACATTTTCAAAACTCTAGAATTAGTAGTTTTGGGAGAAAAAAAGTTGTTTAAAAACACATTTTGGCCAATAAAGTGACTTTCTCATCATGCAGAATTACTCCCAAACTATACAGAATATGCACACTATGAGGCCATTTTTTTGTAAAATATTAATTTGGTCCATCCGACATTGTGAACTGTAGTGTCTATAATAATTTTTGGATCCACAGACAAATCTATACACACACACAACCAGACATCATCGAAAAAACTTCATAAAACGACTTCTGCGACTTCAAGACATGTAATTCCGTCAAAATCTCGAGATCGAATTTTGTAACGATCACTGTATTTTTCTTATAGCAAAGTAAAAATACACTATTTATTGATATTTTTGTGAAATCATATAATATTTACAATCTTTAAATGTAAAGGAGTGAGAGGGAAGATGATTTGCCACCTGTATGCATGTGGCAAATAACGTCCACGTGTGGTACTCATTAAAATGTAGTACATTCATGTCTATTATTACAAACACCATGGTGACCTACATTTGTCCTTTTCAGGGAAGATCAGTGCAAAGTACAACCTAACCTTATCTAGTTATGTCTGCAGTCAATAATTTTTTATATTGTTTTATGTGTTTGCTGGTAGACTTATTTGTTTATTATACGTGTGGTTTTTTCGAGTTTCGTATTACTTATTTGATTGGTGGTAGCGTGTTGTAGTATTTAATTAATTTATTTTAATAAATTAAGTCAGTAAGTCAGCCTCTATGACTTACTTATGCCAAGCACGAATTCGAATCCTGTCCCGATGTATATTTTTGGAGTACTCAAGTTTCGTAACAGGATGATTTAAGAATTTTCGTCAGTCCCTACTTTAAGAATTAAGTCATGAGCAGGCAGTCCGGAGTCAAGAAATTCAATTAATAATGAACTTCTTCCTCATCACCAATCACTCTGTTTACTGACTTGTAAGTTCTTTCCGCAGCTTGACACAGTGTAAGAACTTGTTTATTGATTTTCCCTGCTTCTCTCATTTGTAGGAGTGAGAATTGTTCGTTCACAAAAAGCCAGTTATTCTGAATAGATGGCAGGTCTTGAACTTCGGGAAACACCTTGTCAATTATCTCTTGCTGGGAGGTTCAATGCAAATGAAATTGAAATCAACTAACAGTACCTACTGTGTCTGTGAAGTTTGCCAAAGACAGCTTAGAAGTTCAAACTTCGCTTCTACATTGAATTTTCAATCCATTAAAGGCTTAGATTTTTAAGTTAGACATACACAAACCTACTTTCAAAGTTTCAGCTCACTGTATCTTATCGGCTTTGAGTTTTCTTGTGACAAAATTTTGTGGATAAACCGACACAGTGACAGAAATTTTTCTAAGGATAGATTTGGTTTCTCTAATGCATGAAACGTACACATAACTTGAATTGAGTCAGTTCCTAGCAATGTACAGGCAAAACCTTTCTTTTATTTATAGTTTCTGGACCGTTATATACGATATACCGATATACCGCTATATACGATGCAGTTTCGTATATATGAATACATTGTTATGATGACATCTAAAGTGTGGATGTTTGGAACGGAATGTGATTTGATTTATTTCATATCTTGCATTGAACCACCAAAGCATTTAAAATAGTTTCTTAAATTATTTGTTTTCAAGATTCAAATCATTTCTTAATCATGACAGTATAAAATAATAACTTATATAATGAAATTTTTTAGACAATTCATAAAAAAATCTAATAGAATACTCTAAGCAGCCGTAATTTTCTAAAGTGCCGTCAGATTTTTGAAGGGATAGAGATAACAACAGAAAGTAGTACAAAAATTTAGTTTTTT
This sequence comes from Hermatobates lingyangjiaoensis, assembly GCA_026182355.1. Taxonomy (NCBI): domain Eukaryota; kingdom Metazoa; phylum Arthropoda; class Insecta; order Hemiptera; family Hermatobatidae; genus Hermatobates; species Hermatobates lingyangjiaoensis. Next base: position 2,178,012 of record JAPFBL010001924.1, on the reverse strand, counting down.
ACGTACTTGACTGCGTTTAATTTGAAGTACTTTTGAATTTTTTTTTCTTCAGAAACAAGAAGGCCTCTTCATTGCTTTCATTTCAACTGTGTTAAAGAAACCATCGGAAATTTGCTCTTTTTGTAGGAACCAGTTTTTCTGAGAATTCCTTTTCTCCCAGACCAAAGGCTATTGTTAATTAAAGTATGAGTATATTTCAAGGCAGGCTCCATCTTAAGAATATAATATTTAATGAAGCACATTGTGGCAGCCCCGGGGGGCCAATCAGGATCTACAATAGGGCCACCTGCCGTCTCGACCCAATGGCGTTCCTCCGTCGTCTCCCTCGCACCAATACTCACTCTCTTCCTCTATCTCCATCGCACAAAGTAATAGCTCCTAAATAGCCTATCGATCTTAGCCACGCCGTATCGAGACAAGCTACAAATGTGAACCTTCACAACAATCGATTTATAACTCTTTAATAGACTCTAATGCTCCCTCTCTTTCCACCCTCTCACTTGCTCTTCCATTGCTCGCTCTCCCATGCCTCTTCCATCCAGTAAAAAGTGCTAACTACATATTAAAGGCCATCCCACCACCATCAATATCAGTCTCTCAGCCTAGCTCAATCCAAAAATTAACCACCGAACTCCATCCAGTAATAACCTATCAGACTAGAAAAAATTACTTTTCATCCATTTCCTTTGCAAATAAATAATAATTATGTATAATTACATACGTAAATAACAAATTAATATACGTTCCAAACAATTAAGGAGATATCTTATACCTTACTGTATAAAAATCACTTAAGCATTGTTTAGCGACTGTATTTACATACTGGGAAGAATACAAGTATTAAAGATAGTGAACTTGTAGGCAGTTGATAAAATAGAACATACTACTTAACATCATCTAGACAACATAACCTCACTGAATCTTGTGCCTCATAGGTTTAAGCTAATGTAAAATAAATTATAACAAACTACCTCGACTTTTATAAAATTTTAATTAAAATTAAATTTGAACTACAAGTTGTTTATATAATTTATTTGGATGAAAATTACTGACCATTATACCGCCAATATCTTTTTGAACCTTCGACAGGCTTTAATGAAAGCCTATTTTGAAAGCCACTTATTCAATATTCCTTGTATCCACCACTTAGTCGTACCTGAAATATTTTTAAATTTGTAAAGATTTAGAATAGTTTACATGCTATTTAGTTAATTTGTTTGTTATTATTTGTGCCATGTAATGTATTATTGGAAAAATATTTAATGTTTTTTTCACTGTCAGATTTAATGCTTATTCTTTTTGTTTAAACTGAGTGCATATACGTATAATGTTTTAAGATATAGTTCAATAATGTAGTTTGTTCAAAATATACATGCAAAAGTTATCAACTTCATTAAATGGCAAAAATTGATGTTAAATGAAATATATATATATATATATATATATATATATAATACATTTCATCTAATGTATTGTACACTAGTTTAAACGAGAATTTGAAAATCATCCTTAAACATTAATTAAGCCGTGAACGGAAAGATATTACGATTTGCATGCAGTTACTTAACACTGACTAAAAAAGGTAAAAAAAGCTGAAAGTGAGTTTAACAGAGACATCACAAGCATTAAAACATAGAAACATATATGTAAGCAGACCAACTGCCTAACTAACAGTCATCAAACATTTTCTGAATTTAAAAATCTAAGACTTACGATATAGTGAGATAAGAAGAACTCAGAAAATGTGGTGTGAAAAGCCAAACGACATTCGAGTTATGTGAAATCATTTTATATATAAATGATATATATATATATATATATATATATATATTTGGGGAACAGTCCTTCATTTATACATGTGAGATTAAATTTTCTGCCCACTTTTGTTGACGGTAACAATAAAAAATGGATAAAAAATCATATGGTGAGTTAATACACCTAGTTCCTAGAGAAATCAAAGTAAGACCACGAGATTTGGAAAAGAAATCCAGAAAACTGATAAAGACAAAAGTGGGCAGAAAATTTAATCTCACATATGTATATATATATATATATATATATATATATATATATACAATAAAATAAAAAACGAAGGAAACACACAGAAAGACACAGACATAACTCACATCGATATTTCGACAATCGTCGTCATCAGGAGGTGCGAAGAGCGAAGAGCGAAGAGTCCCGCAGGAAGACAGGGCGGTACTCACAGGGCGGTATATATATATATATATATATATATATATATATATAATATATATATTGTTAGAAAGGGAGAGAATTGAAATTAGTGACCCATAACAAATTTAGAGATAGTTCAAGCCATGTTTGAAAATCTAAGAGCAATTTTTCCTAAACAGAAAAATAGGAAAAATTGACTCTTCACTCGTTAAAAAGATATTTCAAGTAATACTCTCTCTATCCATAGAAGCAGGCAACATGATTTAAGAGTAAACAACACATTCAGTAGAAAAGCTTATTGAGTAGCTATATTAAAAAAGAGTGAATCAGGCAATGGCCGATGACAGTCATCTGATTCAAAAATATGTATAAAAAATATTAGTTAATCAGAATAATATATTTTAAACATAACAAATTCAAAACATTCAGTTTCTAATTTTTGATTTTATATTGGAATTGTCTTTATTCATTAAACACATCAAATGCTAACTAACTGAAAGATATAGAGTTACTTTTCAATTGAAGCAGTTTTTGTTTCTGTTAGTATGCATTATTTATAAAGTTACCTTCTACCTTTGAAATCTCAAATGGGTCTCCATGAAATTTCATATCTGAACATTTTGACACAATATGAAGGAAGTGTTATCGTGAATCGCTTTGATTTCTGAATTAAACAATCAGACGGGTAAGTGAAACTTCTAATCACAATTTGATGTTATCTTATTATCAAAGAATGTGTTTAATAGGAGGATTAGTTCTAATTAAGTTGAGTGTAAGGAACTTCATATTTGTTCCAGTTATTATTGATTAGAAACTAGAAATGGTGCAATATTAGTGTTATCTAAAGGCTAACTGTGCGACATCTGGATAAGAAAACACCAAAGCTTAACGGAACTACTCTTTGCGCCGGGTATGCAAGGAAACTTACAAATCAAGCCACCAAGATCACCATCATCAGGTTATTTCCTTTTTTTTTTTTTTAAATAAATAATATTTTTAAAGATATCTCCATACAAAGTTCACCAATAATTCAAAACTTAGAAAGCTAAGGTAATTCAGATAACCTTATTTGGCTTCAAACTCAAAAAGCCATAGTGCCTAATGTAATACTGTTCAAATCACCTGGTTAGATTATTATACTGATTCTGTATGTCAATAATGTATTTCATATAATTCCATAGAAACTAATTTGATGTGGTCTATACTCAACTTTACTACAAGTAAACTTAATATCAAACTCATTGACAACCAAGTGATTTGTTGTTATAATTTAATGAGCACAAATATACATATTGATCAATAATGTATCATTTGTATAAATGTGGCTATAATCATTCTATCTATTCTTATGTGGCTACAAACAACAAGAAATCATTAATCAATCTGACATGTTGTTTATTAAACTAAGGGCTGGAATCCGAGCCTGTACGCTCCGAGACCACCCCTGGTATATTGTATTGCTTATTCTGATAACTGAATTCAATTTCGGATTTTAAGTTCCTTAATGACATTCATAAATTTACATGGAGCAGTATCTCGTTTCTATAGATTTATTTATTATTTCAAAAAAATCTTTATCCTAGCAAAGGGAATTGGCTTGCTTTCAGATATAATGTGATCAAATATTCCTACCTCTTCTATACAGAGACCTCATTAATCTTATAAGGTCAAATACAGTTTCCAATCATAGTACTTTCTTAGATCAATTTCTAATAGATGGTCTACATATTTTTTTTAATTCTCCCTTTATTTTGAAGATAAGGTATTCTCTATAACTGTAAGTTCGATTGGAATGAGCTCAGGAAATAAAATTGGATTCAGTTGTTCTTGCCACACTATTAGCTGCTTTCTTCTTGATATATTTGTCAGCGAATCGTGTAGTGCACAAATACTTCAGACTTCAGTATCAATTCAAATACATTCAAATTGTTCACTAGATCATTGCCAGATATTCCCTTAAAAACATATTATTGCCAAAAAAGTTACTTTCCCATCATGTAATATTGTCTTAAAGCAATAGGCCACATCTAAACTATATGGCTCATTGTTGTGTAAAATATCAATTTGATCTATCAAACTTATGGACTGTGGTGTGTCCATAACCTTATGAATACACCATACCATTAGTACCATACCCACCCATACACATAGAGACATCATAAAAAAAACGTCAAAAAAGAACTTTTAGGACCTCAGAACTTGTAAATTCATCAAAATGTCGAGATCGAATTTTTTCATGATGAGTATGAGAAACGTATACATTTAAAAAAAAAACTTGAAATTTTCAGGACTCTTTCAGAAGTTGACATACACGGGGGGATTTTTTTTTATGCTCAGTAAGTATCTTACAATAACTGTATTTCACTATCTGATAGTAAATTAACTGGAGTGATTTCATGATTTTATTCTAGAGGAGGCTAAGATGAAAATAGGGAGGCACTAAATAATTAAAGACATTTTTGTTTAATCATATCATTTGTATTACCTTCGTAAGTCACATTGACTGCTGTTAAGCATAAGGTTTCAAAGAATGCGTAGAAATTATATCCAATCCCACAAAGCTCTCACTAATCACTGTTTTCAATCTAATAATCTAAATTGGGTTGAAAAATAAAAAAAATGGTTTCAAGTTGAAGTCTAGAAAGGATTATTAATTGTTAGCGAAGTTGGTTTATTTTAAGGGAAGGCGTTTCGGTGTTGGACGGTTAGGGGGGGTGAAGGCGGTTCCAAAGTAACCAAAAGAATTATTATGGATAATTGATGTTGGAGGGAATTTGTGGAAGTAGGTGAAGGCTGAGAGGGTTCATTATCATAGGCACGGGCTTGCCTGTCTCTGCTCCGCCATTAATCTCCCTTACGTCTCTATGAAATGTGTCACATCCCTGTCCCCAAACCTTCCCTTCTTCCCACCCCATCTAAACTTCAATTCTTCATCAACATTTTTTTTTTCAACTTTTAAAATTAAAATATTCACTTAATTACCTGTATTTAAAGATTAAAAATTAGCTAATTCTCCTATTATCAGTACTGCTGCAAAAATTTCAAACAAACTGTTATACAATGAATGTATCACCGGAAAAATTATTTAAATCGTAAAATAATGTAAATATTAATAATTACAAGATATATTATTTTAAATATAGTTAATGGGTTAGTTCCACTGAGGTTAGTAATATTAGAATTAGTAATAATACAATCCGTCATACCTCGTAAAGTCTCAGAAAAGCTTGACCGGTTTCGTGTCCGTCTGGATCCCATCTTCAAGAGCTTCAAGAGTGGTCAGTTAGGTCAGTTAGGTGCTCTTGAAGATGGGATCCAGACGGACCCGAAAACGGTCGAGCTTTTCTGAGACTTTACGAAGTATGACGGATTGTATTATTACTAATTCTAATATATTATTTTATTCTTGTAAAATTCTCACAAAATTAAATGAAACTATATTGAAATCTGAACAAAAATAATGTATATAAAATTCAACAGTTTCATTTCAATTAATAATTCCTTTAAAAAAATTACCAATAAAATAAATTTACAATAAAAAAATGTAAAATATATAATTACATATGTGTTCAATAAGTTAACATGTCTGAAAAAATTAGACGTAATAAACGTGACCGATAACACAAAGGTACCACCTTTTGATCTGATTTTTGTACAAAATGATCACTCGATAAAAAATATCGTTCATTAAGTTTCCAAGCTTTTTTTTAATAATCATTATTGTATTATCAATAATAATCATTGAACAATTGGATGAAAATGCTCTAGCTAAGTCAAAAACTGATTACGTTGTATTTGTTTACTATTCTGTAGTTACACTATTCTGTATATACATAAATACAGATTACAGATGTCCCTAAAATTGTGAATAATACATTTTTGGAATCTGTAACATTTATTATTTCTGTCTGACCCCAGCCTAACTTTTTTCGATAGTAGTTATAATTGTTTTATTAAAAACTCCATTAAATGTTTCTTGTTAATCATTATTATTAAAATTGAAAAGATGTAAAATTTTCAAATAAACAGTTAATCGTTCTTTTTTACATCAAGGTCCACTTAGGTTGATTACTCAATCAAAATTTGAATAATTATTTAAAACAGCATAATGTTTATGTATCTATATAGTTTACAAAATTAACGGTAAATATCATCTAGAATTATCGAGAGAAATTTGAGAATAATATTTGCATAAATTTACCGGTTTAGTGCGGTGTCTGTTATATGAAGTGCTCATCTCTCGGAAGGTGAAGTGTGGAAGTGTACACAAGTATACACTATACGATCGTCCTTTGGCGGGTAGTTGATTACTTGGAACATTTCACTAAAGTTTGCCACAACTGCTCTGTTTAAAATAAAGGTCAAAAGTGGTCAGGATGACAGAACTGGAGACATGGAAGAATTCATATTAGACTAGGTCGAGCAAGGTCAGTCTGCCAGTTATCCCTTAATTGAGGAGATGGAAGTATACAGTACTAAATCGTTTACAATGATCTGTATATCCAGTACATCACTGTTGAAATGTGTTAGAATCAAACGATTCTCAAAATAAAAAAAAATTCGGTTCAAACAGATTGCATGAATAACAAAGAAGGTCTCTTGACCAAAGTGATTGTGCGACATTAGTTGTACCTTTAATCCAACCTTATTAAACATATTTCATTTCGCTATACTATTTCTTAGCGAAATTTTTTAGCTATACTATTTTCTGGCGATTACTACGTCTTCGAATAATAGACATCATGAGAAGTCCACTCTTAGCTCATGGTCTTACGATTCTAACAACTGGTTGTGTTGATGTGCTAACTATGCAGATTATTGACGACCATTTAAATCATGCTTTAGCTCTAATTGTTGATTTTTGAGAGATTTAAATTTATAAGAGTGAGTTATTTAATTTATAAGTGAGTAATTTAAAGAATACAAATAAAATTATCCTACAGAAAATCAGATATCATAGTTTTTGAAAACATTAAGTCACTTATATCAAAAAAAAATAAAAAAAGAACTGTTTAGTTCATATTAATGCAATATTAAATTTATATATATATATATATTATAATAATATATTATGTATATATATATATATATATATATATACCCACACTTCATATGCATGGTGTCAGTAATTATTTGCACAACAATATTATAAAGTGTTCCGGAGATAGAATATATATATATGTATATATATATATGATTAAACCACAATAAGAATGGGAAAACAAAACTAAGATCTTTCAACCGTAACAAGCGGTCTTCGTCAGAGTCAAAAACCCAACTGAACACTAGATGCACAAAACATCTGGTAAGGAGTTGAGAAGCTTCTCAACTCCTTACCAGATGTTTTGTGCATCTAGTGTTCATTTGGGTTTTTGACTCTGACGAAGACCGCTTGTTACGGTTGAAAGATCTTAGTTTTGTTTTCCCATTCTTATTGTGGTTTAATCATTGATTGTTGTTTCACGTGTTTATTGTGAAATCTTTATATATATATATATATATATATATATATCTAATGTGTTATATTATTATTATTGTTATTATGTTAGTGTTATATTATTTTCATTAATTTATAAACATATTACATTAATGAAAATGCCATTCAATTTTATATAAATTATCAATATTACAGCTTCCCTATTACATTTAGCATGCAGAATATAAATAAAAATATACTAAGCATTTTGATATATGCAATTTATTTCTTTTGCTTAATTAATGAAATTTATTAATGGAATTCTTTTCATTGAAATTTTTAAATAGTGATAATATTGAATTACAATGAGATTAAGGATATAATATGCTATGAATGACTTAAGGCACGACTTAATTGGATAAACAGAGAGGATTTTAAGACAGTGATATAAAGTACATATTCATGATTTAATTAGTGAAGGAATATATGAAACAAATTTAACATTTTTAACAAAAACAATAATTTTTTCAATAAAATATTAAAGTTTTGATTTATTATTGAATGTGAGTGATTTTGAGAAGACAAAAGTCATTACGTTGTAAACCAGTTTGATATTTATTTACTATAGTATAGTAGAGTATAGGCCATCCCAGATCAGTATTATCTTTTATCCTGTCTAAATCGTTTTTTGAATTTATATCATTTTTTTCGTTTATAATTTTTGTCTCACTAAATATTTTTTACTTTTTATAATGTTTTTCCACAGTCATTTAATGATCAAACCACAATAAGAAATGGGAAAACAAGACTAAGATCTGTCAACCGTAACAAGCGGTCTTCGTCAGAGTCAAAAACAGTCATTTACTTGGTATATACCTTTTTTCATATCTGTTTATCCGTTTATACAGTTCTGTTTCCGTTTATATTTTATCTCGATTATTTGGTTCTCCTGCTTATATAGATATTCTTATGCCTACGATTCTTATATAAATATGATTGTCCTCATTTATAAAATTGTTGTCGTTATTATAGTTTTTCTTGTTTATAACACTATCTCATATATATATATAGTTTAACTTGTTTTTCCATTTATCTCCTCTCTCGGTTTCGTTTCGTTTTTTCGTTTCTTTCGTTTTTTCTTTTCTTGTTTTATCTAGTTTTTCAGTGTTTCCTTGTGTCTGTGTGTGCGTGGTTTTTTTTATACTTTACTATAAGTAAAGTATTGTGACCGCGAAAAAATTCCACTTCGAGATTTTTACGGATTTACATATTTTGAGGTCCCCAAAGTAGTTTTATGATGTTTTTTCTATGATGTCTGTGTGTACATGGGTGGGTGGGTGGGCGGGTGGGTGTGTATCCAAAAGCTTTTGCATACTGTACAGTCCACAATCTATGATGCATCTAATTCATATTTTACACCAAAATGCGCCTCAATGTGTAGATGAACCGTATTGTTTGGGTCTAATTATGCATGATAGGACTTTTTTTTGCCAAAACATATAATTAGACAACATTTGTTCACCTAAACTACGAACTATAGAGTCTTGAAATTTTGGCATTATCTTTGAAGCTACATAAGGAAAAAATGAAGAAATCCTGGAATTTTTAAAATAACTGGAAATTTTTTTTTTCAATAAATAGTAAAAAATAATTTGACTTATCAAACCATCTGGAAACTTGAAAAGACAATACATGTTACATCGTTTGACGGATCAATATTAAATTATATCTAAAAACAGAGTCTTATATATTTCTGATATTTTTCAGAAAAATAGAAATATTTTTAAGTGTTAAAGGGTCTTAAATCTTCAACGTAGAAGGATATCAAATAAACGACATCAAATATAACAGGCCCACTTGCCATATGATGTTACAGATAGGCATGTAAATAATCAACTGACTAGAGAGACAAAGCCATGTTCTCCTGTAAGACATTATTTCACAAGAAGAAATCTTTACTTTGGCTTTACATAGGTTATTACCGCTGTAGTAATACTAATGTATTATATGCATCAGTTTTGGGATATACAAAATTAGTTTACTTATCTACTATTTGTAATTAATATAATATGAAGAATGCAGACTTTGTCTGAAAATTGCAGAACCTATGATCGCATTCAATCTCAAAGCGAGGCAATATTATTGATGAGGAAAGGATTTTTGCAAACCACACCAATAACCAACAGAGAAGAAAGGTAATTGTTGGAGTCAAACTTTGATGTTGAATAAAAGTATGAAGACACAAAAACTTATATTATAAAGGAAACAGGGAACTACCTAGAAAGGTCACATCCGGCAACACTACTCACGAGTTTAATTAGTCACAGGCCCAATCGGTCTCAGTAGATCCTAATTATAACGACTTGTCTGATATTTCTAGATCAATGGTTTAAAATTTGTTCTAATTGACTAAATTTTTATGGCTACAATAAAACAAATGAAATTATTAATTGATCATCTAGAAGTCTATCATATTTCACGAGAATGTATGTCCAAATTCATAACAATAATTAAATAATATAAAACTGAAAGTCTATTGGTTGTCAAGAAGTTTCACATTAGGTTTAATTCTAGTAAAGTTGAGTGTAGGCCACTCCAGATTTTTTAAAATTGATTTTGAGAGTCATAGACAATGCACTACACTCTTCCTTTTTTGTTAACGTATTGAGGGATGAGTAGTTTACGTTATTTAAACACTTGTCTTTGAAATTAATACCATGATGATTTACTGCTTATTGTTTTTCAAAATATATCAGAGCACCGATAAAAATTAGTCTTTGGCAATAATTTGACACCGGTTAAAGTAGCCATACAAGTAGCTTGAGAAATAATAAAGCCTAATAATAAAGCCATTAGAAACAAGGGATAGAAAAGTAATAATTTTTCAATTTAGCTTCATTTTTTAATGATATTTCAGGATTTTTGGTGTGAGCAAGCGGACGTCATAACAAACAGTCAGAACCCATTGACACCAAACTTACCGATACAAAATTTACTCAAGTAATAAAGAAACCAACAATCATAATGTTTAATCACCACTGAGTGGAAAGTAGCTAGACAGTAGTTGTAGGGCATGCAAAAAGTTAACATAGCGTTACTCCTTAAAACACTACTATAAAGGAGTATGAAAAGCAACAGCCTCATTGCAGCAAGAGTCAGACTGTAGTGTTTGAATACAGTGAACCAAAGTTATATTTTCGCATGCCAACTTAGTGCCTCTCTATACTGTTGAAGATGTTCCACTGAACAGTTATTGCTACACATAAAGCTTTAATGTCCGTCTTACAATCAATTTCGGACGCTGTTGTAGAACTTAAAAGTTTTTTTTCGAAAGCATGTCAAAAAAACAAAATCACACCACACTATAGTCCCTGGCAACGGCTGTATTTTAGTCATCGGGCTGTAGACGTTATGAAATATTGTACGCTGGCAGAAATCAGGAGAAGTCAACCATCAAGAAAATAACCAAAACTATAATCGTAAATTCACAGGATTGCTGCTAGTCACACCCATGCACTCATAAGTCACCCTGTTTACTAATGGGTTAGCTGGAAAGTCAAAATCAGTGCAGCATCGAGTAAAAAAGAACTTTGAAGCATTGGATATTTAACAACATGGATAGCTTAATTGTCTCATTAAATCTTTAATAAAAATTAGCAGAACGAGGTCACAACATTCATTGAACACTATTAACAAATGTTCAGTTGTTTCATGCAAATAACTTCACTTCTGTGATTCAAACCCATTCGATCTTAGAGTTTACGTTTATATGCATGCTACTTTGTAAGGTAAATTTATAATTTTTAAATTTATATATTTACTATCAGTAAATTCTTAAATATTTAATTAATTGTTTTTTAAAAAGATTTTTAACAATATGTTTTATTGTAATATAGTATTTTTTAAAATATATTTAATAATATCAAAGTATATTTTTACTTACTATATTAATAAATTTAAAGATCAGCAATGTAAAGAAAGAAAAAGAAATATTATCTGCTATTGGAGTGTGTTCATACCTGGGCGGTTTTTGCACGGTGAATCTTTTCACCAGGGATTTTCATGGGCCCTTGTTCCCAGTGGAATTAGCCCTCGCACGCTCTACTGAACTTCGCATCATCTATTAAGGCGGTATTCTTCCTGTATGGAGTTCTTAACCCAGACTTATCAATGGCTACGATTCGTAATGCCATCATCCCTTTGTGATACATGTATAGGACATGACAAAAGTCCAGTCCGTTTAAGGAAGGATTTCTCCATCTCTATCTCTAATATGTTTTAATTTTAAATATATTAAATGACTGACTTCTCTGAATATAATTTTATATATAGTTATAATATAACATTGATACCTAATGCTTTCCATTAGCCTTGTCAAAACTGAGACACTTCGAAGTTAATTCTACGCAAACTCTTCATTTAAGTTCTATCCTTCCTTGTTAAATTCAGAATTTGAAGTCTGAAACATATCCATATAAAATATAAATACTAATAATTCTGGAAAAATTTCTACTTTTACAAAATAATGTCAAGTGCATTAACTCTAGTTATATCCCTTTTTTTGTCTACAAAGGTAATCTATTTACTAAAGAGAAGTACTAATTAAATTATTCTTGTTCAGTCTACTTGAAAAATGTTTAACGATATTTTAGTTTTTGTTTCCTTATGGTAACAAAGAAACTTTAATTTCCAGTTGTAGGTTGACTATTTACAATCAGTTAAGGAGCTCTCAGTGATATGAAAGTGGATTTGACCAGCACTGATCATTATCTCAATTGATCATCCAAAATAATTTACTTGAATATCTTTTCATATAATAACTTGCTATGAACAAAAATAGTTTTTTTTATATATACAACTACATTTATTAATACAATTTAAACTAAATACTACCTACTAATGTGGGACATTGTATATCTAAAAATTAAGGGTTTTAAGCACAAAAAGATTGAATGAAAAAAAAACTGCATTTAATTCCCTGTAGTCCACCTTCTGGACATTACATTCAAAGTTGAAACGAAGGTTTAGAAAAGTTTATTTACAGTAATTATTTATGGTGTGTTTCATTAAAGTAGTTGCCCACACATTGAGATCTTGTTAGAAAGTAACCTATTTATACATTCTTAATTAAATAATATGAAGCCGATATTCTGATATTATGAAATATAAAGGATTTATATCAGTACGCAATATTCTTCAATCATAAATACATGGCAGTGCTTATAATTAATATTATGGGCGATGTCAAATTTAAAAGCATAAATATCTGGACTGTCTACAAAGAGGATAAGTTATGTTATTTACTTCATAATTATTTCACAAAGATCAAGAACTGAATAGGTTTTTATTGAATATTTAATTATTGGTGTGAACTTACACACGTTTTAGACTACTATTACAAAAGTATAATACATTATATATAATACTAATAATATCCATTTATTTCACATAAAACAATTACAATTTGTTAATAAAAAACATATCTCTTTTGTAAACTTGTGGATTGGTATGTCACCATAAGGTTATTTTTTCAATTGTGAAACTAGGCCCACTTCTGGGCCCACTCTCAACTCCATCCATTTTCTCCTTTCTCGAGAGACTCTGAACCTCATTGGTCCCGCTGTTTCTTTATATTCATCTTCCTATCTTCTTCCTGGTCTTTCCACGTTTCTTCTAGCTTTTCTAGGACACCACTCCGTGACTATCCTTACCCATCTATTGGTCTTCATCCTCATGTCATGTCCTACTTACTTCAATTTTAGTACACAAACTGTACCTAGTCAAAATATTTTTTATTCCTATTTTTCTATTTATCATTTTACTTTTGATTTTGTCCAATTTCTTAATCCCAAGTATGCTTCTCTTCATTGCTCTTTGTGTCGTCCGGAAATTCCTCAAATTCCTACCTGTTGCTGTCCATTTTTGAGCACTATAGGTCAGTGTAGTAAACAAACACTTTTCTAAAGCCCTTTTTTTCTGGTCCATTTCAACCTTTGGGTCTTTTATCATGTACCTCAGCATCCAATACCTCCTCCATCTCATTCTAATTTTACTTCTGACTTGATTATTCGAGCAATCCTGGAAGCTAAGTAATTCGCGAAGGTATATCACTTCGTCTGACCTTTATATTCTCATATTTTGCAGTTTAATTTTGTTTGCTGACTGTTTGTCATTGAGATAGTTTTTTCTGCATATGTTTCAAGTCACAACTTTTTTCTGGCTGCCTGTAAATAATTTATCATTTTTTCTAGATTTATTGTGTTTGAGGCTATTAAAACTACATCATCAGCAAATCTCATGTATCTAAAAAATATACCATTGATTCTGATGCTCTCTTGATTCAATTTTATTTGTTAATAAACTTGCTCCAGAACGCTGTTGTGGTTATGGATCACTCTGCCGCACTCTTAGTAGGAAAGTAGATTCCCTGCTTTTCCAATGATATTCTGAACCTACTGTTCTTGTAGATATTATAAATCAACGTAATGAGTGGACGGTGAATGCCTTATGCTAGAAGAGACTCTGTTATATACGTTTGTTTGACGGTATCAAAAGTCTTAGTACAAAGTATGAAGCCTAAGAAGTAATTCATTTGGTATTTGTTATTTATTTTTATTAGTTGGTTTAAAGTATGAATATGATCATGCGTTGAGTACCTGGACCTAAACCCCCCTTGTTCAGATATTTGAATTAATTCTAAAATATTAGTTAATCTATTTTTGATCCATTTGAGTTGAGTGAACTCAGCAAAATTTACTAAAAAGCTTTCTAGAATGGGAAAATTCTCACCAAAAAAAATATATTTAATTAATAAAATAAGTAAATTACAACATAAAAATTAAAACTCAACAATAATTTAGCGTGTAAACAGGTTCGGATTAACATTAGGACTGACTTGCGAAGTCCTTCATTAGTAACTAATAATGAAGTTGTTAAAACAAATAAAACAATCAGGCAAGGTCACTGTTGGGCGAAAGGCTTAAATGATAAAGACAATAACACTAGCACCAATCAAACAATTTTATAATATTTTATAAAGCCACTGAATTTTATAAAAAAATTTATAACGTTCAGGACTTTGCGATGGAAAATGAATTAGTAAAGAGATGTCCTAAGGCAGAGAAGTTACCTGATTGTAAAGAACTAGAATTAGATGGAATAATAAAAACACTATGACTAGAAAGAACACCAGGACCAGACTTAATTACAAATGAGATGATTTGAAATGGTGTCATGACTTAAAATGCGATGTCAGAAGAATAAGGTTTTATATTTAAAAAATCGACGCCAATTAAACCTATAATTTCTATGCTTTCCATGGTATGATGGATTTGTCTAAATAAATAATCTAAACAACCTATATGTTGCACCCTCGAACAAAACTTAATATCGGATGTATATTTTCTTGTGTTTACGAATAGCATTATCTTTGGGTAATATTGTAGTATAAGAAGTGGACTTTGTTGTTCTATATTACAACACGGATATTAATTTTAAGCTTATTTCTTGGTTATATTTTTGTTAAATATTTCTGATATTTTTCATGCAAAATAGAAATAATTTGAAGCCTCCAAACGAAAAATTTAGGTTAATTCTTTAATGTAGAAGGAGGTCAGATAAACCACATTAAACGTAACATATCCACTGGCCATGTAATGTTACAGATGGCCATATATGAGGTCCACTGGCAATGAGAACAAAAGCCATGGTCTCCTGTAAGCGATGGCTAGCAAGGTCTTTTAACTAAGGGTTATTAATGATAGAATAGCTATTATTCAAATGATACTATTTAATATGATGACAATAACTATAATTCAAGTACATGCACCTCCTAGTGAATCTGGTGATGAAGAAGAGGAGCTATATTATTAGATATTGACGAAAACTAATGAAGATATCAGAACAAACTTTTACATCAAATTATTTATCATAAGAGACTTTAACATTCAGATTGGTTTGTAATAAAGGAAAAAAACATGTATTAAGACCGAATGGTTATGAATCAAGAAACTTGAGAAGGGAGAGGCTTGTGAACTTTTGTCAATGGAATTTAAAATAGTAAATACATTCATTAAGAGACGATAAAGCAGAAGTGGACCTGACTGGTACCAAACGGTTTAGATAAAACTCAAATTTGTTTTGTACTAGCAAACATACCCGTCTTTGATGGGATCAAAAATTCGATCATACATGGTTTTCCAAATATCATAAGAAATTATAGAATAGTAGAAAATACAATTATTAATACAGTGATAATGCCTTTGTATACACCACATTAGCTGTCTGTCCTTTAGGTTCATGGAAGAACAAAGTGTTGGAAACTCTGACTCTTCAGCAAGCAAACTACAGTTGACCATGTGAAAAAAACTTGGTCTCACTCACTTCAATTCCTGCGTTAGATAGAGTTTCCTCTTGCGAGAGGAAAGTAACAATAGTTACCATCATTGTAAAACAAACGCTGACGGAACATTGCAATCGTTTGAATAGAAACGACTTGGAAACAATGGTATGTGTGGTATAAATACAGACTCTCCAGTACCACACCCATTCATGATGTCCGCCTCTATGGTGTATCTGTGCAGAACACGAACTCAGAGTCGTGTCCCGTTACACAGTTTTGGGCACTCAAGTTTCGTAACGTGAAACGAATTACTACTACTAAATCGCAGCATGATTAGTACTCCTACTTTAAGTTTTTACTCATGAGCAGGCAGTCCTCTCATTCGTTGATAATGAACTGCTTCCTCATTAATAATCACACTCTTGAGAGTTCTTTCCTCGGCTTGATATAGTGTAGGAACTTGTTTGTTGATTTTTCCTGCCTGTTCTTAGTAAGGTTTCAGAATTGATCAATCACAAAGCCATTAAGTCTGAATTGATAGTACATCTTGAACTCTGGGAAACACCATGTTAATAATCTCAAATACGCAATATATTCATATAGGCAAATGGAATTAAAATCATCTAACAATACCTATTTGCTACACTTGTACATTTTTAAAATAAACATGTCTCTGAAGTTAGCGAAATACAGCTTAAAAGTTCATAACTTCGCTTCTACGTTAAATTTCCAATCTATTCAGAGCCTTTATTTTAAGTTAAACATACACAAATCTACTGACAAAGTTTCAGCTTCATATGTCACACAGTGGCTGAGTTTCCTTGTGACAAAATTTTTCGGACAACTGACAAACCGACAGACAGAAAGTTTTCTAAGGGTGAATTTGGTTTCTCTAATGTATGAAACGAAAGAAAACTTGAAATGAGTCAGTTCTAAACTATGTACAGACAAAACCTTTTTTTTATTCATATAGATTAACCAAGAAGTTAAAGTTAACATACAAACTGTGTTAGCACAGATAAATTTTATGGCACTCATCATTGATTAATTATATTCCACATATGAAGTATGGAAATGAGAGATGCAAACATTGCATGTATCGTATTGTAAATAATGTTTATAACGAAATAAAAGAAGAAGAGAGAGGAAAAACCAAATCCGATTGTGGGAAGGTACTTAAAACAATTAAAAGTGATATTGGTATTAAACAATCTATAATAATTATTTTAATTAACTCAGCAAAATTTACCAAGAAACTTTCTAGAATGGGCCAATTTTTACAAAACACAATAAATTTAATTAAAAAAAGAACTAAATTAAAATAAAAATCGATTTAGATAAACTCAACTATAATTTAGTTTGTAAACAGGTCCGTATTAACATCAGAATTGACTTGTAAGAATACAACAAGAAGATACTTGAACTCTACTTAAATTCCAGCAGTGCAGGTGGCAAAAAAAGCAATAAATAAAGCAATCAGACAATGTCACTATTGGGTGAAATACTTACTAGAAAAATACAATAACACTAAAACCTATAGAAAAGATGTAATTGATTGTGCCACTGAATTTTATAAAAATTTATAAAAACTTTTATAACTACCAGAATTTTGGGATGGAAAATGAATTAGTACATATCTTAAGGCAGAGAAGTTACCTGATAGGGAATATTTTGAATTAGAAAGAATAATAAAGACACTAAAACAGGAAGAAACACCAGGACTGGACTTAATTACAAATGAGATGATCAAATCATTTTTAGAGGAAATAAGTAAGCCTCTGAGACTATTGTTCAGTAAAGTTATTAGTACTAAAACGATCGCAACCCAATAGATGCACTCTAATATAATATTATTATTTAAAAAAGGAGATGAAGAGTTCTTGGTTGATACAAAATCAATTTGAGTTTTTTTGTGTGCACCGTTTGGTACTAGCTAGGTCCAACTTCTGCCGCATTGTTTCTTAATGAAGGTTTTTTTTTTTATTTTGTATTTTATTTCAGCATGTTCCACTGTGTATTACATGCATCATCGTCAAATTGTACGCAATACTTCATTAACATGACATTAACATACGCAATACTTTCATTAACACTACAAAATACTTATTTTAACTTATTTTACATTCATTCATAATTCAACAATTAATTATCTTTTTCTTAAATATCTATGCTGTACAGAAAATTTACAAAATCCTTATAATAAACTTTTTTAATTAATGAGGAAGGCCTAACGGGCCACTCCTCTCCACACACCAAGACCTTACTTAATGAAGGTATTTAGAATTTTAAATCGATTGATTTGCCAGAAATCGACAAGCCTCTTCCCTCTCAAGTTTCTTGATTCATAATCATACGGTCTTAATACATCTTTTTCTTCCTTTATTACACAACCAATCTGATTATTAAAGTCTCTTATGATAATTATTTTATTGTAAAAGTTTCTTTTGATATCTTCAATAGTTTTGTGCAGTGTTTCATAATATAACTCTACTTCTTCATCACTAGATTCACTAGTAGGTGCATGTACTTGAACCATTGTTATTGTCATGTTATTAAATAGTTATATTTGAATTAGGGCTATTCTATGATTAATACCTCTTAGTTACAAGGTTTGACTAGTAAGCCAAGACTTGACGATAAATCTCAGTCCTCTTTGTCCGTTTTTTATTCCATTGTGTTGACGCAGAATTTCACTTTTTCTTTGAACTAAATCTTCTCATCCTCTTTTTATTCTCGTCGTTCCAAATATGTTCAAGTTTCATTTTGAAAATGCGTATTACATTATATATGGCTATTAATTAATTACAATATATTTTTATTGCTGTCATTTTATTACCATATTATTTATTTCTTCTTAAAATCTTTAATGAAGAAACAGTACATTTGAAAATCACCAACATATAACTATAAAATGAAAATTGAAAATATAAACTAAAAATAACATAATATTTTGTTAATACAAGTTAATAATAAATCATTTCTCAGATTTATTTATTATTTAAGTTTGTATGTTTATTTGTATATGACTAGAAAATTGGGTAATTGAAAACTAAACAAAATTTGCTATAATATCTGTAACCTATACCTATAACCTCCAGATGGACTGAAGATCCACTGTTATATTTTACACTTCTTTGTGGTAATAGACATGACTGAACATTAGTTACTTACGTGAGAACATATACCTGTGTGTTTCAACTGCTTTAGAATGAAGGTTATATAAAAGCCTTTACTTAGCAGAAATGGATTTTATAAGGGTAATCATGAAACCCCAGTGCATTGTATAACCCTTATGTTACATATACCGAACTTACTATTCAGATATATTATCAAAATAGCAGTTTAGTTATTTTATTTTATTAACGTCAATAATTTTTATAATGTTAAGGTAATTAATAATAATAGTTTATAATTTACATAATATTTCCCCATTTTTAACTCTTTTAATTAAATTAATTTTAAATTTTTTTTAAAATTTAATATATGAATTTTAAATTAATTTTAAAAATTAAAAATTAAATAAAGTTAATAATTCAGAAAATAATCATCCTTAAAAGCACATCATTTGCAATAACTAATCTTCCAAGATGCAATATTGCCTAAACTCAATGCAGCTCATATACTAATACTAATAAACAGTACTAATACTAAAATACTAATAACATACACTAATAAACTCATATGCACTTTAACAGTTATTTGTGGGTGTAATACCAAACTGATCCATCAAACGGTGTGATATGTAGCGTGTCCTCAAACATTTTGATACGTAAATATAGAGACACACACAAACACACACATACATACAGACACCGACATTTTAAAAAAAAAAACTTCAAAAATTGACTCCGGGAGATTTAAAATTAAATAAGAAAGAATAAATAGGGGGTAAATCTGTCTAAATCTTGAATTCATTTTTTCATGATTACTAACTAACATTTTAATAATAGTAAATTAAAAATGTAGCAATCTTACATGAATAATATTTAAGAGAGGGATTTTTAAAAAAGAGTTGAAATAGATTGAGCATTCATGCAGCCTTATGGCAAATTAGGTGTTGCTTAAGAAGAGTTATTTTTGACAAAAATAAAGGAATCATATTGTGTTAGTGCTGAACTGAATAGTGATTAAGAAGAATAATTACTAAAAAAACGGAACATTTACATAGGGTTATAATGATTGTTGGTTAGTAAAGTGTTCCTCTCAGTAAAAGTGGGGTATCACCCTAAATTGTTATTCTTGAATCTCTTGTCTAAATAGCACAAAAAAAGGAAATATATGCAAAAAAATGTAGCATAGTATACCGTTATTGTTGAATCAAGTGATATTTGGAATGAATTACTATTGATACAAGCATCTACCATTGGACGTAATGATTTATTTTTTTGTGCAATATTTTCTTTTCAAAACAATATTTCATACAAACTTGAAGTTTTTTTTTTAATCACAAGAAAAGTGGATGCTGATATTTGCATATAGTTTTTTTTTAAAAAACTTTTCTCATTTTCCAATATTTTATAAAAAAAATAGTGATATACAAGACAAACAAGAACTGTATGTTCCCCTAAAAATATTACAAGTATCAAAAGGCTAGACTTGAAAAATTAACAACAGTCTCCTATATTCACGAGCTATGCAAGCAGTTATTTTGTGGTATTTACTCATGATAGTGAGGAAAAACATATTAAGTCTTTACCACAAGGATTTTATTTTACAACGCGTCTCGAATACATAGTGTTAATCATCAGGTACAACTAAAAAATAATCAAAAACGTGTATACAATTTTTTTGAAGTTAAATACAGGAAAAACCAAAATTTTAACTAAAAAGAAGTTACATATTTGCCTCAGACTCCTCTATATTTATATGGTGGGTTAAACTCCAACCAGTCAGATACACGTTGGCATACATAATCGAATATGGGTTCAATAGACTTCAAAACATAAAAATCTGTAAAATTTTCCAAATTTATTTTATAAAACCAACAAAAGAAAAATATATGTTTAGAAGCCAAATAACATCTAAAATAATAATGTTGCAAAAGTAATTCTTCTTTCTTATAGCATCATTGTAGATCATACCATACTTATAAAATTATTATTTTTAAACTTATAATAATATATATATGGTGTATATTTATAAGTATCTGTTATTACTAATATTATCTTGTATATCACTACACGATCATACATAACGATATGTTACTAATATGTAATATTTTTCTTGCCAAAGATCATGTGCCATAAAGATTAGCACTGAAATTTATACTTTTGCGTAATACTTTGCCATAATAAGTTGAACATGTTAAACATGCATTTTAGATATTAAATTAAATTAAAAGCGCCTTAAATTTTTTTTTAAAAAAATTCATAGAGTAGTAAAGTTCTCTGTATGGATTTTAATATACAGAATTTGTTAATTGAATGTAAACGAATCTGACAAGTAAGGTTGACCTTATTCTTAGTAGTGATTTATGTTTTAAGGACGAAATCACTTGTTCCAATAGACTATTTTTTTAAAGTATTTTCATAGCCTAATAATTATAAGTTGAAACTATATGAAAATTTTTTTAGTTTACTATTGTAGTTCAGCAGCTATCACATTTTCTGAAATCACATTATACTATTGTGTCCCTCTCCTCTATAGCATTATTGTCATAAATATATATTGAATTTCTTTATAAAGAGTCATGTGAATGTTTAATTTACTATGTTTGTTAAGGAGAGTGACCAACATGAGTTCTACTTTTCAACTTTTTATGTAAAACTGACTTTTTTATTTTAATAGAGTATTCTAAAACCCTTTTTTTTTTTAATAAATTGATCAGTTTTATATGTACTGTGATATTTTGACTGTCTAGAATTAGCAGTTTATGAGATAACAATTTGTGTTTGAAAACATCTAATCAGCAATAAAGTAGATTACCGTGGCAAATTGCTACAAAACTATAAAGCTCATATACTATATAAGTAGTATTTTTGGTGCTATATTAAAATGATCCTTCAAACGGTGTGTCCTGTCGTGTGTTCACAAAGTCTTTGGATACACACCATCCATCCACTATCCAAACACACACACACAAAACATGACTAAAACTTCAAAAATGGACTTAGAGGACCTCAATATCTGTAAATCTTTCAAAATTTTCAAATGAAATTTTTCATAATTACTATAGTTTTCTCATAATATCGTAAAACATGAACAGTTTTTGCTTGTTTGAATATATTAAACGTGAATAGCAATTTTCCTTAAATGATTGTTTCTAATATGAATATAATCATTATACCAACATGGTGAGTGTTCAACAGTGTATGAGCAAGTGAAAGTATATACTTTTTAAAGAATGTTCCTTTTCGCTGGATTTTCTTTAACGTTTGTTTCCAACACCCACACACATAATATTTTGCCATTTATGGGTGGAAATGTGTTCATTTGATAATTAGCACCCATTTATTTGTGGGAGGTCAACAATACTGTGTAATTCTACGTTGGAGACCTACATTTTAGTTTTTTAACGAGCAATACAGTTGTTTGTTCTTCTATAATTACCATATTTTCAATATTGTTTGTTAATATCATAATGTTTAAAATTGAAATAGTGAATTGTGCAGTGGACCCATAGAGTAAAGTCAAAAAAAAAAAAAGAGTCAAGTGACTCTTTACTACTGTAAAGTGAGGTTGGTAGGCGATAGGACCGAGTTGGTGGCGGATAGGTCGATTCAAAGCAATCTTGTGTTCTAACTGAGGGGTGAATAAGGAAATGACGAAGGAAGAGGGGTGAGATAGCTGGGCTAATGCTGCAGCCCTTCCAGACCTCGCTGCCAACATTAATCTTGTCTGTCAGTGCGGACTTCTCCACCCCCCGCCCGCCAGGGGGGTTACCCGGGGGAGCGGTCGCCAAATCCACCCCTGAAAAACACCCTCTTCCACACACCCCGCTTCCTACACTCCGCCATCTGGATTTAGAAGTTTTCCAACGCTTTCCTCGGCTTATACTTTTCGATCCAGTCACAAGTTGGACACAAACTACATTAGTCCACTACACTTGTTAGAGTAGCTCATATTTCCTGACCCTTTATCTCAGTTTCAAAAGTGTCTTTTGTGAAAGTGGCATCAATTAAATTAGGAAGGTACTTCTAAAATTATCCCTCTTCAAATAACAGTTTTGTTTTAAACCAAACATACTTACCTTACACCCAATAGAGTGAATAATTTTAAATAACACATTTACCATTTCCACTCTGGAAAAATTTGGTGCCAAGAAATAATTATACTTCCTTTTTTTCTATACTGTTAAATATGTAATGATTAGGTTTTAATGTATTTACACATTTCAAACAAACAGGTTAGTTATTAAGTCGTACTGTTTTTCATTTTTAATTAAGTTGTGGGTCACATTTTGAGAAGAGTGTATAAATCGGTTACCACCGTATCAAAATTTTTACAGTTTAACAGTGTATCAAATTAGAGAGTGCACTTATAGAAAGATTCATACAACCTTCTTTTCTATCGGAATATGGTGTTGCTTTAAAAAGCTATTTAATTACACTTAAATATATCATCAAAACTTGACCACCGCCAATATGGATGATACTAAAGAGCAATATCTTACTTTTATCTCTTAATGAGTTTAACAATCTGTGTGAATATAACTGGATATCTTATTTAAACTCAAATCAATAGAAGATATACGACAAATTATGACTTTAACATGAATTTAATTTATGATAAAATACTTTAAGATGACTCAAATTATGTTGGCCTTTCTATTCAATATACTAATAAATATGAAGAACAGTTTAATTACTACTGTTTATAGTGCTACAGCAAACATTCAAATAACATACCCAGTGTGAAAATCATATATATATATATATATATATATATAATATATATATATATATATACATATATATAATTAGTGAAGGTTGGTAGCAATCTTTCTTGCAAACATTTTTTCTAAAAATTGTATGCCAATTTCACATTTGGTTACATTTATAGAGAGTTTCTCTAATATCCTACAGACTCTTCTCAGTTTCTCGGAGAATAAAAAAATCAACTTGCCCAAACTTTTCTTTCATAAATACACATTCTGACACTATTTATATTTAACACTACTTAATAACTAACTAAATATTATTTTCAATAAAACAACTACATGTTTCGGTCTCCTAGACCATTCATCAAGCTAAGCTTACGACTAAAGTATAGGGTATATTACGATGTAATGTCACATTGTGTGACATATATATATATAAAAAGATTTCACATAAACACGTGAAACAACAATCAATGATCAAACCACAATAAGAAATGGGAAAACAAGACTAAGATCTTTCAACCGTAACAAGCGGTCTTCGTCAGAGTCAAAAACCCAACAGAGTCAGTTGGGTTTTTGACTCTGACGAAGACCGCTTGTTACGGTTGAAAGATCTTAGTCTTGTTTTCCCATTTCTTATTGTGGTTTGATCATATGTATATATATACGTAAATTTGGTTAAATTCAATGCCTGTTTTGAATTTAACTCCTTTTCTATTGAGTCTCTCGATTTTTCTCACGTAGGTTCTCCATGTTTGTGGAACAAAATAGATGAATTCTTCAAAACTTGTATTCATATACTCCGACATGTTTCGGCCCGCATTGACCATTGCTAAGGATTATTAATAAAACATAACTGAACTCAAAAAAAAAAATAAGTAAAACAACGAATTACATTAAAATCATAAATATATACAAGGTAACACTCCATTGTTCTAATTCAGTAAAAGGTTGCAACAATGTAGTTGAATAAGGAGAGTTTTCACGATGGCCGTGGTTACTTTCCGTCTTCAGTGTTGATCACAGAGGCCATACTGTCTTCTTTGTGCTTTCCTGCTTAGGTTATCATGCTCCATCATATAGTTCAAGGATTAATGTAAACACACTACCCTGACTTGTTCTTCTGTTTTGAATATTGCCTCCATGATATCCAATTTCGTGTGATCGTTTTCTTGGTGTGGTATCCTAGTATTGCTGGAAAAATTTTCTCTTCTTAATTTAATCCCATTTATTTTTGTAGCATGTTTCTTGGGTCCTCTTAAAGTAAGGTGTATCGTGAGTCTTCGTGAGAGTGTGGCCGGGGTAGGGCTAACGTAGCTACATAGGGGGCCAGGTTAGCTCAGTGGTTAATGTACTCGCCTCTGAACTGGTAGGTCCAGGGTTCGATATCCACCTAGCCCTCGATTTATTCACATGGGAGGTGAATAAATCTGAGTACATCGTCCCTCAGAGAGGAGGTTAAGCTGTCGGTCCCGAGCTTGTACAATGTCAGGTACTTGTTAAAGGTGCCTACTCTTAATATACTTCAGTTAGACAAAATTTAGGAGATCCCAATGTAGAATCACAGATCAAACAAAAAGACCGTAAAGGTCTGATGTTTTTAACCCGCTAGGGGATTGGTGTAAACAAAAAAAAGGCAGTACCCGATATTACTTTGATACTCATATACGAAGTTGGTTGGTTGGAGGGTTGATTTCTTCAGAATACCATTCCTGACTACCATGCTTGCTTTTGTCGGGCCTGTGAAGTAAATCTTCAAATTAAGTTGGTTTTTCAGCTTTAGACAATTTGTGTTGGCTTGAATATACCCTTAAGGGATACGTTTATCTGTTTTGTGACCTCTGAGTACTGCTATGGTAAACTGTGAATATTACACCTTTGTTTTCGAGGAAATTTTCAACTTTATCATTCTGGAACTTGTTTATTGAATTTCTCAAGATGGAAAACAGATAAACTCACACTGACAAAAATCACATCTATATTCTAATATTTGTAAAACTAATAAAAACAATTTTTTTGTTTGTTTATAGTTAATAACAATTCTTTTGTGATGACGAAAAGACTGAAAAATGAAATTATCCGTAGTGTTTTTTTTTGTTGGGTTAAAAAATTTTGAATACAGAGGCTCTGGTAAACTTCAATAACAAAAATATAAATATACTTCTAAGCAGTTATCCACATACAGGTTGTTTGAAAGATTGTTTATAAAATAAGTAAAAAAAAAAATTGTATAATAATGAAAAGTAGGGTGATTGAAGACGGATTAGCTGGCAATCCGACATATCACTAAAAATATGCTTATTACATATCTAGTGAAGAGGAAAAGTTTTATAAATAAATATAACCTTCACATCAATCCTGGACTATGTTAAAACAAATTATTCATTTATAATTTCCATACTGTGATAATGTTTCTTGTTTGATGTAGAATGTAGAATTTATGGCTGGGAAAAAAGTGTTTAAAAGAGACAGAGGTTATACAACTGCCTGATAATAGTTGATTTGAAGCTGAGAGCGGTGTATTTCAGTGGATATTAGTGACGGCTCTGCCTGAAGCAAGGATAACTTATTACACATGTTTGATAAGAAAGACACTGTCTTGATACCACTACTCTGCCTTGTTTTAGCCTTTCTGAAATTCATTAGTTTTCAGTTCGTTAGTCTGCGACCAACATGGTCAGATTTAGGTATGCATTATTTATTTTTCTATTTAAGGTATTTATTGAATGGCAGAAAGAAATACCTTTTCATTTCTTGGTTTCGTTATTTGTACTTTTAATTTTTATTTGTTTATTATATACAATTTCCTTCGAGTAACGTTTGTATGAATAGGTCCCTGATAATAGGAAAACAGGGAGAAAAATAGAAAATATGAGTCGGAAGATACTTGATGCAATGACTGTGTTTTTTGCGTCTTTTTCTTCAGTAAATTTATTTAGTCCATTTGCACCCCATCTCAGTGTCGCTATATATATACCATGATAAACGCAAACGGTCCGGCAGGACAGATTACACTCAAAATAAACTGTGAGACATACACAGAAACATAGAAAAGACTCACTTTTCAATATTTCGACCGTTATGGCGGTCGAAATATTAAAAAATGAGTCTTTGTTATGTTTCTGTCTATGTGTCACAGTTTATTTTGAGTATATACATACATATATACTCGTATATATATTTTGGGAGCAGACCTTCGTTTTTGCATGTCTTAAACATGCAGTTTAGTGAGGACCGAAACTTGTCGGGCTATGAAAATAAAAATGTTGGACAACTTATCTATTTTGTACCACAAACATGGAGAAAATGCATTAGAGAAATTGTGAGACTCAGTAGAAAAGTGGTGAAATTAAAAATAAGCATAGAATTTAACAAGATATATATATATATATATATATATATATATATATATATATATATATACCATGATAAAAGAGAAACGGTCCGGCAGGACAGATTACACTTAAGTATGATATATGTATATAGTTAAATGTAGCAGCAGCTTCTGCTCTCACGATTTTTGAGCTGGTGGCCTCGATCTTAAGGAGTTTCCATATTAAGAAGTTAGAGTTTCTGCTAACAAGAAGATTTGCTGCCGATTTACACCAATATATATATATATATATATATATATATATATATATATATAGAGAGAGAGAGAGAGAGAGAGAGAGAGAGTTGCTATTTGCCACCCAAGCAGAGCTCATATTCCTTTTTTTCTTTCATTCCTGATGACGATAAAGACGAAATATTGAATGAGTTATGATGTTGTTTCTCCATGTTCTTTTCTATTAATCGTTTCAATTAGTAGAGATGCTGGTTATGTTAGAGTTTGGTTTCCCCATGTTACAGTAAATTCGTAAATTTGTATAGAACTTGCACTAGTTAATTAAAAATTGTTTGCAGAATACTTGATCTTCGCTTTCACTCTTTGTGAAATATCAGGTTCATGTCAATTATAGTTTTTTGGCTTTTGGGTTTTGATTGTTCTCCTGTTGATACTGGGTGTCCAGATTATGTAGCCTACTCTTTTCAATCTTCTAGTCAGTGATATCACTGTTGTCCCTGATAAACAATAACAGCAGAGGTTTAAAGTCCCGTTTGGAATAAGTATATGGACACTGGAATCTAACTTCTCAGCTTAGAAACTCCATAGGGATTTTTTTGCTCTGTGTAGATGAATGATAGCACTAATTAATACGCCTATTTTTTTATTAATGAGTGTTTTTAGGACTAAAGATTAACTAAGCAGACAAAAAAAACTATCTGCATTTTGATAGTATATCTGCTCTCACATTGTGTAACGCGGTCCAGGAGTGTTCTCGTGTATTATGCATTTCATATTATCAATACATACCTTGATTTCTGAACCATTTGTGGTTGAATAGGGTAGGCCAATCGCTGTTTGGCTCTGGACTGGTAGATCACGGGTTCGATTTCTTCACGCAGGAGATGAACAAATCTGAACACATCGACCCTCGGAGAAGACGTTAAGCTTTATCTGTCCTTTACGTTGACAGATACTTGGTAAAGATCCCTACTTTAAATGCACTTGAGTTGGGCATAATTTACGGTTCTCCATGTATAATGAACCCAGTATCGTGGCTTGGCCATTACTAAAAGGGTTGCTAAATAATAAATGTGGCTCACTTTCTGCCCATAGAACAAGTCTAAAAGAGGATGACCTATAAGTGTGGGATTTTGATAACAAATAAACATTTCTGGTTGAATGTTTGTAGTCCTAACAATAAGAGTTGCAAATCATTTTTGTGTATTTCGGTTCCACTTGGGATCCACAGTAAATATTATTTTTTACAGTCCGCTATTTATGTTTGGCTTCAGGATCATTGAAATGAATTTAAATAAGTCAATTACAGGACATTTTTAAAAGTCTGTAAAGTAATAAAATTGAGATATAATCTGTGCTTTTTTAAATAAATAAATTTTTGAACGAATCTGATCTTTTAAAACGTTAAAAAGCATACTTTTATAAAGCAGTTTTTGAAACTACCTTAAATATTATTTTGAAATTATATATGTAACTAACGTGAAATTTATTTAATTTAATATAATTTAATTTAATACCTGTGCATTCATGTTGTAGTATTTGGAAATTGCAGCTGCTGAAGACTGAGGTAGTCTGAAACAAGGAGAGTCCGTAATCGTTAGAAGAGGTGACACAAATTTAAGTGATTCTGATTTAACAGAATAACATAGTTTGTAGACACAGGTAAGGAGTAACAGGTCTAATGACATTCGAAGAGAGTCATTAGTTATAGTTATACTAATAAGTATAACTTATTATTAGTCACACTTATAGTTATACATAAATATTAAGGAACTAAAGTCCAAAGACCAATGCAAATAACGTTAGGTCAAAATAACATATTTTACATCTTATAGATTATAAAATAAGATTACTATTCGTTAAATATTTTTATTACACACTTAAATTTTTGGCAATAATTCACTAGCAACAAATATCATTATATATGAATAGTTTACAAACGTTATTATAGCTAAAGATTGTTATAGCTAAAGAAACAGCTGTCATTTCTTATATTTAACTGAATAGACAAAATATTTTCAAACAATTTACCTTTTAATTTAGAATTAAAACAATTGTGTATATAGGAGAAGTTAATGTTGTTATATAAAAAACAGAAATAATCGTAATTACAAATCAAAATACTTTCGTTTAGTATAAACTTCTACGTTATACACGCAAATTGATAGTACCACAGAGCATAGTTAGTTATAGTATCTCGTAAATCGGAGTTGTAGCTGCCTGACCGGTTTTGCAGGTTGTACATTTTCTAATGGTAACATTATAAAAGATATTCCCACTTGTTCTATTTTGCATTAAAAAATATTATATTAATAATATTAATAAATATTATAGTCCCATGGCTTACCTTTATATTAAAAATTAATCCCACGAATTTTGAATCTTTACTTGTGTGTTTCATTAACTAGATATGCTAAAGGAGATCTAGTTTTAAACAGGTCATATTTTGTTTGAAGAAATAATTGGATTGTGGATAAGAAGTACATCTGGTGTCTTTATTGGAGGGGTTGACTGGTTTGAGACGTCACTTCTTGCAAGAGTCTTTTAATAAAGACTTGAAGCGAAGTTTGGAGATGTGTCCGATATTGAAACGGAAAGTTGGGGCTGTGGGGAGGTGAGTTATTGCCAGGGCGGCGTGATAGGCAGCTGACGCTGACTCCACTAGGGCATCGCCACTGCTGGCCTACAGTCCTCCCTCTCTCATAATTACTAACCTTCTAACAACAGCTGTGACGTCCGTCCTTACCTATCTCTGTAACCTTCTCAAACAAATTGCCAGTTTTTTCATTACTCTATCAGCTGTTATCTTTTAAAGAGAACCAAAACTTTTACAAAGAAGTTTACTTAGAAGTAATAACTCCATATCATATTTGAAAATGCTTTCATACAAACTCCAGTTCGATCTCATAAAACAAATATTTCAATCATTGATGCAAAAGTATTTTAGCAGCCCATTTAATTGACACTTGTTAGTACATTAAAGCGAAAATAGGAATCGAATGATTCTTACGGGAAGTACTAAGACGCCACTAAAGCAAATGGTTTGGTTAATCGGCAATGAATAAGGATTTTCATTTAATGCATAAATTCACATATAAGGCTTTGTTTTTATTCTAAACTGTTTTTATAGAAATATAAAGCATACATATATATACATAAATGTGAATTGAAGCATGCTGTATGCTTATACTACTTCTTAAAATATCTATAATTGAATAATTGCATCAAACTTTGAAGTGTATTCATACCTTTAAAGAAGATTTGTACAACTTTAAAATGTCTACTTTAAAGAAGGTCTCAGCTATGTCAACATAACATATATGACAATTTTTTCCTTTCCAATAAAGACTCATGTTATTTACTGATGATGTCTTTTATGTCGATCTATTATGTTTGCAGTTACCCAATGTTGAGTAGAATCCACTGAGAAATGTTAAGTCTTATTTCAGTCAGACTCTTAATACTTTTTCAAGGCTCCACGGCTAATATAGGATCTACTGTTGCAATGGAGGTCAACTTTGCAGCTCTTGTAACTGTTTGAAGGAAACATTTTTCAATACAGCAATATTGCTGAGTATATCAGTCAGCTACACGTGTCTGAAGGCTAATTCTTAGCTACTTCTTTTGTAGGTTATGCAGGAGTTCAACAATTGTGATGTTTCTTTTAATGTGATAATGTTAATTATGAAATTTCAGTTTCTTAATATTACTGAAAAAGTTGAGAAAAAAAGTTGTTATTTTACATAAAGTACAAAAATTACCTTTACTTGAAGATGGACAAGTATAACTACCTAACTCTAAAGTTATCAATGCAAGGTATACATTTAAATAAGTATGTAATAAATTAAATACAAAACACAGAGAAAAATTGAGGCCTGTTGGTTAAATATTCGTCGCTTGTTTCATATGAACGAAGAACAATAGTAGGTATGCTACTATTGGATTTTAAAAATTCTCTAGCAACTTCTCAATGCGTGGGCTGAAACTCCACTTACAAATATATTTATCAAAAACATTACGTTTAACAAACTTATAATTATCAAGTGGCAAATAGTCACAAATATAGGATTTGCTTTGAAGAAATGCTACTAATCAATTCTGATATTGGATACTCTTATAATTCTATTGCTCGAATATGGATTATATGAGCCGCTTATTTTGAAAGTGGCCTAATTCCATTTATGTTAAAATCGAGATATTTAAGGGTTTGTGTTTTACAAAATTTAAAAATATTGTCATTTTATTTATCAACTAATTTTTGTTATAAAAAAACTTAGTAATTTTAAATAAATTTTGTACAATTTGCTGCAAAAGGTAAAGATAACGTAAAAATGTAATTATTTAAATAGCTAGCTAAATTTTTTTGGAAAATGGAATTAGGCCACTTTCAAAATAAACGGCTCATATATTGCCATGTCAACTATAGCCATTTTCACTTTTTTCACTTAAAGCAAAAAGTGAAAACAGTTATTTGAGTTCTTCTTGCTAGTTTTCAGCAGTGCATGTGTTATTAACGAACAGTGAACAGAGACTGACAATAGGAGAGATTCTGAAGTAAAGCCATTTGCCTCTCATTTCTTTGTCTTATTTTTGTATAACCTTTGCCTTTAGCTATTATTACTACTTTCTCTTATTTTATTAAAACTTTTGACTTTAAACTTATAAATCTTATAACATTATTTAATCTCTTCATTTACCTTACAAATTTAACCCTCTTCTATATCCTATTACCTTTTTAACCTTCTCCTTTTGTCTTATGACAATTTTAAACTAGTGCACATTTAAACTAAATTAAAAAGATTGCTCTGGGAACTCTGAGTAAGCAGGTATGGGCTTCCTCGGAAGCTCGCAGATTGACATGATTATATTCCTGACGAACCTGTCACTGAATCTGTAGTCCGAAGGAGGTGAAGTCGTTGATCATGAAACCTTCTTCACCTTTGCATTCTATTATTACTTTCAAGACGGCTTGAGGCAGAAATTATTGAGATATGTGGGTGTTTGTTCAGTCTATCGTGTCCCTAAATTTAATTAATTCATGTAAATTTATATATATTTACATTAAGACAGTATATATATTTGAATATATCTATTAATTCTTAAATTATTTGAATAATATTTAAAAAAATCGGAGTTGGCCTACACTCATCTTTACTACAAGTAAACGTAATATCAAACTTCTTGGGTATATAATATATAATGTCCCATTTAGGGATAACATAAATATCTAAATGGGAAAGGTTTATTCTTTCATTCCTGGAGGTACTACAGATAGTAATTGATGACTTATCAATATACATGTTTATTTTTGTATATCACAGCATTGATGCATATAATGTCATTAGTATAACTACAGCAGTAATAACATTTTTGGACAGCGAACATGTAGATTTCGTGTTACGAAATAACCTCTTACAGGAGAACATGGCTTTTTTTCCAATAACCAATGAATGTCTTACATAGGTAAATGAATGTTTACCTATTCTTTTTGTACACTGAAAATTTAAGACAAAGTTTTCCATTTTAACTTCAAAATATTTATATTTTATGAAAAATATCAGAAACTTATAAGAAAGAATGTCGTTTTAAGAAAATTTTTAATTAAAGATATGGTATAATTTCATTTATTATGATTCAAAGAATGTTTTCAATTTTGAATTACGTTTTACATTTTTGGTCTTTTATAGAATTATTATACTGGGAATTTCATGGCTTCCTACTATTTAATAAAAATCACTTTTCCTTTCAATTTGTCAAAAATCATATACACGAATTTACTCTGAACGAGTGTTATCTTTTTCCTGCGTACTGTACTTTGTTATAAGGTTCCTGTGAATGCATATTGAGAAAAAATATATTGGTAATTAAGAAGTTTTGTATACTCAAATCAAATTCAAAGCCGATTTGTCAGTATAATTTAAAACTTTTATACCTGGAAGCTTGAAATTTTTGTAAATAATGGATATGATGTTTTAGACGAAATTGTGAAAGAGCTGGATATTTGTCATCTATATAATATAATAATATAAAATCTATAATCAGAAAATTCTTGTAAATTGGTGAATGGGTCATGAAACAATCAATCATATATATTTAGTTCGTGGATATATATTTATGTACACACATATATTTAAAAATACTATGTCAGAATTCACTTTACTCAACTGTGTCGAATATTTTTCCAAACTTCGAAACCATTTTTTCCAATTTGGGTTGTTCAACTTAAATATTGTATCACCCTACTTCATAAGATAAGAATGTCGAAAGAATAATGACTTGCTAATCAATATTAATTCACTTTAATTATACTTGAAACAAATTCTGTTGTAATTGTTAATGTTTTTTACAAAATTATTTTTAAAAAAACAACAAAAAATGTAGAAACAACTATAATGAAAGTATGTTTTAGTGTTTATCACATACTTTAGTTATAAATTCCAGTTAGCATTGTCTGGTGCGTGTTTAATGGGTAAATAACTGGGCTGAAATTAATTAAATACCTTGCAATTCAAAAGAAATTTTCTATTTCAACATAGGACGTAATCTCAGCAGTTTAAATTCTTTTAGTTTAAATTTAAATTGATACTTATACATACATATTCACAGTGCGGAAACACAGAGATAAATATAAAAAAACTCATTCTAATATTTTCAAGTTTCCCAATGTATTTGGAATGCATGTAAGATCAAAATAAGAAGTTCTGATTAGAATCAAAACAATATCTAATCCAAATAACATCGACAAAAAAAACACCGACTAAGACAATTTTATATAGCTTGTTATTCATCTTCATGAGGAGAAGATTCTCCTCCAGCTGACGATGAAGGTCAAAATATAAAAGTGTGTTTTTAATGAATATTTCTGTTTTAATCTTTATTTTGTTTCGTATTTACTAAAGATTGTGGTAGACAAAGGAAAATTATGATTATTTAGGGAATCCTGATAGCCTCTCAACATAGTCTGTCAGAATTCAGGTTATACAAAATATAAACTATAAGGGTAAAACAAATTAAAACATTTGATTAAACTGTCGTAAGGAAAGAATATAGACGTAAACTCTGCAGTCTAGTAAAAAGATTGTAATTACGTTTTTTTGTGAATCTCTGCTTTATTTATGATATTTACTTCCTCTTTTGGATTGCCTTCTTATACATCAATTGTATATCTATGATTCATAGTGTCGTGATTAATAGTATTACATTTAGTAATATAACAGTTTAAACTACAGTTGATTTTGGAAGTATTTTTTTAAATATACCAATTAATGCAGACATATTAAATACACTAGGGGACAAAATTAGTGTTGTAAGGAGTTTTTTAAAGAATATTCCAACATAATCTTTATATAAATTTTAAGTTCAGAAGAAAAAATCAACCATCAGTATTATCTATTCAACGTGAATGCAAAAGAGTAGCAGGTGATACATATGCACCATTCATGGGAGGTAGTTTTCTGGTTGTACTTGAACAACACACTCGTCAAGAGGAATAGTTCTGGAAAGACACCAGTTGAGTTCAATCATGGTCAACGCTGACCCAACCATTGTTGGCTAAGATGGACAATTAAAAGCTTAATGAAAGCAATAAATTTTACTCATAAGAAAAGTTAAGATAAATTGAGGAGTATTTTGGGACAGGTGTCTAGTGGCAATAAAGTGTGGTAAGTATGGCCGACTATGTAAGTATACATATTTAAATATATATATATATATATATCCCAGTAGAATAAAGAAAGTAATGACTGGCGTATTTATTTCTTCAGGGATATATGTTTATATTTCGAAGATATAAAGTGCCACAATTAATCAAAAAGTAATTCAAGTTGTGATAGGTAAAATAACTTTTGAAGAATTCAAAAGATGTGAGTTTTTAAAAGTAAGCATAGGTTGATATTGTTAGTAAAACTATATGGTACTTTTTTTCTGTCTAAGCATTTTTTTGCAGAAATGATTCCCGTGAAATCAAGTTTAAAGGAAGAGAAAAGAAAGCGAGGGAGAGTGGAAGCTTTGGTAAGAAAGAAGAAGGAGTTCTGGGGAGAGGGTTATCTCTGTCTCTTTTTGATAGGGGTGTGAAAGAGAAAAACAAGGGTGGGTGGCGGAGAGGGCATCGACAGCGACCAATGGCAGGCCTTGCCGGGGGTTCGGGGTGGGGGCATACCGGGTGGGAAAAAACCGATGGGAGACCGACCTCCCTGTCGGCCATGCTGAAAAATGGAAAACCACCCCTGGTTAGGGTGCGGCAAAAAGTACAATCTGGAGAAACTATGCACGTTCATCATTAGTGGTGGAAGCAAAAACAGGAGGCGGTGTTACACAAAGGTAGAGAGTCAATTTGTATGAGGAGAGATGGAAGTGGAGATAGGTCTGTGGTTGTACCTGAACAAGCAGTGGGCAGGAGTAGTAGTAATGAGGGCTCCAGCTGAGATCTAGTCTCGGTATGCTCCACCTGACCACCATAATTAGCTAAGTTTAATTTAGCCTGGCCACGCTAATCAAGACTATGAGGCCACGTCTAGTCGTTGCGACAAATAGGTGTTGACATTCTCGTAATGCTTCATCAAATACACCTGCTTCACATATAGTACTTTTGATTTAAATTTATTCATTATGTATATATATAGTTTATAATACTATGGTTAAAATAAACAGAGTATGCTTAAATAATTAAAATTACTTTCAATCTATCAATTCTTACATTATCATTTTTTATTGAATAATCATATTTTTAAATAAAAAATCAGCACCTAGATAGATAACTATTAATATGAAATATTTTTAAAAATTATGTACGTTATTAAAATTATAATCATATTTAATGAACTACAATATTTTCTGTTTCTTGTACCACTCAGTGGAAATTTTGTTTACCTTTAGACATTAATTATTCAGTTATGTAGACTACCGTTTAGCTAAATTGAAAATTAATTTTATTATACTTTTGGCGAGAATTCCATTAAAATATAAACTGTGTAGTGTCAATAAAAAGTAGTCCAGTAAATCTTTCAGTACTTTCTGACTTTTTTTACATTACAAGTTGAGTGTGTCCCCTTTATAACTGTTATAATAAGATGGCATATTTTAATGTATCAGCAATAGATGTATGTCTGAGACATGATGAAATTGTGCGGGTAAGGATAAAATCAATCTTACAGCTATTTTTGTTATAAGCCCCAGGTACTTCAACAACAATATTCAGAGCCAAGATGACCTACATCACTGCTATATCATAGTTTGAATAACAGGTACATTTCTAGTTCAAGCCTTTAACGATGACTGCTGTGATACAAATATTGTAAATAAAACTCTGGTTATATTCAATAATGTGATTAATCAGTTTTTTCTTGTAGTTATTGGGTAATATTTACAAATACACAATACTTGTCTTATGAAAATAGATTGTAATTTTAAATAATGTTAATTTCAAAAACATAAATATAGTAGTTACCCAGTATAGTTAATTACATTTTTGACATATTAACTGATTTTATATTTTCGTATAGTAATACATGTAAGTAGGATAATAAACTGCTTAAACGTTATGCGATAAAATATAAAAATTAAGACAGGAAAGAGAAGAGAAATATTGACATGGTTAATGGTTGAAATGATTTAACAGAACGTTATTTTCACATTCCATTTATTGCCTGCAAACGAAACATATTAAAAGTGAAAAGTGATTAAGTTATAAAATATATCTGCTACAGCTAAAAAAATCACATGTAAAAAAATTATCTGAAAATAATAAATAAAATCTAGCCTGTAGAAAATTAAGGGAAGCAGTAAATCAGGAATATTTTCTGATGTAAAACATGATTTTTTCCTAATATGAAGCTTACACAGGAACTTTATTCTATTTTAATTAGTTGAACTTATCTGGTTTATATTTTTGAGTAAAGTAAAAATTTAATTTTGTTTATTTCTACTGTGATAACTGAAAAATACATGACAGAAAACAAGGAAAAATCAGTACTTTTTTCTTCAAGAAAGGAGAAAACCTTCAGGCTATCGACATAAATAGAACCAGTAAAGTGCACCTGAGGGCCCGAAGAAGACCATCCCGAAGAAAGAAAAAGGAAGTACTTTCTCCCGAAACATAGGGAGCCTGAATGGACATTATCAATGATGGTTTGTGGAGATTCTGCAAAGAGGAAGAATACCTGTTGATAACTTGTAAGTCAACTTTGCTGCAGAGAGGCAGGTGCTTCTGGACACTCAACAAACCATAGAAAAACTTTTACCGCTGGAACCAGCAAAAGTGCTTAGCTTTTTGGAGGCGTTGAAGCTAACTGCTGGGGTACTTTAGTACAGAAGAGGGGAAGTACAATAGTTTTGTTTTTATGACCCAGTGCTATAGTCACCCTCAAATAATAAAAATAAAAATAAAATAAAAATAGGAAGTTGCAGGACACCCACATTTTTTTAAATGTTACTTCATTAAATTTATGTGATGTGTATAGAAAAATCTACTTGTAATTAATTAACTTGAAGCTAATAGACTGGTTGAAACTTGCATAGCATGATAAGAGGAAACTCAGTCCAATGGACTACAATAGACTTTTTATATTTTGAAAAAAAGATTGTCAAACTCAAACATCTTTAGAGCTGAAACTACTTAAACAAGCAGTCGTGTTTATACATTCATTACGGTTTCAATATATTTGGCATTAAAAAAATATCAAGATAAGCTAAACCAAAGAAAATAAAAAAAAAGGGATTTGATCATTGGTTTTAATACCAAGTAGCTAGAAAATTTAATTAGATAGAAACTGATATTCAAAATATACATTTGTGAACATTGCATCTATTTCACTTTCTTATAAAATATTCACTTTCGTTTTTCATAATCATATTTTTCTCCTATTCTTACTTCTTTAATTGTTTATTACTTCCTTTTTCCTCTAATTCATTTTATTATTTATCTTTGACTCTTTTTGTTATTTATTTATTTTAAACGGTTTTATGATTGGTTGGTTAGCGACACTATGTGTCACTTCAAACGGTCTGTGTACGTTTGTGTTCAAACGTCAACGGTTCAAACGTCTAACAGTGTACCCTTTCAGGTCTTAGCCCTTATGTTTATACCTATTTCCCCCCTAAGGATAATATCAAGCCGAAAAATTCGAGAGGATTGAATGTTTGCTTTTTTTTTGTGTTCTTAAGTAATAAGTTTAATTATGTATGCACATTTATATACATAATTATACAATTGATTTATACACATGATTGATTTATATTAGTTCAATATTGGTACATAAAACAACTTATGTAACAATGTCTAGTATTAAATCTATAAACAATAATAAATATATTAACAATAATTTACTAAAGAAACTGATACATTTGCTCCATAAGTCGTACAATAGTTTCGTATATAAGAAATAAATGAGAAAGCAAATCCTCTGTAAACCATTTGGCTCGTGACAAGAAAACTGCCAGTTTGACGGTTTTTCAAAACTAATATGTGATTGCCAACTGCAAAAAATGTTTTAAAATCTAATAGATCCTTTATATCGTAGAAAAAGAGAGCAAAAACTTCCTTTTAATAGTTTATATCCATATGTAGTTTCAAGTGAACAATTTTTTTATGTTTTATTGTTGTTGTTTCTTTTTTAATTATTGAATGTAAACCACTAGGGTTATTATAGCGCTTTCTAATGTTAGAAAAATGCCTTCAGATTAGTAATTTTAATTACGTATCAGATTGATCAATGATTTCAAGACTCTTTTACTGATAAAATGACTATATATTCAGGTAAACGAATAATACATAATTGATTAATATATTTGTATAACCACTTCAAAACACAGCTAAAACTCAGTTGGTTGTCAACATCTGAGTGTAGGCCACTTCAGATTTTTTTTTACTTCTATATTGCTATGAGTAAAATATATAATATCTAGGTGTGTCTACACAGTTAATAAGTATTCCATACTTATTCCATACTTATTTTTTATGTGATGGCTAAATGGTAAGACTGGAAGGCATATGATTTAGGTTTAAGTTGATGTGAAAAGAAGTTGAAGTTGAAGTGGCTGAACAGACATCTACCACATTAATTCAACAATCGCCATCAATAACTTAGAACCACTTGTAATCTTTTAGAGAAATCACAGTTTAAAATGGAGCCCAATTACAGCAAATAAGAAAAAAGTATTGCAAATCTAAAGAAAATGGTTTAATTGAAGTAATTCAACAAAATTACTGGTTTAGACTGGTGATTGGAATAAAAAGTGTTCATTTTTAGAAATATTCAGTGGTAATTATACAGTGACCTTTATGGTATACAGTGGAAGTTTATGGTTTAAATAAAGGTATAGGTGCAGGCATAATCACCTTCAGGATCATTCCAGGTTAAAATACCAGCAATAAATTAGATTATTTATTTCTTTTCAAAAATGAATGTGGACCATCACCTGTTGCACATACTGTATGCATGGATGCACCCTCAAGAATTTTCATTTAAGTGAAAGTAATAGTGTTCCTTTGCTGCAGGTATTGATAATTATAATTACACAACACCAGTTATAAATTATTTGGAAGATTACATTCTCCATTTCTTCTTCATAATACATAATTTCTAATTGATGTTAGACTTACAAATATTAATTCTACTTCTGGGAATAGATATTGTGTACAAAGAAGGTCTTTTACAAATATATTTCTTATTTGGATCAGTTTTTTAAATCCTACCAGAAAGACAAAGTACGTAACAATATACAAGTATAGAACAATCCAAATGAAGAAATAACGATATAAATTTTATAGGAAAAATTAAAGAAATTAGTTCCTACACAAACATATTTGATAGCAAAATAACAAGATGTATAGAAAATTTAATTCAATACGCCTTCAAAAAGTGGAGAGAATCATTGGAAATGTGTTCTTCCTTCATCAAAGATAATTTTGCGAAAACAAATTTGTTTGATTGTGTCATTATGAGTCAGTATCACACTCTATCAATATCACAGAATGTCAACATCACACACTATCAATATGTTGGCTTGGTGAGTAGCTAGTAGTTGGTCACCTAGAAGCTGCAGTGTGCGTGAAACCCCGTAGTGTTTGCTATTAATTAATGGGTTATGTTTCATAATTTCCATGGTTTCGTGTATTTTTAGTCTAGCGAAAACATTATCAATATCACAAAATGTCAATATCACACA
Source organism: Hermatobates lingyangjiaoensis (assembly GCA_026182355.1). Classification (NCBI taxonomy): domain Eukaryota; kingdom Metazoa; phylum Arthropoda; class Insecta; order Hemiptera; family Hermatobatidae; genus Hermatobates; species Hermatobates lingyangjiaoensis. Next base: position 2,137,523 of record JAPFBL010001924.1, on the reverse strand, counting down.
CAATTAATATCATACACTATCAGTATCACATACTATCAATAACACGCACTATCAATAACCACACTATCAATATCACACATTATCAATATCACACATTCCAATATCACACACTATCAATATCACACACTATTAATATCACTATATTTTTTAGCTTAATTACAGAGAAAAAACCTAAAGAAGAAAATAATAATGATTTTCATCGAATACTCATTTCATAGGAATTTATGGGCGGAAATACACTCCAAAACACTAAACAATTAATTTTAAATATTGGATTGTAATATATTTAAACAATTTTAAAAGTTAAACTTTGTTTATAATAGCAAATTTTGTAGGTCAAGCTGCTTGGAAAAATGGGAAAGCATGGTTAAACAAGGCCATACCAAAGACGACTTCCCTGGGAGCATCAAGAGTACTTCACAGCGCTGGTAGGCAACGATTAATTCACATCTCACCTACACCGCATCTAATGCCAACTCTGTGGATGCGAGGAAATGGTACACCTATATCCGGACCTGCCGGGCCCTCGATTAGAAAGACACAGAAGACGGTCCAGTGTGTCAAGATGCCCGTCTGTTTTTTCCTGTGCTATACGAAATAGCTATACTGCCAAGAGTGGCACTATCCAAGTAGTATAACTAGTACCATTCACGTTATTGTTTCTTAGTATGAATGCAAAGGTTTCTTCCAAAACGTAAACTTAACATCTGGATATGAACGGTGATCGCTGGTCACTTCATGGGAATATTCAAACAATAATATTGAAATATTTGTTAGTAATATTGACTTTAAGTGCAGGTGCAGAAGATATAGGATGTTAATTTATTAAATACAATTTCTAGCTAAGGGTCTTTTTTATAATTTACTATTTATCAAATCTGCCCTAACAGAATATAATTGGCCTAAAATTTTCTTTTTCATAGAAATAAAACTTCATTTAGTAAATTTCGAGTGATCAGAACATGATATTGCTTTCATTTTAAAAGGGAAATTGAATGGTAGGTTGTTTGGCTGAGAGGGAGGCCGTTCTTTGTTCGGCTTCAATGCCAAGGCGGGACCTGTCCTCCGTAATTGATTAACATTTAATGAGAAAATGTTTCTCAGTCCACCGGCCGGACCAGGCAGTTTTTCCGTGGTAATAGAGATGAGAGACGAGTGGCAGAGCTGTCGGTGAGTTTGATAGACTTTCCTCAATGATTGATAGAACTGCTTAAATAAGACCTCTCTACCCTCTTCCCAATATAATGCTTTCATTGCAAAAATTAAACTGATATTTTTTTTTAAAAAATATTCAATCACGTTCAATATCATTCTTTTTTAAAAAAAATCTAACGATGAAAATCATTGTTTTAATGAATGCTATAATGTTAATGCGGTTGGACATTTGTCTCCATCACCAAAGCATTGAGTCTGTATTGACAGATTTCCGATTCCTCAGGACTAAACACCTAGATCTCAGAATTTTTTCTCATTTCTTTTTCTGACTGGTATATTCTGATAATTAACGGGTGCATCATGTAAATTTTGGTTTTAACCATATATTTAGTCTACTTATAATAGTAGACTAGAAACAAAGTTTCTAGTCTCGTTAGGTAGCAATAGGGATATTCAAGTCAACTTCAATTGTCTTCTACGGAAACAGTTTTACAAACTCAGTGTTTTATACTTATGATTTAAACTTATTCAAAGACGGAAGAAATCTGCCTACCTTCTCTAGTTCTCTTGGGAGATTATTTAGAGATTCGAAGTGACTTTCCATGAAGTCGAATATGTACTAAGTTTTAAAGAGTTTCAAGGAGAGGGTTAAAGGTTGTTCACGATCACTTCTGTTACCAAGTAATATTTTCACACAATTCAGTATGGTATCCATATGCATAACATTTAATCAGAATTAAATATATATATATATATACTGATGTAGCTTCTCGACCACTGAGAACTCGACCTCGAGAACCCTTGCTCTGAATATATATATATATATATATATATATATATATGAATAATAATCAAAATAACACTTGATATAATAAATGGATTAATTTACCACAATGAAAAACGATTTTTTAAAACAATGCTCTAAGGCCTTTCGTTAACAGGGTGTAAAAAATAATCTCCCAAGAGAACTAGAGAAGGTAGGCAGATTTCCTCCGTCTTTGAATAAGTTTAAATCATAAGTATAAAACACTGAGTTTGTAAAACTGTTTCCGTGGAAGACAATCGAAGTTGACTTCATGTTAACGAAAGGCCTTAGAGCATTGTATCAAAAAATTGTTTTTCATTGTGGTAAATTAATCCATATATATATATATATATATTTGTCTATTTTGGGAGCAGACCTTCATTCATACATGTTTCATTAAATTCCTTGCTTATTTTTAATCCAGTCCTTTTTTTGTATAACTTTTCAATTTTTTAACACTATTCTTCAATCTTTTACGAAGAATAGAATTCTTGATCGAAACGTCGGAATGAGTGTAACCTAAAGAATAAAAAAAATTCGGTGAATTGGTGTACATTTTACCTAAATGATTGAATAATAGTATTAGAAAATTAGAAAAGGTATACAAAAAAAGGACTAGATTAAATATAAGCAAAACATTTTATGAAATTATATATATATATATATATATATATATATATATATATATAATAGTCAAACATCATGTAAAAGAATGGTTACACCCTTTTTCCCTCTATTCCCTTCATGTACTGTTTTAAACGAAATTTAGGTTTCATAAATACATCAGATTTTGTTCTTGGAGAATGTTTAATGTATCTTCTATTTCCTTTTCACTACAAATTGTACTCTATTTTACAGATTTTAGTTCATTTTTTGTATTGGAGAGGTACCATTTTGTATCTCAAATAAAATATTATTACTCTTTTCAAGACTATTATGATTAGTATTCAATAGTAATACAATTGTTCTTTGTATAACTTAAATTTAATTGAAGTATAATTGCCAAGATTGACTGTATTGTGAAGTGAATTCTCTGTTCATTGAGAGCATTAGTATGTAAGACACGACCTGCTGGCCCACAACCTGGACATTGGGGGTGAGTTACGAGTCAGAAAGTGTCTGCGGTTCAGCCTCAGGCCATTTATTATGATGTGATCTCCTTCAACAATTGATTATCATGATCTACTGAGCTAGAGTACATGTGGATATAGTATACTGCACAGTATGACAGTTCTACTCACACTTCCTGAATAATGTTTCGACTTCACAATGCATGTTATTGCGATAGTGTTATTTAATCATGTTCATCGTTACAGTAATCTGTGAATATCATAAAACTAACAATATCTAGATTTATAGATAGTCAGTGACCTGATAAATTTAATAAAAATATTTCTGATTTGACAGTGTTCTTTTCAAGAACACTTTGGAATTGTATATATTATATATATATATATATATATATATATATATAAAGTTACTATGATGTAATATAATTATTTTCATAGTATTATATTACATCTGTTTATAAAACATGTATAAATTTAAATAAAGAAATATTGGTAATATTAACGTAATGAAAAAAGGTATTTTGAGTTGTGGTTGAAAGTATGTGGCTATTGAAAGTGTCGGCATGGTGTGTGTCAGGACTATGAATGAAAGCCTGAAAAGTTATTAGTGCTTTCTATTAGTAGAAAGCCAAAACAATTCAACCAAAAAGTAAGTACTCTATGACCTATGAGAAATATTGGTAAATTTAAAGAAGATTATACAAACATACATATTGTAACAGTTGTTATACTTATATAGCAATATCTTTGAGGTAAAACTTGTTAACATAACTATTTCAGTTACTCAAATATTCAAATTTGAAATGGTCATTTCGACAAGGCTTAAGGATTTCAGAACCATAGTAAGCCTTAAGTCTGAAGAGACTGAGCTGCTTCTTTTAGGAAAAAAATAACCAATCTATGTGTTATCCAAATATAAAATAAATTATCATCTATTCCAAAATTGAGAAATCTTATGAAATATAAAAGTACAAGTCTTTGAGTGCATGAACCGTAACTATTTTTGCAATGCAATAACTTTAGTGAACACTTCAGGAATTATATAAAAACCCTTTTCCAGCGCTTGTAAAATGAACTAAATAGGTTTCTCATTTTTTAAGCATATTCTATTCCATTTTGACTTCACATTGTACTTTATTTTAAAGTTGTTCTGTACTGGTTTTGTTTTAACAAAAGAGAGGTAATTTTTTAAAACTAATGTTAAGAACATTCGTTGTTCTTTGCTTACTTTGCTATTTCATCAAATATATAAAAAAAAAGAAACTTGCATCATAGATTTTTTTTTGTATATTATTTTCATAGTATTACATTACATCTGTTTATAAAACATGTATAAATTTAAATAAAGAAATATTGGCAATATTAACGTAATGAAAAAAGTTATTTTGAGTTGTGGTTGAAAGTAAGTGGCTATTGAAAGTGTCGGCATGGTGTGTGTCAGGACTATGAATGAATGCCTGATGACAAGTTTGAAGTTTCTCATGACTAACTGCCTACCTGCCTGAGACAAGTATGCTTCCAGGAAGTGTATACAGTGCCTAATTGCCCCTCTTCAGACAAAAAATTCCGCCTTTTCAAATATTTTTAGCTAATGGTTTAACAATTGAATACCCAAAAATTTATAAATCAAAAAAGGCTTGGTACTCATCAATGTTTCTTTATTCTTGTCCGACAATTTCATAAACTGTGGTAGTCAGAATAGTTTTTATTTTTGTGTTTATTTTTAATGTTATTAATTTTATTTCTCTTCCACAAAAAGTGATAGTAACATTGTCTGTACTGAACTCTTAGGGCTAATACATTTAAGATTAAATTTTTGTACACATATGGTATATTCATTCATCGTAGGGAAGGGAAGCTATCACCAAAGGTGACTATTTCTCTGGAGACGCTGTCCAACCGCATCTAGCGTGGTTAGTTTCCCTCTCTTTTCCTTCTGAAAATTAGAGACTAAGTGTCGGTTCTTAATTTCTCTATGTTTCTTTAGCTACATGAAACCATATATATGTATATAGATTTAACATAAACACGTGAAATAACAATAATGATCATACCACAATATGAAAATGGAAAACAAGACTAAGATTTTTCAACTGTAACAAGCGGTCTTCGTCAGAGTCAGTTGGGTTTTTGACTCTGACGAAGACCGCTTATTAGGGTTGAAAAATCTTAGTCTTGTTTTCCCATTTTCATATTGTGGTTTGATCATTGATATATATATGTATATATTTCACTCGAAATTAAAAAAAAAAAGATCCAGACTGGACGCAAATCAGCTCAAAAACGAAGAAAAGCAACACACAGAGAATGAGACACACTTACAAACTCAAATTTTCGGATGATCCGTCTTCAGGAGAAAATAGAATGGGCGACCAAGCACGCCGGAAACACAACAGCAGGAAACCGTCCGGTAACCCATATATATATATTGTTATATTGTTAAATAAAGCCCTTTACTTGGATTGTATCCGTTTCCTAAATAATTTCTCCTACATAATATTAGAACGTACTAACCAGCAGTTCGTGGTTGATGAACAAAATTCTACATTAGAGTACAGGAAGAAACTGTTAGAATAGAATAAATTATGTACGAGACAGATACAAGCAAATATGGAGCGTTATTTAACATTATATGTTTAACTGAAGGACTGCTTCTAACTTTTACAAATATATATATATATATATATATATATATATATATATATATATATATTCTCAACACAGAAAGTAATCAGAGGTGTAGCTGAATTCTATCCAGTTCAAGTGGTGGCTCTTGATTGTCCCATAACAGGTGATGGTAAAAGATGGGCTTCCATTCTTCGACAGGAACTTTAATTGTGACAAGACTCGCTAAGTTCTTTATAGCATTGTTAAATATTAAATTTATAGTATCTTTTACAATTAAAGTTTTAATTAACAAAATGAGTAAATTTAATTCCTTGCAAAGTACCTCTTGAATATTTGAATTAACTGTTCCATCAATTCCCCCTGAATAAAATGCAAAGTAACCGCACTGAGATTTTAACTGACAGAATCTAAAGTTAAACTAAACAAACTAATACGTGGAATATCTGGAAATTGAGATGGCCAAAGCACAACACTAAGCCATTAACGAATGCGAGGTCATCAAAACTTGACTTACTGAGGTATATGACTGACGAGCGTGAAAGGTTGTAGTAACGATCAATGCAACCGATGACTGAAATAAGAACGTGCAAAAGAAGTATTATTGATCAGAAGACTGTAAGTATAATTTGTTAGAGTCTTTCAGCGAATGTTTAACAAATAATTAGAGCATTAAAACAAGTAAATAATAGGAAATCCCAACTAAGGTACTTCTGGTTTTTGGTGAAACATGGCGGTGTATGGAGGTGAGAGTTAGGAAGATAGAGAGGTGTGGTGGTAGAGATATTAGTCATTAGTAGAAGCGGTGACGTGACGCTGAGTCCCGGGGGAGCCCTCTTCGCCACACCAGGTAACAACGGGATTTGTCTCGGTAAGTGAGCTAGATCCCCAGGGGAGAGAAACACATCCCTCGCCTACTTCCTCAGGAACTCTGCCGCCTCCATCACGACCCCTTCTTATAAACCATTTTATCTCTCACTTGAGATAAACCAACCTCAAATATACTTCTCTTTACACCTGATTCAGATAAGGTACAGTTCCATTCAATTGTCACCCACCATTTCTCTGCCAATCTAAATAACATTGCTAAAGTACTTTTTTTAATCAATCTCATGTAATCAATCAACTGCAAACGTGTATTCTCCATTAATATCTTAACCTTCCCTTCTTTTCTATAATCCTTAAAAAACATAATTTCCAAACATCTGTATGAGTTAAGGGGAGGTATTGTATTCTGGAGCGATGTATATTTTTAAGTGGATATCAGCAAGACGATAATACAGAATAATGCAGAAGGTAATATAAAAATTATTGGCCTCCCGATGACAGTATACGTCCCTTTGAGTTTGACAAAGTTTGACAAAATTCATCTAAATGGTTATAACTAAATCATCAGTAGCTTTGAGATAATAACTGGTGTGCTACTATGGTTGTCTGATAGTAATTATTGTGTTCAGCGTTATCAGAACAGAACCTGCTACAGCTTTGTAGATAAGACTTCAACTTTTCTTCATAAAAAGATATGAGGGTTATCAAAAGGTTCATTCTTCCAGAGCGAATAACAGATACTTATGTATAGATAAACGGGATTACCACAACATCTTACTCATTGATAAATTCATTATTACAAAACAATTACTACTGACGAATTAAATTATCCCTCTATAAATAAAATTATTTTTTGATTCATTTTGCTACATCTTATATGAGGAAATCATCAGGCGTCAAATAAATAAAATAAAACCCAAATATTATAGATGTTTAGATAACAAATCTGGAGTGGCCTACACTCAACATTACTCTAAGTAAATGCAATAACAAATTTGTACACAACGTAATGAGTTTAATTTTATCCTAATGTGAGTCTAGTCTAGACGTAATATCAAAACCTGTCGTAAATATTTCAGTGTAATATCAATATTAGAGTTGATCAGCTCAATGATTTTATTTACTTTAATATGACTGTGTACATTTAGTTAGGACCAACAAACTTCAAAAAATTGATTTAGAATGATCCTACATGTCATTATTATACCTGTATTGATCACTGGGTCATATCGGATACGTACACACTATTGTTATATCCTTCATTTTGTGTTTCATTCTCTCGTTTTTAAAATCAATTAAAAACTTTAATTTCTCAAATAAACTAAATTTATGATTGTTTTAAGAGAAGTATTTTTCATTTCACTTGGTTTTAGGTTGCTTTGCAAAAATCTTCAACCGCTTAAAGGCTATTGCTTGCATTCGCATAGCCTGTATCTAAAACCTCTTAGATACAGGGTTTTAATTAATCGTATGACGTTAATTGCAGCTTGCATAAGTCATATACAAAAGAAAAATTTCTGATTACACTTTTTACTTTACTATAAGTAAAATATAGTGATCGTGAAAAAATTCGATATCGAGATTTTGACGGAATTATATGTTTTGAGGTCCCAAAATTCGTTTTATGAAGTTTTTTTGATGATGTCTGTGTGTGTATGGGTGGGTGTGTTAGCATTGCTTGTTACCACGCTACGGTCCAGAATCTTTTATGGAACACGTTGATATTTTACACAAAAATGGGCTGATTAGTGTAGATGATCCCTATTATTTGGGAAGAATTATGCATGATAGGAAAGTCATTTTTTTGCCAAAAACCAGATTTTAGAAAAAAAATTTTCTCCTAAACTGCTGACTTTAGAGTTTTGACATTTTAGCATTATCTTTGAGGTTACAAAAGGAATAAACGAAAAATATATTCAGAATTTTAAAACAACGGAAAATATTTTCTTTTCAATAAAATGTAAAAATTTTGACTTATAATTCAATTAGGTTTCAATTGAATTCAATTCAATTTCAAGGTGACCGTTTGACGGATCAAAATTAAACTATACCTAAATATGACTATGGAGAATGAGATGAGATATCTTGTTTGAAAATTACATTCACCAATGAGGCGTTAAAGTGTGATTTCTGTTTTAAGAAAATGTTTTTTTGACGCTAAACGGCTCATTAAAAAATCATGAAAATTTGATCAAAAATGGAACACAAAATGAGCAATTCATAAAAAAATGCACGAAATTTCAAAATGTTTACATTGACTTAGAAATTTTTTGAGCGAATCCACTGAGATAAAATTGATATTTAAATAAGGAAAAATTCAAATAATTTATTGACATATACCAGATATAAAAGGAATAATATTTTTACATATATAAAAGTCACCGTCAATAAACATTAATAAATTTCCTTTGTGTTCCATGGCATGAGGGATTTGTCTCATAAAATGCTTTAATAAATCTATATATTGCACTCTTGAGCAAAACTTAATATCAGTTATAATTACTTTATCATTGTTAATTGAAGTGTCTTTTCATGTTATTGAAATGTGACGAATGGACTCTTTCCTCAAGAAAGAGGAGTTATATTTGTTGAGAAATATCCAGTTTTCTCACTATTCTAGTCTGATAGTTCATATTTATTATTTGCAAAAATTAGAAGCTCCCAGCTATAAAAGATTTAAATTATATTGAATAGCTGGCTTTGAATTTGAGTTGAGTATGTAAACTGGCTAATTACTAATATATTTTTTCTCAATATACATTCATAGCAAGCTTATAACAGAGTACAGCAGGCAGGAAAAAGATAACACTCCATCAGAAAAAATTGGTATGTATGATTTTTGATAAAGAGGAAGGAAAATTGTTTTATTAAGTACTAAGAAGCCATAATATTTTCAGCATAATAATTCTATGAAAGACCAAAAATGTATATGATAATTCAAAATTGAAATCTTTCGTTTGAAGATTAATAAATTTAATTATGTACATCCTTAATTATAAATTATCCTAAAACGACATTGTTGCTTCGATGTTTATGATGTTTTTCAGAGAAAATAAGAGTATTTTCTTGTTTTAAATTTGAAAATTTGACTTAAATATTCAATGTAAAAGGAGGTCAAGTAAACCATGTAAGAAATCCACTGGCTATTTGAACAACAGCCATGTTCTCTTGTAGGAGATTTTGTAACAAGAAATGTTCACTTTGGCTTTTCAAAAATATAATTATTACTGTAGTTATACATATATGTATATGAGATTATTTGCATAAGCTGTGTGATGTACAAAAATAAGCTTATATATTGATAGTCGATCAATCACTATCTGTACTACCTCAGGAATGAAAGACTTTTTTATATATTATAAGATTTTTATATATATGTTTTTATAAATTCTTATAATTAAAATTCCATACAAAATTATGTTCAGCTGGAATTAGATTTTTAGACTAAATTAGACTGTTTTGTCTGCCTTCCTATTCAACCATTCCTCAACTGCATCTATAAGAAAGCTATATGTATGCTGCAAAAGGCTTTACATCACAGAAGCTTTGTGGCTGCAACTTAGTCTACCGGTCAACTGTCTTATTCCCCTGCTTTGCCTTGTGTCCAGTGATTGACCTAACAGTGATTTCATTTATACTGATTACGCTATTACCCTTTGACACAGACAAGAACCATTGGTCCAAATCAGGAAGTGAAGAACTTGTGGTCTGAGGCTGTGGTAGTGCCATAGTCACTATCCAAAGTTAATCTATTCCTGGAAGAATCAAAATGTTACTGAAAAATTACTGTTAATGGGTAAATAATACCATCTTCAAAAATTTGTGGGGGTTTACACTCAGAACTAATTATTTAGTTATCAGAACTAAGGAGCAATCAATTGAGATAATTTCTTTTGTTTAATGGGGTTACTACATTTTGGCAGGTTTTAATTAATTAATGCAAATTTAATGGGTGTACACGTCTGAATGACTGTGATCCAATCGTCAAATGAAGTATATATGTAACATTATATTACAATTTAGCAAAAGAAATTGTCCACCATAAAGTGACTTATATTTGTTATGAAATTATTAATGACATGAGAGTGATAAACAATGCCATGTGATACGTTATCAAGCAGTGGGAAGAGTTTTTGTAGATAATTATTTTTTCAACTTGTTGAAGTTGTAATTTTTTTAGAGTAAATAAATGATAATACATAAATCGTAAACTTAATAATGGAATACATTTAAATATTTCTTTATCTCGATAATTTCCAATTTTAGTTGTTACATATTAATTTAATAGAAAATGCTGAATATAATAGTTTAACAGTAATCAAATCAAATGAAAATCGATAACGGTCATTCTTTGAATTATACATGAAGAATTAACTGCAAATATTATAAATTATATTTAATTTGATTATGTATTCTTTATATTTCATTCTATTTAAAATTTCGTGATTATAAAATTTTTTGCAATTACATTCCTTTAATTATTAATTATTTTAATAAAAGATGATTTATATTTATTATAAATATAATTTAATTATATATAGACAATTAATAAGGCGTTTATTTTGAATATGCGATTTTAATGAGAGTACTGTAATATTTAGTGCATTCGGTGAACGCAAAACACTTTAATGGTACTTCAGTGTCATATTATCTTTTTCAGTAATTTGACATTAAATCCAATATTCTCTTAAGAACAATACGTTATATCCATTTAACTCGGAAAATTGGTTATATTACCATAATTATCAAATATTATCAAAAATATTTGCAATCTTATCAAAAATAACAAGCAAAATGGAGAAGAAATTAATATTTATATTTATATAACAGGTGTGTTCTCTAATCGGGGTTCGGTCAATTTTCCAGGATAAAAAATCAAACTCTCGTTGCCAACGTTTCGGTTTTATTTAAAACCTTTTTCATAGGCCTACAAACAAAGGATAATAAGAAATCACATATCAACATCAAACATATACACAATATGAAAATGGATTGTTACAACTCATGAATATTACAAGCAGAAATATTTCAGAGATACATAAAACAATATTACTTACAGAAGTAAGAATTTTTTAACTAAGAAAATGAAATTTACATTATTTAAAGGAACAACAATGTTAGCCGGACAAAACCTTCGACTAGACTAATAAGATAACATTACAAATAACCTCAACACTGTTCACTCAAGGGAACTAAATAAATCAAATTTCACTAAACCTCAGCACAACACTCCAGAATAAATATTACTTAAATTAGTAATATCACTTCTATGATTAATCGAACTTAGATCCTTTTTAATATATAACATCTCAAGTGTCTTCCTTCTTTGCTCATCTTTTTCTTTTTCTATTATAGTTGTATCTTCAAAATCGAACGTGTGACCTTCGTTTATTGCATGCCCAGCTAAGGCTGTTGCGTTACTTTTATTTGTTCTTATGGAATAATTATGTTGGTACAACCTTTCTTTGAGAAAACGACTAGTTTCACCATAGTAACACTTGTCACAGTCTTTACATTTGATGGCATAAATGAGGTTACTTTGTAACTCCTTCGGTATTTTTTCTTTCAAATTTGAAAATAAAGATTTATTTTTTCTTTTATTATAAAATGCCAGTGTAACTTCAGGTACGTTTCGTTTGAACACTTTTCTAATTGATTGTGATAAGCCCTCAACATAAGGAAATTTGAAATACTTCCTATTTATAACTTCCAGTTCAGCATAAAATAAATCTTTATTTTCAAATTTGAAAGAAAAAATACCGAAGGAGTTACAAAGTAACCTCATTTATGCCATCAAATGTAAAGACTGTGACAAGTGTTACTATGGTGAAACTAGTCGTTTTCTCAAAGAAAGGTTGTACCAACATAATTATTCCGTAAGAACAAATAAAAGTAACGCAACAGCCTTAGCTGGGCATGCAATAAACGAAGGTCACACGTTCGATTTTGAAGATACAACTATAATAGAAAAAGAAAAAGATGAGCAAAGAAGGAAGACACTTGAGATGTTATATATTAAAAAGGATCTAAGTTCGATTAATCATAGAAGTGATATTACTAATTTAAGTAATATTTATTCTGGAGTGTTGTGCTGAGGTTTAGTGAAATTTGATTTATTTAGTTCCCTTGAGTGAACAGTGTTGAGGTTATTTGTAATGTTATCTTATTAGTCTAGTCGAAGGTTTTGTCCGGCTAACATTGTTGTTCCTTTAAATAATGTAAATTTCATTTTCTTAGTTAAAAAATTCTTACTTCTGTAAGTAATATTGTTTTATGTATCTCTGAAATATTTCTGCTTGTAATATTCATGAGTTGTAACAATCCATTTTCATATTGTGTATATGTTTGATGTTGATATGTGATTTCTTATTATCCTTTGTTTGTAGGCCTATGAAAAAGGTTTTAAATAAAACCGAAACGTTGGCAACGAGAGTTTGATTTTTTATCCTGGAAAATTGACCGAACCCCGATTAGAGAACACACCTATTCTATCAAACGGTCGATATATTATTGAATCTGTTATATTTATATAACATAAACAATTAGATAAATTAAAAAACACTATATTTAGTTTACTGTTATACCAATAATACGATATATTTTGTAAAAATAGCAGAAGATAATAATTTTAAATTGAATTTAAAGTAAAACAGCATTACAAAGTAAATAAAATGTTTATTTAATGATAAATTACTATTAATTGACCTAATGAAACCATTGACCAAGAAAATGCAAGCTTAAAGAACAGAAAACCTTCTATAAAACCAAAAATGGCTTCCTAAATCTTAGTGAATATCAGATCAAAGAAATAATTGAATCCTTAAAGGAAAGTTCATGGGATACTTACTTTTAAAGCATCTACATTAAAGGGGTCATTTCTGAAGCGACTCTAAATACGAACTGTAATATGATAGAGGAAACTGAAAATTATTTTATATTTCATTTTGACGCCATCGATCACAGATAATGAATAAATTTAGGCCTAGTACTTGAAATTGAAAAGATATAGAGAATATGTAACTCTCCTGTGTTTCTTGAGGGACTAGAGACTTAAAGGACAGGGAATCGGAAACAAATAGCATCAATATTTCCTTGGGGAATTCACATCAAGGGTGATGCATTTCTTTTTGTAAACACTAAATCGCATCCTAAAACAAAAGTAAGCTGTAATCACCACAGTGATATTCAAACAGCAATGCATATATATGCATGGTATATAACCAAAATACTTTAATCTGTGTCTTATGGTGCATTATTGCATTCACTTATTAATTACTTTGGGTATATGTAATTTTTTTGTCAATGAGCAATAATTGATATTTAACATTTTTACACTGATGATTAATATAAACTGAAACGCTAATTTTTACTTTAATATAAGTAAAGTATAGTGATTGTACAAAAAATTCAATTTCAAAATTTTAACGGAATTACATATTTTGAGGTCCTAGAAGTGATTTATGAAGTTTTTTTGATGATGTCTGTGTGTGTGTGTGTTTATGTGGGTGGGTCTGTGCATTGGTGTTGGGTGAGTACGCATCCAAAGATTTTGGTCACGCTACGTTCGAGAATGTTAGGTGGATTAAGTTTATATTTTACACATAAATGGGCCTCATAGTATAGATGAGTCTTATTGTTTCGGAGCAATTACGCACGATGGAAAAGCTAATTTTTCAGACAAAAAACGGTTTTTATATTACATTTTTTTCACCTAAATTTCTAATTCTAAAGTCTTGCAAGTTTGGCATTATCTTTGAAGCTACAAAAGCAACCCACGAAAAATAACCTCCGATTATTAAAAGTACAAGAATTTTATTTTCAATAAAATGTAAAAATTTTGACTTATAATTCAATCTGAAAGTTTGTTAGAGCAATACAACCCATACCGTTTAACGAATCAAAATGAAACTATACCTAAAAATAGAAAATTTTAAGGAAAATGAGCTGAGATAACTTTTTTAATATTACATTCACTAAAACGACGTTACAGTACGTTTTATGTTCTCAGATAATCTTTTTTTGACGCAAAACAGCTCGTTAAAAACCATACAAATTTCCCAGAAATTTAAAAAACTATTATCAATTTATAAAATAAATTTGTTTGTGTTTATGAATCGTAGTATCTTTTAATAATATTGGAGTGTGACGAATGGAATCTTTCCTGAAGAAAGAGGAGTTATGTTTGTTGACAAATAACAAATTTTTTCACTATTCTAGTCCAATAGTTTATATCTATTATTTTTAAAATGTTCAAGCTTGTATCTATGAATGTTTTAAATTATACTGAATAATCGGATTTGACTTTAATTTGTGTACGGAAAACTGGCAAAGTATTAATATTTATTGTTCTCAATGTACATTCACATCAACCTTATAACAGAGTATAGTTAGGCGATTTGCGAAATTGGATTTCTTTGTATTATTGAAATAGGCTTTAAGGTGTTCTTTAAATCTTGATTTTAGGGTTCTTCCCGTCTGTTCTATATATATATATATATATATGTGTGTGTATATATATATAGATCTAGCTATCGAAAAAACGGTGAATAAACTTAATTTTAAAATATATAGAAAACCAACCGCGACCGATATGACCCTTCATAACTTCTCAATTCATCCAAGGCAACAAAAAAATTCTGCTTTCCGGTATGTGATAGATCGATTAATAAGGATTCCGATGAATCAAAACAATTACAATAAGGAACTAAATATAATTAAAAAAATTGCAAGAGAGAGAGAGAGAGAGAGAGAGAGAGAGAGAGAGAGAGAGAGAGAGAGAGAGAGAGAGAGAGAGAGAGAAGTGAGTAAGAAGGAGGAAAGGAACAAGTGAGAAGTGAAATAGATATATAGTGAGTGAGAGTTGGAGAGAGAGGGAGAGAGTAGAATGGATAAAAAAAGTTAATAATTCAGTCAGAATGAGAGAAGGTAGAGTAATGTATACAATTAGACAGGGTAGTGAATAAGGTGTACAGGCAGGACGTGGTGTAAGGGACGGGAAGAGAGTGAGTTACACGGATAGCGACAGAGATATTGTCACAAACTTTTCACCAAAATAATAAAACCTTGATGAATCATGTCATTGACTGTCTACGAATATCTAGCATTTGTATAATAGTAAGTAACACTATTATTACATGTACTGTTACTGTATTATATGCAGTAGTATTATTTGTATTGCACTACATAATTTTTCTATGTACTCTTTAGTAACCATCTTAAGTACATATGCCATAAGTCACCTTGGAACATATTGAAGGCCTTCCTCTTGAATGATGATACTCTTGAAAAATTTGGGTAAGAATGAAAAAAGATTTCCCATTACTTAGACAATGTATAACTACTTTTGTATAATACTAATTTTTTTAAAGGTAAAGTTATATTATATTTTAATAAAATCATTTTAATGAAAAACAGTTCTCCTTAGGGCTGAAAAAAGAGCTGATAGTTGGTTTGCCAGTACAAAGCTGGAGCTACACTGGAATTCAAGTGAGTTCAGATCGGCTACACTCTCTACGCCTGATAACGGGGTCTATTTTTAGCTGCATTGCTTGATAAACCAATTTTTTTCGATAAGGCAACTGTACCCAAGTTTACTGAACCAAACTTATGAAGACTCTTATTCACTGACTCTATTCAGTATTAAATCTTTGATTTAATTGTATTGAAATTTAAACATCTACATGTTTACAGAAGTTGAAGTGTTTCTGTTAGGTATTCCAGAAAGGTCATGTAGATATAAAAAGTATCGTGGTATGATTGTATCATGAAGACATACAAAAACAATATCTGAGTTTAAATGTGTCATATTTAAACCTAGAGAAACTATAGATAGAAATAGATGTGGTAGAGTCCACTACAGAAAAAACTCAAAACACTAATGCTTTCAACTGATTATATGAACAAAGCATAGTACTACGGCTACTAGAAAGGGCTTTTTCTTGTTTTTCTGGTCCTATAAAAACAAATTTCTGAGTTTAAATTATATTTTAATATTTCTTATTGGAATAACATGTTTCCCATGAGCTGTAGTTTACCAACAACTGTTATGCACATTATATAGGCTACATTTGTTTCCATTAATGTTGTTAGAATATGTTTTGTAATTTAGGAATGTGAATACCAGGAAATGTAATTTATAAAAACTAATAATGTAATCTATAAATTATTAATGTTGATACATATATAATATTTATTTTGATGACCAAAAAATGTGATACAACTGGACTTAATAAAACTAACACAGAAATAAACTTTTAGTACCATACGATGAGATGAGGTGATGAGAGGTGATGCGATGAGAGGTGAAAATGAAATAAATAAAATATCCCCTTCACGTCTTCTCCTGATGACGAAATATTCTTTGAAATGAGTAAGCGATACGTTTAGTGTGGGTATTTTTTAGTTTTATTTTTAGAGCACATCTGATAGCGATGGACGAAAAACATGTCATAGTGAGTTTTATTATAACTTCTGTGATTATTCAGTACATCCTATATTTATCTTCTCATTGGAGGGGTTAAACTTCATTTTCATTATATATATATATATATATATATATATATATATATATATATATATATATATATATATAGGGAACAGTCCTTTGTTAATTCATGTGAGATTGAATTTACGGCCTATTGTTTTTTTAATTAATTTCTTGGATAACTTTTCCAAATCCCTTAAGAGTCTTTAAAATTCACCAGGAACTAGGTACATCAAATCACCATACTTTTGTTTTCAATGCTTATATTTCTTCCGACGTTACGGTAGTTTTCGACCATCTTCAGGGTGCAAAACGTATATACATATCTTAAAAACTGTTGATCATTTCTTAAACACTTAAATATAACACTCAAAGTTCATAATGAACTACTAAATAGAATGTAAACATTTAAGTGTTATAGTTATGTGTTTAAAAAATGTTCAAAAGATTTTAAGATATTGTATATACGTTTTACACCCTGAAGATGATCGAAGACGACCGAAACTTCGGAAGAAATATAAGCATTGAAAACAAAAGTATGGTAAGTCGATGTACCTAGTTCCTGGTGAATTTAAAAGACTCTTAAGGGATTTGGAAAAGTTATCCAAGAAATTCATTAAAAAAACAATAGGCCGTAAATTCAGTCTCACATATATATATATATATATATATATATATATATATATATATATATATAAGTTCAAACCGAAAAAATTAAAAAGGGAAAAAAAGACTAAGATCTTCAAGATCTAAGAGTTTTTGACTCTTACGAAGACCACTTGTTACGGTTGAAAGATCTTAGTTTTTCTTACAATTTTTTTGTGGTTTGAACACTGATTATTGTTTTTCATGTTTAATGTGAAATCTTGTTACATATATATATATAATTCTTGTTCAGACATTATACTAAATACTAAACTCTACTAAAATATCATTCATGATTATAAATAATCATTTTGATTTTCACGAATAAATTGTAAGGTGAATATCCAGTAAGGTCCTTTCTCTTGTTTGCAGTTTGAAGGTTTACTGGCAATAGCACGTTGATATTATTCATACAGTAATTTAAGCTTTAAGAGGTAAATATTTAGTTTGTTGTTCTTCTGGTGATGGTTTGTGTGCTATAAAAAATGAATAATAAAGTGAAATTTACTTGTCCCGAACCGTTGAATTAATATATCATAATGATGTAAAATAAAAATTGTGAACATTTTATTGAAGGAAGGTTTTATTGAAGCTGGGAAACATACGCAAGATACCTAATTCTACTTTTCATATTTCATAATTCTGTAAATGGAATCCCTAATGACTGAAAGAACAAAAGTCTTTATTGAAGGAAGGTTTTATTGAAGCTGGGAGCCATACGCAAGATACCTAATTCTACTTTTCATATTTCATAATTCTGTAAATGGAATCCCTAATGACTGAAAGAACAAAAGTCTTTATTGAAGGAAGGTTTTATTGAAGCTGGGAGCCATACGCAAGATACCTAATTCTACTTTTCATATTTCATAATTCTGTAAATGGAATCCCTAATGACTGAAAGAACAAAAGTCTTTATTGAAGGAAGGTTTTATTGAAGCTGGGAGCCATACGAAAGATACCTAATTCTACTTTTCATATTTCATAATACTGTAAATGGAATCCCTAATGACTGAAAGAACAAAAGTCTTTATTGAAGGAAAGTTTTATTGAAGCTGGGAGCCATACGCAAGATACCTAATTCTACTTTTCATATTTCATAATTCTGTAAATGGAATCCCTAATGACTGAAAGAACAAAAGTCTTTATTGAAGGAAGGTTTTATTGAAGCTGGGAGCCATACGAAAGATACCTAATTCTACTTTTCATATTTCATAATACTGTAAATGGAATCCCTAATGACTGAAAGAACAAAAGTCTTTATTGAAGGAAGGTTTTATTGAAGCTGGGAGCCATACGCAAGATACCTAATTCTACTTTTCATATTTCATAATTCTGTAAATGGAATCCCTAATGACTGAAAGAACAAAAGTCTTTATTGAAGAAAGGTTTTATTGAAGCTGGGAGCCATACGAAAGATACCTAATTCTACTTTTCATATTTCATAATACTGTAAATGGAATCCCTAATGACTGAAAGAACAAAAGTCTTTATTGAAGGAAGGTTTTATTGAAGCTGGGAGCCATACGCAAGATACCTAATTCTACTTTTCATATTTCATAATACTGTAAATGGAATCCCTAATGACTGAAAGAACAAAAGTCTTTATTGAAGGAAAGTTTTATTGAAGCTGGGAGCCATACGCAAGATACCTAATTCTACTTTTCATATTTCATAATTCTGTAAATGGAATCACTAATGACTTAAAGAACAAAAGTTGGGCATTTCATTTATGAAATGTAGACCAGAGTGTCTTGGTTGGATGAGACAAGTACACTGTGAATGGAAGGGTGGCCATCCTGTGCACTCTAAGGGAGAGGCTGGCAGGTACAGGAAGACTTAAGTAGGTCGCCTCGTCAGTCCACTATTTACAACCCCTTTAAGAAGGGGTTGGCTGGACTGGATTCATTTATAACCTTCACCCCCTAACCTACTTAGGGATGGGTTGTGACTAATGATTTGGCTATTTATCGGTGGGCCGGTCGCTCTATGACGAATGGAATCCTGTACTCACCTCACAAGCCCACCCATCCACTCTGTCATTTCATTTACATAAAACTTCATTTGCTTTACCTAGCATATCACTTAATATTGTTTCATAACAAGTCTAAAATTTAGTTTCTTTGTTTCCCTATATTTAATTATACACAATCATTACAATTTAATATAAATTCATATATTTAAATAAACTAAATTAATTATCTTACAACTCTGTATATATTTCTAGTTCCAGATTTGAACATTTGAGGCCGTCAAAATGAAGTCGATATGTTATGAAACAAAAACTTTAATAGTCAGTTGTCGTTTTTATAGGTAATTTCAAATTAAATTAAATGGTGTTTATGATATTAACCGCCCCAAATAAATTTACCACCACTATAAATTTAGTTAAACTAATACAATTACTTTTGTTTATTCTAACCTAACTGTTATGTTTCATATCAGTTTTACGAATGAATTTAATAATTAGTTCTCTCTTTTCAAATATTTTATGCATTTTTAGTTTATTTTAAAAAAAATATTAATATCACACACAGAAACACACTAACTTATAGTTTTATCAATATAAATATGATCTATGTTTTATGTAAAAAAACTGTAAAATGCGGTTAAAGTTAATGTAAAAAAAATACTAGTTGATTTATAAAAAAGAAATGTTGTTTATGAAGAGTGATATTTTGGCTTCATGTCGATAGCGGTAAAGAATTTGATTGGTAGCCTTACACAATGGGTGCCTGTGGAGCGCCATTTATCAGTGGACGTGAAGCGGGCCGAAACAATCCTCTACCACTTACACGCTATATTTGCATAACATCGCCGTCCTGCCGTGTCCACCCATCACACCACTTCTCCTACTCCTGATTGATACCTTCTGCACCATCGACAAATAACCAGCAGGGATACAGTTCTTCATTCGATGGACTCTTCCGGTAGCTACCATAAATCTCCAAGGCAGAGGATGAATTATTGCGTGTTCAAACTGTGCCTCCTTCTCTATTACATACTTGAATAATTCAACAATTAACAGACCACCTTTCTGTCTCTTCACTCGCGCCCTGCTCCCTCAAAACCAATGTTCTCAACATTCTTAAACGAAGACCTGAATAAACACGTCAGTGTATATATATTATTAATACCATAATAAATATTTATTAAATTATTAATAATTTAATAATATAATTCTTTACGAATTCATGGAAGTAAAACTCTTCAATCATGCGTACGTACATATATGTATATATATATATATATATATATATATATATATATATATATATATATTATTAAAATAAGCAGCAGCTTCTGCATTGACCAATTTCTTGTTGACACTCTCTAGTTTTCTCTAAACTAGAGAGTGTCAACAAGAAATTGGTCAATGCAGAAGCTGCTGCTTATTTTAATATCATATGCTTAAGGGAAGACCTGCTGCAATTGTACACAAATATATATATATCAGCTCAAAAATGAAGGAAAGCAACACACAGAGAAAGAGACACACTTACAATCTCAAATTTGTAAGTAGTTTGTAATTTGAGTTTGTAAGTGTTTCTCTTTCTCTATGTGTTGCTTTTCTTCGTTTTTGAGCTGATTTGCGTCCGTTTGGATCGTTTTTTCGAATTTTGAGTGATATATATATATATATATGTATATACAAAACTATAGTTTATCGGGGCTCGGTCAGTTCATCAAGTTCAAATTAAACTCTCATTGCCAACGTTTTGGTTTTTATTTAAATCCTTTTTCATAGGCAGAAGTATAAATATTATACTAGAAGTATAAATATATTTATACTTCTGCCTATGAAAAAGGTTTTAAATAAAAACCGAAACGTTGGCAATGAGAGTTTAATTTGCACCTGAAGAACTGACCGAGTCCCGATAAACTATAGTATTGTTTCTATTCCACGGTCGATACATTTATCAATATATATATATAAATATAAAACCGGATTTGAACAATGAAGAAGGTAATGAGGTAAATCATCACTCCACAAACTCCAGTAATAATGGCCTCATAAGCACTCGTGATAACACCAACTCACTACAATATAGATCAATGACATATGTTAAGGGACTGACGGAACAAATTAAAAAAATACTTAAGGAAGCTAACTTTAAAATAACATATAAAGTAAAGAAAAAATTAAATACATGCATTTTTACTAACACTAAATCACCTATCAACAAACTAATTAAAAGAAAGATAATATATTCTAATCCTTGCAGTAATTGTAATAATGTATACATAGGTCAAACCAAACAATATCTTAAGGATAGATTAGCGTTACACAAATCGAATATTAAAAATAAAATAAATGTTTTGTGCCTTAGCCTTTCACGCAATTAAAAATCAACACACGTTTGAATTTGAAAATCCATCAATATTAGATTATGAAACTTCATACAATAAAATATTGATAAAAGAAATGATGCATATAAAAAATACTAATAATGCTTGTAATAAAAAAACGTATACTGATAATTTAAGTAGGATTTATAGTTCTATTATAAATAGTTAATATTGAAATGTTATTCTAGTTTATATTGCCATGGATTAATTGTAATATAAAACACAGTGTTTTGAATAAATGTCGCTGGGTAGCAGCACATGCAATGACAGATAACGGCTTTTTTTGTTTGGTATTAGAAGCTAGCCTTGAGTAAGTTGGTTTTTTGAATTCGTTATGATGATTGTAAAGTAGATATGACAAACGTACATTGTTTCCTGTTAGTTTATAGCCCTGAGAATGTCTTAAAATAAAGACGAAACGTTGGCGAAAAGGTGATTCCGTATATTAACCCTGACCAAAATTCCAAGAAGAAGAAAAAGAGTTTATTATCAATTGTTGTAAAGAAAACAATAGCTTATTATATATACATATATATATTTGTATAAATAGTTAGCAGATTTTCTTTTAAACATGTATAATTAACGTAAACCGCAGTCGTAGTATCACGATCACAAAACTGATAGATTCGATACTACTAACTAACTTTCTGCTAACTGGGTTCGACAGAAAAAGGAACTAGCCAAGTGACATGTTAGAGAAAATCATTAAAATAAATGAAAATAGAGTTTTATTTCTTTTATATAAGAACAAAAAGAAGTAAAGTGATTTTGAACGAAAATAAAAATATAGAAACTAGTTAACGTAAAATAAAAGTGTAAACAGGTAATTAAGAGTAATAGGGAAGGTATATACGAAGGGAAACTAAGAAGTTTATATATATATATATAACCAATTAAATGAAACGATTCCACGAACTAAATAAATTATATTAACACAAAGAACACTCAGAAATGAAACAGAAACTCACTACTATATTTCGATGTCCTCGTTTCTATCCTCCTGATGACGAGGATATCGAAATATAGTTGAGAGTTTCTGTTTCATTTCTGATTTTTTTCGTGTTAATATGGTTTATATATACATAAATGATCAAACCACAATAAGAAATGGGAAAACAAGACTAACATCTTTCAACCGTAACAAGCGGTCTTCGTCAGAGTCAAAAACCCAACTGAACACACTGACTCTGACGAAGACCGCTTGTTACGGTTGAAAGATCTTATGTTTATGTGTTTATGTGAAATCTTTATATATATATATATATATATGTGTGTATAATGTAATCGGGATTCGGTCAATTTTCCAGGATCGAAATCAAACTCTCAATGCCGACGTTTCGGTTTTATTTAAAACCATTTTCATAGGCAGAAGTCGGAATTTTTGAATTAGGAAAATGATGAAATTTACATTATATAAAATGAAGTAACAATAGATAGTTAGTAAACTAACATCTTAACTGGTCAAAAACGTGGACCAGAATTTGATATATATATATATATATATATATATAGTATCTGCTGCTAATACTCCATAGGACTACTTCTACCTGACAACGACAAATGTCAAACTATAGTAGTGAGTCTTGTATGCCTATGTTTACATGTTTCTCTTTTCGTTACTGAGATATTAACAAAATGATTCTAGAAAATAATTACAGGAAATGAAAACACAGGAAAGAGTGTGTTAAAATCTTTCGTCCTTATAATCACAATACGTTGTTTATGAACTTATCAAAATCATTGATGTAAACAACTTCAAAAAATTAGTGCATTTATATATGATGCCTAGATTTTTTTTTATATATTAATGTAATATACAATACATTTTCTTTTGTATTAATTTATTATTTGTTACCTTTATTATAATCCTGTTTATAATAGTTATCTAAAAATATTTTAAAATAAACAGTTGTTTTTAATGTTTATTTGATTTGAATTAGTTTTTTTATTTCTGTGGGACATAGATCGTAACTATATTTAGGAATTTATTAAAGAAATATATTATTAAGGTATAAGGACAATGAAAAAAAAAATAAAATTAAAAGACAATTGCAATTAAAGACAACTATCAAAGAGATACCTCCATTATCTATTATCTAGATTTAAGGATTGAATTCCAGATGATATAAACATTTTGAGGTTTTGAAAATGACAATGAGAAAGTAATGAAAAGAGCGGCCTAGCAATAAGCCAGAGTGTTTGTCGGAACATGAATGGCAATTTCATTCTTAGAATGGTTATTGTCGAAGTATTTTGACTTGTAGCAAGGGGCTGAAGAGAGTTCTGATAAGAGGTGATGGATTGAGCAGTGTGGTGGGCTTTCCCTGGGGAAAAGGCCAAAACCTGGAAACATTCTCGTCCCTTGCCACTCTCCAGTCCACATCCCTTATTGTGTTTCAACCCTCCTATCAAATCAGTCACTACGCTGACACAACAGTAACACCGTATATCTATAAATATATTGAAAAGGTATCGACCGTCAAGTAGAAAGAAAATAACATTTTATTAGGACTCGGTCACTTCTATAGGTTCAAATTAAACTCTCATGCCAAAGTTTCGGTTTTTATTAATATCAAAAAGGTTGGAAATGAGAGTTTAATTTCAACCTGTAGAACTGACCGAGTCCTGATAAAAAAAATTATTTTGTTTATATATACATACATATATAGGTGTGTTCTCTAATCGGGGTTCGGTCAATTTTCCAGGATAAAAAATCAAACTCTCGTTGCCAACGTTTCGGTTTTATTTAAAACCTTTTTCGTAGGCAGAAGTAAGAATTTTTCAACTAAGAAAATGATATTTACATTATTTAAAGGAACAACAATGTTAACCGGACAAAACCTTCGACTAGACTGTCGAGTGTAGTTGAAACGTTGGCAACGAGAGTTTGATTTTTTATCCTGGAAAATTGACCAAACCCCGATTAGAGAACACACCAATTCTATCAAACGGTCGATATATTATTGAATCTGTTATATATGTATATATATAACCAATTAGAAAAAAACCGTTCTTCGAACTGAATAAACTAGAATCACTAGTTTAAACTTGAATCACTAAAACTCACTACTACCTGATCTTAGGTTTTAGTGATTTCTTTTCTGTATGTTCCAGTATATAGTATTTCCAGTATTTCTGTATATAGTATGAATATAATTTCTGTATATTTAAAGAATCATTCAATAAAATTGGAAGATTCCAAGGAATTGATATTTCTCTCGTCTGATGTTGAAAGAAATTTAGTAGAAAGTGCTCTAATTAAGTATAATTTTGATAAACTAATAAATATAAGTCATGGGCTTATTAGATTCGATGAAATTTTAATTGAAGATTAAGTTAGGCAAATTAGTCCTGTGGGTGACCTTCGAAATGTACTTGTAACTTTGATCATGAACTCTGAACAGATTGTGGATTCTAATAATATAGCATAATTTTTTATTTAATTCATTTACTTATTCATTGTATTCTTCTGTCGTTATTCATTTATTATTGTTTATTATTCTATATTACATTAATTAAATTTGTATTTATTCGTTTATATTAATTCTATATAAAACAGTTATTTTTATTCTATTTATATTTTATTTTAATTAATTTTCTTATTTTTCATTTTGCATTGTTTAATTTTATTGGAAAGTTTTTGTTTTTATCTTACTGTGCTTTTTTGACATTTGTTTTCGCAGCTGTTTAGTTCCTTCCTTGTACATACCTTTTATGCTATCTTCTTATTTCTTACTTTGTTTGCTCTCTGATTACATATATTGAAAGGCCTCAGATCATTTTTTCTATTGTTTTCTTTTTTCCTTGTGAATTATTTCATATATATAAAAAGCTTTCACATAAACACGTGAAATAACAATCAATGATCAAACCACAATAAGAAATGGGAAAACAAGACTAAGATCTTTCAACCGTAACAAGCGGTCTTCGTCAGAGTCAAAAACCCAACTGATCATTGATTGTTATCAATTGATAACTTTATTGAAAAGTTGGGTTTTTGACTCTGACGAAGACCGCTTGTTACGGTTGAAAGATCTTAGTCTTGTTTTCCCATTTCTTATTGTGGTTTGATCATTCATATATATATATATTGATAACAGCATCGACGGTGGAATAGAAACCAAACTAAAGTTTATCGGGACTCGGTCAGTTCTTCAGATTCAAATTAAACTCTCATTGCCAACGTTTTGATGTTTATTTCAAACCATTTTCATAGGCAGAAGTATAATATATTATACTTTATAATATTAGGAGTAATATATTATACTTCTGCCTATGAAAAAGGTTTTAAATAAAGACCAAAACGTTGGCAATTAGAGTTTAATTTGAACCTGAAGAACTGACCGAGTCTCGATAAACTTTAGTTTTGTATATATATATATGATCAAACCACAAAATGAAATGGGAAAACAAGACTAAGATCTGTCAACCATAACAAGCAGTCTTCGTCAGAGTGAAAAACCCAACTGATCATTGATTGTTATTTCACGTGTTTATGTGAAATCTTTATATATGTATATACTGTTAAAAATATGACCATATTTTGCTGAAACTTGCTTCTTAATAAGTTTCTTAAGTTTTCTGAATAGAGTTTTTGTTACTATATCAACAGTATATAATATGCTTCCGATAGTCGACATGTTACATGAGTCCATGTTTCTTCTAAAGGAACAATCTATTTCAAACTCAGTTATGTCTTGATAATTGCTGAGGACAGCAGAAACATGGACTCATGTAACATGTCGACTATCGGAAGCATATTATATACTGTTGATATAGTAACAAGAACTCTATTCAGAAAACTTGCAAAACTTATTAAGAAGCAAGTTTCAGCAAAATATGGTCATATTTTTTTAACAATGTGTGCTTACAGGAAGGACTGCTACCAAAATTTACCAATATGTTTATATATATATATATATATATATACGCAAAAACCTTCCTATTGCTATCCACTCCCATGGACTGGATTTTAATCACTGCTTCCGGGTCCAAGTCCTTAATCATATCCCTGTTCAGTCTTCTCGGGTTACTTTAAGAGCTTCAGAGGAGGCAATTATTTGTCTTCTCAAAGCTCGCTCTCCTCCTGGCCTTAACTTGTACCGTTAATTTAATTATTTACTTTTTTTTAATCATTTTTTTTATTTATTTTTATTTATTTATTTTTTTTTTAATTGTTTATTGCTTCATTTACTATTCTTCTCCTTCTGTTATTTTTATTTGCTTTTATTTGTTCTTTTTAGTTATTTTTCTTTCTGTAGTTAGTAGCTTACCTAGGGCGGCCGGCAGAGTGCGCACGTGTTCGTTGCATTTGGCCTACCACTCAGTTAGCTTCAGCTACTCAAAGGGACTACTTCTACCCGATGACGACGACTGTCGAAATATCGTTGTGAGTCTTTTGTGTGTGTCTTTATTTGTGTTTCTCTTTCCTGTGTGAACTATATATATACCATATATTAGTGTATTTTGGCACTACCTTCTTACTTACCTACTTAGCCCATTTTAGCCAAGAGTCCTATTTATACGACATTACGAAAACATTTTTTTTGTATTTATCTAGTTTTTATTCTTTAAATAATTTCATGAAAATAATAATAAATGAATAAATAATAAATGAAAACTTTAACAATATTCAAATATTGGAACCAGAATTAGCAATCAACTAAATAATTATCAAGTATTACGGCCATCATGGTCTAAAACAATTTATCCGCGGTAAACCTATTAGATTTGGCTTTAAATTGTGGGATCTTTGTTGCATTAGTGGATATGGCTATAATTTTTATTTATATATAGGAAAATCTATTGAAAAAAATGGCCATCAAGATTTGCCACTAAGGTCGAGGGTAGTCCTTGAAACGGTAGAATGTGTATCGGAACCCGCAAGACAACAGATATATTTTGACTATTTGTTTACTAGTAGAGACTTACTAATTATTGATACATTTAGAACAGTCGGGATTCCGTGCGACTGGGACTTTGAGGGAGAAAAGATTATCTTCATGTCCTCTGATAGATTACAAAAGCCTTGGTAAAGAAGAGCGTGGTTCATTTGATTACTGTTTTGATACGAATGCAGAAATACCCATCATAAAATGGAACGATAACAGGTGTGTTACAATTTCCACTTATTTTGATTCTATAGAACCTTACAATAAAGCAAACAGGTAGGATAGAAAGGCTAAAGAAAAGAGATACATACCACAGCCTCTGTTAGTAAAACATTATAAAATTAACATGGGTGGAGTGGATCAACATAACTGGTTGGTGGGAAAATATGCATTAAATATTAGAGCCAAAAAATGTTGCTGGCCTTTATTTATTTGTTGTATAGATATGGCTTTAGTAAAATCATACAATTCATGGTTAAATCATGAAGTAAAATCATTCAGTAAATTCATGGTTAGTTTACAAATTAGTGAACAAAACAGACATCAGTTTGTTAGATTACAGACGATCTGTGGCCGTCCCAGATCAGTTGGCGCTACATGCAAATTACACAAAAAGAGTCTATTCGCAGACCAAGAACATTTTCCACTAAAGTTTTCTTAGATATAAGATACGACAATAAAGGACACTTTATGAAAAAAAGGGAGAACAGCGAATGTATTAGGGACAACAAAGGTATCTGTGCATTAAAACCATTTTCATTTTGTGCTAAATGTTATGTAACACTTTACAAGGACTGTTCAATACATTATCATACAAAATAAAGTTTTATTTAGATAATATAATAAATAGTTTCAATACTGTGTTTGGTTTGTTGTCATATGAGTTTTAGCATTAAATACAGTTAGATTACCTGTAAGTACCACTGTCTTATTTATAGGAGGGGCAACATTTTTGAGATTTCGGTAAAAAAAAATATTTTGGTATTTTTTGTGTTGTTTTAATCCAAATAAAATCGTTTCACCAAAAAAGTTATTTTTTCTTGATTTTTAAATTTGGTACTTAATGTGTTAAAAGTCTTGTTGGAATATCACAGCACCCATGAAACAACCACTCTCTTAATTGCGTTTGTTTTTCAATACAACTAACCAAAAACTCTGAAGTGGCCTACACTCAACTATACAATAAGTTATCATAATATCAAACGTTTTGTGTATATAATGTCCAATTTAGACATAATATAAATGTCTAAATGTGAGATGTTTATTACTATTTCATTCCTGGAAGCAGTACAGGTAGTGGTTGATTCATTTATCAAAATAGACGCTTATTTTTTTATATCACACAACTGATGTATGTAATATTATTGGTATTACCACAGCAGTAATAACAATAGCGTAAAGTGAAGATTTCGTGCAATGAAATAATCTCTTACATGTAAACATGACTTTTGTTCCTATATCATGTGGAACTCTTACATGGCCATCTCAACATTCCAAGGCCAGTGAATCATACATTTGATGTCGTTTGTCCGACTTTTTTCTAGATTTAAGCCATAATTTTCCTTTAACAATTCAAAATATTCCTATTATGTCTGAAAAATGTTAGAATCATGTAAGAAAAAATATCAGTGTCATCGAATCACCGTAGGATTAGCTTAAGATTAGAATCCCTTTTGTAATATAGAACGAAAGGATCCATTCCTCATACTTCAATATTGACTCATATTGAATATTATTTTCAACACAAGAAAATCTACATCTGATATTAATTTTTGATCAAGAAAACAACATATACATTGATTATAGCATGTTGTTAGACAAATATATAAAACTATGGAAGGTATCAGAAATTAAATGTTTGCCTGGCATTGATTTTTTACATGCAAGATTTTTATTCTTCTTACATCACATATTTAAATGTGCTGTATATTTTTAAGTCATGAAAAATATCAATTATTTTTATTAAATATCTAAGCATCAATTTTATTTCAATTGATTAACTTAAAAAATCTCTAAGTCAATGTAACTAAATGTGAACAAATCTAGCTAGTATATACAGTAGCTGATCAATTAGTTCGGAATGGATATTCAGTTTTTATAGCTATGTTGCTCTTTGCGATAATACGACCTCATCCCCCGCAAATTGCTCTGTTTTTAGGTATAGTTTCAATTTGATCTGTCAAACAGTATGTCTCGTATCCTTCTCATAAAGATTCAGATAGAATAATAATTCAACATTTTTTCCATTTTATTGAAAAAATAATTATTTCTAGTTGTTTTATGAATCTGAGGATTTTTCCAGGTATTGCTCTTGTTCTTTCCATAATAAAATAAGGATTCCAAGATCTTGGTTGGTTAGGAAAAAAAAATGTTTGAAAAAAAATTGACTTTCCATTATGCATAATTGGTTCTAATCAATAGAACACATCTACATTCAAATATTAATTTGTTCAATGAATGATTGTGGACTGTAGCGTCCCCACAAATATTTGGACATGCACCCACCAACACACAAACATCATCGAAGAAACCTCATAAAAAGTCTTTGGGTCCTCAAAACATGTAAATCCGTCAAAATCTCTAGTTTAAGTTTTTTCATGATCACAATAGTCTACTTATAATATAGTAAAAATAAAGTAAGAAATAGAAATACAAAAATATGGATGGCTAAAAAATCTGGAAAATGTTATGGATTGAGTTTAAGTCTAAGAGTTGATCCTTTAGTCTTTGACTAATGTTCTCGATTTAACTCGCAGAAAAAATTATGAAATTAATGCGATTGGTGTATCATCAATGACAGTGGATTGGGTTGTAACGTCTACTCGCGAAGACTCTCTGAAAAATCATACAGGCTCAATTATCGAAAAACTGATTGGCATAAGACATCAATGCGATATATTTAAGATTACAAAGATAATAGGAAGAAGTGACTTCAGAAATAGGCTCTATGATAAGAGTGCCTAGTTTATAACTCTAAATAAAGGAACATACAAATAAAGAGGCTATCTTTCCGACCCCTCCTCTGCACAAGCCTCCAAAATATCTGCATGATACTGTTGATTATATTTAGGTAATAGCTTCTTTCAAAAATGTTTTTTTTTCAAATCAATTCAATTAGCAATGATATTACCATGCTTAAATGATAATTATCTTCTTAGCATGATGACATCTGTACTGTTGAAGTTAAGCGGGTTTTGTATGAACGTATGTGGGAAAAGCAGATAGATATATTCATAGAGAAGAAACGACACCAAGAAATCCAATGTGCATGTTCAGTAGATCTATAGTGCAGTAGTTTTCCAGCTGGTAACATCTGTAAAGCTTTAGTTAAAATAACGCCATTCTCACATCTTATATCATCCACATCCACGAAAGAAGGTATACTACTTAGTTTGCAACTTAAATTTTCATGATTGCAAAATAAGTTAAATATACAATCTATATGAGAGCCTTTCCATTTTTAAAATTTAAATGAAGTCATCCATACACCGTATTTCTCTGGTTAATTCCATGTATGGTTGAAACATCAGGTGTTTCACCGTAAACTTTAAAGTCTACCTGAAGGGAAATTGTGGTTTTGTGTGAAAGTGTGGTTTTAGTAAAACCAACATACGTCAATCGTAAGGACTCTATGTTTTCTATGTTACATGTACGAGTATACTCTTATACCACATTGGTTAGTTTGAGGGTTGATTACTCCTGAAGATTGTTTCTGACCATCACACTTGTTGTTGTTGACCCTGTGTAATAGATTTTCAGATCGAGTTGATTTCAAATGATAATCAATTTTCACACAGAAGCAGCTATGAACAGTTATTAAACAACTGTTATTAAAACAGTTGCTTGAATAATAATACAAAGGTTGCTGTGTTAGCCAACTGAGACTATATCACAATTCATACTTCAGTTTATTTTAGTTGAAGCCAAGATCGACTACACCAGTCAATGAATGCAGTTATTAAGAAAAGAGGTTCTCCATGTGCGTAAGTTTTGTTAGGAAATAGAGGGAGGTTGTTTAAAGATATAAAAAGTACAGAAGAAGTTTAATAATAGTTCATGCATTTTTTCATTACCACAGAGGTTAGTATCATTAATATTAAAATTACAGTAATCCATCTTACCTCGTACCCTGCTGCTGAAGTTCTTAGACCGGAAGGTAGGACTCCGTAGTTTTAGTTGATCAGTTCTTGTTGAAGATGGGTGACGCCCGAAACCGGTCTAAGAACTTCAGCAGCAGGGTACGAGGTAAGACGGATTACTATAATTTTAATATTTAATAATAGTGCCAAGGATATGAATACTAGGGAAACAGGTAGTCATAAAAAATAATCAATTTCTCTGAGCAGTCTTGAGTCTATACCGGTGATGTACCCCAGTGGAACACGGCTTTGGTTAGAAAATGTCAGGTAGCCGCCCAATTGTAAAACTTTGGTTATTTCAGTAGAAAACACAGTCTGTGAGGTTGTTGTAAGCTAATTAAATAAAGGACCAGGCAACCAGTATATATAAATAAAGGCCAGGATCTAGTATAGCTTTCTTAATATGAAGGACATGATAGCTATTTTAATGCCGATACTACTGATTATTTGTTAATTTTAAGTGAACAGAACTGGAAAAGTGGTAATTGTCAAGATAATATCAACCTAAGAAAAATATTACTTTATTATGTCATTAGTTTAAATTTTGTCTGTCTTCATCTAATAAATTTTAAAGTTTTCAACCATTTCTTTGTTTGTATTCTAGACGTAACCTGACAAAGAACACTGAGTGTTCGTAACGAGAGGTTTGATTAAATCCTTTTTGTATGTGATTATTTAGTGTTTTTTTTTCTAACCACAAGTAAAGAAAAGAACTAAGTCTGTTTGAAACATCATGACTGAGAATTATCGGGGAGCAGTAATTTCATAGAAGTATGTATAGAGCGGAATAACGCTATAGTAATTATAGGAAGAGGGCGATCAAGGTGGCTAGGTAGAGAATTATTTTCAAGGAGTTTAAGAAAATATAAGGTGGTCTTACAAGAAGATTGACAGAAAACAATAAGTTTAAATCGTAGTCAATAAATACCCTCATTGAGATGACCTAACTCGAAATAGTAGAACTTGCGTGGTGGGGGTCCCCTCTCGGAATTTGACATGTTATGAAATTTATAACTTTTGAAAAGTAAGTAAAAAACATAAGAAATAAGGGATGATGATCATCACTGGAGAGATCTTCATTAACATCACTGTTATCTGAATCATCAAGAATCAAAGAAGTGAGCACGTATAAGAAGCTGTCTCATAATATTGAAATCGTTGGTAAAATATTATGGTTTAAATTTAGTAAAGAAGAAACACAAATAACAAGAATAACACAGACTTTAATTTTCGGTTACAACAACCTTCCGGAGAACAAAGGAAGTAAGACAGAATGTTCGACAAAGAGATGGTTGGAAGCAACACTGTAACCACTCAGACGCTTTGATTAAATAAAATAGAAGAATTAGTCGAAGCAGTGTGGATGAAAACTAATGCGAAGAGGGTTGAAGAATATGAGATTGAAAAAGAGGAATGAAGTAAAGAATGTGGAAACGCTGATTTATCCAACTGACTAAGGAAAATGAAAGTAGAAGATTATAAATGTAACTTAATATTCAACCCAAAAATGCATAATCTATGAACAAAATTTATTATTTTTATATAGAATTAACATATATTTCATTTTTTAAAATTATTACAGATTGATATTTCCTCTTTTCAACTCTTTATTTCCCTTTTGTTATTTTTTATAGGCATACTATATAAATGTGAGTTAATGAAAGTTATATTTGTGTAATAAGGAACTTGTTAGCAAAGATTTTATTTAAATTAAGATGTGATTGTTAGCAAAGATTTTATTTAAATTAAGATGTGATTGAAAACAGGAAAGAAAAATTTATGAAATAACGATGTAATTAGCTTTGGAATTTTTCCTAACCAGAGTCGGTAAATCCAATTTTCTCCTTCAATGAAAACTTTAGAGCTAAAGCCAATTATCGTCTTTGCAACCCCTCCTGTTGGTCACCCCTCACGACTTCAACCAACAACAGATTGATATCTAGTTACAGGATGACATCACCATCGAAACTTAAATCGATGATGATAAGAAACTTTGCTTTTGATAGAGACATCAGAGTTAAATGGTAACAAGCATTTCTCTTATGGAACGAGCAACTTTGAAGTACAAAAAAATTGTATGAAAACTCTGGAGAACTAAGAACAGGCAGAAAAGGGAAAACATGATGACCATGGAACTTAATCTTATCAAAAATGTTAAAAAGTTTAAGCTTTAATTTTTAAATTTGCATTAAGCAAATATGCAAAAATAAATACCATCACAGTTGAACCTTTAAGAGAACAACATATTTATGCTGTTTATGCACAAAAATAGGTAAAAAGTACACATTATAACCTTGAATTTATGTTTTACTTTACAGTAAACAATAAGATGAACCATTGGTTCTTTAAAAAATGATAGTTTTCATGACAAAAGTAGTTATAAGCTTTAGGTAGTGCGTCATTGTCTTGAAAAATAATTTTAGGGATTTCTTGACTCTTCTTTCAATTAGTAACATGTTTCATAATAGTTGACTTAGTAACTTAATATGTATGCTATCAAAAATTTTAAGCAGCAACAATTTCATGAATGTGATATAATTATTTTAAACTGTTTACTCATATTTGGGTTCGTTCTGGCAGCAATGAATTAACTGATATTGCTCTTGTTATTCTAAAGTAAATTTAATGATCACGCATTGGTCTTCAAGGAACCCAAAACATAATATGAACCCCACGCACTTATATGCAAATATAGAATAATTACTAATAACAACAATTATTTGTTTTCAGAATTATTCATTACTGATTTCATGTAAGTACAAATCGAGGACAAGTAGTAGTTTCTAGTATAAAATTTTGACTAATTTTGTGTTATTTAAGCCCCTTGAACTGTAAAATATGATAAAACACTTATCTTGACTGCAGTAATGTCAGAAAAAAATTCAAAAATAAAAAAAGGGAATTGCATTATCAAACCATAAGGTTTGATACTATAACAAACTATAATATCAACTGATTGTTATTGTGAAGAGTAAACGGAATATCATTCGTCTTAAATATAAAAGTAAATAATGTTTACTGATTCACAGCATTAACATTTAAAACTTAAAAATAAAATACATGCATATTACATACATAACAACTCAGTAGGTTAGTTAGATAGTTGCAATTAAGGATGGACAACGTCCGAAAGCGCTCCAACGACTCCATCATCGTACAAGGTAAGACGATTTGCCATATTAATGATGTAAAAAATAAAACCTAATAGGAATTTATTCGATTTTTTTGCCTACCCTTACATTATTCAATTTATAAACTCTTTTTGATAAAAGCACTAGGTCATGTTAGGAGAATGCTTTAATTAGAAGTATGTAAATTAAAACATAATAAAGACCTCCTGTACGATGCCAAAAATGATCTGAGTAAATTAGGGGCAATGATCTTTAAATAAAGGGCCCAGAACAGAGAAGTATGCAGAATAGTACGGGAATTATCAAATTCAATAATGATTAAAATAATATATGAGCTATAATTGTTTGTTGAATTGTATTTTTATGTTTAGAAGCATTTTAATGGGGTCCAAGTGTGACTAGTTTTACACCTGCAAACCGGCTACTAATCCCTCACCTATATTCACAGGTATTTCATGGCTAAAAATCATGTTTTTGATTGTGTTATATTCTAGATAGTAAAACGAATAAAGTATGTGATACTCTTAGTCATAGACACTTATGATAGATTATTTCTCTATTAAAAACTTTTTTTTAGTTTTTGGTTTGGTTTCGTCCTTACAAATTAAAATATATTTAGTAAAGGACCAAGAGACTGATTTGAAACTGAAAAAAAAATAGAAAAAACCAAAAAAACAAATTTAAACTGATAGGTGGAGATTAACCAGTAAATCATAATTGTTAACATTAAGAGGTGATTGACAGAAAACAACATAGGCAGGCATATGAAAATGAGAGTGCTCGAAAAATGCTCAATCATACAAGAGAATATACTGAGTATTCTGGTATCCTACACTAAGAGTGTAACCAATAACCACTATACCCATGTAAAACAGATCATTTAATTAACATATAAATTAATTAAATATAGCAGGTTATAAAACATGTATAGGTTTACTCACACTTTTCATTATTGATAAAAAAAATCCTCAATTTCTATAGCTAATTTCTGTTTCAACATTTACCACATTACGAGTAAATTTGCCCAAATGTTTAAAGGAAGGAGAAGATTCGAATTCGAATTTTTGGAATGCACCTTACTATCTACTTCATAATGAAATTCATTCTTGCCATTCGCTGTTCCAATCATGTTTGATATAATCATCCCTCTCGATGGTATAATTTAGTTTCCAAATGTGAACATGTAAAACTACTATTTGTGTGTTATGCTGAGACAGATTTAATAAATAAAGGAGTTTACTAAAAAAAGTAATAAACCTTATAAATATCATTACAAATTTGATTATTTGACGCCATTTGTTGAGAAATATTGATGAGTGACTCAGGACTTTCCTACAGCTTTAAAAATAAAGATTTTGGTTCATTGACGTTCGATTGGAAGGAAGGAGATTTGATATTTGATAGGTAGCCGGACGTGGTTGTCAAGAGTGCTCCGCAAGGGGGGTGGTCCAATGCGATGTGTCGATGTGAATAATGGTGTTACGCCACTAGTTGCGGGAGGTATTAATTCGAGTCCGATCGAGACGGCTGCATTGGCACATGGTGAAGCGCGGGGTCGGCCGCTGACAGCAGGCTTTCAGCTGGGGCGGCGCACCCCTATTGAGCTACCCCCACCCCCGCCTGATTGATTACCTCCATCACCACCTTCTCCCACCCTCTCTCCACCGGCCCCAATTCTCACATCATTACAATCCGTTAAAAACGGACCCATATTAACAGCAACCCTCCTCCATCGAATAAGCAAAAAGTTTAACTATCCATAATTGATTACACACAGAATACAAGTCAGACTTCACTAAATCTTAAGGAAAGAACAAACTGCCTTTCTATACTGAGAATGCAAAATCAGATAATCCATCGAGTCACTTCACCTGAACCATGGAAACACTTATTGTGCCCTACCACAGTTATTAGAAGTCAGTATTAATAAATTAAGCACGAAGGTGAAATGTATTAAATAATATTAGACGATAATTTGGTTGAGAATGGCAATTAAATAAGCAGTCCCTATTTCTTAAATGAGAATAAGAAAGGGTTAAGTCATACACAGAGAAAAATTGTTATTTCTACAACTTAATTGAACGTTACAGATTTAGTTGTATAAAACAACAATCAGAAAATTCCAATAAAAATTATGCTAAAAAGGAAGTTTTTAGCAAAAAGTATCTTAAATTTCCGTACTAGAGCCATGGTTGAAGTGTTGGAGAATACGCATTAACGAACAGAAAAGTGTTCACGTAACATTCACGTTGCGGCCAGATACGTGTTCTCCAGTCTCCCTTAACCATATTCCGATCCATCAATCTACAACTACCACATACTTAGGACTACACCTTGATAGACGACTTACTTGGACTCCGCATACAAAAATCAAACGAACAGAACAATACAGACGGTATAAACTTTTACTACACTTAATGGATCTACGCTCAAAATTAACGACTGACAACAAACTGTTACTTTACAGAACTGCGATTTTGCCTATTTGAACATACGGCATTGAGATATGGGGAACAATAAAGAAAACTAATTCCCAGAGGATACAAACCCTTCAAACTAAAATCCTTCGTAAAATTCTTCATTGTCCCTATTATATACCAAACCAAACAATTTATTCCGACCTGAAGTTCCCAACAGTTCAGAAGGTAGCAATATCCCGCTATAAAGCGTTTCACAAAAAACTTCCAAAAAATAGTAATCCCTTAATCCTAACAATATCCTCCACAAGCATTCCAGGAAATCCCAGAAGACGTCTGAAGAGAATGTGGCCAAGAGACTCGAATTTTGTGTACTTGTGAATTTTGTGTAACATTTCTTATTACTATGAACTGTTCTAATTGATTTTTTTTTTCTACTTAGACCCAGGAAGTGTAGTCTCTGGATTGCTTCTTCCCTCCTGTGTTCCCTCCTACATCTGTGTTATCAGTGTCACTGGTAATGTAAACTTACATTGTTGTGACTTTAAACAAATAAAATTAAAAAAAAAAATTCCGTTCATTTGAGAGCTTATTAGAAACTTTTCTAATTTCAATTAGAAAAGCTTTCAAACAAAATGTATCTGAAGTTACACTGGCCTTTTATAATAAAAGAAAAATTCAATCTTTATTTTTAAATTTGAAAGAGAAAATATCAAAGGAGTTACAGACTAACGTTATTTATGCCATCAAATAGAAAAACTGTGACAAGCGGTATTGTAGAGAAACAAGTCGTTTTTTTTTTTAAAAAAAAGGCTTTATCATCATTTTTATTTAATAAGAAGAAATAAGAATAGTAAAACTGCATTAGCTTTCCACACCATAACCGAGGGTCGCACGTTCAAGTTTGAAGATGAAACTATAATAGCAAAGAAAAAGATGAACAAAGAGGAAGGCGGTTAAAATGGTATATGTTGAAAAGGATTTAAATTCAGTTAATCATAGAAGTGATATTGCAAATTTATATAGTATTTATTCTGGATAAGTATGCTGAGCTTTAGTGGAATTTGATTTGTTTATTCCTGTTAAGACCTTTACAGTTTGTTACAGTCCTTTACACACTGTTATGTGTGTATCGTGGTTTACTAGTATATCATCATGGTAATACTATTTATTCTCTCCATTACCTAGAGAATAGAAGACTTCTTGGCTATCTCATTCCTTGATTCATAAGTCTGCTAATCACATGCACAACAGATATGGATGGCTACACTACTACAGTGGGTTATCACAGGCTGCTTTTTCTGGATCTGTCATTTTCAATGAAGAACCCAGAGAGCTGTGCATTCTTCAATAGATAGTAGTGCTTCATACTATTTCTTATATGTTTCAATTTGAAGGTCTTGTTCCGTAATATGGTATCTAATTGATTTCCTAATGTTATGAACTGTTTAACAAATATTTAAAATCACATTTGGCAGAGCTTTTCTTAGTATAGAAAAGTATATGCAATTCATTGAAATTAAATCATGGTTTTGAATATATAGCTTTTAAGTAAATTTATTTTTAACTATTTCAAAATTTATTGAATTTACAATTAAATTCTTTACATTGCTGTTTTTTTTATAAAAAAAAAAACTGCTTAAAGTGGTCTTTCCTTACCTTATTATTACAGAACATTTCATTCAGATCATCATGTAGTAATCAGCTGAGTCAAAAATTACATAGACTGGTTAATTCGAGAAATTTATATAATTATTTTAGGTGGGATATTTTAAACTATCTGATTGAAATATAGATATTGAACGTATATTAATCGATGGTTTTGCGTCAGTTTGATTTTCTTTAGTTACTGCGTGGTAGAAGAAAAGGAAAGTTACTAGGTAACTGCAAAAAATGTGGATTAGAAGAAGTTGTGACAATACGTACTTACTTAATGGGTACATACCATTAGAGTATGTCTCGATCATAAGTAAATCGAAGGAATAAATATCTTTTTTAAGTCTCTACCATATCCTCATATTGCTAAACTTAGCTAAATACCTGATAAACACCTTTGGAGAAGATCTTGATAAACAAGAAATTAATTAGATGGTAGTAAAAGCAGGATTGACTTCCTGAGTAAACATTTCAACCATCAAGAACTGGTTTTGTCATAAATGTACTCCTTATATTAATGCAATAACTCTTATGAACATGGTTGGAACTATGTACTTCAAAAGAAAGATGAAGTTGACTTGTGATAATTTGCAAAACGAAGTCTATGACTAAGTTATAGTCTGCCTTCGCAGACTTTATAACTTCAAAACTGATGTAATAAAGTTATAGCGTCTCTTGACTGTTTATCATTTAAGTCCTACTCAGGTTTCAAAAATAAGAGTCTCAAGACGGTAATATATTCTGAAATTGAAACTACATGAACTTTCATTTCGAAGTGGTATTTCCTACTTGGAAATGTATGTTTCATTTATGTATTGTTCGTTTGCATTATATAATAACACTATACATAGGACTATTTATTACAATTTTCAGCACTACTATTTTCGATATCTTTAGCCGTCACGGACTCCCTGCGTATAAGTTATGAATAAAAAAAATACATACCTTAATTACATAAGGAACTGCACCATATAGATGACTTCTTAGATCGTGTCAAAATCTGTAAAAGTTAAAAGTGATAAATATAAAAAATATGACAAGGTATTCATATTAAAATACTTTAAGAACAAATGACATTGGAGAAAATAAAGCACATATTTGATTGAAAATTTTATTTGCTAAATCTTTAAATTGATACATTCACCTCTGTTCAACTAAAACCTTGAAATCTCAAAAGCATCTATAAACGTAAAATTGAACTTTGTAATTTGTTTTCTTTTAGCGTTCAACTGTCAGAAATTTAGACATTCTTATGGCGTATTTTATGCTTGTGTTTGCTACTTCATTACTTTTAATTGTTTCTTCATTTCTACTTCATTTAATTGAAAAAGATGAGAAATGGAGGTAGTTAACATAATTATTAACGTAATTGGAGGGATCTTTCTATCGCCTAAAATGTTCCTCTTTATATTCAAGGGATTTCAAGTTCATTCATTAGCATAAAAACATTATAATAGTAACCTTTAAAATGCGTTACTTCCTTTTTATAGCATATTTTTCACAGAATCTTTTTTTCCAAAGTAATAAGTTATCTTAAAAATATATATTTCTACAACAATTGTTTATAAATACTGTAACATTTTTGAGTTTCATATTATAATTGTACTATTGTTTAATTAGTAGGATTTAATAGTTAACTACTAGAAATATAACTGAAATAGTACTGTTTATGCTCCAGCTAACTATGGGTTCATTCGTAGTCTGTTTGGAACCACAGTCTCGGTGAAATCTGCATAGAAAAAACTAACCCTCCGGGTCCTCTCACATCTGGTCTCTAGTCTGTATTTATTGATACATATGTTTATATATATATATATAAACATTTCACATAAACACGTGAAATAACAATCAATGATCAAACTACAATATGAAATGGGAAAACAAGACTAAGATCAAAAACCAGTTGGGTTTTTGACTATGGCGAAGACCGCTTGTTATGGTTGAAAGATCATAGTCTTGTTTTCCCATTACATATTGTGGTTTGATCATTGATATATATATATATATGTTTTGTTGAACGACCTTTGTACTGTGGCATGAATAAATTTCATTGTCCATCTTTCAAGTTTTCTCTCCTTTGTTTTAAATATTTCTGGTACTAAATATACTAGTTCTCCAAATGTATAGGTCGTTCAACAAAACATGTATAAAAGAAGGATTGCTCCCCAAATTTAGAAATATATATATATATATATATATATATATATATATATATATATATATATAAATTCAATAATATATCAACCGTTGGATAGAATAGGTGTATAATAAAATCGGGATTCGGTCAATTTTCCAGGATCAAAATCAAACTCTCAATGCCGACGTTTCGGTTTTATTTAAAACCTTTTTCATAGGCCTACAAACAAAGGATGACAAGAAATCATATATAAAAATCAACATGGTTGATGTTTATATATGATTTCTTGTCATCCTTTGTTTGTAGGCCTATGAAAAAGGTTTTAAATAAAACCGAAACGTCGGCATTGAGAGTTTGATTTTGATCCTGGAAAATTGACCGAATCCCGATTTTATTATACACCTATATATATATATATATAATAAATAACTTAACACGAGTCAGATTAAAATAGGTTAATTTAAATTTTAAAATAAATTCATGCATTAAGAAAAGATTTAAATACAACTCATCTTAATATAGGATAATGGAGAATGAAGGAGTAAAATATAAGAACTTATTTCTTCTAGTAATCAAAGTAATAAAAACAGTTATCTGCAAGTCTGTTCGGGACACTACATCTTGTAAAAAAAAGTACTGTTATCTGTGTTGGCTGTGTCAAAAATAAATTAAACATTTCCAACAGTAGTAGTGTACTTGAATCTACGAACCAATACAATAAGTAAAGTAAAACAAAAATCAAGCAGAAAAATGAATTACGTGGTAATCTCTAGAGAAACAGTCAAAACAAAGGAGCAATCAATAAAGAGTAGAGGGAATAAAAAAAATCAAATCAAACATAATGCACTGTTGCTGTAATTGAAACTTTCATTATGCCTTGCACATCTTCAAAATTAACTATATATTAGTAGCTCTATTTTTAAATATATTCGTATTTCACTGCTTTTAAATCTCTAACTCTTGCATTTATTATTGATAACTTTTATTTATTTATATAATTTTATGCATGTCTTGTTAAATTCCATGCCTATTTTTAATTTCACCACTTTTCTACTGAGTCTCTCAATTTCTCTTATACACTTTCTCCATGTTTGTGGTACAAGATAGATTAGTTGTCCAAAAATTTTATTTACATAGCCCTACATTTTTCGGTCCTCACTAACCATTATCAAGGATTATAGTTGTACAAAATAATAACTAAACATAACTCAAAAACATTCATAATTACATAAATTCACTAAATATCATTGCCTGTGTATAACCTCTCCTTGTTAACCAACCATTTCCAGTTTTCACAAAATTAGGATGTTTAGAATGTGATATTTAGTGTTTAATTAATTATGAATGTTTTTGAGTTATGTTTACTTATGTATGTTTAGTTATTATTTTGTACAACTATAATCCTTGATCATGGTCAGTGAGGACCGAAACATGTAGGGCTATGTAAATAAAAATTCTAGAC
This sequence comes from Hermatobates lingyangjiaoensis, assembly GCA_026182355.1. Lineage (NCBI taxonomy): Eukaryota > Metazoa > Arthropoda > Insecta > Hemiptera > Hermatobatidae > Hermatobates > Hermatobates lingyangjiaoensis. Next base: position 2,094,732 of record JAPFBL010001924.1, on the reverse strand, counting down.
GACTAATCTATCTTGTACCACAAACATGGAGAAAGTGTATAAGAGAAATTGAGAGACTCAGTAGAAAAGTGGTGAAATGGAAAATAGGCATGGAATTTAACAAGACATGCATAAACGAAGGTCTGCTCCCGAAATATACGAATTTATGTAATTTTATGTAGTCTTTATATAATCACTGATATTGATATAAAATGGAAGATTTTTTTTAATTGATCCAATCTGTTTCCATGCAGCATCTGGTAAACTCAAGAAGACACGCAACAATATTGACTTGTCTTGATTAAATCGAACAACATGAAACTCAAAATTAAAATCAGAATTTAAATTTACAAAGGCCGCCAAATATTATGAAGATTTTTTTATCTAACTTTCACTCTAGCAATCTTCCTCCTTTTTTGCTGTTTGCAAAGTGAGGTACAATCGTTGATTAGTAACCATCGATAAATTGGACTCTACATTAACGGTTTGATTTTATATTGAAGTTTTTAAATATTTTTATATAAAGTTTATTCAGAGTAAAGATTTTTAATGAGTACCTACTTGACATTGTAAAAACTTGAGGCTAATGTTTTCACATTCCTTACAGCACAGTAAGTGCTCATAAGATGTGAACAATCTTCCTTAACAAAAATAAAGCCTCCGAGAGAGCATCATTATCGGGGCTCAGTAGCCAGTGTCAAGAACATTTATCTCTTGACCACTCTAGACCCGGAATGAATGTATTTTCCCCTTCTTTTACTTTTCAGACGTTTTCTTCAACATCGATACTGGATTTGAGTTTAATATACCAGATTAAAGAGATTATCAGTAAATGTACCAGCCAGCTAACTAGACTGAAAGGCATACATGCTGCCACACAACTTTGACACTCAGGTAAGTTCACTGCCCTATACAGATGAATGAATATGATGGATTTTAAAATTATTTTGGAATAATAACATGAAATATGATATTATAACTTAAAAACAGTAAGGAAAACAGTTTTTTTTTTGTAATTCAATGGTTTTTATGTTTGAGTTGGCTGAATCCTCTCTTGTATCAAAAACATAACAAAATAGTGTTCCTGGAGACCGATTATCAGTACTGTCTATTGTTAGTGGCTATTAGTGAGTTTGCTTGAACCTGCAGCCATCATTGGAAAATCATTATTTGTGACAAAGCAAGAAAGATTTTTTGCTAACTGAAACTACAATTGTAAGCTGCAATATCATGGTAATGGATAGATGGAGGTCATTAGATTTCACGTTTTTCTACTCTAAAGCTATGAGCATACATTTACATAGGGAAATCAGAGTGCATGCAGAACCAAGTCAGTATTTCAGTGGTAACTACAAAGTGATAGTCAATCAAATCCATCTCATGGATTCTGCTGTAACTTCCATGAACTACCTACTTAAACAGATTAGTTTTGTCTTACATGCCTTGTGTCCTATCATCAGATTTAGAAATTAAGGTAATCAGCAAGAGAACTCTTGTTTAGATTTTAAACACAATAATAATCGAAGCTTTAAGATATGAATTCGATGTGTTTAGAGTTAGTGACTATAGAAGTATTTACACTCCTTCAGGATAATTTATTAGAGTTTTAAGAAAGCTGTATTTAACCTTAATAACTTCAGTGCCTTGAGATGAAAGGCGTGTCACTTTTAGCCCAAAATATTCATTCATCCATGTAAATCTTCCTGAATGATTAAATGGCTACAAACGAGAGTACGACCATTAAATAAAGACTTCCAGAAGACACCATTATATCCACCTTTCAATAAACAGTAGCTGCCCTACATATGGACAAATAAAAATTTAATGAGGTTCACAATCTACCAGTCGTGTACAAAATGTTAAAAATAGAACAAACTATTCAAATTTTATATGATCATTAGTTTTAGCAGCAAAGATGGAAAACGGTACACATTTTTGTAAAACATCATGTAGGTTTTAGCAGATATTGTTAAATATCAAGCCTTCTGACTATACTACATTCTAACATCCATTTAGTAAATACTGTTATAAGCGATTGTATTTTGGTGTCAAGAGTATTCTAGATCTCTTGACATAGTGACATGAGATAGTATTGATATCTCATAACACATCCCTAAAAAGTATTGATATTTTCACATGTCTCTAAAGATGGAGTTCACATTAATTAATTAAACATTTAATTTTGATATTATCAAGACATATATTTTTAAGATTTGTCACGTGCTTGCTGAGGGGAAGAATCGCTATATGTTCGGTCCCTTTATACCCTAATGAATTCTGTGTGAATAACATGGAAGTTTAAGTACTACAAAAGAAACACCTCAGCATCTCAAGAAGCTAACCAGTAAATGAGCTGAACTGCCACTCCTAATATGCTGATATCTTCTAAGTCATTGACTAAAATTTCCATTTGAAGAAATTTTGGTCAATAAACTCTTTTTATTGATAATCGCAGAAGTGTTTTTTTACCTCTAATATAAGAAATACTTCAGGTATTATATGGAAATCACAACAATATTACAAGAGTAATAGGATTCACATACATTTTCTACACTAGATTTGGGATACAAGTTGATATTGCCAATCGAATGGGTATTTATCTCCGTACCAAATAGAGACAGGCTAACATATATCACAGAGATTTTTTAATCTTTTAACGTTAACTACACCACTTTTGGAATGATTCTCTTAATAATCAAGAGAATCTCATTTTTATTTTAAAAAATAATCAAGACAATTATACGACACATTATGACTGTAATTCGTATTTGCATGATATACTCCAGTTCGTTAAAGTCTGCATAAACATTTTTAAATAATCATACGTAACATAAGCCTATAGACGTGGCACAGATTTTACAAGAACAATTGCAACGTTCAATGAAAATCTTAAAATCTAATTCTTATTTTGGAAACTACAGAGGGATGCACAATAAAACAACTAGGTCACGGTACTCACGAGTACGATGAGACTTGGATACTCATTTAAATAATAATAATAACAATAATAGTAATAACAATGGTTCAGACTGTTCTAGACCAATGACTCAAATTTGTTATAACTGGTATTATGGGTATATTTTGACAATATTTTACCAGAGAATTTGATAATACATCTACACGATAACTATGTGAAAATAAAACCAAGTTAGAATTGATTGTAAACGAGTTTGATATCATGTTTAATCATACTCAAGTTGAGTATAGGTCACACCAAATGTTTAAATAACTATAAATAAAGTATAGCAACCATAAGAAAATTCTATCTCGAGGTTTCGACACATTTTCATCTGTCAAAAGTCCCCAAAGTCCTTTTTTTGTCGTTTCTTGGATTATGTCTCTCTCTCTCTATCTGTACAATTTTGTGTGTGCGTGTGTGTATGTGTATCTGGTGGGTAGGTTTGTATTGTTCATCTGTACATATAAAACACAAAGTTCGTCTGTCTGTCAGCTATAGAAATAAAACTGGAGACACTGGTACACAAAGAGACATATGGATCTAATATAAATTTTTATTTGGGAATTGACCTACTGGGTACTCAATGCATTGGAGGTTATGATTGCATGGATATGCAGGTGAGTTTGTTATTACAAAAAGAAAAATAATGCTTTTGTTTCTGCCTTGAGCTTCTCTAGCATGTTCTTTGCATTGTTGAAAAAATGAGAAAAGGAGAAATGTCTGGTTATGAATCCTGCTAAAACTGCATTCAAGAGGAAGAAGCATTCCTTTGCTTCTTTTCTTAGAAACATTTCTTTCTCAATAAAAAGACTCAATGAGTTGTTCATTCTATGTTGAAAGATTTTTGTTAAAATTATATCTATAACTGATAAAAGTGAGGAATACTTCTCTAAATATAATTCTAATGATCATTAAAGCACCTACAATTCAAAGTCGATTTATGGATGGACAAAAGAAAAGACGAGAAGACAGACTTGGTCACGATGAATACTATCCGATTAAACGACGAAAACCTGTTTAATAATTATACTTGAAAGATTGTTCCACATCAATGATATCAAGTTGTTATAACTGGTAAATGGAATAACCAAAAGATTGAAATGAAATCATGAATCTATACTTTCATAATTCATTACCAAGAAGTTTGGCACTACTTTGATACAATAACAACACGTAAAGTTATGGAATGATTCATTTTATAGTTACAGAAGACGTCCAGTAAAATCATGCTAACAATCAAGTTATTACCAACGAGATGGATTTTATGTAAACATTGAGTATAAACCAATCCAGATTTTTTTTATCCGTCATACTTGCTATATTAGCTTAGAATAAACTGAAAAAAAATAGATCAAAATAGAATGAAAGAAATTTAGTAGACATGAAGATACTTTTAAAAATATCCTATAGTTCGTTCAAAGAGTTTTAATTTGCCATATGGAAAGAATACATATCTGAAGACGAATACGTTTTTAACTTTTAAGGGGATGGTATGGTTTCTTTGGTGAGCAAAATTAAAAACTCCCTTCCTTTATTGATCTAATTTTTCATTCTGAGGTAAAATGGATAAACCAACAAAAGTCTCCACACAAATGAAGTTTTATTCAACGCGTTTCGTATGGTTTGGCGTTGAATAAAACTTCATTTGTGTGGAGACTTTTGTTGGTTTATCCATTTTACCTCAGAATGAGTAAATACCAAACAATTACGGATTGCACAACTAATGATCTAATTTTCTTAAATAAGTGTAGATTAATTTGTGATAAGTATTATGTATATGGTGATAGGGTCAGGGCAGCCCAGTTCCTTGCTTCTTCGCTTCTAGAATTAGGATCCTGGGTTCGATACCCACTCTGACCCTCTATTTATTCACACAGGAGGTGAAACAAATCTAAGCACGTCGTCCCTCGAAGAGGACGCTAAGCCTTTATTCACGAGACTGTACGATATCAGGTACTCATTAAAGATCCCTTGAACTAACTCTAAATGCACTTCAGTTATGAAAAATTTTGGTCTCTCAAAGTAGAATGTTCAAAGTGTGGTATCAAAAAGAGCCAATCATTTGACTGCGTGTGTTCTCAAGTGGAGAAGCTACTGCAACCTAACCTAACCTATTTCAGGCATTAATCAATGGAATGCTATTCTGTACACACTATATTGTCAATACATTGTTTCATATGTTTATCATTTACACTGCAGTCCACAAAATATTGGGAAATAAACTGAATTCAATATATGATTCAAACAGTCCTCTTTATAATCAAATATCATTTTGCATCATATATAAGTGATTGTTTAAGAAAAACCTAGCAAGTCAATAAGTATAAAAAGATAGAGTGTATATTCGAGTTTAAGATGTAATTTTATCTTTTTCTAAGCACTTAATCTAACCCTTGAAACACCTACAAAATCTTATCTTCCCTATTGACCTTCGTAACATCTGAATACTAGTAACACGAACTACATTGTAACTCTTGACCTACAAGACCATACGACCACTTAAGCGACTCTTCCACACCATCGACTACTGTACTAATTGACAATAATTACTGGCATATATAAGCTTATAGTAGCACAATAATCCACCAGTAGACGATCTTTAGTCTGGAAGTGCTAGTTACAACGTGCGCTATAGCATCCTGAAGAATTAATAGACTGTTGGTCTTAAATTAAAAAAATAATATAAGCATAAAAAAACACTCTATTATTCATAGGGATGACACAATCCTCCATTACATAATTAAGCATTAATTTTGTGGACACTATTTGTAAATCTGTCATCTCTATAGAATGGTGGTTTCCTCACAAAGCATAACTAAGTTTTTAGTGAGTTCAGAGTCTTGAAACAAATGCATTATCAATTAACTAATATCCACAAGTTAAAATAAATGTGAAAAGAAAATAATAACAATAATTATACAGTCCTTTTTTACCATATGCTACTTGAAGGCAATTTAATTCGATGACGTATTTTTGTTTTATTTTGGGAAGTAAATTAGTAAGCCTCCAATTTTAACAAAAAATAATTAATAAAGAATCAGGAATAACAATTTCTGAAAGAACCATAATGATACCCACCAAAATGTTTTCCATGAGTGGGAAATATTATGACGTTGCCAATTCAGCGATTTTACAATCAAATTCAGGACAATCTTCTAATCACTACTGACATTGTGCTGGTTTTAATATATATCTTATAATAGTGATACTAATGGTTTAAACCATAGGTGTCAAACTCATTTTGAACTGATAGCCAATATAGCTTAATCTGATCTAGAATCACTAGAATTCAAACAAGCAGTATCAAATCAAGTACTAAGTGTGAAAGTAATTACGATTTTACTAAATGTTCGATCGTTATTTACTAACATACCTTTAGACCTAGAAATTAATTTAGTAAATAAATAGTGGAATAAGATTAAGTCACATGTTGGAATGTCAATGTGGGTTTTCCATTCTATCTTTGATCTTGAATGTCAGGCGAAGTATTTCACCTTTGATGGTATTATTTCTTGGATGAAATATTTTTTAAATAAATATAAATTTCTTTGATGGTAAATAAGAACAAATAAGAATATTGCAACTTCCTTAGTTTTCCATGCCATAACCGAGGGTCACACGTTGAAATTTGAAGATAAAATTATAATGGATAAAAAAAAAGATGAACAAAGAAGAAAGACGCTTGAAATATTATATCATTAAAAAGACCTGACTTCAATTAATCATAGAAGTAATATTACTAATTTATAAAGTAATTAGTAACATCACTAATTATTACCTACTTAAAATAATTATTTATTTTGGAGTGGATTTTTCTTTTGTGTCTTTTGAGTAAACAGTGTTGCAGTTTATATGTGGTGTCATTTGATTATTCTAGTCAAAGACTTTAACCAGCCAAGGTTATTAGTTCCTTTATATAATGTAAATTTCATTTATATTCAATAAATTCTTACTTGTGTAGATATATATATATATATATATATATAAAGATTTCATATAAACACGTGAAATAACAATCAATGATCAAACCACAATAAGAAATGGGAAAACAAGACTAAGATCTTTCAACCGTAACAAGCGGTCTTCGTCAGAGTCAAAAACCCAGATTATTGATATATATATATATATATATATATAAGACGAGGACATCGAAATATAGTAGTGAGTTCAGTGATTTCTTTTCTATGTGTTCTTTTGGAAATTCTAGTTTATATATATATATATATATATATATATTGCAAAAGACGAGCCAATCCCTGTTAAGTATTACTTTGGGCACTTCTTATTGGTTGTGGGTGTTTTTTCGTTGAACACGTTTCTCCTTAGCACACTCCGTCTGCTCGGCCACCTCAGCCTTCACTCCGGGAGAGGGCTCGCAGTCCCTACTTAATTTTCCAATAGAGTTGGATGAAGGTCTTGGCGTCCTGGCTTGGAAGTGTACTTCGTCGAACTCGGTGTTTACTATGGGCTTAGTGGATTTCATTAGATACTGGTTGTTGGTGTTTTCTGTAGATTCTATTGTTGTGGGTGTATGTAGACCTTTTCCCCGTCGGTTTCCTCGCACGCTTGGCCGCATCCGCCGTCCTTCCTGGAGAGGGCTCGCAGTCCCTACTTTAATTTCACAGAGGGCAGGAATGGCATAGGCGTCCTCACGCAGAAGAGTTCCTCGTAAGAATCTGGTCCGGGCTATGGGCATTATGAGTTGAAGTTGTAGTTGAGTGTGTGTGGCGTTTGTCATTAGACCCCTTTACTGCAGTGTTTTCTTGAAGAATGCGTGGCGCCTTCCTCGTGTCGTTGCGTGTCGTTGCAGTATCTAATGAAATCCACTAAGCCCATAGTAAACACCGAGTTCGACGAGGTACACTTCCAAGCCAGGACGCCAAGACCTTCATCCAACTCTATTGGAAAATTAAGTAGGGACTGCGAGCCCTCTCCCGGAGTGAAGGCTGAGGTGGCCGAGCAGACGGAGTGTGCTAAGGAGAAACGTGTTCAACGAAAAAACACCCACAACCAATAAGAAGTGCCCAAAGTAATACTTAACAGGGATTGGCTCGTCTTTTGCAATATCTAATCTGGCATTCAACATATAATATATATATATATATATATATATATATATATATATATAAGTTCCAAAACGAAGAATAGTAACACACAGAGAAAGAGACGCACTTACTAACTCAGATATTTAGATAATTCGTCTTCACGAGAAAAGAGAGTGAGAATGCAACGCCAGGAGACCGTCTTGGCAATCAACTGCGTTGTCACATGCACCAGGTCCTGAAGTAATGAAGTAGAGAAGAATAGAGGAATGAAAAATAAAATTACAGTAAGCAATTCTGGTTAGGTAAAGGTAGAAGAAACGACAGGAATGGTAGAAAAATACATAATGAAATCATATGAAATCGAAAAGAATATACAACATGGAAAGATAAGTTATTAATTTAAAAAAAACTATCTTGTAAAATTCTTCGTTTTTAAACATATTTGTGACCAGTTTAGATGACTTTCCCTTTTTATAGTATATATATATATATATATACAAAACTAAAATTTATCGGGACTCGGTCTGACTGATCGAGTCCCGATAAATTTTAGTTTTGTTTCTATTCCACGGTCGATACTTTTATCAATATATATATATATATATATATATATATATATATATATATATATAAAATTCAATAATATATCAACCATTGGATAGAATAGGTGTATAATGTAATCGGGATTCGGTCAAAATTGACCTAATCATTCGGTCAATTCGGATTGACCGAATCCCGATTACATTATACACCTACTATATATAAAAAGATTTCACATAAACACGTGAAACAACAATCAATGATCAAACCACAATAAGAAATGGGAAAACAAGATTAAGATCTTTCAACCGTAACAAGCGGTCTTCGTCAGAGTCAAAAACCCAACTGAACACTAGATGCAGAAAACATCTGGTGAGGAGTTGAGAAGAGTGGGAGGGAAGAGTGGTATTTTAAAAGGGGGAAAGCACAGGAAAGGACTAATGTCCAGAAAGGGATGTTTGGGGAAACAAAGGAGTACAGTAAGAAAAAGTAAAAAACTATCCGCTAGCTGTCAACCCTCTTTGAAGAGGCTATTGCCCTCGTGACGAAAGTATCAAGTTTGAAGAGACCGTTACTAATGTTTATAATATTAGATCTATTAAATTTAATTAGAGACGATTCAATAATATTTCTTAACAACATTGATTTTTCATAGGTAATAAATTTAGCTCCTGTCCAATCAATATGATGATTTTCATTTTTTATATGCAAGAATAAGGCACTACTGTTTTCCTGTCTACTTACGTTATATTGGTGTTGTTTTACACGTGTTTTTAATGATTTACCAGTTTATACCTACTAGTTATATATACCTACTAGTTATACTAGTTATATACCTACTATATATATATAATTAAAAGGAAAACAAGAGAAAAAGGGAGAATTAGAGTGGGAGTGTGATTGAGAGAGAGAGAGAGAGAGAGAGAGAGAGAGAGAGAGAGAGAGAGAGAGAGAGAAGACGAGAAATGTGAGGGGGGAGCGGAAAGGGACGATTGACGTCATACCTAAGCAGATAGGAATGGATAGGTGAATACGAACTCATGACAAATAACAGGAGTGCATCTAATCTAACCAAGGTGAAGTAATCTAGCAGGTTTGAGAACTTTAGCAGAATCTCTTATTTTCCTCCTGGGAGACAGATGTGCTCCTGGCCTTAACTTCAATCGTTAATGATTACTTTTTAATACTTTTAATTAGACTATTTCTTAGGGGTCAGGCCAGCTCAGTGGTTACGTGCTCACCTATGAACTGATAGGACCGGGGTTCAATCCTCACCTGGCCCTCGATTTATTCACGCGGGAGGTGAATAAATCTGAGCACGTCGTCCCTCGGAGAAGGACGTTAAACCGTCGATCCCGAGCCTGTACGATGTCAGGTACTCGTTAAAGGTGGTTAGAGGTGGTTAGAGGTCCCTACTCTAAATATATTTGAGTTAGGCAAAATTTAGGACTCCCACTTTAGAATCAATCTTCATTGTGTGGTATCACAAAGGGCCAATGCTTGGCCTACGTGTGTTCCCTTGTGGGACTGCCACTGCAACCGAACCTAGACTATTTCTTCTTTATCTATGTTTCTATATAGTTGGTTTTATATTCTTTTTCTTTTATAAGATATTTTTCTTTACTTGTCTGTATGTATTTATTTTTTTGTTAATATTTATTTTTTCCTGTTTCTCCTCCTTCCATAAGTTTCTACAGTGATTGAGTGTCCCATGAATGATATGATTTCAGTCGTTGTCTGTCTTTGGAGAACGCACTTCACTGTCTTTCTACCTGATAACGACGCGGTCCAACTAAAGTAGTGAATTTCTGTGATCTCTTTAATGTGTGATCTTTCTGTGAATTTAGTTTACATACATATTTCAGAGTTAATAAACTGTAGAATGATGAGTCCAAGATTATTTTGAACCTTATAAATCTTCACATTGCTTTAATATATCTCAAATAAAACTAATCTATGACTGTTTGCAGTGTTATTATTTTTTCTTTATTTTTATTTGTAGCTCTAATGAGTTTATTGATATCTGTTTTGAGTTACTCTATATAATCACGAGTTGTTTTTTAATTTTTTTAGGGTCATTCATAATATTCAGTAACATCTCATTGTATTATTTACGATTTATAACAGTTGTTTGTAGCAGGGTGTCTGAGAAAGTGCAGTCAGTAATCATATTATGGTTTTGTAAAATGCTGACATGTAATAGTTACAATTCAATGTGAAATTTTTTTTTCTTTTTGTATTGAACATTGGTTTATAATGATATTTTAAACCTAGCAATTGCATTCCTTTTAAATCATATTAAAGCATTGTTTTGATTGATTGTATACAATATCATTGAATCAATCAAATTTTACTTTTACATGCCCCCAGCTTAAACCGCTGCAGCAATGACAAATCGGAAATATGTTAAATATAATAGATCTATAAGCTATTTATAAATATATACAACTATATAAACAGGATGCAGAACTTCAGATAACGTACACAAATAGATAGGTGATAGAGATAGGTGTAGAGTAAGACGAGAGTAAATTTTAATAATATCGGAAGGTGCAATTTGTTATTAACTTGTCATAACATACATTAGAGATTGGGATCAGATTACTCATTACAGGAAGAGATATGAAACTCTAATTATATCCTATGGAGACGAAAGTTCGAGTGAGGTATGTCTGAAGAAGTATATTAGATGTGTTGGCTGAAGGATTTGCTGGAGTTAACTTGTCAATGAACTGAAAAATGTGAGTAAGCAGGTGATAGTGCCGAGGTAGTTGGGTATATGTGGACCTGGAGGTTGGTGTAGTAAACAAGTTGTGATGGTTATTGGTGGTTCTGTGTTTCAATTGGAGGGCTGGTGAGTCAGGGTGCGAAGTGGGGGCGCTGGGATGGAGGGTGTCGCTGGGGAGGGAACAAGTGGGTGGGCGGGGCCTGTGTCATGGGCGGTGCCTGTGTTCAGTCTGGCTCGGACCACCGCCGTCACAACGCAGGAGGATGCTCGATATGTCCGGCTTCATCTACCAGCCCCAGCAGCAGCAGGGCTTCACAGTCGACCCTAAATTTCCACCGCATGAAGAATACTCACATGCAAGTTACGTCCAGGACTATTACCAACCCTATCCAGCGTATCCACAACCTGCATACCCTTCCCACTACTACTACCAGGAACCGTCGCCCAAGTCAGCTTCTCCGTGCCAGCTTCAGAGTCCTGTCCTCGGCCCTGGACAGCCTGCAGCCCATGACCCAGAATCAGAAGACACCGATGACGAGCTCCTTGCAGCTACCGATGATTCACCGTCTCAAGCACAAGACGATTCTGTTGCCCAGGAGCACGGAGACAGAGTTATCTACCCCTGGATGAGAAAAATACATGTTGCTGGAGCCTGTAAGTAAACAACTCCCAGGTTAAATATCTTATTCGTAAAACATTTTTTTCAGTTGTGATTTATATGATAGAAAACAGTCGTACTGCTCTTTAATGTAAGCCATGACTTGGATGTTATTTTTTGGCTTTCCACTCCAGAACTTCTAATCATGTTAATAAAAAAAGTTTATTTAAATATTCATCCTGAGAAATAGGAAAAATAACCATTCGATAAAACACAGTAGAGATGATTCTATTAGTGACAATTTTTACCCGGTTTCATCCTATTAAAATCCTACTCTAACCCATTTCTTTAACAATTTTTCTGATTTACCAATTTTTAATTGTAGAATATTCTTGAAATTATTATAATAACCTGGAAAGGTTTACTGTTTACAATTCAAACATAAAAAATAGTTTGTGGCATTGTATAAATTTTCAAATTGTTAAATATTTGTTCAAACTGTGCAAAAGAAATTCTCTCAAAGTTGTTTGGTAGCCAACCACCAGAAGTACTGAAGATAACTTTATGCACTTTATTTACATAGTTCAGCGAAAGAAATCAATAGGAACCTTAGATAGCACATAGTGGTAGTCAAATAAATCAAATAGATAATCACATCTGCGCAGAAAAAAGTTTAAACTATTTCTTTCGATTTATCAGCGCACAGCCAAACACCTATCTATTTGTATATGCTATCTGAAGTTCTGCATCCTGCATATAGTCGCATTTATTTATAAATAGTTTATAGACCTATTATATTTAACACATTTCCGATTTTTCATTGTTCCAATGGTTTAAGCTGGAGGAATGTAAAAGCAAAATTTGATTGATATAATTAAACAATCAATCAAAACAATTTTAATATTTTCATTTTTTTTTGTAAAATTGTGACATAAATTTTGTTTATTTCTATTACTTTTATTGATTCCAACTTAACATAAAATATTTTTAACTTTATGATTTTTTAATGAAGTTTGTATAACTTATTTTTTTAAGGGTCCTTATTGCATTCCCGTAACATTTCTGTTTTTATCTCAAATCGAAATTATAGATGTGCTATTGTAGCTGGTAATCACTTTTTAACTTCACATTTCTCTTTTGTTGAACTCTTGTTATATCAATATTTTTTTTTTTTTATTAAATAAAGTTCTGAAATTTAGACTAGTTGCTATTATGTTAGTTAATTGAAAGGAGTCGGTGAATAAAGGGTATTTTGATATACCCTTCGCAATGGATTTGCGAAAGAAAATCAAAATTAATGATTGGAATATTTTATTATAATATAATTAGAAAATGAGTAGTGATGGAATCGTTAATAAGTTTATCAATGATTTCTTGAAATGATAGCACTGAGTGTTACGCAACCTTTAACGGTGTGTGTAACAACAGGTACTCATCGCTGTAAGGAGTAGTCGTCAAAGGTTAAGCTATCCGACTGCTCAATCTTTTATGTTGGACGGTCGTAACTGTACATACTAATATCTGTTAGTTTGGAGGAAATGTAAACATAACTAGTGTTAATGGAGTACAATTTCATTTGAATGATGATGAAACCATAAACAGAAAGAATTACGTTCAACTATCTATATACACTGAATTAAACATAGATTACTAACCTGAATTCATTAAAGGTTAATATAATTTAATGGGGATAGTTACTTGAGTACTTGGTATGAAGTCTAACAAAATGAATGGCAATGACTTGAAGCGGCCTACATCACTCGTCTCAAACTGTTCATTATTACCTGAATGTTCTTTGATACTCAATAAATTATGGATGAATAATAAAATTCATATCTGAATCAGCAACTACTTAGTTACTGTGGAAAATATTTCTTAAAATATACGTTTGCTATTATTTTTGCAGTTTTATCAGATTTACTATCTTTTCTAGTCTGCAGTTAGATGAAGCCCACATTGGCTTAAGATTATTTTAAAGTATTATTGATCATTGAGAAGTATTTTATTACTGACATTGATTCGTTACATTAAACCAATAGAACACGTGAACATTGTCAATCTGACTAATTCTTTTATACAATTACCGAAACCCCTGCTTTTTTCAATCATATATATATACAGTAATCGTCATATCTACTACATGCAATTGCGTTACATTTTCCTCTCTATGTCGATGTAAAAACGTGAAGTTAATTATTGTTTAAACAAATAATAATTTATAGAAGATTTAGAAGTATCTTTTTGGGGATAAACCACCTGTGAGTGTTACCTTACATAGATTTATCATACTTCCATTTCCTTCTTCTATTGTGTTCGTTGTTCCATCTATATGTGTGCTTTTATTATAACAGCAATGTTAGGTCATGACTTCTGAGTCCACTGTGACCTGCATCTTGAAGGGGCAGATTGTTTTCATTTGAGTTGACAACTGTCTTTACATGGGCTGAAACTCATGTATTCCGTCTGAAAGTTGTGTGTGTAAGGCCGTAGTCTTGAAAGGCTGTACCGCGTAAGTCTTGAATTACTACTTTCATCCAATTGACAAAGTAGAATCTTTCGGTTACCGCGAATAAGCTTGGGTATACACTTATGGTGCTAACTAACACGTATTACATACAATTCCACTAAATGCTCTAAGAAAACATTTTTATGATATCTTTGTTTTGCTAGGTTAGCGCAGAAATCGTCAACTATGAAATTTTGACGATTCATAGTACATAGTATTCAATAGTATACTATTAAAGTAGTTTAAAAATATCTTACTTAATATCAGTTAAGAGTTAAAATATAATTAGTTTAATATATTAACTTAAAATGAAGTTAAACTATCAGTTTAGACATTAAAATTTTTATTTCAAAAGTACCAGTCAGTTAGTGTATACAACGAACCCTCACAAACCTTGATTATTACTTCAAATTATTTCAAATATTCAGCAAAAGCTAGAATTTTTATAACTTTTGGTTTAAATATGAATATTATCATTGCCAACAGTATTATAATTTTTTAGGTAATGTATCTTTTATAAATTCTACATATTTTAATTGAATTTTCTATATATATAAATATAGTAATTAATTATTGGTCATTGATATGAAAAATAAAAAAATATCATATGCAATTAAGAATTTTCTTCCAAATCAATCTTCAATTTATATATATATATATATATAGATTCATTTATTAGTTCAAAAATAATAGGTTTAAAATTATTTTGAAATCAGAATTAATAAAAGTTTTATGTTCTCATTTAATATACAACTTTTATTTCTTTTGTTGTTCTGTATTGTTTTATATAAATTATATAAGTTAATAATTAAATAACAAACAGCGTTAAATGCAGGAATAAGTTTATATAGTTGTAATAATCACTATGACCATTTACTCAAATTATAAAATATTTATTTTTGCATTTCTTGATGAAATAATTATAGACTTTTTATCACCATGAGATATGAACTTATTGTGACAAAAATTTTAAGAAATATTGATTTAAATTAATTTTTTAATGCTATTTGGGTCTTAATAGTATGAAAAAGAATATGTCACTTAATTAAAAATATAAATATTTTATTTCTGTTTGATGGAAAATGATTAGCAGCAATAGATAGTTATTTGAACTTGTTTTCAACAGAGTATTGTTTCTGATAATATACTATGATACTATGTTTAACCGGATATTTTGATACGCTATACTGCTCTTATTAACTGTTTACATTTTAAAAAGAAGAGTATATCATAGTGCCTAAAACACATTCTACTTGATTACTTAGCCCAATAAGTAATTGTTTTTGTTAACCAGGTACAAAATGTGTACCCTGTTAGCTTACCCATCCAACATTGTTCTCAAATAACTTCACATTTCATGGAGAATTTGCACTTAAGATCGTGAAGGATGGCAATAGAAAATTAGCTTTCGAGGATGGTACTTTCGAGTGTGCTTTTGGCTAAAGTTGAAACTTCATAGTCTCTACACGACTATTTTCTTTTCCTTTTTCAGTGTCAGTTTCATCGCCCTATTACCTTCATAGTAAACAGTAAACTATTCACATATTCTTCTTAAGTTTTTTTATACTTTCCCTTTTTTTCTCTAAATTTCTTGTGATGTGCATCTCACACCTGCTCCACCGCCGTCACCATAATGCCCATAACTGAAATAGAGTATTCACAATGCATGGAATATTCGTTTTTTTACCACATAAAAACCCTGAACTGTACACAATTATGCATTTTCCATTAAGATATCATCATTAATCAGAACTGAATCTATTAAAAATATTAGTAACATTTTAAAATTTTCCAATTAATATACAGTTACAACTAAAGCCAATATTTATAAAGGTTCACCCGTTTTGTTAGTAAACAATTATTAATTTATGGAATATTAAAAATATATGTACTTCTATTTACTTTTATTTATATCTTATCCATTTGTTATATTTTTAATTGTTCAGTATGTGTTATGAATTCTTCAACCTTTATTTACAATAAAGAATGACTACTTACTTGAAAAGTAGTTATTACTAATACAACATAAATATTTAAGAAGTTTGAACGTTCTTATATTTCATTTTCTTCCTATTGGGTCATTGTTATATATATTATTTTTACTGTTTTTGCCTTTTCTAAACATGGTTATTTTATTTTTTTAGTTAATTTTTAAACTGATTTTAATAATTCTTGAATAATAAAAAATCAGACGTTAGTTCTCTGTGCTCCAAATAGACATTTACTAATTTTTTTATAACAATTATTAGAATAACAAATGGAAGAGAACGATAGTAAATTCCCATTAATTAGTTTTTCAATGGTTTGACACTATGTCATGAATTCTTAATTTAGCTGAAAGTATTAATGATAATTAATTCTGAAATGCATTAGAAAATTAAAATTAACTTTTAAATGTATTATTTGTAATAACTTAATTTATAAAGTTCTTAAGATTTTAATAATTTATCTGGTCTACTATTTTTTTTCCAGTCTTGCCATCAGGAATACATGGCATTTTTTACAAAAAATACAAAAAAATATTTTTTTAACAAATTAACATTGAAAAAGTATTGCACAACAAAGTGTAAGACAAAAAAAAGCTGCAACAAATATTTTTTTGAAATTTTTAAAAAAAGTATATTCATTTCATTGCAGTTTAGATTAGATGAAATAGAATTTCATTAATACATTCAACTATTATTCATTAAAAATTAACATAAATGCTCTAACTCTTATAAGTTTTGTTTTTAGTAACTAATAATTGAATAAACTATGTTATTAAATGTGAAAATTCAAAATTTGTTAATAACATATTATCTTTGTATCAATATGATTTATTAAACACTTAATGGTGCTGGATATAGCGTATATAAGTAATAGTATGGTATGCTATATGCAACTGGTAATCATTGATTATTTGAGATTTTGAATGTATTAATGAAATTTACTAATAATTATAATATTCAAAGAATTAACTGTGCACACTTTTAACTCAATTCATTGATACGGTATCAATACTGCCGAAGGAGGATGCCTCTCTCAAGATTATATATTCAATTTCTAAGGACTAAATGGCTTTTGGAATATTAAACTGGACAAAAGCCAGTCAAATAAGTCTTATTATCTTATTAAAGTTCATTTTTAAAAACTATCAAAAAAAATTGCAGTAATTTGATTTATTCTTTATTAAAATATTAAATATTTTTATGTAATTATATTACTATTTATATGATTATTATGTAATTAAAATATTAGTTTATAATTTATTTTGCAATTCATCTATTACACTGACTTTAAAATCCTGTTGTTCAGCTGTACTATAGGTTGTACGTTAACTACCTATCTTTAAATTACAATATTGAGGAATATCATTTCATTGGTCACCCATCAATACGACTCTGTTCACCCAACGTCCATACATAATTTCTAACAACCCACAATGGTTTCCAAAAAATATTTATTTTACACAAGAATATATATTTTTTTTACTTTATTGAGCAATTTATATATATTACAATAAATGTATTAATGACTGATAAAAGACCCACTTTTAAGAGTCACAAATATTTTTAAGGAGTTGACTGTAAAAAATCATATCATATTAGCAACAGTTAAATTAACGGTTAACTCACACCACTTCATGTTAACGGTTTACTAATCTTTCAATATTAAGGGTTGATAAATATTTTACTCTGGTCGCTATATACGAGCGTACAAATAATATAGCGTCTGGGTGTCCATAAAGTCCGTGTGCGTTTTAAAAAAAATATACCCTTATTTGTAGCTGGGATAGAAATGATCTGTAAAAAGGATTAGAGAGAAGGAAATCTATATTTTTTAAAGTTTTATTGAAATTTTATCCACTTAACCTCCATCATGTGGTAACCTCTTCTAAATCACGAATTTCCTAACAGATAAATCGGGAGAGGTGGACCATTTCATTCATCTCCACGTTCGCCAGACTTGACTTTATTAGATTTATCTTATGGGGGGCATATGAAAGCAACTGTTTATGCATCTAAATCATGTTCATTTGAAGATTTGAAAGCTAAAATAACTAATAAGATTTTACGGAATATTGTAAATCAGTTGGTGCATGTTTTCCGTAAACTGTAAAAGCGTATTACCCTCTATATTGCTAATAATGGAGGACTGTGGAAACTAAAAATTATTTTTAGAATAAACCTTAAAAAATGTAGGTTTACTTCCTTCTAATCTTTTTTTACAGATTATTTCTATCGTAAATACGAATAAAGTTATAATTTTTTTAAACTGCACATGGACTTTATGGACACCCTGTATGTTACCTCTACATACTGTTACTGACCATGATGATGGTATGGGAATCTAAGGAAATTTTAAATGTATGACAATCAACTTTCACTAATTTTCTTGCTTTTTCGTTCAGCATTGTTCTCAAAAAACTTGATATTTCATGGTGAATTTTCACTTCAAATCGTAAACGATGGCAAAAGAAAATTAGCTTACGTGGTACGTGAGTGGTCAACAGGCTCAGAGTGCTTTTGGCTAAAGTTGAAACGTTTTCGCTCCACGACTATTTTCTTTTCTTTCTTCAGTATCTGTTTCGTCGCACTGTTACCTTCATAGTAAACAGTAAACTACTCATATATTCCTCTTTTTACATCACTCACTGTCCACATTACATACATAGGCACTTTCCCGATATAAAAGTGGAGTAAGTTACTATGGCTTCTATGTTTAATATCGTTGTAACGAGTAAAGCGGGATATTTAAGTGCACCAGAAAAGGAAGCTTATCCATTTTTTTTGAAATAAGTGAAATGTTCTTTACAGAAGGAACGGTATATATCTAGTAACTAAAAAAACATCAATATATATATTATCTTTATTTAATTGGCTTATTTGAATTTCCGATAGATTTTCTAAACAAACAGTAAATACCAAATATATTAAACATAAATCCACAGAGCCAAATTTCTCAAATAAATCGGTCAGTATTTGTTTCCCACATATAGTTCAGTCATTCTCACAGCTTTTATGAATGCCTATATTTGAGCTGTAGTTCATGTTGAACAATTATTTTTTATTTATTTATTTACATATTTATTAATTTTTTTACCATAAAAGGTTTTTGTTTATTTTTTAAATTTAAATAATTCTTAATAAACTAATAAACATCAATTGCATATATAATAGCAATAATAATGGTAATTAAATCAAATTAGATTGAGTGAGTGGTGTTAAACAAACTGTAATATAATGCTGTAGAACTAAGAGACTTTAACCACCTCGTATATGTAGTAGAGGCGTTTTACTTTTTTAAATTTCTTCACGCTGCAATTAAAAAATCTACACTGCTAAACAGACCATTACTCTTTATGATCATATGAGACAGATGAAGGAAATTGAATGAAACATAAAAGAATTAAAGCGTTCTTAACAGATGAGATTAGATGTGGACATTTAGTTTGGGAAATCAGATAAGATCTATCAATTAAATTGTTTAATGATATATATAAGAATAGGAGGTAATAATGGGTTCTACGGGAAAGGGGACCAGAAATGTAAAGAAGAGGGTAGTAAAATGAATCTGTTGGATAATTCGACTTATGGGAAAGCTTCTTAAGGAATTTGGAATGAACGAATTGAAGTGAATATTGAAAATTATTGTAATACGAATTCAAAACAGGTGAGGAATATTCTATAATTGGAAAAACAAGAGATATTATAAAGAGAAACAAATGTATTGGGATCTTTCAAGTCATATAAATTTCTTATATTAAATTGAGCATTTTCATGCTATGGCTTTTTAAATCAACAATATGATTGTTAAAATTTAATTTACAGTAAAAAATCAAACCAAAATCCTTTCAAAGAGTTTACTCGGTTGAGAAGGTTCTTTTTAAATTTATAATGATATATTATTGGGGGGTTTTAAACGGGGAAAGGATATTATGGTATACTTAAAATAAATTGAGATTATTGCAAGAACACCTGTTTAAAAGTTCATTTACTGCAAGTTGAAAAAGTTTATAATTATAAGAACTGTGAGCCACTTATGGAATTCCAGATGTTACAAAGAACGGACTTGATTTAATGGAGATAATTAGTCATTAATTTATATTCGAGAATGAAAACTAAGTAGCTCAACTAATTCCGATAAATAGGATAGTAGGGAAGCGTAATCACCTTTTATGGAATTATAGTCAATATTATAAAATTTAAGATGTGATTCTTGAGCTTGTGTAAAATGCACATTGCAGTAAGAGAAGGATGATATTTGCCTTTATCAACGGTACTAATATCAGATTCAGTTGAAGAGCATTGGGAAATAATTGTAAGTGTATGATCTAATAATCTGCTGGAATAATGAGTTATATAATTAATTTGATGGAAACCTAAAATATTATGAAAAGAATCCAAAATTAAAGATGACAAACGTGAAACCAATAACGATAAACCGATGTCTGGACTATTTGATGGCCAGTTTGACGAGTTCAAGTCACCAAATAAAATTGCTGGTAGATGTCGGGGTTTTTTATTAGCTGATTTGTAGACGGATCCAATTACATATTTACTGCTTTAAATATTAGTATTTTTTGTGGTGAGTTGCAAAGAAAGTAAATTATTTTTAACAGCGATTGAAACACAAACACCAAGAGATTTATGACTGGTTTCATTGTTTCTGTCGTGCCTATAGACATTATAACCATCATAACTAAGCTCACAATAATTAGAAGTGAACCAAGTTTCAGTGAGTATGATAAAATCATAGCCTAATGTAAGAACACTTCAAAGATTATTAAGCATAGTATTAATCCCATTGACAATCTGATAAATAAAATAAACAACAGAAGAACTATGCTTTGACCCATATCAATATTAATTAATGTTTTTTTTGATGAGGGTTATTAATTATTTTAGATTGGCAATTAAAATCTCTAATTAATAAGCTGGTTGGTTTCACCTGCTGTCAAACGCTTCTTCAATACTTGTTTTAATGATGAAAAATAATTGTGCTGCAATTTTGTTTTATCATTACGAACAGAAACAGAAACCATGTTAGATTTAATGGTAGATCGAAAATCATCTAATGAGAAATAAGAATCGTCTACGCTTGGGCATTTACCATTAATTGAATGACAAATATTAGAAATGCGTTGTTTGCCAAGTATGTATGACCTTATGGGCATACCATATGTAAGTGAAACCAGTTTAATTTCTGAGCATCATTTGATATACATTCGTCAAAATTTAAGACAATACGTTTTTTCTTCCATACCTCGCGTTCATGAAATAAGGGTTCAAATAACTCCTTATCAATTGAATATCTCTCAATTATACTATTTTACATTCAAGGTCTTCCAATTTATTGTTTAATTTTCTTAGTGATTCTTTTAATTTCAGTATAATTGCATATTTTTCATTAAGATAACTAATATACTTTTCCAGACTTTTAAGGGATATATTTGAACTGATAATCACATCTAATGCAAAATAAAGCACTATTTTGAGTAACATTTTGCATAATTTTGTATTCTGTACGACTCAATTCCATACACTTCTTAAGAATCGGTAAATTACACTTGCAACATTTATACCCATCATTCAAACTCTCATCACATTGGCACTGAAAGGATAAATTAACATCTGCAAGCACCATTATTATACAATAATGGTATTAAACAATGAATTAATAAGTTTAACTAAAGAAGTATCAGATATACCTTCTTACTATAATCGTATTATTTCACAGCATTATATTACTTAAACTAATAAATGAAAGACCCTTTCTTCTTTTGTCTTCCTAACCAACCACTTTATTTTCCACTTTAGGTTAGGTTAGGCACTCCTCGGAGAGAACACAGATAGATCGAAGATATACCCTTTATGATATCACACAATGAACACTCTGCATGAGAGTCCTAAATTCTACCTATCTCAAGTGTATTTAGAGTAATGATTATAACCAGTATAAGACAAATGTACCGGCTCCATACCGACAGTCCAAGTGCTCAGATTTTTCCCAGCTTCTGCTTGAATTTCACCATTTGAGGGTGAAAATTAGTATCGAACTCAAGATCTACCAGTCCAGAGCCGTGAACGTGAGTCACTGAGGTATCCTGGCCTCTGTCATCCCCCCTTTACAATCAACACTAGTATTATAAAGCAAACTTCTTTCCCACTCGTAAGAATCCATTCTGCCATAAAATTTCGAAACATGGCTACACCTGACGTCTCTGTCTTGTCACAAACCCTGAGATATTTTTCATGGTCTTTGAATCACAGTAGTTATTCAAGTAGTTATTATATGCTTACTAATTCATCCTGATCTTCCATTGACAGTATTAATTATTTTTAATTTACCTCCTGTGATACGTGTATATGTTTAATGAAAACTAACTTAATCTTTGACATGAATTATCGGAGTAACATTTCACTTGATTTTAAGTTAATTTCTACCGACGTAGATTTTTCTCAATCATAGAATTTAAAAATTCGCAAATTTAAACAGAAAATTTATTTTAAAATTTGTTCAAGTCAACATTTATCTTCCAATAATTGTGTTTGATCCTGAACTCAAATTAAATACTTAATTGGATAAATACGCTATGTATATAATATGATAGAAAAGTATTTGATTGTCTGATTTTAATAGAATTAGTATAATTTGTGATTATCGGAGTTCTAATTTACTGAAAAAATTCTGAATTAATTTACGTCTTCTATATATATTAACTTGTTATAGATATTATACATAGTTTTAACCTGAAGATGACCAATGTATGGACGAAAGCTTGTTTCGTTTTAGTGTGTTGTTCTTTTAATAGAGTCGTTTAGTTTTCTCAGTATTTTTTCTTGGTGTTCACATGTCTTGGGCCCATTATCTTTGGAAATTATCTCTAGAATCTCTAGAACAACGGACGATTGTGAGGAAAATAGAGGCTATCAGCAGAAAGGTTGTTAATGCAGAGGCTGCTGCATATTTTAATCCCATCTGTCTCCAAGAAGACCTGCTGCCCACTTTTACTAATTATATATATATATATATGATCAAACCACAATAAGAAATGGGAAAACAAGACTAAGATCTTTCAACCGTAACAAGCGGCCTTCGTCAGAGTCAAAAACCCAACTGAGTCAAAAAAACTCAGTTCCGCTTGTTACGGTTGAAAGATCTTAGTCTTGTTTTCCCATTTGTTATTGTTGTTTGATAATTGATTGTTATTTCACGTGTTTATCTGAAATCTTTATATATATATATATTTATACGTAAACTGAATTCACAGAATGAGCACTCATAAAAAACTCACTACGATATATTGATTCTCTCGTCATCAGAAAGAAAGATGTGAGTTGTTATGCTGACAGGAGACGACTGAAGTGATATCTCATTGAAGAGGCACATATTCGATGTAACCAACTAACGGAGGAAGGAGTGATTAGAATAAATAATAATACAAATAAATAATTCATACTACATAAAAACATGTAAATAAAAAACTAATAAACATTTAAAAAACAAACTATAAATAACAACGAATAGGTTAGCAAAAAGATAAATAGTGAGGGAGTAAATAAGAAAAAACAATTCACCATCGAGGTTAAACACAAGAGTAGTTTTGCCTCTCAGGAGACTAATAAGTGTTTTTTTTCTAAAGCTCTTATTCCAACACCAAAGTCACATTATGACCTTCAAAAGAAGCAGTTCTTAGTTTCCTGGGAAATAGATCTTCTCTGAGCTTAACCTCAATCGTTAATTGTTCCATTTCATATAGCCTTTTCTTTACTTACTTGAGTTTATTGTTCCTTTTTTTTTCTACAAATTATTATTAGTTTTTAATTTAAATGTTTTTATTTATTTATTGAATTTATTGAATTATTCATTTTATATTTAAATTTGTTATTTTTTATAATATTCTTCTTTTCTCCCATCCTTCCGTATGTTGGTTACACGATTGAGTACCCCTTCGATGGTACTTCACTTCACTCGTTACTTGTCTGCATACCAACTCAGATCTTTATTCCTGATGACGAGGCAATCGAAATATCATAGACCGTTTTTGTGATCTCTTTTATGTGGTTTCTCTCTGTGAGATTAGTTTATTTAGTTCGAAGAATAGTACCGTTTCACGGCTTATATATATACATTTTTTGATAAACGACCTTTGTAAAACGGTCAGTTAACAAAACATGTATATAAGAAGGATTGCTCCCCAAATTTACAAATATATATATATATATATATATATATATATATATATTTATATATATACATAAATAAATACAAATATATGTGTATATAAATATAGATATATATATTCTATGTTTTGTTATTGAGGGCTAGGTCAAATAAAAGAAAATAAACTCCTTCCTAGGCCGACGTTTCGATGTATTTGTACATCATCTTCAGGGCTTGGAAAATGTGCTAATGGTTATTTAAGTTACATGAGAATTAATTGGTTATAAGTACGAAAAACACTACTTTGTTATATTCATCTATCATTTTAACAAACAGGGAGGGTGAACAAATTTTCAAATTTTCTTTTATTTGACCTAGCCCTCAATAACAAAACATAGAATAGAATAGAAGAGGTCAAGAACAATTTTTGGAGATTATATATATATATATATATATATATATATAAATTTAAATTATTTCACACAGGAAGGAGAAAAACAGATAAAAGCACACAAAAAAAAGATTCACTACGATATTTCGACATTCGTCGTCATCGTGCAGAAGTAGTCCATTTGAGTAGCTGAAGCTATCTATATATAAATTAGATTCTTCAAAGGAACATACAGAAAAGAAATCACTAAAACCTAAGATCAGGTAGTAGTGAGTTTCAGTGATTCAAGTTTAAACTAGTGATTCTAGTTTATTCAGTTCGAAGAACGGTTTTTTTCTAATTGGTTATATATATACATATATAACGGATTCAATAATATATCGACCGTTTGATAGAATAGGTGTGTTCTCTAATCAAGGTTCGGTCAATTTTCCAGGATAAAAAATTAAACTCTCGTTGCCAACGTTTCGGTTTTATTAAAACCTTTTTCATAGGCAGAAGTAAGAATTTTTTAACTAAGAAAATGAAATTTACATTGTTGTTCCTTTAAATAATGTAAATTTCATTTTCTTAGTTAAAAAATTCTTACTTCTGCCTATGAAAAAGGTTTTAAATAAAACCGAAACTTTGGCAACGAGAGTTTAATTTTTTATCCTGGAAAATTGACCGAACCCCGATTAGAGAACACACCTATATACATACATATATATATATATATATATATATATATATATATATTAACTAATAAAATGAAAGGTTCATTGTGACAATAAGCTCTTAACACTAAGAAAAGAACGCATAAAATCAACACAAAACTCACTTCAATATTCGACAGCAGTCTTTATCAGGAAGAAGTACGATGTACGTGCGTTGAGAAGCAAACTGCAACTGGCTTCGGAGAATCTTGTTGAAATACTGCACTGCTACTCCTAGACTAAGGAGAGGAAAAATTGAAATCCCTCCTATATTTATAAAAAAAAAAAAAAATAATTAAAAAAAAAAACAAAATAAATACTATCATATAAAATATTAATGAAGACGGCGATAAATATAAAAGTGAGTAAAAACAATGAGAATCAATAAAAATAATTAAAAAAAAATCTGTAGTAGCTTACACTCAACTGAACTATAAGGGAGCATAATATAATAATTCTTGGGTATATAATATATAATGTTCCATTTAAGTATAATATAAATGTCTAAAGAGGAGATGTTTATTAGTCTTTCATTCCTGGAGGTAGTACAGATAGTGATTGATCCATTTATCAATACATATGCTTGTTTTTGTATATCACACCACTGATACATATGTCACTATTGGTATAACTACAGCAATAATAATATTATTGAAAAGCGAAATGGTAGATTTCGTGTTATGAAATAATTTCTTACAGGTTTATCTAACCTCCTTCTACATTGAATATTTAAATTCCCATTTAAAACTTGAAAATATTCATATTATATCTGAAAAATATCAGAAGCATCTAAATAAAAATCTCGTTTTAAGATAATTTTTAATTTAAGATGTAGAATAATTACATTTATTATTCTTCAAAGAATGTTTTCAATTTTCAATTATGTTTTACATTTTTGGTCTTTTATAGAATTATTATATTGGCTTCGTAGTATTTGATAAAAATCACTTTTCTTTCCCTTCGTCAAAAATCATATATAGCAATTTACTCTGAGCGAGTGTTATCTTTTTCCTGCATGCTGTACCATAATTTGTTATAAGTTTGCTCTAAATGTATATTGAATATATTGTCTGCTCAATAAATATATTAATAATTAGCCAGTTTTGTATACTGAAAACAAATTCAAAGCTGACTTTTCAGTATAATTTAAAAAAATTGTAGCTGAAAGGTTAAATTTTTTTAAATTACTAAATATGAACTATTAGACTAGAATAGAGAAAAAGAATCACCCTTTTCGTAATGAAAGAGTCCGTTCCTCAGAGTTCAATATTATCCAAAGATTCTATGATTCATGAAGAAAAAAATTTCCATCTGATATTAAGTTTCGTTTAATGGTGCAATATATAGATTGTTTAGAGAATTTTGTGAACAAATCCATCATACCATGGAAAGGAACAGAAATTTATGTTCATTGGCGGTGATTTTTTTAGATGAAAAACTATTATTCCTCTTATATCTTATATAAGTCAATAAATTATTTAAATTTTTCATTGTAAACATCTATTTTATTTCAGTGGATTCATTCAAAAAATGTCTTAGTCAATGTAAACAATGTGAATAAATGTTAATAAATTCGACAAGTACAGCAGGTGATCAAGTCAAGGACAAACAATCAGTTTTTAAAGTGTTATTGTTCTTTGCCGTAATTGAAATGTCATGAACTTTTTTTTAGAAAATTGTTAATTTTTTGGAAAATTTTCATTGTTTTTTAATGAGCCATTTAGGGTCTAAATAACGTTTTCTGAAAAAAGAAAATGTACTCTAACAGCTAAAAACAGATTTTTGGCAAAGAAAATGACTTTGCCGTTATTCATAATTTCTCCCAAAAAATAGGGCTGACCTAAACTACGAGGCCCATTTTATTGTAAAATCAATTTGATCAATCAAAGATTCTCGACCATAGAGTGGCCACATTTTTTGTATACATACTCACCCACCCACACACACACTCAGACATCATAGAAAAAACTTCATAAAAGAACTTCTGAGGCCTCATTACATCTAGTTCGAAAAAAATCAATTTTTTTCAGGATTTCTATACTTTGCTTACAGTAAAGTAAAAAATAAATACAAAAAATAATAATAATATATATACCTCTATACACTCAAATTAAAATAAAAATAATTAATTTTTAAAATATGTAGGCGGTAACAAAAAAATTATAATAGTCTTACTAACAACTAATAAAGAATAATAAATAACAAAAAATTAACTAACGGTGGACGTTTCGAAGAGATCAGGCTCCAAGGAGACATATGAACAGCACCTCAGAAGCTCTAAAGGTGATATAGGAGTTACTCGGGGAAGTGTTTAAGGAATTATGCCCGGAAGCAATCAGTAAAACAGAGGCAATGGGAGCTATGGGTAAGTTACTGCACTGACAATCGGATGCCCAGTGATTGTGAATGCCGAGCATCACATTGAGTACAATCCAGATAAACGCAGTTACAGGAGGTGCAGGAGGTATCACAAGGAACAGGGTAGGAGTTGTTATTGGGAGGAGAAGTAAAGTTAGGATTGAGTTAAGTAAAAGCCAGATTTCACTATCTCATATAAATTATATAAATATAATCAATAATTAATTAATTAATTTATAAAATAATTTTATATTATTTTGTATTATATATACGAGTATATATAAGAGTAATACAATGATAACATAAAATTTAAATAGTGCGGAAACATTCGGTTGCTTGTTGTTATAACCATTGTTAATAATATTTTGTCGGAGAACACTCTAAAGGTTTCACTATTTTTCAATTTTTGCATTATACTTCAAACAACTTCTAAGAAGAGGCTTAATCAAATATGTAGGAGGGATGTTTCCAAAGTCCTAGGAATTGTGCTATAATTAAATTACGCAGAACATATAAGCAATGTCATTAGTACCAGACAAGTCTTGACAGGTTTATGCAACTATCTAGTGGAATATTGTTCAGTCTGATTTAGGTATTCAACTGATATAGCCACATATTCATACCACTGTATTTGTAACCATATAAGACATAGCAAAATCTGAAAAGTAATAACTTTCTTGTATTATTAATTTATTATTATTAGTGGTAAGATGGTGCAAAAACATCAGAAATTATTCAGCGTCTGAAAGAAGTATTTGAGTCTGCAGAATCTAAAAGTCCTCTTTATTGGTGGAACGGTCGTTTTAAAGCAGGTAGAACATCACTAGAAGACTATCCACGCAGTCAGCGCCCAAGCACGTCGGTAAATGAAAGGAACATTCATTCAAAATTCATTCAACTGCTATTGAAGACCTACTGAAAGAGTACATACGAATGACTATTCGTAAAATTAGTGTGACCCTAGGGATAGGACAAGTTCCTATTTCCTAGGGTTAGGAAATAGTTTTATCTACCTTAACTGCAATGTTTTCTTGTTATCAACACAAGAAGTTTTTATAGAATTTTTAGCTTTTTGATGAAAATGTTTATACTTTTTGAAAGTATGTAATGAGAAGAAGGATTTCATCATGTTGCCCACTGCATTGTCACCGACAAATGCGTTTGTCTGATATCTTGACAAAGCAATATAATTAAAATAAATTTAAGAAATTTTAATTTTGCAATGTCAAAACGGCATACTTCAATGTAACAAAATATCGAAACAATTAAAAAAAAAAATAAATTTTTAAGAGGATTGAAGAACACTTAATAGTGCTAGCGAAAATGATAGATTAGGAGAAATATAAAAGTGAACTCCAGATATAAAAGGGAAATTCAAAGCTCATTTAGTTTTCCAGTTTTATTTTGGCATTAATGAACTATAGAGTAAAAAATTATTGTAGATTGCAATTAATTAGTATATTACGTGGCACATAGAAATATTATAATATTAAATTTTATACAACTGAGAAAGGTGAGGCCCCAGACTCTTGACTCAAAGCAATAGCTTTTTTAAAGTATAGGCACAAATCTGGCCCTGTATGAAATCCAGTTATAAAAACTAATTCAAACTATATGGTTAATAACATTATTATTGGGTAGAAGATCATAATGAATAACTATTATAATAGTCATTGTAGTACCATAACTCCGTTAGTAATAGAGTAGTTCATCAGTTTTTCGTGAGTGGATAACTGGAAGAAACTCACAGCCAACATTCCTCACCTAAGCCGTAGGTTTTTTTCTACAGCTCGCAATATTTTCTTATACTCTTTTCCGGTTGTATTTAGTTAATAGGAGAAAATTTAGATTCATTTTTCAAAATTTTCTGCTAGTCCTATTACAATTGATTACATAACTAGTAATAGTGACAGGTCTTGTAATTATTCAATTATTTTTTCAACTTGTTTCGTTAAGATAGAACTTAGGGTTTCAAAAAAGTTATAGTTTGCAGCTAAATAAATCATCTCTGCAAGTTGGTTATAAAAATCTGTAGAGACTGTTTGAATGAACAGTAATAGTTCATTTAATTGGTATAACCAATTTGATGGTATAGTAAAATTGGGATAAAACAAATTTATATTTCAGGATTGCTTAAAAAATATTTAGTTTTTCATTTTTCTCATTTACTAGAGTCTTTCTTTGGACCAAGGTATAAATGTAGAGATTTCAGTTTCTTTATCTTATATGTTAAATCATAATTTAACAGCATTCGTTGACTGAAAGAGATTATTAAAATATTGTAATAATTTCTAAATAGGGTTATGATATGAAATAGAAAAATACAAAATTGTTTTATCCTTTTTGTAAAAAATCTTGTATTATTACTAAATTTTTGTAATTTTGAAATGTTTTTTACACTGCTTTGTCATAAAAGTGTGGTATTCATCCCTATAGTGATTCAGGATCTTACACCGGTTATCAATAAACGTCTCGTTAAACCTTTTGCTGGGATTTCGAAGCTGTCGCACGATCGTTGACAATTTTAGCATAGTATTGTTGTTCTTTGATTCGAGAATTTGAATAACTAGATATAAATCTCCAATAAGTAAATTTGAAACTCGTTTTCTGAAGAGTAAGAGGGGAAAGAGGTGTTGTGAGTTTTATGAAGGTGAAAGCAGTAAAACAGTCATTGTTAAGGGTGATATTAAAGTAAATGAAGGTGATCGATTTTAACGAAATGGAAAGAATCAATCAGAAGAGGAATACGTTTTGAATGAATTAATAAAAGATGTGAATTTCGATTCACCTTGGGATCATAGAAAAACTATACTAGTTAATAGTAATATTAATTCAAAATATAATAATACCTATTAATTATACTTTATTAATCAACAGCATATAAATACTAAATGTGCTTCCTACTGTCACTGCATCGACCCATGGTCTCTCTCTATTTATTCTTCCTATATCTGTTGAATCTAAAAATTCGATATCATAAGTATTAATAATTCCTTATTTGTGTATCTGTCCTCATGTTGAACTATTTGTGTTTGTTTTGAGTAGTTTTTTCATCCAATTTATGTATGTACTTTCTGATTATATAATTTAACAAGTATTCTCTTAAGGCAATTATTTTTCTGTTCAATTTTGCTTCTACTATCAATTTTAATTATTAGTTTTCTTTCTGTTTTAATAATAGGAGTTTGAAATAACTCTTCTACGTCTCTATTAATTCATTTAAGATATTTCATGCATTATGATCTACACAACTAATATATATGAAGAGTTTTAATTTTCGTTCATAACAAATTAATCTACACTTCTCTTTTTGTTCTTTCTGGGTTTATTCTTTCTATAATTTGTGTACTCTGGAGTTTTCAGTTGATTGTCATACATTCAAATATCGACTCTTCTCTTGGTTACGGCTAAAAATTATTCAGCAATGGTTTATTTATTTTCATTATGAGTAAATTTATGTTTTTCTCTATATTTAATTGTATTTTTTTATATTTACTTGGCTATATTGTTTTTCATTATTAATGATTTGTAGTTTTGGAGAAAATTGAACAGACCAAAGCCGTATTAGATAGGTGCTATTAAAGTTTCGTGTTGTTATGAGTAATATAAACTATATGTTACCATCTTTAAGCTGAATATCGTAATCACTACTGGAATAAAAAGTAACATGACTGAGGTGGAAGAGTGGAGTGACAAAATCAGTGGGTAGTGGAGACGAATGCGCTGCGTTCTTGGGGTGGAAACACAATGTATTTACGTCCCCAGTGAATCAATGGCAGTATTCAGCCATGTGACATTCATTGTATTCTATTAAAGTGGTTGTTCAAGAGTGTCGTGGGGCGATAGGTTACATCTTCTTTATGTCAATAGACCAGAGTTGGCAAATAACGAAACTTCATGGTACTAAAATATATGGGCAATGGTTGTACATCATATACCCAATGATTAGTGTTATTTAATTATTATTATAATAATTATTTTTAATTGTTTATAACATGGACATATTACTTTATAACACAACATTGGAAATGTGTACATGAGTGGCTTAGTCGGTAATGTCACTTGCGTCGTCAGCATACGTCCAGAGAATCGATGTGGCACAGGTACGATTCTATAATTCTTGTTTGCTTTTGTTATCCAATTTTCAAAACTCTAACATTTTGAATGTTAAAACTCTAACCTTTATAATATTCAAAAATATAACTGATAATATACTCCTCACGAAAAAATTATAATCATAATTGAAATAGCATTATTTAGTACTGTTTGACATAATTGTCATATTGAAATTCAGTAAAATTAAAATTTTTGAGTAGTAAGTTTTGCCAATTTCATGTATAGGCTATTTTAGACCATGTTGTCTATAGATAGTAATCATTTTTTCAACAGTACTTGGAATAGTTGCCAAATGAATATAGTTGATTATATTCAGAAGTATTATAAACAAATAACTATACAAGTGTGCCTCAGACGGAAACGAGGCTGTTCTGTCGGTCACAAAAAAAGGCAGGTATCACAGTACTACTAGGGCAGCCTGTACTAGGTAGTTCTTAGCTATTTTTAAATAGCTATGAGTTCAAATCACCCGGGGTTGTTTTTCAATATTTTGCAGGGAGTAGCGCCCAGACCTCAAAGACTTATGACTCTCGTCAAATTATCGAAATTAGGTTTTGTAAACTAGTTTCATTATTTTATTGAGCCTAGTAAATATTTTGGTTATTTTTTTGAACACATAAGCCTAACGAAATAATACCAATAATAGTTCATGAGCCATTTTTTTTTCAGTTTATAAGCCAATACCAATTTTTTTGAACACATGAGCCTAACGAAATAATACCAATAATAGTTCAAGATTGCTTTGAAGATATTAATTTTTTTCATTTTTCTCATTTACTAAAGTCTTTCTTCGGATCAACGTATAAATATAGAGATTTCAGTTTCTTAACACAAATGGTAACCTGGATAGAGACCTTTCAGATTTCAAGAAAGGGGCTTTAGTCTGTCGTATTGATGAGTCGGATATTATTATGAAACTAGTAAAAATATCTCAACTCTCATATGGGTACTGGGAATCATAGTCATAGTCACAGTCATAGAAGGAATGAGATAGTGAACCATCTGGAAAAAGTTGGAGCAATTGATGAATGGATAAAAGACAAGGGTTAAAAGGTGGAAGAACAGCTATGTTTGATTTATCTTAAGAAACT
The DNA here is from genome assembly GCA_026182355.1 of Hermatobates lingyangjiaoensis. NCBI lineage: Eukaryota > Metazoa > Arthropoda > Insecta > Hemiptera > Hermatobatidae > Hermatobates > Hermatobates lingyangjiaoensis. The sequence continues at coordinate 2,061,580 of JAPFBL010001924.1, read as the reverse complement.
CATTCCAAATAAAAATACATTTGTAATAAAATACTTGAAATCCTTCAAGAAATTATTTATGGATGTATTTAATATCATATGAATGTAATCTAAATTCTATCTGGAAGGGCCGGAAACCTTTGGCAATATTATATTTAAATGCTTTAATGAGAATAAAGTTTTTTGGCAAACCATACATATAACCAATTATGAACTAAGAGATAATTCTTGAAGGATATTTCTATAGCTTAGTAAAGAAATTATAATGTTAAAAACAAAAGCAGATGTTAAAAACAACATATAGAGATACGCAGTTTAAGTTATGATAACTCTATGGACTAGTCCGATGAGTCTCAGATCCTCAGTTTAATCATAGTAAAATAAATAAATATCTGATTGTTTTACTTCAACCATAAAAATTGTTTTTAGCTACAATAAAACAAAATCATTAAACCGATTATATATAAATTGGATAACACTTTACCAGAGGGTGTAATACAATTTTATCTCGATGCTCACATTAAAATAAAACTAACTTACAGTAAAGTTGCGTTATAAAGTAAAATTATTAATCAACTACGGTGATTAGCTTAAAAATATTATGTAAATATAACTAAAACTAACCTGTTTTGGTCTAAAGTTTAGAAAGTATTATTTTATTTACAACACAATTAATGTCATTAAAAATATATTTAAGTTATCCTTGTTGTCACTCTCGTCATTATCTTAAATAATATAAATAAATTTTAAACTTAGTACTATTTTCTAAACGTGCAGGCTATCTATAAACATACAACAATGAACAAGGATACTTGGTAAAGTTAACTATTGCCATTGTTATCTGAAATATAATAAATAGTTTTAAAGTAATTTGAAACTATGCTTTAAGAATTTTCCTATAGTCTGTCAATTATTTTTGAACTTCAAAACTATTAAAATACAATAGGAATGGCGCGGTGCATCACTCTTTCTCACGGATGCGTCATCCACATAATCTTTTTTAAATGATGAGGGATACATTTCTGGTTCTTTTCTTATCTTTGTATCTCTATTTATTGAGCCCTTCAACGAATTTAATTTGCTTAATTATTTGTTTTTTGCGTGATGTTTTGGACAAACCTGTGGGTTGATGGCTGATTTCATGATCCTGAAAAAAATTCATTTCTCTCTTATCAGGCTTCCATGATGATTGTTTTCAATCATATACAGCTATGACACTGTAAGGCCACTAGCACTTATAACGGTTACCAACACGCTGGAGATAGGATGGGTATCTCATCACCACATTTAATAGTGGGATATACAAAGTACCTACCAATCTCGCCATACTGAAATACCAGTATATTAATTTAAACTTTTCTTAAAATATTATTATCATCAGTAGTGATTATTCACATTATTCTACTAAGTAAAGTTTAATGAAACTCAAAATTTTTCACTTTCACAAAATGCAATTTTACAAAACATTTTTTAAAGCAATATAAAAACTACGTTAGAACATATGTACAGGACGCTGTCATCGATTTACCAAACATCATTTCAATAAGAAAAATTATTTTTTTTTTTTGTTAATTGCAGATACACTGGACTGGAGATATTAAAAAAAAATCATGTGGAGTCAGCATTTAAATTTGCTGTTATAAAAGTATGATTAAAATCACGATAATGAATTTGATTGATAGATTGAATGCAATGTGACTAGCTTTAATTTACTGCTTATTATGAAAATATGTTCAATGATAACATTATTCAAAACAAATATGCTACAAGAAAAAAAGATATAAATACGATGCAGTACAATTTTATTTCCTTAAATTTACTTGAGAAGAGAAAAAAATGAGAAATATCCTAAAACATTTAATATCATCAAAAACACTAATTTACTTGTATATTTGCTATTTTTTTACTTTGTATGTCCAATTGCACTTTGTATACTCTGTTCACTGTTGTTATTTTATTTCTATAATTGAACCCTTCTATGCTAACCACACTTTACACCTAAATGTACTTATATAGTGTTATATACTGTAATGATAATTATAAACAACATATTAGTATATTACTCTTAATTAAAAATTACAAGAAATTATACTTGTAATAATATGAATCATTCTCTCACAATAATAACTATGATTATGATAATAATAATTATGTGTTGTAAAGCACATTCCTTCCTGCCTTGTGTGGTATTTCTGCTCTTCTTAAGTGCTCGTACGTTGATCTCCAACTCAAACAACTCCATTGTATTAATCTCTAACTGTTCAATGAAATCTCTAATATCCTAAGTGATTCGTTTGTCTTATATATATCTAGTCTCAACAGTAAAGTGATCAAATCTATATAAGCGACATATTTATTATTCGAAGGTACTACAGACTCTCTCTTCACTTATTAGAACAGGCATTGTTGAAGGATGATGATTCCCACTTATTGCTCTAATGTTCTTCCATATTTCTTTGCTTTGTATATTTGAGGCCATGAAATGTAAATATTCACTTCAGGAGCATTCCTTAGCGTGTATATAACACTCCTTTCTGTCACTCTGTCACTTTGGACATTTTCTTAAGCCTTTGAAATGTAATTTTCTTCTCCCTATTGGCCTGTCCACTTGACTTATAATCAAGTGACTGTGTGCGGTTCAGATTGCATTTTATGTGAGGCACTGAAAACTATTCGTCGCTATGCTTATTGCATAAAATGGCCGACACCTAAAATGTACATTTTCTTTCTCAGTCGTGGGAGGAAAGAACATCCACAGGGAATTTAGTTGGTTTCATTGATGAGTTAGAGTACATTTTGATATATCCAAGTTTAACATTGCATAATAAAAATGTGGATATGGATGGTTTGATATGTCTCGAGTGTAAAAAAAACGGTGACTGGAAAGACCCATTGAGTGATAAGTTGATGGTTCAATGAAATACTGACGTTGAAGGAGTGGAAGTATCAATTGCAATAATGAAATGAATAGCTGCACCACTGAGGAAGCAAACTCTAACTCTGCTTCTAGCTCCTCAATATTTGGTCAAAATCTAGATCCTTATACTGTGGTTTCGTTTCAATGCCAGTTAGATTTGGAGTAGTAAAAGGTGCAACTTGCTAGTGTTTTAAATAGAGTAGTCTCACAGCTTTTACCTGAAGTGATGTTTTCTTTGATTGTAAAGGTTTTATTTATATAGTATTAAACAGTGTACTAAATAGTAATATATCGTTTTATAAACTGCGAAGGCATATGACAAAAGCCTTGTGGAGCGTATAGGAAAACACGAGTGGTAAGTGGTAAAACACGAGATGAGTAATGATGTGTAATCAACGTTCATCGTGGCGGATGATAAGGAATCACTGGTGTTGGTCATGTAAGTAACTGTTCTGTTACCCGCCCAAACACATTCAAACACAAATACATTTTTCAGTGCCACACAAACACAGGCAGATTTGAAATTAACCATAAGATAAAAAAAATACACAAGTGGTAAACATTGATCCATGATTAATGCAGTCAGCGAGGTTTTTAAAAAAATATTACTGTACAGATTAATTAGATTTCTTTGATGAAAATAATTCATAAAAATATCAAACCTTTACAATGGAAAAATTGTACTTTTAAAGAAGTTCGTACGAGGGCGGTTTGATAAGTCCGCGAGTTTTTGAATAAAACAAAATTTTTTGCAAAGGAACATTTTATTTTTCTACATAGTCACTTTTTAGCTCGATACATTTGGTCCAGCGTTTTTCTAAAATTGTATTCCCCCCAAATAATACGTTATCTCAAAGCTCTCAAAATACGCGTTTCTTTCGGTAATTACTTGTTCATTCGACTCAAATCTCTTACCGCCAGCAATTCGTGGATTTTGGCCATCGTGGCTAGACAAGTGTCAACACGTGCATTGTCTTGATGGAACAGCACTTACTTCTTTGGCAAATGCGGCCGCTTTTGCTTCAAATCAACGTCGAATCTGTTCAGAAGCTTTGAATAATATTCGCCGGTGATCGTTTTACCTTTCTCGAGGTAATCGATGTGAATGACACCACGGGCATCCCAAAAAACTGTGGCCATGACCTTGTTGGCTGACAGACTCTGTTTGGCTTTCTTTGATCCACTTCGCCCACAGCAACCCAGTGTATCGATTCTTCCTTGGTCTTTGTCGTGTTGCGATGGATCCATGTTTCGTCCACAGTAACAATACGGCGCAAAAATTTGTCCGGATTTCGACTGAACATCGCTAAATACTCTTTTGAAGTGGTCACATGATTGCGCTTATGGTCAAGTGTGAGCAATCGTGGCACCCATCTTGCGGAGAGTTTTTTCATGTCCAAATATTCGTGTAAAATATGATGTATCCATTCAGTTGAGATGCCTGCAGCCTCTCGCACTTTCATTCTCCGATCATCCAATATTATTTCATGGATTTTATCGACAATTTCCGGCGTGATCACTTCTTTTGGTCGTCCTGAACGTTCGGCGTCACTAGTGCTGGTACAACTACAACGGAACTCTGTAAACCACTTCTTAATCGTTGAAATTGATGATGCCGAGTCCCCATAGTATCTTTCCTTAGTTTCAGTGATGAATTTTTTACGTAAAAAGTAACGCTTAATCAGTACACGAAATTCACTTGTTTCCATTTTCGTAAAAATACACGAGGTTGTCTGCTTTGAACGACTATCAAACACCGACTGCACGTGGTAGCTGATTCATAATTAGATATTTGTCCACTAATAGATTAGAGAAGACGGCAGCACTGTTGCATTTGCAGTAACTACGCGGGAAATTCAAAAAGTCACTGACTTATCATTCCACCCTCGTATCAGTTTAACTAAGAACCAATAAGATACTATTAAAGATTAAGTGGCAGCCTTAGATGAATTATTTCACAGTGTATAACCGATATTTTATGAAATGTTTTATAAAATGATTGTAAAACAAAATTGACTAGTCTGGTATGGAACGGTACAGTGCCGCATTGAAGAAAGGCATTTTGATATGAAATATTTTCTTAGAAAATATAATGGAGAAAAGGCTTAACATTTTTCAATCAATTTATAATTGGCACACTTCAACTTAACTTGAGATAAAGGACATTACCTCTTCTTATGTGTTTACATAATAAGAAATTATTATGTAACACATTAATACTCTAGACAATTTACACGTGATTACTCTTTGTAGAAGGCTCAGAGTTATCATTCTAAGAATTGATCTGGGTGACATAATATTCACTATTAAATGATAGAGTCTCATTATCCCACTTAATAAATGATTACTTCATATTACTTTTAAAGACGCATTAACTTTCTTAAATTCATAATTAACTTTATGTATTTTTTTATACATATTCTATAATCTATTCTATACAGCTCAATCATTTGTTTTAAGTAAAGTATTAAAAAAAATACCAAAATGTGTAGGATTGTAGTTGTCGTAAATACAGCTCCTTCCTATCATAAAAAGATATTAAAATTTTCTCAGGATTTTAAAATGCTAATATTTGCTTTGCGTAAAATGCGGCATCATACACTCAATGTGGCTGCTCATTAAACTGCATAGGCGTTTAGATTGATCTGTACAAAGCATCTGGAGTGAAAATATGTTGATTATATGAAGGAATATTGAACTACCAATTGAATGCTAAAACTTTTTTATAGCAGTTCTTCACACCGCATCTATAAACCCTATGTTAACTCAGGGCCTAATCATAAACAAACTGAAATATTAAACACATATGTAAGAAAAAAAAGGAACCATTTAAGATTATCCATTATGTGTAAGGTATAACAATAATGGTACACAGTAACTTACGAGTATAATGGATTTACATGTTTTAACACTTCTTGATTAAAGAAAAAGTTGCATATCTTTTTACATTATTGGATTATTTAAAGAATTTTTTATCTTATTTTTCAAGTTAAACCGTAGTTTCCTGAAAATATCTCATTTGAATAACTTAAACAATTAGTTTAAATATTTCCTCCATTTCTTTAGCTCCCAAATAACAATTAATGATAAATAACGAAAAACCTGATTGCAACATTATCTAGTCATTGGTTGTTGGATAAACCTCATATTTAATATTAAATTCATTTTTTAGGTATTTTTAAAAAAATAAAAATTATGTTTTCTGTCTAGTAATAAATTGACTAATAATACGAAATATTAAGATAAACCGCGTAGTAGCAATGGTTTTCTATGACGTAATAACAGTAACTCTTCATATTATTTTTATAACATTACATTAACATGTTTTTGGCCAAAATATGTTCTCTTAAAGTTAATTAAATAATAAATGAAATAGGTAGATATTGAAATGAATTATTATTTTAAAGAGTAAACTAATTTATTTAGGGTGAAAAAAGTTAAACTTAAATATCCATTTGTATGTCTTATGTTTCTTAAATATATAAAGATATTGCAACTCGAATAACTTTAACCATTTTTTTAGGCAGAAATAAGAATGGAAGACGGATCCAGTTAAACATCTAATTATTATACTGTGTTATTACTGTACGTTATATGTTATATTATATTACCATACATTTTATTCTCTACAATATAGCTGGCACTGCACGGTAATTATCTTAGTTAATTTTGAAAGAATCATGCATTGGTTATTTTCATGTTTCGAGACGAAACGCTTTTACTCTAAGCGTCATGATAGCTTCTTTCTTTTCATGTTTTTGTTAGTATCATGCCCGACGAGAGCAAGGTGCAGCCTGTAAGCATTAAGTGATGTTTAATATTCATTAACTTTCATGAATATTAAAGTTAAAAATTGAATTATGCATGAATTTATTATTGTTGATTTAAAGAAGAAATGAAATTAAAGTAAACTGCCAAAACCAGTACTCGTTGTTCTCCAGGGTTGTCAGATTGCCAATTGCTATTCTGATGAAATCACAGAAAACTATAATAAATAAGGTTTATCAGTTTTCTACTAAGACTACGTGAAGTTGATGAACTTAGTGATCATTTATGATTTATAATGTTAATAATATTTCAACCATCTTTGGGTCTTTTATTTGACTTTATAAATCCACAGAAATTTTAATAAGATTCTTTATTACCCAGAAATTTGAGATAGTGCAACTGAATTATCTAGATATGACCAGTGTTAGAAAGAGGCTCCCAGAAGAGGTATTGCACCGACATATTTTTCAACTCAAGGGCCCTGATTTGCATGCTTACTTTAGTACCAGATAGGACCTCTAGAAGTACCTAGTTAGACAGATTAAATAATAGTTGATGCCTCTGAAGGGTGCACGAAAGCGCGTTGCATAAGACACGGCGGTTTGGTATTATTAAAACATAGTAATAACATAGAGAGAAAGAAGCCTAATAGATAGTGGTGATTAATGGAGCAGGTTATTTGTGGCCGACTTTGAAGCAGTCACTCCTATAGATTTCAGTCAGTTTAACCATTCAAAATCATCTTAGCTTTTCTCATTTCAATACATTTGGCAAAATTAACATTATTTTAATGTTTCAATAAAGTAATTTACTCTTATTAATTTTAGGAAGAAACGTACATTTTCTACAATGTTTTTTTAATGAATAACATATTTGGTGAAATTAACTGAACACGTTTCTTTAATTAACATTACAACTTAATAATACTTCAGACTTCCGTATTCCAGAAGTGAGGGCATTTATTTCTAACTACACGGGTGTCATTCTTACTTTTGTTTACTCACAGCTTCAGTCAAATACTACAATCATGCCCATCTAAAATTAAGAAGAGTAATTATAGAACTTGATATTTAACATTTATCAAGGACAGCAATCTTTATTCCATACTAATACTCCACAGGCAGTGAAGGACCTTGTCTATAAGGCGGTCATTCGTTCTACAATGACATACGGATGCTCAGTCTGGTTAGGAGCGGCGCCCACAAACAACAACTGCATCTAAATAGAACAGAATAAATGTGTCCGCCTTATAGCTAGGGCTTTATGGTGCGCCAGAAATGTTGATATTCAACATGATTTGAGTTTGGAATCTATCTATTCCTACAGTGCTTGACTTACCAGTAATGAAGACAAAAAACTGTCAACACATCCAAATCTCATTGTTCGGGAACTAAATCCTACTCCCAACCTTTCCTAATCCCACGAGCTTCAAGGTTTTCTACTTAAACTAAAAATGACGACCACATGACTCCAAAAGTTTACAGTACCTCAGAGAATGCAAAGCCTGAAGACCAAATGACCATGAAGACTACACATTCCCTTATTGACTCTGGTCTGAAACTGCTATTTACGACATGCACTGTTGTGCATGGTAATATTCGTTGGTCGTTGGTCATTCTGACAAATAAATCAAGGGAAGTAAAATATAAGTCTGAAACCAAAAGGGTTTAACTGAAATCTTAAGTGAACGCCTGTGGCGTTATATCTTAGGGTATGTGTTGTTGGTACATGGAGTTATATTTAACAAGCATCTTTTATTAATAAGAAAACCCATCAGTCTATACTACTATGAATATAAAAAGTAAAGATAAACTGCTGAAACTGAAAACATCAAAATTTTCATGAATAAATCATGAAATTAGAAAAAATTGGAGCAATAATTAATAAGTGCTTTTTTGAAAAATGTTTCAAGTTCATAGATTTTAATCAATAAACCTAAAGCAAAGGCATTTTACCGATCAAACTTATATCTATGGCCTAAAACTTTACCCTATTTGAATATTAAACAGCAATTTGATTTACACTTAGAGCTTTACACATTTTGAGATAAAGAATAATTACAATCATATTGGGAGAAGTCACAAAATTTAGTTTTTCACTAAACAGTGATCTCGAAGTACATTTCTACTGGAAATGTAGGTTACCTTCTCTTTCGCACACTTGATAGGCTGCTAGTGGAGTCAAGGATTCTAGATTGGGCTGTTGTGGAAATGGAACGCTGGTCGTGGGGAGCGTTGGAGGTGGAGAGGGGTGGGTCACGTGATAGCAGGCAGGGGAGCTGTTGACTTGTCTGCCTGATCGACACTGTGTTAGCTAATGCCAAGCAAGGCTCGGCGACTGCTGCCAGAGACAGAGACGACCAAGGCCGTTGTAATAATTATATCTGCGGGCCGCATCTCGACCGAGAGACGGTCAGTCGCCCTCTTCAACAGTTCTAACCACCCCGGCCGATTTACAGCTTGACTCTCCTGGTTGGTCTCTCAGTAAACACGCTGACGCCTTCATCATGCCCACCCTATTGCATGCATAACTTGCCCGTTTGCTTTTTTCACCCAACCTTTACAGTTGAAATAGAAATAAAAATTAATTACTTCATAGGTTGATTTAGTTAGTGCACAGTGACCACGATGTCACTCCTAGCATAAAAAAACACTGTAACTTGTCTACGTTACACAGAAATTGAATATTGAGTATATTGATACTTATAAAACTGTATGATATCGGTTTAGTGGACAGTTTAGTGAACAGAGGTAACTGAAACCGTGGGTGAGGTGCTGCTAAGTGCCTTATGAATTCAGCATAACTTTGCAAGCCATATCTATATAAATGATGTACCATATATCTGCGCATTGAAAAACCAGTTATTTTTCTATCGTGCGATTATTAATAATTTATTGTATTATCAAATAGTTAGTGACTGAAATATATTGGAATTAGAAGCTCATTATTTCTAAAATTTATTAGACTGACAAATTATATTAACAGAGAAATCATAAAGGTCAAACTGGATACGTTTCTACTCATGACTTTGAGATTTAAATTATGGATTTACTCCTTTAAGTATCAAGTTATTTATCGCATTTCATAAAAAAATACCATTTGAATTTAATCAGTTTCTGGTTGCTCATAATTTTTCATCAATGATTAGGTAAATTAATGTACAGTTATAAATTAGTGATGTCCAAACGAACTTGTTAAATAATATACCAATTAAGATCCTACTAGATGATTTACATGTGTGTCAGCAACTGTCAGATGGCATTTCTGGAAGTTGCATAACTCTTTATTCCAACAGTTGCTGAAATGAAACAATTGGGTTTCACATGCTTGTCAAGTTTATACCGTATTACTTGAGAATGACACTCTGTTGAAAGAGTACGGCACTCGGTGAAACAACTGTTTGTTTTCGCTTTACTAAGCAAACAGAGAAAAATAATTGATAAACTGAGGGTATGATTGAAAACCTATAAAACAAGAAAAACAATACTAATAATAAATGGATAAATAAATAAATCATAAAACATAAATGATAAGGACTGAATCCTTGTGTTGATTCACTAGTAAGTAGAAAAAATTTTGTGTCCACCTTGAGTCTCTTATATGAGTAATAAAACCTGGGTCTTTTCAAGGATTTGAACAAAAACCATTCCATCAGAATCTACGTCAATTACTATAAGATGGCTACTCCTCTTCCTGATAGAAGTTCTGAGATAATTTTTATTTAACTCAATCACAGTCAAAACCAAAGCCACAAAAGTTTTATTCCACACTGCAGTTAGTGTTCTGTTAGAACATGAGAGATACTTTTTTTTCTAAAACTGAATATTGGTGATATTCAAATTTAGATGGTTTATAAAGGAGGAATGAAGAAAAATTGATTAACTTTTATCGTAAATAGGAATCTATAAATTAAATCTAAATTTTTTTTTTATATGATTCGGTTTTTGTCACAGAGATAAAGTTACATAGCAAACATTATTTCTAAGAAATTTATTGTATTGGATATAAAGTATCATTAGGTACTAAAATTTAAGTAATATTTATATGAAATTTTATTTAAATTAATGTTTTAAAAACGGAGAAATCATTAATAAATATAATGGAAATATTTTGAGTAAACGAATTCATTAAAAATTTACAGACAAAATATAACCAAATAATTTAGTTTAGATTAGTATAATGATAAACTGATTGTTTTACTACTTTTGTTGGGAGGATTGGATTTTATGGTACTCGTAACTATAAAATTATTTGTGTTGACATTGAAACTTGAGTAACCAAAAATGGTATTCAACTTATTTTTCTTTTTTTTTTCCTGGAAAGCATCAGTTACTACTATTGGTAGCCTAAATAAAACTCACAATACCATTCATATAGCGTACCCCACAAGGGGTGAAAGTGTTGCTGCACCACTCAAACTACGAGTGAGCCACACTGCAGAGGACCCCAACAGCAAGTGCAGTAATCTATTCAATTCTTAACCACTTCTAAATTTTACAACATCTAAAAAATATTTCATTTGATTTTAGTTCTTTGTCAAAATTATACAAACCATGTGGCAAAAAACAGTAACAGAACCTCAAAAAAAAAGTTTATTAATAAAATATATTGACATCAAGGACCCCAAATACTATTTTTATTTTACAATATTTGAAGTATAGCAATCATAAAAAAAAATAATAGTTTGATTTATTAGCAAGTTTTACGGTCCCCTCAATCCATATTTACTTTCTTTTGCTTTTTTTTTTGATTCATACAGTTATAATACTAACTCCGTGACCCACTGTGTGTAGAATTCTTTTGTGACCCACTCTATAGGTCACGACAGGACAGCTTCACAGTTTACTTGATTCCTAACCAAACCATACGGTTCCGATTTGAATTGATTTCTTGTATTTGCAGTAATTAACATTTTAGAAATGTTATTTCTGGATATGCAAAACTCGTGTAATGATTATGAAGGTATTTTGTTTGTTAATGTTGAAAAATAGTTAAATATATGAGTATCATTTCAAGTGTGAAATAACTGAACAATTATTTCAGATACACCTCGAAGAGACAAGTATTTTAATCAATAAATTTGTAAACTACTATGTGAAATTTCGATCCACTCATACTATTTTAATTTCGTTTTCAATTTTTTTAAAACTTTTTAAACAGAAATAATAATAATTCAGTTCCATTATAAATGAATACATTTTGTTTAAAAATAAACATTTTTAAAGGTGATATAATCACCTCCAGGATCCAAACTTTAAGACTTTAGATTAAGATTTATTTTTGTAAAATTGTCGGTAACAATATTCGCCAAATACTGTTTTCACCAAGCGGACAAAAATTTTGAAAAATCATAACAATATTCAATCAGAGGAGGTAAAAGTACCGTTAGGAACCCTAACTAGAAAAAAAAGGATTTTGATAATAATTTAGTTTGTTTAAAATTTAATTTTAAAAGTAAAAAATTTTGTTATTTCTATAAATCAAATACAATAATATAACTTTTCATATGCTATAATTTATGCTAATAAATTTAATTATAAGGATAATAATAATTAAGGATATGTTTACTATATCCTTTATTCATACAATATAGGTCATCTGTATTAAACATTAAAATTAGTTTTTTAAATCTGCGTAGCAGAATACTGGAAAGTTTGTTTAATTACAAAAAAAGTTTTACTTTTTTAATTCTCTTTACTTTTATTCGCATCAAGTTAAGTAAATCTTATATTTTTTGACATTTTGGAAGCCATTTGCAATTGACTTGAGATTCCTTGCCAATTAAATAACTTAAGGATGAATTATTATCATTATAATGCATACAACTGGTTTCAGTGTATTAGGAGAACGAGTAAGTCGTCCCCACACTGAGTGAATAGTTTGTTGACTAACTTAATTGATATTAGAAGGCTTCAAGAGAGACTTTAGTTTGGAACTAAAGTCAAAACTATGTCAATAGCAGGTTGGACTGAAAGTTTTTTCTTTTTTTTTGGGGGGTGGATGAAAGCAGAAGATATTCGTCATATTAAGAACTTAATTTAAGAGAACCGTATCCTAACGGTCTCTTAGAGAGACTGTCTGAACGTCTTCCACCTCCAGCCCATGCTAAAATGAATAGTAGAAACCATAGCAACATCAAACAGTTTTATAACAATTGTTCGATAAAAGAGTTAATTACTTTATTATAAAAAGTATAGTGATCATGAAAAAATTTGATCTCGAAATTTTGTCAGATTTATATATTTTGAGGACCTCAAAGTCCTTTTTTGATGTCTTTTTGATGAGGTTTTGATGGGTATATGTTAGTGGGTGGATTGGTGTGTATACAAAAGTTTTTTTACATATACGGTTTTGCATCTTTTAATCACAAAAGGAAGTTAAGCTATCTATCCCAAGTCTACACAATGTCAAATACTCACTAATGATCCCTTCTCTAAATGCACTTGAGTTAGGCAGAATTTAGGACTCACAAAGTAGAAAGTTCAATGTGGAGTATCACAATGGTTCTATGTTCCGGCTATATATGTTATATCGTCATTATCACTATAACTCAACATAACTCATGCAAAGACCCAATAAATAACTCAAAGAATTACTGTTAAGGTTCTTAAATAATTTTGTATATATACTTGCTACATTCGGTTAAGTTTGTATATTGAAAATCAGAGTACTGTTTTGTTAGTCTGCCACTATTTTCAGTATTTTTAGTTCATAAGTTTTCACTGCAACTAGTTTTGTTTCATTTGGGAGATGAGAAAACTGAGAACTCTCTGTGGATGGTTGATTACAAGGCTCTACAACAGGGGTGTCAAACATACGGCCTGTGGGCCAGATCCGGCCCACCTAGAAGTTTAGTATGGCCCGGGGAATAAACCTGCATTATTGTAAAAAAAAGAATGAGTTTACGCTATTTCCCCAAAAAAATTATATTTATTATATTTAGGGCAAAGTATTTTAGTACTCCCAGACAACATGAAAGGAACTACCACAAGGAGGTGATAGCATTGAACGTCTGTTTAGCGTATGTAGGCATATTATCCACTTTTCCTTTGTCCTCGCACCTTCACCAGCAAAATATCTCTGTCAAAAAGAATAACAGTGGATCCAGAATGTCGGAGATCAATAAAAGTTTTTATAATTGACTTATTCTTTATTGCACTGTTATTAGTTTTAGTGACTAATACAAAGAAAAAGGTAGATTTATTGGCAGTTCTATGTAATTTTGCAATTAGCTTGCTGGCACGGCCCGTTTGATATCAAACTAAGTTGCATTTGGCTCCCAGACCACAATGAGTTTGACACCCCTGCACAACAATGTCAGATACTATAATTACCTTAAGTTACATTTCACTCCAGGCTTTATCTACCAGTTTTGTATGTGACTTCGGAAGTAACAATGATATCAATTTGATAACAAACTTAAATTTTTACATTCATCTACTCTACTCCTTGTCATTTTTGTTTGGATTGAATAACTTATATAACACAGTATAACTTGTAAAAATAAAAAGAAAAACATGTTCGAAATGTGCTCATATACAAATCTTTGTAATACTTCTAAAAACATTGATCCGATAATGTATGGAGAAAATTATAATTAAATCTTTTGGTTTGTATTTCTTGTTAATATTTAATATGGGGAAAATATGTCCTAATGGTGATTTGCTTCATAAACGTAACAAACAAATATGATTTTTCAATAAAGACATATTTGTTTGCTTCATCGATTAATGAAAAGGCGAATCATGGATTTGGTAGTGATTGAATCGTCAGAGAGGCAGACTGATTGTTGAAGCGGAGAAGAGTCCAGCGTGTCGAAGCAATGAGCTATGCTCAGTTAGGCTTGTGACACGGTGTCACACTCCCGTCATCAGCACACAAAAACCAATTTTCCACCGACCTACCGCAGACAGTCCCACCTGGCATCAATCGTCACTAAATAATCAAATAAAACCACTTTATCTTTCTGAGCAATCTTCATAATTTAGGTAATTCCATATTTTTTTTCAATATTCAGAAGGTTATCGTTTAAGTGAAATTGGTTAGTTGTCTACTAGAAAGTTAACTGAAATAAGCCAACATAAGTTTTGGTTAGTTATTTATTTAAGTTGATCTTGATTTAGGGGACTATAGTGCTAATCTGGCATTAAATGCAGAAAATTTTGTTGACAAACGAATCTTTTTGCACGACTACAGGATAATGGTATTGCTATTTAATGTTAGACTGTATTAGAGTAAATAAACAATTCTACCTGCTTGTGAAGGGTGGACACAACCAATAAGTGATGCCTAATTAACAAATTAATGCTCAAATACATAAGGTATTCACACTTATGTCTGTTTAATTTCTGTTTATTTGAAAAAATAATGTTCTTAAAATTTTATTTATCAATAAAGAAAGTGGATTATTTTCGGAAATACACCCAACCAAATTTCAATTTTTAAAAAATATTTCTGAAAGAATTATGTTTGTTTTGATCCAAACTATACTTCAGATTGGATCAAAACACTTTGTCACCTCATCACTATTTCATAGTATGACAAATAATGTTATGAGAAATAATGAGGGAAATATATACTTTAAAATGCTTTATGCGAGTATTATTGCAAAGATAGATAAACAAGTATAAGCGCAGTTATATTTCATTGATGGATCTCGTCTATTGTTAATTAATCCTGTTATCCAGTTGATTACATTAGAATCAAACTATGAATATATGGTTAAAACGATGCACTCTTATGATTTATTATTTAATGACTATTTCAGGAGTAAAAGAATATGCTGTGAACGCTCGTCAAGTTAAAAAAAAAAGACCAGTAGGCAGCAATATTCTTGGTATGATGCACAAATAAACAAAACCAGCTAAAAAATTCCTGATATGTTGATAAAACTGTTTCCATGTTTAGTAAAATATAAAATTAAGTTTTCTAATTTTATGATATTTAAGGATAAAATTCATCTACTTTATATTGATGTAAAATTATTGGAGCTCAATAACTTATGTTCTGTTATGTTTTATCAGAAATGTATGTAACAGCTGAATATTTAAAAAAAAAAATCATCAATTCAATGAACTTGCGCTCTCTTAATCTATTTTTACTTAAATTTATTGATAAAACAGTGTCTAAATGTTTACGTAATATTTATTATTCACCAGTATAACGATGACTGTAATTATTGTACGAGTACAACTTTCCCCTCATCATTCCTTCAGAGGACTCTGGAGTAGGGAGGCATGTGGAACTGCGGCGAAACAATCAATACGTCGTCCCTGAGCGGCAAGATTTATTCAGAATGCGGAATATTTGCTTGTACTCTCTGAGTAAAGCAGTAGTCCATTTAAGATATTTAATAGAAAGGCCCTAATCACGTCTTTCATTACTCCAAATTTACATTTTGGATTAATATATTTATATATATATATATATATATAACAAGTTCAATAATATATCAACCGTTGGATAGAATAGGTGTATAATGTAATCGGGATTCGGTCAATTTTCCTGGATCAAAATCAAACTCTCAATGCCGACGTTTCGGTTTTATTTAAAACCTTTTTTATAGGCCTACAAAATTTATTTTAATAATATATTAAAAAAGATCTAAGTTTAGTTAATCATAGAAGTGACATTACCAATTTGAACACTATTTATTCAGGAGTGTTAAGTTGATTTTAGTAAAATTTAATTTCCTTAGTTCCTTTTTGTGTTCTTTGAGTGAACAGTGTTCGGTTTACATGTAATTATAATCAGTTAGTCTGGTCGAAGTTTTTGACCAGATAAGATGTTAGTTCACTAACTATCTATTGTTACTTCATTTTATGTAAATTTTATGTAAATGTAAATTTCATCATTTTTCTAATTAAAAAATTCTGACTTCTGTAAGTTCATAAAAATGTTTATTGCTTTTCTATTACTTCTACTTTTATAAATATTTTTGTTTTTTCACAACTGTAATATTCCATTTTGATGTTAGTTATATGTTGATGTTTATATATGATTTCTTGTCATCCTTTGTTTGTAGGCCTATGAGAAAGGTTTTAAATAAAACCGAAACATCGGCATTGAGAGTTTGTTTTTGATCCTGGAAAATTAACCGAATCCCGATTACATTATACACCTATATATATATATATATATATATATATATATATATATATATATATAGTAATTCATAATTCTACAATAACAACGTTTTTAACAGTCCGATGTGTTTCGAAAAATGCTTTTCTTGTCTGCAAATTTCATGACTAAGGCAAGATAAAATATTAATGAGAAAACATGAGTGATACAAAACAAACATCTTCTTAACATATAAGCTTTTGTTTTGTTTTACAAAACAAACATCTGAGTAACTGCATTTTCTATCAACTGCAAAAAGTGGTTCATAACAATGGATTAATTCTGAGTAAATTAAATAGAATCATCGAAAATTGTAAAATATTTTGTTGAGCATATTGTGATAATTATAATATAAAAACACCTTTCATATCCTTCGATTCTTTCTTGTTTCTAAAATAATATTTAAATTTATTTTAAAATAAACAATTAAAAAAAAGTTCTAGCATTGCTGTATAATTTGAAAACTAATATAATAAGGGTTGACATAATACAATAACAGGGATTTCACGAAATCTCATTGAATGTTGTGGTGCTCTGAAGACGATTGGGTTATAGATCTTGATACTTTCTTAATCAAACAACCATATTCTAGGCTATATTTTACTTTTAACATAGTTTAATCACTATAATATCTTTTTCTTTTTCATATTTTCAATATTATCTAGTATATGTCTAGGAAAAGAGGAGTGTTGAATGTAGCCAGTAGTTAATTTAACTAGAATTTTCAGAACTTCAAGAATCAATTCAATCATGTTGATAAACATTGATTGGAATACTAGTTGTACTACTCATCTATGACTGATATTGTTTGTCGCTATGCTAGTAAAGTTGATTTAACAGTGAAAAGGATTGTGTTAAACAATGCTATCATTGTGACATTTTTATAGAGATTATGCTTGATTAGGAAATCATAGTGAATATAAACTATGATATATAGATATGATTGGGTTTATGGCAGTTTGGATAAAGATAACGGAATTGTATTATAAATTATGTTAGTTTATTCTTTAGCCTTTAACATATATAGTCAAAACCTGTTTTATTTAAATACTTGAATTCTTTTACGATTATCTGCTTATAAGCATATATTACGATTATTTTTATTCTTGAACTTTCAGAGTAAGTAAGTAACTATGAAAATTGGTACG
The DNA here is from genome assembly GCA_026182355.1 of Hermatobates lingyangjiaoensis. NCBI lineage: Eukaryota > Metazoa > Arthropoda > Insecta > Hemiptera > Hermatobatidae > Hermatobates > Hermatobates lingyangjiaoensis. Next base: position 2,043,646 of record JAPFBL010001924.1, on the reverse strand, counting down.
ATTGAAAAATGATAAAAGGACTTACGCGGCGTATTGTACATTTAAAAAAAAGTTGTACGAAAGTTTTAACTATTGGTTTGAGTTTTGTTTCGATTAATTTTTACATTAAAGAAAGAAACTAATAACATGTAGTTATTAAACGCTGAAATAATTGATTGACTGACAGCTGGTCTTTGAAAGGATTGAAACTAGTTTGTTGAATAGAAGAAAGTGGTTAGCTACGTGATGGGTTGACGTACCCGCGTCGGTGGCCCTCCAAAGACTGTCTCACCTCCACGCTAACTCCTCTCCCTATATGTCCCATTGTTATTCTAATTTATTTTCAAGGATTGACACTGGCTGTAGATGGCCTGATAAGTGTGGGTCTATAAGACATTCCTTTGTATTAAGTCTTTGTTTCCAATGATAAGTTTCTTGTAACATCATCGAGTTTGAAAAATAAAATTAAGATATCGCTTGTTGAATAAATAATTTGAAGTCTACAATGCAATTTATCCCTATCAACGTTACATTCTCGTAAAGTATAAAAGGTTTCTGTAATATTAAACGCCAAGCGATTGCTACACTTTTGACAGTAAGGAACTGATTCAAACTAGCCACTAACATCTGAAGGTCATCTACTTTGACTATTCTATGATGCTCTGTTGATTAACAAGAAATAGTTATTTGTGCGCGTTAATTAAAGTCAATTTCACAAAGAAAAACAATTTGTAATGTAATACTTAGTTTTTCTGTTTCAAAATTTATACTTCTGCCTATGGAAAAGGTTTTAAATAAAGACTGAAACGTTGACAAAGAGAGTTTAATTTGAACCTGAAGAACTGACCGAGTTCCGATAAACTTTAGTTTGGTATATATATATTCACTTAATAAACGGAAAAACGATCCACACTGGACACAATAACAGTACAAAATTGAGGATAGGTAGCACAGAAAGTAAAGAAACACACTTACAAACTAAAATTTTCGGGTAATCTGTCTTCAGGAGAAAAGAAAAAGGGAATCCAAGCACGTTGTAGACTCAACGGCTAGTAACAGTTGGGTTAGGTTACTAGCCGTTGCGTCTACAACGTGCTTGGTCTCCCTTTCTCTTTTCTCCTGAAGACGTATTGCCCGAAAATTTTAGTTTGTAAGTGTGTTTCTTTACTTTGTGTTCTATCTATCCTCAATTTTGAACTGTAATTATATATAAAGATATATAATAGTGCTTTTATAGTTTAATTCCCGCCACCCTCTCCCTTTACTCACTCTCTGCCGCAACTATAAATAATAGCATTTTTCTAGGTACAACTCTGCATAATATCATATCCTTGTTAACATTACATAAAACAAAAAAAAAGATACAGATCTGCTTACAATAACAACTTTATTAACATTGTTTATTAGTTTGTAAACGAAATGTTTTTATGTGCATAAATTGCCTGAAATTCAAATAAAACTATTATCCTCGCATTTATTTGTGAAGAAAGTATGAAAATTAACTGAATGGTAACTCGTAAACAGTAAATATCTTATCTTCAGTTTTATGATGAAATTCAATTTTTCTTTTCAGTGATGAGAAAAATTATGCCTCTATCACTCAGGGCGAGATCATTCAAATCCCTCAAAGACTTATACTGCCTGAAAGTATATCGTTCAACTTAATCTCTTAAGACTTCTGCAAACTAAAAATCGTTCAGTTAAACAAAAATTAGGACAACGAGAATTGTTTCATTGTTTTTCCGCTTCCCCATTAGGATATGTTTTGTACAACTCCTGAGTAGGCACTACTATTTGCTGATGTGTTCATCTAAGAATCAACATCTCTATATGACTATAGAGGATTCTTATAATTTATCTCACCTACATCACTCTGGCTCTTAGTGATTTCCCTGAGCACCGCTAGATAGCAACCGCCGCTAATAAATCTCAAGGACGATATAAATTATCTTCTTTTCGGAATGAGTACTGAAGTAATCTATTCTAAACTTTTACTCTTCCCCAATATGCTCTAGTCATCAAACCAGTGTCCAATGTAGCCTAACATTGTTGGGCCCTGTCATCTCTCAATCAATTCTAATATACTTCTAAGCAGTTACAATGAATACTATACATTTCAAAAATTGATTTAAGGGGGCGTCATCAAATAACAATAATTTTATGCAAAGTAGACCCTTAAACCTTATCATTTCAGGTATGGAGAGAGTAGCTGATCATAAAGCAAATTGGCAATTAATCAGGCTATCTTTAAATTCATACCTTAATAAAAAATATTGAATGATTTCCATTGATTTATTCCTACGTATTTCATTTATTTAATAAGTTTAACCGAATAGATACAATTTCTGCAAAGAGATAAGATTGCTATTTTGTTTTTTTTTTGGATTAATTTTGCAAAATCTCAATTTTTCTTATTGCTGCTCAGCCAGTACATAATTTTTCCTATTAAGAATAGACTTTAGTGTCAAATATGTTATATATAGCAGTTGCTATTTGGGATTCAAGTTTCCTCTTTCAGTGATATCAGCATTTTCTCAAAGTCAGACGAAAGTGAGGAAAGAAGAATGACGTAAACAATGGCTTTAGTTTTTGTCTGGTGGACAAGGACTATTTTGTAATGTGGATGTTATGTTACTGAATTAGGGCAGATTTTATAGATGTTATCAACATTTATGACAATTTTTTATTAGCGTGGAGAATGGTAGTGGAAAGAAATTATGATTAGTTAAGAAAATTCATGTCATAAATTAAATAAAAGGTTTATAATAACTGAATAAATAACAGAGAACATTTTTATCATATCTCCGCAATTTCAGTCTTTTCGTGTTATAGTCATAATATAGTATAAAAAAATGTAAAAAAAATTGTGTTCGATTGCATTAAAATTAATTATCTTTTAATCATTATTTAAAAAAGTTGGAAAGGTAAAAGTTTTCAGTTAGAAAATATTTCGTCTCTGCGTTATCAAAGGATTTCTAATACCACCTAAACGGTTGAACAAGGACCATAGCCGATTGTAGAAGTTTTTTTTTCTTTCAATTTGAATTTTTTGTGGTATGAAATTTTTTTGTAATGTTTTGAAGAAGTTGAATGATTAAACGAAGAGGTAGAGAGGTAGAAGAGAAGAACAAATGGGTGTTTTGATGTGGGCTCAAGAGGTGGTAGGTAGTATAAGATATGGGGAGCCATTTGTAATGATTTGGCCCCATTGGGACGAGTGTGGCACACATAGTTAACTAATGGAGCGGCCCTTTGTTCGGCGGCAGGCCCTCCTAGGGCCGACCTTGCCCTCCATTCTGCACCCTCCCTCCACTTCACCATGTCCTCCCTGCCCATCTGCCCAGGCGCCTCACACCTTCCACTGCCTAATATAGTCATTAATTTATACTTCTACTTTCTTATTTATAGTGAGCTGATCATTAAAATAGATTTTCAGTGGTAATATATCTGGAATTTGCTTTATTGTAATGATGCTTACAATTTTATTATAATACTTCAATATTTCTATTACTGTTTGATTTATTATTTACTGATAATCATAGCCTATGTCACAGGTAATGAGATGAATGTTAAATACCTATGTACGCCATATAGTTATAAGGAAAATAAGATTCAATTTTCAGTTTTTCTGGATGAACAATCCAAGTCAATAAGAAACTAAGATGACATAATTTTACAATTTAATTTAAAAATTTACTTACAGTAATGATCTCTGTCGTTATTTTTTCTCTCTCTCTCTCTCTCTCTCTCTCTCTCTCTCTCTCTCTCTCTCTCTCTCTCTTTCTCTCTCTTCCCTTAAAGATGATTGTTTTAATTGCGTACATGGTTTTAAAGGGACTTAATCTATTAAAGGGACTAATCAATGTATGAATTATTTTGCGTATTTTTTCGTCAATTTCCGTAAGATTTTTCATATTTCCTTTTAAACGAAATAATTATAGGTGAATGGGTGTGGGATGAAGGCTATATTAGTTCTCACCTGCTGCTAAAAGACTGTCACTTGAGGATTAGTGCAATTTGATCAACCTCTACTCGTGCTTGGCTCAGAGAGTTTAGACTTTTCCTAGAGAATTTCAGAACTTTATTCTTAATGATAGCTTGAATATCATTCTTTGCTTTCTTTGCAGTGGAATGAGTTCTTGGAATGGTAAAGGAAAATAATACTTTTTTTTTGTAATGATTTTCTCTACATTTATTATTTTTTCATATTTACTGTATAATCAAGCAAACTGAACTCTCTTAACAGAAGTAGAGGTGTCTGATTGTATAGAAATTACTAAAAAAAATTCCAGAACATTTATGAAGCATTTATCTAATTCCTCATACTGATAACAATCCATTTGGATCATGACAGTTAATATATGCAGTGATTCAAATTTTGTAAGAAAAACAAAAAGAAATACCAACAATACAATTCTGAAAATGGATAAAGTTTGTTCGAAGTATTTTTTTAGTTCCGTTATGATAGCAAAATCTGACAAGAGGGAAAAAGAGAGAGTGTGCGTGAGAGAGGGAGAATAAATTTAATTTCTCCGTATTTGGTTAGGCTCGATTTTATTATTACTCCTATGGTTGCATTTTGTAAAAATGTTTATGTTTGTACTTTTTAGTATTAGAACTTTTATATACAATAAATGGAATAATAAACATAATGAGCAATCTGTTTTGAGTTGAAGCCTTCATTTTGTTACAGTTCACACTGCAGTTAATGATAATAAATAAATAAATCGTAAATTGCTCATAACTTCCAAACGAGAAAAGTACTTATTCATTATTTGATTTAATTTTTTTGGTTATGTTGAAAGTAATATTAACACAATTTAAATTATTTTTTACCTTGAATATATTATATATTGCTATACGTGTTTAATCTCCAACTGTCAATAAACTGGTGTGCTTAGACTTAAAAAGTGTGGTATCTTAAAAAGTGTGGTAAAGTATCATAAGCGTCAATTAATGACGTTTGGAACCAAAAATTATAGACTTTTTCCAATTTGTTTGTATCTCTCAGTTTAAAAATAATGATAACTCATATTATTCAGTTCAGAAACCATTACTTTCGTTGAACCATACATATAAAGGAAATCAGTTCTGAAATTAGTAAAAGATATGGAAAAAGTTCATAAGCACTTTCGAATATTACCATAAACAAAAAATGGTTGAACAGTTCTTTTGAAAACGGTATAACACTGAAATGTTCTTAAGAACTGTTTTCTTTTCTCTACTACTTTTAATAGTGATTTCTTTCATTATAATGCCATCTGTTCTTATTGTAACACTTCAACATATATAAAAGTAAAGAAAAATAATACTTTTTTTGTAATACTTTCTTCTACATTTAATGTTTTTTCTTATTTACTCTATTAATCAACAAAACGGGACTCAACAGAAATATCAGTGTCTGATTTAGTATTGATTTTCAACCCGTTTAATCATATAGAGAATATATGTGTATATTATAACTACATGTTATAACAATAACAGTATTGTAACAGTTCTAAAGCAAATAAAGTCAAATTACTGTAAAAAAAGAAAATAGACAATCCCAATAACATTTATTTTACGTTTGTATCCATCGTCATAAGGAAAAGATGTGATCTGCTCAAAAAAAATGTTATCATGTTAGACGCACGCCCAACTTGGCTAATCTAAGACACATGTATAAAAGGAATATACATAATCAAGACAAAATATAAATATTTAAGAATTTATTTACTTAAGAGATTATATGAATATACTTATAAAAGATAAAAAAAAGTTTAGTTAATTAACCATAAAGATTAAGTTCATTATCTGGACTATGTCGTTTCTTACTTATATTGTATCAATTAGTGGCCCTAAAGAAACGTAAGAAAACGTCAGACTGAGTACAATTCGTTTGATAGAGCCAGTTAAAGTACGGTCAAGATATATTAAGCTGAGCAGGGTAGGTATATATATATATATATATATATATATATATATATAAAAGTGTATATATATATATTTATATATATCAAAAACGTTTTCTAGAGAGACAGAAAAACTTAACAATAACAAGGTTTCTTGCAAATTAAGGTTATAGTTTTAATACACATTTACAGAAATGACACCAAATTTACATATATATATATACATTCAATGATCAAACCACAATAAGAAAATGGGAAAGCAAGACTAAGATCTTGGTCTTAGTTGAGTGGTCAAACACCCTGAGTTGGGTGTTTGACTCTGACGAAGACCGCTTGTTACGGTTGAAAGATCTTAGTCTTGCTTTCCAATTTTCTTATTGTGGTTTGATCATTGATTGTTATTTCACGTGTTTATGTGAAATCTTTTTATATATATACATATGGACATATATTGTGTATATCTAAATTATAATCTGTAGATCATTCTATACATAAGGTACCTATGAAGACTATGAAAAACCTTAAAAGAAACCAATTTATACTTGATGTTTACAGACGATACGCTCAGAAAAATCTTGAGATATCAAGTTAAATATGTCAAGGGTTCCATTAAAGTTAAAATAATGTAGTATTTTTAAAAGCAGAAGGAAATAGAGTAGTAAATGAATATTAATATGTTGTCAGCAAGTTTTCAATTCATTTATTTTTACATCAGCAGTTTATCAATGAAAAGCTATAATAATGAATATTGCATGCGATTAATATACTGTATATGTGTTATCATATGATGATTGTATGATACTGTATATATGATATTTAGTAAGCAGAGAGAACCATCCGCTGTGATAGTTTTTTGAAAACCAGGTAAACATATTCAAACTTATTTAATGATAAAGATGATTTTTTTTTAACATTAAACCATTGAATTTATTAATTAAGAAGTATGATGCTATAAAATATTAAAAAAATAATTTTAAGTAAATACATATCAATGCTGTATCCAGACCAATTATAAATGATGAAATTAAAAATAGTTATATTTAAATAATAGCTGATTGATATTCTCAATTTGGTTTAAATATCTCTTTTCATGAAAAAACGTTACAAGGAATATTGAGCTTGTGTTTTATAAATAGCCTGTTTATAATTATGACCTATGATTAGTTAGTTTCCAACTTCTATCAATTTGTAATTAATGTTTTTCTGATATTCATTATATCAGACTCAACTAGCTTTAAGATTGTTCTACCAGTTGGGGCACTAATAAACAATAGTGCGGAGGGTATTGAAACTTGAATGGAATGTGACACACATTAGATTTATGGCTGAAGAATCATAGGACGAAGAAGGTATTGAAATGAGTGTAAGCTACTGATGAAAGAAAAGATGCAACGCTAGACTGATGTAAATTTACCGTTTAAATCGGTTGAAATAGATATTTAATAATAAATACAGCACTCACTCAAGATTTAAATTTTAAATAGTTTTTTTGCAAAGTTCTAAATTTATGTTTTACTTTACTTTATGGATGTATTTTAAATCATGCTTTTATTGTTAATATTAAATCATATTAACTAATCAATATTTTAGTAAATTATATGTCCCTTGCGTTCCAAAAAATGAGAAAAGTATAAAAAGACTATTATATTTAGGCAAAAATTAAATTGTAGGTGTTTATTTTACATTATCCTACTGGTAGAGACTAAGGCAGTTTTGCAAAAAGTTTGTACCTGACTAGGTCAAGGTCTAACCCTTTTAGATTGTAAAGTGCCATAATTTTTGCACTTGTCTGCAGTACAGACCCTTTCATACCATGGCACATTAGCCCATTGTCAACAACGCCTTCTCAACAAAGAGCTTCATGCCTACATTTATTACTTCCAGCCAGGCTGTGCATACGGTCATTCTCTCCTAATGAATGAGTGCTCATACTTTTTCTTAATGAAGCTTGTAGATATTATAATAACAACTAATTTTTTTCTGTTCTATATACTTATACTATTTCTGACTATAACTTAATTGTGTTAAATTCGTTCAGTTAAAAATCAGACATCTTAAAATCTTAATCCGATATATATATCAACTCACAATTAAAATAATCTTCACGTGAAATGCATTAAGCATGTAGAATTCGTAATCTAAACAATAAATATTAATGTAGTTGTTTATTCACTGCTATATTTTCTTTTCAAGCCATCACACTTTAGGAAATTTCCAATAAATATTAAATATATATATTATATATATATATATATATATATATATATATATATATATATGGTCAAACTACAACATGAAATGGTAAAAAAAGACTAAGATCTTTCAACCGTAACAAGCGGTCTTTGTCAGAGTCAAAAAGCCAACGAAGACCGCTTGTTACAGTTGAACGATGTTAGTCTTTTTTTCTCATTTGTAGTTTGATCACTGATTGTTATTTCACGTATTTATGTGAAATCTTGTATATATATATATACAAGGTTACTTAATGCCCGCTCCCCACCTGGCCTCAATCTCAAACGTTAAAGTTGTGTGTGTTTTTTTTTTTTTATTTTATTTTTTATTTTATTTTTTTTTTATTTTTTTTTTTTTAAATTTATTGCTATTTATATATATATTTTTTTTCCTCACTCTCTTTCTCCTCTTCCTCTTCGCCACTTCTGTCCTCCTTTCTACCTTTTTCCGACTTATACGGTACGCGTGTTCGCTCGTGGTGGAATGGTGTCGTTCACGGGGGATTAGCCTGCAGCGCCTCGAGATACTACAACTGGTGACCGCCGCCTGGAGCCCCCAGTAGCCCTCTGCTTGTACGAGTGGACGCACGTGCCTCTTCCTCTTCCCTTCTTCTTCCCTTCTTCTCCCTGACGACGAACTTCAGTTCGAAATATCGACCCAGTAAGTTTTCTCGCTTCTTCTATTTGTTGTCTTTTTTCATTTATATATATATATATATATATATATATATATATATATATATATATATATATATATATATTGTAGACGCCGCTTAATGTAATCACGAGTAATGTTATAAATCAGTTAATATTATCTGAATTCCTGATCCCAGCCTCACATACAATATGGATTACAAATATATCGCTTATTGTTATAAATTTTTTCCCAAACCCGGGGAATTTATTCGTTGGGTTTAGTTCCAAAGTAAATGTCTCACGACAAGTTGTTCTAATTATCCGGATTTTATCTCTAGCAAGATAAGATTCCTTATTTCAATATTCTTCTTCAATTTGCTGCAGTACTTTTTCTAACTGTCGTCTAAATCACTCAGTTCCAGTTACTGCTACCAGACTACCAGTTGTGACAAGCAATTGTGACGTATAGAACAAAAGCTCCCTGACAGTGACATTGATTTTCAATCAACTCCTTCAAGGTGAAGAAACGCAGAGATTTAAGCATCAAACAAAAAGCTGAAATTTTAGAGAGCTATTGGGCAATGTGAGGTTGCTGCAAAACTGCATATATCCTAGCCGTTTCTATGCAAAATTTTAAAAAACCGCTCAATCTTCGAGATGGACATCAAAAGTATCCAAAAATTTTTGTGCAAAAGAAGACACTTAAGTCAAATTTGCTTTGAAAAAATGTTGCTTACAATGTCTGAGGATGATCAACTAGTAGTGTATATTCCAACAAACATGGCAATATGAGAAGCTTTTCCCGTGTTACGACTTGAGTGCAAAATAGATCTCTGAATTTGCATTTCATTATGAATACAAGTCCTTTATAAATAACCTGCTATAAGATGACGTGAAACAGACAAATCTGGACGATTTCCTAAATAAATAACTTATTGTAATGCCTATACTTTAAATAGTATAACTATAACTTATAGTTGTACTATTATTACATATTTCATTTATTTGATTTTGTTTATTACATCTTCAGCTTTAGTTAGGCTCATGAACGGTAACATGGCAATTTCCATTTCTTTGGTTAATGTTATCAATTGGTTATTGTTATCACTTTTGGTGTTTACAAAATGATTACATTAAGCGGCGTCCACTGATATGCTATTTCTATATTTCTGGTTCATGACCAATGAAATGAAAACTTCATGACATGGTGTGGATTTGATGGAGTTGATTTGAGTTTCTTCTCAGGGTTCTGTCAGCTAAAGCGACTATAAATGAGCTGTAAGAGCAGTTAGCCTTCCTGGATATCATCTTCATCAACATCTCATATTATTGAATGTCTCAAACTTTCTCAAATTATGAAAGTGTTGATATGCAACATTAGTTCACTCTTTGCGAGAGTTCCTTGGCTGATTATTGGTTGCTATTCTGTATCAAAAGTTACATTGAGAATTCATTAGGAACAATGAAACCGCTATATCCTGCCAAAGTCAGGAATGACCTCACTAAGTAGTTTTTAAGCAGTAAATTAAGGAACAACTCTCACATTTCAGTAGTGTCTCAGGTTCAAGTTTGTTTTTACTGAGGTTTAGACATAGATTGACAGTGTTTAGTCTACTATTAGTGGTCCAAGTTAGAATTTGTAGAAGTCTGGTCGGATGAGATTGGCCTGGACTATCGCATGGTGGTAACTTGTTCGCACTGCGTCTATAGGGACTTTTATTTGGTATACCATGTTTTAGCTGTGCTTCAGTCATATTAAACTTAGTCCTAATAATTAATTTATTAATAACTTCTAAATAAGTACTTATTTACTTATTATGAACTTATTCTAATCTGGCATTTCAGGAATAAATCACTACGCAACGCCCCCATTACATAGAAATAGTTTGGAAAGCTCTCAGACTTAAAGACAAAAAAAACTAAAAGTATGACTATTTGAGTTCAAGATATACGAAATATCTGGGTCAAGCAATCAATAACGAAACAGTATTAGAACATTTTTGCAGTAGGGATAAAAGTTTGGTGCCCTCAACGAATCACGATTCTCATTGTCAAGAGAATTTGAGTTTCAAACGTTTTCTATGTTTTCTGACTTTAAGGCAACAAATTAATCTGGACTAAAGAAGGTATATATCATCGGAAATATAAGGGAATGACGAAGGCAGCTCAAAGCAGTAAGAAAAGCTGAAGGTACAGAATGCAGGACAGGAGTTCTACTACCTGGTGAGCTGGGAGCTGGTAGGAATGCTCTTGGCTTACACGGAAGCTATACTCACTTCCTCAAAAAAAAAAAACCTCACCAAATATGTAAGAAAATCAATAAGTGGCTTTACTTGCATATAGTGTAACATTAATGCGTAATATAGTACATGCCAGTTAATTTAAAAATATTATGCCGATTTCCTAAATAAACTGCAAAAAATATGAATGAATTGTGTACTTACTTTAAAATTTCTTCATTCTGATTCATTGGAGTCATATCAAGTATTTATGACCAAAATTTAGAAGTAAATAATCGTTAAAGTAAGCAAGTTATAAAATAGAGGATAACTACAGCGGCATTTGAAAATTAGGAAATAGATTGTAGGGTAAAAAGCTAATGAAATGGTCTCCACATATAAAAATTTAAAGGTATAAACAACGTGTTTCGAACACGTAGTGTTCTTCATCAGGTATTAACTAAAAAATACAATGTCATCAGAGAGTTATCTATAGTACAATGTAATAGTAATTTAATGAGTAAATACCACATAATAACTGATTGCACTACGTTAGAATTAGGTAGTCTAACTCTAACAATACGTGGAGTCTAGAAAGCGATTAAGTAATTTATCTAGCTCAAAGGAAAATTGAAGACAAATTAATCTGTTTAGAATTGTAAGACAAGTGAAGTATTGTCTATTTTAGTCATGTTACCGGTGATGATTATATATAGAGGGATAGTGTAAACTTTTAGTATCTCCTTCTTCGGCTTCTAAATGTAAACAGCACCACCCCACCTGATTAATAAAATTTCATAGCGATTAATTAATATAATTAATAAATAATATAATTAATTTCATAACAATAAAATTAATTGTTATGAGCGATGCAATGGTTAATAGTAATAGTTGTTTTTACCTATCCGTATACATTTTACTGCAATATACGTATATAAAAGTGAACATAAAAAAATAGCTTTTTAATTTTGATGATTTACGCGTTTTGAGATCTTCTAAATTGATATTTAATGTATCTTTGATGATGTCTAGATGTATGAAAGTGAGTAGGTTGGAATTTGGAGACATAAGTAGTGCAGAAATCTTAGGAGTTGCACCGTACGAAGATACATTTTCGATTAAAATACAATCCGAAATAGACAAAAAAAATTTCAATGTAGATAATAAACATAGAGGAATTAAGAACATACCCTTACGGTGCCTAATTTTTGATTTTAACCGTTTTGAGGAGAGATAGGACAGGTTTCCTTGTAGTGCATCCCTGCAAGTTATGTGTTTAATTTCGATATATGAAGAAATTTTAACATATTAAAATATACTTTAAATATATTTAAATAAAATATATTTATTATATTTATTTATTATATTTATTTATTATATTTATTAATATACCATATAACACCGTATTTTAATAGAACAGTAAAGTGTAATTCTGATTAAAACTAAGTTAACGTAAAAGATTTAGATATTTTAATAATAATAACCAAGTTCATTATATATATACATATATATGTATAATGATATAAGTATCAATAGAATAAATAAATTGTAGAAATAGAGGAAATAGTACAAACTGAAGTTTTGATTATAAAAAGAAACTACTAGTATTTATCAATAGTACTATTACTACTAAAATAAGAATGGTAATATAAAATGTCATATATTTTCATCTTAAAAAATTAATTAAAAATACATATTAAGCCTAGTGTTCTAGAAAACTCATATACATATGTGTTCTCTATTATTAAATGTCACTTGGGCATCTGATTATCGATTTACACCCTGAGCATCGCAAAATAGTCGGTAGACTGGAACAAAACAGCCAAAGGTCTTCAATGCAGAAGCTGCTGTGCATTTCAATTAAATATGTATACAAGAAGATTTGCGGTCTATCATACAAATATATATATATATATATATATATATTATTAATGAATTTATAATTGCTTTTATTATTAGAATTAAAAAAAAAATGGAGCGGCCTACATTCAACATTCCTGTAAATAAACATAACATCAAACTCGTTGACAAATGATAGATTTTTCTTTTATTTTAATGTGACTATACAAAACTATTAATCAATAATGTATCATTTGTTTACATGTAGCTAGAATAATTTTATCAATTATAAAATCTTGAAATCATTTTAAAATCTTGAAAACTGATGACCTGAACTCATCGCCCTTGTACGCTCCGTGGCCATACCATCATATTGTAATACCATCTTACTGTAATAACTAGATTCAAATTCCGATTTTATATTCGTTCATGTATATTAATGTATATAGAGATGTATGCTACACTTCTTTAGTTCTAAATATGATTTGAGAAAAAGCTTAATCTTTTCCAAAGTATTTGGCTTCTAATCTGAAATAATGTGATCAAAGAGTTCTACCCCTTCTAGACCTCTTCTAGTCTGTATTCTTATTGTCAAACACTGATTTAATTCACAGTAGTTAAATAGATAAATTTATAACAGATGTTCTACACTTATTAATAACTTCTCCTTTAGAAGATATAGTATTCTTTAGAAATGAAAGTTCAGTTGCCATGAGCTTTGTAAACGGAATTGGACCTAGTTGTTCTCATTATATATTTACTGCTTTCTTTTATATATATTTTTCAGTTTTATATCTGTGAAAGCTGTGTTTTATAGTGGAAAAATGATTGAAACTGCAGGATGTTTTTATAGCCTCAAAAATTTAAAAATTATTTTATCTTAATTAATAGTCTATCTATCAAACTATTAATGTTTATCCTATTTTTTAAAGTTTTTTCTCTAATAACGATCTTTTCATTTAGTAAAAAAAATAGAAATTAATATATATTTTTTTATATAAATGTCTTCTTTCCGAAGGTAAGTACCTGGAGGTATTGATCCAGTTATCCCCCTATGGATGTTTCTCTTTATGTATGACACAACCAATGCATATGATATTATTGGTTTTACCACGGCAATAAAAATACTTTTGTAAAAAAAAAAAAGAAAAAGTGAACATTCGTATTGACTGCTTGTTAAATCCACAATCTATAAAATAAATTACAGCAATATGGAAAAAGAATAGTTGGTATAATCACTGGATCTAGCACAGTTTTGAATTTTAAAAAAAGTCTTAGAGAGGAGAGCGATCACTCACTCTGGTTATTAGTTGTGTGAATGACCTGCTGAATACTCTGTATGATGATGGCTATGATGTTCAACAATGTAAAAAGGACTATTTATTTGAAGGTGAGTAATGCTTGATGGTACTGCCATCCAAATAATACACCATGCTCCTCAACATTTTGAGAGAGTGACGAAGGAAAAATATCGGGGTATAAATTCACCTAAAATGGTCTTTATACCTTTCTGAAGGAGAAGAAAAGATTCAGCTAAAACCATTACACCATACCCTTTGAGGTTCCTTAGGTGAATGACTGAAGTGGAAAAGACATGTAACAGTTACACTCACTATGGATCAAAAGCAATGTTCTGCTGTAAGAGATTATTTTGTAGCACGTGAACACAGAACACAAAATCTTTACTTTACATTTAGAAAATCATTATAACTACTGTGGTAAAGCTAGTTATAACATGTGCATCGGTTGCGTGATATATAAAAACAAGCATGCTTACAAAGTACTTGATCAATCACTATCTGTTCTTCCTTCATAAATGAAAGACTAATAAACACATCCCACTTAGATATTTACAATTAATAAAAGCGATTAATGTTCTGTTTATTTTATTAAATAATATGACCTTTATGTGCGATGAAATATCAAAAAAATAATTAAGTAAAACATTAATTGATTAGACAGTATTCCCCTTCATACATTATTTTACAGGGGACATGAAAGTGAACAGAAATAATGACATGTTATGAATGCTTCTTTCTTTAATGATATATTCTTCCTGATATACTGAAAATTTATAAATTAATACTGAAAACAGTTTAATAACTTAATTTTTATGTGGATTCCTGAAAACAACGGAATAGCTGGAAATGAGTAAGTAAAGAAGTTGAAGAAGTTTGGAGCCAAACTTCTCGAAATTTTTGAACTACAGACCTCAAATTTCTCTGAAGTGGACTTGCTTGGTAAATCAAGATGTAATTTAGTTATAGGACGGCAAGAATAGCCGGTTCCAACTTTGTTTAAAAAGCTCATTCCAACTGTACTTACACTTGTAAAGAATACTGTATCTTTAAAGGGAGAATTTAAAAATTAATGTAGAACATATATTAAAAATTTTTCTGTTTTACTACTTTGAATAGAGCTGGTATTTAACATTGTAGAAAGAATGTATACTCTCTTTGATGGTAATGTGATAAACACTTTTCAGATAACATTTCATCTTAAACAGGACTCAGCAGCTAAATTTTCCTGTTATAAGTTTTTTCAAGATTTAACTAACTGCTTTTCTCCTTTGGTAAGTACACTAGACCAGAAAACTCAAAATATTAATATTGATTAAAGCTGTCTAATGTTTTATATTACCAAAGCTTACTCATCTTCTGAAATTTTGTCCTAAATAAACGGGTTAGCTTATGGATAACCATGCTTTCTAGTTTATTACTTGTAGTTCAACAAAACTATATCACTCATATGAAATAGCTACCATTGGCTGGTAGAATGCCAGCTAATTGTGGATAACAATTGATTAGTTATCCCAAGGAGTGCTAAGCATTTATTATGCTTTGAGAAAATCGGTAGAATTTTAGCATCTCCTTCATCTTATTTATTTAAAATTTAATTGGCTAATTCTAATTTTCAGTTTATGCATATAGTTAACACAACTTTGATATACACTATACCTTGATTGAGGCCATTTTTTTCCTGACCATTATCATTATAATTAATATTGTTATGATGACATTAAAATAACTGGAGAAAAATTAATTTGAGATTTATCTATTTATTGGAAAACAAGAAGGCTGAAAGATTTGTTTTGCGTGGGGTGATAAGAATTTGAAGTGCAGGTGATTTGGTTGGCAAATCTGGCCGTGACGAGGCATTGACAAAGTGAGCCCCTCCAGCTTTTTGGCGCCGTCTTGTATTGGTCCCATTTGTTCTTGAGGCATCTCTCTTATCTTGTCTGAATATCCCCCTCTTTACTATTCATTATCACGACCCTCATTTCTCTTAACGACCCTACCAAAATACACTCACTTGCCATTTCATTCATTCTTTTTTTTTTTTTACAATCCTATGGTATATTACGTAAAAATTGAAAATCTTATATGCATAAAATGTCATTACGTATGACAAACAATTTAAGACAAGCAAACAAATAAGTATGCGACTGTATTCTAAAAGAACATTTCAGTATACATAATAAAGTATTAACAAAAAAAAATACATTTAAGACTACCCTTTGTAGACCATTATCATACTAGTATAAAACACATTCCAGTGTTATTATATACCTAAACAGAGCATGTAAATTTTTATTCATAACATACCATTCATATTTAAGCATTTATTTGGGTACAATACATTATAATCTACTGTGGGTTAAGAAGAGTTCCTTTTTGTTAAATAATAAATTAAGTTAACAGTTAGCTACCATTTTTTTTAGCTACCAAACTGCTCGAAATTTTTGAACTACAGACCTCAAATTTTTCGCTATGTTGATTATTTATCATACTTATGATAAATATATATTTATCATATTGACATATTGAAATTTATATATATCACATATTGAAATTTAACTGCGGTTCAATAAATTGGACTGAAGTAAATTTTCATTGACTGAGAATGTGTAAATGACTATGCCTTGGTTGGGGGGCCAGGTTAGCTCAGTAGTTAACGTATTCGCCTCTGATGTGGTAAGCCTGGAGTTCGATACCCAATTGGCCCTCGATTTATTCACGCGGGAGGCGAATTAATCTGAGTACGTCGTTCCTCGTAGAGAACATTAAGCAGTTGGTCCCAAGCCTGCACGATGTCAGGTATTCGTTAAAGATCCCTACTCTAAATACACTAGAGTTAGTCAAAATTTAGGACTCCCAATGTTGAATTATCGATCAAACAAAAAAACCGCAATGAGCTGATGTTTTTAACCCGCTAGGGGATCGGTTTAGACAATAAAAAAAATAAAAAATGTCTTGGTTAAAGACCTAAGAAGTTAGTCGTTAGCAAAAATGTGCTACCCCACAAGGGGGATCATCAGAAGTAGTTCTTAGTTCCGAAGTGAACCTTCCAACTAAATATTTAGTATTGGTACTATACGAGACTAGTTTTGTATTACTTATAATGCCATTTTTTAATCAATATTGTTTAAATAACGAAAGTAATATGGTTTGCCAATGGTTTAAATGGGTCTCGAATAATGAGTGAATGAGCCACATGTTTGCTCCCTGCACAGTAAAAAATGCTTGAAGTCTGTAAATTTAGCTGTTGCTAAAAAAGTTTTCTAAATTCATTTTTTAGTCAAAAAGAGAAAAACACAACCTTTGTAATAATCATAAAGTTATTAAAAGAAGGTTTAGCTAATCTTGGTTAACTTGTTAACAAATTATGTTCACTGTAAAAGACACAGCAATAATTAAGCAATGTTAGGTGTCTTAAAACATATTGAAAGAGCAGACTTAGTTGAAATTTGCAATATTGCCATAATGACTGGATTAGGCAACATGTATAATTTTCCCATAAATATACTGAGATAGCTTTTCCATGTCTTGACATGTGCAACACATCAGTCCTAAGAGGTAGATTTTGAAATAGACATTTTGAATTCTGTCACTCAATGAAGTGCGTTCTAATTATAAACATATTTTCACGTTTTCAGACAAATTTGTTTTTAAGTAAAGGTAATGCAGTATTATTCTCTTTGTGCAACGTTTGATAAGTTCTGCTTTCGTATTTAAAAATAATGAAACTGCAATTTCATGCAATCATACATCGCACACAAGAATAATAATTCCTATTTGCAAAGTAAGAATACATTGTTCATATTCATGTCTCATTAATGCACAAGAGAGATTATAAAATGCAAATTAATATTAATGGATTTATTATAAAGTTTTCTCTAATGCTACTGATCATTAGAGCAAATAATTACTTTGATTTAGCATATTTCATCCATAGTTAGTGAATAATGCATACCTTATTGAACAATTTGTAGTGTACGAAAGAATGTTTGCACTATCAATTTTATATGATACTCCCGTGGAAAAAATACATAGAAAGTTGAGGAATGGTTAACGCAAATAAATTTCCACTTTCTTATCATTACCATAGCAGGAACATCTGGTGTACCAAAACAAAGTATTCATGAATGATGAACATTTTCTTCGGCTCACATGATGTCTAAATTAAAGAATTGATTTTAATTTCTTCTCAATTCTTCTGCATATTTTCCATAATATGTTAGTTTACCTAGTTATTTTTAATGATGGCATATATTTGTTTAATTCCATGCATTACGTCATTACCACATGGTTTAGTATTATTAATATTAGAAATATATACCGTCTTACCTCGTACACTGCTGTTGTAGCTCTCGGACCGGTTTCAGGTGTCACCTATCTTCAACAAGAAAGAAGGGTTGAAGATTCAACTTTTCTTGTTGAAGATGGGTGACACCCGAAACCGGTCCGAGAGCTACAGCTGCAGTCTACGAGGTAAGACGGTATATTATATTTCTAATATTAATAATATATTTGTTTATAACAGTTTTTATTGTAGGGTAAAAAGCTAATGAAATGGTCTCCACATATAAAAATTTAATGGTATGAACAACGCGTTTCGAACACGTAGTGTTCTTCTGTACCACAATTATACCACAGTGAGTGTCAGTTGTACCACAGACACTCACCCTTAGTTAATGCCTGAGGAAGAACACTACGTGTTTGAAACGCATTTTTTATACCATTAAATTTTTATATGTGGAGACCATTTCATTAGCTTTTTACTCTACAATGAGTAAATACCACATAATAACTGATTGCACTACGTTAGAGGAGTTTTTATTTTAATGATTTAATCTGATGACAATTAATTTAGTCTGGTCTTATCCTATGTCAATTAATGGAAGACTTACATGTGCACTACATTTTTCTTTACAACTCTTCTGTGTTTTAATTTTGCTAATTGAAATATACAGTTGTCCAACAGGGAATAAGATGTCACGATTTGAAGGAAACAATTTTTTGATTAACATGCTGATTCCAAGCACATTTAATTATAACTATTGTTTCATGTATTCAAAAATAGATGCAACAATAATTTCATGTCAGGTGAACAAATATTACAACAAATAATACTTTGATTATGGTGTCCACTGTATACGTTTCCATCATACAATATGTCCTAGTAGTAGTTATAATAAATCCAATAACTGGAAAATAGCAAGGTAACCACGCTAAACCAAAGAAGTATTTAGTTAATAAATTGAAGAGAGTGATATTATTACAAATATAGATCGAATAGTTGATGTAAATTACTTAATTATTCAGGTACCAGAAAGTAATTTTATTAGATCTGTTTAGTCAAAATTTTCCTTCTTTAACTTATAACTATGTTACATCAGTTTTAAATTACTGTGTTGATGATAGTTATTTAAAATTTCAATATAATTTAAAAAAAAAAAATAGGTTATTGCGAAAGATAACCTATTATTTTATCCTTTGAATAAATCTAAGTTTTAAATTGAATTACTTGAATCTTAGGCATTATAAATATTCTATCTTATATAAACTTGTTAGGTGGCGTTGTTATATTGATGCCATACGCTTTTTTCACTCAAATAAATTGATAAAAACAATCTGATTTTTTCTAATCAATATATGAATTTGTTACTGGTTATCAGTGATAGTACAATTTATTAAAAGGTGAACTGTAAGTTACCTACCTTACATGCTGTTATACTGTTTTAGACATTTACTGAGATAAAATGGATGACAATCCCATTTGCTCATGTGATCATGTAGCATTTCAATCCCCTGGCTACGTTATATTGGACGAGACCTTAAGAAAACCTCAATTACGCAATTTTATTAATTTCGATTATTTTTATTTTATTATGATATCATTACCATTGTTAAAATTAGGGTTGATGCAAAGAATAAATCAGTTTTGTAAATAATAAGTTAACTGGAAAAAGCTCTAATAAACTAATGTCTAGTACAGCCTATTATACAACTTCGAATAAATGTTATCATAAAATACTCAAACGTCAGTGCAATGATTCATTATAGTAGTGGATAATCTAGTCAAAATAGCTTATTGCTGCATTAAATAATGCAAATAATCTTATGTACGAGTACTAGATCACAACCACATGATTAGATAAATCATCAGCGTTGCCATGAGTTCATTAAGAATATTTGATCACTATTGTTCGTTAATTTCAGCAGGAAAAATACTTAAATAATTATAGTTGCTTACAAATTTAATATATATATATATATATATATATATATATATATATATATATATATATAAAACGATTTCTCATAAACACGTGAAATAACAATCAATGATCAAACCACAATATGAAATGGGAAAACAGGACTAAGATCTTTCAACCGTATCAAGCGGTCTTCGTCGGAGTTGGGTTTTTGACTCTGACGAAGACCGCTTGTTACGGTTGAAAGATCATATTCTTGTTTTCCCATGTCATAATGTGGTTTGATCATTGATATATATATAAATATATATATATATATATATATATATATATAACAGATTCAATAATATATCGACCGTTAGATAGAATAGGTGTGTTCTCTAATCGGGGTTCGGTCCCGATTAGAGAACACACCTATATAATATATATATATATATATATATATATATATATATATACAAAAATAAAGTTTATCGGGACTCGGTCGGTTCTTCAAGTTCAAATCAAATTAAACTTAAAACTTAAAAAATCAATTTAAACATTGTAGCTTAAAATTATTATGGGTTATGTAATAAAGTAGGCAAGATTACATCTCTCTTACTTCAATATTAACTGAGACAATGATGTTCATAACTACTCCATGAAGTATATCTGACATTCATCATGTGAATCAGGTATTCGTCCATCATACCATGGAAACCATCAGAAATTATGTTTGATTCGAGTTGATTTTTAAGAGTTATATTACCTCTTTCTATAATAATTGGAATGTTATGAATTTTATATTTATTTTTTTTTAAATTTTATTGTTCTAAAATTAGTCGTTTAGAATGAAACAAATATTTTCTGAACTCATTAACATTTTCTAAAACCATAATACCCCTTTTCTTTAATGTAAGTTCAAAAAAATTCTTTCAACTCATTCTGACATGAAGTGTTATTTTCAAGTATAGATTTATTATGATCCTTTTAACGGTGTAACTTCTATCCTGTTGCAAGGTTTCAGATCCGATAATAGGTAACAATTTTACATGTTATTGAAAAATAAATATTTCAGTTGTTTTAAAATCTGAGTATTTTCATTAATTGTTTTTGATACGTTAATAATAATGTTAAAATTTCAAAAGACTCAAGTGTTAGTAGTCTAGGAGAAAAAAATGTTGTTTTAAAACATATTTCTTCCACAAATATGGCTTTTCCACCATGCAATATTTCACATCTCCCCTTCCCTCCGCACAGCAATGTGAACATAAATATTATAAGGTTCATTTTTGTTCAAAATATGAATTTGATGCATCAAACATTGTGGACTGCAGTATACCTACATACGAGTATCTTTGGATACACACTTATACACCCACCCAAACACAGACCCACCCACCACCCACCCACGCACACACACACAAACAGATATCATTGATAAAACGTCAAAAAGCGACTTTAGGGACGTAAAAACATGCACATCAATTTAAAATTTCGAGATTCATTTTTTTCAAGATGACTTTTTTTGATAGTACTAAAATAACTAAAGCATGTGCTAAAATAACTCACAGTTAGATAAATAACAATAAAAAACAAGAAAGATTTCTTTTTACTAGCGGCCTTTGCATCAAATAAAACATTCAAAAAGCGTTAAAACAACTGCTGTACAATCACTGTCTACAAGAAATTTATCGTTTTTAAGCATGCAGGTTCCAATATTAATAAAAGTGTGAAACTTATGTTTCATTAATCGTTACTCAATAGTGTTAATATTTATGGTTGTAATTTGATGAATTACATCTTTAGAGCTATGAAGGAAGTTATTTAATCACTCGAAGTTACCAACAATGCAGATGTTATAAAACCAAAAAAAACCCATAGCATATTACTTAGGAACCGCTTTTAAATAGTTAGCTTAATATTGCAGAAGAGTAACCTGATGTTTCAGTTTACTTGTAATACAGGGATGTGTACAAGCTTGGCAACACGGTACATCGTGTTGACGAACATCGTGCACATAGTGTTGATTAGAATTTGGAATACATTTACTCTTTATTCGCCAACCCACAAATATTGTTCACAGAAAACTGTATATAAGTTCCATTTAACGAGACACACAATAAAATTAATCATAGGTTCTTTGAATAATTTCCACGAGAAATTAAACAACATCTCTCATACAACTCGGTTTGTGTACGAACAGAACCCACACATTAACCTCAAGAATTTCTTGACTCACTAGAGTTGTCTGGATTGCTACAATATAAGTTAGAACTCAGAAAGGAAGTTCCTGTAATGTATATGTATGAGAAACATTGATCCACCACGCTTACGTAATGGAACAAGACTAATATCTGAGGAGCTTTATAATAATGTCATTGTATATATAAATGTCGGTGTCAAGGGGAAATAGTTTTAATTCCAAGATTGGAAATCGTTTCATCTGAAGTCGACAACATTCCTTTTTTAAGGATTCAATTTCCAATTCAGTTAGCATTTGCCTTGACTATTCATAAGTTTCAAGGAGAGACTCTACAGAATGTTTTAGTTCATTTATGTAAAACAGCATTTCAACATGGCCAATTACATGTTGCTATCAGTAGGGTCAAACAGAAAGAAAATATTAAAGTTTTTTTTTTTAAATTCAAATTTTACAGAAATATGTAAATCAAGTGAACTGTCTCTAAATATGTTCATTATCCTCTTTATTAAAAATGAATTAATTTAGAGTTCATCTGCATTTATGTGAACATGATTGTATAAAAAGGAAGGTGTTGGATGACCCAATGCGTCAAGGGTAATCTAGCAATTGACAGAAGTAAATCTCTAATTAGTAAGTAGTTGAAAATTAGCACAGAATACAAAACGATGTTTATACAAAATAATGAGATAAACCAGCCCATTGAAATTGAATAGTAAAATTATATAAAACAATTGGACTATGAGATTTAATTATGTGTTGTTAATTTCATTGTAATCAATTTTATTTAAGTATTGCAAAAAAATTATTTTATATTAGCTTTTTAAATTTTAATTTATAACTAAAAAATTACATGAGCTAACAATTTGTTTGTTTCATATTGACAGATCAAAAAGAAGTAAAATAACATCGATTTAACTTTTAATACAAGTATGGTGCAATCAATATTGTATATAATACATGTGAAAGTATATATGAAGAAAATTTTGGAAAATAAAATCATATGACATGATCTATAAACTATAAAATATAAGGTATACCTTAGCATGAGGAGATGTAATTTTGAAGTCGTTGGTCTGGCGAAGCGCGAATACAACTGACATGTTGAGACAAGAATCTAACTATAGGGTCCAAAAGTTCGCTTACATTCATTCTTCTGGTAAACTTCCCCCCCACTATACCTTTACAATTGCGTCTTAATTTATTATGAAAGCAAATAATATGTCTCATAGTATTTCAAACACAGATTGTGTAAAGCAATTTTCTGTTGTTTTGTTCAAAAGCAATTGATGCTTATGAGATTTTCTTTCTTGCACTGATTCACGTTCAGTGCAATTATTTACTTGCACTAATCTTGTAAGCATATATAAATTGATAGCGCTATTGACTTAAAACAAATTTAATATTTGTATAACCATAACAAATTAAAAATATTAATTATAATTTAATTTCAAGATATAAAAACTTTTTCCATATTATTTCCAGAAATGATTTATTTTATCTATTGATAATTGGTTATAATACAAGATATAACCTTTACTATAAATTCAAATTCATTAATATATAATAGTCAAGATCGATTTGATTTTAAAATTTCTAAGTATTTTTAGTTTCCTGAATGCATTTTGCCATGTTTTTTTTTATTCTGAGTGCATGTATGGGGAGAGGGTTTATTTAAAAAGTTTGTGACCACGAAAAAAAACGTGGTCTATTTAAAAAGTTAGACATAAAATTGTAAAATTTTGCAAACAAAGAGTCATGGTTATGATAAGACTGCATAGCTTCTGGATAAAACAAGTAATGGTAGCGGTAGTGTGTTGTAGAAAATGTGAAAACAATTTTTCACTTTTCTCATGATTATAAACAGAAAAATTAGTGCATAATATCATATAAGCGCTACGAATAAAAATTAATATATTTTGTACATTATAATTTGGTCTGATCTACAATTTACATTACTTAATAATTTCTTTATTAAGAGAACCTAATATCAAAAGGAATGTCTAGTCAATCAAATTCATTCTTTGAATTTGAATTAAAGTGAGAATATTGATCTCAAGATTTTAACGGATTTACATGTTAAAGATACCTAAAGTCTGTGTCCGATTATTTTTCAACGTACGTAGTATGTGTCCGTGTGTACGTAGGTGGGTGAGTGTATATCCAAAAGTTTTGTAGACACGCTATAGGTCACACCGTATGACAGACCAAGTTCATATTTTAACAAAAGTTGGGTCTTATTGTATAAGATGTGCTTTGTTGTTTCAAAGCAATACTGGATAATCTGAAAGTACCTTTTTTTTCTCCTAAACAACTAATTCTAGATTGAGGAAACTTTGGAATTATGATGGAAAATGACAATAGCTTTAACAGACAATAATACCAGAGTTTTTCAATTACCGAAAATGTCAGTTTCATTAAAACTGTAAATTTTTTGCTGTATGATTCATTCCATGAATTTATGGGTGCTACAGATCACAATAATTGGACAAATAGTAATAAAATTATACAAAAAATAGTTCTTTCAAGAAGATGAGCTAAATATGTATTTATCAACGTTACAAGGACGAAATGCGCATTACCGTAAATGTCATGATTTACAAAATGTTTTCTAAAATTTAAGGACTAATTATAAAAAGACTAAACCTTGCTCAAAAAATCAATAAAAAATTAGTTAATTAAAAAATTATTTTTAGTAACTTTGATTAACCCAAAGAGCAATTAAGCTGTAAAATCTGAAAACTCAACTTTGAAAAATGGAATACCTACTGTGATTATTAGATTTGTTTACATGAACTTAAGTGTTAACAAAATTTAGTCAATGTCAATTGCTTTTTAAGGTTTAATGATAAGTATTTGAAGATATTTTAAACAGCTAATGTAGACACAATAGAATTCAATAAATTATAAAAAGGAATGCATTAAGTATCGACATGGAACGAATGATCATAAGCTTAAATATTGGAAGGATAATATTACACTAATAATGACAATTGATGAGATATATCTCGAATAGAAGGATAAGTTTTTCGTAAACAAGTTTCCTCAAAAACATACTTCAATAGATATAATCAACAGAATCAGTTCCAAGCATTTTTGTTAATGAAATAGAATACTCTTTAAATAATAGTAAATGGGATCAATGTAGACAGCTACATGGGTTTGAAGAAACTATTCGTAATATGCTCCTTAATCTCTTAAATTTCCACATACATAGATATATTCATCTAAGAAAAATATGCATGGAGGATTACAACAATCGAATTTAAGAATAATTAATGGAAATTTGGACATACCACAGCTAAAACTTGACTACTGACAGTTTATGCAGTAGGATGACCATCTGGGTAGTTTAAATGACCAATATTACTTTAATAAGTAGATCAAATCAATTAGTTCAAATTTCATTATTTGTGCCACAGTGTTTAAATATTAATCTACACTATAGTTCCATTAAGATAAAAAGAATGTCAGTTACTTATTAAAAAGTTCATTACATTTATTTATTGTAAAGTTGAGTGTAAGCTGGTCAATTTTTTTTCAGTTTTTTTGTGAGTTTATTTTAAATTTAGTGACATTAGTGCTTTTTTATATATTTGTCTGAGGATGATTTGTGAAATTTGAGAGCTTGTATTTTATGTATTGTCTTTGTTTTTACGGTAAACTTATAGTGCCAACTGTGTATTTAATATGCTATTATGACAAATGCTTAGGAACTTCTCTCAACTCAACAGAAAATTGTCAGGAGATTTGAACATATAATTATAAAAGTTGTGAATGCAGAAGCTCCATTCACTTTACTAATATATATATATATATATATTTGCATGGAGACGTTCTTCTTGATTTCTTCGGAGACATTGATAGAAGAAGCATTAAACACCGCATGCGATTGTTTGACTATACTAGACAGCCCAACCAGTCGCCCGACCTCTCATGGCTACTCAGCCGATTGGTCATCACTGACCAATATGTTATATATATATATATATATATATAACAAATTCAATAATATATCAACCATTGGATAGAATAGGTGTATAATGTAATCGGGATTCGGTCAATTTTCCAGGCATTAAAAGGTTTTAAATAAAACCGAAACGTCGGCATTGAGAGTTTGATTTTGATCCTGGAAAATTGACCCAATCCCGATTACATTATACACCTATATATATGTATATAAATATATATATAAAGAACACACAGAAAATAAATCACTGAACTCACTACTATATTTCGATGTCCTCGTCGTCAGGAATACATGTGAATCGCTCCAAAGGCTGATAACGACTCCTTTGGAGATTTGAACATACAATTATAAAAGTTGAGAATGCAGAAGCTTCATTCAATTTGTTACCTTTGTAGTTATCAGCCTTCGGAGCGATTCTCATCTATTCCTGACGACGAGGACATTGAAATATAGTAGTGAGTTCAGTGATTTATTTTCTGTGTGTTCATTTGAAAATTCTAGTTTATTCAGTTCGAAGAATCGTTTCAAAAACCTTTTTCATAGGCAGAGTATAAATTTTAAAACAGAAAACTAAGTATTAAATTATAAATTATTTTACAAAGAAAAATAGTCTGTGGATTTCAACAACATCTGTAGTTGAAATATAAATATATATATATATATATATATATATATATTTTTTATATTTATATACGTGTGGGTGGAAGAGAGTGATAAAGAAGGAGAGACACAGAAACATGGAAGTTAATTTTGTTGTGTGTTTTTTTAAGTTTTTAAAGATTAGAATCATAATATTGAAATCTATTATTCATTCTCCTTATAACATACTTATTTTTGAAAATTATTTTCAGTATTTTTTTTCTTTTTTTTTTTAAGAAGTGGGTTTTGCTCTTTATTTAATTTCTTATTGCCCTTTTACATAGAATATCTATTTCTCGAAGAGCAGTTTCTTTTCTTTCGGTTTTTATGGGCTTACAATAATTGTAAAAATAACTTTCAAGTGTTTAATTGGTTGTGTTAATTTATTAAATGCTTGCATCTTTATGAATTATGTTATGATACTCATATTAGATGATAATAATATTAATTTATTAAATACTTCTTTTTAAGTAATATAACAATGAGTGTAGATGGAGATATGATCTTATCATATTGAGTTAGCACTAACCTCAGTGTGTTCGGAATTAGTTCGGAAAATTTAACATTTAAGGCCGAAACGTTATGGACAAAGAAATGAGTTTACACCATTTTCGTTGCTTATCTTGGTACAAAGTATGAAACTACATGGTTTTTGCAATGTCAAATTATACAATTAATTAAATAAATAATAAAACTTAATTTTTACATTTCATATTTAGGTATAAAACCGAGCATTTAAATATAAAAGAATGTTTTGGCTAGTATGGAGAAAACATATTTCCACAAACAAGAAACTGAAGATAAGATAAGGAAATACTGATATTAACTTATGCAGTTTTGTAAAAATTCTAAAAACTTATGGATGTTCGAGTTAAAATTTAAATTATATATTTTGCGATATGATAAATCAATTTAAAGATTTTTTTTAGACTTTAAGACTTCTTGAAGATTGGTTCTGCGAATCTATTTTCTTCTTGAAGTCGCTGAGAAGTACATGAAAAGGAGATATTTTGTATTTTTAATTCTTAATGAGCTACTCTCAATGACTGGTAATGCTGGTATCTGGTTAAGACAAGCTCGTTAGACAGTTTTGGCTCAATAGAGTTATAGTGACAAGCTTCTTATCAGGGATAAGTCATTCTCAGATCTGTTACTCACGCATTGGCAACAGATGGCAGAGTGTTGTGGTGTCAATGAATGTATAATTGAAAACGAGATGAGCCCTATCAGGTGGACAGTGATGCTGGAGATAAAGCCGGCGTGGTAAATAATTCATGCGTGCTTGGCGGATGTGCAAGAACAGCAGCCGGTGCTCCCTACTCCCTCATCCATCATTCCCTGCTGACTCGACTCTTCTCTTAGCCTTGTTTTAATGAAAATAAATAACCCTCAACAAAGTTGTACGGTAGGAGAACCACATGTAGATGGATAAAGAAATTGACTTATCGTGTCCACCACCCAGCCCTGTGTCCAGGCAAGCATTTATTTGAAATTAATCATCGTCAGTCGATTTAAAATTAAGGGCTTTTAGCAGCACATTACGTGCCATTGAGGATGAAGATGATTGAAAACACAAAGCTAAGAATCTGAACGATATCACGTTATGATCTAATATCTCTAGTTTCAGCCCGATATATCAAAATAAATTCGGTTTATGATGTTGGTCTTAACACTAATCAAGAAATCTTAATATTTATATCACGGTTTTGATTTTAACGTGTTGTACGCCCCAGTAATACTATAATGTTTATAACAAATTTTAAATACATTAAGTAATTTATCATCACTGTTTAAAGGATTTTAGTTGATATTATCCATAAAAATCAGTATGATTGTACGTTGTCTTATTATAAACTAAAACCTTTATCATTTTTAATGGTCTGATTTTTTCACGTGAAGTTTGCCACATTTTGAATCTAGATGAAATTTGTAGGAAACTGTTTTCATATTTCATAATATTACAGACAATCCTATATTATAGGAATGCAATTTGCAATTCAAATGGATTGTTTAATTAAAGTTTTAAGAGTTAGCATTGTAAAAAAAATGTGGAGTGGCCTACACTCAACTTTTCTATAAGTAAGTATAATGTCAAACCTCTTGGGTAGATAATGTAGTATGTAGACATAATATATATGTCTAAATGGGAGATGTTTATTATTCTTTCATTCCTGGAGGTAGTACAGATAGTGATTGATTCTCTTATCAATACCATATATTACACAATTGATGCATATATTATCATATATATTAGCACCGCAGTAATAAGACTTTTGTAAAGTCAAAGTGACGATATTGTGTTACGAAATAATCTCTTACAGACGAAAATGACTTTTGTTTCTAAAGGCAATGGATCTCCAGCGGCCAACGAGTATTCCATGCACATCAGTGCACGTCGTAATTAGCAGTCCTAGACCAGAGGCCCCCTACTGCTATATTCTCATCCTGCATTTCTTGTTAAGGTCAGTAATCATAAGGACGGGGATGGGATGTCAGTCTGTCAGGATGTCCTTCACGAATATGGAAGGAGTCACATTCGTGGTCGTATGGTCTTCCGGCTTTGCATTGTCTGAGATATGTATACCGTGAAGTCACTAGGTAGTCATATTTAGCTGAGGATCTGATTCTGAGAAATGACTGTCATCGAATCACCTTAGAATCAGTTTAAAATTAGTATCTCTTTGGTAATATAAAACTAAGGAGTTCATTCCTCTTAATTCAATATTACTCAAAGATCATAAGATTCATAAACACAAAAAAGTCAACAACCAGTAGCTTTTCACACCAAACATAATATAAGTAACTTTTTCCTTTGTGCTATATTCGGTTATAACGTTGCTGTAAATATATATTGAGAAAAAATATATCAGTGATTAGCCAGTTTTGCATACTCAAATCAAATCAAGTGTAAATGGAAACATCAGAAATTATATGTTTGATTGGCATTCATTTTTTACATATAATTTTATTCTTCTTACATCTCACATTATGTCATTAAATCATTTCAAATTTTCAATGGATTACAACATTTCTCAAAAGCAATAGGAAACACAGACGAACAAATCCTTATTTTGATAAATATAGGGTAATAAATTTAAATAATCTATTGTTAAGTATTTTTAATCGTTTTCGCTATAACTAATTTAGTGAATGAGGTTTAAAATAACATAAATTAACTAAAATTAAAACTATTCAATGCTTTATTATATTTATTAAATGTTTATAGTAATTATTCAGGAACTAATTAATTATTTTGATATATTT
Source organism: Hermatobates lingyangjiaoensis (assembly GCA_026182355.1). Taxonomy (NCBI): domain Eukaryota; kingdom Metazoa; phylum Arthropoda; class Insecta; order Hemiptera; family Hermatobatidae; genus Hermatobates; species Hermatobates lingyangjiaoensis. The sequence continues at coordinate 2,013,298 of JAPFBL010001924.1, read as the reverse complement.
TTATGAAAATAATTCCGGAGAAACAACACACATGAAAGTCGCTTTTCTTCGTAGCAAATTACATCTTTCTACGAAACAGTCGAAATATAATAGTAAGTTTTTCTGAAATCTTTTATGTGTATTGTTTCTGCTGGTTTAGTTTATCTAGTTTGTGAAATCGTTTTAATTACTAATTATGAAAGTAATAATATTTAGCATTATAACAATTAGAAAATCATTAAGTTTACAAAAATAAGTTAAAAAGGAATTTGTACTTACTATTTGAAGTATTATTAAAAGAATTAACTAGTGAACACAACAATAGAGAGGTTAAAACAGTTTGAAAGGTTCCAGGAAGGACGCGGAGGACTAAACAAGGAGTGTAATGCCGCCTTTTTAGAATGACTTAGCTCTACCGGTGCACCAATCAAATGCCATCTAAATTATCTCATTTTAAAATAGCTCCCTTCTATCAGTATTTCTATTATAAATAATAATCAAACATACAAAGAAACGAATTAAACTATTTCTTTAAAAACAATAAATATATTATCAATATAAATTAAATTAATTAGTCGTAATATAAATTAATAAAAGTAATTTCTAAATCTATTTCTTTTAAAAGTTGTCTGAACTATTAAATGAATATACGGAACAAAACAGATTGATTGAGATTTATAAGCCATCAATCCTGTCCATATATTTCCATAAATTTCTATGAAATTTTGATGACACTACTAAAAAATCTGGAGTGGCCAACATACTTACTATAAGTAAACTTAATATCAAACTTCTTGAGTATATATATATAATGTATCATTTAAGCATCATATAATCGTCTAAATGGGAGATCCTTATTAGTTTTTCATTCCTGAGGTAGTACAGATAGTGATTGATAGACTTCTCAATATATAAGTTTATTTTTGTGTATCACACCCTTATTTTAATTTTTCCATTATAAACATGAATTTTATCTCAGTGGATTCACTCATAATATTTCTAAGTCAATGTTAGCAATGTAAAAAAATTCAACAAGTATTGCAGGTTGTATAAGTATATGGTAGACATATGTTGATATTATACTAGATTATAATCAATATTGAAGTAGATTATGTTTACGCACAGAAATGGAAGCCAAATTATGTATATAAGAACTGTTTAAATCTTTTTAAAATTTTTTATATAGATATTAAAATATTTCAAAAACAAATTGGTAAACATTCTTTGTTATTTGTAAACGTGTGGTTCTCGTATGACCTCTGTGGTAATTATTAACACTTTAAGATTAGTGATATATTATTGATAATTATGCTCAAAAAATTGTGTTGAAATGACACTGTAAAACACAAATCTAGGAAGAATGTCTTAAAAACGAATTCAATGTACTTTAAAATGAGTAAATCAGCTAAAATTGCAGTATAACTTTTTTTTTCATATTTACTATACTTTGCTTATAATACAGTAAAAATTAAATTTGTGAATCACCTCACTGTAATGATTTAATTAACTACCTTTATATTATTAAGTAATAACAACATAATGTTTTAATTACAGACCAACTGAACATTTTATCTTAGTTCCTAGCTGTTGTGTTATCTTGTAGACTATTAGTAAAATCACTATAAAAAAAACATGTTTTATATTAAAACTAATTCAGTTTAAAAATATAGTTATATATACAAGTATATCATTTAAAAATAATGTATCTAATGAATAATGGTTATACTATATAACTGTTTAACTAATTATTATGATTCTTTAATAATTTAATGAAACCAGTTTTTATGTACGCAGATATATGACACTGTTGATTAAGTACATAGTATTTAACTTTTTTAGCATCAGTTCCTAAACTTTCACTTGTGCAAGCCTTTTATTAATATCAGTAGCCTGTGTTAATTTCAGTAAGAAATGTTGTTATAACAATTGCTATTTCTTTTTAAAAATAGAACATATGTTCTCATAATTGAAATAAATAATTTAATATCAGAATTTTTTTGTTATAAGTAACTTAATAAATTCAACTAAGTATGAAATGACATATTCAGTGGTTTATTGACATACAAGTTTTTAAACATACAAGGTAAAAGAATTGCGGAAATTCTGTTCCATATAAGAGGTCAAGATCCAAGATATGAGCACATCGCGCGCTCATAGCACCGGTTCGGGAAATCGTGGATATGTGTATCCACCTCATACACCCGGTTTTCGTTAGTATCCGAACATTTACATAATTAAATCTTCATTAAATCTGTCAAAATTGAAAGCTGGTAAAGTATTAAAAATAAAATAAAACAGTGCTGAAGGCACTGTTAAGGGTAATTACATCAAAAACTAAAGTTTATTTGTTAGTTTACTAAGTTAAATGTGTGTGTATTACATGGGATGATCACATTGTAAATTGAATTCTCCAAATTATTTTTGAAATAATTATTAAAAAAAATTAAGTCCCACTGTCTCTACTATTGTGGTTATAGTACACTCTTTCCTGCAACGTATATACTCAACCTTTTGATTTTATTTCATTGGTGTTATATTTGGTTACATTTGGTGTTACCTCTCTGATCATAATTTCACTTGTCTCCATGGTAAAGTGTCATATTTAAAAAAAAATTTTGTATTAATTATAATTTTGCGTTTCATTTATCCTTACTTTTATATTGTGTTTTTTATCCATAATGATTTACATTTTATTGTTTCTGGGTGGTTAGAAAGCATTAATGGGCTGTATGTTATGTATTATTGAGAAAAGTGTTTCCAATAACGAGTAATTCTACTTACAAGCTCAGTTCTAGAACGAATTAAACTCGTATGTTGACGTACTACACCAACACAATGCAGGCCAAATTATGGTATTTCTATCAAATGTCTTGTAATAGCATAGCCTGATTTTCTTTCAAAATTGATTTTTGCACCCATTCTCTCACTCTCACTCTAGTCTTTTCATATTGTACTATTTTTTATCCATCTTTCTTCCTCTTTATATGTATGACCATAATTGTTTGAAACCTCTAGTTACATATCTTATACTTTGTGGATTTTTTTTGAATTTTATCTTTTAATTGGGTCCATTGTTTAACATTGAATTATATAATATCCCACTTTTCACACTGTATTCCCCTTTAAAGTATCAGTCTTAGACAATAATGTCCCCTAACGATAGTAAAATAGTTATGTATATGATCAGATCAGTCAGAAGATCGTGAATGCCAAGAACGGCTTAAGTTTAGTGAAATATCTATGTTAAACATAAAAATTGTTCTAATGGCCCAAAGGAACAATAAATTGAATTAGTAAGAGAGGACAAAAAAATACGACGAAAACTTACTTTTACATTCTTATATCAATATTAGTCTGATAGAAAGAAATGAAGTCCTGTTACATTCGTTCTATCAATTTTTCTTTTTTAGTGGTGATAGAAGTTGAAATACTTTACTAAATTTCTGTTCCTATTTTTTCTGGTCAATGTATATATATATATAAAGATTTCACATAAACACGGGAAATAACAATCAATGATCAAACCACATTATGAAATGGGAAAACAAGAGTAAGATCTTTTAACCGTAACAAGCCGTCTTCGTCAGAGTCAAAAACCCCCTACGAAGGAATGGAGTAATATATATATAAAGATTTCAAAATGAAATTATGAATTAACAATCAATGATCAAAGCATTTCATATTATGGTTTGACGATACATGACGATAATTCTGCAAACATATATTCATATGTATATATTAATATGAACATTTTTCAGATAAATGATTTTATTTTTCTTGATCAAGAGATTTAGCATTAAATTACTTAGTTAAATTAAAAAAAAATGTATAACTGTATTCAACTATTATACCAAATATATAACTTATATATAATAAATACAAAACTATAGTTTATCGGGACTCTGTGAGTTCTTCAGGTTCAAAAATAACTCACTTTGCCAACGTTTAGGTCTTTATTTAAAACCCTTTTCATAGGCAGAAGTATAAATTTTGAAACAGAAAAACTAAGTATTACATTAAAAATTATTTTACAAAAAAAAATAGTATGTGGATTTTAACAACAACTGTAGTCTGAATGACTACCCACGGTCGATACTTTTATCAATATTTATAATAAATATATATAGTTTAACTAATATGTAAGTTTATTGCATGTAGTAGTATATTCATTTTTTGACTTGTTTCTGAAGTATTTGTTTTGAATTCTTTAACGCAATCTTTTTGGCTTGCTTGCAGGGATTACTTTTCTCTTTAAATAATTAAATTTTGAAGAGTGTACAACCAAGGAATCCGTCTTTGGATCGGAGCTGAATCGATCTTAAATGAAAAATTAATTAACAGACATTTGAAATAGCTTATGCCTATTATATATATTGAAACTTGATTGGTATAGTAGTTATTTATAAAACATTAGGATAAGAAGACGGTGACGGTGAAAATTATTTACAGACTCTGTTGGAAGGGGTGTTGTTTTGAGGGCGGCGTTGCTACCTGCCCTTCAATTCTATTGTTGCTTTTTGTCAGGTGTTATTTTTTACCCCAGGACGGCGTGGGGGCGGACATTGTGGATGATCTTGGACCACCTGCTAGTCCACCATCTTACATCTCTCCTCACGCCCACAACAACCTCAACCTGTCCTTGTTATTCCTTACTATCTCATCCATCTAAAATTTTTAGATTCAGTAAAGTGCATTATTTGATGTAAATAAAATGTTTTCTTTACATTTGGAAGACACAAAGAATATGTTTAGAGCATATACCTTAACGGTATTTTCAGTAACGCAGCCGTAAACCTAAAACAATGTTATCTTTAAACTTATTTGAGAATTTTCTCTAATCCTAATTCATAGTGTTCTAAGCACTCTGCCGTATGAGGATAGGTTAGGTTAGATTGCAGTGGCATCACCACAAGAAAACACCCATAGGCTGAACTGATTTGATCGTTTGATTTATCACACAATGACCTTCTACATTAGGAGTCCTAAATTTTTCCTAACTCAAGTGTATTTAGTGTAGCGATCTTTAATGAGTACCTAACATAACGTGGGTTCAGGACCGACTGCTTAACGAACAAATGCACAACATTTGTTCACTGAACACTGTTCAGATTCATCACCTCCCACGTGAATAAATCGAGGGCCAGAGGGGATATTGAACCCTGGATTTACCAGTCGAGAGAGCACTTTGCAACTACACTAATTTGGACCCCTATATGAGAATATGTTTTCTGGATTCCTAAACAGTCAATTAGAAAAATCAAGCTACAGCGCTCACCCTCTCAAAAAAAAATTGATTATTTCTACTGCATACAATATTTATGTTTCATTGGAATAATTCCGATTTGATGTATTATTGAGTAAGTAGTTTGTTAACCTTTGTCAATTGAATTATTAAGAAGGCTTTGTTACCAATTAGGAAATGTTGTATAAACTTTAAGTATAAAAATTATTTTTAATTAAAAAAATTCAAAAATGAATGAATGTTCTTAGCGTACTAGTCAAAATTTTGTTGATTTTAGGCAGTCTTACAAGTCGTTAGGTACATAATTATACTTATTTATACTTATTTACATATGTATATGTATATCAATAATATTTGGGCAATTATTGTAGATTCTAGGGGAGGTCATAAATGGTGTAGTATGGTATTCTAAAAAACATCTAGAACTCATAGGAACCCTATCCACAAGGTTAATGATAAAAATACTTTGATTTCTTCACGAATTCATGATATACTATGAACTTGGACAGTTATTTATCTATATTTTTAGGGAAAAAAATCGGTATTGGTAAAAAAAAATTGTTAGACGGATTTATACTTCATGGAAATAAACAAGCATTACAATCATTTTATTTTTACCGACCAAAGTATTTGATTTGATTACCTTAATAATTTAGTAAATATATGTTTTAACCATTTGTTTACAATAGTGCAGCAGTAACACTGCAGTGAATACAGTACTGTGAACAATGAAAACTAAAGTGAACCTCGCCAAACCCATCAATCCAGACTATTCTTTATTCTTTAGATTTATGACAGTCAAGGTTGGATATTGTTCTGTGGATTTATCATTTCATTCCTGTAAACAAAATCACCATCTGCATGACACAATTCGGATAAGTTTAGGGAGTGACTCTATAACCTAGAAATCAGAATCATAGTGGGTTAGATGGTAGGAAAAGCTTAACAACGAACTATTATGGGTTATTTCTCGGGTGTTATCCAAAGATAGGAGTGTAACGGTTGAGTAACAGGATGGATGAGGGGAAGGTAATTAAATAAGGATGCGGACAAAGAGGTGATCCGCCCATTGTCTGGAGTCGTCTCCAGTCATTGTCAGTGCCTCGCCCTTTCTATTTGACACTAGAGCGGAGGCGGAGCGTCTGCGCGCAAGCGCTATTTACTATTCACTTATTGTTAACCTTCATCAGATTCTTAAACCAGTTAGATACTGGGTCAGAGGACTGCTCTGCATCGTAGAAGTTTATCTCTATATTGATAAGAATATGATAAATTGAAACTTATCACACATTTCCACTATGAAGAGTCTACAATTCATAATCACAAAGCACTATATCCTTAAAAATTTAGAATTCATTCTCAAACTAAATTGAAACTAATCACACATTTCCACTATGAAGAGTCTACAATTTATAATCACAAAGCACTATATCCTTAAAAATTTAGAATTCATTCTCAAACTAAATTGAAACTTATCACACATTTCCACTCTGAAGAGTCTACAATTCATAATCACAAAGCACTATATCCTTAAAAATTTAGAATTCATTCTCAAACTAAAATGAAACTTATCACACATTTCCACTATGAAGAGTCTACAATTCATAATCACAAAGTACTATATCCTTAAAAATTTAGAATTCATTCTCAAACAAAATTGAAACAATCCAAAATGTTATAAATGCTGGGAAAAGCACTGAATTTTTGTTGAAATTGGTTGCTACAATGTTTAAAAATACTACAAAATTCCAAATATTTTATTTAGAATTTGATGTTAAAATACAGTAAGAGAGTTTATAAGTTAATTACAATATTATTTAAAAGTCATTATCCCATTTGTTATACAATTCGTAATTGCGTGGTATTTACTCATACTTGGGTAACGTATAGTACAAAGTTTCCTCACAAAAAGAGTTTTTTGATTCATACTACGCGTTTCGAACACTTCGTGTTTTCCTGACGATGAGCACGAAGTGTTCGAAACGCGATATTTTAGATTAAAAGACTTCTTTTGTCTGGAGACTTTGTATTATCCATTTACTCCAGGAAAAGTCATATATATTACAGATCACGTTCAGTTTCTCATTTGAGTGAAAACAACTCATTTGATTGAAAACAAACATCTCCTGAATCGTCACAGATCCAGAAAATGTACCAAAAGTAATGAAAAAAAAAATGTATTTCTCTTCTCTCATCAGCCAATTCAATTTGTCTTTTTATGCGCTAGTCCTTCACTCCGAGAATTAGTGCTACAATTGTACTAGGTCCGATTATTCTTCATAGACGTTTAAGTGTACTGTGAACAGTGTTGACCTTGTTTGAATCAAACTGGTCAAGAGTTGGTGAATACAGTGTAGTACCTTTACTAGAACCAACTTTTGTCTCTGTAATCAATTCATATCAATACTTACGCTTTTAACAGCCATCTTAATTACTAGCCACATGAGATCATGATAATAGACAGATACACTAAAGGCTAAGGGATTCGAAAGCACACCTGTTTTGAGAATAACTTTACCGTTTAAACCACTTAGGTTTAAACCGGTAAATCCGGTTGTCTCCCTTTAAATTAGTATCTTAATATTCATATTCTGAAACTGACTCCCTGAGATGACGGTATTTCCAATTAATAAATCTGAATGAAGTATACACTCAACATTTTTCTTTCTTAAAGCCACTAATCATTTGGCATGTATTTGTTTTATTCAGTTCCAGGGCGTCAGATAACCTTTTCCAAACTTCATGATCATGTTTATATGTTAAAGAATATTGATTAACATTCCCTTTTAATTAGTTTTAATATAATATTTTATATTATAAAATTTACTATTTGTTTCTTCGTTTTACTTGTGCATTATATGGATATATTTTAATATTTATTACACTCTAATATTCTATGGATCATATGACCTGAAATATTTTTTACTGCACACTCTTCTTCATTTGTATTAAAATTTGTATTCCCCTGGAAAATGTCAAAATATGAAATAATAAAAAAACTCGCGTGATTGATTGCGTTGAATTTTTTTTGTTTCTTAACTTAAAATTCAGTATACGTAGATTATATGAATTTTCAATATAAAGCACATGAAGAAGATTTTACGTCTTTCGTTTAAAGTTTATAAAGAACAAATACAATTTTAAACATTTTATTTTAAGTTAATACAGATGTAGGTCTCAGGACGTAATTTACTTTTGTTTTCTTGATCGTTTTATAACCTTTATGGAACCACAGATAAAATATCTGAACAGTTTATGTCTTCCTATTATACTAAAGATTATAATTGTAGGTCGTCAATTATATATCACCTATATTATCATAGAGAAAGGATATTACCGAGTTTGTTGTACATTACATAATGTAAAATGTTTACATATATACAAAAATGTATATAATACATAGTAAACTTTGAAGCAGCTTGTTAGTTGTTGAGAGGTTTAACATTAGTATTCATTCTGTTAAAATGTTGTTTAAGTGATAATCAAACCTTTCCTTGTACATTATGAAATATATAAGTAAACACGGAGAGAGTAAAGATAATATTAGTGTGTGGTGTTTGGATTTGTTGTTTGAGTGCAGCTTCTTTATCGCCTGGGAAGTTGATGAATAGACCACTGGCATAGAATAATACCATGTGATTGCCGACTCGTGCTGGTCTCAACTAGCAGAGGATTATACATTCCTACCCTCCTCTTTGAACCCTGATTCCCTAATCATTGTCTTACATCCCCATTATTGCAACGACATCATATTAATATCAATTATTTATTTTAGTTTCAACACAACAATATTGCTTTTTTACGGAAAATAATTTATCCTCCGGAAAATATCAATGTATCAAATAATAAAAAAACACGAGTGATTGTTTGCGTTGAAAATCGTTTGTTTCCGTAACTTAAAATTCAATATACGCATATTAAAGTACACGAAAAAGATTTTGCATTTTTCGTTTAAAGTTTATAAAGAACAAAAATAATTTTAAACATTTGATTTTAAGTTAATACAAATGTAGGTCTCAGGACGTAATTTACTTTTGTTTTCTTGATTGTTTTATAGCCTTTATGGAACCACAGATAATATATCTGAACACTTTATGTCTTCCTATTATACTAAAGACTATAATTGTAGGTCATCAATTATCTATCAACTATATTGTCATAGAGAAAGAACATTACTGAGTTAAAAGTGTAACTTTTAAACCTGTAGTCAACAGGAAGTTGATTCCATACCTATCGAATATTATAATCAAAAACTTATGAAGAGTTGAATTGAATCATTCTTCAAATTATATTAGTCTATATTCTTATAAAACTCTAGTCTCCGATCTTGTTTGTTTTATTGTCACCGAGTATTGTCTGAACTGAATATATAAAATATATGAGAGAGCTTGTGGGAATTCATCCACGACATTTCCATTGGAGGTTCAGCGTGCTACGCTCTGCGCCACAGGAACTTGCTTACAATAGACTTCTGAAACCTGATACAAGTGATATTTTCTTTGTATAAGTCAACTCAAGATGAAGCCTTTGCTATTTTATGACCAGAAAGTGATTTTGAATATCAGTAGATTGAATATTATCATTTTTCGATCTAAATTATTATGATTTAATTATAATTAATTTAGAAAAAAGATATTTAAAGGATAATCGATGGGAATATAAATGATTACTTAATATACCAACAAACGATATTAATTATAGTTAATAGAAGATTTAGAAATTATCAAATCCATATAAATAAAATATTAACAGTACACAATTATATCGATAATCAAAAAAATTTTGTCATAATGCATATACTCCTCCTTTTGATATATCAATTTCAACAAAAATGATAGAGTAAGGCTACCGATCTTCCGGAAGATATAGGTATGATCTTAATAAAACTAATTATTACTAAATTAAGGAGTACAGGACAAATTGCATTGACTGTAACCTCCTTAGGAATTGGTGCCAGATTACTGGGTGCTGGCAGAACAGCACATTTTATATCTAAGCTGCCTTTTAATTTTAGAAAAAATGACTTTTGTAATTTTGATTAAATTTCTCCAACAGCAGACTTAGTAAGGATTGCAAAAGTAATTATTTGGGATGAATTTCCAATGATTTGAAAGAATGTTTTGAAACAGTCGACAAGTTGTCAAGAGAGGAAGTGATGTGATGCAGACGTCTACAATACTTGCATCAAATATTCTTACTTTTGGTGTAAATTTACTAAATTCCATTTAACTAGCAATATGAGGGTTCAAGAAGAAGGTGAGAAATACTCTAAATTTTTGATAAATATTGGTGAAGACAGAGTTGAGAAGAATAAAAATATAAGATTACACTGCCAGAAGACATGATTATCCGTGTACAAAATGTTGACCAGGGTATAGAATATAGCCTGGACTCATTCACCAACCCACCAATATTGCCCAAAGAAATTCTATATTAGTTCCATTTAATGATACAGTCCCAGAATTTAATCATAAGTGCCTTGAAAAATTTCCCTGAGAAATTAAACAATATCTGTCAAGTAACTCAGTTTGTGTTGGAACAAAACCCACACATTACCCTCAAGAATATCTTGACTCACTAGACTTGTTTGGATTCCTCCAGCATAAGCTTGAACTCAAGAAATGAGCTCCTGTCATATGTATAAAAAATGCTGATCTATCGCGCTTATATAATAAAACAAGACTAATAGTTGAGGAGCTTTATGATAAAATTATTGCTTGTAAAATTTCGCATCACAATGTCAAGGGGAAATAGTTTTAATTCCATAATTCAAATTTGTTTTTTCTGAAGAAGACACTTTCCTTTTTTAATGATTCAATTTCTAATTCAGTTAGCATTTGCCATGACTATTCATGAGTCTCAAGCAGAGATTCTTCAGGAAGTTTTAGTTCATTTAGGAAAAGCAGTATTTCAACATGGCCAATTACTTGTTGCTCTCAGTAGGTCCATTCAGAGTTTATCTGCATTTACTTGAATCTCACTGAATTATAAAGGAAGGTGATGGATGACCCAACAGGCCACGGGTAGTTTAGTATCTTTTTAAATCTCTAAAGAGGCAAGACTACCTTTGTCTTACTGCTATTAGGTTTTTATTGTGCATTCGCCAGCATTAATATTAATATTATTGATGTATATCTGTCATAAAACTTGGTAGTGTATACATTGTATATTGTAGAGTAACTAATTGTAAGATTCCTCTAAATTTGAGTACTCATATCCACACTCGAACTCAAACAATTTAACTTCAGTTAAGTAAACCATTCAGATACTGGTTGGTAATTGGTAATTTGATGATGTCGGAGTTAGTCTCGTATAAGCCACCATTGAATGAAAGGTTCACTGTATTCACAAGATCACAAATAAACCTCTACAACACAATTATCAATAATGCACTTTGCTATTGTAGAATAATTTTTTTTTTTTTTTTTATTTTTTTTTAATTTTATTTTACATAGTCACAACAATGCAATTGTACATTACCAGTGACAATGATGAAGGAAATATATACATTACACATGGAGGCAGGAGGGAAGAAATAATTCAGTAATTATACTTCCTGGCGTGAGAAATATGTTATGAAACTTAGATTAAATTTACAAGTCACTAGAGTAATTCACACTAATAAGTCACTTGGCCAGTTTCTCTTCAGGCGCCTTTGGGGATTTCCTGGAATATTTGTTGAGGAGATGTTTTGGACTAAGGGATTGCTATTGCTACAAAGATTTTTATGGAAGGCTTTGTATCGAGATATTGCTACTTGATGAACTGTTGAAATCCTGAGGTCTGAATAGATTGTTTGATTTGGTATGTAAAAGGGACAATGAAGAATTTTCCTAAGAATTTTTGACTGAAGAGCTTGTATCCTCTGGGCATTGCTAGATTTTGTTGCTCCCCATATTTCAATTCCGTAAGTCCAAATAGGCATAATCATAGATTTATATAGTAATAGTTTATTGACAGTAGTTAATTTTGAACGATTATCAAGTAAGTGAATTAAAAGTCTATATCGTCTGTTTAGTTCTGTTCTTTTCATTTTGGTGTGGGGAGCCCAAGTAAGACGTCTGTCAAGGTGCAGTCCTAAGTATTTGGTGGTTGTAGCTTGAGGGATCGGAATATGGTTAAGGAAGACTGGAGAACACGCATCTGGCCGCAACGTAAATGTTACGTGAACACTTTTCTGTTCGTTAATGCGTATTCTCCAACACTTCAGCCATGACTCTATAACGTTTAAGTGTTGCTGGATATAGTAGGATGCTAGCTCAGGACTGTCATTTGTGCAAAGGATTGCCTTGTCGTCAGCAAATGTGGCTAAGACTGTATGGGGAGATTCTGGAATGTCGGAGGTGTATATGGAGTATAGCACTGGTCCAAGTATGCTTCCTTGCGGAACTCCTGCCTTAATATGAATAACTGGAGAAAGACAAGAGCCTTCTATTACTTGGCTAAAGCGATGGTTGAGGTAGGACTGCATTATAAGGTAGTAAGTATGTGGGAGTATTTTTTTGAGCTTCCAAAGCAACCCAGCATGCCAAATCCTGTCAAAGGCTTCCGCCTCATCAAGAAAGACAGCTGAGCAGTATTGTTTCTTCTCAAGAGTAGAGGAAATGACATCAACTATACGGTGGCATTGTTGAATTGTAGAGTGTTGAGATCGAAACCCGAATTGGTGAGAGGGTATTAAATTTTTCGATTCTAAAATGGGACGAAGTCTTCGAAGAAATAATTTTTCAAAGATTTTGGCCATGGTTGGTAGTAAACTAATTGGGCGGTACGACGTACATAGTTGTAGAGACTTATGGGGCTTTGGGATCATGCGAATAATAGAAAATTTCCACAGAATGGGGAAATAGGTTGTTCATAGAATAATTCAACACAATATTGGAAATAATAGCTTTCTAAAACTGGTTGCTATATGTCTCAACTAGGCGGTTAATTTATTCAGCTAAAATAGTCAATCACATTTAAACTGACTATTAGTAAATAAATGATTTATTAGTAAATAAATGATTTATTTACTAATTTATTTACTTTAGTATCATCAGCGTACCAAAACACAGGTAGACAATATTTTGATGAATGAAACACAATATCTGATTACAATTTACATAATAGTGATTGTGAAGAATTTTCAATGATGAAGACACATAGATCATAGTAATCTTTTTGTCGAAAAATACTAAAACAATGAATCTTTCTTCTGATTTCTTACTGCGGTTAGGACGTTAATATATATTTATACATGTATATATATCAATGATCAAACCACATGTGAAATCTTTTTATATATATTATATATATATATATATATATATATATATATATATATATGTATATATATACACTTTAACACAAAGAAAAGAACACAGAAAGACACTACAGAACTCACTTCGATATTTCGACATCCGTCGTCATCGGGAAGAAGTGCGAAGTACTCGCGTTGAGAAGCAAACTGCTACTCAACATCAGTAGCAGTTTGCTTCTCAACGCGAGTACTTCGCACTTTTTCCCGATGACAAGGGATGTCGAAATATCGAAGTGAGTTCTGTAGTGTCTTTCTGTGTTCTTTTCTATGTGTAATTATTTTCACATAATCTATAATCTATAATCTATAAATCTATATCTATAATCTTCTATAATCTATAATGATCTATGTATCTTCATGATTGAAAATTCTTCACAATCACTATTATGTAAATTGTAATCAGATATTGTGTTTCATTCATCAAAATATTGTCTACCTGTGTTTTGGTACGCTGATGTTACTAAAGTAAATTTAAAATCATTTATTTACTAATAGTCAGATAGAAAATATGTGTGTTTATTGTCCACAGGGACCTTTCATTAATTATATATATATATATATATATATATATATATATATATGATCAAACCACAATATGAAATCAGAAAAAAGATTCATTGTTTTAGTGTTTTTCGACAAAAAGATTACTATGATCTATGTATCTTCATGATTGAAAATTCTTCACAATCACTATTATGTAAATTGTAATCAGATATTGTGTTTCATTCATCAAAATATTGTCTACCTGTGTTTTGGTACGCTGATGTTACTAAAGTAAATTTAAAATCATTTATTTACTAATAGTCAGTTTAAATGTGATTGACTATTTTAGCCGAATAAATTAGCCGCTAAATTTAGGTTTTACCAAAAACTAATCAGTCGGGTTTTTGAATCTGACAAAAATGCTTGTTATGGTTGAGAGGTCTTAGACTTGTTATCCCATTTCATATTGTGGTTTGATCATTGATTGTCATTTCACGAGATTATGTGAAATCTTTATATATATAAGATTTTATTTGTCCTGTCCTGCCGGACCGTTTCCGTTTATCAAGGTATATATATATATATATATACATAAAATTACTATTAATATTTAGAACTGAAGGATGATTTCTATAAAGACTGTAGTTCTTTTTGAGATTGTCTTCAATGAGTGTTGATATATTAGCTCATCATCAAATAGTTTGTTTAGTTGTAATTTGTATTTAATTTAGTCTGATATGTATGTATACGAGTTCATTATTCTTTTGATATTAACTTAACAGTACTCAAATTTCAATGTTATTGTGCTATTTTCATGGCTTTATTAAAGAAATACCATAAATGTTGGATGATTCGTTAAAGTAGGGTAGTGTAAAAAGGGGGTAATTTGTTGGATGACGACGGTGGTTATCAGTGTTTACTTGAGTAGGTGAGGGCTGTAGGTCGGGTGGGCGCCGTCTCTCTGAATCCACGGCGGCAGCCAGATACTGACAACTGTAATCTTCACGGATCACTGGAGAAACGGTTTCAATTAAGAAAAGGCTAACAGACATGAAAGTGACCGGTCTCCAAATCGGCCAGCCAGGGTTCACGTGATATCGACTATCAATTACTGGGATCGGGGCCACAGTCAGATAATAATTCACTCTCATTTACTCCTGAGTTAGGGCGTCACCACAAACACAACTACTGACCTTGAACCAGCTTAGTAGTGGTCAGTTGAACTTCCTGCTTTCATAAAAATCACCAATATTCTAAAAATATTGTCCAATCATTAAAAGTAGACCAATCTTTAGAAATGAATAGCAGGCTTCCTTCCTACTCACCCGATACACAATTAGAGAACCATCTTACCATCTTACACACTATATTAAAATTAATTGCTATGCATATTTCAACATCTGACCCGCAGTAAAAGATGGATCTGTAACATTACTTATATATATAGTATTTATTGATATAGTCCCTTTATAAATTTCTACTGTAGTTTAGACGTTCATATTTATTTATTTCACGTCTTCAGCGTTAAATTCTATTATATTTATTAATTCAATAGGAAGCGATTCCTAACGACGGTAACAGATAAAATATACCAGAGAAAATATTGATATATTTACAAATATAAAATATCGATAAAACTTCAATATTTCTATAATTCTAACGTAGTACAATCTGTTATTATATGGTATTTACTCATTGTAGGGTAAAAAGTTAATGAAATGGTCTCCACATATAAAAATTTAATCGTATAAACAACGCGTTTTGAATACGTAGTGTTCTTCTTCAGGCATTAACTACGGGTGAGTGTCTGTGGTACAACTATGCTACTACAGACACTCACCCGTAGTTAATGCCTGAAGAAGAACACTACGTGTTAAAAAAAGTTGTATATACGATTAAATTTTTATTTGTGGAGACCATTTTATTTCTATAATTGTTATCATCATACATATAGAAGCAATCCCAACTCTACAGAAGCTTGCCATTTATCTCTTAACCGTTAATGTTTATGTTTTTAAGTACGAAAAGTATCAAACATAGAAAGGAGTTTTTTTCATTGTGTTTATGTGAATATTTTTTTGTAATTTGTTCAGCATCCGTATGGTTTAGTAATTAATCTAAGAATAGCATACAACAGAAAAACTATCTTATGGACTAAAATTTTGGTTATATATTTCATTAATTTATGTTAACCCATGTAGATATACTATAAATGTTTGTAAATTTTGGAAGCCACTGTCCAATTATAGGTATCTGATGGAATCCCTGATTTTTTTCAGCTTGGTATGTTTCTTACATACTCTTTTCAGTTTCCTCATATATGTTTCTGCTTTTTTGGTATAATGAGAAGATCCAGGGGAACTTCTGGCACCCAATAACTAAATGAAGGCTTCCTCAGAAGCCCTTCATTTGAGACGTCATCATATGAGATTTGCCTCTTTATATATATATATATCAATTAAATGAAACGATTCCACAAACTAAATAAACTATATTGACACAAAGAACACTCAGAAATATAACAGAAACTCACTACTATATTTTGATGTCCTCGTCATCAGGAAGATAGAAATGAGTCGCTCATTTCTATCTTTCTAATGACGAGGACATCGAAATATAGTAGTGAGTTTCTGTTTCATTTCTGAGTGTTCTTTGTGTTAATATAGTTATATATATATATATATATATATATATATATATATATATATATCAATGATCAAACCACAATAAGAAATGGGAAAACAAGACTATGATCTTTCAACCGTAACAAAGGTCTTCGTCAGAGTCAAAAACCCAACTTGGGTTTTTGACTCTGACGAAGACCGCTTGTTACGGTTGAAAGATCTTAGTCTTGTTTTCCCATTTCTTATTGTGGTTTGATCATTGATTGTTGTTTTACGTGTTTATGTGAAATCTTTTATATATATATATATATATATAATATATATATAATTACACATCAATATTTAGAAACGAAGGATGTTTTTTATAAAGACCATAGATGAAGAAACTGTATAAGGAAAGTAGAAAGAGTAGATAAGAAACGCATTAGCATGAATATAAGCAACGCTTTTAATGTAATACATATATAATTTTTTTAATTTTTTTTTTTCCTTTGAGTTATTCTTAGTCTCTCTCATGTTTTCTCTCCTTGTTAACCTTATATTTGCAGCTTCCATTGAGAGTCACTTTAGAGTCGTCTTTAATTTACTCTGATTCTTCACTATTAGGAGGACTATTCTTTTAAAGATGATGTGGTGCAAAAATTATAAGGAATCGTTTTTCATGAATTATTTGGTTGTTTTTCATGGATTTTATGGGAATGCTGATGTTTACACGGTGGTGCAGGTTATGTATACCTGGCAGATTCACACAGTTCTGAAGACAGTAAGGACCATTAGCCATTTTAAGCCCGAGGAAGGTGTTTATAGTAGGCTTGATAAATGATGATGCAGTGAATAATGATTTGGCTCTCGAGTCAGTTTATTAATGGGTTGCTGATCGTGGTTATTAGCTCTCTACCAGCCAGTCGCACCGACATTAGTTACCACCGGCTCTTGCTTCCTTTCTCATCCCGCCTCCACTTTAGATAATTACTACTGGCCACTGAATATAAATATCGTCAGCCCTTCCACTTCAGATTATTCCATGCTTTTTTTTCTCATGCTTTATGAAGAGTTGATCCAGATTTCGATGACATATCGTACTTCCTCATGTTATTCGGTGCCATCGATACCAGAACTACAATTCTTAAGCCGATTTACATTATGTACTTTACTTGAATCCTATATACTTTATTTTATTCTGCATCTTACTATTTTTTGAATATCACTAATACATACTTAGTGGGAAAACTTTGGTCTACTCTGAAGATTTCTAGACAAAGGATAGCATCGATTAAGATTTGACCAAAATTTATACAATGAACATACACCTTAGTATGGACTGATGGAACTGAAAATGCTTTTTAAACGTGTTAATTTGAAAAGGAAAATAAAAATGAATTAAACGAATTCCTGTATATCCCAGTACAAATTTCAGAGAAACAAATATATATATATATATAAATTAAATGAAACGATTCTTCAAACTAAATAAACTAGAATTTTCAAAAAAACACACAAAAATGAAATCACTGAAACTCACTGCTATGTTTCGATGTCCTCGTCGTCAGAAATAGATGTGAATCGCTCCAAAGGCTGATAACAACTGAGTCGAGGAGCGATTCACACCTATCCCTGACGACGAGGACATCAAAATATATGGTAGTAGTGAGTTACAGTGATTTCATTTCTTTCATAGTGATCATTTTTTTTCATAGTGAGATATGAGAAGGATTTGAACATGACCTCCGAGCTAGTGTTAAATATCAGAAGATAGTTGTGTTTATCAACTAATTAATGCAAATGCTTTGTTTAAAACATTAAGCACTTCTTTGGTAATATTCATAGTCATCATTGATATGCTACCTTTTAATTTTAATAAGTAGTAATATTTTATAAATGATTGCAGATATTGAGACTGACACGTATAGCATTACTGCCGTAAGGGATACCGGAATTCTTTGGTATGGCACAAACACTGAATTCCGTAACAAAAGAAATATCTACTTAACAATGTAGCAAATAATCATAATACAAACAAGCATGATTTAACTAAAATATATTTTATGAAGCTACTTTCTATATGGTCATCTTAGGTAGTTAAAGAGAAATTGAAACATAAAACAGTTTTATAGTAAATAATGCATTTCAACCATCAGCATACTAAAGAACGACACTACGAATTGTAAATACGTTGTATTTTTTAATTCACTTTACTGTAAGAATAATATATTAATCATGAAAAAAAATCCACTGGTTTATACTTTTTTTGAAGTTATTCTTAACATGTCCTTATATATGAATTTCTAAACCACAGTAAGAAAATAAAAAAATTACTAATATTTTTCAACCAAAACAGAATCCATACTGATACTGTATTTTTTTTATTTCAAATGTTTATTTCACATGAAATAACAATCAATGATCAAGCCACAATATGAAATGTGGTAAAAAGACTCAGACATTTCAACCTTAACAAGCGATCTTCGTAAGAATCATCTTGGGTTAGAGTTGGGTTTTGGACTCTGAAGAAGACCGCTTGTTACGGTTGAAAGTTCTTAGTCTTTTTTTCCCAATTTTATATTGTAGTTTGATCATATATATATATATTTATAACAAGATTTCACAAAAAAACACGTAAAAAACAATCAATGTTTAAACAGCTAAAGAAATGGTTGTCGTCAGAGTCAAAAAAACCCAACGTTTGGGTCTTTGACCCTGACGATGACAGCATGTTTTGGTTGAAAGATCTTAGTCTTTTATTCATATATATATATATATATATATATATATATATATGTTATATAATATATGTGTGTATATATGTTATATATGTATATATATGTTATATATATATATATATATATATATATATATATTAATATCTTTAAATTACACAAAGCACGACACAGAAAAAAGAATAAAAAGAACACTTACAGAATTCAATATTTCGAACTGTTGTTCATCATTTAGGAGTAGACTAGAAGAGAGGATGAAGTGAGAAAGATCTCCCCACGTCGAGGAACGAAGTGCGAACCTATATATATATACATATATATGTGTGTGTGTGTGTGTGTGTGTGTGTGTGTGTGTGTGTGTGTGTTTGTGCCTTTGTGTGCCTGGAAAAGTGGGTACTTGTATATTCAAAAGTTTTTGGAAAAATAACAGGTCACAACCATTGATAGATCAAATTTATGTTATCCCTCTAAACGCCATACTAGTGCAGGTGATCTGTATAGTTTTTCATTTTCTCCTAAAATGAAATATTTGGCAAACTGACATTTACCAATATCAGACAAATATTGGCAATCGTTGCAAACAGTATCAAATATTTTTTATAACAGGTTATATCAGTGCATATAAAAATATAAAACTTTGGATGTATTATTGCAGCAGTAAACTTTTGAACACGACATAGCACACACTTTTGGAGCTCACAAAGAACTTTAACATACAAATAGATACATCATTGAGCTGTATTGCTTGAAATAAAAGGTGTAGTATGGATGATTTTGTTAATTTTGAAAAAAACAATTTTGAGCTTTAGAAGTAAAACTAGAAAATAAAATTCTAGAATTAAGGAAATAATATTTACCGTTGTAAGTGAAAATTTGGTTCTAAAATTCAAAACTCAATATAGAATAATCCCTAACGGTTGTACTTGTTGCATTTGTTTGCATTAACCTTTAACGTTTCTTCCCACTCTTCCATTATTTTTTCAAGAATTTTTAAGTTTATGGAACGATACTTTGAATAGAATGATACGATATTTATGATACGATATTTTGAATAGAAGGAGAGGAAAATATTTCAATTCTTAAAGAAAATATATGGGTGTATAAATTTAAGTTTACAAGTGTATTTTTATGTTTCTTTGGATAGGAAAAATACATCACTCTTCACTGTACTATACTAATTAGATAAATATGGTAGAAAATTATAAATATATATAACATATACAAACCAGTAAATAAATTTGTGTGTGTTTGGTAAGAGAATTAATTTGTTTTAATAACCAAGTGGTAGATAATCAATAATATTTATGATATATATTTTTATTAGAAGAAAGGATTTTTCGACCATTGATATTTAAATATGAAGAGAATAGAGCGGGTGGGGCCAACCTGCGGCTCTTAGAAGGATTATTTCTGGCTCTCAATAAATATCATTTCTGTAAAAAAAAATGGTTCAATACCTTTTTTGCATACTTTTTAAATACGTATTTAATTCCCGGCTCGTGAAAGATTTCAAATTTTGAAATATGATTCGGACTCAAGGAGCTTGGCCACCTCTGGTATAGAGTGTCGGGATGCAGTCAGTTTCTCCAAATTCAATTTACACGTTTATCGCCGACGTTTCAATTGCAATTAAAATCTTTTTCATATGCCTGCAAAAGAAAGGAAACAAATAAGAATTAGATTTTAAATAATAATGTTATGTTAAATCTATGTATGATTAATTCTTATTTATTCCTCTCTTTTGTAGGCCTATGAAAAATATTTTAAATAAAAATTGAAACAGGTATAAAAATGTAAATTGAATTTGGAAAAACTGACCACATAACGATACTGTATTCTCCTCTTATTTATGGTTATAAGTATATAATATGATTATGATAGAGTATATAGTCCCAGTAAATGTTATAATTTAAAAATAATACATGATTTTCTCTTTATAACAAACACTTGATCGTTTTTTCAGATTATTGCAGAGAATAGTACATTTTTACGAATTTTTTTGTCAAGAGATCTCAAAAATGTACTTTTGATTATATTTACATGCATGTGAATAGGTATCTGTCTCTCGAAAATATTTTAAGCACTCCAAAGACCCAACTGTTTAAAAATTCTAATTAAATTTAACACGTATTTAGTTCTGTCTGACGTTTTTTTTTTGTTTTTTGGCAATATTGAAACACTGGATAGAGACAATATGGTTCGTTATGTAAAAACGGTTACTAATTTTAACCTGCTCGTCTGGATATTCCAGAAATTTTGGAAACCATATTACATGTAATTTTAACTTGAATTTTTATAATAAAAAATCCAATAATATAGATTACTTGAAGGGTTATTAAAAGGATAACTATTCAATTCCATCTACCAGAACTTCAAATATTCTAAAAATAGTACTTGTATACATGCATATGGTTCATGATTAAACCACAATATGAAATGGGAAAACAAAACTAAGATCTTCCAACCGTAACAAGCGGTCTTCGCCAGAGTCAAAAACCCAACTGAAACACTAGGTGCAGAAAACATCTGTTGAGTGGTTGAGAAGAGTGGGAGGAAAGAGTGGTATTTTAAAAGGGTGAAAGTTCGGGAAAGGACTTGGTTAGTGGCAGTGATATAGGAGGTAGTGATGGCTTATAATAATACATTATTTTAATATTCTGCTAAAATAATTGTTACATTTTCATTTTTCATCTCATTTCAATAGATACCTTTACACCAAAATAAAGGAATTAAACATAATTTATTAGAACCATAGAAATTTTTGGTAAAAGTATTATAAAATTTATCCTTACAACCTGACTGGTTTCAGCAAAAATTCCATCCTTAAGGGTTACCTGAAAGTTATTTTGCTCAATTGTGGTTCTAGTAAGACAGTTTTATTTAGATTCTCTCTTCATTCAATTGTTATTTCCTTGTTTTAGATAAGTTATTTAATATTAAATTATTTAATAAAAGGTTGTCTAAACCTTTGGCTTTGTATCGCCAATGCAGAGACGATATATAAGACTGCTTTTTGCGTTGATTGTTAGGTTAATAAATATAGAGATTATTAACTGTAATAAAACTATAATTACTAGCAGTGAAACAATACTGTAGTAATTGTTATGCCCTAACTTCTATGACTTTTATCCATAAAAACAAAACATCGCGCCCATATTCAGACCTTATTTATATCTATTGTAAATTTTAGATATGAGAAGTAATTTGTTTAGAGGTTGAGTAGAATAAATTGTTCCCAACAATGTAGAGAAGATACTTACTGACATTTGTCAGTAAGTAAATACATAGTAAGGTGTAACTTGTTTCTTAATACAACCTATGTATATAAAAACTTCTTTATTATTCCAGAACTTGTACTTTCAATAATAATGATAACATCGATATTTTTATTCACTTAAATATTAATTATCCTGGAACTCTATTAAGATTAAATTACCTCCGATAACCTAAACTAATTAAATTCAATCGACTGGTTATCATAAAATTTTCATAGATAAAACCCATTATTTATCACTGTCACATTAATCATTATTTCTATATGCGCAGAAAAATGAATATAATATCTCTTTATGTTAAAACACATTATGAACTCAAGAAAAGTTCGTTATTTCAGTTAAACTACAATTAAAATTTATGACGAAGTGTCAAATAGACGTATATGGAAACTATTTAGTTTTCATCTGTGTGACATGTATAGACTCAGTCACAAATGCACCACCTTCCACCCCATGACTCATAAAATATGCAAGCCTCACTCTATGTATCACCGCCTTTTTAAAAATTCAAACAATGAAAAAACTAGTAGATGAAAATGAAAATTATACTAAATTTATTAATATGGTAATAAATTTTTTTCATGCAATGAAATTGTGGAAACCAAACAATCAGTTTCCTCTAGTCAGCTCCTTTATACCTAACCATAGTCCTGCTTTCCGGAAAATATTTCTCAATATTTCCTCTGCCAAGTTTTTTATTCGTTCCTAATTAAATTTGTTATCATGTTCGGTTATCCTTACTTTTTGAGTTAGAAAGCGTTCAAGGTAACTATTTTGCTTTTAATGAGATCAGTAAATATTCATCCTTACCTTCCAGTACCATTGAGTGGATACCCATATAGAAAATACCAACAATTTTAATGAAAATTAGTGTTGATCAATGTTTTCTAAGCAATAAAAAACTTGAGTCTTTTTTAACTTCTCAAAATATATATATAAACTTCTGCTCTTTAAACTGCAGTTTAAACTATCTTCCTCAAATTTCTGCACTTATTAAAGAGCTATGAAAGCCAGAACCTATAATAAGACAATAACTCAGGATGTGAAAAATGTGGATTATTCATGCGGGAGTCGAAAAATCTGAGCACGTTATCCCTCGAAGAGGAAGTTAAGTCGGCGTCCCAAGATTACGATATCAGGTATTCGTTAAAAATTCCTACTCTGAAAACACTTGAATGAGGCAAAGTTATGACTCCCAGAGTAAAATTCTCATTGTATGGTATCACAAAGGGCCAATCTTTGGCCTATATGCGCTCACCTCTTAAGGGACGACCGCTGCAACTTAACCTAACCTAATACATATACTATTTATTTTGACACCTATAAATTTAATTTGACGAAAAATTTAAACAGAAACTTAAATTCTGTGAAGATGCATAATTTATGATGCATATAGTGGAGGAGGAGGTAGCATGTGCTATTGAATCTGTGAATGCATATTTTTGGTTTATGTCAAATTTGAAATCATTTTCTACCAGTATATAGTTGCATTTTATTGATTTACAAGTCAGTCTATTTCACACTCTGTCGTCAATTTGACATGGTAGAACAATCATAAATATTTTCTTCTCACTTTGCAAAACAATTAATCACAAAAAATCGCCGGTGCCATCATGACATGCATGTAGACATATAACATAAAAATAGTGGATTCTAGAAAATAACTAATTTATAACCTCATAAAGTTAACAAATCAGTCTGAATGAATAAATTCCCTCTGGTACAACATTTTTCAAATTATTTTTGTTAATTTTTAAAGTTTTATTCCCTCTTAATTAAATTTGTTATTACATTCGTTTTTGCTTACTTTTTGAGTTAGAAAGCTTTCAAGTTAACTATCTTGTTTTTAATGATATCAGTAGATATTTCTCCTTACTGAGTAACTTCCAAAATCTTATAACTACTGCTCTTTAATCTTTGATTCCATATTATTTCTCAATGTTCATGTTATAAGCACATTATTTTTATTAAACATTGTTATTTAAAGACATCTATTAATATTTTTTAAAACTTTCTGCATTACGAATAGTATTTGTTTAGTTTATTGGAATATTATTACATATACACCTCGTTAATTAAATCAACATGAGTAGTAAACTAATTGTTATAAAAATAGCGATATAATTAACAAAATCGTGATACACTAGAGAGAAGTTTACCATTACATTTATCTCTCATAATTACCAAAGTTTCCATAATATCTTATATGTGAAATGGTATAACATTTAAATTCATTAATATATGAATAGTCGTATAAATATAGATTGTTCTGTAGCAACTTGTTCAAAGGTATACTTGGTTTCATCCTCCCTCATTCCTTCCTCTGCCAAGGATTATTAAAAAATAAAAATATCTCTGAGTGTGGAAAAGTTTGATCATATGCAATGTTTAGATTGAAGGCTTGAAATCACATTTGAAAAATCACCATTCTGTGAATTCATACAGAAATTAAATAAAATCCTTAGAAAATGTTAATTAGAAGAATTTGTATAAATAATAATAATTATATTATGAGAATTTTAAATTTTACCAAAAATAATTAAATACTTGAGCCTTTACGACACTGTTTACAGACGAACAAACTTTCACTTATTTCTGCCCAGAAGCACTGTAGAAAGATAGACGTCAAAGATGTACTCTATCTTATTTAACAAAACGGGGATTGTTTGATTTCAGCCTATCAGTATAATCAATTTTTAAATATTATGCCTACATTTTAGTGTTTTTTATTTGATATCAGCGTCCAAATGATCAAAGCTTTTCAATATTTGATTTAGATTTATTCTAAAACTTATGATTTCTGAAAAACAACTTCAACTCGGATCACCCAGTATGCATAATAAATGTTGAGTGAAAATTGGGAAAAACAGAAATTGTAATAAAAAACCATGTGTATAGATTACTACGTCGTAGTATAAAAAAACTGTTCTTTTTTTTATCAGATAAAATATCAACTAAAAATGTTCATTATTGTTAATGCACTCGCTGTTCAGTTTTATGACTAAAGCAAACCGAAATATGAAATTTGGTGTTTTGACTCTTTAGTCCTGGAGATGTACTTACATGCAAACACACATACCACATACATACGCTCACTCATACGTAGTCGCTTACTTGCAAACATACACACATTTCCGAACAGTGGTAGAACAATTTGCGAATCTTTTTTATTGAACTTATTAAACATTTAATGCCAAAATTTTAACTCATATTTAATACTTTATTTTTCTATATTCACATATATTTCACATCAATAAAAGGAAAAATAAACTTGATTTATGCTTATTTATTTAAACGTAGATCCTTAGAGCACATATTACATATTTTAAGATGGTACTTTTTGGTCCACTTTTTTCCATGTACGCCTTATATTACACAGTTACATGAATCATAATAAAACAAGACATATAATACTCCTTTTTTAGAAACCTCTTTACTTTTAGTCGAATATTTCATGGCAAAATCACTATATAAGATTTTATGAAATTTCTTGCTTTTCACTTAAAGATTAAACATTTTTATAATCGAAATCTGTATTTTGAACTCATCTCAGTAATAATATATTAGGATTAAAATTTCACAAATATTAACTATTAGGAAGAGCAAATCTTAAGAGTTTCTTAATTGAAGGACCTCTATCTAAGTACGAAAGTCGCTGCCTATTCAGTCTTGACAAATATCTTTACTTTGCGTTATAAAATGCCTTTAACCAATTTAAACTATGCTGAATATTAACTAACTTAACTAACTGAATATTAAATGTAGTATTAAACCTGTCAGAAAAAGTATGACAGATTTATATTGAAAACGTCATTTCGAAACAATTTGAAATAATCTAAACAATAATCCAGCAAGATTTGTCATTGAACTTTTTCAGACTTAAGTTTATTAATATTTTACATCAAAATGAGAGCTCTTCACTTTAGAAAACATTACTTAAATACCCATCAAAAATAGATTCTAGTTAGCTTTTGTATAAGTTTACATTTTTATTTATTCTATTTACATTATTTTTATTTATTTGTGTTAATTTCAGATGAATATAAGTAAAATAATTTTAGTATGCAATTCATTTTTATTTTAAACATTAAGTTATAAACTAAACAACGAAGTCAATTCTCTAACCTTGGGCTTCCAGAGAATGTTGAAATTTTACAATATACATATACGAAGGAAATTTGTAACGGTATATAACAGTACATAGAGAACGCTCTGTTGGCTGGGAATGCATCGTCTGTACCTGTTGGATATGTGATTAGCAATATAATTGAAGATATTCATTATTAAAAAAATTTCTGTTATTCTAGGACTAGATAAATTTATTCTGAAAGAAGCTACTGTCTTTAGATGTAGAGAGAAATGTTTATTAATTTCTATACCAATATAAAAGTTGATATACAAAACAATATATATATATATATATATATATATATATTGGTATAAATAGGCAGCAGATCTTCTTTTAAACAAGTATCATTAAAATTAACCGCAGTCTCGGCATTCACGATCTTAAGACTGAGAGATTCGATCCTACGAACTAACCTCCAGCTAACAGGGTTCAACTGGAAAAGGAATTGGCCAAGTGACATGTTAAATTAAAATCGATGACTCATGCTTAGTCATTGCTATAAATAGATTAAAAGGATGGTATAGGTTAATATAAAGAGAAGGTTAAAGGTCAATAATGAACAAGAAACAAGCGGTTAGAATAAAAGAGTTGAAAGTCCAAGAAATTCAAGAAAGGCCAAGTGACATGTTAAATTAAAATCGATGACTCATGCTTAGTCATTGCTATAAATAGATTAAAAGGATAGTACAGGTTAATATGAAGAGAAGGTTAAAGGTCAATAATGAACAAGAAACAAGCGGTTAGAATAAAAGAGTTGAAAGGTCAACGGTATAACTGGACTAATAGAGAATAAAAAGATTAAGAAAATTAATAATAATAATAATAATGTTAATAATAATTAATAATAATAATAATTATTAAGATTAATAGTAAACTAGAAAAGATATATTAAATAACGAGTTGAAAGAGAGTAAGAATTAATAGGGAAGGTATAGTCAGTTAGAAAAAGAAGGAAATATTTATAGTTAGTTATAAAGAAAAGAATAATAATAATAAATATAAGAAAAGTAAACGTATTAAATGCGCAAGCTTTCGACATCACAGATGTCATCGACGGGCGAAGTTGTTCCTAGGAGATCCAGGACGCAAAAGGCATAGGGAAGGGAAAGCAGGCAAGTAGTGGGGGTAAGGGGAGTGGGGGAGCCCAACTGGAGAACAGCTGCAGATCACCTGATGCCGGAGTCCGACTCGCGCCGAGCAGCCTCGGGAATACCGACCGCAGGCCGAGCGACCGCCCTCACCCCACTCTCCGGTCCACCAGCCCGAGTCACCAGATCAACCGAGCCACTATTATCAGCAGCACTATGTGGCGTTACACTCAGTCCGGTATCCCGCTGCACGTCACCGCTTACCACCATACTCCTCATGCTGGGAATGACGAACATGTCTACCATCTGGCAGTTAAGGGAAGGCTTCTTAGACCTAATGTAGAGCGCTTCCAGGATTTTCAGGCGGTTAGGGTCACTTTGCAGTTGAAGGACTTTGGTTCCTTCGACTAACTTCTCCCTAGTGAGACGAGTACCATGGACTTCTTGTTCATGCTGTTTCTTGTTCAAGTCATATATATATATATATATATATATATATATATATATATATATATATATATATATATATATATATATATATATATATATATATATATATATATATTGTATATATATATATATACCCACTCTATAACCTTCCCTTCAACGATTGCTTCAGGGTTAAAGTATTAAGAAAACTCTCAAATGATGACATCCAGACCACTCTAAGGGCTTCTGAGGAAGCCTTCATTTGGTTATTGGGTGCAAGAATTTCCCCTGGTCTAAATTTAATCGGCCGATTTTATTTTTTTTCTTTCTCTCGTTTAATTTTTGGTTTAAGTTTTTTTCCTTTCCTTTCTCTTTTTTACTTTTCTCCTCCCTTTTACTTAAATATCACTTTTATAATTTTACTTACTCACAGCCTAAACTGGTTCACGTTGGTAAGGTGGCTGCACTGCGTGTCATTGTATCGCGCCAGTTTACATCGGCCAGTGGACGCATTTACGTCTCCGTTCCTTCATTCTTTCTCCTTTTATTTTCTTTCTTTCTACTCTCGTGAAGACGGCAAGACGCCGAAATTATCGAGATTCGTGAGTGTTTATCCTTTTTCTTGTGTTCTCTAGCTGTAACTTAATTATATATATATATATATATTGGTGTCTTTGGAGAGCAGTGTATTACCTTCATTTATACAAGTTCTATTGAAACCTATGCCTATTTCTAGTTTAACACCTTTTCGAATTAGTTTTTCCAATATTCTCACTCTGACTTCCAAAACTTCGGGACAAGATATGTCAGTTCTCCTAAACTTTTATTTCTATATTCCAACATGTTTCCGTCAACATCAACCATTCTCAAGAATATTTTTATAAAGGTAGTTTCATATCATACATAACACTACTACAAATCTAAACAATTACTAAAATAAAAACACTAAGTCAACACAGTATAATCGTAATAAAGGAGGTTATAAACAGGTAGCGTAAAGGTGAGGTTACCCCAGGGTTCTGGTTAACTTCCTTCCGGCGTTTGCGTCTGGAAAAGTATTGAATTCTCTTCTTTCCCTTGACTGGTTTGTCTTCTGACTGCCATCATACAGCTTCAGAATTCTTTTGAATCCACCAACCAGGCTGTTATGAAACTACCTTTAAAAAAATATCCTTGAGAATGGTCGATGTTGACTGAAACATGTTAGAATAAAGAAATAGAAATTTTGGAGAACTGTATCTTGTCCCGAACTTTTGGAAGTGAGAGGTGAGAAGATTGAAAAAATTAATCCGAAAAGGTGTTAACTAGAAATAGGCATAGGTTTCAATAGAACTTATATATATATATATATATATATATATATATATATATATATACATATATATATGTTAGGTTAGGTTGATATATTATTGAATTCGTTTTATATATATATATATATAAAACGATTTCACATAAACACGTGAAATAACAATCCATGATCAAACCACAATATGAAAAAGAGAAAACAAGACTAAGATCTTTCAACCGTAACAAGAGGTCTTCGTCAGAGTCAAGTTGGGTTTTTGACTCTCACCTAAGACCCTTGTTACGGTTGAAACATCTTAGTCTTGTTTATCCTTTTTCATATTGTGGTTTGATCATTGATATATATATTTATATATAGATATTGAAATTTTTATATAAATATAAATCTCAATGTAATGAATAAGGTATACCAAAAAATTAATGGCCTCTGTTAAGGCATATAAGATATTAATGAACTAAGTAATGATTGCGAATAGTCGTATTTGATTTTTTTTAATTCAGTATAAAAGTAAGCATTAATTAACATGTAATAGTTACAGTAGCTATTATGAATGTTAATTTGGGCAAATAGTATAACTGTTTATGACTAACTACATTTAGTTAAATCCAAATGACTAAATAACTTAATAATGCTAATTTTTTAAATTCTTATTAGTCCTAATATTAAGTATTTAATATTAATTTAAGTATTTTTCTAGATAACTTAATAAAATTAAATTCTTTCTTTTATATTACACTTAAAAGTGAAAATTGTCTTATTAAGAATGAAGAGTTATTTCTTTGAGGGTGTCACTTGTTTGTCGAGAGTTTTAATAAGACTGCAAGAAAGTTTTTGAACTTCACCCCTTCTGAAGCAATTAGTTTAAATGTCACTTGTATATCAATTGCAATCTCGTCTAATATCAAAGAATGTGTCCCCTTTTCTTTAGGTCTGACGGCTTGCGTAACTTCATTAACCTTTTTATCATTCCATGTGCTAAAAGACAGAAAACTTATTTTAAATATTGACCTTGTTACCTTTACATTGAGTTAAATATTGGATGAAATATTTATAGATAAATCCAATTTTATAATAATAATTTATTATATATAAGCTATAAGGCTTCGGTAAGATATGAAAGAGGATGCCCAGTGCTAGAAAATAATTTGTCCTAAAATGTTTAAAAGTTGTTAAGTTATTCATTTATTCTACTAGGATTAAGCAAGTAATGAGCATTTGCATTATGTAAATATTTTGGTAATATTAGATTAATTCTCGTTTAAACTGGATATCCTACGTCTA
This sequence comes from Hermatobates lingyangjiaoensis, assembly GCA_026182355.1. Classification (NCBI taxonomy): domain Eukaryota; kingdom Metazoa; phylum Arthropoda; class Insecta; order Hemiptera; family Hermatobatidae; genus Hermatobates; species Hermatobates lingyangjiaoensis. The sequence goes on along the minus strand of JAPFBL010001924.1, from coordinate 1,982,443 downwards.
TATCTTATCAATAAAGTGTTCTTCAATGCTTGAGTGCTCTGTAGGGACTTTCATACGAAAGAACCGATTACCTTGTCGCTAACTAAAGTGGCTAAGAGTCAGAGTGTACCAAGACTAAGTAAAGTACAATAAAGGTCCAAGAAAGTTCTGTTGTGACATGCTTATTTTGATGGATGTGATAAATATTCTATGACTTTATTTGAAAGTAGCAATAAATAGTTCTATTAAACTCTTTGTATACTTACAATAACACGTGAATTCACTAAATTATAAACATATATATAATCTACTAGGCTTTGACAAGATATCAAGGAGGATGCCCAGAAATAGAAAATAATTTACAAAAAATATTTAAAAGGTCTCAAATTTTTTATTTTTTCTACTAGGATTAAGTAAGTCATGGGCATTTGCATTATGTAAATGATATTTTTGTAATATTATTTATTGTAATCTATTATAATAATACACTATATATATATATATATATATATATATATATATATATATATATATTCTATGAGTTGTCCGGGAAAAAGGAATAAGGTAATGTTACAATGGTGACCAATAGGAGAGTATAGTTTGTAGGTCCATGCGTGCGGTCCCAGTTACCCGCTACCCAGCGAAGCCTCCGTTATTCCGCCAACGAGAATATAGGTTGCACAGTCTCTCTATGATAAACGATTATTGGCAAAGAACAAGGGCCTTACTTTGCAATGAACTCCTGTTACCTTTCTATTTATCTTTTATCACAGAGGGACGGTGCAACCTCTAAACTCATTGGCGGAATAACGGAGGTTTCGCTGGGCAGCGAGTAACTGGGAACGTACGCATGGACCTACAAACTCTACTCTCCTATTGGTAACCATTGTAACGAATCATATATATATATATATATATATATATATATATATATATATATATTATATATATTGATAAAAGTGTGGACTGTGAAGTAAAAACAAAATAAAATTTTATCAGGACTCGGTGAGTTCTTCAGGTTCAAATTATAATCAAATTGCCAACATTTAGGCTTTTATTTAAAACCTTTTTCATAGACAGAAGAATAAATTTTTTGAAACAGAAAAACTAAGTATTACATTAGAAGTTATTTTACAAAGAGAACAAGTCTGTAATTTTCAGTAATATCTAAGTGTTGTTGTTACTCCGTTAGTTGTTACTGAAATCTACAAAATTTACAGTAAATACTATTTTACTATTTCTTTTGTAAGATAATTTCGAACTCTAACTATATATATATATATAAATATTGATAAAAGTATAGACCACGGAATAGAAACAAAACTAACGTTTATTGGGACTCAGTCAGTTCTTCAGGTTCAAATTAAATTCTCATTGCCAACGTTTCGGTTTTTTATTTAAAACCTTTTTTATAGGCAGAAGTATAAATTTTGAAACAGAAAAACTAAGTATTACATTACAAATTATTTAGTTTTCCTGTTTCAAAATTTATACTTCTGCCTATGAAAAAAAACCGACACGTTGGCAAATGAGAGTTTAATTTGAACCTGAAGAACTGGCCGAGTCCCGATATACTTTAGTTATATATATATATATATAAATATATAATGTTTAATCTTATGATCAGTCCTATTTTAAAACAGTCTATTTGGGGAAAAATGTTCACTGTTTTTTGAGATTTCAACTGTACATCGCAGCACTGTAGAGAAATAAATGCTTAATGAACTCGTTTTTGAAGTTAAAATTTCCGCATGCAAAAGAAAATGGTTACAGTTTGTTGACACATGTATTTTTCCTCTCCGCGGAGTCACAGGTATAGAAAGTTGATTAGGCTTTAGTTGTTGAATGACCAAGGTGATGAAGGTTACATGGTTGGCTCACTGACCTGTTCCAATGCCTGTAGTACCACTTTCCCTTATCCGACAACTCAATTCTCTAATCCACATAACTAACAACAACGGTATCAGTATTCCATAACAGTTCTTTTTTTTTGAAGATTCTTTTACTACCAGATAATAATTAAATAATTAATATATAACAATAAACCTAACTCCATCACGATATTTCCAGTCTTTATGCAGTTATTCCTACAATATGTATTTATCATTAGGAATTAGTTGCTTTCAATATTATTCAAATTTATACTGTCAGTGTTACATTACTTTTAATGCCTAGGAAATTGGAAACTCAAAAATAGAATAAGGTAATATAACCTACAGATACCTACCTGTCTATGGACAGTGCGGTAAGTAGTACACTCACTTTACCATAAGTAAACATAATATCAACTTCGTTGACAACCAACTGATTCTCCTATTTGTTATAACTTCATTTGTAATATATATGCAATCAACTATATCATTTGTTTACATGTGACTATAATTATTTTATCAGTTACAGAAACTAGAAACCATTGATAACTTTGACATGTTATTAAAATAATTCAGAGCCTGAATATCATCGGAATCGTACGCTAAGCAGCCTTAGCTGTCAAATTGTACATCCCATTCTACAAACTAAATTCAACTTTAAATGTAAGTTCTTTAGTGACCGTCATAAAGGTGTGTAATAATGTATACCTCACTTCAATAGTTTTCGGTATCATTTAACAAAACATTTGATCCCTCCAAGGCAATCGCCTCACATTCAGATACAATATGATGAAAGGTTTCTAGCTTTTACAGACAGAGAGTCTGGATTCTTTATATATTAAAGAAGGCAATTTTAATTTATATTAAAAAAAATTTCAATTAAAATCCCATACATATATATCAAAATTTTCTCTTTGAAGATAAAGTATTCTTCAAAAATGTAAGTTCAGTTGAAATGAGCTTTTTAAATCAAATTCAACCTGGTTGTCTTCACCACGTATTAACTGCTTTCTATCACCTCTATCAGTTTGATATGTTGATATACGTCAGAATGCTGATATACGTACTTCAAGATTGCTGATAATTGTAGGATGTTTGTATGTTTCCAAACATCTCAAAATTGTTTTCTAACTTATTCCTAGGTGATCCCTTGTTTCCTGGCACTCACATGAAAATCAAGTTATTTACACATTTTCGCTATTAATTTATTGCTCATCAGTAGATCACTCTTTTTATTAAATCAGGAAGCATTCAGTTCCGATGATGATTTGTATTCACTTCTAGGGAACCTTTAAAACAAGGTATGAGATTGTTCTAAACCACAAGTAGGTCAAACTGTTAATATTTCATTTCATTTATTTTTCCTTATTTCATCTTCCATAGAGGCCTTTATATTTTATAAAAGTAACAAAAAATTAATCAGTTTTAATATAAATTTGTAAATGGAACATGTATATTTGTCTTATTAGTCAATCCTAGAGGTAGCACAGATCGATCCAGCGTATGGTATCATTAGTCTTACTACAGCAGTAGTAACACTTTTGTAAAGCAAATGGTAAGATTTTGTGTTAAGACTCCATTCTTTACAAAATAAATCTGTTACAGTAGAACATTGATTTTCTTCTTTTAGACAGTGTTGCATGGATTAACCAATGCAATCTTTGATCTAACGAACCTCAAATAGTAACTTTGATAGTTGTAGGTTAATAATCATTTTACTCCAAATATTTAAAAAAAAATCATTATAAATTAATTACTGTGAAAATTTAACAAATTGGTGGCACCTACGTGTAGGTGTATACAACAATTTTCTTTATTTTATACAGTTGGACAAATATTTTAATTATTTATAGAGATCATCTAATTGGTTATATATATATATATATATATATATATATATATATATATATATAACAGATTCAATAATATATCGACCGTTTGATAGAATAAGTGTGTTCTCTAATCGGGGTTCGGTCAATTTTCCAGAATAAAAAAATTAAACTCTCGTTGCCAACGTTTCGGTTTTATTTAAAACCTTTTTTCATAGGCAGAAGTATATAAAAGTTTTAAATAAAACCGAAACGTTGGAAACGAGAGTTTAATTTTTTATCCTGGAAAATTGACCGAACCCCGATTAGAGAACACACCTATATATATATATATATATATATATATATAATATATATATATATATATATATATATATATATATATATGTATATGAGCTTTGGGAGCATCAGGTTGAATTAATTAAAATTGAATACAATACCTGACTGCTGAATATGTGACACTATTGAGTGATAACATGTGAATAATGTCAGATATTCAATAGTCAGATATTGTATTAAATATTAATTAATTTACCCGGATGTCCCTAAAGGTCATATATGAATATATTTTTTAGATGTAACCTGAAAAATGAAACCTGAAAACATCAAGTGATCGAAACACGTTGTTAGTTTTTTTTTATAATAAACTTTTTTGGATGAAGAAATAATAATTTTCCCCAGTATAAGTAAAAACCACACTATAACAGATTAAGCAATTAATGAGTAATGATTCTATTTTTATCCGTCTGGTGGGAGCCCTCTTTTTAATTCTATTTAAGGCTACCTAAAATATATCTAGAAACATTTGTTAGCAAACAGTTTTTGCCTTTCGATTAGAACTTTGAACTGGTTATGATCGGTATTAGAAGCTCTGTTAATCAGTTTTAATATAAACTGAGTTTGCAACTTCTCTAAAAAAATACCCATTAATATCATTCGCTGAATTAGTTTATTCAGTTATTAGTTTATTAGTTTATTAGTTAATTAGACCCATTATTATATTTAATAGAAATGGTTGGTTTAGATAAAACTTTTTTGTTATTTCTAGTGTTTTAAGGGATAGTTCAACAAAACTATTTAAATAACTGCTATCTTATTGAAAAATATAAAATAGGAGTTATAGAATAAAACAGTATTATAGTTCTTGTTTTAAGTGGAAATAGTGTTTTACACATGTTAATACATTCATAATTGAAAAACAAAAAGTAAATGAAACAAACTCATTGGTTGTATCTTACTTGTCATTGATAAAGATATGAAATTATATACCATTAGAATAAATCCGTTTATAATTTATGTAGTTGCAGATAACAGTTATAAAATATATACTGTATCAATTGCATAATTATTAGGTGTATAGTAAGTTTTAGAGTTGTATTCTTATTTACAAAATGGAACTATTTATAGAAATTATGTTACCTTTAAATGTATCATCCGTTAAGTTTAATATAAACGGAAAAGTCGTTTGACACAGTCTTTTCGGACAGATGTCACTTCGACAAGTTGTTCGACAATTTAAAAGTCGTAACAGTGATGAGTCCTTCACTTTACATATATGTTTAATTAAACAGATATATATCTTCATTAAAAATAGTGAACTCCACGTGGAGAGTATATTAAACAATAACAGTTGAAATTGAAAATAATTTCTTGTAACTTACATATGCTTCAAATTAGAGTAGGATACCACTTGTAAATTATTTTTTGGAATGATAATTTAACTTATTTACAGTTAGCTTGCAAAGTTGTAGTATAATTCACTTACATTATTTAAAATATAATAAAATCAAGTAAATTTTGAAATTTTGGTTCATTTTTACGTTCTGATTTCTATTTTTGATGTCTGGATCAACGTCAGCGAGTTCAAATCCAACATTTTTTTGAACAGAATACATCCCACTGTATAGAAAGTGACTTTTATTGCGCTATTTGTCAAAATAACTACTACATTTTGTCCACTCTACTGGTCATTCTATTATAAAAACTTAAAATGTTGTATTTTATATACCATCAATATAATTTGTAGTTGTCAAAAATATCATGAATTTTCAAATTGAAGATGCAATGAATCGCTGATAAGGACAACATAGCATGCTCTCACATGTAGATTTGTTTCCCTTAATAATATTAAGATCTATATAGGTTAAAATAAATAATTTGTTACAATCAAATTTGAAGGATATTATATAGTTCCATACTGAAAATAATTAAGCACAAAATGTTATTTATCTCTTCACATAATCTATACCATGTAGAATATAATTGACAATGCATCAGATTACAAACACTTTCATTGCATTTAGAACGTTTGATTAATAATATATTAAATGAGTATTAGTAATCTTGCTTATTAGTTATTAAAACTTGTCTGATTTTATGACTGGAAATTTAATTTGCTAAATCGTACGATTTAAATTCATTGTACTGCTATCTTTTTCTTTTCATTATTGAATCACCGCCATTCGGAGGTAACACACTTTTAAGAATTCCCAATTGTTGTAAACAATCATGCCAATTATATTTTATTCATTAAAAGCAAATATTGTAACCGCATTAGTATAGATGAATTAATTAATTATTCATTATTCTTGTGGAATCCTGTTGGGTTAGTTGTGGTATATTGATTTGTGTAATTCATTTTCTTAGAATTACTTATTTGGTTACTATTTTAGATAAAAAAGAAAACAATTTTTTTCCATCTTTTGTTATATCATTTAGAATTGATATTTATATTCCCTTAGAGAGAATTTTATCCTGTATAAACTAACATTTTTATTATTTTTGAAGAATAGTTATTTAATTTAATTTCATGTTTTGTTTTAAAGCCTTAATACATTGTCAGTGTGAGTTTATCTGTCAGTAAATAAGGAGTTTATTTGACGCCAATAACTTAGAGACGATTTGTAGAGCAATGTTTCTATTTTCTGTCTGTTTCTTACTGTTCTATTATACAAAAGAAACAAAAATACGAGTATATGTTTGTAAGTATGGTAATTTTTTAATAAAATTAACTTATGCAGCCTAGGTTTATTTAAGTAATGACAGTCTCATACAGGACTGCTATATAAATATACATATAAAATCAATGCATGTATCATGCGTGCATCAAATTTCTTTGGTATTTTTTTGCAGTATGTTAGTTTTTTGGTTCAATATGTGGCTCTTTGTATGAATCTAACAAAGTTGGTACTACAAGTCTTCAAAGAACATAAACATTAATGGATGAAAAACAGCAAAAACGTTCGTTCAACTTGCTCCTCTGACCAAATGTACTCTTAAAAAAAATGCTATTTTGAGTTTACAAAGAAGTTACCAAAAGCCTGGCATTCAGATAATGTTGTACAAGTCAATGTAGCAAAGTAAGTTACAGATATTGAGAAACTGAAAAAGCCTATACAATAACAATGATTCTATTTACAGTTAAAACATAAATAAGAGAATTGTATTGGTGTTAAGTACTATTGAACTATATTGCTACATAAAATATATTGATGTTGACTGATATGAAGATACATTGATTACTTACATACTGAAGTATTAGGATCCACAAGTCGTCCGTTAGCAAAGGTTACTGGACTTCGTTTTTATCAACAGATAAATTTAAACATTGACAAACAACAAACACACTACACCCAACAATACCAATATAAATGCCATTTTCATTGAGTGAGGCAGTTATCTTGTATACTGTTGTATATCCAATCATGGTGGTCAATAATCTCTAAATTTTATCATTTACTTTTGGGTATTTTACTTTTTATATTAACTATTCAATGCTATCCCATTTAGAGACCTTTGCTATGGAATAAAATTAACCTTATTAGCCAATCATATGTTCTCCCTTAATATTTCTGAAGATTACGTGAATTATAAATAGATCACTCTTGATGAACATTTGTCAAGAACTAATGTTTATGACACTTATATTTGAAGGATGTAGTGGTATTATGATCATTCTCATGTCTGTAAAAAGAAACAAAAATCATTTTATAAAGCTTCTTTTTTATAAATAGTAGTGACTAAATATTTATTGTTGAATGTTACAATCATGTATGAGAAATACGTTTACCATTGAATGCTAATTTATAGTAAGAATACTATTGTAAACAACTTACATAGAAATCGGGCTATTTTCTGTAATTGCATCTGAACAGATACAAGCTTCGATTGGTAAAATTAAATTTTTACAACTTAAGACAACACCTAAGATGTTTTACACTAATTACCTAAACTATGTTGACATATAAACTATTAGTTATCAAAAATACAACCTAAAGACTGTCATTCAGAGGTGGAAAAACAATATTTTTTTTAATTATAGCTATGAGCTTATTAAAATGGCTGTGTGTCTGTTGCAGCAAATGGCCCTTACCAGCCTGGAATGGAACCAAAGAGACAAAGGACAGCCTACACTCGCCACCAGATTCTGGAACTAGAGAAAGAGTTTCACTTTAACAGGTACCTGACACGGAGGAGGAGAATTGAAATAGCTCATACATTATGCCTCTCGGAAAGACAGATCAAGATTTGGTTCCAAAATAGAAGGATGAAATGGAAAAAGGATAATAAACTTCCTAACACAAAGAATGTCCGAAGGAAAAATGGGCAAGCATCTTCCCCAATGAAGAAAAGGAGTAGCGGACGGAGAGAACCAGTGGCAGTAGTGGAGGACTTAGGAGGGACACATCACCACCACCACCAAGAAGCATTGGGAGGCCACCAAGAGGAACTTGGCCCTCCTCCTCACCAGGAACTTGTCTGTATGCAGCCTTTGACTCCTTTACAGCCAACGGGAGCCAGTCTGCACTGCACCGCCCCCCACGCCCCCGGGCCTGGTCTTCATCATCACGTTCCGCCCCTCAAACATGCCTCCGACTACGGTCTCACTGCATTATAACACTCTCTTCACGAATCTCTCGCCACCTCTCACGGTTACTGATTTGACCTTTTATCACTAACCCTATCAAACCTCTCCTTCTCCTAATGCTCAATATTCCTATTTATATAATAACGTTTATCATTATATGTTCTTTATCCTGAATTTATTTCTTCAACACCATTAATAACATAAATACCATCTTTCATGCTACCATCAACATATGATCCCTTTTTACCCGTTGTCAGACCATAAAACAGTTTTAAATTTTAAATGAAAAATTGTCTAATAGGCTTAAAGTTTAAAAATAATTTTTGAATTTTTACTTTTCCGGAGTGATTTAAACAATTTTTTTTAAATTGTATCGATTAAATACTGAGCAAATGACTGTGTAAGAAACAATAGTAGAAAAACATGTTATATACATCGATGCTAGTAGTCGTCCGTATGAATACAAGGAAGCGGATATTATTTCATCAAATCAGTAAGAATAAGTATATAGATCATGTGGGAAATGTAAACCTTCCCAGAAACGTATGGTAAAGGTTCAGGAATAAGATTAGAAAATTCATATTCTTGTAAATATATTACTAACAAATTAAATTCAATAACCAAAGTAAAGAGTCTTATTATGGTTTCATTGAAAGCACAACTCGCTAATTTCTGGGTAAAATTGTGATGACAAAACTTGTAGTGTATTTTTTTTTTACTTTACTTCTGTGCATATACAACTTCCAACAATAGGTATATATATATATGTATATACAAAGCTAAAGTTTATTCAGTTCATTCAGAACTTTAAAGTGTAAAGTTTATTTGTTCATTCAGATTACAGTTGTTGTTAAAATCCACATACTATTTTTCTTTCTAAAATAATTTGTAATGTAATACATAGTTTTTCTGTTTCAAAATTTATACTTCTGCCTATGAAAAAGGTTTTAAATAAAGACCAAAACGTTCGCAATGAGAGTTTAATTTGAACCTGAAGAACTGACAAAACTTTAGTTTTGTTTCTATTCCACGGTCGATATTTTTATCAATATATATAGGTGAAATAAAATTATTAAAAGCATGAAACTATGAGTTTATACACAATTTAAATTAATTTTACATAACTATAATATATGTTTTAAGTGTTTTAAAAACATAAATTGAAATTGTTCAAACAACTATAAATTGTTATTCTAAACTATACATCTAACATTTTTTTTCTAAATATAATTACTTAATTTAATTTATTTTTGTTCAATATAAAATTGAACTTAAACCTTAACAAGACTGTTTTAATGATAGTAAAATTGGGAATCATAATTTTTTTGTAAATATTGTTTAATGTTGAAATGATTATCATAAGTTGATGGTGTTCTGTATGCTTTCTTCCACTAAATAGGAGACTAGAAATATAGCATCAAGGAGAAAGGTAAGATATTTGATCGACTTAAGTTTCTCAATACCTTATTGTTTTTATCATGTACTTAACGGAACTGTATAGAACAATCGCTTTTGTTCAAATCCACTGTTAATCTCCGTTGGGAGTCTTGAGCACCTTTGACGGCATTTCTTATTTATGATTACATTCATTTACACTTTCAAAGAGCTCTCTAGGGAAAGTATTTATAAAAGTAATGGCTGGAAAAATTTATTTAAACTTTTGATAAATATCTGTTCAATTTGTGATAAAAAAAAAATGTTTCTTATATATTATTATAAGTACTAAAAACAAGTCATAAACTTAACAATTATACTATACATTTTATTTTCTGTTATATAAATTCTAATTTGCCTATCTATGCCAAAAAGTTTTTAAGGTTGCAAGAATAAAAAGCAAATATTATTGACAGTGTTAAAATTATAGACTTTTATTGAAAATCAATTTAAATAACTTTTTTTTAGAGTTTCATAATTATAATTACTAAACAACTATAATTTGTCAAATAAATAAGACGTCAAATTTGAGGGAATACCATTCCAGAGCAAAGCCCATATCATGAGGCGGGATAGTTAAAGAACTGAATGAGTGGTTATATATAGTATCGGGATGCATCATTGGGCAATGGAAGGTGAGAGGGAAGGAATTATCCAAAGTCGCAGGGCCCAGATCAATCGCATATGGAAAATGAAAGAGCTGCATAAGTAAGAAATGAAAATTTAACGGGTTTTGTCAGTAAATAATGAAAAGTCAAAGAGCTGTCTTAGTGGGCCAAGAAAAGTCAAAGAACCACATTAGTAGGTCGAGGAGAATCTATTAGTCGAATAAGTGAGCCATGAAAAGAATATCACAAAACTATGAAAAGTCAATGGACTCTATAAGTAGCCCATGAAAGTCAAAAGCGTCATCTAGAGCCCATGAGAAGTCAAAGGGCTGCATCCGTGTCCCAAGAAAATCTAAGGGCTGTATCAATGAAAATTCAAAAAAACTATACCTTCTTAAATTAGTTGATTCACTTGAGTACAACATATAGCTAACAGTATTAACTGAAAAAAAATCTAGCAAAATTAGAATAATAATAAACAGATTTGTAATAATAATTTTTGTTTACTTTTATGAAAACCTTGTAAAATTTTCCTTATAAAAAGTGAAAGTTATTTTTTTATGATTTTCTTTACACATCATAAAAAAAACAAGTAAACAGCTGCTAACAAAAAGAAACACCTTCCAATTTTCAATTATATGTGTTTGCATTAAAATTGTTTAAGAACTGAACGAGATGAATAGATAAAAAATTTGAATAATCAATCACTATTCAACATTTTTAAATTTAATTTGTTGTATTTGAATAATATACCTCAAAATATAGAGCAAAAAAATAAAGTGCTATTTTAAAATTGCCGATGAGAAATAAAATTATCTATTGTAAACTGACACTACAATAAATATGAATTTGCCTGCAGGTGACTAAGTGTGATTGACTTCTTTTCAATGAGTTAGGGTTTATTCTATTTTACTAATACTGAAGTAAAAGTGAAATAAAGTACTGTTGTGTTGAACCAAGTAAAGAACAGACAAAGTTATTATCGATTTTTGACAACATATCTCTGAAGATATCTATCAACCATTGCACCATGATTTGAGAATTTTGAGTACATATTAAGGCTAACAATGATATCTTAAAACCAAAAAATATAGTTTCCAGGTTCTATATATTACTTAGAACACTTTTACACTTTCACTGCCTTTTACACTTAATTTACCATAAACTTGATGGGTGACATTTTAAACTATTTTGTGACCGAATGTGGGTGGTTTTTCTGTGAACTGGACGTACGGGATGTAAGTAAAAACCTTTCATTACAATTATGTTTGTAATTAAAAAAAAAGAGGATACAAAAAACATTAAACCTGGATTTAAGAAAAGGTGAGATTTTTCCAGTATCATATACAATATATATACATGTATAAGGAGATTTCACGATAAAAACATGAAAGAAAAGTCAACGTCTAAATCACAGAAAGAAATCATGAAAAAGATCGTAACAAGTGAAAAACAACCGTAACAAGTGATCTTCATCAGAGTCAAAACCGATACAGAGTATCAGTATCTAGGATATAGTATCAGTTTGGACTCTGACGATTCCCTTGTTTTAAATGAAAGAACTTAGTATTGTTTTTATGATTTTTTACTGTGGTTTTACATTGATATATATGTTATCTTCTAGACTGGAAAGAAAATTAGGAACATCCCTTGGAGTTCAGGAGTACAATGTCATGATTAAAAAGTCATTGAATTCATTACCAACCAAACCTTTGTTAATTGAATATTAATTTATTTCAAAAACTGTCTATTTAGTTGAATGCTTTAATTATTTAAGAATAAATTTGAAAACATAGTACCGTATTTTTTAAAAGATATAATAAATATTACACTAAATAAGTAACTTAATTTATTCAAGCCAATACATTTTCTTATTTGGCCAAATTTAAGCAAATGACTACTAAGAGCTTAATGATTTAAGAGTTAAAGAAATGTTATATCGACGGTATAAAATGAAATGTAAGTTACTGTCCAATAACATAAATAGTCTGGGATTCGCCAATGATGGGCGAGGTGTGACTGTGGAGTGGAATCAATAAACAAACAAAATGTCAAAACGAATTGTAAATACTAATAGGGTCAGGTTCTCTGATAACTGATATCAGTTTTCAGGAGTTATTTTTATAAAAATAATGATATTCTTTGTAAATAGTTTGTGTGTCAGAAGGGATCGTAATAAGAGTATATATAACTTATATATTTCTAAGTTAAAACAAAGAAACACAAATAGGAAAACAATCACTCATGATTATTTACAATTTTGGCACCAAGCAAAGAAATAGTAATGAATAAGTATTTGTAATGAAATGTATGGAATTTGGTCCTATGTGTGATAATGAATATCTTTCTGTATATCAGCAAAGGTTTCTTAAAATCCCCCATTTTTCAATTACATTTAAATTTATATCATTGATTTTTCTGTACATTTGTATAACTTTACCAGTTTTGAAGGAACCAATTTTTTTTTCCTCCAAATCGACCAAACCTTACCATTTCTTCAACTTGCTCATTTTTGATTCACTCAAAATAAATTAATGAATTCATCAATTCCGTTAGTAAAGTACTTGTGGCATTTCTAATACGCTTAAGAACTGATTATTCCACCTATACAAATATATGCAAGCGTTTTTAGAAAGTGTCTGCCTCTACCATTTTGTATATTACATACTTCTTGGTATTCAGAATTTTGAAGAAACTTTCTTTTTGACTACGACATTTATACTTAAAATAAATAAATTAAGATTACAAGCAAATAACTTTTCCATGTCCTTATACAAATGTCTTAAAAGAACCGCCTTGAATATTTTGTAGAAATCCTCCTAATTTTTTTCCCTAGTCAGATAAAGAGATAATATAACAGAAGCCTTTTGTGAATAAAGATGCCCATGTTAAGACTAAGTAACGTAGATGATATAACTGTTTCTTGTGCTCCATTATTCACCGTTAATGTCTTTATATATCTCTTATTAGGCGCCTTAGTTACTCTTTCAACTGCGATAGATCCTGCACTTTCAGTAACACTGTTCCCCATTTTAAATTGCATTACTGCTGACTAGTTCTACGTGTCAGAGGGTTATCTACGAGTATTACGTTAACTTAGTTTTATATGGATATACTTTACACTTTATTCTTGCACTTCCCTAATTTCTTTTTCCTTATTTCTCATATAAAACCAGTTTTCTGTTAATGATTTATACCATTCACAAATAACATTAGATGTTTTGGGTTTACATATTGCTTTTAGTTTTCATTCCACTATTTTTCTGAATACTAGATGGTGCCAAAATAATAGAGAATATGAGTGATATTCTCTATTAAAACTCAGTCACTGAGTTATTGTTGTGAATCTATATTTTAACTTAAAATCATTTGTACGTTGGACCGTCAGGTTTTAATTCGATGTGTATATATATTATATATATACAAATTAAGTTGATTTGGTTTTATAGTTATGGTCAGTCTTTGTAGATGTCAAGTTTGAATATTGTAAAAAGAATTATTTCAAACTTATGGATTCATTGCCGTAAGATATTAAAGATTGCTTTAGTTATAACATTTATCCTTGTACTAATTGATCATTTGTAAAATTTGAAAATGTAAATTATGAAAATAAATATATTACGATTGTGAAGATGTTTTTTTTAACATATGCTCTTAAAATCTGTATCAACGAAAAAAATGAAGTTTTATTTTAAATCTCTTTTGGAATGATTTAATTTGGGTTGCAGATTATTTCAGTTCTCAGAAGAATGGAAATTGCACTTCCTATTCAATGATAAGCAAACACAATCATTTGTTATAATAAATATAAAAAACTATCATAGTAGATGGTAAACATCTGCCACACCCTATATTTACAAACATTCCGAAAGCTACTTTTAGAGTTGTACTGCGGGATAAAGCAGTGAACTGTTCAAGAGCTACATAAGACTGGGCTACTTGAGACTACAGCCAATACACATAACTCTATTTAAATCTACATGCCACTTAAAACTAGGATAAATATTGTTTCAATTGAAATACTTAATTTACAAAACTATTTACCAATCTTAATAGGGTTGCCAAACGTCCCGATATGGCGGGACATGTCCCAGATTTGATCATCTTGTCCCTGGTCTTGGATAGGGCCTCACGGGACAATTTTCGCCCCTCATTTAGATCATCATGAACAAGTATGTAAATAAATAGGCAAGATATTAACAAATTAAAATCCTTACCACATGATATACTGTAAAATGGTGATTGTTTGTTGAAATTACAATAATAAAAACATAAATAGAATAACGAAAACATGTTACTAAAGGTTTAGTGTGTTTACATCATAGATTCTCAAAGTGGGTTCCTTACAGACTGCCTGGGGTTCCGCGAAAAACATTTAGAGAAAAATTTTTTCTAAATTTTTTAGAACTTGATTCTCAAGTCAGACAGAGCATTAAGTCTACTTTGGTATTTAGTTTTTATGGCAGTATAAAAAGAAAAACCGGTTTTGTATAGTTAGGTGGTGGGAAGTGGCAGCAATGTGTGAAGTGCTATTTTTACAATAGAAAGAAATTCGGGAATCAGATAGCTCCAAAAACTGACTAGTGATTCATACTAAATATGAATATAATTTTAGACACCAATAATATACTTTATACAAACGAGAAGGATAAGTTGGATGATGTGTCAACTATAAAAGCTATTTTGCATTGTAAATGGAATATAAATTTTCATTGCAAAGAATTTTACAGACAGATGATAGGAAATGAGAACCTTCTGGAAAAAGCTATGTCATCTGAGAAACACAATTAAAAGTTCATATTTTACTTATGTGCTTATGAATTACTTATTGTTTTATAGATATTGATCACTACTTATCTAAGTAAGTCTTGTTTTTTTAGGTTTTTTATATAACTATATTATAAAATATAAATTTTCCTAATATTTTTTTTTCTTCATATCCCATTAAAATACTTGTGTGATGTTTTTTGGCACACAAAATACTTGTCTATATATTTTTATATGTTAATTTGGATGTGTGTATATACTATATATGTATATATAAATATAACGATTATAAGCTAAGAGTTGAGAGATTTAAGATTTTCCTGGATTGCTTATCTTGAAATCTAGCAACCCTAAATCTTAATAATTTTTTAATTTAAGAAAATATTGCAAAAAAATGACTAAGATAGCGTCAAAGGAAAAATTAAAAAAATAAATCAATCATGCAATATGTCCATTGACTGCAGTAACAAATACTTCAACACACAATCGCAGGATATATCGTCTGTTACTATAGTTACTATATACGTAGTATAATTAAGTCATAAGCTTTCCATTTCACCAAAATCTTCTTCAGGTACATAGCACAAAATAAACAAATAAGTTGATACAAAATAAACAATGAGAACAGTTATGTAACAATTAAAATAATTAAATTAAGAGTAGAAATGAATAAGATTGACTGGGCTCTGATAGTGGAGGCTTAATGAGTTGTAAGAACTGTCAAAGTTTTACTTATTAACAATGGGTACTCTAATCAGGAAGTTTCGAACACTATTACCAAATATATGAACCGATGGTATGAATCGGTCAGTTCTTCAGGTTCAAATTAAACTCTCATTGCCAACGTTTCGGTCTTTATTTAAAACCCTTTTTATAGGCCTACAAAAACATAGGAAATATAAGAAATAATACAATCATTTAAAAATCAAACATACATAAAAGTGCAATTAGTTACAATTATGAAATTTCTATTGTTATTTCTTAATTGTAACTAATTGCACTTTTATGTATGTTTGATTTTTGAATGATTGTATTATTTCTTATATTTCCTCTGTTTTTGTAGGCCTATGAAGAAGGTTTTAAATAAAGACCGAAACGTTGGCAATGAGAGGTTAATTTGAACCTGAAGGACTGACCGAGTCCCGATAATCAGTCATATTTCATCAGTACATTTGAATGCATAGCAAACTGTACGTTGATGATTTGTTTTTGAATATAGAATAAGGAAAAACGAAATATATTTTAAATATGTTCAAATCATAACCCATAATCTTAAATTTACATTTCAGGCTAAAATAGATGTCATGCTTCAATTTGTTAATAGAAAATTATGTTTCATTATGATTCATTAGCTAAATTTTTACGGACAGGTAGATAAAGCTTGTCAACGTTGGAAAAATTCATAATTACTAATCTTCATTTTTGACATTGAAATTTGTTGTTCATATTTTTTGGAGAAGAATCAGAAAAGAGTTAACATGTTAACACAAAAAAAGAACTACTCCAGAAATTAAATTGAAGAAGAAAGATTTAAATATTTAAGGAAATAACAAATTCTATCTAATGGAACAGGAAGTGCAAGTGGATTAAGAGGTAATTTCCCAAAAGTGTGGTTTTTCCATCATTCATACTCCATAAGGACAAATTTGATTCATGTCATGGTATTGATAGCATATAGTGTCAATGAAGGACATGATTTCAATTTTACTGAACAACGGTATAAGATAAGAAAAAAAATGATGCAAATGCAATATTTTTAAAAACTGAAGTGAACTATATCAACTTTACTATAAGCGATCACAATATCAATCTCAATGATAATCAATTGAGTTCAAGTTTTATTTTAATGTTTATACCATGTAGACCAAATATTGAACTCTCTTAATAATTTTATATCTTTTTTTGAAAGTATATTCATTTGATCAGTTATAACACACTTAAAATCATTGATTTAAAAAAATGTGACATATTTTATCATGATTAAACTGATATGCTATTATTATTATTGGAAGTCGCCACTCCATCTGTTACATGGTTTTTCCAGTTTTGTCTTCAATATGAACAGATTCTATCATATGAACAGGGTCAGTCTGTCTGCTGCCAATTAATAAAAAAAGTCCAATAAACATATTTGATTGAAACATTGAGTGACATTTACCATAAGACGTTCTAAAGAAATGTACGCAAGTACAGGGATCAACGTGACAGAGCTCAAGGCTAGCAAGTCAAGGGTCAGGTTTGTCTTGTCCAAGCCTGATTGAATAGATAGAACTTAGAGAGCGAACTATGCTGTGCTGAAACAGAGTGGACGTGATGAAGGCCTTGGTTGAACTCAATGTTATAAGTTAGTTCACGAATATAGACAAGATAACCTTTGATATTTGTGCAGCAGATGTTACTTTGTTAAGTGGAACATTAAAACAATTAACAAACTTTAATTAATCAATCTTTACGCAATGCTCGACACCTGTTCAGAAGAAACAATATCTCTTTACTTTTTAATCAGTCGACTCAGTATTTTACCATAATACAATGAAAAATTAAAAGCCAAATAATATTTATATTATATTAGTAAGACATATTTTTACCCGATGAAGTAAAAATATATATGCTTTCTTTAAAAAACAATTAATAAATATTATGCATATGTGTCAAATTGTTAACAAAATAGAGAAACTGTTAATAAAATCTATAAAAACATTTACATATATACACCATTACGGAGAAATATATATATATGAAGAAAGAAATAAAAAGAACCGATCTAACTCACCTATCATTGATGTCCATCGTCATCAGGAGAACAGGTAGTTGGGTAAGTTTCAATAGTCATCAGTTAAGGTCGTTATTACCATGAAACCACATGTTCTTATAGAGTACAATAATGACCCACTCTTTGTTAATTTATTTGTGGCTAAATAACAGCAAAGTTTTTTGCCAGTCATCATTTAGGAATTTAGCAGAGAAATAAAATTTATTTGTAATCTGACTTTAGTCAAAAAAGTTACTTTTCCATAATGCCCAAAGACATAAGTTTCCATCTACAATATAGGATCCAATGTGACGTATAATATGGATTTTACAACATCAAATGGTGTTGGCTGTAGCGTGTTTACATCCTTTTGGATGTTGATATGTCTCTAATTAAATTTAATAGATCAAATATTATAAACA
This sequence comes from Hermatobates lingyangjiaoensis, assembly GCA_026182355.1. Taxonomy (NCBI): domain Eukaryota; kingdom Metazoa; phylum Arthropoda; class Insecta; order Hemiptera; family Hermatobatidae; genus Hermatobates; species Hermatobates lingyangjiaoensis. The sequence goes on along the minus strand of JAPFBL010001924.1, from coordinate 1,963,914 downwards.
TTAGTAACGGTCTCTTCAAACTTGATACTTTCGTCACGAGGGCAATAGCCTCTTCAAAGAGGGTTGACAGCTAGCGGATAGTTTTTTACTTTTTCTTACTGTACTCCTTTGTTTCCCCAAACATCCCTTTCTGGACATTAGTCCTTTCCTGCGCATTTAAAATACCACTCTTCCCTCCCACTCTTCTCAACTCCTCACCAGATGTTTTCTGCATCTAGTGTTCAGTTGGGTTTTTGACTCTCACAAAGACCGCTTGTTACAGTTGAAAGATCTTAGTCTTGTTTTCCCATTTCTTATTGTGGTTTGATCATTGGATACACATATATACTCATACAAACACTCAACCACAGAAACCACAAACACATACCCCTCAAGTTGGAAGGCCTACTCTTCAGTAGGAGCACTCACCAGGCTGTTTTCACCACCATCACGATCAGAAAGCGTTCCAGGAATTACTGTATCGTGACGTAACTACTCACAGGCCGTGCTTCTCGGGTAGATGCTATCATAGATCCACTCGTTCAGTGTTACATCCGCGAACGCCTGCCCCATGCGATGGAGTCACATCACATGACATCTGTGGGACTGCACTGACTTATTCCACGAAGAGTATCGCATATGCAGGTCTAAGAATAAAGAATAACAGATGAGCATCAGCCAAACAAATTCCAATAAAAAATGAGATATGGACAATACATACGTATATCGTATATCTTTATTAAAAAAGGGCTGAACAAAAATGAGTAGAGGAAACAAGGGCACTCTCGCATCATCGGATTAGCTGCTGCCACTTCAGAAGTCTACTTCTACCTGATGAAGTCGAAATATCGTAGGGAGTCAATCTGTGATATTTTATATTTCTTACTTAATATTCTGTGTAATAACATTATTAAAGAAGGTACTAGAGGAGGTACTCGACCTCATTTGAATATATGCTTACTATTTTACACACTCATTTTCAAAAACATGCAGACATAATCAAAAAAAGTCAGAAAATAATGCTGGAAACCTCAAATCATGGACATCTCTCAACATCTCGATCTCAGAATTATTTGTCATTGCTATAATTTGCTTAAATAAGTAAAAAAGAAAGTAATAGCAGTAAAAACAATGTAGCTTGCATGCTGGTACATATGTAGCTATCTTCTGTATGACTTGTTTTTTTTTTCATTTCCATGGTCTGTTCCATGAGTTAGTTGGAATCCATACTCAGCTAATGAAAGATTTTCATGATTAGATTAAATTATTGCACACTTCAGTCTATTCAAATAGTTATATACATTTTGCATATAATGTGCAAGAATTTTACTACCTTTTGACTATTGTTCTTGTTTGTAAGTTTATATTTCTCATTTGTGGTGTCCTAGTCTCAATAATTTTTTTTCCTCGCATTGATAATACTTTTATTTTTACAAAGTTACATTGGCTTCTTTATTTCTATGTCAAGTGACAGGCGTTGAGTTATTTCTGAATCTTTTATTGCCAATCTGGAACAAATCTGTTCTACGAACAAGGCCTGTATTCAAATTATTCCAAATAAATACATCCTTAATGTAGCATAAATGGTGATCTGTAACATAATTTGGGATAAGGTGCAATTGATTATTCCACTACTTAATTAAGACCAGGGAAAGCCAAATCCTACCTACCCAACTAAATCGTATGATCCTCATTTTAACGTCAGGAATCCACCAACGACCAACGACCAACGAGATTTTTGGGGTCAGGCAGTTCCAAGCCAGAGTCTTTCACCTGCTTGTCTGTTTGTTCTACTTTAATTGTTTAGGTCTGTGGGGTAGGTCGGTATGTTAGTTTCTGTCCTGTATATGGTGAGTATGTTTCGTGGTCGTATGGTCTTTGAGTCTAAAGTCGTCAGTTACGTTAATATGGTGATATGATTAGTCGGAGGGGGATTGGTTTCAGGGAATTTGAGGATTCCACAACCTATCCCAACTCTTTATAGGACCTTGCCTATTGCTACACATTTGACTGGTCTACATATTTATGACTACGTGCTATTGCTACACTACACAATACTCTCTTTCAGTCAAAAGGCTCTTTCAAATGACTGACTATTTTACTAATCCACAAATCTATCAATCGTTTCACTTATTTAGCAATAGTTAAAGTGTGGTCAGAAACTACTAATTAGTATATTTAGTATTATATTATATTAGTTTTATTATTTTTATTATATTAGTATACGACGTGCTCTGTACTTTTATAGAGCACAGAAATATTAGTGCTTTAGTTGGCTCGTTGGTTGGCTTTAGAGTATTACATGTAAGTGTGTCAGTACATGTCTTAATGTACTCCTCAAAAGGAGAGTCTATGTCAAGAATCGTTTTCAATGATATTTTTGGAAAACTGTATCATTTTTTCAAAACATTATCATTTTGAAATTAGGTCTTCAATTTTATTTACGTGTTTATATTTTATAATTATCAATTTACATAAAAATAAAAAACAACCTTTTTTCTCCATTTTTCATCTTAATTTTTTCTTCAAATATTACCTTTCTAATTAGTAGTACAATCAGGTAAATAGAATTTATGAAAAATAACCAGCATTTTTATTGATTCAAAATGGAAAAAAATATTTGCTCGTTATATTGTGCAAACCAATTTAATATTTAGTGAAAGGTTCTGTTCTGTTTCCAAACACGAGCATTTTTGTATATTAATATTTGTAAACTATAAATCATAATATGTTCATTACGTGTGGCTTTATATGTCATAGTACTGTTGACGTGTGTGTGTGAGGCACCTCTTGTGTGTGCCTTCCAAGCAATGATCAACTTGATTACTTGACCTCTCAGTCATAGGCATTAGTTTCCAGGCCCTTTGTGTGGTCTACAACATCAATCACTCTAAAATTTCGTATCACTTATTTTATTCTAATTAGTGGACATTTTATTTCATCGTAAAATACTTTCGTATTATACTTTTACATTTTTTGGAACATTCTATAGCTAATTTTCAACTGTATTTTGTATTATGTTTTACAATTGCTTAGTTCTGCTAATGTAATTATATCCCTAACTAATACCAATATCAAATAACCTTAAAATTACTGTTTTTCTGGCAGTTTTATTCATGTTTTGAATATTTGTTTGGTATAAAAAATAGATGTCAATGTATAATTTATAATTGTTTTCAGTTAAAAATTGTACACATTTTCTGTTTCTTCTCAATTTGTTTTATAAGAGGTCACTATTTTTTTCACTAAATGGTAGAAATTAGCATTTCATTACATTACAAATACGAATTATTTGTAAACTAAACTTAATTCCTTATGTTGTACTGATAACAGATTATTATTATTATTATTATTATTTGAGGGTGACTGTAGCACTGCGTTCTAAGAACTATTATACTTCCCCCCTTCTGTACTAAAGTACCCCAGTTAACTTCAGCAGCCCTAGAAAATTCAGCACTTTTACTGTGTCCAGTGGTAAAATTTCTTCTATCGTTTTGTTGAGTGTCCGGAATCACGTGCCCCTGTGAAGCCACGTGGCCTGACAATCAGCCAGCAGGCGCAAGAGTGTTTCTTCCTCTTTTTTGCTGAATCTGCAGAAACGATCAATGTAATGTCCATACTTCGCAGATGAGCATTTAATTTGCAGTGACTCATAAGTAATCCTGTTAAAATTCTTAAATTATTCCTGTTCCTTTCCATAGAATACTGGATTTGCCTATTCTCAAACTTATCGAGAAATATCTTTGTTTGTCCGTGTCCGTGTAGGGCATACCAATAATTCTTCCTGTTTTCTCTATTCTCTTTCCTAAAGAGTTTTTATATAGTATGTTTTCCTATACTACAGTATGGTTCTGGACCACAAGTTTGTCTACCCGTTCATTTCCCTCTACCCTCGCGAGTCCTAACACCCAGTAGAGAGAGTTCCTATTCCTCATTCCCAGGAGATTGAGTTTATTTTTGTAGTTGAGGTCAATCTTTGAACTCAATGCTTTGATTGCTGCTTGAATATCAGACATAATTGCTATATGTCTGTTCTTATATCCTTTATCAATGTTAAATTGTATGCATCTTTCGATGTCGTGGATTTCAGCCTGGAAGACATTAGTGTTCACAGGACTGTGCAGTCGGAGTCGGGACAAATCAGCTGTCTCAGACTCCGACTTCTCACCTATTAAATTACTTCTGTACTTCAAAAAGATACTAAATGATATATCATGATTAATTTGTCCCAGTAGGAATCTTTCCTTTCGGAGAAAGACATTGGCCATTTGATCGTGCAACACAAAATGTTTAGTTTAATACAAAATATCTGGCTCTGCCTATTCAGTGTTTCAGAAGATTAATAATTAAAAATCTGGATTAGCCTACACTCGACTTAACTGTAAGTAAATATCATATCAAACTTCTTGGCTATATACTGTCCTATTTAGATATAATATAAATGCATAAGAAGGAGATGTTTATTAGTCCTTCATTCCTGGTGTAGTACAAATAGTGTTAGAAACACTTATATTTGTATATGACACAGCTAAAAAATAATAATATCCTTGGTATTAAAGTAATAACCCTTTCGTAAAAACTAAGAAAAAAATTTCCTCTTACGGGAGAAAATGGCTTTTGTTCACATAGTGCATTTCATTCATGACCATCTGAAACACTACATGGTCAGTGGATCTGTTACATTTAATGTTGTTTATCTGACCAACTTCTACATTGAAGAATTAAGCCAACGTTTTTCTTTGGAGACTTCAAAATATTCCTATATTGTTTGAAAAATATAAGAAACATTTAACAAAAAATAACACAGAGAAATTAGCTTAAAATTAATATCCCTTTTGTAATATAGAACAACAGAGTCCATTTATTTAATATTACCCAACAATAATACTATTCGTAAACAAAAGGAAATATACATCCGATTATAAGTTTTGTTCAATGGTGCAACAAATTGATTGACTAGAGGATTTTATTAGACAAATCCATCATACCATGGATTTAGGCATAGGTAGTAGGACTCAGGTAAGGTGGTGTCTTAAAACCAGCTACCTTTGCCTCGTCCAAATCTGGAGGGTATGCCCCAAGGCCAAAATAATAAAATTGTTTTTAATTAATTAAAAGTATTAAAAATTTTAATACTTTAATTCTATAACTTAACAAATTATTTGCTCCTGGTAATAACATACCTTAGATAATGAAAAGAGTTTATAAGCATTACCAACAATCTACGGTTTCAATGTTGCTGGAGTAGATAAAGGAAGCACAAGTAGAGAGCGCCTTAGAAAATGTACTGACAAGGTTAAGAAATGTCATTTGTTTAGCTTTATCACATAACCTTTCTTCGAATCTTTTATGTTTGCCACATAAATTCGTCATGACAGAAGCTGTTTACTAGTGCATGCTATAGGTTGTTTTCATAATCGTTTAATTCAAAAAAGTGAACACCAGTCGGATGTAGAGTGTTTTAAACTTATATCCTGTTGTTCCAGTTTTAATTTTAATAATATAATATTCAGATATTACTAATTCCGCTCAGTCGTAACAGTAGGACAGTACAGATTAGAAGCGATACTGATGGGTGGTCGTATGTATATCTTTAATTGAAAGAGGAAGACAATGTCAGTAGATGAATGGATGGCTGGTCAGTTTGATATTTCCAGCAAAGCTACTTGATGTGGTCCGATCTGGGATGAGATAATATTAAAAGTGAGGTTGACACCAGAGCAGGGGGGGACTGAGTGGTGTGCAGGTTCTTTTCTGAACTCGCCCAAGCAGGCGCTCATTAGTGAGCACGAGGCTAGTCACAGTAGCTGTCCCGCTCTTCTACATGGTCCATTGCCCATGCTGGGTGACTGGGTGGTGAGCGATGAACAGGCTCCACCATGTGGCCACCTCTCACTGCTCCTTCTTTCTTAATTAGTCTTACATCCTTTTACTATTTCCACTCGAGAAGGTTAAACCATACATACGCACGCATAGTCCATGTTTACCAGTAATTATATTGATCAATTAGATTTGAATGTTCCTGAGTACTGGTACAATTATTGTACAACATTTTTGTTGTACAATTTTGATTATAAATACAACAAACAGTAATTCTTATTACAAACAGTAATTCTTATGATTATTGGAAGAAAATAACTCAATATCTCATCTGATAAGTGCTTCGTTATTAACAATTTATGGCAGTTCTTTTGTAGTATCAAGGCAATATGTTAAAACCTGAACAAATTCCAGAAATAAACACAAATTCATTGATATTATAGACGTTACTACTAAAAGTTGGTTGCTTTGTTTTTTGGAATCACTCTTTGCTTATCCATAATGTTTCATTTAAATTGTTTTAAAAGACTGTTTACATTGCAATGTTATCTACCATGAACTATATAACCGATGGTTAAATATTATTTGAATTAACACGAAGTTTTATTCACATAAAACAGAGCCAGTTTACCTGAAATTACCACTGCCATAATGATAAATTTATGAAAAATATCAATACTCTCCAAAACTAAACAAAATAACAAAATCTGGAGTGGCCCACTCTAGACTTTACTATAAGTGAACTTAATATCAAACTTCTTGGGTATATAATATATAATGTATCATTTAAGCAAAATATAATCGTCTAAATGGGATATGTTTATTAGTATTTCATTCCTGAGGAAGAACAATAGTGATTGATCCACTTATCAATAGATAAGCCTTTTTTTTATGTCACACAATTATTGGAACACAATCATTAGTATAACTATAGCAGTAATAACATTATGAAAAGCCAAAGTGAAAATTTGCTTATACGAAATAATTTCATACAAGAGAGCATGGCTTTTGCTCCAATAACCCATGCATCTCTTACATAGTTTTTCTGACCTCCTTCTACATTTAATACTTGAGACAAATTTTCCCATTTAGAACTTGAAAATGTTTTTAGTATTTTAAAAACATTACAATTTTTTTGTCTAAAATGTCATAAACATTTAAGAAGAAATGTCGTTTTCAGATCATTTTTAATTTAAGATGTAGGATAATTTCATTTATTATTTGGTTAATAATTTTTTTAAATTCTGAATAAAATCTACATTTTTGGTCTTTTAACAAATTATTATACTGTAAATTTTATGGCATTCTAGAGTTTTTTAAAAACTCACTTTTCCTTCCCTTGGTCAAAAATCGTAAAAACCAATTTACTCTGAGAGAATGTTATTTTTTCCCACGTGCTATACTCTGTTATAAGTTTAAAATAAATGTATATTGTGAAAAAATATGATGGTATTAGGAACTTTTGCATTCTTAAATCAAGTTCAAAGCCGACATTTCTTTATAATTTTAAATTTAAAAGCTGGAAGAGTGAAATTTTTAAAAATAATGGTATGAACTATTAGATTAAAACAGTGAAAAAACAGGAAATTAGACAGAAACATAGAAACCCTTCTATAGGACGAAAAAGTTCATTCCAAAAACTTCAATATTACCCAATAATAATGTTATTCATAAACGTAAAAAAATCAGCATCTGATATTAACCTTTGTAGAATGGTGCAACATATAGATTGATTAGAACATTTTGTTAGACACACCCATCATACCATAAAAATAATCAGACATTATATGTTTCATATGCTCTATTGTTGTTGATTTTTTACATATAAGAATGCTATTATTCTTACATCACATATAAGTCGTCAAATCAATTAAACAATTTTTCATTATACCTCTAAACATTATATTATTTCAGTAAATTCACTGACAAAAATGTCAATGTAAACAATGTAAAAAAATATCAAAAATTCCATAAAATTCATCCATCAAAGAATCTGGACCGTAGCGTGGTAACAAGCAATGCTAACACACTCAACCACCCACCCGCCCTCCCATACACCCACCCACACACACACACACACACACACACACACACACACACACACACACACACACACACACACACGCACACACACACATACATACACACGCACACATACATACACACACACACACACACACACACACACACACACACACACACACACACACTCACACATACACACACTCACTGACACACACACTCACACACACTCACTGACACACACACTCACACACACACACATACACACACACTCAATCACACTCACACACACGCACACACTCAGACACACACACACACACACACACACACACACACACACACATACATCATCGAGAAAACTTCATAAAACGACTTTTGGGACCCAAAACATGTAATTCCGTCAAAATCTCGAGATCAAATTTTTTCACGATCACTATACTTTACTTATAGTAAAGTGAAAAATGTTTGAATTACAAGCAGGTTTTATATTCATTTTCCTATTCCATGAAACATTCAGTAATGATAGTAGTAAGTAATGGTCAACATTTATTCAACGGAAATACACTCTACATAATTACATATAGTCATCTAAGCTAATAAATATTTCTTGCTAATTTGTTTGACAGTGTGTTACAGTGCAGATGTGTGTGTATGCTTGTGTGTGCATATCATTTTTTTTATTTTTTTGTGGAGCAAATTAATTTAAATGGTTGCTATTTAGACCACAGTGTTTTTTTTTTAATTTTTAGTCGATATATGATATCTATAATGTGTTATCCATTATAATATCTATTAATGATTGGACCTAGTTCTTTTTAAGAGTATATTCTGTTGTAGGGACTTACAAAGTTTTAGAACGTTACAGTAAGGTTGATAACTCATATATATATATTTCCCCTCATTCAAAATTACTATGAACAAACTATTAAGCTAGTTGATAGGCATTCTCTGTTTGGATTTATTTAACTATATCTGTTGTGTAGACGTACTATAAAGCTACAGCTAAAAGTATTATGAAACATAATCAATATAATCAAAATTGATGAATTTAATTTAATAATCAATTTAATGATTAATTATTTTAATGTAACTATATCCATTTTAACAGTGATAACAAAAATTAAATCATTGTTCTAAAACTATCTGACCATTATTGGAGTTAAGAGCTTAAGTGATGTAATTGTTGGTGTAACAATTCCTCTTACAATATTCTATGGTATGTTTTTGAAATTGTTATTTTTCAATGTACATATTAATGTAATACTTTATATAAAATTTTAAGTTTGTACATCACCAAAAGAAAGGGTTCTACTTAGTACCCGTTTTACAAAAAGAACAATGTGTCCATTTTCATTGTTTCCAAATCATTTGAATATTATAACATTATTTTGACTCAAAGAGCTATATTCATGTAAAATATCCTATGATTTGTCAAAATGTACGACTTGTGGTTTGTTTAAAGTATTCTCGTTGGCCAAATCCATTCAGGGGACTATAAAACTATAAATATTTAGATATTTTTGCAATCAATTTGATCTTGACTACTATATTTTAACTAAGCAAAACTTATAGTAAAGTTAATACATTGTATTCTAAATCAATTATCTATAGATCAAATAATTTCTGGGAGCAATATGAAAAAAGTTTTTCCATCTTGAAATTCAGTTATAATTATTATTTTTCATTTCTATTAAAATTTAAGTTTAAAATTGATTTAATTTCTATTTCTATTTATTATTATTATTAATTTTAAGTGAATTGCGGTATAAATTTATATAAATTTTGAATATAAAGAAGTATATTCAAAGTTCTTTGTTGCACTTAACATCTTACTTTAGTGCACTAGGCTTGTATTAGTGCAAGAAAGAAAAACTCAGAAATATTATTTACTTTAGATTAAAACAGGAGAAGATTGTTTTGAACAATTTCTGCTTGAAATAATACGTGACATATATTTGCTGTCATAATGAAGTAAGACGTAATTGTTAAGGTGTAGTGGGGGTTGTTTTGCCAGAAGAATGAATGTAAGTGAACTTTGTACCCTGTAGTTGGATTCAGGTCTCAACACGTCAGTTGTATTCGGGCTTCGCCAGACCAACTACATCAAAATTACGTCTCATCATGTTAAGGTATACTTATTTCTTCATGGATCATGTTCTATGATATTATTTTTCATAATTTTCTTTAAATATACTTTCACATGCATTATATACAATATTTTGTGCACAATACCTGTATTAAAAGTTAAATGAAATTTTTACTTCTTTTATTTTACTTCTTTTTGATTCACGAAGATCAGAATTTTAGTTAATAAGAATCTAGTTAATCTAGAATAATTTCTTTTCCGTACTTAAATAAAATTTATTATGATGGATTTAAAAATACACAATTAAATTTCTGAATTCAGTTCCAGTATATTGAACAATTACAATGAGCCGGTTTATATTCTCTACGTATTTTATGTTAGTTTTCAACCACTTACTAATTAGAGATTAATTTCCATCAATTATTTGTAACATTCTGCAAATGGCGTCTGAAATTTATTTATTTTGTGTAAATTAGGATGTCTTTAACTCGATACTATTAGATGATCTACAAAAATTCTTGAAATAGGTATAAAACAAATGTAAAATGATTATCTAATTAATAAAATACAATAAGATTTTTTACAAAATCATAGTTATAACTATCTAGTTGAATGCTTGATTCAAGCTTACCTCTGTTAACCTTTGAATGTTAAACCTGTAAGCTTGCCACCATCTTTGATTCCCATCTCTTCTCTTGTTCTGTCACTTTTCATCCCTGTCATACACATCTCTCTCCCTCCTTCTCTCTCTCACTCTATCTATCTATCTCACTCTCTCCTCTCCCTCTCTACACTATATCGCGCTCTCTCTTTCTTCTACTTCTCACTCTCACACCCTATATCACGCTGTCCTCTCACATTTCATTCTTGACCAATGAAACATTGTATTATTTCTATTGTTTTTTTCATTTTGTTTTCCTAATTTCAGTGACCTCTAAATCAGAGAGTTTTTATTATTCACCTGTTTCCTTATACAAATTAAATATATTGATTCAGATGCAATAATATATCGACCATTTGATAGAATAGGTGTGTTCCCTAATCGGGATTCGGTCAATTTTCTAGGATAAAAAATCAATCTCTCGTTGCCAACGTTTCGGTTTTATTTAAAACCTTTTCCATAGGCAGAAGTAAGAATTTTCTTCGTTAAAAAATTCTTACTTCTGCCTATGAAAAAGGTTTTAAATAAAACCGAAACGTTGGCAACGAGAGTTTGATTTTTTTTATCGTAGAAAATTGACGGAATCCCGATTACAGAATACACCTATATTGATTCAGTTATACAATTAGAGTTATACAAAAATACATATTTTTACATGTACTCGAAATGTATATGTGTTCGTATACACAATATAACATAGAAGTATGAGAATTATTCAAACTGTTTACATTATTAATTCTGAAAAGTCATTATATCAGAGTAGAAACATTTTATTGAAATCACCCCTGGAATTCATTCCAGGGGATCATATGTGTTCACTTCGAAGCAGCATGTAAAATAATCTACTGTGGTATTGTGTCTAACCCACATATACGTCCAACCATCAATATTTCATGATATCAATTTCTTTAAAATTTAATTTCTGAGAGAAGCATTGGTATTTTGTAAAATAATTAGATAATTATAAATCTGACATATACATTTCTAAATGTGAGATGTTTACTAGTTTTCATTCCTCTAAGTAATGCAGATAGTGACTGATACAGTTTTCAATATACAGGCTTTTTTTTGTAAATCACATAACATATGCGTATAATACAAATGGTATTACTTCAGCAGTAATAACACTTCTGTAAAACCAGAGTAAGATTTTGTGTTACAAAATAATCTCTTACAAGACAATTTGACTTTTGTTATGTCCTGTTAAATTTGATGTAGTTTATCTAAAATCCTTTTATATAAAATTTTAAGCCAAGTATTTCTATTTAAGACTACAGAACATTCCTATTTGGTGTGATAAACGTCAGAAAAATACCAGGGTAATGGAACCACCGAGAAGTTAGCTTAACAGTTATATACGTCCTATAATATATTCCTCATATTTCAATATTTCAATATTTCTGTGTCTTTCTGTGTGTTTCCTTCGTTTTTTATTTTATTGTAATATTTCATAAAGTTAATATGATTCATAAATATAAGAAAACCTACATCCTATATTAAGTTTTATTGATTATAAGTTTAAATGGATTGGAGCATTTCATTAGACAAATCCTTCTTACTACGGAAAGTATCAGAAATTTATGTTCATTGACGCGAATTTTTTACATGTAAGAATATTATTCTTCTCATTTCTCATATAAGTCATTAACTCATTTCAAATTATTTTGTTATACCTCTAAACAAAAATTTTATTTCAGTGGATTCACTTAAAAATTGTCTATGTCAAATACAAATATTGCAAGTAAACCATTAGTCCATCATCAATATTCAGTTTTTATAGCTTTATTACTCTTTGCCCTAATTGAAAATTCATGATTTTCTTATGAATTATTAATGATCTGTTCAATGTTTTATAAAGTTTCATTGCTTTTTAATGTGCCGTTTAGTTTTAAAAAAACATTTGTGAAAACAGAAAATGCACCTAACGCCTCTTTGGTTAATGTAATTGTAATAAAAGTTCTTGAAAGCCAAGGGCAATATTTCGTGTTAAAACTCCATTTTTTATAAAAAATTTTATCACAGCAGAACATTGCTTTGTTTCATTAGTACCCCGTTTCTATGGCTTTTCTAACTTAGTCTTTTTTCTAAGCAACCTTGAAGGTCCTTAAGGTCCATAGCCTTGATAGTTTTAGGTTAATTTTTCTCCTTCAGAAACGTATAAGGACCATTTTAATTGGATTTCTACTCTGAAATTTCTCCTTTACTCATCTTTAATGAATTAATGACAATATCATTAATGGCAGTTCCTTTGCATGTTATTGTCTTTCATAGCCATCACTAAATAGAGTATTCAGTGGGTAATCCATAACCAATCACAGGAATAGGATCGCAGTAGCACACCTCCTTGAGACCCTTCTTTAATTTTACAAATGTAAAATTAAATATGATATTATCATGTCATATTATTCATACTATCAGAATCATATTAATTATCATTAAAACATTTATTTTTTTTGATAAACCTCTAAATAATATTTTATTATGCCTAAAAAATGTCTAAGTCAATGTAAATAGTTTAAAGAAATGTAAATAAATCCTACAAAAGCGGCATGTGATCCATTATTCCCAGACGAATTTTCAGTTTTTATAGATATATTGCTTTTTGCTGTGATCGGAATTTTATGAATTTCTTTTTTTGGAAATTGCTGATTTTTTGGTTTAAGTTTCTGAGTGGTAATTGTATTTTCTATTTAATTTAACGTTAAAAAAGTTTTACTTAAAACAAAGTGTATCATAACACACCATTCGGGCAATGTGTTTTAAAAAAAAACAGTATTTCAAATCATCTCCAAATAAAGCACTATTTGAAGCGTAAATTCATTTTGATACGATAAACGGTGTGATTTCTATCTTTTTCATAACCTTTCAGATTAAATCATTAGTCAAGATTTTTACATACCTTATATCTAATATATCATATTCTAATCTATCAAATATCAAACATAATTCAATGATAAGGGCAAGTAGTTTAGGAGAAAAATATCTAAAAACACATTTTGGGCAAGAAAGCGAGCTCTTCATGATGCAATATTGTCCCTAATCAGTATCACTTTGTCCCTAAACTGTGTAAAATATCACTTCGATCCATCACGCGGTGTGAACTGGAGGATGCCCAGAACTTTTAGACACCTACTCACCCATACATACTCACACACATATGCACGCACAGTTACACCAAAAAAACGTCAAAAAATGATTGGGGACCTACAATAATGTAAATCAGTCAAAATCTTGGTAATTTATTAGATTAATAATACACATTGGTTATAGTAAAGGAATAAATTTGAGTGACCTGCATTCAACTTTGTTATAAGTAAAGATAATGAAATATAATATTAAACTTATAGATCAATAATGATTTCATTGGTTTTAAAGATAACAGCAGTTATCTTGTTTCTCAGTTTATTTTATCAGTTACATCAAATCTGAAAATATTGGTTTAGATAAATTAAAAAGTGGTTAACGTATTAGTTGTATGGTATCCAAATAAAAAACATACCCAAACTAACTCTAATAAGCTTTGAAGACAAAGTTGTCTGGGGATAAATGGATCAAAACTTACTTGGTATTTCCATCATGGAAAGTTTATTAAATGTTCTTCCATTAGATATTCTTTCAATAATGAAGTAGTTTTACTCTAATGAGACTGGTACAAAAGTAAAGTGCCTCTATAAAGTGTTCAAACAAAAAAATAGAACATAGTAATCATTTATAATGTTAATTTTTAGTCCATGTACATGTTTCCAAACGAATGCTCCTCATTGAATATTTTCCGGTTGGCAACGAAGTGATTGTAATTGATCACTAGGAATGGAAGAGTCCTAATTTCAAGAGAAGGGCTCTTGTCCTGTATACTGATGGTTCAAGAATTAATGACATTTAGGTAAAAATAAGTTTGTACCCATTTGGTTACCTAGACACGAAATAATAGAGGGAAAGAGATACTACAGGCATTTATCACTAACGTCTTGGGGATTTGTGTCGTTGGCAAAATGATCGCAATGGCGTCGCCAAAAGCAAACAATAACGCCCTCAGTTTTGTAGAAACTAAACACATAACAATCACTCCAGTTGGAGTCAACACATGGAGTTACGGGAACTGCAGGTAAATGGCATAGATGTTACGATTATAAAAAGAAGCAAGGTGAGGAATTTGGGTAGAGTCAAGCATAGTTTACCAGATACAAACTGTTCATTATTGCCGTCCCTTATGTTATTAGACAACAGGAGAGGGAATTGGGAGGAAGACTTTTGGTAAAAAATAAAATGGTGTTCACGAAATGCAAGTGCAAGAGGAAACTGGAACATGGAACATTGAGATAACTTTGATAAAATCTACCTCAACTTATCCCTCTCATAATGCTCTATTTTTAGTTATAATTTCATTCTGATATGTCAAATGGTATTGCTTGTATTCTACTCACAAGCTTTCAGATTGAATAATAAGTAAAAGATTTTCATTTTATTGGAAAAAATATTTTCATTTGGGAACACACATAGCCAAATTTTGGCCCGTTTTGATACCACACAATGAACATTCTATATTGGGAGTCCTGAATTTTGTTTAACTTAAATGTGTTTGAGAGTATAGAATCCTTAATAAGTACCTGACATCGTGCAGGCTTGGGTCCGACGGCTTAACGCACTCCTTATCCCTTTTCGTATAATATCTGACTCTGTCCCTTACATACCGGTTGTTTCCTATATCTCAACTACCTATTAACCGTTACTCTTTTTTTCCCTTTTCATATCTTTCACCTATAACCATCAGCATCACGGAGACTACCAGACTTATTTATTATACCTTTTGTTGATATAAGTCGTGGGAACCCGCCTCCGCGAGGTCCAACTTGGGCGTATCATGAGGACTGTGTCGTTTTCTCATTCGTGAGGATGCTGTTTGTTTCTTGTGAAAAAACAGGAACCTGGTCTGATTTAAGATATTATGAACGAAAGACTAAGATGCATGAATAAATCAAAACACGTTTAACGTCTTCTCCTAGCGAAAACGTGTTCAGATTTATTCAACTCCCTGGTAAATAAATCGAGGGCCAGAGTGAGTATTGAACCACGGATCTACCAGTCCTGAGCCGAGCACGTTGCCACTAGTCTAACCTGGCCCCTTTGTAAATGTATAAGTTAATATTGAAATGTAAAAGGAAACATGTAATCAAAAAGAGACGAAGTTAAAAACAATTGCATTCATGGCAGGTGAAACACTGAAACAATTGAAAGGCGGCTCGTGAATCGATTAACACACACATATACATATACGAAATACTGGATACAGAGGGCAACAAACGTTAAATTCCGTTGAAAACTTGATGCCAAAATTTTAACCTGAACGCAATACTTTCATTGTTCTATATGAGATGTAAAGACTAAATTAAAGTGAAACAATATTCTTAAATTGAATTACTTTTTTTTGTAAAATATTATATAATTTTAATAAAAGCAATACATATATTGCTAATATAAACGTTCATAACTTTATGTAAATCTTGTACAAACTTATGAACGTTGAATATATATTGTTATGCAAGCAATGCATGAAAATTATTTAACTTTTTCTAAACAACTCTAAGGGGATTCATTGAATGATATCCATTAATTACAGGAAGAATTATATATCCTAAATACCTAATAGCACAATTTATAACATATATTTTTAGGATTAAATTTAACATTTTTCTCCTAAAAAGTTTTAGGCTTAATACGAATCACAATGAAAATTCTCAGACTGTCAATATTCCTATGTATATGTAATGAAGTATTGTATCTCCTATTAGATGACTTAACTCAATCAAGGTATATAAAATTCATGTATATTATATAAAAAATATTACCAGCCCAATGAAATATATTTTGGTACTTATTGATTAAATTGGGACGAATCATTTAAACACGGTTATTAAATCAAAACAAAAAGAAAATCATTTTATCAAACAAAATAATATTGCTTGAATCCGTAAATAATGAAATATTTGTTGTTATTGTTATGAAATATTTTTAAAGAAACGCTGTGATCATCCTGTCGCCATCCATGCTAACAACTATAGACTATCCTTTAATGATTCCTTTAGGTTACAGATACTACGACAAGTTCACCCAGAGAGTAAAACTGGCACTTTACGAGCATCCGAAGAAGATGAGCATCCGGGTTTTTGAATGCGCGTTGCAATTTAGGTCAAAACATGAAAAGATGAAAAGAAAAGATTTGGAGCTGTTCAAATGGTTAGAGATTATATTTTATGTTATTTTTTCTATTTATTCCTTATTTGTTTATATTAGTTTCCAATTTTATTATTATTTTATTGTGTATTTTTTATTATTATTTGTAATTATTTTGTATTAATTTATTTATTATTATTATTATTTTTACATCTGATTTATTTGGGCATTTATTTTCTTTAATTATAAATTATTATTGATACAACTTTAGTTTTAACTTATAATATATTCTAATCATCTTCATTATTATTTAAGTATTTAATATTTATATTCCCGGATTTTCTTTAGTTTCAGTTATTTTCTTCTTAATATTCTTCAGTATTATAATTTTATAAATTTGTTTATTACTTATATTCCCTCTCTTTCTTCAGCTTCACTTATTATTCCTCAGCTCTTCACTTATCACTAGTTTATTTTTCTTAGTTGACTTTAACCGGGCACGCGTGTGACAACACTGTTGGTCTCCAACAAATCGCTTCGGAAGTGCGCTTGGTGTCCATATCTCTACACTCCTAATGACGGTTAACTGAAAATTAGAGACTATAAGTGTGTTCGCCCCTTTACTCTGTATCTATAGTTTACAGTGAAATTTATATATATATATTCAAAAAAGTTGGAAGGAGTCCTTCTTGAATACATATATTTGAAAACGCTATGTTTGATTTCACCTTAGTTAACTTCGTTGAATGTTTTTCCAAACTTAGTTAGTTAGTTAACTTAGTTAATTAATTGAAAACCTATTCTTCAATTCAAGATTTTTCAAATTAAAGATTAGATCACCATACTTCTTTTTAATTTGTATTTGACATGTTTCGGTGCTTCTTACATTTTCGGAATTATCATTTTTACAATACAGAAAAACAATTGATCAAGAAACTAAAAAACAAAGTTAAATTACACCACTTAAGTAAGCATAAGCAGGTTACACAGCTAGGTATCAAGTTGCAGTGTTGATGTCAGTTTGTATATGTCCTGAGGACTTTAATAGCAGGAGTGAATGTCCCACAACATATAAATATGGCACAATCAAAACATCTCAGCAGTCTGGAGCGGTAAAAAATAAAACAGTGCGGTAGAAAATTTAAAACAGGTTTTCGTAAATAATGGCTATAGTAACAGCGAATTCGAAAAAACTCTTAAAAAATATATTCATCAGAAAAATGAGACTATTGGGAAAAATTAAGTGACAAATAAAACTACCTACGAGATATATTATGAAAACCAGTTTTCTGACAATTACAAGACCGACGAAAGAATACTTAGAACTATATTAAAGAATAATGCCAAGTGCAAGAAACAAGAAGACAAAATCCAACTTATTATTTTCGACAAAAACAAAACTACTGCACAACTTATATGAAGCCAGCATGAGAGAAAACAGCCTTTGAAACTGACGAACCTAGTATATGAATTTCACTGTTTAATACAAAACTGTGAGTTCTTAAATTTCTCACATATAGGATCTACCGTCACTACCCTTTCTAGAATGCACCTGGTTTCAGGGACCCCCAAAAGAACATCTAAAACAGATGCATAAAACAAAAATTATGTACGTGAACTGTTCAGTGTCACGTGTTCATTCAGACTACAGGTGTTGTTAAAATCCACATACTATTTTTCTTTGAAAAATAATTCGTAATATAATACTTAGTTTTTCTGTTTCAAAATTTATACTTCTGCCTTTGAAAAAGGTTTTAAATAAAGACCGAAGCGTTGGCAATAAGAGTTTAATTTGAACCTGAAGAACTGACCGAGTCCCGATAAACTTTAGTTTTGTTTCTATTCCACGGTCGATACTTTTATCAATATATATATATGTATTATATTACTTACTACAGTAAGAAATCACAAAAAAGACTAACCTTTCAACCAAAACATGTGGTTTTCGTCAGAGTCAAATTGATGCAGTATCAGTTTGACTCTGACAAACACCGCTTTTTAGGGGGTTGAATGATCTTAGTCTTTTTTGTGATTTCTTATCGTAATCTAGACGTTAATCAATGATAAAACCACAATTATTTCTCCCATTTATTATTGTGGTTTGATGATATAAATATATATAAATATAAATTTAAGTTATATAATAATAGCAAGATTTCACATAAACACGTGAAATTCCAATCAATCATCAAACCACAACATAAAATGGGGAAAAAGATACTAGAATCTTTCTACCCCAACAAGCAGTCTTCGTCAGAGTCAAAACCCAACTGATTATTTATATATATATATATATATATTTCTCTGACGACGTGAAAACGAAAGGCCTTAGAGCGACTATCTTCTCTAATTTGTGGTGAGTTACCTGAATATATATATATATATATATATATATATATATATATATATATGTGTGTGTGTGTGTTTGTATGTATGTATGCATGTATGTATATGGTGTGTGTTTGTATGTGTGGGTGGGTGTATGTACGATTATGTCTAAATGCATGCTTGTTAGAAGGTAAGAAGAAAAAGGTTAATTATGCATTAACTCAAATTCATGATTGATAATGACAGCTTGTTCAATAAAAATGAAAAATTGTTTCTTATATTGTAAGAAACGTATTTAATGATTTGTCGGAATCCATTTTTATATGTATTATATATATTTTTATATGCTTGATGATGTACTGTAATTGAATGAGGAACTAAATCTTAGATTTTCTTGTGTTATATAGATATTATTAGGTTCTTTTGTTCTTTTATTTTAAGATGATAAATGCACATATTTTCTGAAATCATATGATTGAATTGATTTACTCAAGTATAAAAAAGCCGTGGTTACATAAGCGCTGCTGTTGGCCTTTCAGTTCTTTTTTGATCTTCCGTTTTTTTTATCTTGAGTAAATTTCTGTGAAGCAATAGAGGTAATCATTTTTCACGGCGTTTAGTGACTACTGTTAGTGGGAGAAAGGACAAAGGGTTGGTTTGTGAATCGTAGTGGGGGCTGGAAGACGGTCGCCGCCGACGATTCAACTAGACTGTATAAAAGACGTAAAGAAAGAAAGCTTGGTGGAGAAGGATTCGACTTGGTGGTCGAGGGAGAGCGATCAATCATTTTCACGCATACACTCGCCCACGGCCAAACACACCTCTCATTTATCTACCGTTACTCACTCTCAGTCAACCTCCCACCTTCACTTACCACCTAGGGTAATTGTTACTTTTTTTTTTTTTTTTTAGAAATATATTTTATGCGGGTAAATTATTCTTTTCTCATTTGCTTCTAATAGGCACAAATAAACTTGAACTCTAACCAATGGATGAGAACGAAAACAACAACCGTATATCACGGCTGCAGAGCACAATTTGATATGTTCCTGTAATATTTTATGTTAATTTCACCAATACCTCGTAATCTTTTTTAAGAATTATTAAAAATAATACAACTACAAAAATACATTACAACTTTTTTTATTTTATTTTTACCCCTCAGTATTACACTAACCATGTACATTTTTCTATGATTATACCTATATTGAAGGTAATTGCTAATTTCATGGTCATAATACATTATTACTGAAAATTAGCTGCGTGTTATTTAACATTTTTCAACAAAGTTTTTTTCATACGTGTTTTAATCCGTTTGTATCACTACTACTTTATCATCTTTACTACTTAAGTTATCATTTGATTAAATTATTTTATGCAGTTATTTAATTTTGGAATAATTATAGTCTGCATTGATTTGTTTCTTGCCACTTCCCTGAGATAGTGGAATACAAATAGGGTTATCTAATATTGTAATATAATAAGATTAATAAATGATAAAAATCACATTTCATTATGAATTCATTCTATCAATGGTCTATTCTTGAGTATCTACCAGAGAGCCAGTAGGAGAACAAATTTGTTATATTCTAAAATTTTTAAAATATTTCCTCTGTGAGAAAACCTTTTTGAATAAAAAATATTCCATTGTCTTTTTTGAAAGCTGTATTTCTGCAAGTTTGGGAACCAAGTATTCAGAAGTTTAATGGAAAGATTCTAATTTACCTAATCCTAATTGACCTCATTCATCAAGCGGTTAATAATTCTGAAATTACCATGGAAAAGCTAAAGACCTAGAATAATAGCTATAAGAAAGAACTGCAGTGAATTTACACTTTTTTTCTGAACTCGTTTATGACGTGTATTATTACTACTCTTTCAGTATAACTTCATTACAGACAGACTTTACATTATATTCAGCGAGAATAGTGGCTGTTTAGGGTTGTTTTGACACCACGATACGTACTTGGATATACAATCTGTATGGCGTCTGCGAGAGTCAGTAACTTGGAATAATGGCCCCACTTTCTTCTAAACTTGTTGGATTCTATGGTTTATTAATTATGTTTATTTTATGGTTTATTGGTGGGTGAATGATAAAACTTGTTTGTCTAAATTTGCTAAAATTATGCTTTTCTTACAATTATAGCTTTTTCACCAAATAATCTGCTCTTAACACCACCTCTTTTAATTTTCGGTGTCAAGAGGTATGCAGACGTAATAAAACTGAAACTATAGTTCTGATAAATGTAGAATCAATGTTTTATTTTATTTGGATTCAATTAAATAAAGTATTACGGTCATTACAGTCATTTTCTTTTCAGTTTAGACATCGATTTCTGAAGAATTATTTTGAGGAAGATTGAACAAAACACATTGGGTATTTTCTCTTTGCACCCTAGTAGAAAATAGATATGCAATATTTTAAAACATTCCTGTTTCTTTTTTTCTATATATATCTTCCTAAAGATAAACTCTTAAATAAATAAACCTTTTTCTTGCAAACAAAATACGATATTATTTTGAATATTACTTCTACACTCACACAATATATCTTAAAAAAACCATTAGATGCCAAGATTTATACTTCGCAACATTTATTATGATAAATTGGAGTCGGGTTTAGCCGTCTAAAACTCCAGACCTGAGGTCAACTGCAGCATCTTGAGTTGACAGGCCCATTAATTATCTATTTCTATCGAGTTGCATTCAATTCATTCTACTGTAGACAGATATCATATATTAAATATGAAGGTAATTTCATCCCCTAAATTTGAGTGTAGTAAACAATATTACATCAGAATTCTGATATAAGGGTGATTTAAAAATTATGACTCTATTTGATTTTCAGTTGACATCAGATTACAATTTTTTTCAAGTAAAAAACTTAGATATAGAAAAAGAAAATTAAACAAGGTATAATAACTTAAACACATATGTGTTCGTTTCAATTATCAGTAGCATTGTTATTCTCCTAATAACGTTCTGTTGAAAGCAAGCAGTACTAGTGTTAGCTGGCATCATTCCAGTTGGCCTACTAGCGAGAGAAAGAGAGGTCATTTACCGAAGAAATTAAGAAGTCGGTAGAGAAACTGGACACTCAGAAGAGAGAAGGTGTATCCTTGCCTGATGGCAAGAGGTGTGGGAACACAATATAAGAGAGCGCTGGACGTTTCAGGTAATTAGAGATGTCCAATTTTGGGTTGAGAGTGGTCATGGATAGGTGGGGTATTACCTGGCAAATTTCTCAGCGGACATGGATACTTCTGCGCTTACCTATACAAGACAGAAAAGCACAAGACATCCGAGTGCCTGTATTGCTCATCAGTAGACGATGTAGAGCATACATTCTATTCGTGCAAAAAATGGAATAGCCAGAAGAGTGACTTGGTGAAGATAATCGGTATATCTCCTTAGAAACTATTATGGTCAAGATGATCCAGAGAGCTGAGGCATAGAAAATGGTAGACTGGCTGGTCAAAAATATCTTCACAATCAAAAAGCAAGTCCTGGAATAGCAAATTCTAACTCTAAAGTAAGACTGCCTTACCTAAGGAAAAAAATGGCCAAGTCTGAGGTAATGTGGAAAACGGTTCCAGTCTAGTGTCCTAGTAGAAAAGGGAGTGTTTTAGTCGGTACTCTGGTTTAACAGAGACCCCAGTACTATGTGCGTAAATGCATTTCACAACCTTACAAAAAAAAATTATAAGAAATAATAAGAAATCCTAAAGTAAGACTGCCTTACCTAAGGAAAAGAATGGTATAGAATGAGGTAATAAGAAAAACTGTTCCAGGCTATGTCTTAGAAGAAATGGGGGTGTTTTAGTTGGTAGTCTGGTTTAACTGGGAGCCCAGCACAATGTGTGTAAATGAATTTCACCTCATTACAAAAAAAAAACAAGTTCCGTGAATAGATCACATTTATAAATATTACCATTTTGAAAAACAATGAAGGATAGGAATTATTGAAAGAGTACTATTGTTTGAATAGTTTCGTTCACGGAAAATAAACTATTATCATTACTGAATAAGAATGTTACGACTAATGCAGCCTCTAATCCTTTTTCTCACACTTAACTAATTCAAATATCAACAGGAGTTAAAATTCTCTCATATAAATACATGTGGTCAAATTCGCAACATCTGTCAAGACTATTTATAAAAATTCATCTTCTGTAGGTTGAAAACGTTTTATTAAAAATGTTCTGTAGGTAAAGATGTATATAAAACTTCATATACTTATTGCCATGGAATAGAACAGAACAGAATAACAAATTTCTAAGAAAACGGTTAGTTTTTTAGGGCCAAATCAAACATTTCATTCTAACACATTTTGATTTTAAATAAACCACCGTAAGAAATTCAAAAATAGGTCTAAGATTATTCGATCAAAATAACCGATCTTCGTCCGAACCACCCGGTGAATTCACTGGAGAAGGGGACATGTGGTGTCATATTAGAAGACGAGATATATAATTAGTAAAGAAAAAAAAGACAAAAGCCTAAAAAATTTGGGTTAAAAAAAGGAATAGGAGAAGAAAAGTAAAAAATGATCTGAATGATGCTGTTGAACTGGCAGACAGGGTTATAGCTGTCATCAATATAAATGTATATTTTACATCAATTTTTTGATGGTGTATATAATATTTTATTTATGCCTATGAAATTTTATATATAAATGTTCAAAATAAGGACATTTTTCTTAACATCATTGACATGTTTTACATAATCACTAATATGTTTTGACTTTTATCAAATTTATAGCTTCATTCTCATTATTGATATGCAAAAATAAATCACAACTATTGAACTAATATAACCTAAAACTTTATATAAAATACTCCATTCATATTTATAATGCATGATAAACATAAAACAAAATTAGAATATTTTATGAAAAAATTTTGGAGTAAAAATTACCACTATAAAGTTCTATCTTCAGGATATGGTCAGAGTCTTCTAAAACAATGTTTCTATTTTGTTTATAACTGAAAAAAATGAATATAGACACGTTATAATAAATGACCTATTAAATTGAATTCCAAAATTTAAAGAAAAATCGATAATATGTGAACATGTTACCGATATTAAAAACAATAAAAAGTACCTTGATTTCAGCGAGTTTATAATATTTCACTCGCCCTATAATATTTCTCTACCGCTCTAGATATTTGCATAGTAACTTCTTTTCTTTTTTTGTTGCTTTCCTAAAAGCCAAGTAAAGTGTTCATAAAAAAAATAAATCAAGAGATTTAAAATCATTTACAGGTTTTGAGGTCCCGAAAAGTTCTTCTTTGACGTTTTTTCGATATTGCTTATATATATATATAACAAAAGTGAGTTGACTGTCGTCCCTCCGTCAACTCACTTCTTCTCCTGAGGACGACCGCTATTACGGTCGAAATATTGACAAGTGAGTCTTTGTTATGTATTGTCTATGTGTCACAGTTTATTTTAAGTGTAATCTGTCCTGCCGGACCGTTTCTGTTTATCATGGTATATTTATATAGATATATATATATATATATATATATATAATATATATATTTATATAAATATATATTGTAAATATATATATATGATTTGTTGAAATAGTGACCAATAGGAGAGTAGAGTTAGTAGGTACATGCGTGCAGTCCCAGTTATCTGCTGCCCAGCGAAGCCTTCGTTATTCCGCCAATGGTTATAGAGGTTGCACAGACCCTCTGTGAAATAAGATTATAGGAAGAAAACACGAGCCTCACTTTGCAGTGAAAACCTGTTCCCTTTCTATTATTGTTTTTTGTGGTGGTTGGGTGTTGTTTTTGGCTATTATCTGCTACGGAAATTGATTCATTTTAACTGATACTCCCATTTATCTTCGATGAAATGGTCACCATTTCAACGAATCATATTTCTTTTCCCGGACAACTCATAAAAAACTGTATATATATATTAAAGTTAGCAGCATTTTCTGCGTTGAATAACATCTTACTGATGTTTTCTAGTTTCCTGACTAGTTTGCGGTGATTTAATGGCATGTTCCAAAAGATATCTGGTAACGACATAAAGTAACGATATTGTAGAACGCTAAACATTTAATATCTACTATAATATGAATAAGGCTAAGAAATTACTTGAAAATTGAATACACCAGCTTTCGGTTCACGTCAGCTATCATCAGGTAAAAACATTAAAAAAATTGATAAAAGAAACAAATGATACTATACTAACAGCTGTTAATAACTAACTGGGAGTGGAAGCACTCCAATATTGTCGTAGATATTAAAGCTTTTATATAGTGTTTAGTGGTCTACGTATCGTCATTTCATATCATCAGTAGAACTACTTTGGAAAATACCAGTAAATCACTGTAAACTAGTCAGGAAACTATAAAAAATCAGTAAGAAAATAGTAAACTTGGAAGCTGCTGATAACTTCAATAATACTTGTTTGAGAGAAGACCTTCTGCTATCAGACACCAGTGATCAAACCACAATAAGAAAATGGGAAAACAAGACTAAGATCTTTCAACCGTAACAAGCGGTCTTCGTCAGAGTCAAAAACCCAACTTGCTTGTTACGGTTTAAAGATCTTAGTCTTGTTTTCCCATTTTCTTATTGTGGTTTGATCATTGATTGTTATTTCACATGTTTATGTGAAAGCTTTTTATAAATTATATAATAAATAATAATAAATTATATATATATATATATATATATATATATCAATGATGAAGCCACAAAAAGCAATATGAAATATATATATGTATATATCGATTGTACATATTTACCCAAAAATGGGCTTTATTGTGTAGATGTATTCTTTTATATGATGAGAAAGCAACTTTTTTGACCAACATATTTTTATAGGCAACTTTTTTTCTCTTAAACTACTAAATCCAGAGGCTTAAAATTTTGGCATCATCATGAAAGTAACGGATGATATGCGAAAACATTTTCAGATTTTGAAAACTACAAGGAAGATTTCTTTTTTTGGGGGGAAATGTGAATTGTTTGACTTATGATAGAATCTGAGAGATTTTGAAGAGAATACAACTCACAAGTTCCATTTTACAAGTGAATATTACTCATAAACTTTAAGAATCTGTGTGAGACTAAATTTTACCTGTTAAAATGACATCTATTGAATAGAAGAGGGGGTTTTGGAAACATGCTAAATGTATAAGGAGGAAGGGGCAAAGTGGAGAAAAGCACTTTAATGGTAGTGCCAAGTTTGTGGTTGACTAGTGAGTAGCCTGTGACAGTATATGAAGATTTGATGGATAAGGAAGTGGGAATGGAAAAAGTGGTTTTGAGTGGAGGGGGGGGGGGTGGTGACAATTTCTCCAAAACCAATATTTTTGTCAGGAAAGGTGGAGGATCGCCTCGTTCTAGATATTTAAACTTTCTCACTCAGTACACCCATTCATAACACATACACCCTCCAATCATACTACTTATAAATACCCAGAACAATGGCTATACTTTTTTTAAATCATTAATGCCTAAATATACTGTTGTAGTTCAATCAAATGATAATCTTAGATAATTTTAACTTTTAGTAATTACAGTAATACTAGTTGTTTGTTTCTTACTGTCTTTTAAAGGACTAAAGAACTTTGATAGTGTAGGTTCAAGAAATATGAATATAATTTACCACTCCTAATTACAAAAATATGAATACCAGTTTCAACATTTCTTGTAGGACTGACAGGCACGTTTACAAACGTTTGGAGGCTGCTTAACACCAATCAATGTTAGGAAAGAATGCATTAAATTGTAAGTATGACTAAAGTAAAGAAACTTAAGACGAATTTGTTTTAATATTATTTAGCATTCCTTAGCCTTCCGGCCCTTACCGTGCAAAAGGGCAAACAGACTGATACCTTTTTACGTGAAAGCTCTTTTCTTTCTTAGCGGCGATAGATCATCGCTCCTATTCTATTGATTAGTTGTAGATGACTTACAGAATATTCCATATAATGATCGCTATGATACTCAAGGATATAAAAAAACCTCTTATTAGTAGAAGAATCGTGCTTAATGGCATTAACTTTCAGATGATGAAGCATGCGCCTTAAATTGTAGACAATTTGGTAATAAAGAAACATTTGGGTATTCATCTACATGAAACGGTATTTATCTCATTCAGAAAGAAAGGGAAAAGATTAACATAAAACTGAGAAAGTTGCAGACATACACTTAGAGGTGCTTTAGATAAGAGATTTAAATGGAAAAGTAATTTAGCAGCTACAATATTTCAAGATCAAAAGTAATGTTCTACTGTAAGATATTATTCTCTAGAGCAGTGTTTCCCAAAGTGGGTGGTACCGCCCCTCTGGGGGCGGTGATTTGATATCGGGGGGGCGGTAATGCAAAAAAGAACGGCGATTATATTTCCATAAATTGAAATTGTTCATGCAATATAATTTCTAAATTTAAGTGAAAACACGACTTGTAAACTTCTAGGAAACAGTTTCTTAAATTTTTTTGTTTTGATAATTCACTTTTTTGTTAAAAGTATATTCTCATTGGTTGTGTGATATTCAATATAAGCGTGTGTATTGATATAAAATCAGGAGAACTGAATCAATCAGTATCAATACTACCTCCTGGATTGAAAAACTGATAAACATTTATCTCCCAGTTATACATTTAAAACTTAGTGATAATTTTTTTATTTATTTTACAAAGTAAACAGAATAAAATATCAAGAAAAAAATAATACAAATAAACGTTAATAGTTTGACCTGTATGTTGGTTAGATACAATGGCATTCATAAATTATTTTACAGAGTGCCTCAAAGTAAATACAAATGATCATTGAATGATATTCTTTCTGATTTCAATAAAAGACTTCATTCTGATATAGTAATGGGTCATAAATTAATTATAAAATCACTGAAAAAAATTGATTTTATTGTGAGTGGCTGGAACAAGTGAATATTTTGAATAATTGAGTCAACAACTTCGAAGGTTTTTGGAACCATACATTATCATGCTGTCTCGAGCATTTTTGAACTAGACACCTCAGCTTCTAAGGAGTGGAACTGAAAATATGGTAGGTCAAGAAGAAAGCAGTTAAAGGCTGTCAACTGTCTTATATTAGACAACCTTGTCTAATTGAGTTAAAAAAAAAATCATTTCAACTTACAATTTATACTGAATACTTATATACACAGTGAGTGTATAAAAATATATGTAGACCAACTATTAGAAATTTTCTTGTTAACTACAATGAATAAAAGTTGTAGCTGATATCATACGAAGAATTCACCTTCCACCTCTTTCCACCGTTTCTACCAAACAGACGAACCTCTTTCTGTAAAAGGTGGAAACGTCTGATCACATTAGATATGAATGCAGGCTGATCCTCGAGGAATGGGTGCAAAATCATACTTGTTACTATTGAAGTAAGGGACACGTGTCTACTTACATTTAAGAAGGATTTTAAAGAACTTAAAATCTGGTATGCCAGGTATGCCAGGTATGCCAGGTATGCCAGTGACGCGTTTGAGAGGGATTCCGATGTGATTCAGACCCTTTCTGTTAACCAAAAATTTTGTTAAAATGTAATATTGATCACTGTTTTCACATTAATTATAGCTAATAAAATGTTTATAGACATATTTAAGCAAAGAATACAGAATGAGTTAAAATTAATTTGTAAACACATTAGATAAAAAAAATGAGTTAGTTTTTAGCGATTTGGATATTATATTGACTTATAGGAAAGTTGAATAACGGCCACACCAGATTTTTTGTTATATACTTTTCTTCAGAGTCATGATTGTCATATTTACCGGATTGGATGGCACATTGTAATTAAGTGTGAACTTCTTCGGTTGTTTAAACACTATTTTTTTTGTTACATGTACACAATTAGTAGAGTAGAGAAATTATAAGGGTCATTGACGAAATTACAGAAAAACATGAATAATAGTTTTCTTACTGTAATTTTTCTTTTTTTTTATGTAAATTATTGTACATGTGATAACGTTTGATGATTAAGTTTTGACTGATTGACACATTTTGAGTCCTCTGAATCCAGTTAAATGTTCTCTTGCCGACGTCTGTATGTGTGCGCCGGCATTTATCTAAAAGACTGTGAACTCAACGGAGGTTACTCGGTATAATTGATCAAATTAATACTACACACAAAATAGCCCGTATGATGTAAATGCTGTATATAATAAGCACTATAAGGGATAGCAAATGAACCATAGTGCTTATTATATTCTACAGTGTGTGATGGATTGTGTCCAAGAAATGTTAAGATTGCTTTAGTAAATATAAATGACAGGTATATAATTCTTATTGTGTTCAGAAAATCCACTATTTGAGAAGTTTTGAAGCATAGAAAAAATATTTTTTTGTTCCTTAAAACCAAATGTCAGCCAATTCTAAGTCATTTTACCGGGGATTCAATAAACTTAAAATTCTACCGTAGTGCAATAATTTATTATGTGCTATTTACTCATTGTAGGTTAAAAAGTTAATGAAATGGTCTCCACATATAAGTTTTTAGTTAACACTACGTAGTAGAAACGCGTTGTTTATACCATTAAATGTTTATATGTGGAGACCATTTCATTAACTTTTTACCCTACAAACTTAAAATTGTCTATTAGGTATTGTTTAACTACTTATATCCATTACCATAGTTATTAGAATAATAATATTACATTAAGCAGTAGAACTACTTGGTTGCAAAGAAGATATGATAAATAGACATCTTTATAAGGCATGCCATATCTATCTGAATGGCAAGTAAACAGAGGCAGATCCAATAACGTCTCCAAGAAATCATTTTGTTTTGTTATTTGGCTATTGAAGAAGGTTTTGTTAACACAACTTCAAACATGGCGAATCAGAACAAATTTATAAACTTTAAATCTCAGTATGGAATGCATTACCATGCATAACACAAGAAGAATTAATAAACGAATGTAGGTATGGAAGCTACCACAACTCTATTTGTGACAAGAAGAAACTGCCCACAGGGAGGAGTTGTATCCCCTCTGTTGTGTTGATAGTTCTAGAAAATCTTTTGAATACTGCAAATAATAAATATTCGAATACACAAAATTATTGAGACAATCATGCTGTTTGAAGGGGAGTAATGCTTGTTTGAATTTGCGAAAAAAAGTAGATCTCCAAGACCTATTCATTGAAAATTCTAATTAGAACTGTAGAATAACTTACTAGAACTCAAATATCTTGTAGTTTATATATTAGCTAGCAGCTCAGTTTATTAATGAATGAAACATGCCAGATCATGTTTCATGTATGTTACAACTAATAAAATGGATACAGATACCCTAAAAACAAAGGAAATCATTAAATTGATTATTTATGACTTCAATAATAAATTACCAGAGTGTCTGAAATTACATATACACGATAGCCACATCAAAATAAAAAACAAAAGTGTGTTGATTGTCAACATGTTTGATATCATATTAACTTATTGTAAAGTGAGTGTATGCCATTCCAGATTTTCTGTTCCACCTATATTTTTGGTTAAATTTTCATTTGTCTATTTAAAAAACAATGCTTGAAAACAATTTTTTTTACGTTTACTAGTTTATGAGAGAATGTAAACTTAAAAATTAAACAGTACATATATAAATTAGAATTATCATCTATATATAAGATGATTATAAATGGCATCTTATTAAAATGCTGAAAATAAGGTGATATTTAGCTGAGAATATTCAATTAATTATAAAACCGAATAATATTATTATATTATTAATTCAATAATTTCAAAAGTATTTGCTTAATTACCATTTTAATACCAAAATTATTTATATTTGATTTTTTAGCACTAGTTATTTTCAAAGTGAATATGGTCTTTCAAATTCAATTTGTATTCCTCTCGGTTTCCAAAGTAACCTTTTCTTTATTACAACTATACATTGTTCATCAAACAACTATATCGCCATGGAACAGGAAATGTTCCCAATTTCCTAGTGGGCCAGTCGAAGTCCGTCCAGAACAATTCTAGTTCTTCACTTCTTAGCACTCCATTAGTAGGAGAGAGGTGACACTGACTATCCTATACTAGTATAAGCTGATTTAACAATGATTCAAGCGATTATTGCTGTTTTATAGCACCTTACTCAATCAAGTTTAACTGTTTAGTGTCTTTCCAGAGAACATTAAATTATATTATTAATGATATTATATTATTGTAATTGAAAATTTAACCTTATATTGGACATGAAACCTATTGGTTATTTCTTATCATAACTAAGAACGTTCATTTTATATTAAAAAAAAAAAAAAAAAAAAAAATGCGACGTTTTTTCAAACTCCCTTATGGATTGGTGAATACAAGTTTTTTTCATCTCCCAAATTAAAAAATATAAGGTAAATTTGATTATAACTTGGTGTCATTAGTACTAGTGGCAAGTACGATAACTGTACTGAGGTCACTCTGAATACGTACTCAATACTATACAATGAATTTTGATAATTATGCCTGGATTAGGTAAATTGTTTCTCATTTAAAATATTTGCAGTGTTTTATCTTTCCTGAATGCCATTTTGGCTGCAATTTTATTATCAGTTTAGTATTTACTGGTCAGGTTACAGCTTGTAAAAATGTATTGTGTGTTCCATTCTGAAAGAAATTATATACTTCATTAGATCTCTTTGACTCTTAGGTATTTTACAAAATAAATTTGATCAATAAAACACATATTCATCAGGCTATTAACATGTACAAACTGTACGACCACATCAAAGCAAATAAAATTTCTAACGTAGTGCAACCAGTTATTATGTGGTATTTACTCATTGTAGGGTAAAAAGCTAATTAAATGGTCTCCACATATAAAAATTTAATGGTATAAATAACGCGTTTCGAACACTTAGTGTTCTTCCTTAGGCATTAACTAAGGGTGAGTGTCTGTAGTACAACTGAGCTTTTTACTGTAGCTTTTTACCCTACAACAAGTAAAGTTCTGTATTTTCCAGTATATACTAGAATGAAATTATTACTTCGACTTGTTTTTTCTTTTAATAAAAAAAAGGGTAGATTTAGAATTCTAAGGAGATTGAATATATATGGATTTGCTAATTTTAATTTAAAATACACTATCTATATAACGGATTTCAAATTGATCCTTCTACTTCAAGATAAGTTAATATAGTAATCTTGAAAATGATGCATTTTTTCTTGAAATAAAGACCATGGTTCCATTATGCCGTAGTAAAAGCCTTGAGAATAAGTGAGAATTATCTAATAAGATAATACCCTATGTTTATGTTCGTTGTCAATATGTATCTTTTTTCATCGGACATACAATTCACTAAGATTGATAAAATTTTTAACCAAAGTTATATAGAATTAAAACTCATTTGTACATTAATTGACAGTTAAAGAACATTCTAAAAAGTTAAGAAAAATACCAGAAAAGATGGTAAGCGACAAGGCGGTATCTGCCATACTGTACATCCCATTGTTGTTACAAAATTTAACTTCAAATTTTAAGTTTTTAATGGCCTTCATAAATATAAATAGGGAAGTATCCTTCACTTCTATTGTTCTAGGTATGATTTACTAAACGTTTATCCTCTCCAAGGCTGTTGGTTTGCATTCAATAATAATGTAATTAAAGGATTATAACTCTTGTAGACAGAGAGTCTGTATTCTCCGTATGAAGTCAACTACAGCTCAATTATTTTTAGTTAATTAGACAAATTGTTAATAGATGTTGTACATATATTTTTTAGTTCCCTCTTTGAAGATATACTAGTCTTTAGAAATGTTAGTTATATTGGACTGAGCATCGTAAACAGAATTAGACCTGACTGTTCTTCCCATCCACTGACAGCTTCCTACTTAATTTGTTTGTCACTTCCACTCTTGTAAATGCTGAGGTATGTAGTGCAAATGTACTCCAGATACATTTTAAGAACCAAAATCTTAAGTGTGTTTTCATCATTAGTGAATGTCAGACTACAGCCTTTTTATTGAATTCAATAATTATTCAATCCAGGTGATAAATTGCGTTTACTTTGAGGCATTCTGTGAAACAATCTATGAAGACATGATATCTAGCCAACAGATAGGTCAACTTAATAATGTTTCTTTCTATTAGTTTTCTCCATCTTTTATCTCCCAAGAGTAAAAAATTCACCGTCAACAATATTTAGTTTTGCGAGCCAAAACAATAGCAAATGAAATTTGATTACTATAACCTGTCCTAATTCTCAATTTGATTAATTTATTATGTGCTAAGTATTGTTTAGTAAATTCAGCAAATCTTTCAGTGTGCTTTCTAGACCAAAGAAAAAAATAAATAGAGATAAGAAGAGATACATGATACTGCAAGCACAGCAGCAGTACAATGTATGCAGCAGTATTGATTATGCATGTTTCAAGCATCGAATGAAACATGCATAATCAATGAAAATGTAATTCAGTGTTATACAAAACTTCATAGGCATATCTCAATAGTAAAAAATATAACACACCAATTTTTAGCTCTAGAGGTAACGTATTTATTGCCCAATTAAAAGAAAATATAGTAATCGAAGAAAAAAACGTTAAACAAATTGTGGATGATGATGTATTCAGCCACCAAGAATAGGTATCAGAGTTAATAGAATTCTGCGTGAACACAAGGATTTGGTAATTTGCTTATTTTAAGCTTATGTGCTTATTATCATGTTGAATTGCTAATAGTCATATTGATACTGAATTAGGTTACTTGTTATTAACAATTATTGCTGGTTGTAAAGTGAGAAATGTTTTGAAGAAAGTGTAGATTGTCAATAAGTTTTTAACCTGTTTAAGAGATAGCTCAAATTTATAACGAAAGAAAAAAAAATTGTTATTTGAAAACTTATTTTGTCACTTATTTTATTTCCATTTTTCTTTTCAATGGCATTCAAGCTGTAAGTGCTATATTTTGTTTAAGTTTTGTACTCCATTTATAGTTTTTAAGCATAGGTAGATATATGCCGCTCCTCAATTGTCAGAGATTTCAGATATCAATTCCTTTCTAGTGGCATTTTATCCTATTATCTTAACCTTAAAATTGCAAACAGCAGATTTTTTTTAAGATTTTCTGCTTTAGTCATACTTATAATATCATGTATTCTTTGATAACTTTGATTTATCAGATAGTTTGGAGTTAAGAAGCTTAATAAACACGCTAGTCAGTCACTACCAGAAATGTTGAGGATATCAACCAAAGCGCCTTTTTTTTTGGATTTTATTTACATGTTTACACTCTTTTTGGTTCCTTACCTTTGTTGTTGGGGACTTTTTATCTTTGTAATAATTATAATAGATCTTTTTTTTTTATAAAATTAGATTTAAATTTTAATTGCCCACCCACCTATTTCCCGTCAGGATTATTGTAATTTATAAAAATGTAAGCTAGTATTCATATTTTTGTAATCAGGAGTGCTAAAATATATTCATATTTCTTGAACCTACACTATCAAATTTCTTTAGTTCTTCAAAACACAGTAATAAGAAACAGTTTATATTAGCGTGATGACTAATAGTTAAAATTATCTTAGTTTATTATTTCATTCAACTACATCAATATAGATAGGCATTAATGATTTAAGATTAATGATTATTCTGCGTATTTAGAAGTGGTATGATTGGTGGGTGGGTTATCTATCCAAAAATCGGTTGAATACCCTTGGGTTACATTTTCATAAAAGTGATCAATGTAAACAATGTAATTATGTAAAATTTACATTGTTTACATAAATGTAAAGTGTAGAAAAGTTGAATTTTAAAATATGTCAACTCCATCCTGGTCACATAAATTCTTTGTCCGTTCAAAAATTGAATTACACTCAAAAATATGTCTTTACACTGCATTAGTTTTACGGTTGTTTGACAAAATTGCTTCAATATAAAAGGGTCATTTACAATATGTTTTAAAAACGTAGTGTATTCTTGAACTTCTCTGTTTAAATTCGAATACTAAAAATTTACTCAGAAAGTTACGAAAAAATTTTAATAATTTTATAAAAATAATTATTGAAAAAACCTTCCAAGATTGTGGGTGTCTAGAAAGTAAGTTGCGACAACACGAGTGAGAAATTTTAAATATTTAGAACGAGGCGATTCTCCTCCTTTCCTGGGAAACACATTGGTTTTGGCAAAGTTGTCAACCCCCCTCCACTCACCTACCCCACCAACCCACCACTTCCATTCCCACTTCCTTATCCGTCGAATGTTCCTATGTTGTCACATGCTACTCTCCAATCATTCACAAACTTGGCAGTATAATTAAAGAGCTTTTCTCTATTTTGCACATTCCTCCCTGTAATCCTAATTACCCTTGTCAATTTACTAAAGTAAGTGGATTGTTGTATTGCTTCATCTATATCACTTGATATGAAGTTTAAAACACACGGAAAAAAACAACAGGAATAAATGCACTTAGGCCTTTCACTTTATGACATCAGGGAACAAACATAGTAAGAACTAAAATGGTAACACAAAAGTTATGTAAAAGAAAGGTAACGATTCAGTTGGAAACCTGAATTATATATTGTCACCTGAATTTGCCAGTTGTTTCGTTACCTTTCTTTTGCATAACTTTTGTGTTATCTTCTTAGTTTTTACTTTGTTTGCTCTCTGATGAAATAAAGTGAAAGGTATCAGAGTATTTATTTCTACTGTTTTATAATTTGTGGTTTAATCTACATTTATTGCACCATGTGTTTTTTGTAATTCTTCTGAATTACTGTATATATATATATATAAACGGATAATTATCAAAAAACAGTAAAGGATGTTGCTTGTAAGGTGATTATAAGAATTATCATGACCTATGGATGTTCTGTCTGGTACAACTCTGCGATAACTAACAAAAACCGACTTCAGATTGTCCAGAATAAGTGTGCTCGCCTTACAGCCAATGCTCCTTTTTATGCGAGAAATGTCGATATCAAGCGTGATCTAAGGATGGAATCAATAGAAACTTACATTAGGCGTCTGACAATCAATGAAGACTTCTTGTACACTCTAACCTTCTAGTAAGAACACTTTTACCTCAAATTCCCTGAAACCAATCCTCCTTCGACTAATGAGATCACCAAATTCACGATAACTGACTTTAAACTCTACGACCATAAGATCACGAATCATACTCACCATAGACAGGACAGAAACTAACATACCAACCTACTCGACAGACGTGAAAAATTAAAGTAGTACAAACAGACAAACAGGTGAAAGCCTCTAGCTTAAAACTGCCTGACCCCAGCGTGCAGCAATGCACGGAAAATCTCGTTGATCGTTGGTCGGATCACAAAGCACATAATAGCTCAAAGTACATACGACAGTTTGAACTGTAGTTTGAAATAATGAAAGTACTAGAAGAGATCTCATTAGTTCTTAACAAGTTCATTTTGATCGTTAAGTTATAGGTGCTTTCTAAAACCTTAAACATTTTTTTATTAAGTGAATATTACACAGACTGTTCATTTATCCAATTTTTTTACTTTCTGAGGCAACTGCTTTATGTCATATGTCACAGTTTGTTATATAGATAACAAAAGCAACATTAATAAGGTAATTTATCTACCTCTTTCTTTATGGTGTTCACTATTTTCGCTAGAATCAGCAAAGCAATTGTAACATGTAAGATGTTTTTAATTACAATCATTTCGTTTTACGTGTATTTACAGTAGAAGTCAAAAACATTGATAAAAAGTGAACTTTAATTGACTTACATTAGTTTTGCTTGAATAATCATATTTTCTGCGCTGCACCTTTATACAATTTTTTATTTTATCTTTGTCTGGTCATTTACCTACAGGATATCGAGATACATTATATCGTATGAAGTTAATAAATTGTTTCATTAATACATTGCAACAATATATATACAAACCTTATGCCAATATATTTATTTTTACAATAATTTACTTGATCAATATATTCTTTTAAAAATTAATGTTAGCATGGATACTGATTTCATTTTATATCTTATAACACGTGAACTTATTGTTTACTAATATTTTCGAAATAAAACTAACTTTTAATTATTTGAGAAATAGTGATTTTTTCATGGAATTATTAAATAATAATGTAGTAAGGGTGAGATATGAAAGACAATGGGAAGTGGATTGAGTATTGCGTGATGTGGTGAAGATTTATGGTATTTAGTTGTGGGTGGGTTGGGAGGGTAAAGGCGCCCAATGACACGCGGTGAAATATGGATCCGGCCAGGAATAGACAGCTAACGGCGGAGGACCATGCACGCTAATTAATGGTACACCATTGTCAAAGTCCGACACACGATGAAAAAACAGGAAAGGTTACTGACTTCTTAAAATATATATGTCTCCCAGGAAAAACTGGTAGGGTGGGAAGGGTAAACTGGGGAGTGAAGAAGATTAAACTTGGAACTCTTTCACTTAACTGTCGTTTCAGTTGGGAAATATTAATTGTCTCCCGAAAACAAATGCGCTATCACTTTATTTCGTAGTGAAAATACTTGTTAATTCAAATTGGGCCTCATTATATGTAATTTTTTTTATACCACTTCAATACAAAACCCTTGAGTATATTTGCTTAAAATTTAATATCAAAAATACTCACTTGTCTCAGTCACTCAGAAGTTATAATAAAAAATGTAATAACTTCTCATATTACTAATTGTAAAAATAATAATATATCAAAATTAATAAATAATAATGTAATATATATATAATATAAAATATTTATAATATATAATATATAGTTTTGTTTTCCCATTTCATATTGTGGTTTGATCATATATATATATATATATATATATATATATGTATATATATATATCATTAAATAAATCTCATTAAATATTTATATCATTAAAAGAAGGTCTGCTCCCAAAGTATACCAACATATATATATAATTCACCGATAAAACGAAATACGATCCAAACTGGACACAATACGAGTTCGAGATTAACAAAGAGCAACACACAAAGTAGGGAAACACACTTACGAGCACAGCACTGGTGGTTGCCGGGTTGGTTACTTGCCGTTGCGTCTACAACGTGCTTGGTCTCCCATTCTCTTTTCTCCTGAAGACGGATTACCCGAAAATTTGAGTCTGTAAGTGTGTTTCCCTACTTTGTGTGTTGCTCTTTGTTAATCTCGAACTCGTAATATATATATATATATTGGTATACTTTGGGAGCAGACCTTCTTTTAATGATATAAATATTTAATGAGATTTATTTAATGATATATATTATATATATATATATATATATATATATATATATATATATATATATATATCATCAAACCACAATATGAAATGGGAAAACAAAACTAAGATCTTTCAACCGTAACAAGCGGTCTTCGTCAGAGTCAAAAACCACAATATATATATATATATATATAAAGATTTCACATAAACACGTGAAATAACAATCAATGATCAAACCACAATAAGAAATGGGAAAACAAGACTAAGATCTTTCAACCGTAACAAGCGGTCTTCGTCAGAGTCAAAAACAGAGTCAAAATTACATTACCAAGTATGATATTAAAAATATCTCTTTAACAGCAAAACAGCTAATTAGAGAAGAATGAAATATTGATAAAAAAATTGAATATATAATTAGCAATCTAGAAATCAAATGATTAAATTTCAATTATTGAAAAGGTATAAAATTTATCTTTCAATAATGGATCACATGTTGAATTTGTTTACATACATTGATTTTTGAGCATTTTCAGTTACTAGAGTGAAACAAAATTCATAATTAGAGATTTAATAAAAAAAATGAACGCTTTTATGACTTAATATATTAGTATAGAATTAATATAAAATATATTAGTTATATATTATAACAAAATTTCACAATAAACACGTAAAAAAATCAACGTCCAAACCACAATAAGAAATGAGAAAAAAGAAACTAAGATCATCTAACCGTAACAAGCGGTTTTGGTCAGAGTCAAAACTCTACTGGAGGCAAAGATGTAAAAACATTTGGTAAAGGGTTGGGAAGAGTGGGAGAAAATAGAGGCATTTTAAAGAGTGTAAAGTGCAGGAAAACATCAATTTCTCGGGAAAGGAATGTTGGGATTAACAAAGGAGTACAGTAAGAATTAAGTATAAAACTATCTGCTGGCTGTCATCCTTAGCTATAGCTACTGCCATCGTAAGTCGTGAGGCATAGAAATCGTCAAAAGTATAGAAGCGAAGGTGATTGCTCTATGTACATTTATAAAAGTAATTATAGAAGCTAAAATCTGAAGTTGAATTTGTCACAACAATGAAGTTTATGTAAAATGTGGCAATTATGGTAGTAGAGTGTACCAGTACTAAATCACTGATGTGATTTAGGCCCTCAGTTAAGTAATTTTAATAACATTTCGTATTTATCAATGATTTAAAGTTTTTTTTTCTGATTAAATGATTATAATCATATGTAAATATGATATTATGATACTTAATTGATTAATGTATTTGTATTAATATATTGATTAATATATTAAAAAAACAAAAAACTCAGTTAAAATCACTGGATTTTTTTCACTTGGATTTTTTCACTATAAAATCCAGTTTTCACTGGACCATCCCTTCAGCACCACATCCTTTGGGTATGTCATTAATTCTCTCATAATTGAATTTTACTATTTCACTCTAATTTTGTAATTTATTAGATATTATTTGTATCGTAGTGTCTTCCTGATGATGAACACAATGTGTTCGAAACGCTTTGTTGTTGTTTAATAAAACTTCATTTGTGTGGAGACTTTTGCTTGTTTATCCATTTTACCTTAGAATAAACAATCAGTTGTTTGTCAACTAGTTGTTTGTTATGTTTATTGTAAAATTAGTGTAAGTAATTTCAGATTTTTAGTAATATTATTGTAAGGAAGTAAATTGTTTTTAAAACAAAATATATGATGATTACAAATATAGTATAAAAAGGCAGAGAGATAGACTGTATAATTTGCAAAAGAAGGGCGAAGTTAAGTGAGAATTAGAAGGGGTTTGGTGAAGGTAGGCTGGGCAGGAGACTGCCCCCAAGGGATTACCTGGCGACGACGTGGCCGACAAGCGTGAAAATAATACTGCTTTCAAGCACCTCTCGCTTTTTGCCCCACTCGCCTTTTAATGACAAGCCCTCTTGTTTGCATTTCGTCCCCTTTGTCTCTCACACATGACCATATTACTGTTACCAGTCCTTAACTGTCCTGTAATCTAATCAAGAATTAAACAAATTATATAACTACTGATTCAAACTAACACAGAAAATTAATTAAAAATTATTACAGGTTCATATTGTCTTGTTTTTCTATTGAATATTAAAACTTATATATAAAAGGTTTGGTCAAAGAAGCTCATTCGTTCCGTTCATATTTTTTGCCCTCTAGTTCATTA
Organism: Hermatobates lingyangjiaoensis; assembly: GCA_026182355.1. NCBI lineage: Eukaryota > Metazoa > Arthropoda > Insecta > Hemiptera > Hermatobatidae > Hermatobates > Hermatobates lingyangjiaoensis. The sequence continues at coordinate 1,923,486 of JAPFBL010001924.1, read as the reverse complement.
CTTCTTAGAAAACCTCATCTCTACCATCATCACCATTTTTTGTAATGCTTTGATCTTTCCCCTTGGTATAATTTGGTACTTATAAAAATTTAAAGGTTAGAAAGTAAATTTTACAAACTGAGTAAAAATAATCAGTTATTTTTTTTCCTTAATTGAGTATATAATTAATTATCCGAGTTTAGACACACGTGAATCCTATAGTGCAATAGAGAGACCACTGAACTATTGTTGTCTACTGTTGAATATGTGGTAAGTGCATTCCTACATCAAGGCCTCACAACATCTAAGTATCAGCGTCTAAAAAATGTTCACATGGATAGAACATTATGAAATAATAAAATCATTACTACTTCAGCTATCTCTTCTAGTACTGCATATAATCTTTCGCTCTAGTTGATACACTAACTCTCACAGCATCCTGACACTCCAGACTGACATCTGCTCAACTCTGGTGTTTAATGTCCTTTGTTTAAATATATGTAGATGGCCTCAACTGTTATTATTATAAAAAGGGTTACTCATGTGTCTTACTTTAGAAATGAACAATGAACAACATGAGATTGACCTCGACTGAGATCATGCCCGTCTCCGTGTTACTCATGCTTCTTACTTTAGAAATGAACCATGAACAACATGAGATTGACCTTGACTGAGATCGTGCCCTTCTCCGTGTTAATCATGTGTCTTACTTTAGAACTGAACAATGAACAACATGAGATTGACCTCGACTGAGATCATGCCCGTCTCCGTGTTACTCATGCTTCTTACTTTAGAAATGAACCATGAACAACATGAGATTGACCTTGACTGAGATCGTGCCCTTCTCCGTGTTAATCATGTGTCTTACTTTAGAACTGAACAATGAACAACATGAGATTGACCTCGACTGAGATCATGCCCGTCTCCGTGTTACTCATGCTTCTTACTTTATAAATGAACCATGAACAACATGAGATTGACCTTGACTGAGATCGTGCCCTTCTCCGTGTTAATCATGTGTCTTACTTTAGGAATGAACCATGAACAACATGAGATTGACCTCGACTGAGATCATGCCCGTCTCCTTGTTACTCATGCTTCTTACTTTAGAAATGAACCATGAACAACATGAGATTGACCTCGACTGAGATCATGCCCGTCTCCGTGTTACTCATGCTTCTTACTTTATAAATGAACCATGAACAACATGAGATTGACCTTGACTGAGATTATGCCCGTCTCCGTGTTACTCATGCTTCTTACTTTAGAAATGAACCATGAACAACATGAGATTGACCTCGACTGAGATCATGCCCAGCTCCAAAGAAAACACTTGATTTAGAACTCTCAACTCAAAAGCACACTACTTCTCTATGATTTTCGTGGATTATAGTTAAACGTAATTTATGTACTAACCAGTATGCCTATTGGAAAATGAAGAAGCAATTTTAATAAATACAATGAATAAATAGACTTTCCTATTTCAAAATAACTGTCATTTAGGATTAAAACATGTTTTCTAATAATAACCAAATCATTTAATAATAAAATAATTTAATTATGACTCAATTGAAATCTTCAGTAATCCATCACGACTATACTCGCCCCATGCTTTGACATGGGCATCTGCCACGTGGCTCAATGATGTGACACCTATCTATCTGTGTATTAAAAAGATAAGAGACTTGGAAACTAAAAGAAATACAAATTATAAGAATCACTTATTTTCAATGAAAAACTTAACCAGGAACCACAAACAAGAGTATGAATCCAGCATACAAAAACATAAAATATAGATATGTCTTATAATGAGTGGTAACTGTAATATAAAATTGGATGTTTCTACTAAAAAAATGACTACTAAAAAAAAATGATATTATATAAATAGGAGTTGCAAGGACAGCGTTTAGGTGGGATGGCGAGAGTGTATACCTGTATGTTACGGTTACAACAAAAAATGACCTCATATTTCAGGCCACTCAGCTGAGCAACTTTTTCTTCAATAAGCTTTTATAAATTGTTTCAGACATTTTTATGGGCCAACTGTTATCAAGTAAAGTGCAGGACTCCTCATATAAATTATAGCAGAATGAACGAGTTCTCTTTAGGGTATAACTCTGATTCAAATAAACCAGTGATAATTAAAGACTATACTAGCCACGTTCAGATAGACAATGTCAGCTTAATATTCCGCAGTCTTGAAATTAATTTTTAATTGAACTATTTGATCTAATAATCATTTTGATAGACTAGCTTACAATAAATATTTTTAGCATTGTTTTCTAATTGATTCGAGGAACTTATTTTCAAGTAACTTCATTCTTTTGATGGAAGTAATAAATGTAAACAAATTCCTCAGACTTCAATAGACCATCTAAACAATTAACTTGTTCCTTTTTTTTACTTCTACCTTTATTTTCTTTACCGTATCTATACCATTTTTTTAATTGATCTGGGTGAATGTACGGAAGAATAATGCAACCGAGAGTGATTTTTCATGGGGTAGAGAGTCTAGGATTAGAGGAGGAGATGTCTCTGTTATTGGGGAGTGCTAGACTTGAGGGGTGTTTCCAACATGGCGACGCCACCCCTCCACCTGCCATTCCCTTGACGGCAAAGCCATGGTTAACCATGACTAAATCCACACACAACTGTCATTAGATTTATATCTTCCTTCAGCTTAGTGTAGTCACAAAAAAAAAACGCTTAAGAGATATTGAGTACCAATCACTAGCATGAAAACTATATTCCTATAGATTACTTGTACACATGATATTTATTTTGCTAAATTTAAAATGGTATGATTATTACAGGGGCCTATACTTTATTTGAGAACATTCTCAATATTTACTAAGTAAGTGCTTTGAAAAAATAATTGATCCTTGGTTGATCTTTCTCACTGATCTGTCAGCATTGGACACCGGGTTAAAAGGAGTAACACAGCTGTATCATTATTAGGTTTACAATGCCTGTTCTAATCTTATTTTTTACTTTATTAAACACTGCGATTGATGATTTGTAAGTGAATACTTAATTTGTTATGAACGTCCTAGAACAAGTATTATGAATAACGTATATTTTTTATGCCATACAAAATTAAAATGTACTTATTACAAGAATTTTATATAAAATTGAGCTAATAATCCAAGGTCAAATATGGTATTTATTGGTATTATAACTTTATTGACCATTGTAAACTTTTATCATTTATATATATATATATATATATCATAAAATATTCCCAGGAATTGGTCAGTCCTTCAGGTTCAAATAAAACTCTCATTGCTAGTTTTAGAAATAAAACTCTCTGAAGAATTAACCGAGTCATGATAAAATTGTATTTTGTTTCTACTTCACGGTCGATACTTTTAGCAATTTATATATATATATATATATATATATCAATGATCAAACCACAATAAGAAATGGGAAAACAAGACTAAGATCTTTCAACCGTAACAAGCGGTCTTCGTCAGAGTCAAAAACCCAACTGAACACTAGATGCAGAAAACATCTGGTGAGGAGTTGAGATGAGTGGGAGGGAAGAGTGGTATTTTAAAAGGTATTTTAAAAGGTATTTTAATCTTCTCAACTCCTCACCAGATGTTTTCTGCATCTAGTGTTCAGTTGGGTTTTTGACTCTGACGAAGACCGCTTGTTACGGTTGAAAGATCTTAGTCTTGTTTCCCATTTCTTATTGTGGTTTGATCATTGATTGTTGTTTCACGTGTTTATGTGAAATCTTTTTATATATATATATATATCAATGTTCATATCAATCCCAAGAACTTGGATTTGACTCTGACGAAGACAGCTTGTTACAGTTGAAAGATCTTTGTCTTTTTTCTCATTTCTTATTATCGTTTGAACATTGTTGTTTCACTGTTCATTGTAAAATCTTGTTATAGATATACGTTTATTATAAGAAAAGAATTGTGTAACAAATATAACACACACATTTTCACTGTTAATCTATGAGTTAAATTGTTAATATGTGGTCAGTAAGAAGCTAAAGTAACTTGCATACAGACGCTTGAATATGCTTGTATATACGTGATACGGGAGATAAAATATATCTCCAAGAAGTATATCGATAATCAATTTTCTTTTATAACTGCAATCACATATTAAAATAGATTTCTCTTTGGTTCAAAACCATCCCTTTCCATTTGTCTCAGTTTAGAGTATCCATTTAACATTAAACCACGCCAACGGATCTTCATACATAACAGATAATAGATACATGACGAGTATTTAATACTACAAGACTTTGAATGATTACTAGAAGATTTAAATACTTTAGATTACACAAAACTGAGATAGAAACAGCAATAGAGTCTCCGAAGAAACTTCCTCTGAACACTTGGGGCAGATTCACTTAACAGCAAATTGACAAAGATCAGAACAGTCGCAATTAAATGAATTATAAAAATAATAATGGGATGTCACCTTGGTCATATCATATAGTTGATATGCTAAGAACTGGGGTGTTATGAACTAGGAACTGGGGGTGAAATGAAATTTTGTGGCTTGACAAATTTCTTAAATAGAAAAAGGACAGAATAAAAAAACAAATGAAAAATATATGAGACAGAAAGCATTTAAATAATGAAAGAGATTTGACTTAAACAAAAGACTACATTCAACTTGTCAAAAATATAAGGTTGAGCTACCATCATTTTGTATACTATTTCAATATAGCTTACTGTCTAATAAATATAATAATTCCTAATCAGTACTGAAGAAACACATGGGTTATTATTGTATTAGTACCTATGCCTTGTCTGAATGGGAGAAAAACTCAGTATGTTTCCTCCCATTCTTCACGTCAATTCAGTATCAGTGTCAGTATGTTCAGTATTTCTTTATGTATCAACATCAAAGATACTGGAGGTGGTTTATTTTGCTACAGAATATATGTTAAATAGATCACAGAGCGTTCACAAAACCAAACAAATTGGTGAATCACGTAAAACTTGTTCTTGCAGACCCAGCACACTACCCATATACCTGCTAAGTTCATTATAAATATCCATAACATGTATATCTCTATAGAACTATAGAAATGGTTACACAAACACTTACGGTTTTTAACATTTCAGTTTGATCATGATTTGAGGAGAAAAGGAGGAAAACACATGGGCAAAGACGTCAAAGGGTTTGCAGGCCGTTTGAAATGGCACTCAGTGTTACAAACATACATTCATCGAACCGTTGAAAAATAAACAAGTAATAAGAGGGGTCACCATTAAAAAATAGAACAAACAAAAGCAAAGCGGTTAGTCGTAAATTAAACAAGTGAAAATGGAAGAAGAAAAATGATAATATTATTTCAAAAATTAATATTTTTTTTGTGCAATCAGAAAGTGAAGTAACAAATAAATTTTATAACTAGCAACATAACGAATATATTAAGAAGATTAACGAATATTTTCTTAAGAAGAAAAAACTGTTTAAAAATAGTATAATCATAATTGGATTATAGTGAAATCATCATCTGGTGAAATTGAGACCATGGACATTTTGAGCTCCCAAAGAGAAAATATAGAGCTTATTCAAGAGCTCTCAAAGATTTGACAATGTTTTCAGATGGCGTTCGTACAATATTTGGACTCTAAACTCTTCTTTGAATAAAAGACTATTCAGATTTGCGTAACAAGCAACAGGCAGTTTACTGTGTTGACAAACAGATGACCTGTGACCTAAGTATCGTCAGGTCCATCTTGAATAATCACATTTAGTATAGTCCAAACGTAAGCTCGGTTATTGGACGTGCATAAACTGAAAAAAGTCAAAAGCTATTATGGTTGGTAGGAAGTGTGTAAAATGATGGTTTGGGTTAATGGTAAGACAATAAGATAATTACATCTTATTCACAGATTAGTATCAGAGGTAGCAGAGATTGAACGACATTATTTGAACTTTATTTGTGGAAAGAGATATTTCCTATATTAGAGGGCAGTCTAAAACTAAAAAAAGATACGGAGGGAGTCATAAAATATACTTGACTTGAATGAGCAAAATAAGATAGTAGAAAATAGTTCCTTAACAAGCATCTGTAATTTATGAACTCTAGAGAAGAGTGTGGTGCTGAGAAAAGATGTTGATTTCAGCGAGGATAATAAATTTGTTAATAAGTCGTTGGAAAAAGTTGTGTTCAAAACATTTAAATTGAAGCGGTATGGTTTTAGAATTTTTGTGTGAAGCTCACAAAAAATTATATGGGGGATTGATTTAATGAAGTAAGCTGAGTAGTAACTACTGAAGTGGAGGTATTATTTTGAAGTTGTGATGAGGTTTGGTGAAGATGAAATTGCTCAAACTGCCTTTTTCAAGGGTGATATTGACTCATTTGAAATTTTTTGGGTAAATGAAATAGAGGAAAAAACAAATTAAAAGATTTAATAAAATAAGAAAAAAAGGATTCGACTTTGGATCATTTATAAAAGTTACGACTGGTGTAGAGAAATAACAAGGGAACAAGTATTTAAGAAAGATTGATCAAACATCGTCATAAATAGATTGACAAAAGAAGAAGCCACTCTGGAAACAACTGCAGAATACCTACTCCATGAAGAAAAGTTTTCATCAAACTCAAAGCTATTATACTTGAGGAGAAATTCAGAGATTCGGATGATAAATTCAAAAAATAAAAATTTATTATTCCAGGTTATGACAAATTTAAAAGAAAAAACAATGAGACATAAGAATCAAAGTGGTGGATACATCACAAATTTTTGATGTATAAGAATCAACTCAATGAAGTTTATGAGGATGAAATATACTTCAAACAGTACTGTACGTTTATTTTTCGTTGTACTAGGGCATTCGTGGTTGCTTGGTGCAAAGCTTTTCTGGATGAGAAGTGTTATTCATTGCGGTATGCTTACATAAGTAGGAATATAGTAGCAATATCTTTTCATGTCCTTTTAATAGACATTAGTATCTAAATTTCAGGTTTATATAAAATGATTTAGGTTCTAGTCCAAGGATGGTGGCAAAGATGGCTAAAATATATTGCTTATTATACTAGTTTACCGAGGAACTACTGTCTTATTATTGAGCCTCTAAGACAATTTGTTTGTTCAGCAACTATTTTGAAGTCAACTGGAGTGAATCTAAAGGAGATAGGTTGTAAGGAATGAGTATGGGAAGAGGAAGCAGGCAGAAGGAGGGAGTTGTTGCAAGCTTGATCGGGCCACCAGCACCCCCTTTGTCACTTTGCATATTAAAGTGTGACTCACCGACAACAGGCCCTCCGTGCTGGCTTCCATTAATCAATCATATAATAACTTACACCCCATATTAAGCAAATCTAGCTATTTATTCATGAAAACTAAACATATTTTTTTAGCCTGCTCTGTACGACTACAACATAACTCTCAATATATTGTCTTATTAATTGAAGCATACATATCATATGTCAAGCAAATATGTTACATTTAATTGAAAAAATAGATATTGTACAGACCTGGGACCAATTGCGTAACGTCCTCTTCCATGTACGATGTGCTCTGATGTTTTTCATAAAGCAATTTAATACATTTGATGAAGGAGTTCTACAACACGATATTTACACAATTGCTAAAATGATAGTGTTATATATACATATTATTTTAAGTAATAATGTTTCCACGATTAATGTAGAATTAATACCACCTTCTTATGCATTGTGCAAAATGCACTTTTTTTGTGTAGCAAGTGTACCAACATTTACATTATCTCAAACAATCAGTCATACAAAATCAACACAAACAAGCAAGGGATAAGAGATTAAAAACCACATCATCATGATATAGACAAGCGAGGATACTGTCAAAGCCACACGCTATGAATGAGCGTGCACGCATAGGCCTTATGATTGGCTCTTTGTAAAAATAAACAATATTCATACATTCTACTTTGGAAATTCTAAATTATGCCTAACTACAGTATGATTAGACTAAGGATCTTTAACATGTTCCTGTTATTGTACAGACCTGGGACCAATAGCGTAATGTCCTCTCCCATGTACGATGTGCTCCTATGTTTTTCACCTCTCTGTGGGTATAAAACCCTGGATCTACCAGAGTGGAAAAGGAAAAATGTTAACCTAAAACTATGAAAGTTGCGTACCTACTCTAGTAGGTTATTCAGATGAAAGATTACAGTTGAAAGAAGAATATAATTGATCTACTGGATAAGGGAACCTGAGCGTTGTTTTACTGTAAGAGATTATTTCGTAGAAGATTGAGCTTCATCTACACTTGGGTTTTACAAAAGATGTTTTACTGTTGTGATAGAACTAATGATAGCATATCTATCGATTGTGTGATAAACGAAACCAGGCGTGTATAGGGATAACTGGACAAATCACTATCTGTGCAACTGCCAGCACTGAAAGACTAGTACACATCTCAAACTTAGACACGTATATGAAAGTTGGTTATCGTTCTCTTTATTTTACAAAATGAGAATACCTATTAGGTATTTTCATATATAAAAAAAATAGAACATTAATATTTTGAGTTTAATTTTCAAATAAATCAAAAAGAAAGCAGATAAATGAAGTCTATTTCATCTGCTATATTTTAAGTATACTATATTTTAGTCCTGTTTAAAATGTTCATTCAAACTGTACTTAAATTTGTAAATAATACTATATCATGAAAGGTGTAATTTAAAAATATTTGTAGAATTTCTATTAGAAATTTATTTATTTAATTACTATGAATGACAGCTGTATTTGACATCATACAAAGAATGCAAACTCTTTGTCTAGAAGATGTAGAAACTTTTGATCTCATTATATCTGTATTGAAACCAATTACCTTGTAATAAAGATTTTTGTAATAGATAAAGATTTTAGAGTCGTTGTGTGGGCGACATAAAACACGTCATTTGTACTGAGTCTCAAAATGTATACTGAGCTAAATGGAACTTGCCGGAAACGAATGTTTTAAAATCGAAGAAAAGTCCACAGAATCTCATATTTCGATACAATCTTATACCACGTTTATTGAATACAATGAACTAGATTTATGCAAAAGAGCCATTTAGTTTATGCACTAAGTTAAGAAATGAGGTCAAGGTAGGTTCAGATCGTTTATTTTATTCGAATAAATTAGTTTAAGATAGTAAATCATATTATTCTAGAATTAGAATCAATAATTCTAAGTACATGAAAGTAACTTTTCGATATATCATACATTGTTTAATGATGTAAGCAATATAGGTATGTTGAGCAGAATTAACTGGTGGGAGTAAATAGAAATTACTATTGCAAAAGGAAATAATTTTTTTTTGTCCTATTGTAATTGATGCACTGAGTAACTGCGTGGTCACTGACTTAGAAATGGGTTTTGGGAAGTCTATGGGTGGATAACAGTATTACAAGCCAGTTCACGAGTGGCAAACACAGAGTCTGCAGATCTAATCAAATAACTTGTTCGTCGATATGGGGTGGTTAGGATTCACTAATCGTTTGTATATTCCATTATCCAGGCTCCGATACAGGCTTGGACCAGCCTGATCCTAGGGGGCTGGCTGCTCTTAAGCTGGTCATCGCTTCCCCTCGCTGAATCTGTCACCCCGCTTTACTGATGGATAATTCCATAGATCTCCTGGGGTTGTCTACCCTCGATTTCTAACTCGGTTAGTTGACTCACTTCTCTCATCCTTCATACTTTTTCCACATATTCATTTCTTTCTACTCAAAAATATTTTTTGCCAAACAATAATTTCGGTAAAACTTCATAATATTTTCTTCATTTCCCTATTTTATTTCCTAATATTTTCTATTAGTTAATTTAATAGATATTTAATAGTACAAAAAATTGAAATAGCCTACACCTAACTTATCAGTACATAAACGCGTTTTCAAAACTCATGAGAATCATGCGAATTCTTTCATTCATTCTAATGTGGCTGCAATGTTAAAACTTATGACTGGAGATTATCTCACTTAACCATAAAAAGTTTTCAAAATTATTCAAAATTGGTCAGATTGGAGGAATCTTTTTAGAGAAAACAATAAAAATTGTAGTAAGATTTTTATCAGAATTAGAAGTTTATGAACTTTCAAAGAGGTTCTCTTTATGGTTCAACCTGTCGATTATAATTCTTTCACAAACTATAAAGCCTAATATGTCTGCAGTAAAACTTGAATCTCAACATATGATTGCTCATTAATTAATGATTGCTCGTATTATAAATATATATATATGAGTTCAAAATTCAAAAAGAGTAACACACAAAATAAGGAAACACACTTACTGACTCAAATTTTGAGTAGTCCCCGTTACTAAGTAAGTTACCGTTACCGTTACCAAGTAAGTTGGGTTACTTGCCGTTGCGTCTACACGTGCTTGGTCTCCCTTTCTCTTTTCTCCTGAAGACGGATTACCCAAAAATTTGAGTCTGTAAGTGTGTTTCCTTACTTTGTGTGTTTATTCTTCTGGAATTTTGAACTCGTATTGTGTCCAGGTTGGATCGTGTTTCGTTTTATTAAGTGTAATATATATATATATATATATTTATATTAGTATATTTTGGGAGTAGACCTTCATTTAGACATGTTTTATTAAAAAGTATGCCGATCTTCATTTTTGATCGATCGATAAAGGGTTAAAAACCAAGTTTAGAAAACTGGAGAAATTAAATAAAAAACGAACGAAAATGAAGATCGGCATACTCTTTAATAAAACACACACATATATATATATATATATATATATATATATATATTCTTCCTTAGCAAACGCTAAGGTTGGGTTAATACTTAATAGCAAGAACAATTTTTGAAAAAAATCTGCTATTTAACAACATATGCTTAGATGAACACCTCCTGTCAGTTTATACAAATATATATATTTGTATATATTTATATATATAACCAATTAGATAAAACGATTCTTTGAACTGAATAATCATATATGTCTACACTGTTTGAGTGCTTTTGTTTGAACGCCATCCAGTTGTTATCAGCTTTTAGAGCGATATATATATGTTGAAAAAAATCACCATTAAGCACGTGATGCAATCAATGAAGTCCAAATCACAAATGATAAGAAAGAAAAAGAAATAAGTACTCTAAAGTCTTTCATTTTATGTCATCAGAGAGCAAAACGATGCTATAAAAGGCCTGAGAAGATTTATTTCTTTTTTCTTGTAGTTTGTACTTTTTATATATATTTATGTATATATATATATATATATATATATATACGGCAGGTTTTCCTGCCGTTGTGTTTCCGGCGTGATTGGTTGCCCATTCTATTTTCTCCTGAAGACGGATCATCCGAAAATTTGAGTTTGTAAGTGTTCTCTTTCTCTGTGTATTGCTTTTCTTCGTTTTTGAGCTGATATACATATATATATATATATTTAAGATTTCACATAAACACGTGAAGCAACAGTCAATGATCAAGTCATAACAATTAACAATGATATATATATATATATATATATATATATATATATATATATGTATATCAATGTTCAACCACAATAAGATGGAGAAATCAAACACCCAACTGAAATTCAAGATTCAGAAACATCATGTTAGTGGGCCGAGAGGAATTGGAGGGAGGAGAGGTATTTTAAAAGGGTGTTGAGTGCTTACTGTACTCCATTGTTTACAAAACATCCCGCCCTGAACTATTGTCCATTCTTGCACTTTACACCCTTTTTATGTACCTCTCTCCCCCTCCTCCACCATTCTTCTCGGCCCCGCACCATGATGCTTGTGCATTTTGTGTTTCAGTTGGGTTTTTGACTCTGACGATGACCGCTTGTTATGGTTGAAAGATAGATCTTAGTCTTTTTTTTCTCACTTATTATTATGGTTTGATCATTGATTGCTGTTCACGTGTGTAGTATGAAATTTTGTTATGTATGCACTTACAATTATTAGAATGCTCATATATGAAATCAAAAATTATTCCAACAAACAGCTCTATAATAATAGGAGGTAGAAGTAGGCTGATGTAAGAGTGTTCCTTTCATTTTTAACTTATATTAATATATTGATATTTTAATTATAGAACATGAATACTCATTACTTTTTAAGATGAATACAAAATGGATAGTTTATATTATTCATTATTACAATACGGTTTAAATAATTCCCTGATTCCAAGTAATGTAATTAGTAATGATATACTTTTACTTCATTTTCTTAAAATTAAATTAATTTAATTTATTATATAAAATTACAAAGATTTTGTTGGAAATTGAAGATTTCAATGAAGCAATAGTAAATTTTTCCCAACAAGTCATTGTCAGTAAAACATAATAGTAGCATAATTTATTTTTACGTTACCCATTAAAAGTTCCTTAAAATTTACAAGTCACTTTTAATACATTTAAAAATCAGGCATCAAATGGGGCCAAAGTGTTTACCCAAAAGAGTAGAAATTTTACAGAGACAGTAAAGAATAACTTTCTTTTCTTTGAAGCTTATAACTAAATAATAAGAATGGGATTTAATATTACTTTGAAAGAGTGTATCCCAAAGGAAATCACTTACTGGTTAACATGAATTGGGTTGAACTGGTCGTGTTGAGACTTTCTCAATATAAAAAAGCTTGTACCTGGCTCACCTTGGTTACTCTGCCAACACGAATACACCACATCTTCTGTCAAACATTCCTTTTATTAAGTACAAATTTTCTTCTGTTTTATTAAATTTAAATCTTTTTAATCAACAATAAAAATCATTCCAGCGTCTGTATTTTTACTTCCATGTAATCTCTACACATGTGTTTTTACTTTAAGATATTTTCTTGAAGACAAGATGTAAACACCCTTATGCCTTTCTCCCTTAATTAATTTTTAATATCTAAAACACTAATTTTTGTTTCTATCTTCAGCACAATATTATATGGCAGATAGTATCATTATTATATACGATTATCAACTATTGACTACTGACAATTTTTTTTAACAAAATAATATTGAATGAAACAATGATAACTTTTTCATTGAATTATGAAAATTTTCTTATCCCCTTTGGGCAAATTTTTATTTTCCATGGAATAGCATTTTCAAACACCTAATGAATCATCTGCAATAAGTTGTATTGCATTATACAAGTATCATACATGTATACCAACACCCTTTTGACCGTATGCTTGCAATGAAATTAAAAGTACTTTGGGAAAAATAGAAAGACCAAATGAATAAACACATTTCGCACCGTTTGCGTACAATGAATCAAAATTCAGACATTCAATTTTCACCAAACGTGTATAATGAGGCATTAGTTGCTATTGAGGACGTTTATTTGACAACTGTTAACAAACTACTGGTACTACTGAGAATGCCTGCACCGAATCGACCTGAAAAGAGCCTTTTTGATTGTATTTTACAACAGAAAACACCGTAAGTCGACAAATTAGTTTGATTTGTTGAAATAAATTTTTCAAATATGGTTCCAGAACAACTTTTCAAGTATTGTATATTCTTGATGTTACAATCAAGAATTTTCAGAGATACAGAAAACACTTTTCTCATTTCACTTATTTTAGCAACTATACGATCATGTAGTGATACATAAATGGTAATCGTAACATCAGAAATTACAGCAACTCTTCTGCATGATTGTCGAACAGCGCATTCAGTACGGAAATTGCCTTGCTGAAAGACCAACATCTAAATTACTTTTATGGGACTAATATACTATGGTGCTTACAAATCATTAGAAGCACTTGATCATATAACAATCAGTTTAAGAAGAAATCAACAGTTCTTTAGTGGCGCAATCATTTTGTTGTCTAATAATAATTTTTTTCAAAACACTTGATGGTCATTAGGAATGGGAAAATGGCCATCAATGAATCGACACAGTACATCACATTCAAACAAATGTCTGTAAAATCATAGCTACCTAAACAAATAAATTGACAAAGTTTTACCGGGCTATACTATCAGTCAAAAACAACGATGTCAATACAATCTATTTCAGCATCAAAACGAAAACCCAGATTACAGTTACATTGCATCTCCATAATGCTTGATTTCAAAAGTTTGAAGTACTCTTTCAAAATTCATAGTAATGACCATCAACAGAGCGTAAAGATATTGCTTTAGTATGTGGACTGAATTTGGAAGATCCATGTTTCTCACATGTACGGGTATGTGGCCTTAATCACATGTCGGAAAAACTTCTGATTTATTTTCTTGAGAACCAGAATAGAAAATAAAATGTGCTGTGCATAAAATTGCACTTGAATAAATACAGTTCAATCAATCACTAGCATTTTTACACTTTTCTTGATAAAATGACTAAAAGTACATTATGATATAATCTGAAATAAATTTAATCTAGTTGTACATTACTATAAACATATTATGGACATAGCTTTTGTTATTTTAGTTTCTATTCCAGTTCAGATCGAATATTTTATAGGTAAGAAAGGATAATATCTATCGGGTTAGTTATTATGTTAATTATTAGATAGTAAATTTAGTTATTTAGTTTTGCTCAAGTCAATAGGATATTCATTGACTGTTAGTGGTACGATGTTCGCCGGGTTAGCTAGTAAGAAATAATGTAATTCTCATTTTAATGAAGCCTTCTAATTTTCAAAGAGGTATTTAATGGTCAGGTGATTGTAACAATTAGCATTAGTAGAGAAAGTGGTCGTTGTGTTTGAAGTGGCACTTTAAGAAAGAGTGTGCATTTGAAGAGTATAGTTGGCTGCTTCAGTTCTGATTGCAGTGAGAGAGTAGGATAATGTAGACACGAGGACATTTTGATGAATAATGAAGGGGAGAGATAATGGTAAGGTATAGAGAGGAAGATGTGTCTAGTTGGCGATGAGGAGATGGAGGCGGGCAGAGATAGGGATTAGCGACTCATGGCGGATGGCGGTCATGTTTGGACAGGCAGTTAGTTGTTATTGGGCTGTAGTGCTGCCAGCTGCTAATGGCAGAGGACGTGTGCTCTAGATGGATGGTTGCGATTCCACTGCGATACACTATCAACCTCCGTTACCACGTATTAGACACCACTCATACCATCACGTCAAAGCCTTCCTTCAAGTTCAACAACAAAATCTCTTTGCAAAATCCTGTAATGGATTCTATTAGAGGCTACAGTTAATCACTGACTTGATGATAATTCATGGTAGTATATTTAAACTCATTCAGTAAGTCCTCAAAACATAACACGAGTATATCGCATACCTTTATTCATAGGTCTGCTATTCTAGCAAAAACTCCTATACAGGTATAATTAATTACATTTTCGATTAATTATTTGGAGGAATTTTTTATCAACAACAAATTTACATTGTCAGTTTGTTTGTTTTTTATTAGACTTTTCTCTAAGTACGAGAAATATTTATGTACGAGAAATTATAAGTGTGAGAAGCCTTTTAAAATTATCCATTACTATAATAGCTATATTTTTTCTTGGTTTCCATTTTTCTTGGTTCGAATAAGTTAAGAGTATTTTTTGTTATCTTAGATCTTTGCATATACTGGCTTACATAATTACGTTATAATGTTAATTAAATTCATTTATGAAGATATTTCTCATTGTTTGCCATTTTAAACTGTTTTACTCAAACTGGTTATACAGTTATTTACATCCATGTCTTGGTTGTTTTATTTGCTTGACGCATGCATGTTTCAATAGAAAATAAACTTTCAATTTGTTTGCAGTGCAAAGATAAAATGCCTACTCTAGAATTGAACTCTGTTTGTTTTAACAAATGCTGAAACGTCATTAATATAGAAATATCATTTGATTTGTGAAGTGAATAAAGTGAAGAAATTGAAGTGAATGTGAAAGTGTGTGTTTTCTTTTACCCCAGAGAGAAATATATTTGTAGTTTTAATGCTCATGACAGCCAATGGCCATATCTGATAAAAAAAACATTATTTAATATCCTTAGACCTAAAATGTTCGTTTATTTTTTGAATATAGATGTCACAACTAATAGTGACAAATACATAAATGCACGAATAGACACATGTACATACCAGCACCCTATTTACTTTATAAACGTTATAATTAACTCAATGAGGAAAAACTTGTGAATTAATCTTTATCTAGTACATTAACACAATAATGTTTATCATTATAAGGTAGACATTGTAATATTTTAACTACATTAGGAGCACTTGAAATCCTTTCGCAACTAAGGATAGCATCTGCAGTCCTGCATATTAAATAAAATTATTTGTACCACCATGTGTTGACGAAAGGCCTTAGAGTTTAGAGCATTGTTTCCAAATTAGTTTCATTGTGGTAAAGTTATTTTGATTATTATTCCTATATATATATATATATATATATATATATATATAAAGACTTCACATAAACACGTCAAATAACAACCAATGATCAAACCACAATATGACATGGAAAAACAAGACTAAGATCTTTCAACCGTAACAAGCGGTCTTCGTCAGAGTCAAAAACCCAACTCTGACGTTGGGTTTTTGCCTCTGACGAAGACCGCTTGTTACGGTTGAAAGATCTTAGTCTTGTTTTTCCATGTCATATTGTGGTTTGATCATTGATATATATATGCACATGTATATTTATATATAAAATTAATAAATTTATATATATATATATATATAATGAAAAAAAGTAATAGTGAAAAGTTTATAAGTTAGAAAAAAAGACTGTGTTAGTCAATTGTGAAATAAATATATTGTATTTATTGTTTAATCTTGTTATATATATTCACACATATCAACTAATTGTGTCATCAACCTAAGTAAAAAGAGGTGTTCAATTATAAAAATGTTAAACGTTGAAACTATACTTTTTTTCTGTTAGTACTTACATTTTTATCACTGTTGCAATTTTTAAGGGTAAAAGCGTGACAGCAGTAGTTTGCGTAAGACGAAACTTGCAGCTAAAACTTGGGTTGTTCGAGTCCCTAATAGCTGATTCCTTGGACAAGACTGATGCAAGCATTCATCTGAACTCTCCCAGTCGACAACAATCAAATCCCCATTACTTACCAGGGATAAATGAAAAGATTGGCTCATGTAGTTTTTTGCTCATCAAGCTTAACTTTAAACATGATTTTACTTTTATTTCTATACCAGTGATGTAAGTTTCTTTAAACCACTTACTTTCTCATATTTCCTCAACATAACAAAACTGAAGCATATTTAAAAAATACTTTTAGTACGACAGGTACCAATAGCATAAGTTCGATATTGTAGTGAAGTAATTTTCTCTGCCATTCACGATTTCTTTAATTATTGATCTTTTAAAAGGCCATATAACTTTGGCATTTGTTATTTGTTCCTATTATTAATTCTTATTTATCTAAATAAACCGATATCATCAACTGCAAGAAAAACAATCCCAAAGAAAAACATACTTCAATATTTTGGCATTTTTTTTTAATCAGAAAGAGGTTTTTGTGACTTGAAATGAATACTATAACTCTATGAATGTCCAAATAATAGTGTCCAGTTATGAATAACTCTTTCTGACAGCAATCAATGTCAAAATATTTAAATGATTATTGTTTTTTTATGTTTTACTGTTTTAAAAGGACCATTTGATTTCTGATTATATCATGAGGAGAAGACTACAAGAGAGGATGCAGTGAGAGAGATCGCTCCATGCCGAAGGAGGAAACGCGAGTATATATATATATATATATATAATTGATATAGCTTCTCGACCACTGATATTGCAAATTCACTGAAGGGATTCATGAGGATTTTGGTCATAAACATACAACTCCTGATTATAAGCCGACGTTTCGTCAATAGTTGTTTGGCATTTTCAAGGCTAAAAAACAATTTATTAACGACATAATTAAAGCAAGATAAATACATCCACAGATATCAACCAACAGAAAAGAAACCAAACAAACAAAAAATTCAGTAACAAGAGAACCACAAAAGGATCATAAAATACCTAGTGTTAGTATTCATTATTTAAAAAACAGACATTTGTTGTTTATGTGTTATTTATATACAACAAATGTCTTTTTTTTAAATAATGAATAATAACATTAGGTATTTTATGATTATTTTGTGGTACTCTTGTTGCTGAATTTTTTGTTTGTTTGGTTTCTTTTCTGTTGGTTGCTACCTGTGGATCTATTTATCTTGCTTTACTTATGTCGTTAATAAATTGTTTTTTAGCCTTGAAAATGCCAAACAACTATTGACGAAACGTCGGCTTATAATCAGGAGTTGTATGTTTATGACCAAAATCCTCATGAATCCCTTCGGTGAATTTATATATATATATATATATATATATATAAAGATTTCACATAAACACGTGAAACAACAATCAATGATTAAACCACAATAAGAATGGGAAAACAAGACTAAGATCTTTCAACCGTAACAAGCGGTCTTCGTCAGAGTCAAAAACCCTTGTTTCAGTTGGGTTTTTGACTCTGACGAAGACCGCTTGTTACGGTTGAAAGATCTTAGTCTTGTTTTCCCATTCTTATTGTGGTTTAATCATATATATATATATATATATTATATATATATATATATATATATATATAAAATTAAAAATATATTTTATTCTATACAATTTTCAGCGTGTTTTGCTGAACTTTTTGTTTTAATAAGTTGGCCAATCTATCTAAGTAATGTTGAAGTTATTACATCCGCACTAAATAATACACATCCACTTATTGACTTGTTTAAATTGATCACCAGTCATAATCAGGAAATGAGAGATTTTCAAATTACTTTGTTCCTTTGTGTAGAATGTAAAATGAATTTATGAGATTAAATTGTTTTTCTATATGTTGAAAGCTAAAGGACGTATCGGTTTAATGGCAATAACTGCAGAAGTTTTACTTGGTACTAGGTTGATGTAACAGCTTAAATATTTTATTATCGTTTATGAACTCTATAATGATGTACTACGTCATTCTTTCTAGAAGTATGGGTTAATTTTTTATGCCAAGTTATTATTTTACATTAATTTTATATAATACTAATATATAATACAGTTACTGTTATAAGTATTTCTGTCGTTAACACTAAATTGTTAACAACACATTCAGTAATATGTCTTTTAGTAGCTCCAGCAATTAGATACATAGTAAGTTTTCTTAAAAGTGTGGTTATAGTGACTGCATAGTACAGGTGTTTGTTGATGTCATGTTCTACGTAATTACATTTCTACCAGTGTACGAGAATAGTTTTTTTTTTGGTGTAAATTAAATGTCTTGATATTGTTGTTTTTCATAAACAGATGTCGACTATAGACCTTTACTAATTTTGTACGGTAAATTTGTCATTAGTGTTTTTAGTATTCTTTAATCAGTTTCTATTGCTCTCAGTAGTTGGTTTTTTAATACATTTTATAGGAGATTCAAGAAGATTTTAGGTTCATTTTCCTGTTTCCTCTTATATATAGATAAGTTTTAGAATATTTATCAAATTTTTCCTTTAACAGTCATTTTTCATTAATTTTAATTAATGAAAGTCATTAATTAAAATTTTTACTCTGTCTTGTCTCTGATGACATATATTAAAAGGCCTCAGAACATTTATTTCTATTGTTTTTCTTTTTTCATTGTGGTTTAAACGTATATATATATTTATATACATATATATGCATTATTCTATTCAACAGTTGAAATAATGCAACATTTGATGTTACTAAAAATCTCGTATCGATTTTTTTAATATCACATAAATGTTCAAATATTTCTACTTTATATAAGCTAGACCGAATTTTATTTACACCCTCTGTAAATCTATGTTACCAACAACGTGAAATCGTTTATAGAATTGATCAATATTATAAATGAATATAAAACATTGAAAAAAGTGTAATATATGTTGTTGAGAAGTGAGGGATTTGTATAGAATTGGAATGGATAGAATGGAGTGGGATAAGGCAGGAGTTGCGGGATGCGATGCCTCACCACCGGTCGTCTCTTATTTTCTATGCGGGCCTGACGTGTTTGTGCCATGCTTGATTAATGATGGCGCTGCGAGTTGCAAGGGAGAGAGAGTGAGTGAGCTAGTGAGTGAGAGAGTGACTGATTTTGCGGCCTCCCTCTGCATTCTGCCCCAATAAGCAGAGTGCCACTACTTTGGCGACTATTTACTCAAAACAATAGGTAACAGTCAAATACCCACTGTGATAATCTATATCATAATCTATTTAAAAATAACCAGTCGATATACCGTAATAATACAACTTTTAGTTTGACATATATCAGAGATTTTGTTGGTCTTCGACTGACCACAGTTCTGTTTTACATTAATGTATATTAACTGTGAAATGATCGACAATATTTTTAGTATCTTATTAATCTTTATAATTTACTTTGAACCAATGAATACTCACATAATAGTGTTCCGATTATAAAGGAAGAAAACAAAACTGCTCATATCCTGGATATATAGATGTATATATATTTGACAATAACACGTGAAATAGAATAATGAAATTAAGAATGCAACTAAGAATCCTGAAATAAGACTTAAATCTTTCGATTAAATAATGGCAGTCCACAGAGGCAAAATGTGAATGACTCTCACGTGGACTGCTACTTGATCGAGCATTTAATTCTTATTACACAATTTCTAATTCTAGTTGAAATATGTGTGTTTCTGTGTGTGTGTGTGTGTGTGTGTGTGTGTGTTTTGTGTTGTGTTTTTTTAGATTTTTCTCACGGGCACTACCACTTCCATGAGGGAATTTATTTGCACCATGCACCATTTAATGCATTACATACATTATATTACATTTTCTTAAATATTATTTTACAATTTTATTTACTTAATGTTTACATATAATTAATATTGATAATTTTTTGGAATTTAACCTATCTTTCACATCATTTTGATTTATCCTTTAGGTAGATTATGTCAACATTTTATATATACACCCTTCTCAAAAGCCTCGGATGTCTTCACTATTTCTTCATCCATGAGGTCTTACTTTGATGGCAGCCATCCTTTCCTCCCTGTGACTAGTTCTTTACATAGTTCAGACCTTTTATTTTTTATTAACTCACAGTCATATGTAAAGTGTTCTAATGTTTGTGGGTAGTTTCCTGAACTGTCACAATATTCAGTACCTCTAACTCCAATTCAATGATGGTATTTGTTAAAAATTTTGTCCTCCGTTTATAATTGTGTCATTCTCCATGTGATGGGGAGATTTTTTGAGAGTAACCGGTTGCTTATTCTAGGAAAACCTTCTTGTGTTTGCTTTGATTTCGTCGTATACTGCCATTATACTTCCCATGATCTGTGTTTTCTTGTCTTGCACCATTTTTTTTATATATGATATAACATATTTAGTTTGGATAAAAGTTATACTCTAGATTGCTGGTATCGTCTCGGGCGTGGTTTGGTTTGGTTAGTTGATCAGGTCTCTCATTTCCTATGATAGCTGTGTGTGCCTTTACCCATGTGAATGTGTTGCTTAGTTTTCTAAATCCTTGCTCTATTTTTACTTTTTAATTTAATAGGTTGGTGATTAATATTGTTGTTTAAAATATTTATAGATGTTATACTCCAACTCCATTTATTGTCAGCTTTTAAGCCAACGGGTGTGTTATATTTCCACATTGTTATACCCAATTAATGGCTTTTAATAGCGCTAATAGTTTAGCCTGCTTATTTAAAAAATTTTCAGTTAATCTGTATTTATGTTCTGCGAGTATTGTATTTTTTTCATATACCACAAAAATACAGCCAACCTGGTTCCCAGTTTTACTACCGTCTGTATAAATTACTTGGAGGTAAGGAATTTTTACTGTTCTTTGATATGAAACATTTTTTTCTGGATGAAGTCAATGTTTTGGTTTCTCTGGTTTTTCTAAGTATTTCCCGTTTATATCTTCTATTGTTCTTCCTGATGAAGCAAAGTCAATTACGTTTAATTCTTCAGCTTTTATGCATATTGGTGCTATCCACGCTATAACGCATGAAGCAATGTGCGAGCTAGTCCTGTAGCCTTTTATCATCCTTATGGCTATCAACCTTTGTGCTTTTTTCAGCTGGGATCGTTCTTATTCCTTTTTAAGGTTTTAAACCAAACTAGATCACTGTATAGTATCATAGACAGAAATGCTCGTTTATATATGGTTCATAAGGTTTCATAGTTTAGCCTCTAGTGTACTCTTGCAGCTCTTGACAGACTATTTTCAACGTTTATGCACTTTTCTATG
The DNA here is from genome assembly GCA_026182355.1 of Hermatobates lingyangjiaoensis. NCBI lineage: Eukaryota > Metazoa > Arthropoda > Insecta > Hemiptera > Hermatobatidae > Hermatobates > Hermatobates lingyangjiaoensis. Next base: position 1,901,374 of record JAPFBL010001924.1, on the reverse strand, counting down.
ATGAATGAAACACGCTTGTTTCAGAAAGTCTGCTGTCAATACAAACTCCCAGATACTTAATATAATCCACCTGTTTTAGTTGCACCTCTTGCAGAGATAAGCTGATTCGTGGTATCTACTAATACATATTATTTCCAACTTTGATTCATTGAATGTGAGTTGTACTTACCACACCAGTTTTGTACTGAATCAAGTGGTCTCATTGAGTTGATTTTGAAATTCGGATCTGTCTTCCCTGATACCAAGCGCTGAAAATCGTTTGCAAAGGCAACATCAGTGCAATATGACGGGGAGTGTAGTTTCAATATAATATAACATTATTAATTTATCAGTAAAATGATTGAAATATGAATAGCTGAATAAATTTACTATAATAATATATCACGTTATAGTAAATTATAATCATGTTTTAGTCAATGTTGTTGTGAATCATAATCAAATCCATTTATAAATTGTTCAATGTTGATACTCATATTGGACTACTGATTAGGTTATAAATGTTTTCTGGGGTCACTTCAACTCTTTAGTCATAATTTCACAAATAAGACTTATCTGTTGCTTACATAAAACTCTAATATTACATGGAACAAGATTTGAAGTGTTGTGTAACCACAGAAACATTGTTCGTTTTGTAACACTCTCAAATGATACAAATATTTCTTATTTTTTCCGTGTCATTACAGACGTTCAGATCCTTTGAAAGTCAATCTTATGAAAAATGTGACCATTGTTAGAAAGGTGGCTTTTGTGGGCTTCTTTTTGTTGACTAGAACTATTTTAAACAAATTTACTGAATAGTAGGTTTTCAATATAACTTTTCCGTACTAGATTATAAAGATCTCCTTGTTTTGACCTTCATATACCACTTTTATAATTTCGTCTCCCATTTCGTGTTGAGTTATTTACCGTTGCATTAAGAAAATGCTTGGTCTTCCTCTCTCTTTTCTCCTGAAGACGGATTGCCCAAAATTTGAGTTTATATATGTGTTTCTTTACTCTGTGTGTTACTCTTCTTCGAATTGAAATCGTATTGTGTCCAGTTTCGATCATCTTTCCGATTTTATAGTGAATATATATATACACACTTTAACACAGAGAAAAGAACACAGAAAGACACTACAGAACTCACTTCGATATTTCGACATCCGTCGTCATCGTTGAGTAGCAGTTTGCTTCTCAACGCGAGTACTTCGTCGAAATATTGAAGTGAGTTCTATAGTGTATTTCTGTATTCTTTTCTCTGTGTTAAAGTGTATATATATATTTTTCAATGGCAGTATAATCGTTAAGATGTCAGTTAGTAAAATGTTATTATTTATATAAAAGAAAAAAATGTAATTCGTATTAACATAATTAATAGAGAAAATTCAAACAGATTACTTTGATGTGATTTCGTATTCTGCATTCATTTTAATTTATAATATTATCAAAGTGACAATATTTGCGAACTGTTATTGTTTCGCAATAGTAATTCTTTTAAATTGAGTGAATGTTAATGTTTCATATTTTATTTCTATATTTATCCATTATATTTGTGAGATTTACCAATGGTCCAAACTGTTATTAAATAATTCGTAATGCTATATAATTATTGACACAATGTTCTAGTTGATATTAGTTGCTAATGTGTCCAAAAGAAACACCTGTTCATTTTTACTTCACTATTAAAAGGTGAGAAATTTTCTGCACTGGCTTTAATGCACAAAGATTGACTTTCGATGGGATCAGTTTTAAAAACCCTATTATGAAATATATTTCAAAGTTGCACCTTCTTGACATTAAAGGATGATTGATCCACCCTGCCCAGTGGCCTGAAGGCCGGGAAGGTGTTCTAATGCCCTGGACCCCTGATTGTACCTCAAGCCACTTCCCTATACAAACGTCCTTCTTTATAAATTGCCAACCTGTCGCTGCCCTTTTCCCTAACACCCAATACACTCTTCTCGATTCAAATATTTCCTATTGAAAATAACACGTGGGCCGTGAATAAGAAATTACCATCGTTTGCTAACATAGAAAAATATGATTTTCACCATTAAAACTTGAATAATTATGAAATAATTGTAACGTCATTAATTTGTCTGAGCAACACACAAAGCTATTCATCTTGTAGACTACATTTAAATGATGTTTATTAAGGGATAACTGCTTAAATGATTTTTTTTCCTTCACACAGACACAAACACACACACACACACACACACACACACACACACACACACACACACACACACACACACATGCATATATATATATCAAGATTTTACATAAACACATGAAATAACAATCAATGATCAAACCATAATATGAAATGGGAAAAAAAAGATCTTAGTCTTTTTTTTCCATTTCATATTGTGTTTTGATCATTCAGATATATATATACTTATGTTATTAAAATAAGCAGCAGCTTCTGCATTGACCAGTTTCTTGTTGATACTCTCTAGTTTTCGTATCACTTTGCGGTGAGACTCTGGTAGCTTCCAAAGAAGGTTAGCAAAAGACATTAACACACACAATAAACATAGATCAAACACGAAAATCTAAATTTTAATCACTGTTTTAATCACTAAATTAACAAACTAAATAAAAAATACGTACAAGCTTTCGGCTCTCATTCGCCATCCTCAGGTATAAACTAAAATTAATTAAGTCTAATGCACTATAGTTCAAATACTGAGGATGGCGAATGAGAGCCGAAAGCTTGTACGTATTTATTATTTAGTTTGTTAATTTAGTGATTAAAACAGTGATTAAAATTTAGTTTTTCGTGTTTGACCTATGTTTATTGTGTGTGTTAATGTCTTTTGCTAACCTTCTTTGGAAGCTACCAGAGTCTCACCGCAAAGTGATACGAAAACTAGAGAGTGTCAACAAGAAACTGGTCAATGCAGAAGCTGCTGCTTATTTTAATAACATATGCTTAAGGGAAGAGCTGCTGCCTTTGTACACAAATATATATATATCTATATATATATATGAATAAAACACCACAATAAACAAATCCATATTGTTTGAGTAATGTAATTTGTAATAGTCCGTTCATTTACAAATATTTCTAGTTTTGCCTTTGAAAAAGATTTTGAATAAAATTGAAACGTCGGCAATGAGAGTTTGATTGGAAGTGGAAGAAACTGACCGCATCCCCGTTTATCCTTTTGATGTTATATATCTGTCCCATGGTCAACAACTCATTACTGTTTTGTATATAAATATATATATAATTAAAGTTACAGCTAGAGAACACAAGAAAAAGGACGAACACTCACGAATCTCGATAATTTCGGCGTCTTGCCGTCTTCAGGAGAGTAGAAAGAAAGAAAACTCTCCTGAAGACGGCAAGACGCCGAAATTATCGAGATTCGTGAGTGTTCGACCTTTTTCTTGTGTTCTCTAGCTGTAACTTTAATTATTTGTCCGTTTGGACCGTCTGATTTCAATTCAAAGTGTAAATATATATATATATATATATATATATATATATATATAATAAAATAAAAAACGAAGGAAACACACAGAAAGACACAGACATAACTCACATCGATATTTCGACAATCGTCGTCATCAGGAGGTGCGAAGAGCGAAGAGTCCCGCAGGAAGACAGGGCGGTACTCATTTATTTTATTTTATTGTAAAAAAGTCCGCTGGACCGTTTCTTTTAATTGTATTATATATATATATATATATATATATATATATATATATATATATATATATATATATATATATATCAGAAGAACTTTTTAGTATTACCATTCATTTTTAGTCTTTTATATAAACTAATTTTACTTAGCCTTTTTAAGCCATAATTATAGTTTTTGGGTATATACTTCTGCCTACCATTTAATCAATTTTAGAATAAAAACGTAATTTTTAGTATTTTTTGTGCAGTTTGTTTTTTTTTTTTTTAGTATGTATGAGTGCTTTTCCTATTCATACATTAAACAAATAGAATATGTCATTTTTCAGTCGTTTTAGTTACTTTTTTAAGCTATTTATTAGTCTTTGGTGCTTATATTATTTAAAAATTCTATGTATAATTATGGCCTCGAAATTCATTTCATGTACTTTTGGGTTTATTTTGGTTTTGTTAATGTCTTAGCAAAAAAGTCGTTCTGACACACCAATAGTTTCACCGGAATAAGCAATAATTATTCTCGCACAAGTCTTATTGTATGCGTTTCTTATTTTATGTAACGAATATAACAATACTGATATTATTTACTTTCAGTACCCCAGGCCATACACGTATTAGAAGTGTTTTCTTTCTTTTTTCGCTTTGCTTATTAGAATCTCTGTTAATAATACATTTAGTACTTATTTCATTAGTTCTTCAGTTGTGTGTCAGTTACTATGTGGTGTTTACTCATACATGTACATTACAGTTAAATTCCCATGTAATCAACATTTTAATAACTGCCACACAGTTTTGCGCTTAGGTATATAGTTAATTTCTCATTTAGCATTCCTTTGTCCTTATATTACATCCATATTACAAAATTAAAAAAAAAAGACTCCAGATATCCTAGATTATTTTTGCTCGGCATTATTGCAATTAAAATTAACTGCATTACATTCTTTTTTATTAACATTGACATCAACTTCATACGTTATTCCACTCAGGCATTCATTTTATGTCATTCCTACAGCTGCCATCATGCAACTTGCAAATGTACTTAAAAGAACACGAACTGTTTCAAACACTTGTTTCATAAAATAAATTCATTGTTTTCATAATTTTGAAGTAAAATTTGATTATATTTGACAAAAATATTTTGATTGTTTGTTTCGAACGCTGATAATTCTAGACTTTCACTTTTAGTTGTGTTATAGGGGTGGAAAGTGCAGCTCATGTGTTTTTGGCACCCATTTAGTCATTGCTACATTAACAGGATGGATTTCTACATTGAGAATTTCAAATATTTCAGTTTTGAACAGAGTGGGTCTTCGATGAATACTTAACATCATAAAGGCAGAGATCGACTACTTTTGGCCACCTCTGAAGTATAGTGTGCAGATGACATTGAACCTCCCACATGAAGTGTTATGGCAAAGATATGAACGTCCTATCTTCAGTAATAAAGCTTTATAACGGCTTTCTATTTATATTTTATGAGTATAAAGACCCAATGAGCTATCCTAATAAGTGCAGAAATATTACACAAATATAAGAGGAACTTTGATCAATTTTATAATTTTCTCTATAATATAATTTTATAAATTATATTTATAATTTGAATTTTATTATAGTCTAAGTGGGGCTCAAAAAAGAAAATGTTTCACAATTTGAAACGTAGAGGTTACAATTTATATTATTATAAAAACTTGTAGTCTTATCTTACGTACTAGGTAAGCAGTTCATTTCGATAACAATATCAAATGTGAACTATTAAAAAGAACTAGATCAGTATGAAATGGGAATTTGAGAATTTGTATGTCCGAAAATTCTCTGTATACTTTACAAATTCTATACTTCTAAACTGATTGAAATAAGGATCGTTAGTTTAATTATAAGATAGTGAGGCTCTTAAAAATATAACAATACTTTTGCTCTATGTAGGATAGTTTTTACGAAAATGTTGTACAGTACAAGGCTGTCCAATTAACATCCATGTATTTTGGAAGGTATTTAAGACATCATGTGTACGAGTGTTCTGTAATTAAAGAAGTATATGCTATATTTTATACATTCTATCGTATGTCGTTATGCTCATAACATGATATAATGACATTGTACTCATAAGTAATGCACTGATCAAGTTTATTAATTTATTATTAAACTTACATTCTGTTCATTAATATACTTTCTATATTTATTAATACAGTGGCGCTAATGTAGCACAATATAACAGTATGAACAGCATCAATAAACTTGATTAAAAAATGTATGGTATAGAACCAACTGATTATTATGACTACATTGGTGCTAAACTGATAAATAAACATCACTTTGTTATTTACAAAACATTTGTAACCCTTTTAACAGGGTTACCAAATCAGCCATTTTTTCGGCCAGATCTAGCCAAATTTAACTCCATCTAATCAGTCAGTTATCCCATCTAGCCAATAGCCAAAAATTTAGCAAATAATGGACTACTGTTAGCCAATTTTTACCAACTCTATGACATAGTGCACATAAAATAATGTACACTTATTATGTAAGTATTAAACAAATTGAGACAAAGTTTCATGATGAATTTAACTACAATCATAAGTATGAGCTCGTTTTGAACATGTTTAATTCCGACAAAGTTGCAGGATTTGAATGTAAGCCTGTCGGCCAAACTGTCAATGGCATTTTTCTCAGAACCGAAGGCAGGCTTCAGAAAAAACCCAGGATATATCTATTTACTATCTGAAAAAATAGAGAAAGATTAAAATTAAAATCATGATCTACCTTTAGTTGTCGGTTAGTACTCGAGTGTGGAGGTATTGAAGTATTGTTTTTGAATATTTTCGACTTCCCACGTTCTGTGTAGTGATATCCTGATTTTGAATTTTTTGAATTTTGTACGAAATGATGAAAGCAGTGGAAATGGTGAAAAGTTCTGGATTGAGATTGTACTTCATAAATATTTGATTATTTGAAATTCCTTTAAGAAAATCACTGAATTTGCTATTTTAATGTTGATTTCACCACATCTAACGCTGAAATTAAACAAATAATTGTCAATATAAATATTTAAAAATAAAAATCAAGAAACAATATGCAACTGGGAATGCTGAATTTGTTACTAGAAGCAAGGGGTGGTCTTCAACATTACAAGAAATGCTGTAAAGATTATGTGTTACCAGAGGCTGCTGTGAACGCCCTAGTGACATCTACTCTTCAATGAGCCATCAATATGAAGAGACATCATCTGATTTGTTTCAGAAATTACAACTTCTTCAGTAAAATGTACTATTTCTTTATATTGTTTTTAAAATGTTGTAGTTGTCCTAATTAAATTATTTATTTTGTTTAATGTAGCCAACAGTTTGGCATGTTATGCGATATTTTTAGCCGATTTTAGCCATTTTCTGGGAAAATCTTAGTCAAAAGTTTGCACATTTACTTAGCAACACTAACTCTTAAGTATAATGTTAATAAGAGTGATTTTGGTTTTAAGAATGAACGCTATTTATTGCATAAATAGAATTTGAAATGAGAATAAGAGTTCCAGTGGTTTTCATTAAACTCATGAGATAGGCATTACTGTGTCCACTTTAATAAAGATGCATGCTATGCAATTCTAGTTGCACTATGGAAATGCAGTAGTTGTAGAAGTAGTGAAGTTAGAAGGGAGGCAGTGGATGACCATTAATCAAGTCAGTCACACCTACTGCGCAGAAGGCCCCACGAGATGCTAACTTTACCATTGTATCACTTCCGTTTCCATGTCCGCTGCACCAGAGTCAAAACCTACCTCCCGACTAACGCTTTCACGTTGACGCCCAATCATCAACAACTTTACTACAAACAACATATTCATGTTCATAGTCAACAAGAATCCACTTTTATAACTGTGTTAAACTTTAAAATGGATAACAACATAAATAAAACATGAATAATTTACTCAATCAGTTATAAAAGTGCGATTTGTTCGTAAAAATAAATTAGATTTGATTCGATTCCTGTTAAAATATGATTCATTATATAAAAAATTTCTAATTTTCAGGTTCAAATATTCTTATATCAAATGCATCATAATTAGATAAAGTCGTATATATAATATCAGATTTACTGATTACATCTGCAACAGTCTCATTTCCGGTATATTTTATTATAATGAAATTTGTTTAATGTATCAAGTTTATTAATAAACTTGTTGATAAAAACATGTATGATATAAAATCAACTGGTTAATATGACTAGTCCAACGACCGACAATTTTTGCCACGCTCTACATTGCGCGTTGTAATTAGTAGTTTCAGGTCACGGACCTACTCATGCTTAGCAAGATGGACCTGGATACATGGATGTATGGCTGCATTTTTGTTTTCCTTCAAAACTTCTACTTTGTTTTTTCTACTCATCACATTTTCTTTTTGATTTAAGATATTTTCGATTCATAGGAAAAAAAAACCTGATGTGAAATAGCAAAACGAGTTTATTTACTTCCTTATAAACTAGCAGGGTAGGAAAATTTATACGCTATTTAATTTTATACGCTTTTTTTTATAAAAATACTAGTCCAGATTTTGCTATTTCTGTATTGCAATGTATCTGCGTTAATTTGAAGTGAATTGAAACTTATTAGAATTAAAGTGTTAAACGAAAATTAATATAATTTATGCTAATAGACAAAAGGTTATCTTTTTTAAATGGTTAAAGAAATGAATTTAAAAGTAAAGAATTTTTAACAATTACTACTATATCTTATTGGTTTGTTAAATTCAGCACTCGATAGTAGATGAAATGAATGAATCATGATCAAATCTTAGTAAAGAAAAAACTAAGCAGACATGCCAAGCTCACTGATAGAAAAATAAAAAAATGTAATGAATCAGAAACGTGAATTTACACTTATACAGCGTTTTGAGATTTTATTGGCTTAGATGACAATAATGTTTTAAGTGAAAATCGTAGAGAAAAAAATTGATAATACTGTATGATTTCAGATTTTTTATAATGTTGGTTGCTTTAAAGATATGAAATTAAAATTATAGTATAAAAGTATAAAAAGTTTATGTGAATGGTCTGCAACATTGTTTATATATTTTATTGGTTATAACTTTTACAAATTTAGATTTAGAAACGATTTATAAATCTTATCTCTGTTGATCCCACGAATTTTAATTAGCGATATCTATTTTGCTGATGACTGGCTTATACGCCGTGTATCCCTATTAAAGCCCTTTTCCTGGGATGTTCGTCCGTGAAAAAACTTTCCTGAATTCTCACTAGCAGCACCTGTATGAAGGATGCTTTCCAAACTTATTTTTTATTAGCATATGTTACTTCTCTGATCTCTTTTTCTCTCACTGTTATCAATTCAGATGAAATTTATCTACATTTACTAGATTTTGTTTAGTATATCCAACGTAATCAGAGTCCTGTAAAATTTAGTTGTCACTATTCTAGAACAGCGTTTTCAACTTCACCCTGAATGATGATTCCTATGTGGATTTTACAGCGCTCAATACGTGTATTGCCGTTGAAAACTAGTGAAAATTTGGGTGATAATGCAATAATTTTCTACATCAATATTCTATATATAGAGTAAATAAAAGTAAAACAAAAGCAGGATTTTACTGCTAATTTAAATTATCTTCAAAAAATCTTATGAGATTTTACAATAAAGTAATTTTTATTTGTAAGAAGTACCATCAAGGACGATATATAAACTTCTGTAACTATAATTTATTGATTGTACTCGTATATTGTACCTAGTAGATTGAATGCCTTGATGTCATAGAGGAAACAAAATTACTTTTTCCTTGAGAGGAACCTGAGTAACACAGTGGCTTAAGTCTTAGCCTAGGGACTAGAAAATAAAAGGTTCTGTCACACTTTGGCCTTCAATCTCTTTACACAGAAGATAAAAAAAAATCTAAATACATCGTATTTCGGAGAGGGTGTTAAGCTATAGGTTGATAAGTCTTAACCATGTCAACCCGTTAAAATTCCCAACCCTAATTACATTTGATAAACTTTAGTACTCTCAAGAATAAACCTGTTAATCTGACACATCAATTATTAAAATGGGTGCCAAATAATAAATGAGACACACTTTCCAATTCTGGAGCAGCATTTAAAGTGAAAGCCTGTAAGAGTGGGCATTGAAAAACGAACAAACAAACTTTTCTTTTATTCCAATAAGTTATCGTAGAGTAAGTGGTTTTTATACTACAATGGATAGCAGATAAATATTTCAGTTGAATTTATTATTTCTTTACAGCCACTTAGTTTTAAAATTAAACTAAATTGTGATTAGGTACACTAAAGATGATCTAAAATGAAACTAACTTGTGATCAGGTACACTGAAGATAGTCTAAAATGAAACTAACTTGTGATTATGTATACTGAAGGTGGTCTCAAATGAAAATAACTTGTGATCAGGTACAGTGAAAATGGTCTAAAATGAAACCGATAAGCTAAAAATATATGCCATGTATATAACTATCATTTCAGATTTCAGAAAACTCTTATAATTTCATTTTCTATGATCAGTCAGAAAGTAAAAGATCACAAATAAGTTAATTTTAGTAGTTTTTATCATTTCAGTGCGCAAAAAATTTTCCATTTTGTTTACAAACCAACTTTAGTTAACTAGTAAAACATCCATTACAGCTTATATAACCAAACTGATTACGATACTCAACTTATTTCTGGTATTCAATAAGGGAATATTGAATGAAAGAAGCGCGATTTAGGTCACTGCACTTAGCAATGTCGCTTAATCAACAGTGACAGTTGGGCTGAGCCAAAGTATTGCTTCAAGTTTGATCCTTTAAAACCTTCATGCTTTCGTATTCATTAACCGTCAAATGCTGAATAATGTGAAAACATTCAGAATGAAGCATGAAATATATGTTTGAAATTTAACTATTTTTTTTTTAAAAAATTAGATTACATTTTAATGGATTTTCTATTAACAGTTTGATTAAATTATAAACCTCATATGTTTAATATTCCTAAATTTAATTCTTTATGAAGAGTAGTATGAAGTAGTTCTTTACAAGACCATGCCAAATGGCTGTCAACCATATATATTTAGCAAGAGCGCAAAATCTGAAGTGCATTGAAACATAAAGTGAAACGTTCATACAAATAGGAATACCGTGTATGCAATACTTTAAAAAAGATTTTGTTGACAAGAAAGATGGTGACATTTTTAACGGTACTCATCATTTAATGTAAGAATTATAATACTACTATAATACAAGCTGTTTAAATTCCATCATGTCAAGTTTGGAGCTTTAGGAACTGCCCTTATGATATGTAATAAATTTAAGAAAAAGGTCATACCTAATATAAAAAGTGAATAAACTTATTTGCCAAGTGACCACCAGTATACTACTACCGTGAACAAAGTAAATATGCCAGCTCTGCCGGTCCTCTAGAAACAGTTCTTGAAAAAAAATGAAAATTAGCATAAATAATTGTTGATTGTGTTATTGTTTTTCTTAGTTTTGTAAAGACTTTGGCTCGTATTGATGACTGTCAAATGCAGAATAACCAAAAGCAATAAAAATTCGTGTAAGTAGCCCCAAGCCCTATTCATCTATGAACACTTCCTTCATTACGTTATTACGCTAAACAGTTTTGACTAATCTCAATTTAATTTCAGGTATTTGTAACAAAGTTTACAGATGTAACTAAGGTTTTCCCTTTTCTCATCTCGAGAACAGGTCGAAAAATAGACTTCAGGTTTCTATACACAGTACGTTGTTGTGTCAGCTTATAATTCCAGATTGAATTTAATATTTATTATTTATGTTTGACTATCATTTTCTATCAACTAGCCGAAGACCTTTCAAACCTGTCTATTGTTTATAAACATTTTTTAAACATTTCAATCTGAAGAACAATTTCGAAGAAGGTAGCACCTAATACGGATAAAAAAGTTCACGAAAAACCTAGAATTACCGGGATTTCAAAGAAAATTATGTGTACAGATTTCTGAGAAAACGCAAAAAAAAACATTTCTTTTGAGATAAAATACTAGCTAAGAAAGTGCATATTGATGCAGAGCCTACTGTTTACTGTTAGGCTAACAATAACCTAACAGTAAATTGATTATTATAACTCTTTTGGTTTTGTGAGAAATCCTATTCACATACGAACAATTCACACTCAATTGATACAACGCACATACAAAAACACACACGCACACACACACACACACACACACACACATATATATATATATATATTGTGCAAATTTATTTTATAACTCTTAAAACATACATAAAAACATGTATTTCCGTTGTAAAATCGAAATCTAAATTTTTGGGAAGAACACAATACTTTTATCACCCTATATTTGATATTTAGAGTAAAATAAAGTAATTTGTGGGTTAAAATTTAGAAAGCTTAAATATTATAAAATTTAATGAATTTATTAAAAATTATTATAATATTATCGTATCACAGTTTCAGAAAAAAATTTCAATTTTGTACTCAAAAAAAGTTTATAGATATATATAAATACCATTCAACTCCCTAACTTATTACTTATCATCGAATCTCTCTAACAACTCATTTCTTTTAAATATTCTAATCACGGCAACATATAAAAAAATATCTAAGGTCCATATTTCAACATATCATATACAATCGGAGTATAGAGTGACTTAGTTTAGAACATCTCCGTAAAGATAGTTCCAATCACTAGTCAAAATATCAACATTTAAACAAATGGAATGTTGGGGACTACTTTTTCCCAATAAAAAAAAATTGAATTGAACGTTTCCAAATAAATTTGAATTAATTTAGCTTCTTCAAAGATTGAAGGGTTTATTTTGATTTCAATTATGGTATCAAAGTATTTAAGCCTAGTGAATAGTTAGCAACAATGAATTCCATGGAACGTTGAGGGGAAAGAAGTTGAAGAAAAGATGATTAAAAATATCAAAAGACGTGTGAAGAAGGAAGCACTCCATAGAGAACACAATAAATGGATTTCAAAAACGAAAGGGAAAAAATAATTGTGGGGAAAGGTAGGTCGTGAGAGAGGCGCCTCAGACGAAGAACACAATAACTAATAGTCTCCACAACTCACAAGAGCCAATGAAAAATGGCCCGTTTATAGTCTGGCCGCCAGCAGTCCTTCTATATAAAGCAGCTAGCTCCATTTTAAAAGATAAATCCTATTTATTCTTCCACCACTATTATACAAATAAATGATGTGTTTGGAAATGATTAGCTGATTACTTATTTATTCAAGCAAACAATAAATAAATACTTAATCAGTGAAAACTTAACAATAATACTCACTGTTGACATAAGAGCTATTTGCAAGATTCAACAATCAATGTTTTGGGACACCTTAATTTCATGAAATTAATTGTAATTATATAAATATGAACTAATATATAATAATTTAAAACATAACAGTAAATCTTAAAAAAACTAAAAATGTGCATCATATGGTTATTAGCACCATTAAAGTTAATTACTCTTACAAAAAATTCGATTGGTTTACACGCAACTTTACTATAAGCAAATTTGTAATTCAAACCATAGTAATTCAATTTAATATAATTTAATACTTATAAAAAAGTGCCTAACATAGTTCTTCCAAATATAATAAAAATATAATCAATAGTTAGAACTACTGGATTCATTCGTTCCTTTAAGTATGTTGAGAAACATACCTTAAAATCTGTTGTTATAGAAATATGAATTATTCTAATTGCATTCATGCTTTCAAATACTACTAAATATGGTAAAGTCAGACGTATATTACCACTTGCGATATATTCAACTTTTTTAGTCTGTGTCTTAAAAGTCAAACATGTTCAGTTTGCTCATTTAGTTTTTATTCGAGTCTTCCTTGTTTTCACTTGTGATTCTCTGTTATTTGATTGCAATCTCTTTTGTATTAAATATGTCGTCGCTTTGTGATGACATAGTTTGAAAGGCTTCAGAGCATATTTTTATTGTTGTTATGTTTCCTTGTGGATTTTCATCTCATTAATTTCCATTACAGGTTTCAATTGTGATTAATTATATACATATATTACAATTGAATCTTCCCACGTATTATACAACTTCATTAAAATAGTTTTAATTTTTTCATTATTATAAGTAAAGTGTTATATGCATGTGAGTGTCTGTACGGCTGCTGGTGGTAGCTGAGTATATATCAAAAATTTTGTAGGCACTCTATCTATAGACCACACCGCTTGGTGGATCAAAATGATATTTTACACAAAATATTATCTCAAAAGGAGGTTGTTCCATTTTAGTTTTAGGAAATATTTTATGAAGAAAAAGTCACTATTTGGGCAAAAGAAAATTTTAGACAATATTTTCCCATTAAAGGACTGATTCTAGAATTTTAATCTTTGAAAAGGATTGACAAAAGCAATAACTGAAGAAAGGCTCAGATATTTAAGAAAACATAAAAGGTATTTTTTGCTATAAAATCTAAAAATTTTAACGTATAATAAATTCTCAAAGCTTGTAGGCAAGATGTAAGCCTTACTGTTTGAGAGATCAAAATGAAATTACACCTAAAACTAGCGAATTATGTAAAAATATGTTGAGGACTTTTTTTTTTCAAAATGAGGTTAACAAAAAGAGGTGTCATCGTACATTTGTTGAAATCAAATTTTCTTTTTTAACGCTAAAGGGTAAATCATAAACCATTGAGGTTTTACTCCACAACTGAACCGAAAATTAATAATCTAAAACGGAAATTTTTCGGTATTCCAATTACCGTAAAGACCAATATGGGTATAAAAAATAAAAATTCATGTTACAGTAATAGGTCGCCTGCAGAACTGTGTGGATTCGTTTAATTTGACTTATACTTTATCAGGCATAATCGAGTGAAATTAAATTTGCATTTAAAGTTTTTATAAAAGAAATGTATGATGTTTTAATCAGTGAATATGATATGTGGGAAGAATAAAATTCTTATATGTGAAAAATCAACTCAATTGAAATCTATATTCTATGATGTTTTTCATGGTATGATGGATGGTTCAACCTGAACAAAACTTAATGTCAAATATATGTTCATGCATTTCGTCATTACAACAGATGTTAGTATTATTAATATTAATCATATAGTATACCGTCTTACCTCGTACACTGCTGCTGTAGCTCTCGGACCGGTTTCGGGTTTCACCAGGTCTTGTTGAAGATGGGTGACACCCGAAACCGGTCCGAGAGCTACAGCAGCAGTGTACGAGATAAGACGGTATACTATATGTTTAATGTCAAATATATGGTTCTCAGTGTGTAATAACCTCATTGCCTTTGAGTAATATTGAAGTTTGGAAAAGTAATTTTTCGTTTTCATTATAAAACGTATACTAATTTTTAGCTAATTCTTTTGTGATTCGATGCACTTGAAATTTTTTGAGTCATTGGCCTGTTTCAAATATTTTTGATCTTATATATTGAAAGAGTAATATTTGATTAAAAGTAAACAATATTACATTATCATGCAATTATTTTCTATCTGTAAAATCATTATAACTGTTTTGTAAATAAGTATCTTCGTATGGGGTAACTTCTATATCAAAAGAACAAATCAATGAAATATAGTTCTAAAAATGTATTTTAATAATAAAGAACACTTTCAATTATAAATGATTAATTGAAAATTAATAATTCAATTAAATTCAGGAGTCTTCCTTATCTTCCTGGTTCTGCCAAGGTAGTCAAAAACCTCCTTATGCTAGCTATTTCTTCAGTGCTTTGCGATAAGTCCCAGCGCTGAATTTTCCAGTCATCATTTTATATGTGATCTGGCACTTGCATACTAATAAATACGTTAGGCATACTTCAAGTTCGTTAGCTCAAACAAAATGCGATTTGCCACTTTAAAACAAATTAAATCATTATACTTATTAACTAAGATATTGATAATATTTATGTGTTTAATGTTTGGTGTACAATATAGCCAAATTAAAATAAATAAATCATCAATTGGTTGCCAATGAGTTTAGTATTGTGTTTACTTAATGCAAAATTGAGTGTAGGCCACTCTAGATTATTAATTCACATTAAAATAACAATTATTTTATATTTGATTTTGATAATGAAATCTAAAGCTAATATAAACAATACCAACAAGTAGTACAGGTGAAAATTACAGATCTACTTAAGAATTTGCTTTTCGAAACAGAGATTAAAATTGATATTCATCTGCATACCTCTAATTTTAACTCTAATGTCACATTCAGTGCTTCAGGAAAAGGACATATTTGTCTTTTCACAAGTAGATCTGCCCCTTGACTAAACATCAAACATTAATGATTTTTTTTTTGTAAGTTATTTATTTTAATTATTTCTTTTGATTTTATAAATAATCTAGATTTATAAATATTGTTACAATTTATTGATATCTACTTCACTATAAATAAACTAAAAATTCATGATCGCTAATATCATAGCAATTACGAAAATATCAATTTAAACACTGAATATTTACGCGTTTAAAGATCCGTTTTTGACGTCTTTTCGGCACTATCTCTGTTTGCATATATCTGTGGGTGGTTGGGTATGATTTAAATACATGCATATTGTTAATACCACTGAGGTTAATATGATTTTTATTAGAAATAGGTAAAACCGTCATACCACGTAAGATGATCCTGGAGTTGGAGCACTTTCGGACGTTGTCCATCTTCGATCACCGATGGAAGATGGAAAACGTCCGAAAGCGCTCCAATTCCAGGATCATCTTACTAAGTATGGGTATGATTTGTTCCTGTATACAAGTCAGTAGATAGATTCCTGATCCCAACACTAGTGTCACTTTGAAAGCTTCAGGAGGAGCACTCATTTTTTTTTTCCTGGGAGTATTTGTTATCTCACAGTCTTTGAAAATTTAGTTATATATATATATATATATATATATTATCAAACCACAGATTTAAATGAGAAAACAAGACTAAGATCTTTCAATCGTAACAAGCGGTCTTCGTCAGTTCTATCAGTTGGGGTTTTTGACTCTGACGAAGACCGCTTGTTAAGGTTGAAAGATTAGTCTTGTTTTCTCATTTCATATTGTGGTTTGATCGTTGATTGTTATTTCACTTCTTTATATATATATACATATATATAAAACCAATTGAATGAAACGATTCCACGAACCACATTAACATAAAGAACACACAGAAAAGAAACAGAATCTTACTACTATATCTCACCACTATATTATGCTCTATGACGAGATCATCGAAATATAGTAGTGAGTTTCTGTTTTTTTTCTGTGTGTTCTTTATGTTAATGTAGATTATATATATATATATATATATATATATATATATTTCTTGTTTTCCAAAACAGTTAATCTAAAATGATTTACATCTACTGGTAGAAGTAGCTCTGATTCTCTATCACTACCCTTATATTCCCGGTTCCTAACCATGACAACTGAAGGAAATGTAACCTATTCTGAGATTTACTTATTTTTGAAAGTAAAGCCCTTTCTTTAAAAAAAAAAAAAAAAAAAAAAGGGAATAGAATTATAGATGAGAAACATCTACAATACTGATATTATTCACTGCGCCTAACCTACTCTTCTTAATAATAAACAGTCATGGTATGTGTAATAAAATTATATGGTAAAGGGATAAATTATATCTTCCAGTTTTTAAAGTACCTTATAAAGAAGAGTACAATGAAAATAACCAGTTTGTGAATTAAGTATAGGACATTAAGTATAGGAAGTTTTGATTTTATCTATTTTTAATGTATTTCATTCATATTCAGTGAACTACTTTAATTTTTTATTTTAATGATTTGAAAAAAAAAGAAAATACTAAATTTGTATTCGAAAATAATTCAAGAAATTTATTTTAGGCAATCGAAGTTATTCAATTATTCAATGACTTATTGTTACTGAAACCTTGTGAGGAGGATACAAGTCATACCACGCGACGAATCAAAACCAATTTATATAAATTAGAGAATTATGTATGGTATAAGTTGAGGTAACTTTTCAACCAAAAGGACAATATGTTTTCAGAAAATGTTTTTTTACGCTAAGCGGCTCATTAAAGAGCAAATTTTGGCCAAAAAATTGAACAGAATATTAGCAATTTATAAAAAAAATTGAGGAAATTGCAATTACTGCAAAGAAGAATAAATTTATAGAAACTGAATATTCATCTTAGACTAATGAATCGTTTTCTATATTTGTCGGATTTATTTACATTGAGTAAATCTGATAACAATAATTAACTTAAAAATTGTTTAAGTGAGTCGGCTGAAACCAAATTGGTGCTAGTGGTTTAATGAAAAAAGTTGAAATGATTTAATAATTTAATATGAGGTGTAAGAAGAATAAAATTCTTACATGCAATAAATCAGTGGCAATCAAACATGTAGTTACTGATGCTTTCCATTGTATGATGGTTTTTTCTAACAAAACGCTCTAATCACCAGTAAACAAAAGTTAATATCAGATGTGGACTTTCTTGTTATGAGTTCTATTATTTTTGGGTAATATTGAAGTATGAAGAATTCATTAATTGTATATTATAAAAGATTTACTAATTTTAAGCTACTTCTTCGGTGATTCAATGAAAGTTTTTTTCTTACCTGCTTCTGACATTTTCCAAACAAAATGGGAATCTTTTGAAGCCTTAGTGGGAAAACTTAGGCTGAAATCTTCAAAGTAAAAGCAGATGAAGTACAACAGATCCATTGGCTATAGGAAACAAAAGCCTTGTTCTCCTGTAAGAGATTATTTTGTATCACGAAATCTTCACTCTGGGTTTATTAAAGTGTCATTACTGCTGTGGTGATAGTAATGATATTATATGCATCAGTTGTGTGATATACACACAAATAAACGTGTATATTGAAATTCCTGTGGGAATGAATTACTAATAAATATCTCCCATTTTGACATTTACATTATGTCTAAATTGGGACATTATATATTATATACGGATGAAGATTCACATAATGTTTCTTTATAGTAAAGTCAAGTGTAGGACACTCCAGATTTTAATTATGTAATAGTAACAAATTATGTTGATTTTTTAGAAGAAATACATAATAAAACTGATAAAAGAAAAATAGATGCATATCACTTAATTTTAATTATCCCTAGTCAATAATTATTTGAGCTAACATCTCTTCAGCCATCAAAAAATGTTCGAAGTAATTAATTCGCATGATAGTTGTTGAATCAAAAAGTTTATAAGATATATAATGATGTTGGAACTTTCCAGATCAGAATCAGATTACTTAGTGAATTAATAAAATGTTGAAGTCATTATGGATGCTATCATAGGAATTTTAATATAAACTTGAGAGATTTTACGAAGGGCGAATTCAAGAAGAGTGGTTTGAAACGCTTGCCTGCTCTCTGATTCCAGTCTGCAATACGAAATGGGTTTCAGAAATTTATTTTATATCAGTATTTTGTTATGTAGCGTTTAGTTTGAACGTTAATGTTCTAAATCTAGATAGCGTCTTATGCCGTCTAATCAGTCCTTGGATTTGTATTCCAATATGCGTATTCCATGTAAGTTTATTGTCAATATAAATTGTCAGAAACATACTACGCATGTCACTATCAGAGGAGAAGTGTTGTTAAATAGTGAGGAGGACATGATTTTCTGAGGAGTTTGAACATAATGAAGAAAAAAAGAGTGTGACGGAAAAACAGATAAAGTAAGTTTTAAAAACAGGTTTTCATCACAAGAGAGTGGAGACCGTTGTGCGAGAAATCATGAGCCAAAAGGGTTGTTATTTCAACTTTTAAACAAATGTTTTTGTGTTTTGAGCCGTAACGTCAAGAGCCTTATTTGTGAGTAATGGTACACCTCCATAGTACATTTATCGTAAACAGCTTTTTTTCTGTTTGCTTTGATTAGAAATGTTGGACTAAGGGGATTGAGCAAAATTAAATGAATAGTTCATTAATTGTGCATTCTGTTACAGTGTGGTATTTACTCATATTGGGGAAAATATTATGTCTCCACTTTTTTTGTGTGGATACATAATACTTTCCCCAATATGATAAAAATGAATAGGTTACTTAACAGCTACATTTGAGATTAGTTCATTATTTAATCTTCGCAAATTTTTCTATTCACTTTTGGATTTTGCAGTACTCGTTAAAATTAAATTTCTGTCAATTTGTGAGTTGTATGTAGCATATTATTACCGTTTAAGACAGGTGTGGGGAACCTACGGCCTTAAGGCTGCATCTGGCTTTTTGAGCCTTCAAAAGCGACCTTTTGAGTTAAATGAGGAAATGATTCAAAATTTATAAAGAATTAAAATTATGGTAATAGAGACACAAAATTCTGGTATTTAGGAAGAAGACTATTCATCAATCATAACGAGGTAATAAACGAAGGCAGTGAGGACACTGCTGAATCTTCTGAAAGATGCGAAACAGTTTTAGATGCACTGATCGAGTAATACAGTGATATATTCATGGATTTTACAATAAAACTATTGTATAAGAATTTGCTTATCTATTCGTGGTAGCATTTTGGGAAAGTGGACGATACTAAAATTGCCATTACTTCAAGAATGGTTCTCTACAGCTGGTTTAAGATATATTTTTGTATAGTCTTTCAGTTGAATTTCAAAGAACTTTCCTGAATAAAAGTATCTATTTCTTTCCTCATTTGTTACTTCCAAATTCATTGAGTGAATTTTTCTCACGTCTCTCCCTCTCTTCCACATAGTAAATGGAATCATCGATTCTGTTAATCATTTTTCTTAGAAGTTTATCTTCCTCACCCTGGATGAAACCTAACAATGTCTGACTCATGTTCAGAAAAATGTGTAAACATAAAGAAGAAAAAAAAGTGTGACGAGAAAACAGGTAAAGTCAGTTTTAAAAACAGGTTTTCATCACAAGAAAACCTGTGAAACATTAGAGAAAAGGCTTAATCATGTAAGCAAAGTGTATTAATTAAAATAATTAATTATGGAAGAATATTTTGTAATTATTAAACTAAGAGGAACTTCGTCGCAATAACTTTTAATTTATTAAATAATTCTTAATAAAAAAGAACAATATATAAAGAATTTTTTATTTATTGAGTTAAAGAACAATGTGCACAAACACATTTCATAAAACATAATATACATTTTTCTTTATTGATTAAATAACAGAAGAGTGTCAATACGAATGATACATTTTGGTATAGCAAATTTCTAGTTCGTTAGGATTAGATTTAAAAGTAATATGTGCTAATCCTTAATGATAAGAGAAGATTAGATGTAAGCTTCGACTTCCATTATGGTGAATGAATTATTACAAATGTGTTTAGAACCAAATATCACAAGCATCTTTTTTTTTTACAGATGTTTTCATATTTTCATGACTTCTGTGAATGCAGAGAATTCTAGTCTGGTAAGAAAATGATTATTTTATATTGATATAGGCTGGTACAGCTTGGCGGTGATTGTGTAAACTTGGTGCTTTCCACTGCCTCACCAGCTATAATATGTACTCTCCTATCAAATGAAACATATTGAATAGTCGTGAGAATGCAAATAAAAAACCCCAGAAAGTATTTATGGGATTTGTAAAACAGAACAATAATAGTTATACGATTTCAACGCAATTGGTGTTTTCTTCATTAATGTTCACTATTATAATAGTACACATCCATATATAATGCACCTGGCCTTAATCTTAAGAGATAATGCTTCATTTTATTAGTTTCTTGTCAGTGCATCTAGTTTTTATTTATTTTATTTTAATTCTTATCCTCTATTTTTTATTAAAGCTTAGTCCATAAATTTTAATTTTTATTTATGTATCATTTCTTCTGTTCATCCCTCAGTTTTTATTATTTTATTTGTTTTTGTGTTTATTATTTTTCATATTCCTATTTTAATTTAATCTTAAATTGATTCTTGTCTACCTTATTCTCTGTGACCGCGCCCGTATGTGGCAACATTGTTGGTCTCCAACCGTCTCTGTACCAGTGCGCTTGGTTTCCCTTTCTTATCTCTTCTGAAGACGGTTCAACCGAAAATTAGAGACTATAAGTGTGTGTTTTTAATTTCTCTACGTTTCTTTATGTATATTGAACTGTATTTTTCCATTTCGGATAGTATTTTCATCAAAAAAGTGTCCATATATAAAAGAATATTTGAAATTAAAAAAGTCACTAAACATTAAAGGAGTAACTAAAAATGTACATTTTTTGGTATATCTGTGCATTAATACAGGCAGAACTGATGTCCCGATTAACTCCTCTTTCATTATGAGTGTCTATATTGCTGGGAATATTCCACAGATATTTCCCAAATACTACATTTCACGACACAAAACATATTGGCAGATACTACAGTAAATCGTTTCCTTGTAAAGGAACACTTTCAAAAGAATAGATTTCTATTCCAGAATTAAATCACAATGCTTAATTATTATTGTAGTTAAAAATAACAAGAGTTTTATCTGTTTTTCATGTGTTTCATTATTAGAGTAATGGTGGTGATTTACTCGAGTCAAATTTCGTATTCATATCAAACATACTAACCATAACACGTTACAAGAATACAATATTATATTTTTTGTTTATGAGCTTAATTATATGAACAAAAAGAAAATAATATTTTGGTTATTAAGAAGGCAGTTAGAAAGAAAATACAGACTGAGACTTTTAAAAAAAGACTTTCACTAGGTTTAATTATTTGGAATTTAGTTTTAAAATATAAATATACCTGAATTTGATTACAACGTCAATTATATCAATGAAATAACAGCGGGTTCATAAACAACGGACCACACTTTTGATAAGCCATTCATATCCTGCAAGAATTGATTTAAACTTTGATGATAAGTAGCATATTATGTTTGAAAACGTGCTGTGTAACATTAGAGTTTTTTGTGTTTTTCTTATTCTAAAGGATTTGCTAGAACATATAAGATGACCTCCATAAAAATCTGTGCCTTCCTTGGGAAGCAGCTCAAAATTCATATCATCATTATTAACCAAGCAATTCTGATATCCTGTCAGATAGTCGGCTATTCAGGTATTCAGTCTATTGACAGATAGTTGCATGAGAACTTCCTTTATACTAATAGACCAACTTCAGAATTTATGCATATTGCTAGTACCACTCAGGTTATTATGATTGATATTAGAAATAGAACAAACCGCCATACTTCATATGAAGCTGTTGGAGTAGTCCGACCGGTTTTGGGCAGTACCCATTTTCGAAATGAACTGATCTAAGGAATCGTTGTCAGGGTTTATATAGCCTACTGCCCACAGCTGTCTATATTAATTTCGTTATTATTACGTTATTCTAAAAATTTTTAAAAACGTGAAACTAAATAATTAGTTTAAATTAACTAATAATCAACAAAGGTTCTCTGACTTTTTTTCTTAAAACAAAAAAACAACGTTAGGGTTTTGTTTGTTTGGGCCACCTCCTGAGGTTCATTCAGAGTGGGCACTTATAGCTCAGAGCTTCATGTTCTAAAATTTGTTGGTCATAGTTTTATGACGGAGTCTGCCCAAAATGTTTAATGATCATATCGAACTAAGGAAGCACACAAAAAGATTTTCAGGGTGGTTGTGTTAGGAAAAACGGCATGGAGAACATGTTGCTACCACTTAATATAACAATACGGAAACATTCTTTAGTAAAAAATCAATGTCCAAAGACTTAATGTTTAGATATTTTAATGATAGCCTTAAACACAGTAAACTATCACAATATTTCATTCAATGTTTACAGGAAATTGTTTAACTATATATAAATTATATAAACATAAGTATAACAGTTTTGTTAAAAATAAAATTTCATACGATGTTGGACAGTTGCTGTGCACGGTCTTTGGTGTAAATTCGCTCGTAGTGTATTTCTTCCATCCGTAAGTAACCTGTAAAGACGAGCTTCTGATATAAACTAGTCTACAAAAGCCCGGATCTACAGGGTAGATCACGAATGTGCTACTCAAGTTGATGAGTGTATACAAACTTCCTTCATAGATTTACATATTTGACAGAATATTGAGCTTGAATCAGATCTGAAATCAAACATAATGTTAAATATTTCTCTCGGAAAATTATTATCACATACAATTATGTACTCTAATTTAAATCTAATTTATTTACCAAATTACATGAAAATAAAATCATGATGAACTGAGAGCATGTTACGTCAGTAAGACTGCTTCTCTCCTCGATAAACTTCAATTATCATTTATCTTGCAGATATTAATTCGGTTAAATGATTGAAAACTGAAAAGGCAGTTTGCAAATACTTCTGTGTTACTAAACATATTTTACCTTTGGAAATCAAATTGGTTGATATCTAAGTCAGAGATGGACCAAGACTATTTCATTAAAAGAACAAATATGAGAGCTACTTATAATCTATACTCTACTTAATTCTAATCATTTATATTAACTTATTTATTTATGTAACTGAAAAATTAAGAACGATAAAGAAATAACAAATACAGAAGGTGATATATTGTGTTCATATTAATTTAGGTAACAATAGATTGTAATGTGCCTTTCTAGTCTGGTTATCAAAAACAATTGCAGTTGATAAAAATGTTCTTATCATTGAAAATTTTCTGATTATTTTCCGAAGGCAAATTGACTAGTGGGATCACATCTACTAGCTATTTAGGCTTGGAGTTAAAACAGAATCTGAAGTACTGATTTTTTGTTTACTAAAATTATAACCAATTATACTTACAGTTGAAAGAGGTATAATACCTTACTTTTAAGGAACAGACAGTTACCATTTGAAATTAAATAAAATATTTTAATTATTTCTGTAACTGCATGATTTCCAATAAAAGGATGCATGAAAACTAAATGTTATATCATAGAGATTATTATTGCGGATAATTTTAGTGATAGCCTTAAACACAATAAACTATCACAATGCTTCATTCAATTTTTACAGAAAATTAAGGGATGATACTTACTAAAAGTTAGAGACCGTTATTTCTTAGATTCTATATTTAAATTAGTACTGACAGTCTTTAAATTAGTCTTCTTTAAATACTGACAGTCTTTAATTTGTTTTTATGATAATAATCCTCTCCCTTCCGAAAATGGATATCAATAATCATATCCATATTTGCTATATTTGGCAACAACAATGGTTTACCATTTTCATACAAATTGGAATGCAGCACAGTCATTTCGCGATTTCAATAAACATTATTAGAAAAGGAATAATCAGTAAAAGCCAAGTAGAAAGGTAGTTCAAGAAGTTCACATTAGGCGATAAAACTTTCGCATATAATGGAAAGAAAAAAGCAGCCATCAAATTTCGGTGACCAGACACATTTGCCAGTCTGAGATGACAAAAAATGGACGATGAGAAAGTTGTTCATCGAATTTGAAAAGAAGCCGTGATTCTTCCCCAGTGGCGATTATCAAAAACGGAATTTTTGAGAGACCGAATCAAGGAATTTCATACTTTAAGAAAATTTCTGAAACTTAACGGTGGTAAGTGAGTCACAATGAATATTTTCCCAACTCCTCGTTATTAAGCATTCATTCTCATTCACTGATGATAAAGTGCATGTTCGAAGAAATTGATGGTTTACCTATAAATCTTCATCTGCGATACTCCTAGAGTCAAATTTGTTCCCCTTGACCGTCTTTCATGTTGGATTATTCTAATTATTCCTTTACTAAAAATTTCATCAGGATCACGAACTAATTGTGCTGCATTTCACTCGTCTCGAAAGGGGAAATACTACATGGTTAATCCCTTCGATTAACTTAATAGAATATTAGGCACACTATACAAGCTTTATTTATCGTGTAACGAGTAACTGTAATAATTAAAACGATCAATTTTAATCTCATTTCCTGTGGTTATAGGAGATCTTTGAAGTAGTTTATTTAGCTGAAATAAATCTTGTGCATAATGTATTATTTTTAGTGGAAATTGGGTTATTTAAAGAGGTGACCCATCAGAGTAATTCTACAACCAGCCGAGTGATAAAAAACGAATTGTTTTTTAAATATTTAAATGTTAAATATTTTGATAAGATATGTTTGTTTTACGGTTTACTGACAATATAAAGAAGTAATTAATTCACAACGTGATGACATTGAGACTGCACTAAAGTCGACTTATCAACACAAAAGTCGCATGAAATCATACGAGTTATAAATAATTACTTTTCATGCGGAGATAACTATGATCTTAAAATTAATGCACTATGATTAGAATTATGATTATTCTAAATTCTTCTTCAGGTAAATATTCTTCAGTGGAAAACTGACAAGACTGGGCTAAGGCAGTTAATGGTTCTCTAATTATATTAGGGTTAGGTTAAGTTGCAGTAGCCGTCCTACAAGAGAACTCACATAGATCGAAGATTACCCTTTATAGTAATACCATGAACATTTTCTTGGGAGTCATAACTAACTAACTCAAGTGTGTTTATAATAGGGATATGCGGGTACCTAACATCGTCTACCTACATGACCATCGGCTTTAACGTCCTCTACGAGGAACGACGTACTCAGATTTTTTTTCACTTCTCATATCAATAAATCAAAGACCAGATTGGGTATACAGAACCATGTGTCTAGCAGTCTAGTCGAGCACGTTAGCAACTGGGCTAACCTGCCCCATTATGTTTGTACTAGTTAATGGAGATTCATAAACTACCTTAGCTCAGTCCTTGTCACCTTTCACTAGGGCATATGTACCTGAAGAAGAGCACCCCGTGTTCAAAACGCGTTGTTTATCGTATTAAACATCTGTACGTCAGGACTATTTTATTAGATTTTTTTCCTACAATAATATAAAGTCTTTGTATGGAATGTAGTCTAATGTAACCTATATTGGTTTTGTTTGGCTTTAATTAGAACGTCACAGAGTTATTTTCTTTCTAAAAGATGTCTTAAAACGTAAGAATGTAGGACAGTTTGAACAAATAAGAAATAAATTAAGTCACCATACATGTATTACAAAAAAAAATGTAATGATAACATCAATGAGTTTATAAAAGTAAATATGAAACGAAAGACAAATAATGTAATGGAGTCACTAAAGGATAACCGTATTAGAACTGCAGAAAAATGTGGAAGACCAAAAAACCAAACGCAATGATCTTGATTTTTCATTAAAAAAAATACGGTAGAAATATGGAATTACTTGTGTTTTATACTTCTTATTAAACGTATTCAGCTACAAACTTTAATTGTATTCCCAACTTTTGTAACATGTTCACAACATTACTGGAGGTTTAAATTATTTGAGTAGTACCCAAATACAAAAATTTTTGCTTTACTATTTATTTTGTTTATATGTTTGTGTGCAAAGATAGATAGGAATTGCAGGTTAAGGTTAAGTATTCAGTTATTTTTATAATTACGAGGCAAGCACTAACTTTGAAAAATACTGGTCTATATCGGTTGTAAAATGCACCAGATTACTTATATGTGTGGTACATCATCTCATTGTATTATTAATAGCCATCCATAGTTTACTGAAAACACTGAAAAAGCAAACATATACAAAGGATTTTTGTGCAAGGACTGCAAATATTTCTTTTTTTGTATGGAGTCATAATACTTTTCCCAATATGATATACAAAGCAATTTAAATATAGATCACAGTAACATTTGTTTTTATCTTTCAAACAAAAACTATTTGTAATTTACTTAATTACTTTGATGCCTCAAATATTACATTGGTAATGGACAAATTATGAACTTCTAATCAAGAAGGCTTAAATATTAACGACTAAGAAATATTAGAACTGCACAAGACAAGTTCGATCAATGCGGAAACCTTATTGTTATCAGTCCTTGCATAATAAGTATAATATTTAGTTAATGTGTTTTTGATCAATTCTTATAACTTGATTAACGTCAATACTTTAATAATGATTCTATTTTATTAATGCGGTTTCTTTAAGAACAAAACTTTTGAAATTTTGAGCCAATGTTCAAAGGATAGTATTTAAAGTAAAATTTTCCTCAAGTAATTTGTGTACAACCAGAGACCAAACTATCCGTACGAAAATGTCGAAAAGTCTTCATTTTGAATTATCTGATTGAAAAAACTATTCAAGACATAATACTATTATTGAAATGCACCTAAAGATTAATTCACAAAATGTCAAAAAGATATCACAATCATATGCAGAAGATTTTTTTGATGAGGATCTCTTTAAAATCACTACTCCACTACAAATAACTGAAAAAGAACAAGATGAAGAAATGGAAACCACTCATGAAGATACTGACAAAAAAAACTTGGAGGACTATGATTGCTAACTCTGTGCATTGTTACCAGAAGTTTTTTGTGACAAAAACAAGAAAACACAAGCACTAGACAAAAAGTGTTAATACAAAATAAAGTTTGACTATTACGTTTTATATTAGTTTTCAATATTTTCATTGCATTATATTATATTTATTTTAAAATATTTTCAGGGTTCAGAACACAAATATACATTTTCAACGGTTTGATGAATGCAACTTCTTAAGGCTCAATCAACACCACTAATTAACGGCTGCTGGTATGGCATAAGGTATGCCAATTTTACAATAATAACATAAGTCAATAAGTATACTAAACAAATACTTTAACACCAAAGTAAAATCATGTAGACCATATACCAATATAAAACAAAAAATACCCTCTCTGAGCTACAAGATCCATGCTTTCATTATACACCAATGACCTTCCAGATCATATGCAGACATTAAAATTACCTTATACAAACTATAAGACTTACAATAGTGTATTGATGGTACCCCAGATAATTTATTTTAATTCATAATGTTTGACACTCTACACAAATATTTTGTTAAAGTCAATTATAGATAAGAAATAAAAATTTAATTATGACAAGGAAAATTAAAAATCATTATTTTAAATTTTAATAATGTAATGAAAATGAAACAAAAATAGATTGATAGAAACAAAAATCTATATACCAAATAAATAAACCGATTCTACAAACTATAAAAACTAGATTCCCAGAAAGAACACACATAAAAGAGATCATCGGATCGTCGCCTTCTCTTCGAAGACAAGACTGGGTTTATCTCGAAGAGACACATTCTACCTTATGGAAAATAAGTTTCTGCAAACTCTTTTTCACGTGTTCTTTCAGTAAATTTAGTTTACTTAGTTCGTGGAATAGATTTATTGAATTGCTTATATATACTCAACTCAAATTTGTAGATATATGTCTACAAACATACTGACGATGTAGCAGTGAGATCCCCTCCTCAGTGTTCATTTTCCAGTTTTTTTCATGGAACGAATAAAACAAGTAGTTTTTTTAAGCAAATAAAGAAGCCAACTAACTATGCAAAGAAACATATATAACATTTTCGCATTAGAAGACAGTTTTGATGATAGAACAGAGCTCCGTTTACACCTCTAACAAGAATCTTGCCTGAGTTTTACAATAAAATAATACTAAAGGACAGTTGCCTTTCTGGATATTTAGTATGCGAAACTAACCGGCACTTAACAAATGAGCCATAACGGACACCTTTAAGCATAGGCCTAAGTAATAACAGAATAGTGAATAGCCTATTAAGTATAAAAAGTTGATAATTAATGCTTACAAGAGAAGAGCATTCACGCACTGCAGTGGCTGGAAGCTTTTTCACCAAGCATGACAATTCTATTCAAGTGCTTGTTTACAATGGATTCTCTAACTAGGAGGTTACTAGAACAATTAAGACTTACTTAGATAAGTGGTGTACATCTGACCTGCATACCCATCCGATGAGAGGAGTGCATACACCTTTTCTACCGTGGGCTCATGAACAAACAATATAAACGTGAAGAGAGAAAGGTCCGAAAATTAATAAATAATAATGCAAAAACAGTTAATTTAATTGATTACTTAAAAATAACCATTTTCTATCAAATGAAAACTACTAAGAACCTGCTGAGAACGAAACAAGAAACACTGGAGCTGCAGCATAGGCGTCATATATATGAATATAAATATACCAAAGGGGACTGTGCAAACCTGCCTTTAAAGTATATTGTATTGACTATGACGAAGATATTGTGACCTTTGACTCGTCATCTTACAACAGGAGCACTTAAGAAGCGTGAAAATGAAGTCCATAAAATGAGGCTAACGAGGTAGACCTTGATCGGGAGTACCTCCATACTTCAAAGTATCAGTGACCGTAGTAGACTACAGATACCTGAAACTCTATATATTAAGGACAATAAACTTAGTCTAAGTGTGCAAAATGGCGATTTAAACCTAATTTCTAGTTTTAAGAACATTGAAGATAGTTTTAAGTTGGTTAGGGAGGCTTGAAGATAGGTCCTACTTACTCCCTCCCTAATTTTCTAGTGTTAGTAAACTTCCAGTATTTACATCCTGTTAGGATAGTATCACTAGCGCTAAAAAGTAAATCTGATTATGGATAATGTAAGCCATACATATTGTCTCTTTCTTTTCAGTTTGTTATTCGTTAGATACAGTTTAGTTACAGATGTTAGTTCTACTGTCATTAAAGTGATTTAATTTATTTAGTAGTTCCGTTTAGTGGAGCACTTCATCAGCTTCATGTTTACGTTCCTCTCTGAACTTCTTTGGCAAATTACACCTACTGACTGTAGAAAACAATTAGAAAACTAGGAAGCCTCAGTAGAAAAGTAGCAATGCATAAGCTGCTGTTAACTTTAACACAATATGTTTGACAGAGAAATTGCTGCCATTGTACAACAATATATATTGAAATTTTCCAGCATCTTCTGCTTGACTAACCTTTGGTAGCCTCCAAAAATGGTAATACTGAAATAAAATTGTAGTATTACTAGTGCAAGAATAAGGCTCGGGTGATTCACCCCTCACAGCAAACCAGCATTTCCTAATTATTTGACTAACCTTACATACTACTAAAATTCTTCCAATTTAGCACTGTATTAAAATCACTGTTCTGAATATTTAAGCTTGGGGTTTGGTCTTCAATATAAAGAGGTTCCAATATTCAAGAACCTTTTATTTCAATTTTACTTTAATTTGTATAATTTATTAAATTAAGATCTAATAATGACCTATGTTTAGGCCAAAAGCCTGTATAGCAACGGGTTAGTCAATGCAGAGGCTGCTGCAAAATTTAATTACGAGTATATACATGTATTTTATATTCCTGTAAATACAAAATCATAGAAATTATTTTAAATGATCCATATTATTATTTAATTCATATGTTTATAATAAATACACCTATTTAAAAATTAGAATGTAATGCTCAATTGAAATACTCGTATGTTCTTTTAATATCTAAATACAAATTACAATAATTCCATATATTATTTTAATTTGTGATTCAAATGAATTTTCAAATTATTAATGGTATACCTTTTGTATACTCTATAAAATGTTTAATAAATATCAAAGTTAATTGGTAGTTAGTTAAAAAAGAAAAATATTTGCAGGAATAGTACTTCCAAGTTTTAATGAATTAGATAAATACTGAACCTCATTCAAAGACAAATTACCATTAAAAAGTATAATGTTTGAAGCAGTTAACAAGAAGAGTGTGACGTTGAAGAATTGTATCAAGAGGTATGAAGAAGCCTCGGTCGACACTTAATGGTTAGCCATTATCCACCATGCAACCTTCTGGATCTAGAAACAATTTTACAATTAGCATAAACAAGAAATATCAAATATGTTTTGTTAGCAGTTTGAAGCATAACTTTCCAAACCACTAAGCTGAATGAAACTATTAACCTACTAGAAGTTATTCAAGTAAACAGCTCAAATGACGTTTTATGAAAAGCACATAATTAAAGCACAATTAAAATCTTCCAAGCACAATAGCATGATGCAACTCATGATATTATAACGTTTTATTTAAGCTGGAGGATTTACTGAAAATATATTGAATTAATAAAGAAACTGTTTTAAGTCATATCTTAAAATGGAAATATGGTTCTTAAAATGAACGAAAATATGAAACCTGGAAACACGCTTGAACCAAATGATAACAATTAAACTTAGACTGCGATGGACCATTGTTCCAGTCTAACCAACAATAAATTTTTAAACCAAATTTATTTGATACAAAGCCGTTTTCAAATGTAATGATTCTACACTCATACATGTTGTAATCTCATTGTAGGGTAAAAATCTAATGAAATGGTCTCCACATATAAAAATTTTAATGATATAAACAACGCGTTTCGAGCACGTAGTGTTCTTCCTCAGGCATTAACTAAGGATGAGTGCCTCTGAATAAGAATAAGAGTCTGAATAAGAGTCTTATTCAGAGGCACTCATCCTTAGTTAATCCCTGAGGAAGAACACTACGTGTTCGAAACGCGTTGTTTATATCATTAAAATTTTTATATGTGGAGACCATTTCATTAGATTTTTACCCTACAATGAGTAAATACCACATAATAACTGATTGCACTACATTAGAATGTTGTAATCAGCTGATCAGAATAGAATAAAGAACTGAGATTTATTTTCTTATGAAAGAGGAATATGTTCAAAAAACTCTACAAATGACTCATGCATGTCTATTATAACTCTGGAGCGGACTTGAGCGATGCTTGGGTGAATTTAAAAGAAGGAGAAATTGATATTACTGAGATGTGGAAGATAGCTTTTCCATCAAAACCAGTCACTAGAGGAAACTCACTATAATAAACTTTTTCTACAGAAAAATAAATTATTGTTTAGAATGTTTTTAAAAAACTGAAATACAGTGTTTAATTTTTGAGTAAACTCAATTCTGAAGGCAACTGTAAACATTTTGATGGTTGCATTTAGTGATTTTATTTAAACATTTCTCACTGTTTAAACAAACCTCACTGTTTTACATTCAATGATTTCGAAAACGATAGCTATAGGATGTAGTTTGAAAATTAACCTAGAAACTTATTCATGAAAATTATACGTATAATTTATATTTACATATAAATTAGTTTTCATTGATGGCGTAAATAGATCGAAATTTGAAGTAACTCTTAAGTCACAATCAAATATGATAAACAATTTGTTTGTACAGCTAAGTGTACAAACATTCATAAATATATTAATATTACAGGTAACATAGATTTCATATAACATAGTGTAACGATATTATACTCATGTAATGTAACAAATAAATTAAGATAATTTATAATTAAAGATGTAGGATAATTACATTTATTAATCTTCAAACGAGAGATTTCAATTTTGTATTATATTTTACATTTTTGGTCTTTTATAGAATTATTATAATGGGAATTTTATGGCTTCTTAGTAATTAATAAAATCATTTTGCTTCCCCTTTGTCAAAAATCATATATACCATTATTTCTGAGCGAGTGTTATCTTTTTCTTGTCTGCTGTACTCTGTTATAAGGTTGCTATAAATGTATATTGAGAAAAAAAACATTAGTAATTAGCCAGTTTACGTACTCAATCAAAGTCAAAGCCAGCTATTCAGTATAATTTAAAACTTTTATAGTTGGGAGCTTCTAATTTTTGAAAATAACAACTATGAAGTACTAGACTAGGACAGTGAAAAAACTGGATATTTGTCAACAAACATAAGTCATCTTTCTTGAGATTTCGTCATTCGTCACATTTCAATATCACGGAAAGATACTACAATTAACAAAGATAAAGTAATTATAACTGATATTAAGTTTTACTCAAGAGTGCAATATATAAATTTATTGAAGCATTTTACGAGAAAAATCTATCATGCCATGGAAGACAAATGGAATCTATTAATGTTTATTGGCGGTGATTTTTTTTACATGTAAAAATATTATTCCTCTTATATTGCATATAAGTCAATAAATTATTTAAATTTTTCCATTATAAACATCAATTTTAGACTAGACTAGACAATATTATCTCAGTGGATTCCCTCAAAACATTTCTAAGTCAATGTAAACGATGTAAAAAAATATCAAAAATTCGACAAGCATAGCAGGTGATCCCTTAGTCCAGGATAAACAAACAGCTTTTATAGCTTTATTGCTCTTTGCCCTGATTGAAATTTCATGAATTTTTTTTATTAACTGCTAATTTTTTGATCCATTTTTGGTCAAATTGTTATGGTTTTTTAATGAGCCGTTCAGCGTCAAAAAAATATTTTATGAAAAGAGAAATCGTACTTAAACGCCATTTTAGCGATGTAATTTTGAAACAAATTATCTCATCACATTCTCCATTTAATGATCTATTTTTAGGTATGGTTTCATTTTGATCCGTCAAACGGTATGGGTTGTATAGCTCTCACAATCTTTGAGATTGAATTATGAGTCAAAATTCTTACATTTTATTGAAAAAAAAAATGTTTCCCGTTGTTTTAAAATTAAGAATATATTTTTTCTTTTATTGCATTTGTAAGCTCAAAGATAATGCCAACATTTTAAAACTGTAAAATAAGCCGTTTAGGAGAAAAAAATGTTTTCTAAAAACTGGTTTTTGGCAAAAAATTACTTTTCCGTGATGCATAATTCTTCTCAAACAATAGGGATCATCAACATTATGGGGCCCATTTTTGTGTAAAATATCAACTTGATCCATCAAAGATTCTGAACCTTAGCGTGGTAACAAGCAATGCTGACATACTCACCCACCCACCCTCACATACAAATGATTCAATCCATATTAATTAATCCATTTTTAAACAACAGAAATACATTACAAATACAATTACTTTTAATTCATGGACTTTAAATTTAATAAATCATGTTTTAATGCAGAGCTTTTAAAAGAAATACCATTCTATTTCTCAATGAACTAACATAGATAAGCTTATACATATATATAAATATATACACTTAATTAATGAAAAGATGATCCGAACTGGACAATACGAGTTCAACATCGAAGAAGAGTAACACACAGAGTAAAGAAACTTGCTTGCAAACTCAAATTTTCGGGCAATCCGTCTTCAGGAGAAAAGAGTAAACTAAACAAATCGTTTACTTGCTTGGTCTTCCTTTCTCTTTTCTCCTGAAGGCGGACTGTCCAAAAATTTGAGTTTGTAAGTGTGTTTCTTTTCTCTGTGTCTTACTCTTCTTCAATTTTGAACTCATATATATAATATTCACAAATAGTTCTTGACCTCTGCTTTCAACACGGTAATAAATACTTTATTGTTGATAAAAAAAACAAGTATTTATAACAAGTAACAACGAAGATGTAATTAGAATGCAATATCATTCCAATGTAATCTTAAACAGTTGGTATCTATTAAATAATAGTCAAATGAAAGCTGTATAACAATTCTTTTTATGTAAACAAGTATTTTGAAGCTTTATTCTTAGCTAGTATAGTTTGTCGAAAACAGTGTGGCCTTAATCGTATTTTGTAGCTCTGAAGATGATGTAAAATACATCGAAACGTCAGCACAAGAACGGGAAGTTTTTTTCCCAACGACCTAGCCCTCAAAAAAACTTATATATATATAAATATATAAACGTATTAAAACAAAGAGAACACAGAGACAGACAAAGGAATCATACACTTTTATATTTCGACGATTGCAGGAAGGTAGAGCGTTTTATTACTCTATATATATGATTGGTTGTTTCATTGCCAAATGAATTGATGGTTTTTTGTAGTGTGAAGTGGGGGTGGTGGGGGTTCTTGAAGTTGTAATTTGCTGGCTGATATGAAAGCTAGGTACTTTGAGCATCTCTTCTATGAAGTAATTTCTATCAGCATGACGAATATTATAAGGCCTCGCACTCCCGCAGAATATAAACAGTTATCATGCGATATTAGCTTCTCCTCTTGGAGGTCTATCGGTCCGGTCTTGATTAGGACCATAGTCCTGTAACTGTCCTGTTGAGCCTGGTTGCTAAACAATGAACCCGCGGTCGTCTTGCTAGGAAGGTTAAAGGGCTAGCGCTCCCTTAGTAAATACGAATACTGTCAATGGGCATTATCCTCACTGTGTAGCAAGGTCTCATTTCTATTGTTCTTGGTGGTTGGTTGTTGGTTGCTGGAGTTCTGACGGCTATCGACGAAAATAACTTGTTTCATATATTGCTGGTCTGATATGAATCTTGGTTATCTGCTTTTACAATAGTCATTTTTGCAACATATTTCTGCTGTTCCTATAGCCATCTTTAGGAAAATTCTTGTGTGGTTGTGGTCCAGACGTTGGTTTATATATACTGAAATATACATAAGTGGTCTGCATTTGATATGTGAGGAGTCGTTTCATGAGCAAAGGAATTGATTGTTTTTGTTGTGTGGAGTGGGGGTTCTTGAAGTGGTAGGTTGCCGGCTCTAATAAAAGCCACTTACTTTGAGCATCTCTTCAAAAGATGGCTCGCATTCCTTCAGAAAATAAACAGTTGTCATGTAATAATAGCTTCTCCTGTTGGAGGTCCCTCGGTCCGGTCTTGATTAGGACTACAGTCCTGTAACTGTCGTTGTGTTGGGCCTGGTTGCTAAAGGATGAACCCACCCCCTCGTCTTCCAGGAAGTGTAGAGAACTCGCACTGCCTTATTGCGTATATTTCATCCAGTCTTACTAGATGACTCCAAAATAAAGACTCCAGTTCTTAATAAATTAACTTTTAATGTATAGTTTTTAAAAGAAATAAATGTCTTTATCGTGTATGGTAAAATTTCATTATAAATGAATTTTTTTGAAAATAAAATCTTAATCTCACTATTGCCCAGTCAAGTTCAATAGTTTAGATATGTTGACGATATATTGTGCATCTGTGCCAAATCTATGAAAAAAGATGCCTTTCTAAAAATATTAAATTCATTAGTGCCGACAATCTAATTCACAATGGAAGAAGCAGTATATAGTAAATTACGTTCTTAGATGTCTTTATCCATAAGTTACCTAAAGAGTTACATTCTAGTGTATATAGAAAACTAATGTACCTGAGTAGGTCGATTTATAACAGGCATGTTATATTAGTTTGGTTTAATAGTTAATTAGATATAGGTATTCACGGTCAAGTGTTTTTAGTGTTTTAACCTCAACCCCCTATTGTTACGTGCCTTACTGATAGTCGTTTGTTAACTTGCTTTGGCAATTATCACCTTCACAAAGGATGATCAAGAGGAAAATAGGAGCTATAATATATATATATATTATATAGGTGTATTGTGTAATTGTGTTCGGTCAATTTTCTAGGTTCAAAAATCAAACTCTCGTTACTGAGGTTTCAGTTTTGTTTAAAACCTTTTTTATAAACAGAAGTTAGATTTTATGAATAAGAAATTTTAATTTACATTATTTAATCAAACTAGCAATGTTGACTAGTCAAAAGCTTCAACTAGACTCAACAGTCTCGAAAAAACATCAACAAAAGTAATTTGGTGACCTCCAAACAAACATCAAATTTTCGAGATAGATTTTTTCATGATCACTGAACATTTCTTACTGTCAAATAAAAAAAAACACAGATAGTTAAAAAAACTTACTTCAAAATTTTTGAAAACAATCATCTTAATGAGATGAAGTTCTCCGTTTGATTGACACTTATTCTTCAGGATGACTGCTATTGAGGTGGAATTTTCTGTAACTGCCACTCTTCTTTTGTTTATACCACCGTTTCGTTCCACAGTTGGGCCTTGAAAAACAGAAAATTGAAAGTAACAAATATTGTGGAGTGTCATTCTTGTATATATCTGTTTCAAAATATGATAGTTACTATCATTTTTTTTTAATTTTTGGTGTTTTCGTTAAAGACTCAGTTTTAAAGTAAAAAGTAATATTTATGTTTTTTTTCCTTCTTTCACTGGTGCACATGATTGGGTTTTATATTTCCTTAATACCTTCTATTTCAAACTAATCCATATATATATATATAAAGATTTCACATAAACACGTGAAATAACAATCAATGATCAAACCACAATAAGAAATGGGAAAACAAGACTAATCTTTCAATCGTAACAAGCGGTCTTAGTCAGAGTCAAAAACGCAACAAAGATCTTAGTCTTGTTTTCCCATGATCATATATATATATATATATATATATATATATATATATATATATGCCTAAAATCTAGGCAGCGTTGAGATAGTAGGTAGGTTATATAATCAGAAAGGTAGGATTCATTAAATCAGTTCGTGTTGAAGATGGGTGTGACAACCGAAACCGGTCCGAGAGCTACGGCAGTAATGTACGAGGTAAGACGGTATATTATGTGTTTAATATTAATAATACTAACCTCTGTGGTAATGATGAAAGGCATGAATTTAACACATCCAGTCTGGCTAAGGTTATGACTCAGTTTGTACGACTACGAAAGAAAATACTAACCATTAACGCTAATATTTGGTTTAATAAGACTTGTTTATCTCTTAATATAACTCCTAAATATGCGATGGTAAAGACTAAAGACATGACTTACGCTGGACAGAAGACTATTAGACAGGCACAGACACTACGACTTAAAAACGAGAACGAAGGGCACTTTATTGTAAAAAGACGGAAACTAACAAACGACTGATGACTGAACATATTAAACTGACTAACTTTCTACAGACAGAGACGTTTTTAAATGCGAGTAAAATTATAAATGACAAAATTAAAAAAGAACTTAATAAAAAATATGACCGAAAATCGACAAACTAGTAAATAAAAATAGTAACTATAATAAAGAAGATACTAAATTTTATCCTAGGTTAATAAATAAAACCAGCATAACATTTATGCAGACAGAAACCAATTTGCTTATTAAAGGGTTCAAATACAACGTAGGACGAAAAATTAATAGTAAAGACATCGAAACTATCATAACGGATACAGAATTAGCTATAAAATTAATACCAACTAATGAAAAAGACCATGTTAGGCACCTAGCTTCAGAAATAATTGATAAAACCATTAATAATAGGAATAGCAACGAAACTAATAACCAAGATAATCTTATTCTTAAAAATATCAACCAAAAAATCCAAAAAGCTAACGCGATAGCTATTAAAACAGACAAAGGTAACTCTATAGTTTTAATAAATAAAGCAAAATATATTAAAAAAACGCAGGAATTTATAGCTAAAAACAATTACGAAAAACTAAATAATGACCCTACTAATAAGTTTCAAAACGTAATCAGACGAATAGTTAATAAGGCTACAAATATGATAAACCCTAAAGAAGCATATAAATATATAAACATGAACCCAAATGCCCCTCGATTAAAAGCCCAAATCAAAGTACATAAGGTAGGAGAGCCAATAAGACCCGTGAAAAATTATAGAAATGCCCCTGCATATAAAATATCAAAAGAACTAGCGAAACTGATAAAAGATAAGGTTAGGCTACCAAATACGTACAATATTAAGAAATTCCGTTAATTTAAGTTAAGAATTTCGTTGATTTAGTAAATAAAATAAAAGATATAAATATAAATAAAAACATAAAACTAGTATCATTCGATGTTGAAAATTTGTATACGTCAATCCCTAGTTCGGAAGTAATAAACATAATACGTAAACTAGATAAACAATATGATCAGGATAACAATATACATGAAATAATAGAATTAACAAATGCAACTTTAAAACAAAACTATTTTCAATTTAATAACGAATTTTATTTAGCAAAAGATGGGTTAGGAATGGGGTTTCCAACTTCTGCTATATTATCGGTAATATGTTTACAGGAATTAGAAAAAACTTATGTCAATAAACTAAAAGAGAAATTTAACGTGGTTCATTATAGCAGATATGTGGATGACTCTTTCCTAATCGTAAATAATAAAAATGAAGAAAATATAACAAATATTAGAAACTACCTAAACTCGATAAATAATAAAATCAAATTTACACACGAAATAGAAGTAAACAATAAAATAAATTTTATGGATCTAACTATTGAAAAAAACGGTAAAAAACTTAGTTTTAAAGTATATAGGAAACCCACGGCGACCGATATAACCATACATAAAACTTCAATCCATCCTAGGCAACAAAAATTAGCAGCTTTCCGTTATATGATAGATACATTAATAAAAATTCCGATGAAACAAACTAACTTTAATAACGAATTAAACATAATAAAATCAATAGCAAATAACAAACATAATTTTTGTTTAATGCAGGGGTATAATGCAAACATAATAGACAAAATGCTAAAAACCAGAAGAAATATAAAAAATGTCAATAAGGAAAGAACTAATAATGATAAATAGCGTGTATAACATTTATAGGTCAAATAAGTCATAACATCGCAAACTTACTAAAGCAATATAGTATAAATATAGGGTTTAAAACAAATAATTCAATAAACCATAGATTAGATAACTCAAAGGAAAATAAAACTAATAGGTATGAAAAAAGCGGAGTATATAAATAAAATGTAAAAATTGTAATCATATATATATATATATATATATATATAGGACAAACGGAAAGGAACCTAAAACTAAGATATAAGGAACACATTAATGATTATCTAAATAATACAAATAAATATAATTACGTGAACCACTTAACAGAACAGGGTCATGAACCGGACAGTTTAGAAAATTCAATGACCTTAATAAAAACAGGAGAGAAAGGAAAAAGACTAAACGTAACAGAAGAATTAGAGATATTTAAACATAAAGAATCGGGTAATCTAATAAATGAACAAGTAAATCATCAAAGTGATACATTATTTAAACCTTTAAAGAAACTAAAACGACGATTTGACAGACTTGACAAAGACGAAAATAATAGGAAAAGAATTAAACTAAATAATAATAACTAATATAATAATAAAATAAAAATAAAATGGTGTTAAAATAATTTAATAATAAAATCTAGGTAGCATTGAGATAGTAGGTAGGTTATATAATCAGAAAGGGAGGATTCATTAAATCAGTTCGTGTTGAAGATGGGTGACACCCGAAACCGGTCCGAGAGCTACGGCAGTAATGTACGAGGTAAGACGGTATATTATGTGTTTAATATTAAAAATAATTTGAAATGTAATACTTAGTTTTTCTGTTTCAAATTCATACTTCTGCCTATGAAAAAGGTTTTAAATAAAGACCAAAACGTTGGCAATGAGAGTTTAATTTGAACCTGAAGAACTGACCGAGTCCCGATAAACTTTTGTTTTGTTTCTATTCCACGGTCGATACTTTTATCAATATATATACCTTCATTCTTAACGTATCTGTTAATTATTTTGTTTTGATTACATTCTCCTTTTTTCCTTTTATCTATTACATGAAAACAATGCATTCAATTGATCGATCATATCGATTTACCTATTTGTATGTTAGGTATATAAAGGTTTCTATTCTAAAGAAATTGAATTGTGTATTTTTAATTCCTTACATTTAATTCATTAAATTCAACATATACAAGTATAGAAAGAGATAAATTTGTAAGGAAAATTTATACCTGAGAACTTTTTCTTTCAACTTTTCACCAGGAAGATGTTAACAGTGGTTCCAGACAATGATATTTGTTTCTCTACAGCAACTAGTTTTAGAAAACTGAAAATATAATTACTATAAAAATAACATGTATTTGATTACCATAGATACAGAAGTATTAGATTTCCTGTTAGACAAACATATAATGTCTTACTTTTTCAGTAAGAGTTATTTTTTTTTTTCTAAGAAATGAAAGTAAAATAATTTGCTGACTTACTCAAATAAATTTGTGTACTATACTGAAATTCTTAATCAGTATAACGGTTGATTGAAGTTTCGAGTATGGCAATATTAATGGAATCATAATCATAAACTCATAATCTCGACCGTGAAATACACATACATTATTACTAAAGACAATCCTTTTGTCAACTAGAATTAAACAGTTTAAAAGCAGGTTGGTAAACTTTTATATTTATATTTTTCGTCGTTTTAGCATACAATTTTCAGTTCAGTGTTACTACAACTACAGTTGTTGTTAAAATCCACATAATATTATTCTTTGTAAAATAATTTGTAATGTAATACTTAGTTTTCTTTTTCAAAATTTGTACTTCTGCATATGAAAAAGGTTTTAAATAAAAACTGAAACGTTGGCAATGAGAGTTTAATTTGAACCTCTGGGCAATAACCTTTGGCAAAGAGGTATTTTTCAATATCTAGCCCAATAATCATCAAAAAATCCTCAAAAGCTTTAAATATAGAGAAGTCAAGAAACGAACAGCAAGATATATATATATATATATATATATATATATATATATCAAGCCACAATATGAAATGGGGAAAAAAAGACCAAGATCTTTCAATTACAACAAGCGGTCTTCATCAGAGTCAAAACCCCAACAAGACCACTTGTTACGGTTGACAGATCTTGGTCTTTTCTTCCCCATTTCATATTGTGGTTTGATCATTGATTTTTATTTCACGTGTTTATGTGAAATCTTGTATATATATATATATATTCTTAATTTTTTATTGACGTGATTTGCTCTGGATCAAAGATAATATCTCATGAAAAATCATATTGTTTTTAAAATATTAATTGAGTGAGTAATGTACTTGTGGCAATTAAGTCATCTTGTCAAGTCCTCTTGATGGGGAACCAATCTGTATCCGCATGTGTTTAAAAGATGTTTCAGAACTTAGATCCTCCCCAGTCACCTTCTCAAGATCCGTGATTCTACAAAAGTCAAACTGTGCATAAATAAAGAAATGAATACATACTTTCTTTTAAAAACATGACTTTGACTCTTAAACTAATTAACTCTTAGAACACACACAAAAGAAAAAACTAATTTCGGCGACAAAAAATTAGCCAATAAACTATTTGAAAGATTTTCTCAGGTTTCTGGATTAATCATTTCTTTTTAAAAAGAACAACAAAAATATGCTAAATAAGTTTACTAAATTTACTAAAATAAATAAACTAAATTTACTATAATAAAATAAATTTACTATTTACTAAATAAGTTTACTTTACTAAATTTCAATGTTCCATAGCTCTTCTTAAATAAAATAATTATTGATTCATTAGCTTTTTTTTTTCAAGTACCTCATTAACTAGAATATCCAGATGCATTTCGCTTCAATGCTTGAAATATTATATTAACTGCTACTACTCCATTAATGCCTAATCCACCATGTGATATTTTTTAAATATATCTCAGAATAATATCGGTAAACAGAATTCGTAAAGCAATTTAAAATGTAAAGTTATATTATTTAGTTACATATTTCTTCATTGAATTCATTTCTGTTGATTAAGAGTTTAATTTTAAAAGTCAATAGCAAAACCTGTTTTTTTGTAAAAAATACTTTAATTTCATTTTTTCAATATTAATGCAATGTTATTATTTTAATTTTTTTTTTTTGAGTATATGCCATTCATTTTTAAGCAAGACGATTCAATACTGTATATGACAGATAGAATCATACTCTTTTTGAGTTATATTTAAAATCTCATTAAGAAAACAAATATTTGTTTCTATTTCAAATATTGTGGAAATATGCATATTTTAATTGACAGTTATGTTTACATATTTAAGTTACATAATAACAGGGGTAATGGTGAAATAATTACTTACAATTCATTTTATAATTCTCAGATATTGTCATTCTCCAATTCTGCGAGAATATGCAACAAAGAATATTGATCTTACATATTACTTTAAAGTTATACTCGTACTTACATGTGGCAATCACAGAACACAAAAATCCATGAAATTCTTAACATGATCCGTTTTTCTAGAATCATATTTTATAAATACTTTTACAATGACATATTATATTAAGGCCCAGAAATTAATTCACTTACTAATGTATAAATTACAATAATTTGAAATGTGAAAGACAACTTGATTTGTTAAACAAATTAGCTTTTTGTTACAACTGACTGGTTAATGGAAGCAAAGAACACTGGTTAAAGTGAAAACTTAATCTTTCGTCTTCTACATTAATTTCTACTGTGAATGTATTGTCGTTAAAATTAGACAATAGACAATTAGACAATTAGAAGCATACAATATTTACAAATTTATTAATGGTTTTAAAGCTACGTTATATGTTTTTAAATGGTACATAATGTTGTACCAAATTTTTTTTTCCGATTTGTTTAAACAGAATGTACTATTTGAATTGTTGTTTAAAATCAAATGTTAAGCAATTTCATTCACTTCGTATATATTCCATTTAATATAACATTTGTTAACGCATTATTAATATATTATCAACTTACTTCTATTGGAGAAACGTGATTATCTTCGCAAAATAGTTCCTTTAAAAAAATATTGCACAAATCTTGAATAGTCAATGAGATATAATAATAGTAATGGAAGCAGAAATGATCTGAAATTGAAAAATATTATTCATATAAGTAACAGCAATAACCTCATGAATTATTGTGGGAAGTATTTGTACATTTTATATATAGTGACTTTTAATGTGCGATTACCTTTAAGATAATGTTTCAAAGCAAACAACACTTTTACACTTCTTTTTATTTAAAAGTATTCGTATTTTGTTTATACTCAACAAGTGTTACTAAACATTTTTCATTATGCAAGTTATTATCAAAATTTATAATTCTATCTACAGAACAATCTCTTAAAATAAATACTATTTACCAAATCAATTTATAATAAACGTATGGTAAACCTTATTTACGAAAATATAAGTTTAACTTAACGTATATTAAGTTTAACATTTACATACATGACCCTTCTTGTAAAACTAACTGATCATAAGAACATAATATTCATTTTTAATGTATGATTCTTAAATACCTCCTACTTTTACTAAAGTTGTAAATGCTGCTGCTTCCCTATAATTAAAATATGTGTTTAATTACTTTCACCATAACACCAAAAAACTTAACGCTAAGTTGCTACGTTAATTAGCCCTTATTAAAAAGTCTTCCTAAAAAAATGTAATTTACAGTTTTATATATATATATATATATAAATATATATATATATATATATATATATATATATATATATATATGCTAACGTAGTGCAATCACTTATTAAGTGGTATTTACT
The DNA here is from genome assembly GCA_026182355.1 of Hermatobates lingyangjiaoensis. NCBI lineage: Eukaryota > Metazoa > Arthropoda > Insecta > Hemiptera > Hermatobatidae > Hermatobates > Hermatobates lingyangjiaoensis. The sequence goes on along the minus strand of JAPFBL010001924.1, from coordinate 1,856,882 downwards.
CATCGTAGGGTAAAACGTTAATGAAATGGTCTCCACATATAAAAATTTAATGGTATAAACTACGTGTTAGAAACGCTTAGTATATACCATTAAATTTTTTTATGTGGAGACCATTTCATTAACTTTTTACCCTACGATATATATATATATATATATATATATATAAAAAGATTTCACATAAACACGTGAAACAACAATCAATGATCAAACCACAATAAGAAATGGGAAAACAAGACTAAGATCTTTCAACCGTAACAAGCGGTCTTCGTCAGAGTTGGGTTTTTGACTCTGACGAAGACCGCTTGTTACGGTTGAATGATCTTAGTCTTGTTTTCCCATTTCTTATTGTGGTTTGATCATATATATATATATATATATATATATATATATATATATATATATATATATATATATAATATAATAAATATATTGTTCTATTAAAAAGTATGCCAATTTTCATTTTCGTTCGTTTTCTATTTAATTTCTCAAGTTTTTTAACTTGGTTTTCAACACTTCAGGTACTTTTTAATAGAACATGTCTAAATGAAGGTCTGCTCCCAAAATATGCTTATATATATATTGACGAAGGGCCTTAGAGCATTGTTTCCAAATTAGTTTTATTGTAGTATATCGACTGTGGAATAGAAACAAAACTATAGTTTATAAGTTGTTGTTAAAAATCCACATACTATTTTTCTTCGTAAAATAATTTGTAATATAATACTTAGTTTTTCTGTTTCAAAATTTATATTTCTGCCTATGAAAAAGGTTTTAAATAAAAACCAAAACGTTGGCAATGAGAGTTTAATGTGAACCTGAAGAACTGACCGAGTCCCGATAAACTATAGTTTTGTATATATTTATATATTAAAAGACTACTACTGCTAACGTTCTTAGTCATCTTAATATACCAAACCGACTTTAGTTTAAGAGTTTAGTTTTATACTGAATACCTGTTTACTGAATTAAACTGAAGAACAATTTAGAACATTAAATACTATGAAATCCATTTAATCTACCAGCTATTATTTTATTCATAATTCCAAAATGAAATCTTGAATCTGGCTAGTTATGTAGGACTGGGCGTTGATTAAATTTTAAACTGACATATTGCTTGAATAATTATTCATCACAGTTGCAATAATTGTAATTTCGAATTAAAAAATGTTTTGTAATTTAAAAATGGGCACTGAATGAATGAAATACATGTTAAGGGATTAGAAACTATTGTAAAATTGATTGCACTTTTACAATTCTATCAACACGTCACTGGATATCCTTCTCCTCCCAATAGAGTTTCTCTTCGAAAGGCTCATATTCATCTACACTGTCGATAGTATCCCTTTCTGCAATTCATATTGCAGAAGACAACTATTCATATATTTACTTAATATATATACGTACACAAATTCAAATAAGCATGTAACAATATACATTCTCTTAATATCTATTAAGTTTTACTATCAAATTAAACCTGGTTTTTTGAGGTAACTTAGTTCAAATTTACTGAACATTCTGGTACAGTTTATAAGGGATATTTTTTCGTTTTTTTTCAGTGCTTGAGATGCTGTTCATTCCTGCAGACTGGCTCATTCCGTGTTGGCTGCTCACCATTTTCAAAATCTACAGTTCCTCCGAAAGTAACCTGGAGCAAGAAAACAATCAAGGTTAAATACAGTAATATTGTAATGAAATATTATTTTATTACTACAGTTTGATAATGTTCAAATAGAGCAATAACCTTATGCTATAAATATCATTGCAGTATGTTTCTTATTGTACTATTACATTAACTAATAGAAAAGCATGATTTACAGCTAATAATTCACCAGAACTAGCTGTGAACGAGCAAATCACCCAGTGGGTAAACAAAAAAAGTGTAATACGTCTAAGTATTATAAAGGTAAAATTTGAACTATCCTATTTGTAAATAGCAGGGTATACAAAGCAGACTTAGTACCATTGCATAGCTGATGCCAAGGCGTCTTCCCTTTCAACCAAGGTAAACATCGTTTAAAGAGCATTTCCACCTGGTGAAAAGTTGAAAAACCACGGGAGTCAGAATAGAATAAAAAAAATCCGTATATAAATACGTATATGAATCCGTATATGAATAAGCCAAATTTTACTGAAAAAATCCGTATTTTTATTAACAGTTCGTCATTAAGAATATGTCAAAAACAAAATAAACAAGATTTTAGACATATTACTAAAATGATTTCACATAAACACATGAAATAACAATCAATGATTAAACCACAATATGAAATGGGAAAACGAGACTAAGATCTTTCAACCGTGACAAGCGGTCTTCGTCAGAGTCAAAAACCCAATTGACCCAACAGTTGGGTTTTTGAGACTCTGACGAAGATCACTTCTTACTGTTGAAAGATCTTAGTCTTGTTTTCCCATTTCATATTGTGGTTTGATCATTGATATATTACTAAATACCAGTATTTGACAAAAAATACGTGAAATGAAAATCAACGTCTAAACAATAGTAAGATGATTAGAAACATGAATGAGGTATTTCATTCAGATGGAGTGGTATTCGTTGAGATCTACTGATACACACTGGATGAAAGTTCTTAAGACACTTTTCTGATTTTCTTCCTATGGCTTCGATGTTTGTATTACCATATACATGCAAACATGTAACAATAATCTATGTGATTACACTATAAAAGAAATCAACACAATGATAAGGTCATTATGAAAATGTCTGATGAAGTACTTTCTTGAAAGTGAGAAGGGTTTCTCCTGCCTTGGAATATCTTTTCCGTTTTATCGTATTCTCTGTTCTACTTCTAACAATGAACTGTTAATTATGTTACGAAAATAAAGTACATGAGTTTATTGTGAAATTCATGTCATAATAAACATAACATTTTAAGTATTTCAGTATTTAAGATTTAACTAATAATCTTAATAATCTAATATTAATTAGTACCTACTAATAGTAATTAATGTAGAAAAGTGTATGCGTTGTTTATTATTAGTCAATATGTTGAATCAGTCCTGGATCAACCATTATTGTAGCTAAGTGAGTGTTTCTGGTGCAAATTAACAGGAATACATTTTTTTAAGATTAATATACGTTTTCTATCTTTGCCAAATTAAAGATTAATTATAATTCTTTAAAGGCAGGCAGGTAGAGATTGCTGACAATTGCATGTGTTGCTAAGAGTGTAATATTTTGTGTAACCACACAAATTAGGTGATAATTGAGCGAGCTTGTAGCAGGGTCTTACAATAATGTAAGTTTTTATTTGCCAGTTAGTGTCCATCATCAGCATATCATCATAATAGTTTCTAATAACATTTAGATTTCGTTCATCATGGTAATATATCAGCTGTGTTCCAGGAGAAAAAAATGCTACCCAGAAACGTAGTATGGAATCCGAAATAGACACTCTGGTATATATTATGGAGGCAAAACTGTCATTGTTATTTCGATTAATATATTCGTTCATTAATCAGTTCATATGTGTTGTCGTCATTATATAATTATGTGTTATTTTAATGGTTACTGATTTTAATGATTCTAAAATTACAATTATTTAAGTTACCTATTTTGGTTTCCCTCAATACTACATTGATTGAGTTATTTATTTTATTTTTCCTCTGCCTGTTCTACCTAGTACAAAAGGTAATCGTCCAGGTAATGTCTTATAAAGAAAACATTTCCACCTTAAGCCTTTATTTTAACCGAATTGATCAAAATAGAACAACAATGGTATAAGACATACTAAATATATTAACATTACAAGATTTAAGAAGATCTTTTGCAAAAAATTAATTTTAAACATAATTAGTGATATTATTAGAATAAAAATTACAACAAAGCAGTTTGAAGTGAACATTCTTTTTGTACATGTTGACAACACGATCTCTTATTAAATGGCACAATTTAGTATATTCTAGTTTTTTTATTCATGTTTTGTTTTTTTTTTCAATTGCAAGTTAAAGATGAATATTATACTTCCTTTATTTTAAAAAAAAGCTAGTTTCATTTTTTTCTTCTAGGCCATTATTTACCATTAATAAATACCATTTATTTATATTGAATATAAATTATGTGGTTATAGCCAGTTAGCGTATTTATAACAATACACTATTATAAATAATAATAATTTTTATTAATGGATGAATAATAATTCTTCATCCATTGCGCTACCATAAATTTACCATTTGAAATTTATATTGGTTTTGGGTAAAATTTGTTATTCACTATAGATCATGGCAATGAATGCCAAGATGGTAGTTTTTGTCTTAATCTGGTTCTGTGTACAAAGAAAGTATAGATATTCTAGAATCCAAGAAGGATTTTATAAACGAATGGTACCCCTTTGGATGAATTATTTGTCGAAAAAGAAATGAAGAAGAGGAAAGAGGATTGCTAAGTGAACACTATAGAGGTAGGTGCTGTGAAAAAGGCCCGAAAGTGTTATGGTATGGGGATGGCAGGCCTGCTAATGTGCGCGCTGTGGGTCAAACCAGTTGAGTGCTGTTTGCCGTGCAAAGGCTAGTAAGACAGACTTAGACTCTCAGAGTAGGCTAGCCAGCAGGAAACAGTAAAGTTATGACAGGTTGACTCTTTTTACGGATATATTCTGGGTATTCTTGTTTATTAAGGTTAGTAGTCATAATTGATAGCTCTGATGATAGTTAACATGACTGAGTACTTGAATCTCTCTTCAAGAGGGCCAAGTAGCAGCTCTTCAGTAACTTTACCTTTTCAGGAAAATAACTTTATTCCTCTTAATCCCTTCAATGTATTCTATTTTCCTTACATAAAGCAACTATCTATTTTGAAAATTATTCATGCCTTGATAATTACTGGTGTTCTTTTTCATATATTTCATTAAAGCTTATATTATATAGTAACAAAGATGTTATTAAGGAAACTTAAGAAAATTATAATGAAGTAAGTTTCAGCAAAATATTGTCTTATTTTTAACAATGTTTATATACAGGAAGGGCTTCTATCAAAATGTACAAATGTCTGAAATCTAATCAAATAAGAACAGAAAAAGAGTTGGTCCGCAGAGACAACAGTCAAATTACAATAAAATGGAATAAAAAAGACAAAGAATCCTGACTGGGCTCATTATTATATCTCGACTTTGATCATTATCAGAAGCAAAAGTGGCATATTCAGCCATCAGAATCTTTTTTTTTTCAAAATCAGAAGGCTGAAAATAACGAAGTCTGCTGTATCAGTTTCCTACAGTAAAAGGGACAAAGGAATAAATGTATGAAAATAAAATATTGCTTTAAAACCATATATATAAATATATACCTAATATATATAAAGATTTCACGTAAACACGTGAATTAAGAATCAATGATCAAACCACAATATGAAATGGGAAAACGAAACTAAGATCTTTCAACCGTAACAAGTGGTCTTCATCAGAATCAAAAACCCAGCTGAAACACTAGATGCAGAAAACATGTGGTGAGAGGTTAGGAAGAGTGGGATAGAAGAGTGATATATTATAAGGGTGAAAGTGCAGGAAAGGACAAATGCCCAGAAAGGGTTGTTTGGGGAAACAAAGGAGTAGAGTAAGAAAGAGTAAAAAACTATCCGCTAGTTGTCAACCCTCTTAGAAGAGGCTATTCCTCTCGTAACGAAAGTATCAAGTTTAAGGAGACCGTTACTAATGTTTATAATATTTCATCTATTAAATTTAATTAGAGACGATTCAATAATATTTCGTAACAATATCGATTTTTCATAGGTAATAAATTTAGCTCCTGTCCAATCAATATGATGATTTTCATTGTTTATATGCAAGAATATACCTTGATAATCAAGATATCAAGACGCATAAGGATAATTACCCAATACGTTTGATTGTGAGCCCATTGATTGGAAAAAATTCAGGCAGCCGTATTAAAAACAATGTTGATCTAATTAGAAAATTAAAAAGCGTCAACATGAATAAAAATTATAGATTGATTAGTTTTGATGTGAACCTGATGATTAGTTTTTACTAATGTACGTGTAACTGATCTAATTAATTGATAAATCGTTTATAAATAATAGAGCTAAACTTTCTCTATAATAATATGTTTGTAAAAATAGATTACAAACAATCAGCAAAACTAAATTAAACTGTATAATAAGAGGATTAAATGGTTAAATGAGGTAATATACCTTGGTTAATTACTTAGCTTGTAATACAGAGAGCAATTGTTTTGTAATTAGAAATAAAATAGCGATTGGAAGCTGAGGTATATATTAAAACACCCGAAGGTTGAAATATACAAGACAAAGAGGGTATCAGAAAAGTGGTTGTTTTCTGCAGTGACCTATAGTGCACAAGCGTGGACAACATTGAGGAATGTGAGAAAACTACGAACCACACAAAGAGCAACGGAAAGAAGTTTACTAGTGTTAAGAAACAGGAGAATATAAGGAATGAAATAATAAACAGGAAAACAGGAGTACAAACATATTATGAAAACAGTGTGCGAACTAAAATTAAGTAGGATATATAATGATGATGAAGAACGATATATGGACAAAGATGGTTGATGTCTTAGAGAAACTGTAAAACAAATGGAAAGACAAAGAAAAAGTTGAAAAGATGAATTTAAAGAAACAGCGAAAATAACGTAGTTTAGAGTCGTTCGAGAAAGGAGAAAATGGATATAGTTGGGAAAAGCCTATACCCAGAAATGAGCACACTTTCACAACTGGAATTAAAAAAAAAATTAAAACCCCATTTTAATTATACATAATATTCTCAAAAATAAATATGATCTTTTTTTAACTACTAATAGCTTTTATTCTTTGTGAAATAAATGACTATTATTATTTTTATACAGTAACTTATACATCATTGAGTATAATTTTCGCAAACCGTTTTGAACCCAATCATAAATGTGTTCTCTGTAGGCAATTTAAATAAATAAAATTAATTGTTATTTCTTTGAATTTTGTAAGAACATACAGGAAAGATAAAATAAAAATCCTAATTTAATGAAATTAATTGCCCTATCTTTCATTAACTAAATCTAATTTATGAAATAAATAATTTAGTGAAATTTCTTTCTTAATATACACTACATACACGTCAAACTTGTTTATATTAGCTGCCGTAGAATGATTTTTACGACGACTTATAGAATTATCCGGGCAATGGCATGACGCCACAAAAGAATAGCTTCCACGAATATTGATATACCTGGAATTTCAATATAATTTAAACTACAATTATATTATTCTACCAACAAGTGAAGTTGTTAATTTATAATAACATTTAGAAATAAATATTTTGGTTTCCTAATAAATTGGTGCAATTTACAATCTATTTCAATCATTAATATCAATAAGAAAATTTAATTTAATTAAAAATTTCATTTATTCTAATCCAATCATAGTCTAACAAATCATATTGCATTTGTAAGTTAATTGATTAATCGTGATTAGAATTGTTAATAACTAGAACTGATTTGATAATGTTATTGCTCATGCAGTATTAATTTATACATTAATTTAATTTATTGTTTAATTCCACAATGTTAAGCCCTGTTGAACAATGTGTAGGTCTTATCAAAGGTGAACCAATAAGACTTTTTATGTTAGATGGTCGGCCTGCCACTAATACTGACGATGTGCCATTGGTAACTCTAAATTAATAAATACTTGTTTCTTTTAACAAGCAGTTCGATGAATATGATGGCTCTACGGGATTTCCGTTCATGGACTGTAATGGTAGATTTCCAAGTGACCACAATTTTGATCCAGTACAGCAGCTTGCCTCTTCAAACTTATAGACAATTGTTGATGAAACCGATCAATCTATGTGCTATTATCATTTAAATGGATATCTTTTGTCAGAATTTTCTGCTCACTCAATGGTCATTGCTTTTGGTCACCTGTTAATAATGGATAATGACAAAGGAGGGCCAATATGTAACCTGCACGAATTTCAGTTAATATGTAATCCAAGAATAGTCTCAATGAATGTCTGGCCTATTGTAGATAAGTTATGGCGACCAATGTGGCTTTTCTATGATAGTGAAAGACCTCTAACGGGCGTAAATAGAGTTCTATGATACATAGTGATAAAAATCGTGTACTAACAAGAACATTATTTGGTTCAACGATCTACAATGCCTCTGGGATGGATCTCAATGATAGACGACCATTTTAATAAAAACAAAAAGGGCACTGAAGTAAAAAGAACCCATTGATATTGTGCAGGATAACGAAGGTAATGATGCGTCAAGTTTTACTCACACTCACAATGATAATAGGAAAGCAATTAGTACCATAAGTGTTTTGTGATTATTAGATGGTAACCTACTAGTCAAATTTGATAACAAATGCAATCTTACATCTGATTATATTGCACGTGCAATTCATAATGAATATGGATTGGACATCGGACATAAAGGTCATCGTCTAAGTGGTAGTGTAATCGTTATAGTAATCTGCCTACGGTTATGGATAATGATAAGAAAGGTGTACAACTATTTGATGGTTGAGAAATGTCAATGAGACAATGAAAGATGAGAGATGTTTTTTATCTGGTGTATGTGTCAAGATATTTTATGGTAGAAAAAACAAAAAAAAGACACCTCTGTGGCTACTGGGGAAGAAACGGTTACACATTAAATGGTCTCCCATTAATAAAGACATTTGTCAAAAGGTTGATATGGAAAGTATGCGATTGACAACAATTACGGTACAAATCCTGAGGCTACAGTATTGTACATTTTCTCTCAAAAAAGGGTCCATTAGAAGAATTATTAGTGATTACAACGAAGCAGAGGTCTATAAATTGATGGGAGTGTCAATGTCGTATAGCTCGAAGTTCAACCCTAGATTGTTGTTGAAACTCATACTCAGTCATGAATTTCTTAAACATCTAGAAAGATTTACAGAAGGCTGAATGGTTTTTATAGTGTTCAATGAGTACAGGGTTACTCATGAAAAAGAGCAAGTACTGACCACCAGATGTGGAAGGCACTTGTTGTCATTTAATTGCTCAGATTGAATCTTAATAGACTTAAGAACCAACCTGTTTTAAAATGTAAAAAAATGATCAACAAGTAATATCCAAACCATCAAGTTTGTCAAACAAGATATCATGACAGGGAATATGAAACTGAATTATAATTATTTCTAAAAAATATGAGACACAGATATAGTATTGTTAACTCACATCATTAAGCCTAGTAATATAAACAAATTCTGAATAATTTAGATAGTTTGATTAAATGGTATTGATCATCAAAATTAAACAATAACAAAAATAACACCAATTTGGCTGATACCTGTTTTTTAACAAGCTTCTCAATATTCCTAAATAGTACTCTCGTTATTTTGTCTGTACATAAATTATATTTCCTATAGTCGACATGTTTCGAATGATCAACATTCATCTTCAGGAGATGAATAATATCTTGGGTGAATTTTCTAGTTTATATGCTCAGAGAAAGAACAGTAGGTGTTGCTTTCCTTACGCTCAAGATAAACTGTTCGTTAATCCTGTGGGGCGAGTGGCTTTACGGTTAGGATGACATGACTGACATCCTGACCAAGTCCTACTTGCCCTTAGTATGACTGAAAGAGCTTCAAAATGTAGCTACTATTTTCAATCTGAATATTTTAATGTAGTGTCCGTTTTTTAACAAGTATGTCATCCAAAATTTTTAGTTTTTGATGGTTATTCTCTTTTTTCGTTATTCTTGTATTATTAACCAACATATTTCGGGTTGATTTCATGTTGTATTCCTCTTGCATATGTTTTCTAAGCACTTCAGGCATTAAATGCATTGTAAGTCTTCTTATGGGAGAAGTGTGTCATTGCAAGGGAAGGTCACCCGTCTGACACAGGTTAGTTATCCACCACGTGACAACCCATTTCAGCGGTCCGCGGAACAACACCCTCAGTATCAGCACCCCGATTAGTTGGTGGCAACATGTTTGGATGACAAACATATCCGATGTCTGGCAATTAAGATAGTGTATTTTGTGTTAACATAAACAGATTCCAAAATGCTCAGGCGTCGAGGGTCACTCTTTAGTTGAAGTACCTTCGACCAACTTCTGCCGTGTAATGCCATAATGTATACACCCTACTCTCGAAAATAAGTTTCATTTCTAAACGTGAATTTAAATGGTGTCCCTATTTTGTTTATGTATATTATTCATGATATGTCTATGTATAACTATTTCATGGATTTTTAGGCTTTTGCCTAAAATCAGACTATAATTTAGGAAGCTTTTAAGAAAACTTAAAAGAAGTGTTGTCCGACTTCGTTGAGTACTTTCTAGTTCATTGTGCTTATGGACAGTTTCAGTTTGATTTTAAGTTATAAATATACCGATATTTATATAATGGAAACGGAACAGTCTGAGAAAACCTATTAAATCACAAAGTGACACCACAAGCACTCTCATTGATGTTTGGACACCTCTTCGTTAACAGGAGAGGATGTAAACTTGTCAAAGGACTCATAGCGACGACTTAACAATGTTTTGAAATGAGCTCTTGACATTTTTTGTGCTTCCTTTCATGATATGTGTATGTATATTCAGAAATTGAAATTGGTGATCCAAGTAAATGTAAGCATTAATTTATAAAACTAAGAACGCAGAATAAAACGAAACACTTAATAACTACTTAATTGATATTTTAAACCAGGTTCATTGTTAGAGGGAAATTATAAGATATGTTGAAGAACACCACAGAATTACTCATTCTATACATTTATAAAAACTAAAAAGAAAGACGTATCCTATTGTTTTAATTAATTTCAATGTACTAATGATAATTTTGCATATTTTAGTCAAACAAATCTATTTCAGAATCAAATTGTACAAAAGAGTAGTAATTTTTTAGTCAAATAGTGCTCAATACTACAACAATTGGATAACACCTTCAAGTTTAATAACATTTAATGAGAATAGAATAGAAATACATCATGCAACCAACAGCCAGGTCATACACACACCCTTATTATCTTCGTCTTAAAAAAATGCACAGCTATCATATTCCTTGTGCATTGTTACCAACAAAGCCGACAATATAGAATAGATATTTTTTTGACGTTTGTCAGACAAAAAAAAAGTGATATAAATAAATTGTTACTGGCAACAGGATGATTCGACTGCAAGCAGAAGGCAGAAACACCAGCATCCAATTATGGTGCTTACTTTGTTCTTTTTTTTTGTTTTTCACTCTTTATTTGTTTATCTTAGTTTCCTACTTTATTATTATTTTAATGTATACATTTATTGTTATTATTTTTTTTTTGTTACTATTTTGTATTATTATTTTTACATCTGATTTATTTTGGGTTTATTTTCTTTTATTTTATATTATTATTCATACAACTTTAGTTTTAACTTATAATTTATTCTAATCATCTAAATTATTATTATTTAAGTATTGAATATTTATTTTCCTTGATTTTCTTTAGTTTCAGTTATTGTTTTCTTAATATTCTTCATTAATATTATGTTGTAAGTCTTTTTTATTATTTATATTTCTTCATTTTCTTCAGTTTCACTGCTTATTCCTCTTCTCTATACTTATCCCTCGTTTATTTTTCTTACTTAATCTGAACCGGCCACGTGTGTGCCAACACCGTTGGTCTCCAACCGTTGCTTCGCAAGTGCGCTTGGTGTCCTTATCTCTAATATCCTGATGACGGTTCATTGCAAAATTAGAGAATGTAAGTGTGTTCGTATCTTTACTCTGTGTCTTTAGTTTACTGTGAAACGTTTGTTATTCTTTTTGGATCGTTTTCCTGTCGATAATATATGTATATATGTATATAATTTTTATTCATCGTTGTTTAGTCCTGTATTAAACCCTTCTCAATAAAACACCTTGAACTCGACGTTTTGTTTAGATTTGCAGACATCATTAGAGCAGAATTAATTGCTATCACATCAAAATAAAATCTAGTATAGTCTTTCACTAAACTTTACTTTAAATAAATATAATATCAAACTTCTTGGGTATATAATGTTCGATTTAGACATAATATAATAGTCTAAATGGGAGATATTTATTAGTCTTTCATTACTGGAGGTAGTGCGGATAGTGATTGAACCGGTTATCAATATATGCACTTATTTCTGTATATCACAAAACTGATGCATATAATATCATCTTTATCACCACAGTGGCAATAACCCTTTTGGAAAGTCAAAGTGATGATTTCGTGTTAACGAAATAATCTCTTATAGAAGAAAATGGGTTTGTTCCTATAGCCAGTGGATCTCCAACGACCACCGAATATTTCCATGCTCATCATTCCACGTAATAACTCACAGTTCCAGACTAGAGAACTTAACTACTGCTAAATTCTCATCTTTCAGTTTTTGTTTCTCATCTCATCTTTGACAGTCAGGGGAATGAGTCCTATTCATGGTCGTATGGTCTTGCGGCATCGGATTGTCTGAGGCAGTGAGTGCTCTTCAAATATAAAAATTTATTACTACGGACATTAAACATATATATATAAAAAAAAGTAACATTACGTTTAATGAGCCGGATATTGCATATTCTCGCTCAGGAGTTCGAATCTTGGTGCGATTTTGGTGATGGGGCATCTCAGTACTGATTCCATATCTAACATAAGTATAATATTAGAATTAGTAATAATACATTCCGTCATACCTCGTAAAGTCTCTGAATGTATTATTACTAATTCTAATATTACTAACCTCAGTGGAACTAACCCATTAACTATATATAAGTATAATAGGACAATTAATTGAAATCACGTCAAATGGATATCCTAATGTTTACATATCAATACATTCATAATGTATTTGAAACATCTCGCGAAACCCATTGTACCCTAAACCACCTGTGGGTCGGCACATCCAGTTTGAAGAGCTCTGGTCTGAGGTACTATATACCTTAGAAGTCATCAGTTCGTCATATTTAGCCGACTACTTTATTCATAAGAATATCAGTGTAATCGAATCAATTTAGAATCAGATTAAAATTGGTACCTGTTTGGCAATATAAAAAAAACGAATCCATTCCTTTTAATTACATTTTACACAAATATAATAAGATTCATAAACACAAAGAAGTCTACATCTAATATTAAGTTTAGTTTAAGGGTGTTACTTATAGATTGATTACAGAATTTTGTTAGACAAATCCATCATACGATGGAAACCATAAGAAATTATATGTTTGATTTGCATTGATTTTTTAAATGAATTTTATTTTCTTACATCTGATATTAAATCATTAAATTGTCTCAAATTTTTTTGACTTCTAAGTATCAATTTTGTTTCAGTCGAATTACTTAAAAATTTTCTAAGTCAATATAAACAGTGTAAATAAACAAATCAGACAAGTATAGCAGGTGATCCGTTAGTTTAGGATAAACATTCAGTTTTTATAGTTTTATTGCTCCTTGTGATAATGGAAATTTTGCAGGTCTTTTTTCATGTAATTTTGGAAAAAATCACCTAATGTCATCTCCCACATAATGCTCTCTTTCTAGGTTTCTCTCACAATATTTCAGATTGAATGATAATTTCAAAATTGTTGCATTTTATAGAAAAAATAATATTTTCAGTTGTTCTAAAATCTGAGGATTTTTTGATCTGAGGATTGCTTTTGTATATTCAAAGAGTAACCCCAAAATTTGAAGAATAATTAGTAGTTTAGAAGAAAAGCAAAATTTGTTTAAAAACACATTGTGTCTATAAAAGTGACTTTCCTGTCATGCATAATTGCTTCAAAACAAAAGGGTTAATCTATACATATATCATGAAGCATGTTTCCGTTTAAAATATCAATTTGATCCATCAAAGATTCTGGACCGTAACGTCTAAATAAAATTATACCTAAACATAGAGAATTAGGTTGGAAAGAGTTGAGGTATTTTTTTTTTTTTAAATTACATTAACGATAGGGGCGGTGTAGTACATTTTCTGTTTTCAGAAAATCTGTTGTGACGCTAGGAGGGTTATTAAAAACCAATGATATTTGCCCACAGAATTCAACAAGAAATTAGCAATTTATAAAAAAATATTAGTGAAAGGGTAAAAAAACTATAAAAACTGAATATTCATTCTGGCGTAATACATAACCTGCTATACTTGTCAGATTTTTTACATTGTATACATTGACCCGATGACGATGAATGTCAAAATATCGCTGTGAGTCTTTTTGTGTGTGTTTTTATGCTTTTCTCTTTCCTTGGTGAACTATATATATATATATATATATATATATATATATATATATAATATATATATATATATATATATGTATATATATTGAAAACACTTGCTCAGGGTAAACTGGGTTTTTATAATTCTTGTTAAAGGGAAAGAAAAGTGTTTTTCTAAACAATACTATCATACCATAAAATTCCTAGTAGAATAATTTTATAAAAGACCAAAATATAAAACATAATTCAAAATTGAAAGCATTCTTTAAAAAATATTAAATGAAATTATTCTACATCTTAAATGAAAAATTATCTGAAAACGAAATTTTTGTTTCATTTTTCTGACATTTTTCAGGCAAACTAGGAATATAGGAATATTTTCTAGTTATGAATTGGAAACTTTATGTTAAATCTTCAATGTACAAGGAGGTAAGAAAAAATTATGTAAGAGATCAACTGCCTATTGGAACAAAAGCTATGCTCTCCTGTAAGAGATTATTTTAGTAACACGAATTCTACACTTTCGCCTTTCAAAAATGTTATTACTGCTATATTTATACCAATGCATCAGTAGTGTGACATAAAAAAATAAGCATATATATTGGTAATTGGATCAATAACTATCTGTACTACTTCCAGGAATGAAAGACTAATAAACATCTCCCATTTAGACATTTATATTATGCCTAAATGGGACATTATGTATTATATACCCAAGAAGTATGATGTTACGTTTACTTATAGTAAAGTTGAGTGTAGGTCATTCCAAACTTTTTAATATTCTATTTTTAGTTGAAATAATTTTCTATGATTCAATTTTTGGAATCATAATTGACCGTAGGCAATTGTTAGTTAACTTTAATACAGGAAGGTGTCTCTAAGTACTAGGAGAGTTAGTAGAAGTCTCAATGCAATTAATATATTTGAGGAAAGTTTCTCCAGGTTGTTGTAATCAGTACACTTCCTAACGGTCTCCAGTAAATTTTGTTAATTCCTTGTAGTAGCAATTTTAGCTGTTCCTTTAGTTCTGCTGCAATGACGTTATTTTCTTTATTAGTTTATATATTTTTCAATTGTTTATTCTTTTTAAATTGACGTTTCAATTTAATATTGCCTTTTGTATTATGTAGTTATTTAAAGACCTTCAGAACACTTTTGAACCATTTAGAACCCATTTATATAGAAGTAATCATAATTGAAATCAAAATTTTGAATAATTTTATTTTATATATAATTTTACGTCAATGGCATTTTGCAAAATATGCCAAACTATCCTTTCCATTTACAGATTATATTTTTAGATTTATAATATCAAACTATGTCCGTATTATGACCCAGTTAATATGACATTTTCTTGTGAAGCATGATTTATTAGCATCTGACAGAAATGAACCCTTCAGTTGTCTTACTCAAAGCAGTTTTTGCTGGTCCACTTTCAGGTTCTACGTTAGGAATAATTTTCTTTTTTTTTTAGTCCCACCACAAGTTTATTATTCAGCAAACAAATTTAAAATATTCTCATTTTGATCCGATTCATTCGAAAGTTATGTTATGTATGTGTTTGTAGGGGTAAGTAACTGTGTGTGTTTGTAGTGCACAATGCACAACAGGTCAGATTACAGAGTGCGTAACACACTTTGTATACACTACATTTCAAGTCTCAGTTCAGTGTGTAAAGCACACTTCACACGTTCTACCCGTTTAGAGTAAAAAGAGTGTGTACTACACTTCAAACATATAACTGACGAATCTGACTACAAAGGTGCAGCACACTTTACACATGCTTTTGGGCCGATCTGAATACAGTGTTCGTAGCACAACTTGCACTCACTATTTGCCTCATCTGAGTATTGAATTTTTTTAGCGCACTAAACTAGTATTTTTATACCAGACACTACGCGTCGAACAAAAAAATATGACATTTTCTTGTGAAACATGATTTATTTGCATCTGACAGAAATGAACCCTTCAGTTGTCTTACTCAAAGCAGTTTTTCCTGGTCCACTTTCAGGTTCTACGTTAGGAATAATTTTCTTTTTTTTTAGTCCTACAACAAGTTTATTATTCATCAAAGAAATAGGAATAGGAAGGGCACTTCACACAATTTAATTCCTTGGCCTGGGTAGTGTGCATTGCACATTTCACACCATCTACTCACAACGAGTTGGCCAAGGTACCTCAGGAGGCCTACGTTCGCCTCTCTACTAGTGGATTCGGGATTTGATATCTACTCTGACCTTCCACATATTCAGGTGGAGGACATCAGTTCTGAGCCTGTGCCATATCAGGTGTTCGTTAATGATCTCTGCTCTAATACACTTCAGTTAGGCAAAATTTAGGATTCCATTGTAGAATGTTCATTGTATACTATCATAAAGGGCCAATCTTTAATCTATGTGTGTTCTCTCGCAGAACAACCACCGTAACCTTGTCTAACCTAATCACCAAGTTTGAGTGCAACCAAACTTTCAAGATTACCAAAAACACTGGTATTACCGCCACATCCTATTACTAAAGACATAATAACGTCATAGTAACGTTCCAAGATCTGTATTAAATATTAAAAAAAATAAAATTGCTACAGGGAAAATTCGTCCCCAGGTTTATTATTAACGATCAAATATCTATTGTAAGACTATATAAAATTTCGTAAATCGTCGTTTAATTTTTATAAAATGATCCATACTCTCCAAGTAATTCATTCTCTTCAGCCAATTATCAAATGGCTCCCTTCATTCAAGATGGGAAAAATTCAGGAACTAGTCATGGGAGGACTCATTGACCATACTAATTAAACGATATAAGTACCATTGACAAGAATATTTTTCTATTTTTTGCAATAACTATTGATTCCTTCTTTTATTAGAATACTAGCAAACGTACCCGTCTTTGACGGAATCAAAAATTCTATTATACATGATATTCCAAAGTATCGTTAGAAATTATAGAATAGTAGAAAATATCATAATTAGTACAGTGTTAAGTAAATGCCTCTGTATACACTACATTAGCTGTCTTTCCTTCACATTCATGGAAGAACAAAGAGTTGGAACCCCTGACTCTTGAGCAAGCACACTACAGTTGACCATGTCAGAAAAACTTGGTCTCGCTCACTTCAATTCCTGCGTCAGATAAAGTTCCCCTTGCGACTTAGTTAACTTCATTACGAAACAGCAACTGACGGGACTTTGCAATCGTTTGAACGGAAACGGATAGTGACTCGTAATCAATGGTATGCGTGGTATACACACAAGCTCCCCATAATCACACCCAGTTATGATGTCCGCATCTGTGGCGTATCTGTGTAGCGCACGAACTCAGAGTGGTGTCCCGTTGCACATTTTTGGGTACTCAAGTTTCGTAACATGGAATTTTTACTGCTACTAAATCTCAACATAATTGGTGCCCCTACTTTAAGTTTTTACTCATGAGCAGGCAGTCCAGGAACAGTCACAGAGTCAAGAAATTCAGTTGGATAATGAACTGCTTCCTCATCACTAATCACTCTCTTTACTGACTTCTAAGTTCATTCCTCGGCTTGATATAGCGTAAGAACTTGTTTGTTGATTTTTCCTGCCTGTTCGTATTGAGGTTTGAGAATTGCTCGTTCACAAAACTATTTATTTTGAATAGATAGTACATCCTCAACTCTATGAAACCCCTTTCAATGATGTCAAATATGCAATATATTCATATGCTCAATTTTTTTTTTTTTTTTTTTTTACATAGTCACAACAATGCAAATGTACATTACCAGTGACAATGATGAAGGAAATATATACATTACACATGGAGGCAGGAGGGAAGAAATAATTCAGTAATTATACTTCCTGGCGTGAGAAATAAGTTATGAAACTTAGATTAAATATACAAGTCACTAGAGTAATTCAAACTAATAAGTCTCTTGGCCAGTTTCTCTTCAGGCGCCTTTGGGGATTTCCTGGAATATTTGTTGAGGAGATGTTTTGGACTAAGGGATTGTTATTGCTACAAAGATTTTTATGGAAGGCTTTGTATCGAGATATTGCTACTTGATGAACTGTTGAAATCCTGAGGTCTGAATAGATTGTTTGATTTGGTATGTAAAAGGGACAATGAAGAATTTTTCTAAGAATTTTTGACTGAAGAGCTTGTATCCTCTGGGCATTGCTAGATTTTGTTGCTCCCCATATTTCAATCCGTAAGTCCAAATAGGCATAATCATAGATTTATATAGTAATAGTTTATTGACAGTAGTTAATTTTGAACGATTATCAAGTAAGTGAATTAAAAGTCTATATCGTTTGTTTAGTTCTGTTCTTTTCATTTTGGTATGGGGAGCCCAAGTAAGACGTCTGTCAAGGTGCAGTCCTAAGTATTTGGTGGTTGTAGCTTGAGGGATCGGAATATGGTTAAGGAAGACTGGAGAACACGCATCTGGCCGCAACGTGAATGTTACGTGAACACTTTTCTGTTCGTTAATGCGTATTCTCCAACACTTCAGCCATGACTCTATAACGTTTAAATGTTGCTGGATATAGTAGGATGCTAGCTTAGGACTGTCATTTGTGCAAAGGATTGCCTTGTCGTCAGCAAATATATGCTCAAATGAAATTAAAATCAACTAACAATACCTACTTTCTATACCTGTATACTTTCAAAATAAACATGTCTGTGAACTTAGCAAATTACAGCCCAAAGCCCCATAACTTCGTTTCTGCTCTGAATTACCGATCTATTTAGAGCCTATATTTTAAGTTAGACATACACAAATCTAATGTCAATGTTTCAGCTTGATATGTCTCATGGTGGCTGAGTTTACTTGTGACAAAATTTTGTGGACAAACCGACAAACGGACAGAAATTTTTCTAAGGGTGTATTCGGTTTCTCTAAGATATGAAACGTAAAGAAAACTTGAAATGAGTCAGTTCTTAGCAATGTACAGACAAAATGATTGTTTTATTTATATAGATGAATCTACACATAAATGAAAAAAATATCTTAAGATGAAGCACATAAATGAATAAATTATTTTAATTTTTATATTACTACTTTTTATGTATAATAATAATGATTGCATTAGTTTTTACAGTTCACATTCCATGGACTACATGAGATAATTCCATAGAGTGAAGAATCATTATAAAGGTGTTAGACTAACATTTTTTTCTAACATAAGCATTTTATTTGATTGCTACTACTAAAATCACAAAATTGGTTGAAGCTATAAAATTATTAACAGAAATACATAGAACTCTAGAAATTAATCATTACATGCAATGCATTAAACATTTAGGTCCCTCATACTGTAGTAGATATGATGGAAAAGATAATTTTACGTGTACTTATTGTTTATGTTGACCAGTTTTTAATTTAAATTTTAACCTTTCTTGCTACAATTGTATTTACCGTCATTTTTGTATATCTAACAATGTGAAACCATCTAAGATTGAATATACAAAAAAAAAGTCAACACTTCAGAGTTTTGCTACCTATATTTATTTCTAAGTAGTTAATTCTTTGAACATGTACCAATTATTAAACAATATTATAACAAAGTAAAAAGTAGTCTCATAAGTTCTTGAACAATTACTGGAAAACAATTACTTGAACACAATAGAGAACATAGATAATAAATTTAAAAAAAGCTGAATATACAAAATTAAATGCAAAGATTGTGGTAAAAATTACATTAGGCAAACGGGAAGACACTAAAAGACAGATTCAAAGGGCACATTAAAGACTACACCAATAACACAAACAAATCAAACTATACATACCACCTAAACAAATATGGACATAACCCAGACAGTATGGAAAACACAATGGACTTACTACAGACGGGACAAAAAGGACAACGAATGAACATACGGTAAGAAATAGAAATATACAAACATAAAATGACCGGCAATATAATCAATGAACAAACAAACCACCAAACCGACATTTTAAGAAAACCTCTAATAACATTTAAAAGACTGCACAAAGAACTCGAAATAGATAATGAAACAAGAAATAAAAGGATAAAACATAACAATTAAAGAAATATGCAATGTAAAGAGTTAATTACACAGATAACACTGATTCCACAATGTAGATGACAAGTGTATGTAGGTAATAGGAAAATGAAATACACAGTCAGTTAGTTGCTCTTGAAGATGGGATCCGGACGGACCCGAAACCGGTCGAGCTTTTCTGAGACTTTACGAGGTATGACGGATTGTATTAATACTAATTCTAATATTACTAACCTCAGTGGAACTAACCCATTACGTATATTTAATTACTGGAAACATATGTAGACATAGCTGTGAATAATACTCCTCGACATTAATTAGTTTAACGAAGAATGGCTGGGCCAACTCATAACTTGTATGGGGTCAACTAAGAATATATAAAGGGAATCAATGTAGTTACCGTTGTCCTGCTACTAATACGCTCGTCATAAAAATGTATATTTAGTTTAGATTACAGATAACAATAAACTGTTATGAGTTTTTCAAAAGATTCACAATGAGTAAAAGTCGAGCAACAATCAATACTACAAGTACATAATAAAAGGTAAAAAACAACAAACAACTACCTGAAATATATATTGGTAGGTTATAGGAAAATAACATTCACAGTCAGTTAGGTGCTCTTGAAGATGGGATCCAGACGGACCCGAAACAGGTCGAGCTTTTCTGAGACTTTATGAGGTATGACGGATTGTATTATTACTAATTCTAATAAAAAACAACAGTTTAACCCCCCAAATAGTTTATCGTTTACAGCATCCAAAATTACGTTATTTTTGACAGTAAGTTAGTTATTTTCCTTATTTTTAATTAGTTTTTGATTTGTCTTTGAATGAACATATTCTAATATATTGAATGGATATTGAAGGTCGGTAAAGAATAAGTTTTCTGGCATTTTTAGCTGAAATTCTTACTATCTATTGTAGACAACTATTTTCATTAAAGTCACAATCAGCACTCCAGTGCATATTGAGTCATTCCAGAAATTAGTTATCGAATAGTTTCTAATATTTGGTATTAAAATATACTAGCTCCAATGTTATTGAAATTCTTCCTCCACTCAGAGATAATGAGTCATGTTAATTATCATTATTTACTCAACCTGTAAATATTAACCTGTAAATATTCTATAGCAATAGTAAAATGGCATAATTGGAAGCACCTCCATTATGCCTCCAGTGTTTCTTCATGTAATCAGCAAAAGAATAATTAGGTTCATGTCATTATTAAACTAAATAATACATTTTTTTTCTGAAAAAATATCAACAAGGTAACAAACAAAGTCTTACTTCCCTGTTCTTAAACTAATGTTATGAAGTTTTCTTCTAAAGAAAGTAAATAACTGTGCTTGCTCTTATAGTCGTCACTTAGGACGCCAGTTAAGAGTCTACCAAATAAGATGTTTTATATTTGAAATATATCAGAGCGATTATTTTGATTCTTAATAAATACAATGAAGTATGAATAAACGTTCAAGGCAAATTTAAAGTTCAATGAAACAGCTGTCTTCCGACTCTTCACAGGCCAAGAAAAATTTCAGCAAATAGTGTAAATTTCGGGAAAATAAGAGGTATTATGTAGACCAATTTATTCACCTAAACGGCTCAATACGAACACAAACTTGCAACAGTTTCTTAAAGGTGTAGAAGAAGAGAAAATTGTTTATTAATATAACATAAAGAAAATAGACTCCAGAATTCAATAGACAAAATCAAATAAGATGTATTTTATTCTCAATAGTGATGGAACGAGTACTGGGAATCGGAAATATCCGAGCTTTTCTAGGTATCAGAACCGGAATTGGAATCGGAGAATTTAATCGAATCTCCGATTCTTTGAAATAAATTGAGACAGTATGTAATTGATACTTGTTTAAAACTAATTTCAGTCTTTTACAGAGCGTGGCTGTTTCTCAGCTAGATTTGTTGTTTATATTAATTCGTAGCTAGTAAACTTTGAAGTTTTAAAGTTCACACACACACACACACACACATATATATATATATATATATATATATATATATATATATATATATGAAAAATTCAATAATATATCAACCGTTGGATAGAATAGGTGTATACTGTAATCGGGATTCGGTCAATTTTCCAGGATCAAAATCAAACTCTCAATGCCGACGTTTCGGTTTTATTTAAAACCTTTTTCATAGGCAGAAGTCAGAATTTTTGAATTAGAAAAATGATGAAATTTACATTATATAAAATGAAGTAACAATAGATAGTTAGTGAACTAACATCTTAACTGGTCAAAAACTTGGACCAGACAGTCCAAGTACATTATACACCTATATATATATATGTATATATATAAAAAAGATTCAATAATAATATCGACCGATTGATAATCGGGATCGGGTAAATTTTCTAGGATAAAACATCAAACTGTCGTTCCCAACGTTTCGGTTTTATTGAAAATCTTTTTCATAGGCAGGAGTAAGAATTTTTTAGTTAAAAAAATTCTTACTTCGTCTATGAAGGTGTTAAATAAAACCAAAACGTCGGTTTTGAGTTTGATTTTTTATCCAGAAAATTGACCGAATCCCGATAAGAGAACACACACACACACACACACACACATATATATATATATAAGTTATTTTTCTCTCTGTAGTTAGTAGCTTTCCTAGGGCAGCTAGCAGAGTGCGTGCGTGTTCGTCACATTCGACTGTTCCCTCAGTTAGCTTCAGCTACTCGAAGGGACTACTTCTGCCCGATGACGATGAATGTCGAAATATCGCTGTGAGTCTTTTTTGTGTGTGTTTTTATGTTTTTCTCTTTCCTTGGTGAACTATATATATATAACTAATTGGATGAAACGACTCTTCGAACTGAATAAACTAGAATTTTCAAAAGAATACCACTAATGATGTCGTATTTACACAAAGGTATGTACAGGATATACTATCTATTTGTAAACAAATAGTTGGGCACTTTAATCACTCACCAGGAACTTTTGCAAATTACAAAGTATATCAGAAAAAAATTTAATTTGCCAGGTCATAAGTTTATTTCAGGATATCCAGATAAGGTGAAACGGTCATTATTACATGATGCGCAGAATATTTGAACAAAAAAATGCTCTTATCTCATACTGCAGTGACCAAGCAAAACCACATTGCTTAGAATCCAACCAATGAAAGATTTTAGAGAGAATGCTTAAAATACTTAAACAGTTTGTTGATTTTACAAATTTATTGTGTACCAGAGAAGTGACTGCCTCTGTTATCATACATTAAAGTCTGTTGTCACTTCTTTGATAAGGGAGAAGATAAGGGACTGTTTGAGGGGCTAGGTTTAACACTGACAGCATGGAAAGCCTCTTTTAATGCTAGATTTTGTAGTTACCTAAAGAACAGGAACTTAAAACTGACCACATATCTTGATCCAAGATTCCAGACTCTTTCCTAGACAGTAACTACCAAGGACTGCCTAATGAAGAGGCCATTGCAGTCTAGATCACCCAAGAAAGTCAAGATATATGCACTATAATTAAAGAAAATTTCGACGTCTCTCCTGCTCCTGAGGTAAGACAATGCATAGACTCATCTGATGTATTTGAACAGAAAAATGAAAACCAAAGTGACTATACTTTTAGTTTTGAAAAATGCTTCTCTGAATTAAAGAAAATAGAACAAGAAAGAATAGAACTAACGCAAGACGAAGGATATGATGAAACAAGCAGAGAGATCAGAAACAAAAGAATTTTAATAGAACATGAAATGGCCAAATATATTGCTTTGAAGAATATAGGAAATGATGATAATCTTTTGCAGTAGTGGAGAGTGAATAAAAACGAATTTCCCATCATGGCATCTTTTGCCAGAAGGTATCTGTCTCCACCACCCTCTTCTGCCGTAAGTAAAAGATTATTTAGTCTTGCAGGAAGTATTTACTCACCGAAACGGAATCGCTTAAAAGGTGAAACCGAAGAGATGTTAATGTTCTTACAATACAATCTAAGAATATTTGGACTTGAATATGAAAAGGTACTGAAATTTCTAGGATATTTACAAAGATTTCTTTTGTCTAAACTTTTAGCCTTTGTATTTCATATGATAAGATGTTTTTTTTGTTCGTTTTGTTATAACAAAATTATTTATGCACATTCTGAATACATGATTAATAAATGTTCTTTGTCTATAAAACATTTGTATTTTAACCCTGCTTCAGGGTCTGAAAAATAAGCATTATTTATTGTAGGTTTCGGAATCGAAAGTTTAATGCAGTATCGGGACTCGTATAGGAATCGTTAATAATTTTAGTATCGTCCAATCACTAATTCTCAGTACTTCATATTCTTTGGAATAATTGCCATTTAATATTAGAAGTCCTATATAAACAGGCGCTGCCACTACAAGTGGTTGACACATCATTCTGATGTATCCAGTAGACTACGTGCCGAGCACAGAATAATATTTGTTCCGATGACTTTTGTAGCTATGCCTAATTGCCTCTTAATTTAAGGGAAAATATCATACCTTGAGACTTGATCACCGATTCAAACACCATACTGTTGAGAAACTTGATGTTTCAGATTCATTAAAAACCTTTCTTTTTTTTTAATTAACTTGCACTTTATGTAAACTTGCATAATATATACATATATTATGAAAGTTATATAATATTTTCTTTACTATTTCTTTGAAAATATAATTTATAGAACTTGCAGTTATGATAACTGTACAAAATAATATTTTATTCTTAACCCATTATGAAATGATTGCTATTTAAAACGGGTCACTGCCAAAGAGCCTTTAATAGCCTTACAGTAGTAGTAGCAGCTTTACGGTGTCTTTCTCACAGTTTTTCGACATAAAGCGATTCTGATTTACCATTTTTTCTAAGTTAATAAAAATTAAAAATATTTGTAACCAATAGAGAACTACTTATTTTTGTTATTTCTCAAATACGTATGATAGGAACTGTTTTATTTTTTGAAAATTTAATACAGTATACTTCATTGCCATGATGATGGTAAAACTATTTTACATGTTTGAAAAATAAGAATAAGAGGGTTTTCCTTCGTAATAACCACATGTTACTATAATGTACTATTATTCTTCATTTAATGTCTATTACGGAAGTAATGATTTTCTTTAGCTTTATAGAATGCAGATTAAAAGTTTATGAAGAATCTGTTCCATTACTCAGAATAGAGGTTATTATCAGTTGGACATCAGTTTATCTAGAAATAAACAATTATAGTATTTTAATTAAATCTTGTAAGATCATGTCAAATTACATTATATTGACTAAAATGTCAATAAATAATTACTAGCAGTAGTATAAAGTATTAAAAATTATGTAGTTACTCCAATATCTTACTCACTACTCAAAAAGTATAATATGACTGAGTTGACCACTCATTAAATTACTGAGTTTAAAAAAAAAAGTTTGTAACATTAGGTTACATTCTAGAACACGGAAAGACTAAAAATAAGCGAAAAGTGAAAAACAGTGCGTTTTTTTCTTATACGACTGAATATTATTGCAATTAATATAATAAAACAGATAATAATTGGATAAAAAAATAAAATGAAGACTATAATCATTTAAAGGATATGATTTAAAGTTATAGCTAATTATTAAATGAAAAATTGATATTTAACCACACCAGTTAGTATTTAGTAGCTTAAAATAAATTAGTTTAAAAATTTTCTGTTTTTGACAGTTATCCATAGATTTTTAACAGTTCTGAGTAAAGAATTAGGTACTAAATGTAGATTGCACCATGTTATTGATAGTGCCACAAGTTGTTAATAATTTTCTTTAAAACTTTTGTTATTTTACTAGGCTTATGTTCATAATATTATACAAAAATCATATCAGCATATTAATAACGTTTACAATTAAATATAGGATTTCGAATAAATAGTTTTCTACAGGGATGTTTGGAAAATTATTTTCACTTTCAATCGTCTTCAACGAAAATTGGCAGGAATAACTGCTATCAACTTCATAACTATTATATAGCATGTTGCTCATTTGTGTATATCAACGTTTACAATTTTGCATAAATTCGGAAAAGGGACAATGATCTTTAGACTAAGTAACAGTCCTCGTCAAAATAACACATAGAATAGGCAGGAAAAGCAGTCATGGTGTTATAAAAAGTCACAGGAGAGATATTTTAAAAAGAGAATAAGATTAATTTAAAGGAAAGAGTAATGGAATTGAGGCTGATCAGAGTCAACAAAAGTGGTCAGGAGTAAACTAAAAATTTGTTTTAATATGCCATTTGTTTTAAACAAGGCTCCTTCTTCCTTTAAGTTACTGCTAAGTCTAGTTTGAAAAAAGGACTCATAATATTTAATATATTTTATATATTAAACTTGTTATGTATTTATCAACGTTTATGTATTTAACGTTATGTGTATTTATCAATTATAAGCAATTATAATTTAGTTCCACGAACTAAATAAAAATTTATATAAAGAAAACACAAGAGATCTCAAAAACTTACTACTATATTTTGACTGTGCCGTCAACAGGAAAAAATGAGCCTCTCCAAAGACAGGCGAGGGCTGAAATCTCATTCAAGAGGCACACTGCTCGATTTGAAACTTAGGGAAGGGGTGCCAAGAAAAAGTCAGGGATGACGATGGTAAAGTCACATCACTTACCATTGGAAGACCTGTCATTACTGATATGCAAGTATGGATCGAACACAGAAAAACATAACATTGGGTCCTATCTCACTAATATACGTTGCTAGAGGAAGAACAGGAAATCTTATGAGGAATAGGGCAGTTGTGATTGCTAAGAAAGTAATTAACAGAACGGAGTTATACTACAGACATTATCTAATTGCTGCTGATATTATTTATTAGTCAATCATCTTTGACTAAAAAATATTAGTCAAATCAATCTTTAACTATTGTCTTTATTTTTACTGGTTAGCTAAACAATAAAACCTCGATAATAAAGAAAAAAATAGTTTTACATACGAGTATTTATATTTAACAATATTTCACAACATACAGGATCTTTCAAGCGTAACAAGCGGTATTCCTCAGAGCTGATATTTGACTCTTACAATGAACACTTTTTACCAGTGTCAAGTCTCTTTTCTAATTTCATACGGTGGTTTGGACGTTGATATATATATATATATATATATATATATATATATATATATATAGTTCAATGTACATAGAGAAACATAGAGACATTCAGAACACACACTTACAGTATCTAATTTTTGGTTTGAACTGTCTTCAGGAAAGATCAGAGAGCGAAACCAACGCACTGGTGCAGAGACGGTTGGAGACCAACAATGTTGCAGCATGCGCACCCGATCACAGAGAATAAGGTAGACAGGAATCAATTTATAATTAAATTAAATTAGAAAATATAAAAAAATAATAAAAAAAATACAAGCAAACATTGAATTTCTGTGTTCATCCCTGAATTTCTTCTTTTATTTATTTATTATTGTTTCATATTTTCTAATTTAATTGAATTATAAATTGATTCCTGTCTACCTTGTTCTCTGTGCTCTGGCGTACATGCGGCACATTGTTGGTCCCCAACCGTCTGTGAACAAGGGCGCTTGGTTTCGTCTCTTATCTCTCCTTAAGACAGTTCACACCGAAAAATAAATACTGTAAGTGTACGCTTTTAACTTCTCTATGTTTCTTTGTGTACACTGAACTATATTTGTCCGTTGTAGATTGTATTTTGATCCAAAAAGTTTATATATGTTTATATACGAGTTCAAAATTCAAGAAAAGTAACACACAAAGTAAGGAAACACACTTACAGACTCAAATTTTTGGGTAATCCGTCTTCAGGAGAAAAGAGAAAGGGAGACGAAGCACGTTGTAGGCAACCATAAGTTGTGCTTGGTCTACGTTGTAGACAACCATAAGTTGTGCTTGGCCTCCCTTTCTATTTTCTCCTGAAGACGGATTACCCGAAAATTTGAATCTGTAAGTGTGTTTCCTTACTCTGTGTGTTACTTTTCTTGAATTTTGAACTCGTATTGTGTCCAGTTTGAATCGTGTTTCGTTTTATTAAGTGATATATATATATATATTTGTAAATTTTGGTAGCAGTCCTTTCTTGACGTTATTGAAAATGACACGAAACTTAGCTCATACCTGTTTGTCATCACACTTTATTGTGTAGACGAAATAACGAGTGTTATTTAGAAAAATTGAGAAGCTTGTTATGAAACAGGTGTCACTTATGTTTGGTCTCATTTTTAATTATATATATTTATATATATGTGTTTGTGTGTATTGATAAAGATATCAACGGTGAAGTAGAAATAAAATAAATATTTATCAGGACTCGGTCAGCCCTGAAGGTTCAAATTAAACTCTCATTGCCTTCCTATTGAGTTTACTTTGAACCTGAAGAACTGACCGAGTACAGATAAACTTTTCATTTGTGTATATATATATATATATATATATATATATATATATATATAAAGATTCACATAAACACGTGTAATAACAATCAATGATCAAACCACAATATGAAATGGGAAAACAAAACTAAGATCTTTCAACCGTAACAAGCGGTCTTCGTCAGAGTCAAAAACCCAACTGATCAGATGGGTTTTTGCCTCTGACGAAGACTGCTTGTTTCAGTTGAATGATCTTAGTCTTGTTTTCCCATTTCATATTGTGGTTTGATCATATCCTCGTATATCTTTGGGTATAAATTGACTAGAAATGTAACATGTGAAGTTGAGAGGAAAAGTTGACATAACTCACGTCTAGCTGTTTCATCGTCATCAGCACATATCTATATTATATATTCATTCAAATATAAGGATTTAGGTATATGAAATAGTCAAAAGAAGTTTGGAGTGAACTCGGAACTTGTTGGTTACTCTCTTTATAATTAAAGTCTAGTCCGTTTTAATTTAAAAAGAAAGTCATTGAGCTATCTTTACCTTTGCAATTAATGGCCCAATGTATATGGATTACACTTTCAAAATTGTATATCTTTGTACTTATAAGGGCAATAAAACGTTCTATTTATCTAAATAAAATTCAACATCTATATTACAGTAAGAAATGTGACTTTGACGAAAGATTTGTGTTCTGTTAATCTTTTTTACTGTTGTTTAGACTAGCAAATTATGGTATAACCAGACTTTATAAAACTAGAAATATATACGTAACAAAAAAAAAAAACACCTGATGGAGTAGATTACGAAGAGATGCATTCTGCCTGACATGGAATCTGAGCCCGCACGTATTTAGCGAACACATAAAAACCGGCTTGACTAAAGATATCTTAGTTTATCAGTACATACACAGAATTTATCATAACTATTTCATTTAATATTGTTGTCACAGTACTATAGGATTTTATTATTTATTATGTCATTTAACACAAATAGTTTAAGGTGAGCATGATAGAAAATAGAAAAAAAATGTTTAAATGTATACGTTAAATGGAATAAAATTCATTAGATAAACATAAAAATATCCTAAACTAATTGAAGCTAAATTATGTTTTCAATATAAATTTTCATCTTTCTAATAATGCTTTTGAAATTAAATGTACTTGAGAATATGTCTTAAGTTTTACTACTATTATTTTAATAATAACATTTAAAATAGAGCCTGAACACTTAAAATAAGTTAATGAATATTAACTTATAATAAGTTGCATAAATAAAAAATTTGGAGTGTCTGCACTAAACTTTAGTATAAGTACATAATTTCAAACTAGTTTATGATCAATAAAATTTTGGTTTTATTTGAATTCAGCTATCCCCTTGACTAGGGTTTATACAAAAACCGACATTTTAGAAAACCGGTTTTAACCGGTTTCGAATTTTTATAAAAAAATATTTTTGCTCGAATATTCTGTAATTCGAACAAAAAATTTTAACAGAAAATATAGAGTGATTAAAAGCAGTTTTTGACTGAAATTATTTAATGTTCAATTTTATTGATAGTAAATTTTTTTTTTGCAATTTAGTAGAACAAAGAAATAATAGTTGACCAGGATTAAATAACATTAAAAACAATTATTCGTTTTTTATGCATAATTATCACATATAAGGATGTAAATATTTTTATAATTGTGAAATAGTTATTCAGCAAAGGGTTCGAATAAAGAAGAACAATATATTTTAATATGTTTATAACCTTATTATTAACCATATTATTTTGTAGCCATATTATATTTATAACCTTATTATTAAATCGGACTGATATGATTTCAAGAACCCAAACCGCTTGCAACAGCGTTTTCATCAATCTGGTACATTTGGTCACATTTGTCATTTTCAAATTTTTTTTAAATATAATTCATACCTTGAAAACCAATATTTTCTACAAAAAAAACTGGTTTTTGAATTTTATAATTTTCTCCAAAAAAACCAGTTTTTAAAAACCGACAAACCCTACTCTTGACGTTATATCAAACTCTCTGATATCAATGATTTCATTTGTTTTGTAACTTTCATTTGTTTTTTGTCAGTTATAACAAACTTGAGAATGTTGATTTAGATTATTCTGATATGCTATAATTATTAGGATTAAAGTGAAGGCCCTCAGTTAATGGTTGACACTCATTAGATTCTTACTCACCAGAACCATATTTGTCGTACTGAAATTTTTGTTGTCATCTTTGGCATCAACTTTAGATTTCCATTCCGCTACATAACTGCTCTTATTGGGTATTTCTCACTGTCATTAGTCCTATATATGATTTGCCAAACATCTTTATCCAATTCAAGGTGACTGCCTGGTATTCAAATAGAATGGATCAAAGGTATCCACTTCGCTCACATAGAGTTGTGTTATTCGTATTATGTTAATTGCATCTAGTGTAAGCAGTGGTTACAAAGAAAAATACCAGTTACATATTCTGAATATCTTTATACATCATACCTTTGAAATATAGAATTTCAATAAAAAAGTAGGTTTAGTTGCAATGAGTTTTTTAAGCCACACTAATCCCGGTTACTCCAGCCATTTTTCATAGTTCTTTTTTATTCATTCATCATTTGCTCCGCTGAGAGATCTGGGGTGTGTCTTGTTAAAGCCTCGAGACAACTGGAAGTTCGTTTGGCCCCAATTTTTTCTAAGCGGTCCTCAGTCTCATTCTCCTGTATTTTCTTCTATTCTCATGTATAGTATTTTCTTCTATTTGACGGACTGGTATAGCAGGCTGGAGTGTTTCATGAAATCAGGAAGATTTAAATTCAGGCGATTATTTGTAATAACTTCAACGCTTCCTATAAAATATTTTCCGATGAGAATTGTATCTTCTAACATATAGGTCAAACTATTGATGTTTCATTTTATTCAAACCTTGAATATTTCATCTCCCATATAGGCCATTCCATTTTGCACTTCTCTCAATAAGCAGCAAATTAATATTTCTTGATAAAACTGTCTAAGTGAGAGATGTTTATTAATTTTTATTTTCTAGAGGTAAGACAAATTGTCGTTGCTCCAGGTATCCTAAGATACCCTACTTTTGGACTTTATTATGACTAATTTGGTTATATTTTTCATTTGCTTTAGGATATCATAAAACTGTTGAATGTGATACCATTGGCTTTTTTATTGTAAAATTATTTCAATAATAATTTTGTGAATCCACGTGAAATTCGATCTATCTAACAATCTCATACACGAGAGCAGTCCATTGTGTCCTTAGCCAATGAATCCGTCGTAGATCGTCCAGCTTATTCTCATCTAAAGAGACTTCACGAGTACATCCATAAATTAAGTTGTTCAAGGATGACATTTTTAATGAAGCGTTTCTTAGCCTCTTCACTTTGCCCATGACAGAGTGATGAGGACTACTTTAAACGGATTTATATCCTTACCTTCCTTCTATAGCCCTCTGTAAACAAGTTAGAGAATGCTGCTTAATCTCAACGGCAGTACCGTCAATCATTCCTTTTCGCATAATAACAAGCTTACCTGCATATTTCTGCGTATCGTAAGCTCAATTATTTACAGTAACCAGTAGGTCATGTACAACTAATTACCACAAGAAAAGTGATAGCACACCTTCATGAGAACAGTCATTAGTGTTCACAACTAGTTGTGATTGATCCATTACACACACTAATTATTCTTCTATTAGATTTTTATAATTTGTTCTAGAGCTTCTACACTAATTTATCTCTATATTAGTGATGATTAATTGGTTCGAAGACGCCTATCATGAGCTCCCATGATATCAAAGAAGATAGATTGATTCATTACAAGATTGATTTTCTATTTCCCTAGTCAACATTTTTAGAGGCAATTCTGTGGATATTACCATAGGTAGAACATCTGCAATATTCAATCTAATATTACACCTTTAATGTTATAACATTATGAAATATTCATAAGAATATAGTAGCTAAAACAATATGTTATGTTTCTTGAATTACCGAAATGAAAAGTTCGTTTCTCATTAACCAATATTATCCAAAAATAAACACACAGAGGCCAACAAGTAGAATGATTGCAACACTTTTGTTAGAAAATCATCCTCCAACATGGCGACCATCATAAAAATGCATCGTCCTTAAATATCAATTACCCAATTCAAAATAAAATAAAATTTCTTCTATTAAACCTTAAAACAAGAATTATGATTGATTATGTTAAGTCTAAAGTCAATTTCTGTTAAAACATTTATTAATCAATGCAGACAAATAGCGGATTATCCATTATTTCATATTAATTTCCTATCTTTTGTAGCTATATTTCCCAATACAGTTATCAGAATTTGTCAATACTATTTTTTTGTAGTTTACCAACTTTAGACTAATTTTTGACGAAATTTTATTATTCTATATTTAACTGTGTAGAGTTAAAGATACAGTTTTCTAAATAATAAAATGTATAATGACACCATTTTTGTCCATGAAATTTCAATAAACAATTATTGAGCTCATATTCTCAAAGTATGCTACATCAAAGTGTGTGACCTGTATCACTCCCACAATAATTCAGAATCAATCATAAGTAAACATTTTTAAGTTTCACTGTAAAACTGATCAATCTTGTCATTCAAATATTTCAAGTTATTTTTACATAATGTTATTGTCAAATAACATTATGTAACATTATGACAGAACTTCAAAATAACACTAATGTTTCAACTCTCTAGAGTGAGTAGCTTATACAGGAAATGAAACATCCAAAAAACAGTTTGGTCAAAAAGGAAATTTAATTTTCTTTGATGCAATATTGTCGAAAACCAATAATATGCATATAATATGATGTCTATTTTTGGGTAAAATATGAATTCGATTCATTAAAGGGTGTGGTCTGTGGTATGTTCATAAATATAAAACTCCAATCCTCAGACAGAGAGAGAGAAAGAGAGAGAGATAGAGAGAGATAGAGAGAGATAGAGAGAGAGAGAGAGAGAGAGAGAGAGAGAGAGAGAGTATGTGTGATGAGGGGTGGGGGACATCGAAAAACATCAAAAGGGGCTTTAGGGACTTAAAATATGCTAATCCGTTAAAATCTAAAAATCGAAATTCTTCTGAATTCTTTTGAAACATGCTGGCTGGTTCAAAAAAGAACAACTTTTTTTTCTTGAAACAAAGTAACGGCTGATGGAGTTATCTAAAGAAAGAACTAATATATATAAATAATGAATCATATAAAAATAAACGGAAAATATAAAAGTAAAGAAATATTTTTAAACTATAATTAAACGGAAAAAATAAGAAAAAAAATTATACATCAAACTGAAAATGAAATGTATTAAAAATAAATATCAGTTAAAAAAAATAATAATATAAAAATGATAATAAAATTCAGAAAAGAATTTCCTCTTTTAAAATATAACCCAGGTATGCCAGATTTTCTGTCACATCACAAGAAATGTGCATTCTTTCACATGATTTTGAAGTTATTGAAAATAAAAAAAATATTCTAATCAGACAATTTCAGTGAACACACAGTTTTATCTCTGCAGGTGCAGAAACCAAAACTCTCTATCAGAGAAGCGATCAAAGAACACGCCAGTAAAATAGATGTAACGTAGAAAAGATAATGAAAGTACAGAAAGAATCTGATAACAGAAAAAAGTTCGTTAAGGACAGCTGTGTTTGTAAGTACACGGTGAGGCATAACGAGGCAGGTATCCTCAGTAAGATAAAAGAAGAAAGCAAGAGAGGGGCTGAATAGTCTCATTCCAGGAATCAGTCTCTTTTTAAACAAAACAGGAAGATAACCACTCCTATGAATTCAGTTTGAAGTGAGTTCTGGTGAAAAGTTTTTTCGTAATTCTATTGAAAAGTTTGGTATATTTGGAAAGACAGCGACTTTTATAAACTGAGGAGAATTGCAGAGATCAAGGCATATACAGTAGTGACGTATAGAGTTGTCTGAAGAATGGTAGATATTATTTTTCAAAGTGATTATGACTTACTTGAAAGTAATAGAATTAGTGGAGATTGTATATAAAATCAATGGACGTATCAGGACTTCAAATTTTCAAATTGTACGCATGTTTAACTGATGTTTGCAATGGTTTAGATTCTTTCTGAACTTATGAGATAAAAAAAAAAGAAAAATAAAAGTAATCTTGTATTTAATGTGAACTTTTAATCTAAAAACACTTTTCCAACAGAAATTACACAAACTCTATTGCTGCAATCACATCTCCGCTTTATTTTATCATCATAACGCTTAATACCGAATTATTTTAAAGATGTTGAGTTCTTCAAAGAGTAAACTGACTGATTAATGGAATAGAAATAAATGATCTGAGGCCTTTCACTTTATGTCAACAGAGAGCAAAGGGTTTTACATACAGTTCATGAGAATCAACTTTACTTTAGAGAATGTTGTATCAAAAATTCACTAAAGTTGTTCAGCTAATGTATGAAACAAGTTGAAAAAGATTAATTCAAACTGTTTTATCAAAATACTGAACACAAGCACAAACAAGTCACTAAAAACAGATGAAAGTATTCTTAAAGGCTATAGAAATTTCATAGAGTAAATGCAGTGTTATCTAGCAGATTAACTTCTTCTGGTATCTTAGTTAGTAGAGGGGTGGA
The DNA here is from genome assembly GCA_026182355.1 of Hermatobates lingyangjiaoensis. Lineage (NCBI taxonomy): Eukaryota > Metazoa > Arthropoda > Insecta > Hemiptera > Hermatobatidae > Hermatobates > Hermatobates lingyangjiaoensis. The sequence continues at coordinate 1,821,688 of JAPFBL010001924.1, read as the reverse complement.
GACTGTAGTTCAATAGATATATAGCAAATTTCATACAGCAGGTTAGTTGTGATGATTATGACTGTAAGATCAAGAAAAAGTATACGAAGAAAGGATCGTGATGAAAGATAATCAATGTTTTATGACCGCAAGAATGTCAGGACGTCAGTAAACAGTTTGACAACTTCCTGTGTATACCAGTTCATAGAACTCACTTAAATTACCCTGTTGCATACTTTCAACGTAATTCAATCAAACATTTTCTTTTACATCAATATTCTACTACTAACTATCAAATGTTTATCATATTAAAACCAAGTGGCTTGAAAAATTGACAGAAATGCTGTTCGTTTCACTGTAATGAACTCTATACTAATGAATTTCGTCTTACGATGTAGATGTAACAGGAAGACAATTTTGGAAATTTGACATACAAAGTGAATCCGTCAACTACAAATCAGAAAATAGTCTCCAAACCAAAGACTGTCTTTATAATGGCTATAAATAAGTTTCCTCTAGGGAGTTTCAATTTTTTTTAAATACGGTATTAGTAAGAAAGGTCCAATGTATATTCGTATTAAATGATTTAATAATAAAGTATTTTATGTTATTACTAATGAAAAAGTGTAATCACAAAATGAATGTTCATTCAAAAAAAAAAAAACAAAATATTTAGGTGAAAAATTGCAATCTAAATAAGACTGAACGAGCATCGTCGCAGAACTTGTTGCAAACTTCCTTCCTTAAGAGTTGTGGAATTATTATTTGAATATTAAATTTGAATACTTTAATGAAGTTCAGACATATTATTTAAAATAAAACTATTTCATGAGACAGCCAGGAGAAACTAATTTCCAAAGCAATAGGACAGATTGAAGTAACAGAGAGGGTGTTGAAGGAGAACAAATCTGTCATAAATTAAAAATAAAAATTAATACAAAGGCAAAGAAAAACTGATAAAATGGGGTTTGATTTACTGTAATCATTAATAAAATAAATCCAGAAAAGTTATTAAAAGATGTTTTGTTACATACATGAACTAGACGAGTATATTGAGCAACTAAGTTGAGCCAAATATCTATAGTATAAGAAAAATTTCCACTTGAACCTCATAAAATGTGTTCATGACTGAATTTACACTTACAAAAAAAAGGATGTACATAATATTTTGAATTTAGAAAATAAATGTCATTTGCAGTTTACATCAGCTGATGGATTTATTATTCGTCTCAAACTATCAACAATGTAAGGAGCATTCAACTTCTATTAACTATTAAATGAGCTCAATGCTTCCATAGTATACAAGTTAAATATATTTATAAATCAAATATATCAATGATAAAGTTATATTTATTTTCTATAAAAGCTTCTTTTACATTTATTGATAAGTATTTTGTAAATAACGTACAGCTCTTAACACATTTCCCATTCTCGCAGCATAATGTATATTTTATTCTTGTTTCGTTCAAAGTTTAATTTATAAGCCACAAAAGTAATATAAGGAAGTATAAATATCTAGTTTTAAATATACTGTATCAATTGAATTCAAGTGTGAAAAAACAAGTAAGATACATGAACTTATTAAGCTGCTGCGATCATATTTTAATTAACGTTTCAGAAATTAAGCAAAGGTTTTAGTAATCGTGTGGTATCTACTTTTATGTTTTAACAATCAATATATGATCTTCTTTTCCATTCAATATTAGTTATTGAAGGCTCTTACACTGTTAATAGATTTAGAGAGAAAGTTTCCAAATATCGTAAAGTTCTGAAAAAATCAAAGGATAGTATCCTAACTAATATTAAAATAAGTATTAAGTTGGCATATTAAGAAATATATTTAAGTATAGAATATACATATGAATGTCTCAAACCGGAAGAAGTTGGAAGAGATGCGCTGGTGAAGAGGAGAAGAAGAGTCGATGATGACTGGGCAGCGACAGGCAGAGGCGAGGAAACGCCCAGCGGAGCGATTGTAATTGTGGCCGCCAGATGTCTCTCGGCAGGGCCCTATCGACACGCAGTCTCGCCATTCTGGGCACGTCCGCCGACGTGACTCGCACGACCCCCCTACCCCCCGCCCAAAATCAATTGTTCGCCCCCAATATCGGCTGCCCCGCACATCTCTTCTTATAATCACCTGTTTGTCTAATATATCATTACATGTTATCAAGTCAAAAACTACTGTTTGATTTCTTTAGTGTAAATTAAATAAACTATTAAGTTGGAAGGGGAGGGGGGTTGAGATCATAGGGAGGGGGACCAGCTCCGAAATCTGAAAAACTAAGAAAAATGAACCAACAGATCTCTGACATCTAACTAATAACCAACACAGTTCATTATTCTGGAAGAATATCTGTTAATAATAAGACAAAATGTTGAGGTAAGAGTAATGTTGCGATACCTTTCTTGGAGTGACGTTGCAAGACGACTGGTGACGAGCGGAGTGTTCGCACTTACTGCGCATGTTCCATGGAGGCAGAAACGCTCCAAACGGCTTTTGGACCAACTCATCTCTTCTGAAATCGGATTACAATGCTTTAATTAACATCAGACCTGATGTCTGAATCAACAACACATTCATAAAATATATTAGGAAATGTTGGTATAATTATGAAATGGTTTCAGCGCGAAGAAACTGGTAACATAAATTCCACAGAAATCGGAATGATATTAAAAAAAAAATTGTACATAAAACTGTGATGACAAAATGGGTTAAGTCCAGATCAACACAGGCTTGTCTGTGTGGGTAACTCATTCGTCATTGTTTGTCAAAGATGGGGGTGTTCAAAATAGCATTCCCTTATCAAAGCAATCCTCAGTCAACTGATGTCAATCAAAAATAAACCTTTAATAACAAACCATTTCAAATTGTCTATCTTTTAGAGGAGATGAGAAGAGTTCATAAAATGGTGCAAGAGTTGAATTAATACATTGACTTAATAATCTATTTGTTATTATAAAATGCATTATTACAGACAATTATTTTATATTTGTAATAACAAATAAGAAATATTAATTTAATTATTCAAGTTATTTATTTCAATTGTGGGAGCTATATAATAAATACAATTAACAGTGGTCAAGTCAGTCAGAAGGAGGTCTGAAGCAAAAAATATTTAAGTATGTGTTTAAAACATGGAGAACATGATAACATAAAGTTCTAAACAACTGATAAAAATCCCATAATTTAAATTATTTAAATATGTTAAATTAATAGTGAAATTCCGCTGTCAGTGTTTGAAAACTTATTCATTTCATGGTACACTTCTTATGAACACATAATTTCGGGACACACTGATTTTATGCAAATCTGAAGGTAACATAATTGTCACAGAACATGATTCTGCCGTACGAACACACATATAGTACTGGAAATATGTGAACTAACATTTAAAAATATTGTTCTTAGAATTAATCTTTAAAAAAATAATGATGGACTTTTAGAATTATTGTTTTTTTTTTGAAATGATAATTGTGGTTTATTGTAATATGATTTATACTGAAAACGCAATTGCTTATCATAAAAGAGAAGTTCATTTCTACAGTTCTTCAAACAAACTTGGCCAATTGATTGGACAATTAATTTGCATTCAAGATTTACAGTTCTTAATTATTTTAGCTAAGACCCTTACAACTTAAAACCCTAATAGGTACAATTTGACCTTAAAACCCTAATAAAGTTATATTTTTTTATAATCTCCCATAACTTATTTACTTTGCTTTACTTTAACAAAATATATTGGGCAATCATTCATTAAGATTATATTTTTGAAAATAAGATGGTTTTTTTAAAAAAAGTATTGCTATTCAAAGGTAATAATTATTATTCATTCAAAAAATTTAGTTGCTGAATTTGATTAATTTTGATTCCATTCTGAAACGCTTAAATTAACTTCAAAAGCTCAACTCTCTCATGTTGGTGTCATCTGAATTATATATTATATATTTATATAATATATAATTATATAAATATATAATTATATATATTTCGGTTTCTATAAAGTGTAGAAACTTAATTGCAGTGTGCTTCAACAAATTTAACCAAGAAAAGGGAAAAATTCTTGGTTATTAATTAATCACATTTTTCAAAAATGTACCTAAGGGTAATTTAATTGGTCTCACTTCATTTTTATTTATTTCAGAATTTGAGATATGTTTATTCAAACAATGAATAAACAAAGAGGGAAAGTGTTTGTTATATCATCAAAAAGAAAAACTGTCTTGTAATCACTCTATTATTATCTAGAAAACTAGCATTTCATAGCTTCAAGTTAAACTAAAAAGATATTCAATTTTTTACAAAAATAAATTATAGTTAGAAAATTTGATTTTAATAAAACGATAATCTTTTTATTATGGTAAATAATTTCTGTTTTGTTGAACTGCAATTTATTTTATTAAATAGCCTGTATTAATTTAAAGTATCATTATTAAATTACAATTTGGATAAAATTTGTACCTATTAGTATAACATGGCTGTTGATAGTTACATAAATAAAAAGATTTTACATAAACACGTGAATTCTTATTGTGGTTTGATCATTGATAGTTACATATGTAACTTTTTATACATTATAAAAAAAATATACAAACCACTTGACAATATTACTAATGAACCCAGGACAATAAAGGTAAATTTTGTAATTGCCTATTGCTTCCTCTAGTATTAGTTATTTTGATTCTTTGATAAGGAAATACCCACTGTGAAGACAGAGATGAAATCTGGTGGCTTCCATGAGCACCGCATGGTGTATCTCGTTGTAACCTTGTCGCTTAGTGGTGTACAGTGCTACTTAGTAATGCTTGTTAATTAACAATGACTAGTTATGTAATTACAATCATCTGGGTGATACGTTCAGTGCTGCTGAATTACAAATCTCTCCCTCGTCTAACTCACAAATTCTACAGTGTAGTAATGCCAACATAAATAGTATAACAGGTGCTTGACAACACATTTTACGTAATGAAAAACATATTTTTTTAAAGCTTTAAATATATATAATTAAAGAGAATTAAAAAAAATTGTCTCCTATGTTATTCTAATTTAATCTTGGAGATCTAACCCTTGTCATTATTACATTTTAGTTAGAAAAGATTAATCAAGAGTTAGACAATCAGGCTTTAACCATTAGTCTAATGAAATAGTGATCAACATCATTGGTTTTGCGGTCTCCTCGAAATTCTCGTTAAAATGTTCTTATTTTCAAATACCGCTGTCTATAACATAGGTGGTTACAGTATAAGACACAATGTATTTGAACGGAACAACACTCTGTACGGAAATGAAATCCTGTAACCTTACTCAATTCTTAATTAATGTAGTTCTTACATTAAATATACGTTTAATTAAATTTACATTTACCTCAATTTAAATGTACGTTAAACATACAATGTAAATTATAGCGTATGCCACTTTTTATTTCATTACTACTACAACATTTCCTTGGTTTTTATTTTTTAGTTTTTTTTTTGTGAAATCGGATATTGTTCAAGCATACTTATCATTACTATTAGTAAGGAATCATGGTCAGGGGTTCGTGATTTTTTTAAGTTGGATCGTGGAACTTACCCATGTAGTCACACTGAGAAACCTTAAAGCTGCCCATCTAGGCGCCACGGTATGCCATTCACTGTAATAATTTTGAGTGAGGCAAATTGTAGAAATCCCTGTGTAGAATTACCGGTAATGCTACTTTTCTATAACGAAATGTGAGGCAAAAAGCCATATTTTGATGAATAGGGTGGTATATAATGTGTAAAACACTAGGGAAAATTGTTTCCAAATTTTTTTTAGTTTTAAAATATTAGAACTTACAAGGAGTTTTTTTTAAAAAAAATTTATAATATTTCAGGTATATTTTTATTTTTTTGATATCAAATTTATTTAAAGGTGACGCCATAATGTCTGTCACAAGGAAGAAATGGTTGAGTTCAACCATCCCAGAGCACCTCAATGACATGTAGGAAAAGACTTAAGGAGAGTGAGGTTTGTCCTGGAAAGGGAGAATTGAACTGGCAAGGACAGTGTGACCACAAGGGCAGAGGTGGCATAATTAGGGAGTCGCGTCAGCTAGGAACTGTTGCTGTTGAGAAGAGACGATCGATAGGCAGACTGGGATGCAATGCCTTCCGACAGCTTGCTTGCTGCCAGTACGACTTGAGCAAACAGTTAAACTCATGTCCACACCCTCAGACAAATCCGTCTAGATCAGTAATCGTCTCCCAAGTGTGAATGTGATCAATTTCTGTCATAACGTCTTTCATGCCATACAGACACTTAATATAGTTTACATACTCAAACTAGACCTTAAAGGAAATACCTCTCAAATTAAGTACAGACTTAGTTCCTATAAATTAAGTTAACAAATATATAATACATCTGGAGTCCGTAATATTGAATTTTTTTAGACAACTTGCACAACATTTCACACAATACCTTTGCATTGTGTATAAACAACTAGACTGTCTAGTCTAGTCCAGTCTAGTCGAAGGTTTTGTCGGGTTAACATTGTTGTTCCTTTAAATAATGTAAATTTCATTTTCTTAGTTAAAAAATGCTTACTTCTGCCTATGAAAAACGTTTTAAATAAAACCGAAACGTTGGCAACGAGAGTTTGATTTTTTATCCTAGAAAATTGACCGAATCCCGATTAGAGAACATACCTATATATACATATATCAAGATTTCACATAAACACGTGAAATAACAATGAATGATCAAACCACAATATGAAATTGGAGAAAAGACTAAGAATTTCAACCGTAACAAGTGTTCTTTGTCGGAGTCAAAAACCCAACTTATTTTTGAGTTGATGAAGATAACTTGTTACGGTTGAAAGATCTTAGTGTTATTTCGTTTCTCATATTGTGGTTTAATTATTGATTATATATATATATATATATATATATTTCACGACTAACGATTTCACGACTAACTAGTTTTTAAATGAAATAAAAATCATCTATACTACATTAAGAAAAAATGACTAAGTTCTTTTAACCTTAGCAAGTAGTTTCCGTGAGAGTTCAACTATAAGAAAAACATCTGTTACGGTGTTGGGAAGAGTGGGAGGCAAGAGAGGTATTTTAAAGGGCGTGATGTGCAGGTAAGGGAACAAAAGGCTGGGAAGGCAAGTCAGGTTAAACAAAGAAGTTCAGGAAGAGATAAGTAACAACCATCTGTTGCTGTCAACCTCCGTAGAGAAATCAACTGAACTTGTTCGTAATGAGTTTAGCTTGAATAAAAAATTTGCTAATCTTTATAGTATTTGATTCATTAAATTTCGATATTTCATAACAAAGATTTTTCATACATACATAATGATTTAATTTTTGGCCAATTTATATCATGATTCTCATTATTTATATGCAATATTATGATGCTTATTTGTTTTTCCCTTAGTAAGTGTACTGGTGTTGTTTGTCAAGTGTTTTAATGGTTCACGAGTTCGAGCAATATAAATTTTATTACAAATTTTCCTCAGAGTTTTACAAATACCATTGCACTCTAGCTCCCTGGGAGAGTTTTTAATTACATATTACATAGGTTATTACAAATAGGAAAAACTTTATTAGAATCAAGATACGGTTTCTACGACATTTGAAATTGAACACGATTCTGTTAAATCATTGAAGAACTTTTTTTTTTAGCACCCTTAGAGGCATCGCTGATATAAGAAGGGAGATATTTTATGATAGTGCACTTTTAACGACTGTTCACAGGAAAGAAGTGGCACGATAAGAAGACGAATAAGGTGCTACTTTGTCTCTCCTCTAGGTACGTTGTGTTGGTGTTGTTTGAACATTTTTTTTAATGATTTACTAGTTTGACCAATATAAATTTTATGACAAATTTTAATAGGAATTCTACAAATACTAACTGCACATATATCAACAATATATTTACCAAGGTAATGTGAAATTCAAAATTCAACATCAGAAAAAAGTATTTTTAGTATTCCTCGAGAGATTCTTATTGCTTCGTGTAACTCTTGTGTCAATTAATAATGGGACTTTCACGGTGTCTTCAATTTGTTAAAAATGTATTAGCATATTTGTGAATTTCTTACTGGAGTTTAAAGTTTTTATACATTTTTTTTCGATGATACTATTTTTGACAGCTATGACAGATTAGTCATTTTTAGGGAAAATTTGTCAATATTAAAGCATTAATAATACTCAATTTTAAATTATTTTAAAATTTTCCATTTTTTAGAGTTTTACTAATTCTGTCGGGAATAGAAGTTGTTATCAAGGCATAGAGATGGCAAACTCCTACGAATTATAAGTTTTAAGACTACCTTAATAGCTAATAGGATTCGTTAGTCCCTCCTAAGGGAAGTGATTAATGCCGCAGAAACAGGCCTCACCTATATGAGCACTAGTCTTCAATCCACCTGCCGACTGATTGAACTTTCCCAATGATAAGGTCGAGGGTCCAACTACCTCTTGTTGCTATGCAAGCTACTTCTCGAGAAGATACTACTTCTCACAAGCGACTTCCTAGTGGGTCTATCCTTCCTGAGTGAGGAACCACAGCCATTACAAGTTCTTAGAGACAAAGTAAGGAAAACTCACATGGGCTAACTCCACTCCCGTGGTACCGACAGTGTTTTAAGAGCTCTTGGGTAGAACTCCAAACCTAACATAGATCCTACTCACTTTGATTTAGCTACAGATAAAATGGCTACAAAGCCCTCCTCTGTTAGCCAGTCCACAGAATCAGCTAATCTGTTGATCGCTCTCGCGAGTCCCATAATCCCATGGGAATCAGGAGGTCTGCGTCCCCACTCCTCCAGAGGAGAGGAGAACGAGCCTTCCAGATAGCCCACGAACGCAAAGATTTAATTTGAATCAAACAAAAGCTCTAATTTTTGTACTAGTAGCATGTTATATGTTAATACACTAAGGAATCAAATTAGAAATTAGCATTTGAAAGGGGAACACTACAGAATAGTTCTAATTGTTGCATTGGTTTAAATTAAATATAATTAATAAATATTAAATAAATAAAATAAATTAATTAATCCATCATGTCCATCGTTGTGTTCAATCCCTATAGAGTTCGATTTGGTACCAGCAAGACACGCAACGAGAAGTGATATATGTTACTTTGTTTATAAATTAATTATTATAAGGTATTGCAATCAGTTATTATGTGGTATTTACTCATTAAGTATGCCTACCTTCTAATATGAAACATATGTACCCCATATCCTACCACCGACACTCACCCTTAGGTTCGTATTCTCTTCCTTATTTGATTTTATTTTGTACTATATTTACTGTATACTATAGATAACTTTTTGGTGTCATTGTATTTTTTAGTTAATGCCTGAGGAAGAACACTACGTGTTCGAAACGCGTTGTTTATACCATTAAATTTTTATATGTGGAGACCATTTCATTAACTTTTTACCCTACAATAAATTAATTATACATTTCTGCTAAATATATTATATATATTTCTAAAATTAAATATATTATATGATGATATTATTAGTAATAAAAACTTACAAATATTTCACCAGTTGGACCATTTTTTAAAATAAAAACATGTAATAATCCATTTGAAAATATTGATTATTCACTACTACTGCCAGTAATTTTTCAATAATCAGTTTTTTAGTATCTCCCTTAAAGTGTTTGTGTAATAAAAAATTATGATTAAATTATTAATTTTCATAAGTGGTTGTACATGATTTAAAATTTTATTCAACTATACTAATTTATTTATATTACTTTAAAAATTTATTGAAACTAAACTTTTTAAAGAAAATGTTAAACTGCAGCAGAATGATGTTTTATTATATTTAGTAGAGAAGTGATAATAAAATTAAATCAAAATCAATCACTTTGATTAAATAACAAACTTCAATAAACAAACTAATAAACTTGTAAAGTGCAAACAAGTAAAAGAAAAACAAGTTAAATAATTTTATTTTTATTACTTAAAGTTCAATGATTTGCTCTTTCAAACTTAAGCAATATCAATTTATCTATTATTTTCTTGAAGATATTTTACTGCTCATCTTATTTTTAAACTGACTTATTTTCTTTCACTTATTCCTAAAGCAATAGATTTTAAAGGTATTGGAAATTTTATGTTTCTTTTTGGAAATTATGTTTTAATTTCATATAAACTGTCAGGCGATTATAACCTGATGAAATCTCATGAGACTTGATTTCCTGGGTTATTTGTTATTTATTTGTGTGACATTTAACCATCATAACTAGACTGAATGAACTGAAAGATTATGATAAAAGTCCGTTATACCTCGTGAATCGGTGTTGTAACCACAGGAACGATTTCATATGTTATGAATCTACAAATGGGACTGATAGTTGTGAAGCATCTTGGTCAGGGTTGAAGCAAGGGTCTAAATACCTTGTAAACAAATAGTGCTAATAAATGTGTCAATGTCCTACTCTTATTATTAGTTATATTTATTATTTGATTCTATGATTTTAAAATTTTAACTGTCACTGTCATGTCCGTCCTTGACGGCTACAAAACCGGTGGCATGGCTACAGCAGTAATTCGCGAGGTATGACGGACTTTTATAATAATATGATGTCATGAGAGCCAGGATAGCTCAGTGGTTAACGTACTCGCCTCTGAACTGGTAGGTCCTGGGTTCGAAACCCACTTGACCCTCGATTTATTCACGTGAGAGGTGAATAAATCTGAACATGTCGTCCCTTGGAGAGGACGTTAAGCCACCGGTCCCGAGCCTGTACGATGTCAGGTACTCGTCAAACATCCCTACTCTAAATACACTTGATTTAGGCAAAATTTAGGACTCTCAATGTAGAATCAGTATTCATTGTTTGCTATCACAAAGCGCCCAATGTTCGGCCTATGTGCATTTGTTCCCTTGTGGGACAGCTACTGCAACCTAAAGGGTTGCCTACCACTTCTACTAATAATGATATGATGTCATCTCTTTGCTGTCCAAAACTAAAGATTTTATGAAGAAAAAGTTATAACCAATATGACAGTCATTTTCTTATAGGAAATATAATTTGACAAAAATACCACTATTGGATTCAATTAAACGGAAAATATATCTGTAATTAGTTATGCTTTTGTGAAAAAAACTACGAAAAACATATATACAATTAGCTTTATTTTGACGTTTTTAAAATATTATTAATATAATGGAGTTTTATTTCGACTTTTTTAAAATATAATTAATAAAATGCAGTTTTATTTTGACTTTTATACACTATAATTAATAAAATGGAGTTTTATTTCGAGTTTTATAAAGTATAATTAACAAAATAGAGTTTTATTTCGATTTTTTTAAAAATATAATTAATAAAACGGAATTACTCATATAATATCACAACTTCCTTGGTTGCAATCAACAAATATGTTGCAGATCAGTAGCATTGTATGTGTCATGTACTAAGATGTTAATACTATCAAAATGGTATAAATTTCACTGTATCTGCAATTACAATGATTGAATTTGGTCATAGACGCATAGACTCATAGACGCATTCCACCAAAAAATTCATAATAAATTTCCCAGAGTGGCAATTTACTCCTCCATATATACTAATTTTTAATTTGTAATTTATCAAACAATAACAACCATTCTGAATTGTTCAATACGTTTATCACTTTTCCGGTGGGAAGAACCACTGGTCACAATGTGTTGTAGCAAGTATTGGGGACGCTGGTCACGTTTGCCAATCCGTGTAATGTAGGCGGAGACCAAAATGCCTTGCAAAATAGTTTACTAAAATAGAGCTGACCTGTTGTAGTATTCCAAATGATTTTTCCAAGATACGATACTAAAGATATCTTGACCAAACTTCATTTCTTTTTAAATTGGATAGACTTATGTATTCCTAGATATTATACCAGGAATAATCAATAATTCCATCGTATTTCTAATAAATGCATTATTTCTACTAGGATATAATATACTTAGAATTTCTGGAATGACCTCAATTCATGAAACAATATCATTTAATTTTACGTAAAGCAAATTGATATAAAGAACACCAAAGACACTTTGTTTTGATTTATTTGAAAAATTAAAGACAAAACTAAACACACATTGAATTTAATTATAATAATATCTTATAAACAAATTTGTATTAATATTTGAAACAGATGTTGTTTTATTTCATATTACAGATATTTTAATGCAATTTGGTACTTCAAATAGAAAGATGCTCAATACAATTATATATTAAACTGTCAATAGATATAGTTAAAATATTATTTATTCAGTCAGTAATTTCTCAACATTATTACGTATTGATGATGAGGTTAGTTATCTGGAATTGGTCTGTGGTCCAAGTTCAAGTCAAATATTCAAAACTCACGAATCTGGTATTATTTTAACATATTTTTTTCCCTTTTTAAAAGTATGCAATTTTGAAAATAGAAAGCAATGAACTGTTGTATTAGAGTTTTAAATAAATATATATCAAAATAAGAATTTTCACAAAAACCCAGATTCAACGATATTTGTAGTGAAATATTTCCCTCTCACTCTTCTAAGACCATAATAGGTCTAGTTCAATAATTAATAATACGTTTAAAAAAAATATTGCAATCTACATAAGGAATCCTTCAATGTACGAAAAAAAGGAATTTATGTTTTCCATGAGAAAAGCAACTGAGAGCGTTATTTACTACAGATTCAATGGTACAATCACTCTCCAAATTGTGTTGTAACTAGTGTCTGGAGCATGACTTTTTGACACTTTCTTCTTTTAGCAATTCTCGTTGAATTAACGTTACTTCGTTATAAAACTTACTAGAACTTTCTAGGAGTTTTTTTTATTTTTAGGGTGACTACAGCACGCGTCTTGGAAACTATTCTGCTTCCCCTCTTCAGTACTAAAGTACCGAAGAGTTCAGTAAAAGTACCTTCAGTACTCTTCAGTAAAGTACCTTATAAGTGAAGCTCAGCACTTATGCTGGTTCTAGCAGTAAAAGTTTTTCCTATGGTTTTTGTTGAGTGTACCAAAGCACCTACCTCTGTGCAGCAAAGTTGCCTTACAGTGGGAGGTTAGTTGCACTTGTGGGAGGTTAGCTCCCACTAGTTAGCGCTTTTTGATCCTCTGCGCTTCCTCCGGACGATGGTCTCCGGACTTCCTTCTCCTTAGTGTCATACAGGGGAAAATCCCTGTATCTCTATCGGTTGTATTTTGTCCGCTCCAGCAGAGCACCGCATACCGGGGTAAGGCTATTTACTCAAAGGGGTCGCCTGGTACCCTTGAGCCTGCGTGCATAATACAGTAACCCCTGTATCATCCATTCTTCGACCCGGATCGCATAACACCTTAGATTGGAGCTGGCATAAAAGGAGGGTATTTGGGGATTAGGAAGGTTGTGAAACGAAGGTAGTAAGCCCCAGTCCCTGATCACCTTCTCCTCCTCTTTCGTTTGTCCCTGCATATAGCAGGTTAACAGGGTAGCCTCGTGAAGGCCGAAAGTGGGAGTTGAGTGTTAGAGGCTATTGGTGGCACTTAATCACTCCATTACTACCCCTTCTAGGAGTTGGTTGTTAGCCTCATAACACGTGAAATCAAATTTCGGTTGAAAGTTTTTAATCCTATACTTAAATTTCATTCTGTGGTTCAGACTTTGAGATAAATTAAGTAAAGATAATAGACGTTTAGTGTGACTTTCACAATATAAACACCGCTTCCTCATGAAAATGAATATTCCAATTCTAAAAGGATTGTTCATTTTTTATTTAAAACATAACATCAAACATAAAAACACGTACAATTTAATAAATGAGTAAACTAATCACAAAAAACTGATATATTATTTAAACCAATAATAATGAGATGATGACTGGACTCGTATTTTTAATCGTCTTTTAGTCATATAATTTATGATTTAAATTATAAAAGAATTAAATTAGAGAAATAGTAAGTAAAATAAAATGTGTATCAATAATAAAATCAATATACGTTTATACATATGAATATATTTTGGTATCACTTGATAGTTATTTAAATAATGAATCATTGACTACGATGAGTCCATCTTGATGATACTCTGTGTGAAAACCAGTGGGACGACTGCAAAAACTATTTGCGCTGTAAGTCGGATTTAAGTAATAAAATGATATTTAGTAATCTTTGTGCTACTAACAACACGTATTTACTTAGTAGAAGTTAACTTGTATTGGCATAACTGCAAATTCAGTCAATATATAAATAAATAAATATATATATATATATATGAACAAAGAGTAAATTATTAGATATTAATAGATGATGAACTAAAATCGTCACTAAGACAATAAATCAAATTACGTAAAAGGATCAGTGAAAAACATGTCAAAAACTCGCTTGACTATATTTAGAGAGAGTCGTCATCAGAGCATAAAGTAATCCCCTTAATAGCGTTCAGCAAAACGCTACCCTCTTAAGTAGATTACTTTTGTTCCTGATGACAGCCGATATTATAATACTGTGAAGTCGGTTTTTCTGATTTTCATCTATATTGTGTACACAAGTTAAATATTAGAGAAAGGATGACAAAACTTGATTCAATAATAATTTTGGCATTTGTCATGATGAAGAGAAGAGAACTCAAGAATAAGTTAAAAGAAATGAAACATTAAAGATTGTTTTTGCTTTAAAAATAACTGAAAACGAGGTAAAAACGAAAAGTCAATGCTTTCTTAAAAGAAAAAAAACATGACCCATATGAAAGATACATATTTGTTTAGAGATGCGCTATACATCCTTATTCATATTGGCAAGATTACGACTTCTCGTCTAGAACACTTACAGAATCAGGTAAAAGAACATCATTTGGTGAGAGTAAGCACTTTTGACAATATTTTGTCCCCTACGGTGGGACAATGATATGCTATAAAGTATTGCCAAGACGACGGCGTTGTCTCTACCTTTTAAACAGCACTGCCTTTTCGTAGATCAAACCAACCTACATAAAATTCGATGTAAGTTGAATGAAATCAACCTTAATTAAATCAGGTTAAGCCTGATTTTAATAAGATATTATCTTCTTACTCGTAAAGAAGAAAATATTATTGCGACAGAGAATATTGTGTAATGGCTTTTCAACATTAATAAATAATACAATAAAAAATTTGCTTTTTGAATCTAAAAAAATTGAAGAATCTAAATTTTTTCAAAGAAATTAAAGACTTGTAAGACGGGTACGTTAAGGAAGAAGGAAGGAAATGATAAAACATGGTGTAGGCCCAAGTTAGAAGGTGCTCCCTTAGGACTGGGCTTCACAGCAAGTGCTAATTAAGGTGGCTGTGCCCGACAGCCACTGCAGGTAATGGCTTCCTTCCTCTATAAACTACAACATTCTACTTTATCACTAATACTTCATTGCAATTTTTTTTTTAACTGTATGGGCTGGGAGGTAAATGAATTTGAAAAAAAAGTTTCATTCCCTAACAAAGAGCTAAAAAACCTCGTGGAATGGTTGTCATTATTTTTTTTAAAATATCACTTACTACTTCATTAGCTGCTTAATTTGTAAAAAATATAGATATACAAATATGTGCATGTACTATCTTGACATACATTACTGACGCGAGTCCTATACCTGGTATTTATATATTACTATGGTCGTCTGATACCAATTATAATAATAAAAATAGGAATGGAACTTCATGACTTGGCTATTTCCTATTGACTTAGGATCCTTAGAATTTTGTGAACCGCTGGGGTTAGAAATCGTAACTCTTTTGAATTATAAGTCGGGAAGGACGTATATTTATACAGTGTATATTTATACAGGATTCCACATTTTGTGAATTCTTTGAGTTGATCAAACCTATATATCTGTTGATAAAATAGTATTCTTTGAGAGACGATTAGTAATCTCTAGAAACTTAAATGAAACATTGTCACTTGACAGACCCCAATATGCCAATCTGAGGGACCTGTTTGAAATCCTACTCCTTATCCTCTTCATCTCCATTCAGTGGGGGTGATTGCAGATTACACTATCGGAGTATTTTTTGAATTTCAATCAAAAACACAATGTAAACTCTTCACTTTATTTTCTTCAAACGGAAACCCAACTCGTAGTTATTTCAAATGAACCTTGAATTCAGCCGGGCTAATGTCGTTTCATTCGTTACCCACCTAACTTCTACCTTTTCATTTCGGATAATTTTGTCCGATTGATGCATAAGCATCGGGTTGGATTTTAATACTAGTCCTGGGTCATTCCATAAAGGCCCACATATATCATTTTAGGATCCATGTTTTACATTAAATTATGACTGAAGTTTCACTAAAGTCCTTTTTTAGTATGAAGAATTGGGCTAATAAAACGCTAAAGAGTAACTAATTGGTGAGTTGTGTATTTCTCTGTATTTTATATGTATATTCATGTTTGGCTGCCCAAAGACATAGAAACATATATTTATTTTATTCAAATTAAATATAGTTTCTTTCGAAGTTCATATCAAATTTCCTTCTCAGTTATATTGTATGTACATTAATTTAATGACCACTCTGTGAAAATATCTTTTAAACCAAGCTGGTCTATGTCGCAGAAAATGGTTGGAGACAACTGATTGTCATTTGTCTTACTAATACAATTTCAATATGAGGAATTCATACATCTGTTACTATTAAACCTCATAACAGTTATCTCATAACAGTAAACTCTTGAAACCCTTGTATTATTAAGTAAACATAGCTGCTCATATGCAGGTTAGCATTAACGTTAGCATTCCAATTTTTTTTTATAAAATTAATCATATATTCCTGTGCTGTCATATATTTAAAATATTCCAGGCATAACAATATTTCTTTGATTAATGTTTGCTAGTTTTTGCAAATTATTTTTTTTATTGCTTATTGTATGTTGTTTAAATATTTTTTTATACTTCTTGAAGTTATAATGTTACTTTCTTTAAAGGCATGTCAAATACAATGCTCCTTCACACTTAAATATTTACTTAGTTATTTATTTTTACTCTACTATAAGTAAAGTATATACAGCATTGCATGTTTTGAGGTCCCAGAAGTTGTTTTATGATGTTATTTCGATGATATCTGTTCTTTGTGTGTGAGCGGGTGAATGGGTGATTGTGTATCCAAAAAAATTGTGTAAACGCTACAGTCTACAATATTTGATGGATCAGATTAATATTTTACAGAAAAATGAGTCTCATAGTATAGATATGCTGTATAGTTTGGGAACAATTTTGCATGATGCTAAAGCATTCTTTTGGCCAAAATAAGTTTGACAACATTTTTTTCTACTAAACTACTCATTGTAGAGTTTTAAAATTTGGGTACTATCTTTCGAGCTACAAAAGCAGTTACTCAAAAAATCCTCTGATTTTTGAAACAAGTGAAAATTTTTTTTTTAATAAAGTGTAAAAGTTTTGCCTTATAATTCAATCTGAAAGATTATGAGAAGCATACATGTCATACTGTATGACGGATCAAAATGATATTAAATCTAAAAATAGAGCATTATGTGGGGAATGAGTTGATGCAATTTTTTTTTCAAAATGACATTAGCCAAAATGGTGTTAAGGTCATTTTATGTTTTTAGAAAATGTTGTTGACGCTTAACGGTGTTTCAAACTCAAAGAGGTAGTATTAAAATATATATTGTTATTCCCTTCATTATTACATATTAAATTGACATTTCAAATTTTTCCTAGCTGACAATTTAAAAAACTAATGTATAATATATAATGTAGCTTTACTAATCAACCTTTAATATATGATTATTTGATATCACCAATCACAAAGATGTGTATTTTCTTTTAAAAATAATATTTTCTAAGGTTTAATTAATTAATTATTAGCATGCTTAATTCATGAATAACTTTGTATCTCTAGGCTGGGGTTTTCTTGTAAACATGACCAGATATGTTAACATTAGACCTTGTATAATCTGAAGAATGACTGAATTTTTTCTTCTATATCTTACAATAATGCCTTTTGAGGAAACATGTTGACCACATACACTGGGTTCCTCAAGAGACAGGTGTCGACTTAGTGGTGAGACTTAGAAAACAGTTTTGCTGTTCAATACGCTATTAATCTTAGGGCCAGCTGCTTCCTTCATCTCAGTCACACGACTACATCCATTAATCTAACTTACTTCTTTCTAACAAAAAAATCATAACCCATTATTGCACCTTGTTTTTTCAACAGATTACTAAGAAACTTTCTAGTCTTTTTTTATAACAAAATATGAAACAATTTATACTTAGAGATAGTTCATTTTGAAACAATTCATAACCTGATTGAACCAAAGTTTAAATGGTAAGACTGATTCTTGATCTACAAGTAATTACTTTTACTTTCCTCCTATTAAATGATAATAAAGGAAGAAATTTGCTTGCAAGATTTAAATAGATTTGCATGTCTTTTTATGGGGTTAAGTCAAATTTTTATTTTCACCTAAATCATCAATTTAAGATATTTTATACTGAATATTTTTTTAAACCCAGTAGTTTATACCCAGTTTTACACCCTTTCAATTTTTTGTTTCCATCAAATAATTTGATCAAAGATTCTGAACCGTAGCGTGGCCAAAAACTTTAGATACATACTAAACTAAACACTACCCACCCACACACCCACAGACACACAGACATCATCGAAAAAACTTGATAAAACGACTTCTGGGACCTCAAAACTTACATGTTTTGAGAATCATTGACATTGACAGAATTACATTTCTGTCAATATCTCGAGAATGAATTTTTTCACGGTCACTATACTTTACCTATTGTAAAGTAAAGAGCTTTTAAACGCTTAAAAACTTATTTCTTCTAAGGGGTGGTAAAAATTTGTGTGTCTTCACTTTTACAATAAGTTTAAATTTAAGATTGGATACATTCAATTGAAGATATATTAGCTTCTCACTTTGTATATCTACGTTCCATTGAATTGGTTGTTACCTTTTCAAATAACTTTGTAACATAGAACTTTTTAAATTATTAAATCTTCAGTAGATGTAAAGTTTATCCATTTTACCTCAGAATGAGTAAATACCACACAATTACGGATTGCACAACTAATGATTTAAAGTTTATTGTAATTACAGCCTGCTTTCATTTTGACAATGAAAAGCTTAATAGTACCAATTTCGAAATGAATATAGGGAAGCGCCGAAAATTATTGAAAACTTACTGCTCCAATAATGAAATAATTTTTTACTGTTAATATTACGTTTTTATTATTTCTCTAGTAATATAGTATGCTGTTGTAAAATGCTAAAACTGTATGATAAATGAATAAAAAGTAATCTCTTCTTCGTTAAGTATATAAAGGAAATTCAAAATATTTACTGAATGCTTGCTTGGGTGTCTTAAGAACAACTTGTGTTTCAAAATGATACCATCCTCAGAAGAAAGCAACGTAACTCCAAACAAAAAGACATATAGGTAATGCATTTGAAATGTACTGTCAAAATTTAAAATTAACTTTTAGTATTATTTTTAGTGACCTAAAAAATAGTGTTGTAATTACCGTACTCTTTTACTTTGAGCACCTTATATTGAAAAATACGATAACAATGATTTTAGTGCTTCAAATATTTCTGACAAGTCGTACTCGTATATTTCATTCATTACTGTAGCCATGAACTGGTTATAATCTTATAAATGACATAAATGCTTAAATCAATGCATGTAATAACCAATATAACATCTTTCTTAAAGCTACTAGCACCAACAATTTGTCTACTACTACTCTAATATGATCTCTACTGGAAACTTTTATTTATTCAAATGTCTGAGTATCATCTGCAGTCAAATGACTTTTATAGTTCTTAAATCTCTGAAAAATGGAGCAATCCACCTTATGTTTTTATTTTGAGCTTTGTTCTTTTATTCGGTGATAGATATATTTCTGCAGCGTGAAATGTATTTTGTCTGCTTTTTTTACTTTTTCATTATTATCACGTAGTTTTCAATTTTTTCAAAAATCTTTTTAGTGAAGAAATATTTTGGAATGATGCTTTTCAAAGAAATTTTAAGGTTCTTCAAACATTATTCGCTGCCTCCATGGTATCACTGTTGAGAAGACTGACTATACATTATGATAAAAAAATATTTCACATAAACACGTGAAATAACAATCAATGATCAAAACACAATATGAAAATGGGAAAACAAGACTAGGATCTTTCAACCGTAACAAGCGGTCTTTGTCAGAGTCAAAAACCCTACTGAAACACTAGATGCAGTCTTGTTTTCCCATTTTCACATTGTGCTATGTGGAGTTTTAAAGAATATGACCAGAATATTCAAATAATATAACTATGTGAGAGAATGCTATAAAAAAGAAGCACTCACAATAGACCACATATCACATAACAGCCTTGGTCACATTTAAAAATCAATAAATCGTAAACAGTGAAGCAGTAGCCTTTCAAGAATTCAGTAGCTACGAGTAGCGTAGCTACAGTAGCTACGTATTTACACAAACAAATTAAATGGATCATAAGAAGAACCAGATGATTTAAAAGTACATACTCTGAGCTTCTTTCCTTTTTTTAAATACGTGTTTAGAATACAATGTTGTTCATATCTACCTCTGAGACAGTATTTAGTTGACATCGTAATGAACAATTTTAGAACAGTCTGCTCTTTTAGCTGGTTTACTTATAATATTTCCAACTTCCATTACTTTTCCTTACGTAAGTATTACCTTTAACAATAATAGCCTCATTATGTTGTCACCGACAATAGCAACCCCCTTCAACCCCTATCGCTACAATTTGACAGCTGTCTGTCTCGTCACATTAAGAAATCTATCTCTGAGCCCATTTTAAGGAAATTCGTGCCTTTCAGGAATGAATAATCGATAGAATAATTGATGATTACTTTAACACACTTACAACTTTAGATAAACTTGTGCATCCTTCTCCTTGGACGTAAAAGATAATTCTTTCTGCTTACATAATGTTATGTATTATGAATAGATTTTTATTCATTTCCTAATTAGTTTACCCAAATAATCACCACCTTCTTTTCCAGTTATCTACAGACTATTGTTAATTATTTTATTAAATCTCGTACCTATTTCGTCTTCCTATTTATTCTAATCTCATTGTATTTCCCAATTAGCAAAATATTCCAAACAACATCATTTGAACTTCTTATTTGAAAGAAATTTTTTAATAAATAAAGTATTTTTTTTTTTGCTTACAACAGAAACTTGATCTCATAGAGTGATCGAGTTTTCCTTGAAGTCCATCTGAAAAGGCAAAATTGTATGAATGCCGAGGTATTTATATGTTGCCACTTTTTACCCCTAACACATTACTCTTAATGCCTTATCCAGCACCATCTCATACTGTAACCAACCCCATCCCATTGCTACCAATTGACTGAACCTCCAGAGACTGTATTTTCCGTTTAGTGTGCAGTAGATGTGATTTCTTCTAAGTAACTTCTTTTTGCTCTATATACAGCTTCCGCATGAGCAGCATAAAACATTTATTTATGCACCTCTCTAACATTTTGTTTGTGTTACCATCCACATTAACTCACATAGCCTATTATTTAATTATTGCTAGAGACCACATAGTCTGGAACAAATTCCATCTGAGGGGTAGAGTTCTCTTTGTTTCAGCATATTTAGTTGCTGGGTGTTTGTAATGAAGCTCTTATTCACAGTTGGGCATTCTTTATTTCACCCAAAAATGACTTATTCTTAAACTTATTACAATTTTGAGTCTTTCTTTCATTATTGTGATTTATTTGTGATTTTACAATGATTGTTATAAAAAATAATATCCTATTGCCGCTTCCTTATTTGAAGTGCATATATATATATATAACCGTTAGTCATTTGTGAATTTGAACCAGATTGAAAAAAAAAATGAGTTATAAACAAGACGGACATGTGAAACAGATAAAAACACTTAAATTCTTTTAGTCTTGTGTAGTTGTCAGTGATTGTTGTCAAGCCAACTGGGTTTTTCTCCGGATGATGGTTGTACCAAACATTAAAGACTAAGTGTAAATCTATTAAGTGTGGGCTTTTTGTTTATACATATGTATAAAGAAATAAAGTAAGTAATAGTGCAATTGTATATATAAGCAGAGTATGTTTATAACATAAATATAAAATATTTGTGTTCATCTAAACCAACTAGACATGATCCGCTATTTGTTTGGTTAAAGTTATGAAATGTTAAGTTAAAATTGAACAACAAGCAGATTAAAACTGCCCTGATTATTATTATTACCATCATAATAATTATCATTTGATCTAAATATTTTTTTTTGTACTTATATAGCAGTAACCGAATATAGCTTTCAAATGGCTTATTTGTTCATTAAATTGAAAACTTAAAAAAAAGATTTAATCATTAATACTGTAGAATTAAATTAAAGAATTAATAGAATACTACAATTCGTAAATATTTCAGTATGTATTGGTAGTATTCTCCTTGGTAGACAGGCCTTTGTTTCCTCCATGCGTCAGAACCCATACGACTGTAGGGAGGATTAGCCCCCTTGGAAGGGTTGCTAAGGGGGACGCATGTGGGCCATAAGCACCTCACGGCTTTCACATGAAATTTCCCTGCTTTGGTATTTTCCCTTCTTCACATCTTGGACCTTACTTTTTCTTTATTCTTATTCATTTTCCCTGATATTACTATATTGCTACATATTTCAAATATAAAACATTTTGTTCTCATTCTTTCCCTCATATTTATTGTCTGTTCATGAGAGGGTTAGTAGGTTGTGTATTAAAAACTTCACATATCAGTATTTGACGAATAATAATAAAATTTGGGGGGTAACTAGGTTTTTTTTCCTTGATACTTCGACTACAATTTCATGTATTTAGAAGTAATTTTGATTTAGGGTTACTCATTTAGCTTTTTGATTATGTGACGGAAATCGGGTAGACACCCATTGGTGGCACTCCGTAACTATGTTTAAGCTTTAGGGCGACAGAAAGTCACGTGGCCATTGTCGTTTTAGTCGTCTTTGGGGGTTTGTGGGGATTACTAGTTGGAAAAGATTTTGAGCAAGTGGGTTTGGATGAGTTGAGAGTTTACTGTGGAATTTTTTGTAGCGGTATTTTGCATAGTCGATAACGAAGGGGACTTTAAGATCTCGGTGAATGATTATATTTGGGACGTAAAATGGGAGATGCAAGAGTTTTCTGAGTATTTTTGATTGGATGGCTTGTATAGGATGAATATTTGAAGGTTTGGCAGAACCCCAAAGTTCTATAGCATAAGCCCAAGAAGGCTTCAAGATTGTGTTGTATATGTGGAGTCTGTCTGTTAGTGTGAGTTTTGATTTTCTGTCTGTCTAATAGTCTTATAAGGCGTTTGTAACGTCTGTTGGTCTCTGTTCGTTTCAGTCTTGTGTGGAACTAAGTTAAAAAAAAAATAAGGTTTTGTTGCAATAAAGAAGCATAGAAATTACTGTTCATATAGCCTCTCGACCCCTGATTCTTAAAATTCAAAATATGTTGTACGGCGAAACGTCATCTTATAATCAGGACTAGTTAATCTTTGAACCTAATTCTAAAGTAACCTATATTGAATCATAGGAATTACTCCATGACAAAAAAAATTTCTCACATTTTTAGTAATTGAAAAATGTTGAAAAACCCATTTAATATTTACCAAAAAAAAATGAGTATAATAAAATATCTGTTTCATTTTTTCCGAACAAATATTTTCCATATTTCATTGAAACATTTTTTTATCATAAATAGTAAATACTGTAATTAAATAGTTTCAGTTTTCGAGTCATACTGCGATTTAATTCAATTCTAAATTCATGAAAGTTTAGATATGATGCACTAATGTTTTGTGGATCTGTCAATAATATATCTATTAAAAATGTTAATAACAATAATGTTAAAAATATAATAATAATAATTATTCATATTATTATTATTATTATTATAATAATAATGTTAATAATAACATCTTTGTTACGTTTGGACGAACAAATATATTCCATATTTCATTAGAATATTTTTTTATCATAAATAGTAAATAATGGAATTAAATAGTTTCAGTTTTCGATTTATACTGCGTTTTCTTTTAATTCTAAATTGATGAAACTTTAAACGTGATGCGCGAATATTTTTTGGAAGAATACAAAACTTTAAATTTCCTTGTTTAGTAGAATGGAAAGAATAAAGATATTTTCTTATAAAAATACTCCTATATAATAAAGGACCATTACAGAGTCAAAGATAGTTCTAATAGTAAATAGTTCTTCTTCTAAAGAAGAATTTCTAGAATTTCAATTTTTAACTTTTATGAACAAAAGATATCTAGAATGCAAACTCTAACTCCATATTAAATTTCTAGAATGAGTGTACTTTGTCAGATGATTTCACGTATTGGCATTTGATGAGGGAAGCTTAATGTACAAGCATCATCAAAATATCAAGATTTAAACTTTTAATTTTATTATCATTTGAACTGTTGAAAATTTAAAAATGTAAATTCTTACACAGTCTTCAGTCACTTGACTACACAGTGTTTTTAGAATTTACTTCAGTAGCAAAAAACATTGACTGCATTATATCAGAATTAAAAAAAGCTAATGAAAATATAATTAATTAATGCCATTAATCATTAAAATGTTTGGTAATGAATTTAATGATAATTAATTCAATTTATCATTAACATTTTTGATTATGCATTTAATAATAGTAATAATCAATTTAGAGCCGACTTCTTTAGAATTGTAGTTATTTTTCTTTACACTTTGATCTACATTTTGTTGTCATTCAAAATTTAACCATGTATTTCCGATAAAGTACAACGAAAGGAATACTGTTTTTCTTTAAGTTGAAAAAAATTGTTCATAACTACGAGAGCAAGTATGTATATGCAAATAAAAAATGATGAGACTCATCTAATTTATCGTGTGGCAGGAGAGAGGGGTCCAAGTCACTGTTTTAGGAAGGACTCCTCAGGGCAACGCCCATCCTTCAATGTAATATCTCATATCTAACATGATGAGAATTTTCTGTTTTTTAATTAAATTAAATTAAATTAATCAGTATAACTACAATATTTGAGATTAAAAGATATTTAAGAAATACAATATATTTCAAACTACTCTCCCCACTCTAAAACGTATCGATTACTTTTTTTAAGCTTTACTAAGAAAAAAAAATTACAATAGATCTACAAATTATTCTGAAATTCTAATTACAACAATAAAAAAAATTGGAGAAAAAATATAACATCTTCCGTGGAGTTAGAAAATGTAAATATTTCAATTAAAAACAAAAATGATGGTGGTAAAGTAAATATTGAAGGGGAATTTTTTGGTCTTAAGGAAGATGGAATTTGTTTGAGAAGAAATCTAAGCACAGAGAATGGCATGGGGCTTATGCAAAACACAAGGGTGAGGAACAAAGGTCGCCATGAAAGGGAGGGGCCATGGGGAGCCGACAATATCGACCTACGTCTCAGGGCACTCATTACAGCGCAGTGCGAGTGACTTGATTGAAATTTGAATCTACCCTCTCTTTAATCCACCAGAGATGCTATCTTTACATTACCAACATAACTTCCACCCATAACCTTCCATTCTGTGCAAAATAACAAGAAAAGTAAACATTACTTTAAAAAAAAAAGCTGAAGTTAATTGGTATGCGCAGTTTGTTTTCTCGTCTTATTGAAAATAACAATTTGCAAGTGATCAGTTATGCAATTGTATGGATTAAATGTTGGGTGATTAATAACTTTCATAGTCACCCAATCGTATGCAACAATAGAATTTGACAACAGGTGACACTCAATATGCATGTAGTTAACAATTAAATTCATATGATAGTGCGTTTTGATACAACATAAAAAATACACCTTACTACAATTTTATCAGTTTGAAAAATTCTAATTACTGGGATACATAGATTAACACATCTTTTATTGCCTAGAAATGGTGCCCAAATAAAATTTATGTGGCAATTATAAATATAACAAGTAGAAAATGTAACAGGATTGTAATTTTAGACAATTTTTGAGAGAAGTCGTTTTGTAATAGCAATAGTCAAAGCATTATCTGTATAAGTAATAAGTATGTTGTTTTTTTGAAGTAGAAGAAATACTTATCAAAATTACAATTAGAGTTTGAATTTATACAAAAATCTTTTTAAATATTTAAATTTTAAAATAATTTGATTTGCTTAAATGGATGATTTTGGTTAATTCGATTATTTGTTGCTAAGGTCGCTGATGTGGCAGAGACTAGTGTTTAAATCGCTAATGAAAAAGGTTCTGCATCAACTTTCGTAAGTAGCCCATCTTTTTTCTAATAGTGAGATAAATTATCTTGTACAGGTCATATATTTATAACTAGTTAGAATGAGGTAAGTCATGTACTTGACAAAAAACCTTATTTGAGTAATTGAGGAAAACTAAAATTCAGCATTCAAAAGTCAAATAAGCATCAATTTTACTTCTATTGTAAACGCTAATAACTCTATATCAATGTTGATATTAATCCCTTTGGGATAAGAATACAGGGATTCTATACTACATATTCCATAATTAAAATGTAATAATTCGTTAATTTTGATGTACATACGTATTGGTGAAGGTTTCCGGTATTTTTACTCAGGTACTCTGAGAGAAAATGTACCACATTTTATTATATAAATAAACTATGGTACAAAATAACAAAAAAATTGACTTTTTATTTTCTCACTTAGTATATCCATTCTCACTTGATCATAATAATTTGTCGTTGTCAATATCTTTTTCATCTTACTTAAATATTTACAGTTATTTCTGCTAAGGAGAGGAATTGGGCAGATTGAATGGTTTCATAGTTGACTATGAAATAAGGGAGTCTTTTGCAATCATGGCTTTTATAACAATTTTAGAATGTTAAATTAATCTTAGTGGTAGCTAGCAATAACATTTTATTCAAGGCAAATACAATATTTATAAATTAAAAACTAAAACAATTCTCTTTGGATGGAGAGTTTACAATGGAATGATGGTTCAACTCTATGAGACAGCAACTGAAACAGGCTATCACCCATCTAACTTCAGGGCGCAAATATTTACTATAAGAAAAGTACATATAGTATCCTGAAAACAAACCATTTGCAGATAATTTTAGATTTATATGTTTTAAGTCCAACGAAATATATTTTTGATTTTTTTATGATGAAGTCTGTGAGTCTATTGTTTACTTTTACTTATGTTTACATTGAGAGTCTTTGTTTACTCTTATTTTACCCTGCAGTAAGAATCAATATTTATATATCAGCTTTGGCAAAATTTAATTTTATAAACCAACAAAGTTTTCTGATTGAATATTATTCTTGACACGATTTCTCTGAACAAAACTGTCTATTTGATTAAATGAGTACCATTTCATTAGAAGCAAGGAATGAATTCTATGAAGAGAGAGAAATGTTCGCATGATAAACAAAAATGTTTTCATTCTTTGCTAAAGGACAAGATACTACTAATTTTTTGAATATTTTATTTTGAAGTTTGAACTTTTTTTGTGTGAGTAGGACTCGATAAGAATCATTGATGAACGTTGATGAAAAACTCCCTTTTTCGTCTTACTTAAAGATTTACAGTTATTTCTGCTGAGGAGATGAATTGGGTAGATTGAATGGTTTCATAGTTGACTATGAAATAACTATTAGCGTTAAATTTCAAAATTACCTACAGATTATACAAATTATGATGAATGATTTGGTTGAATACGTGTAGTGGCCCAATAAAAAAACAGTGAACTTTGAAAAATTCTGTACAATTGAGAGAAATTATTACGTAAGATGAACTAACTAATTATTCTCAATGAACTAACGTTAAGTCACCAATAAAAGGATCGTGACAGACATTCTCATGTAAATCAAATTCATCTATTATATAACTATTTTAAATTAATTTTATTTAACAAAATTAAATAATAGTTACTAAGGATAAACTTTTTTAAATATTTTGTCTCAATTTGATAATATTTCAAACGACTTTATATTTTAGCTATCAATATAAGTACTGCAGTAGAGTACATAACACTGTAAAGCATGGTACACTAATAGTCACAATTTTTCATTCTATCATGCTACTCAAAATCATAATATACTATTTTCTCAAGCGCAGTCCTCAGTGAATTTTCGTAAATCATTCACGTGCCAAAATATGACTCTCTCCAGACCAAAACTAGATTCTATAAAATAGTGCCCATGGACATTTGTTGCCCATGAATTATGTACCAGTAAAATCATGGCATGCATAGCAGTGTTGTAAAATGAATGTACATAGTTTTGGTTAAAATCGGCTAAAAATATTGCGTAACTTGCCAAAGTTTCAGCTTAATTAAACAACAGAAATAATTTAATAATGGGCAACTACAAAAATAGTAAAAGACTATAAATAAATAGAAACGAACTTTAACTTTACATTTCACTGCGGAAATTGTAATTCCTCAAACAAATCTGATGATGTCTCATCCTCTTGATGGTTTTATCAAGAGTAGCTTTGCATGGTTATTATGGCGGTCACAACAGCCTCTGGTAGCATATAACCTTTAGTGCATTTGTTGTGACGTTGAAGCCCAGTCTTAGTTCCTAGTAGCAAATTCAGCGATTTAAAGCAATCGCCTTTTTATGCTGTACACCCACAGCTCCAGAAACTTTCCGTACCTTTTATTGAGTACCATTCAACCAAATGAATATTGTTATATTGTATTTCGATAATGGATATTAGGTTCTCATCAGTCCCAACATGTTTGGAAGTTTAATAGTTTAATAATATATTTGCACATTTGATAAATTGCAATTTTTTTCCTACTGACAGTGATGATATCCGTCAATATATTCAAATTATCGAGCAACCTTTGCTTCAATTGTCGAAATAATAACAATAAAATTTTTGTGCTATTTCCCTCAAGTACTCTTCTTGTTTATATGTTATGCATTCGACAGTAACCAATCTTCACACTAAGAATGCATCAAGTAAGTCAGAATGAGTGCTACTGGAATTTATATTATCATAATAACTACGAACAGTACAATCAAAATACCGGTCACTCTTTGTGTGATGAGGGATGGAAAAAACGATATAACGTTGTTTGCATTATGTAACAGATGTTTATTCCATACGAAAGAAATAGTTTTATTTTATGGAAGAGAGTAGTTATACCATGCATGGCATTAATGACAAAGTCAGAAGTAAGTATATGTGTTAGGATTAAATCGGCAAATGGTCAAACATGCGCAGTGGTAACGGTGTTGCGGTATCTCATGCACCCGATGATAACCAATCGGCTTAAGGCGGATTTCAATTAGGAATTAGACGTTTTCAATTATGAATCTACTAATAGGTAATTAATTTAAGAGTTGTTGAGAGAAAACTTTTACCTTCTTGTACTTAAAAGTAAGAGAATTTTCAAAAATAGTTTTGTTTTAAATACAAGTTATCAATATCTTATATTCCGACTTATTTGAAAATCATGATATAATTATTTCATAGTGCTATATCCACCTAAAATGGTTTGCACTAGAAAAATAACATAACTTCTGTCACATATACAATTGAATTAATATGCCAGAATAAAAAATGTAGAACTCAAAGTTCAGTGTTTTAATTGATTTTTATGAATTTTGTATTTGATTCTATTATCTACTTCTAAAAGAATATTATCGAGTTTTAAATGGGAAAATTTGTCTTGAATATTCAATTTAGATAGAGGTCAGGCAAACTATGTAAGAGATCCACTGGCTATTGGAACAAAAGCCATGTTCTCTTCTAAGAGATTATCTCATAAAACGAAATCTACCCTGATGATATTATATAGATGAGTGATGTAAGATAAAAAATAAAAATATATGGTATATTGATATGGAGATCAATCACCAGTGATATGGGGGAAATCATCAGTGATTTTTTCCTCCAGGGATGAATGACTAATAAAAATCTCTCACATAGACATTGATATTATACCTAAATGGAACATTATACAATATATTCCCAAGAAGTATAAAATTATGTTTAGTTATAGTAATGTTGGGTGTAGGCCACTCCAGATTTTTTAATTTCAATATAATATAATTTAATTTTGTAAGACTTTATGTAATACAATTTTTTTAATTCAATATCATTTTAATTTTTTAATAGTTTATGTAATATAATTTCTTAATTCCATATCATTTTTATAATATAGTATACAAAAACAAATAATAATCTGACTAAATTTAAGGTAATATCTATTAACATCTACATATTAAGTAAACATGCGTCAATTTTTTTTTTATGAAATGAAATGGAGAAACCAATGCAGATTCATTTTCCTCAGGCACGGGGAATCCCAGTAAGAATTGACTTAGAATTATTATTATCATTATTTATATATTACGAGAAAATATTAACAATAAACATATTTAATCATTTTAAAATTGACCTGATCAATTTGAAAATAATATTGATTATTTTAAAAATTGTGCTTGTTAGGAAAAAAGTGCATAGTGAAGGTATTGATGTCGCTGGTATTGTACTTTTAATAAATTTACTAGCATTAGTTATAATTAATTTTTTTGTCGAGCCTTCACAAATTTATTATCTAGTTTGGAGGTTAGCTGAATAGTTCGATGATTTTCCACAAATCATTTCTCTGCTGTTATTTGATTCCTAATACAGGGTTGAAAGTCAGTAACTTAATGATATGAAAATTATATATAATATGCAATGTACTAACCTATGTGCACCTATATTTTTTATACTGCTCAAATGTAAAACTTTTAGAAGTACTGTTAGACAGAAAATCTAGTCTGTCATTTATTTTAAATGGTGATGATACCAAATTATGAAATCCTTCCATTAAACAATCAGAATAACATGTGGCTCAAAATAGTGCAGCACAGTTATTATGTGCCACGTTTATATTATTTTAATACTTATGTCATAGCAATTTTGCTCTATATGTTTTCCTAGAAAAAAAAGAGTAGAGAGTGTATATTATTGTTTTATAAGTTTTAATCTGATTGAATAAGTGTTTTGATCGCTGTGCACCTTAACTTTCCAGCCATAACACCAATAAATCAAATCAGGCCGACGATTTTTTGCGTGTTGCCCTTTCGTCACCCCCAGGTTTGCTACAAACAACTTGGGGGTGTCCAAGGTGGACCTCGCACAGGCGGGCACCACGATGCTACGTCGCGCATTTGACCAATCAATTTACTCGCGCAATTCTACCAGCTTTTCAATGTCAAAACGGTTACAGTTATGCTGGCCCCGGTATATAAGTGCCTCTTATTATTTCTTATTTAGGAAGAGATAATTCTTATTTCTTTTTCCTCCCTAATCTGATTGAATACCAAGAAAAAATAATTGATTGTCGTTTCTTAATCTCAATTGAGCCATTAGAATAGAAGGTTTATGTACGAAGATCAATCATGTATCTCTGACCTTTTATCCTATCATATTTCCTAACGTATAAATAACTTGGGAGGAAAAGTAGTACACCACAAAGTAACATGTTTTATAAAGATGAATTATGTCATAGAATATAGAATGACGAAGGCTGTTACTGTCACAGATTTGCACACTCTTATCTAGTATTATGCATCCTCCACAAATCTTGGTTCATTTGGAGACAAAACTCGTTGTTATTGAGCAATGAATGCTCTGAAAGACAGTATTTTTTCTACGTTGCTTTTACTTTAGAGTCAATAAAACAGATTTACCTGAAGATGTTGAGTGTCCACAAATTTCAAGAAAAAATACATCATTCGATGTCAGAAAGCTATGTTAAATTGAGTAAAATACCTCTAACCTTATTGCAAAAGGCTTTTTAAATTTATCAATTCATTCAACTTCATGATTTCATTATTCATGAAATCTTTCTGTTCAGTACCTTGTACATTCGGTATTTAGAATTTATAGTAATTGAGTTACATTTTTTATGAAGCCATTTTTTTGTCAGTTCAAATTAATATATTCTAATATGACCTCAAATCATAGACTCTAAATTTCAATTTTATGTGCTTTGACTCCGGATTTATGATTTATACACTTCTGCTGGATGACGCTTCTAAGTAATGGTATAAAGGTTCTAATAAAATTAATATCTATTACCTCTCTTAGCTGAACTTTACGTAATCTATGACATTCTTTTAATTAAGTTGTTACTAAATTACCATTCGTGCAAGTTGCAACTAATCATAATAAATTACTTTGCTGATTAACATTGCTGGAACGCTCGTTTTATGGATACAATCCATGCAAAATTGACAGGATTTAGTCATAAATGTTAAATCAAGTTTTCGGCTCACTAATTCAGAGCCAGCGGATGGCTTTCTGAATATAATCACTTCACGTCCCCATACTAGAGCATAGAAAAACCAATTTTTCAAGCACTAACACGCTATTGAATTCGACAGAGTTCATTTCAATTCAATATGTCTTTATTTTCCTTTAATTGAAACACATTAATTATTAACGAAATTATTGCATTTATCTTCCTGAATAAATACAACAAATGGAATTGGCTTATTAAATAGGCGTAATTTGAACGGTGGGATATACCAATTAATTTAATTTACTCTGAACATGATGTAGCGAATAAAATATATTCTGCAGTAATATTGCTTAGCTAATGTCATCATTATTTATCAATTTTTTAGTATTTTTACCACGAAATGGTTTTCTACCAACTGTTGGTCAAACATTTTAGAATTATTATGAAAAGCTTGACTACAAGTTTATTTAAGGTAAAATTAGTTAAAAAATTATTAAAATAGTTTTGTTTTCCATTATTATAATGTAATATATATAAATAGAATTTAAAAATAAACTATAGGTACATGCAAGATGTGGGTGGAGAATTTCTTATATTTTTCCTCCTGATGACGATTGTGCAAAAAATTAGATAATGTTATATAATGTTACTTCGGATAATATTCTATTTTTTAACGCCTGTACATAATAAAAATGAAACGATGCGAGAATATAGAGGGTCGAAAAATGCAGATAGTGCTGACACATGTCGAATCTTTATTCAGTCGTCATCAGAAGTGACTTTCAGGCGGTTAGCTCCTGATTATAAATATACATATTCATACAACTGTGAAACAAAAAAAAAAGAAGAGAAAGACACATTTCTCAACCATATCATGAAAAAGGCTTGCACACTGTTGTCTAATAGACCAATTTCGCATTGCTCATCAAGCTAGGAGGAAAAAACGAAAAAAACAAGGAGATAAAGGGAGGAAGACAGATACAAAGACGGAATAATGCAAAGCTTTGCTAAAGAAATAATAATACTGAATAATAAAGTGATTGAGGAACAGGCTGGTAAACAATGGTCACAAAAAGTAATAAATCAATTAAGCAACATTAACAATAAATAATAAAAAAAAATTAATGGTTTTCATGGATAAAGAGTCAGTTCTGTTGCTGTTGAGGCACAAATGAGGTATATGTGTTTCTTTTGAATCTGTGATCTGATTAAGAACTCCAATATATAAACTGTTATTATTATTCAGACAATAATAATAAACATAGATAGTATGGAAATGTTACTATGCTGACAGATTGAAGCCTTTTGGCAATTAGAATACACATTAACATGAAATGCATCACTCTGAGTGCAATTTAGTCAACAGGCTCAGCTGCAAGTGGCAGATAAGGTATTAACATGCATAGGGTAGGAATTATGGTCGATAATAGAAGTTAAGGAAGGACTAGGATTAATCACAGGATAAGTTTGGCAGCTATGACGTTCACATTGCTGTATCCCCTTAAGAGGATTAGGAGGCTTGTGGTACATATCAGGAAAGTTGTTCTTCAGGATGGGATACTTTTCGTAAAAATAGCAGCTAACTAACGAAAGGCTAAGTAAAAAAAATAAAAAGAAGAATGCGATATGACCCCTTACTAACAGCGGTAAGCTTATTACTACCCGGAAAAGAGTGCGAATGGAAAAGGGAAGATCACTTTGATCCATGCTGGGCCTAGATCGGTGAAGTATCTCAGCAGAGAAAATGAGCTCTTTTAATAAAAGACAAGAGATAGTCACCTTCTGAAAATTTGCTATTAAAAAGTTTTTGAAATTTACAACCTAATTAATTTTAACATCATTACAAATTTTTTGACAAAGATATAAGTATAGACTCCGTAGATCGTACTATTATAATGAAAGTACTGCTAAGTTTTGGCAGGTCTTATGAGAACAGAAATGATACCATTGTCCAGAGTAATATCAACTTGAAGAAAAGAAATGCGACTGATAGAAACACGGAGAGTGAAAGTGACAGAGAAGGAAACAATTATTTAAGTATTACAAGAAAATAGTCTAACTCAGGATTAAAAAAGGGCAAAATAAAGAAGTCGATATTAAAAAAAATTTAAATGTGTATTTATATAAAATATATGATCAAACCACAATATGAAATGGGAAAACAAGACTAAGATCTTTCAACCGTAACAAGCGGTCTTCGTCAGAGTCAAAAACCTAACAGAAACACTAGATGCAGAAAACATCTGGTGAGGAGTTGGTTAAGAAGAGTGGGAGGGAAGGGTGGTATTTTAAAAGAGTGAAAGCGCAGGAAAGGACTAATGTCCAGAAAGGGATGTTTGGGGAAACCAAGGAGTACAGTAAGAAAGAGTAAAAAACTATCAGCTAGCTGTCAACCCTCTTAGAAGAGGCTATTGCCCTCGTAACGAAAGTATCAAGTTTGAAGAGACAAACTAGTTTTCTCTTCAATTTTCTGCATCTAGTGTTTCTGTTGGGTTTTTGACTCTGACGAAGACCGCTTGTTACGGTTGAAAGATCTTAGTCTTGTTTTCCCATTTCATATTGTAGTTTGATCATTGATTGTTATTTCACGTGTTTATGTGAAGTCTTTTTATATAATATATACTGTGGCACTCTTAAAAAACACAAGAATATTTGTAAATGCTACCCCTGCGGTGTCTCTCCGTTTAACAAAAAACTCAACATAATAGACTCACACTTTACCATTGTACGCCATCTCCTTCATTTAATTGCTAAGTGAAAGGAGAAGAATTGTAGAAAAACCTTTTATTCTTATACAAAGAATTAAGTGAATGATAGGTAACTCAGGTAGGAAAGAACTAGCATTCCTACCTGATCAAACTTGCATCAGGTGGGAATGTTAGTATGGAATTTGGAAGTGAGTTTGGAACTACAACTACAGGTATCTTAGTTAAATATGTTCTTTGACAGGTTTGATAAAATTAATATAGATCATACAATACTAGAATGTGTTTAAAAAAAAAAATAAATTTCGGTTAAAATTGCAAACTAATCATACTAGAGAAATATAAACTAAAATAAATAATAGACTTCTCACAATTGAATGATCTTGGAACATAACTACATTTAACAAGGTAAACAATACTAATTATAGACGTTTACTACTGATGAAATAATTCCACAGTTTACTTTAACTTTAATTAAAAGCACTTCTCATTCAGTTAGCTTCAAACATTCAATTGACAATGCTATACGCAACAAATAAAATGATATAACCTGAAAAATACAAGATAAGAGACAGTACAACAATTAAAAATTATTAATAATCAATTACGACCTACTCACAACAATTATGAATATTTAATATTGAATGATAACTTAGTTTGACCACATCAATAAACTACTGATAAGAAATCAGTCCCGCAATAAGTCAGAAATAGCAATGATAATTTACTGAACGTACTCACAGTGATATAATAATTTAATAATAGTTTATAACGTAAATTGTCTTTATTATTCAAACTTATCACAAATAATACGTTCATTACATGCTACAACTGCTGTCAAAGTGATTCGCTTCATACTAGAGGGTATTTTAAGACCTTCCAAACATACAGTCGGCTTGGCAGGAAACCACTCATTCTTCAAAATCATTAATTCATAATAGAAGTACAGACCAATAAAGAGAAGATTACAGTCTCCAAAATTCAACTCAAACACGGGGGAAATTAGTTACACTTCACTAACACCTCGTGCACGTGCCCACCTTACTAAAATGGTACAGCCAGGAATTAGTTGTCCAGATACTAATTCCTTTGCTAAATTGAGCTCGAAGACACTCAGTAACACCACTTTGATACAGAGAATGGGTTAAGTAGAGTGGATGAATAAAGCTAACCTCTATAAATCCAAGGTGTTGTCACAACCCCACGACACAACAAAAATGATCACACCAAGACGAGAGTAAAAGCACGATTGTCTGTATTCTATACGAAAGGACTTTATGACAATGGTCCTATGAATACCAGTTTAAAGCCAGGTGAACGCATTGTGGAAGTGGCTAATTCATTTGGCATGCCCTTCGCACCTTGCACAACCTTAACTCAAATAAGACCCTTTAAGTTTTCATTAGAAAACGATCAATTCCTCCATTAAAAACTCCGGGTTACAATATATATATAAATCCAACTCAAAAAGATAACACTTAAAAAACACTGCAAACACTCACTTTGAGCATAACAGGAAAATGTGACTGGCATAAGAAGCGAAACCACACTGGGGAATCTCTTTGTAATATTTGTAGTAAAAAGTGCTTCCTACCTACGCAGAGAGGTGAAGAGAGAAAAAATAGAGTAACTAAATACAAACCTAAATGATATAAATAGAGCAAATAATACATTATAATCATATAAACCAAATAGGAGAAAGGATAAAACGATAAAAACTAAAACTACATATAAAATGTTAAGTAATATAAATAAATAATAATAAAAAAAGAGTTAAAAACAATAAAAAGTTATCCAACATTACATATATTAGTAAATTTAGGAAGCAGGCCTTCTTTTATACCTGTTGTATTAAAATCAATTGACTTGATTTCACGTAAATTTTTTTATTGCATTTTTTGTAATCTCCAAGCTAATTTTCTTTTTTCAAGGTGGAGTTGGGATATCATTTGAGAAAAGCTGCTGTGACATCACGAAAATTAGATTTGAAAAACTCCATAAAAAAAAAGGTACGTGCAATCAAGTCAATTGATTTTAATACTATATATATATGTATATATATATATATATATATATATATATATATATAAAGATTTCACATAAACACGTGAAATTGATTATATGATTATATTGATTATGAAATTGATTTAACAATCAATGATCAAACCACAATATGAAATGGAAAAACGAGACTAAGATCTTTCAACCATAACAAGCGGTCCTTGTCAGTTGGGTTTTTGACTCTAACGAAGACCGCTTGTTACGGTTGAAAGATCTTAGTCTTGTTTTCCCATTTCATATTGTGGTTTGATCATTGATTGTTATTTCACGTGTTTACGTGAAATCATTATATATATATATATATAGCTAGAGAGAGAAAGAGAGAGAGAGTGAGCGATCGAGGAGTGAGTGAAAGAGAGATGGGACTGAGTGTATCGACTGTTTGAACGAACAATATATTAAAAGCCTAAAATGTTTCTCTTGGAAACAATAGTACTCTAGTAATTCCGTGGAGTTCCAAACTGATTGTTCAGTGATATAATTTATTATACTAGTGTATTATAGTAATTGATCGCTAAATATCCATTGATGACATGGCATAAGTATTTATTGTAACAAATTACAGGCAATCAACCAATATTAATGTATAGTTTAAAACAAAAGTAATCATAAAAAAATAGGCATTACATTTCTTTCTGAGTCTTAGTATAATGGTACTTATTCACAGTATTATTTCAAGGGATCAGTGGTAATAGGTAGGAAAAAGAAAGCCTGCATATAATGGCTCTCTGCTAAAAAACAGACAATATCATGTATGAAGAAGTTTCCGGTAATATATCATCTCTTTAAAGATAACTATTAAAATAAAATTATTATGTAAAAGAATGAAGGAGAATAATTTTCATTCATTTTAAAACTTGCTTAAACATTTTTAAACATTAAAGCTAATACAAATCGGGTCTAGACCCCCCCAAGAAATATAGTACTAATTGCGGCAGAGTGAGAAACAAAGAAATATATAAAAAAGCCTAAATACATTGAAAATCTGTATATATTGTTCTGCTAATGTTAACAAATATTTGATAGGGTTTCACGAATTTTATCACCCATTATTTCATCACCTAACATATCATCATTTGGTTTATGAGAACTTCATAACTGCGTAGTTCATCATTATTTCATTTCATCACTGAAAAATTTATCACTAGCACGTTATATGATTAAGATTATTCACCAATTTATTTATTATAACTCAAAATAAAAAAAAACAGTCGTTAATTTTTGAGTCAGAATAGGAGATTTTGAATTCGGTAATGGTTGCATTTTCAAAATATTTTATCATCATCCACTTCTGGAGCTGTATCTCAAAGAACAGCAATCCCTCTTTTATTTCTTACTCTGTTTCGTTGTTTCAAATGGGCATTTGGCATGTTGCAAGCCAATTATAATCTTTATTTTTTTTATTATATTTGTTATTTTATATATTTATTCAATTAAATGGGTAGTTCTAAATTAAGGGGTGATTAAGTATTCGTGGAAAAATGTACCATGATTATCTCATAATACCATCGTGGTGACGAACCACTACATGTTTGAGTGTTCTACTGATGAAAAGACCAGTGATTATAATACGAGTGATTAAATGTCACTTGATCAAATAGCAAGTGATTCAATTAAAGGTGGTAACATATTGTGATATCTTTTACCCGAAAGTTTATAATTTAGTAAAATCAGTGTTTAATTTTGTTGTAACATTACAAATGTTTACAATGGCGTAACATTTTTCCTTACGTTAGAATCACTATCACGCCCATTGCAACTCAGTCAACGGAGCGAAGCCATGGCAGGACAATAGTGTCCCTTAACAGAGTTTACCTGTATGATCTGTATTAGATATAGAAAAAAAATAGATATTTCTTGTAGTACTATCTTTTCGGCATGCCTGCCACATTTTATAGCTATCTTCTTTCACTCTGACATAATCATGGCTGCAGAACTGGGGAAAGTGTACCATGTTATATAGCATTATGGGTTGGACTGCAGTAATGCAGTTGATATAGACTAAAATTTAAAAAGAATATACAACAGCAATTATTACTTAAGTATGTGCAAAAATTAAGGTAGCAGGTCTAGGTTAATATTAACTATCACCATAACCTGTGCAGACACATGTACTCTATACAAAAAAGCATATATTAACTCATAAAAAGTTATTTATTTTTTTAACTTTCATTATATAAATTAAGAAAAATTAAGATATTCTAATTTTCAGTATTTAGGTTAATGTCTAAACAAACAGTTGTATTTAGGACGTTTAGTTTTACAACAGCAAAATTAAAAATATTCAGGGAACACCTTCCAAACATATTGCTCAGTCATGAGTATCAAATATTTACTTTAAACAGCAAGGACAAAGTTACCGCTGTACCTATCTACCCGTGGCAACCACTGTCATTCTTAAATTGGTACTGCACTTCAGATGATGTAGCATGCTACCTGAAATTTAAGTAAGAGATAAATAGGTATAAATTTATCCAAAATGGCCCTTATACCTTTCCAAAGGGGAAAAACATCTATCTATCAAAAGTTACGGACATGCACTTGGAGGTTCAGGTTCTTCCATGAAATATTAAATTGGATATACCATATAACAGATCCATTCGCTAAGGTAACAAGATCAATATTCTTCTGTAAGAGATTATATCGTAGACAATGGAGACACAACACGTAATTTTCACTTTGGCTTTACGATACTATTATTACTGCTGAGGCAAAATCAATGATATCATTTGCATGGTTGTAGGGTATACTTCAACCCATCTCAAAACACTTTTTAAGTTACTAAAAATAGAATATAAGTAACATATTATATTTATTCGTATCATTATATATTATTTATAATATGTTAGTATTTATATTAACATATATAAATAAACATGTATATTACATAAACATATAATATTAGCATATAATATCTTATATTAACATATATAAACAAATGTTTACTGTTATTATACGTTATTTACTAAAATACATATATATAATATATATATGTAAAGTAGAAAGATCATAAAAAATTCGATCTTGAGATTTTGATGTTATTGCATGTTTTGAAATCGGCAGTCCTTTTTTGACGTTTTTAAGATGATATGTGTGTGTGTGTGTGTGCTTTTTTGTTTTTCTTTTAAACATGCGTTATTTGCAACATGCTTCACAGAAGTATTGCATGTTTCCTTTGGTAACATAATAAACATATCTTCAATTAAGAAATCTTGATGTTGAGTATTTGACCGGATATCATTCTTTTATACAACACTGAAGCAAGATGCAGATAATATTATAAGAATAATGCAGACTCCGTGTCGATGAAGTTCGTGAACGTTTGATTACTTGCCATGTGAATGCAAGGATATTGCCTTAATGAGTTTACAAATTTTCATAAAACATACATTAAAGCAACAAAACTGAGAGATACTTCTCTGAAAACAACTATG
Organism: Hermatobates lingyangjiaoensis; assembly: GCA_026182355.1. Lineage (NCBI taxonomy): Eukaryota > Metazoa > Arthropoda > Insecta > Hemiptera > Hermatobatidae > Hermatobates > Hermatobates lingyangjiaoensis. Next base: position 1,781,290 of record JAPFBL010001924.1, on the reverse strand, counting down.
AAGTCCATTAAAGAATTTAAGATCTGAAGTTAATTTTAGAAAGGAGAGGAATATAATAGTGATTCGCTGTGTGATGTCCGATGTCAGAATAATAATATTTCTGATTTTTCTAAATCAACGATTACAAATATGTAATTTCTAAATAGTCACATTAGAATCAATGAAATCATTGAACTAATCTACTATGATTTTAATAATATTTACAATAGCGTTTGATATTACGTGTACACTATAGAAACATTATAACAGAAACAAAACTCAATTGGTTTCTGAGGAGTTAGTTATTTGTTTACTTATAGTAAAGTTGAGGATAGGCCACTATTTCATTGCAATTTTACAGTAATAATTAAAAAAAAGTTGCTTTTTTTTAAATTAAAGCTTTAATTATTTAAAACATATATATAGAAACCAATTTTTTTTAAATCACCACTATGTTAAGTGGACTACATGCACAAAGGAAATAGCCATCGATATCCAAGTACTTTGTGCTTAATCAAACAGAAGCAAATATTTATTTTATTTCCTGCTTTTGAAAATTAGGCAATCATTATCTCAACCAAAATAATTAGGTTGGGCCACAAAAATAAAAGTCACCTGGTAAGAAGTGCATTTACGCGTGCAAAGTTGGTACCACAGTGATATTGAAAGATTGAAAAGATTAAAAAATATATATTTTAACTTACAAATGTGTCATTCAATAACTTTTTCTAATAATGCTTTCATATTACTAAGAAGAAGATGACTAATAAGAAAAATGTGCATTTTCTTAGTCACTACATTAGTACATAGAATCAGAAGCAGTCTTTGCAATGTAACCTGTTTAGCAACTCATCTCTGACGATTTTGAATGAAAACATCTCCCTATCAATAAGCAACATGTGAATAACTACTAAGTCATTATGTTAGAGCAGTATGGCTTATAGTGAAAATTTTTACATATAATTACAGATATACCACTATTATACTTGTTTAGTCATTCTACCCATGTCAAATAAAAACCAATTGAATTAAAAACATTAACTGAAAAAGATACCTGAAGGAGGTGAATGTGGGAGGCAGGAGGCTGGAGGGCATTGGGCGGCATCGATCTGCCGCCTCCAACCGCCCCCAGTCAACCCCCACCCCCCACAAACTGCTTCCTTCCATGGCCACAAACTCGTCAACTGACATTCAATATTTAAAACAACCACCCACCTTTTCCTTCAGAGACTATCTAATTTCATAATCCATTATTAAGGGTTCATTTTAATTTCTATGGATTAAATATAAAAATATAGTACCTGATAATTACGATGGGTTGATAAAATTATGTTTAAAATATATAAATCAATCAATCATTATGATTTAAATATAATCCAATCAAGTTCTTACCTTTTTGGAACGAATACTTTACAGTAATTCTTATCAATGCTCTGTGAACTTTATACATGATTGATTGTTGCTAATGTAGGATCACTTTAACACTATATTATTAAATAAAGAAAGTAATATAAAAAATGATATATTTTTTTTACAACAATAAATGTGTGGAATTTCATTAAGAAACCAAGAAAAAAATTGTTATTTATAGAAACATTTCTTTTTGTTTATTATTAAGGTAAATAGATTTCTTAACAATTATTTGTTAAGAATCCGAGACTTCTTTGTAGTAGGAAAAAAACTAGTATTAAAGCACTAAATATTTAACTTTAGTTACATTTATTTAAATATATCATTTACTTTCTTATTACGCTGGGCTATTAATAACAACATATCACATATTTATTAAACACAATCTTTGTCATATAAATGTACATATACAATTCGAAGACATCTTCTCAGTGATGCATGAAACTTTTCCTATAATGGGTTTTTCAGTACACATGGAAGAAAGTTAGTACAAGGAGTTTGTTTAAATACTATTACCTATATATTAATAAAGTATTGGAACTCCGAGAGGTAAATAATTTAAAAATTATTGAGGACTATTATTACAGCAGTGAGTAAAATGTACTACGAATGAGTGCTATCGGCATTGATTTGATCAAATATCTCAAAACCATTTACAAATAAGCAACAAGTTACATTAACGATTCCTGTAGAAAACACATTATGAAAAACCTTAGTTGATTTTTAAAGTGTAATGGACTTAATTACAGTAGTTCTTAATATGAACAATACAGTTACTCATCAGGCCGTTTCTATATTTTATCTTGTCAGTCCATCTTAATACTGTAGTAGAGATTACATGCTTGTCTCTCATATTGCCAAGCTGCTAAACCTCCTTGGCTTACCAGTAATATCGTAAAAATACTCGATCTTCAGTCTTATACATTCTCACCTTCCACAGTATCGCCCCTTCCCTTTTTCCAGAATATACTCATCACGTCCTACATCCGTCCATATCTCCCACCCAATCATTAACTTATACAATGCATTGTCTTCTATAGCAATTTTGCTAAAAAAAACTATACAGCTTACTCTTCTGTATTGGGCTTTTTGATCCTCAATATCACTGCGATCTATCAAACAGTGTTTGAGAGCCACTTTTGCATTCAATCTTAAACCGTAATTGTTAAATTTATATAGAAAAAAACGTACTACTCCTGAAGCCAAATAATGAATCTGCAATTTAATAATATAGCTTCTATATATATATATATATATATATATATAATATATATATATATATATATATTTATTATCAATGATCAAACCACAATAAGAAAATGGGAAAACAAGACTAAGATCTTTCAACCGTAACAAGCGGTCTTCGTCATGTTTTGTTCATATTAACATTAAAGGCTTTTTGAGCTGGGTTTTTGACTCTGACGAAGACCACTTGTTACGGTTGAAAGATCTTAGTCTTGTTTTCCCATTTTCTTATTGTGGTTTGATCATTGATTGTTATTTCACGTGTTTATGTGAAATCTTTATATATATGAACATATATATAGCTTATCTAAAAAATAAGCTTTAAAAAACTCACTTCATTTTTAAATGAATGTCCGTTAGATGGAAAACATCAGAGTAATTATGGTGAACTGTTATTTATACTTTAGAAACACAGTTATGAGTAGATTTTTAAATTTAACATTAACTACTTCAAAACTTAAAACATTTAACAAGATTTGTTTACACACTGATGTACCTACCCTCAAACATGTGAAAATAAAAGTGTGTGTGTGTGTGTGCGTGTGTGTGTGTGTGTGTGTGTGTGTGTGTATGCGTGTCTGTGTGTCGCGTTGTGTGTACAGTACCTGTATCCTGAATAAAATTTAGAAATCTAATTCAACGTTAATAAAATTGGATGCCTCACTTAATTAAATCAGTATATATACGGTGTCCAATGCCCTTTGGAATTAAAAATTAGGAATATTAAATAAAAATGTTGTTATTGACTACGAATTTATATTTATGTTAACATTAAATTCGATTTTAACATTAAAATCGAGGGCAAACAAACCCCATTATCATGGAGAAATGTTTACTTCGGGTAAAAGAATATCTCCATGACAGCATCTGGTTTTATTGTATGATAATAGTACTGAACTAAGGGATGTTGCTATTGAAATAGCACAAATCAAAACCTCAGATTTGCATTTTGATTGATATGCATACTATCATTTATTAGAAGCCTCTAATGTTAATATGAACAAAAATACATTCTCTAGACATTGAAAAGGTGTGCATTGTTATGCCGATAGGAAAGTTATCGGAAAAAAAGAGAGAATTTGCCCTAAACTAGAAGTGAGTTATGATGAGTGGGTTGACCAACAATCACCCATAACAGTGGTGTTTAAGGGAATCATAAGTTATAAACAACACAAACAGCTTTGGTTACAGTAACCAGTTAACATAAAATATATTTAAGTTAACTTCATATTTTCATTAATCGTTTTTTTGTGCAATCTGTCTTATTTGTTTCCTTTACAGTGTATTTTATTTTATTTTCCAATGAGTTGAAGACATATTAAAAAACAACGGGTCAATTTTTGTTAAATTTACCGTTGTAGAACATAACGCAATAATCTTTTAACATTCAGAATATGCTGTTTTACTTATTAGCGAACATCTACCTTATGGAATTTCAAGTTAAACGATGAATACAATAATGATATTGATTTAAGAATAGCCAGAAGTATACTTTCTTAACTTTTATTTTAACTGTTTAGATAACATCATAGAAGAAATAATTTATTTATGAGGCGCTGAATTCTGATTTCCTCAATCTATCAAGCAGTGGTCTCTAAACCACTTTATACGAATAAACATCACCTTTATCCATAGCGTACTTACATTTCAAACAATGGTTTAAGTCAACAAGATTCAGTTTCCATCACTCGTCTAACTAGCCATAAATTATATTCTAAAAGTAAATGATATATCATTTAAAAATGTCTCATAAAAAAGAAACCACCGTTGGTTCAACAACGTCAGTGTTAAACAAAGAAAGTTTGAAATATTGATAGAAATGCTGTAATTAGCTAATTCATTGAGTAGGAATAGCAGTTGTATAAGCAAGTACCTTGTTTGAAGCGTAGCCACGGAGGTAGGCAACATTGGTAAAGTTAAAGTGCAGTATCGGACTATCCTATGTTAAAATGACAATATAGAACAAACAAAGTTTTAAAAAAAATAGTTATATTAAACTAAATCAATATACAGCTGTATAGGTACCTAGAACGAGGCGTCACCATGAAGCTAGCAGAAGGCACTGGGCAGGGTAAGCGGCAGGACCCACCGATCTGTCACTGCCCAGATTTATTACCAGCCCTACAAAGAACCCTCCACCTGGGTTTGCCCTTCCACTCATGCCAGAACTTCCCTCCTTCCGACCATGCCTATATACTCTTACTTTCATCAACACATTTCAGTTTGACTAAACCCGCCTTTGTTTTTTCATCTTATAAAGTTTAGCAGAGTTCTACTTCTAGTAAAATCTTGTTTGAAAGTGTTTTATTTCTGAATTATAGCTTACTATGAGTTATTTCCTTTATATTTTGATTGTGTTATATTAGGACTAATGAAGTGTAAAGTTTTCTCCGAGAGCATTTGATCATTTGCAGTAATTCAAGGTAACCACTGCTAATAAAAATATCTTGTTTGTACAGTTGAAATTGCTTATAATTAAACTGAATTGTTTTAATTTTATATTATGTACTACATATCAGGCAATTTAACAATACGTGATAATAATATAGATTACATGTTATGAGTGATAGCTTACATTATGTTTGATATCTATATACAAGTAATGTTACCGGCATAATTATGCATTAAAATAAAAAAAAAACAATAGATTAAACTTCATTTTTGTTAATACTTTTTTTGTTATTTTACAACTCTAAATATGAACTAAATCTAAATAAGGAGGTTTATATTTTGACAGATTTAAAATTATTTAAAGGTATCTTCCTCAACCTTAATTAAATTTTACTCTCTGAATGTTTTAATTATCGAAATAGATATGTCGATAATTAAATAAGTCTTAATAATTCAGGGTTGGGAGTTCAGGTAATTTTTTCTCTAATAATTGAACTGTTGGTGTTTGCAGTTGTTAAATGTTTTAATTTTCCGTTGATTACAGAAATTTATGTGTTATTAAGTGTGTATTATAGCCATTAAAACATTAAATCAACAGCTTTTAGTGTTCATTTAGTTGTTAGTTAACGGTTATTTCGGATGGATTGCACAACTGAAAAAAAAAACAAAATTTTCTTTTATCAAAGGCATTTAAAGAAAGAATATATTAGTTCTTTACCTATTTTTTTTCAAATATTGTTTCATGTGATATTTTGGAGTTAAAATTACAATCTGTAAAGTACAAACAATATTTTTTAAAATGTATTGTGTAATTTATTAGAATGCTAATTTGGATTAGATCATATGTGATATTCAAGAAAATATCGCATTTTCCAGTGGTATTACCACTTATTAAAAAAGTTCTCACCAACCATAGCAATAATATTGAAGGGGGATAAAGCAATATTGTCCTGTTTGTTTGTACACAACATTCTTAAAACGGTAATGTTATGATCTTGCGTATAACCTTCAATGTTTTATTAAATACTAATCATTACCTCAACACAGTTCAGTAAACTATCCATAATGAATCCACATACCCCTATCTTGAATGCATTCGCAAGTTTATCTCAATATTTTTAATAACACTATAATATAATACAACGAGACATGAACATTTTTTTCCAATGTTTTCCTTCTAAATTCCTACTATTACAGTGGACTATCTATTCAGATAATTACAGCAGTTTTTAGTGGAAAGACAAATGATTCATTGGTCATGTAACATTGTTAGAGTGGTGCATATACTGAAGAGAAAAAGATGTCACAATAACCACGTCAAATGAAAATCAATGTTAAAACGACAGTAAGAAATCGGTAAAAATGACCATGACATTTCAACCAAAACAAACGGTCTTCCTCACAGTCCAACAGATATTATAACAAGTGATGTAAAGACTTCTGGTGTAGGCTTGAGAAGAGTGGATAGATAAAGAGGTATTTAAAGAGCGTTAAGTGCAGGAAAGAGAACAAGAACTGGGAAGAGAAGTCAAGGTAAACAAAGGAGTTCAGAAAGAAATAAGTAACTATCTGGCCGCTATCAACCGTCGTCGATAAAGCTATAGCTTTTGTCGTAATATTTCATAACAATACCAATTTTTCATGTGTAATCATTTTTACATGTCCAATTTAAATCATGATTTTCATTAGTTATATGCAAGAATAAGATGTAAATTTATTTTCCTCTAGTTATGTTGTATTGGTGTTATTTGACAGTATTTCTGACGATTTACCAATTTGACTAATATAAATTATATGACAATTACACGAGATTTTATAAATACCGCTTCACTTCAGTCCCTGGGAGAGTTTTTAAAGATATAACATATTGCTTTCGTTATAAAGATTGGAAACAATCGTAATAAAATCAAGATTTCAAGCAAGCGTAGGAAGTGGGTCTAATGACATATGATATTGTAAAACTGGTGCGTTCTGACGTTGAACGGTTCTCTTAAACCATCAAAGGAGTTTTTTTTAGCACTCTTTAAAGCTTTGCCGATATAATAAGAAGAGTATTTTCATTAAAGTGCAATAGAAATAATGTTATTAATTTTATCATTAAAGAATTCATGGAAAAACCTTTAACGCTCTCAAAAACATGTGCCTAAATATAGATATTTTAAATATCTTGGATGAAAGGAATAAAAATGGACATTGCCAAGTACATTTGTATATTATCTATATAGAGCAAAACCTAGGATTTGAGGTAATACTTAATAAGGGTAAGTTACAATTACAAAGGCATCTTTATTCATAGATATAAACTCAAGAGATTGTAGTCGTGAGGAACTAGGAATTTAAGAAACTTATGGAATCGTAAAAACTAAGACTCACTTTAACAATTGTTTTCTTCACTCATTGTAACTCTTCAAATAATACAAAATATTGATCGTGTTCTGTATCTAATGATATAATACCATATCTACCAACTTGATTGTTTAAACCATTCTCTTCCCCGTCTCACATAAATGTATCTGGAGCTCCAAATTTAGCAAGTTATATGCTCATTCATTTATGTTATATGCAGCCGTTATCAAGGGATTCTGCTAATTTGTTGAATTCTGTTGGCAACCCAATTTCCAGATATTGTTTTGAATGGATTGATGAAAGTAGATAACCTGATGCATAGAGCACTTGTCGCACAGCACATTGCTGTCAGAATCCGTCAGATGTGGTTATGAGATCGTCAGCCGTATAGGCACATGCTGAGATCCGTGGGGCCATCTCAATACGTCCTCTTCCATCGTCCTTCTTAATGTATAAGGGGATAACAATGCATTCACAATGACTTCTTTTTAAAGAATTGTGTTTCTTGCAATGACTTCACTTCGTCTTCTCACTTGAACACTTTGAACACTCCGTTATAAATGCACATTCCCTTGTTCTTTAATGTTTATGTGCATTATCATATCACATTTTTTTTAATAATAATTGATAAGAGTATAATAATTAATGAACTATGCAGAGGATAATTCTGGTGTAGGCAGGCTTAAATTAGTAAAAACTGGAAAGATATATGCTAAACTAAGAGTTACCAGTCTAGAAACGTGTATTCGGGTAACAAAGACTGTATGAGAGTTAGGTGAGCCCAAGAAATTTGGGGACGAGAAAAGAGATAAAAACGGAGTTTTAAAAACAAAAATAGTAAACTAGTTTATCTCACATGGCAGAAAATACTTGTCGCCCAGTATACTGGTGGCACAAAATATGGGTGACAGAACGCATTTCCTCTTCAACTGGCAGTTACAACAGTATTCCTCCAGAACTGGTTACAACAGTACCAGGAATGAACCTAAATGTTCACAATTGAATTAATAAATATGATGGAAGCAAATGCACTTCATCAAAGTATTTCTTAACGTGTGTGAAGACAGCCCTTGATACCCTTCCACATAGATAATTTTTAGTAAAGTAGAAGTATGCATTTCTTTACAAATACTTAGTCTCAAAATTCAGAATAATTCAATTTATTTCATGTTTTATAATTTGATCTAGTTAAAGAATCTCATCAACTAAAAAATCAAACAACCTCTTTCGGTAAATTAAGTCAACTGAAAGCTAGGGAGAGGAAATAAATTGCGGTGGTTAAAAAAAAAAATGAAGAAACCCTGTACAAAACAAGTGTAGGGAAACCCTCTATCTCAGTTTTGTTTTTCTATTTTTAGACATCAATGCCATTTAATGGCTACAAGAAAAAACCGGCTGTGAACAAGGTCTTTTTCTGCTTAAAAACCCTGTATTTATAATACCAAAGCTACTTAAAAAGTTTAAGTATTCTCCTATTTTGCAGTCAGGTCGTGCAACAACTTTCTGAGTAAAGCAAATTGAAGGTCTGTTCATTTATTACTTCTTTTTATAAAATACTTAACCTTAAAATATTTAATAATAAAAGATAATGAATTTAATGAATAAATAAGTTAATATCAAAAATATCTCTTATGTATTATAATAATAAAAAGTAGTACAATAGTATTAATAAAAAATGTTGACGAGTTTGAATAAATATATTGCACTAGCGCTTTGCAAGCTTATGTCTCTACGTCGTATTAGAGCTTGATACTACAAAGCCTTCATGAGTAACCAAATAGAGTAAAATTACTGTGGTACTTCTTCTTCTATTTAAATATATTAAAACTCCTTTACAAATGTCTTCATTAAGAGAAATCTGAAGTGGTCTACACTCAGTTTTCATCTTCATGCTTGATAGAATTCATATTCAATACTTGTATAAAAACATTATAATACACTATAATAACAGATTTATGAATAATTCATGTTATTGCAGAATATTTAAAAAAAAAAACATTAGAACTGTTAGAAATTAGATAATTCTTATTTTTCTCTATATTTGTGTCGTACCAATTATAATGCATAAGTTGTATTTTTCTTTTTCAGAACATCTACCTAATGTAGACTAGAATCATTGTACGAATGAATTCTCTTCAATAATATGTATTTTAAAACTGGAAAGACAGACAAACAGTGAGTAGATGAACTCTCTCCAAGAATGGCATGTACAAATTAAATAACATCCTGAAGCGACACCCCACATATTTTTAAACGATTACATTTAATTTAAGTCAGTTAGATATATTACTAACGAAAAAAAGCTAATAAATACTCAATTTATTGCAAATTTTTTGTACAGGCATTGATAATTATAGATTACATTTTTTACAGTACCAAAAAATCGGCAACCCCGATTATAAAAATAATAAATTTAATTCCTAAATCATTTCTAAAATGGCTTCTACACACTGTGAACCTATGATGAAAATGAAATTGGCTTGATTATTAGGCACAATTGAACGCTTGGACGGTATGTCGCAGCGGATGACTGTGATTTAGTAATGAAACGTAACTTAAGATGAGCAATCATTTCAATTCTATGATAAGCAATTTAAAATATCAATCATAAGAAATTGTGATCAAAAAGTTAAATATGTATTCTCATTAAAATACGTTATTAGTCATATTATTGAATAGAATGAAACAGATAAATATATGTAATGGGTTAGAAATAAATAGCTATAATTTGAATTATAATTTAGCTCCTAGAAGACGTAGTGCTACTCCGACCCTTAAAAAAAAATAATAATAAAAATAATAATAATTATTATTATTATCATTATTATTATTTTGATTTGTTTTAGTCATTATTTTAAAGAAATTATACGAATATGAAATATATTATCAGAAGCTGTTATACACAATTATTACACGTGGTTTTTACGTATTACAGTACATATCATTTTAAATTATATTATTCGTTTGGCAATTTTAGTTTATTTAATTATCTTCAAATATGAAGTAATTCACTTGATTATAGATTATTATTCTTATATATACTTTTTTTTATATTACTTATATTGAAGACTAGGGATTTTAATGGAATTAAGATAAAGAAATCCCCATTAGAGTGCTACCATTATGATTCATAGTTCCCCTTTTTAGAGTTATATCCGAGGAATATCCAATTCAAAATGTCAATTCCTTGCAATAATGAGAAAAAAATAGGAGAAAATTAGAACATTTTTTTTTTTATGTAATGAATAATAAAATATCTTCACAAGATTTAAAATTAGTCAAAAACAATCGGTTAAGTTCCACACCAAGAACTATTGCTCTGTGTAATTATTTAAAGACTTTGATGGTACGACATGTGGGTGATTACAAAAGTTTAGATTGACACCCATGCATGCGCGTCCTGAAAATATAAAAAATAGATTCAGGAGACATCACAACGTATAGCACCCCCCACCCCCCACCCCCCAAAATATCAAATCCCTCCCAATAGACATTTATCAATATAATAAAATACTTTTAAATATTCTATGAATTCTGCCATTAAAAACAAAGGTTTAATTAGTTTTGCTGTATATGTCAGCAAAGGATAGGGATGTCGATTTTTGGTCCATCATTATAAAGCTACTACTAATATGAGAAAATTCAATTTTAAATTAAAATAATTACTAATAGTCTGTTGTTCGTTCTTTCTTCACGTACTACATATATAATTAATTGTCAATTACTAAAAATAATTAACCTGAAAAATCAGCAATCTAATTAATAATAATTAAAATAATTAATATTATTCATTTCACTAATCTGGTTACTGTATTTCAACATAGTCTAAGAAATGGGATAGTTATCTTTCCTTATGGTACTTGCTTATGCCGCAACTATTTATACTCTATTGAGTTGAATGTAGCATTTCTATCAATCTTTCAAACTTTGGTTAAAACTGACTTTGTTGAATCTACTGTTTGTTTCTTTTACGTGACAGTTCATTTCTTCTATAAGATATTACTTTAACAATATAATTTATTTTAGAATACAATTTATGACTAACAAGTTACAAAATATATTAAATATATGTACACTATCGATAAGGATAAAGTCTATAGCATAGACTAGCATCATGTTTTGAGACCACGTAAACTGGCATCATACCCTGCCCAGTGCCTTCTGCTAGCTTCATGGTGACGCCTCGTTCTAGGAACCTATACAGCTGTATATTGATTTAGTTTAATATAACTATTTTTTTTTTAAACTTTGTTTGTTCTATATTGTCATTTTAACATAGGATAGTCCGATACTGCACTTTAACTTTACCAATGTTGCCTACCTCCGTGGCTACGCTTCATACAAGGTACTTGCTTATACAGCTGCTATTCCTACTCAATGAATTAGCTAATTACAGCATTTACTTTCTTTGTTTAACACTGACGTTGTTGAACCTACGGTGGTTTCTTTTTTATGAGACAGTTAATTTTCTCTACAAGAAATAAATATCATTTACTTTTAGAATATAATTTATGGCTAGTTAGACGAGTGATAAAAACTGAATCTTGTTGACTTAAACCATTGTTTGAAATGGAAGTACACTATGGATAAAGGTGATGTTTATTCGTATAAAGTGGTTTAGAGACCACTGCTTGATAGATTGAGGAAATCAGAATTCAGCGCCTCATAAATATATCATTTCTTCTATGATGTTATCTAAACAGTTAAAATAAAAGTTAAGAAAGTATACTTCTGGCTATTCTTAAATCAATATCATTATTGTATTCATCGGTTAACTTGAAATTCCATAAGGTAGATGTTAGCTAATAAGTAAAACAGCATATTCTTAATGTTAAAAGATTATTGCATTATGTTCTACAACGGTAAATTTAACAAAAATTGACCCATTGTTTTTTAATATGTCTTTAACTCATTGGAAAATAAAATAAAATACACAGTAAAGGAAACAAATAAGACAGATTGCACAAAAAAACGATTTATGAACATATGAAGTTAACTTAAATATTTTTTATGTTAACTGGTTACTGTAACCAAAGCTGTTTGTGTTGTTTATAACTTATGATTCCCTTAAACACCACTGTTATGGGTGATTGTTGGTCAACCCACTCATCATAACTCACTTCTAGTTTAGGGCAAATTCTCTCTTTTTTTCCGATAACTTTCCTATCGGCATAACAATGCACACCTTTTCACTGTCTAGAGAATGTATTTTTGTTCATATTAACATTAGAGGCTTCTAATAAATGATAGTATGCATATCACTCAAAATGCAAATCTGAGGTTTTGATTTGTGCTATTTCCATAGCAACATCCCTTAGTTCAGTACTATTATCATACAATAAAACCAGATGCTGTCATGGAGATATTCTTTTACCCGAAGTAAACATTTCTCCATGATAACGGGGTTTGTTTGCCCTCAGTAAAAACATTAAGTTTTTTTTTTGCTTTCACACGTCCTTGTTTCATTGATTTCTATTTTCATTTCTGCAGGAGGTGATTTGCATACTCCCAGAATTTAATGTTAACATAAGTATATATTCTTAGTCAATAACAACAATTTCATTTAATATTCCTGATTCATAATTCCAAATGGCATTGGTGACCGTATTTTTACTGATTTAACTAAGTTAGGCATCCAATTTTATTTACGTTGAATTGCAAAAAATAGACAAAGTTAAACAATATAGACGATGTAGCTGTTCATTTGTACAACACATGAGAGATGTTTGGTACTCTTCATACAACCATACAAAACAATGTAATTATACAATTTCTACATTTTCATTTTGACACAAAGGGAAGGTAATTTGAATTTTTACAGTTCTTATGCCACTGTCTTCATTCTCTTATATTATCTTTATTCTTATCTTTATTTTCTAGTACAATTTTTTTATCAAAACTGTTCTAAATGAAAAAAAAATTAATAATCAATGCATCAAAAAATGGTTTCTAACTTCGATAGCTAGTTTTTTCAATTAGCATAAAGTATTAACTGATAAGATTCAGGTCTTTTTTTCTCATATGGCTTATTCTGTTATAAATGTTATGCAAACAATACTATAATATGTAATTTTGAAATATTTTTCTTACGAGAAAAATGGGTATAAATTTTTTCCAAAAAAATAGCAAAATAAAGACAACAATATTTCGACGATATAGCTGTTCATTTGAACAATATGCCAGAAATGTTTGTTACTCTTCATACAACAATACAAAACAATGTAATTATACAAATTCCAGATTTTTATTTTAACACACAGGGAAGGTCATTTGAATTTTTAAAGTTCTTATGCTACTCTCTTTATTCTTTTATATTGTCTTTATTTGCTCGTTTAATTTTATTGTCAAAACTGTTATAAATGAAAAAAAATTAATAATCAATGCACTAAAAAAAATATAATTTTAGAATGAATTATTTTGACGAAAAAAAATTAATGGGTAATTATTTCATATCTGCTATTAATTAGAACTTAATGAGAATTCAGTTAGAATGAACATATGAAACCTAAGAAAACCAAATGGTGATACAAACACACAATTATGAATTCACATCTTGAAATTATACTAAGTTCTAAGAAAAGATATTTTTTTTTTAAATCCTTTAGAGTTTTGTTGTAACAATCTGTTCCTTTTGACAAAAAACAGTCATTTAGAAAAAAATGACATGTTATATGAATATATATATATGAAAATGAAACGGTCAAAGATGGCTATAAGTTACAATTATAAGACTAATAATAAAGAATACTTACAACAGAAAGGAAAGAATTCTTGTCCAAGCAAGTGCCGACAAGGTATGAGATGGAGCGCGAAGCGAATTCTAGTGCCACTCGCTTAAACTTACTTCCCAATAGTTCAGCGGTTTTACAGAGGAGAGCATAAATGCGTGTCCCTTCATAAATATCTCTCCTTTTCCATATTCCGGAAATGTATTTGCATTGTAATTATTTATATTGTATTCAAACATGCTATTCATATATAATTCAATAGGTTTAATAAAATAATCATAATATATCTTAATAATTAATTTTTAACATATATTTATTACAAACTTTAAAGAATTTTAAATTTATAGTAATAATAATATTAATAAAATAGTTAGAACTATTACAAAATTAATGCGTACTATTAATTTTGTATTAATTATTATATCCACATAATTTAACGTATATTATAGTCTATAATACAAATATTGCAAATTATTAAAAAATATCCATTTAAAATAAATAAAAAAAGTACTTCCTCTTTTTAGAGTGAAGTTACGAATCCACGATTTACAATTGTAACACTATTTCGTCCAAATTGGTCCAATGTTATTTGTTTAATTCATTATGATTATTTTTTTATATTAGAGTTTGGAGAATGAAAATGAACAAGAAAATATAGAGAAACATTTTAATTTAAAAAAATGTGTACACAATAAGATGTATATCCATCGGTTGGGATATACAAAAACAAGGGGTAACTGGACCAATCATTATATGTACTGACATTTATATCAAAAATGATAATTGTCAGCTTGTTTTACAAAACAAAAAGGTCTCCAAGAGAGATAAAAGGTAAAGAAAAAATAATAAAAGGAAACATTAATAATTTGACCTATATGTTGGTTGAATGCCATTCACAGATTATTTTACACAGGGCCTCGAAGTGAACACAAATTATGACCTATATTGAGTGCTCTCTGATTTCAATAAAAGTGCTATAGTCTGAAATAATGACAGATCATAAATTAATAATGAAAAGAGTATGAATAATTTGATTTGTATGTCAGTACTTTCAAGAGAGAGTTAGTAAACAATTTAAAAATTTTTCGAAACATACAAATATTTTGGAATGTCGAGTGCTTTTACAGAACACATTTCAGCGTTCACAGGAATGGAACTGAAAATTAAATCAAGAAGAAGGCACTTAAAAGTTTGCAAGGAACAACCAGGACTTATTTGGTCTAAATATCTCATTTCAATTGAGCTTAGATAAAGAAAAAATACTGTATTTTCAAAGGGAAAATTTAAAAATTTGTATGGTACATTTATCAGAAATTCGAGTACTTAACCACTATGAATGAAAGGTGTATTTGACGTATTAGGAAGAATGCTGACTCTCTGTTTAGATGAGAAGATTTCACATAAACACGTGAAATTACAATCAATGATCAAACCACAATAAGAAATAGGAAGACAAGACTATGATCTTTCAACCCTAACAAGCAGTCTTCGTCAGAGTCAAAAACCCAATTGATTTTTGTTATATATATATAAATATAAATATTTCACATAAACACGTGAAACATTGACCAATGATCAAACCACAATAAGAAATGGGAAAACAAGACTAAGATCTTTCAACTGTAACAAGCGGTTACGGTTTTTACGGTATCTTACACCCTTTTAAAATACCACTCTTCCCTCCCACTCTTCTCCACCCCTCACCAGATGTTTCCTGCATCTAGTGTTTCAGTTGGGTTTTTGACTCTGACGTAGACCGCTTGTTATGGTTGAAAGATCTTAGTCCTGTTTTCTTATTTCTTATTGTGGTTTGAACATTGATTAGAAGAGGTAAAAACATTTAATTTATTATATCTGAATGCGAGCCAATGGCATAGTAAAGAATAAAGTTTTCTATGAAGTCATACCTGAAACTATAGAAGTATGGGATACTTCTTTATGTTGGTTTATAAATGTCATTAAATAACTGAAAATCTGAACTGAATTTAGTTACAACAATGCAATTTAAAATATGGACGGTATGACCGTGAAGTTGGGAGTCTGATGAAATTCAGGTTCGCAGTTTTATAATTTCAATAATATGTCAAATTTATCAACGATCTCAAACTAATTATAAGTGATACAATTTTTGTAGCCACATGAAAACAAATAATATATTATGACATAACAAATATGTACAAACGCATAAAGATAAAATTATGTGTCAGTTTGGTGGTGGAGGAGTTTACTATTATGTTTTACTTATAGTAAAGGGATCAGGTAAAATAAATGTGCTGTTTCATGGATTAAAAAAGAAATGAGAAATGTTGTACTGTGTTAATATAATCCGTAGAAAGCATCAAATTTTTAAATGTAAAAAAAAAATGCTAATCAAACATATATTCTATTATCCTTTCCAGTTTTGATTGATCGTTCACTTACAAAGTGTAGTAATCAAAATACATGTTGCAACCTTGAACAAGAAGTAATGTAAGATTTATATTTCTTTAGTAATAATTGAAAAAGGTACATTTTCGTTGTTTATCACAAAGGGTATACTAATTTACATCTACTTTTTCGGTGATTCAATCAACTTGAAATGTCGATATGTTCTGAAATTCATTAAATTAATACTAATAGGTAAGTTTATTATTCCAGAAACTTTGTCATGGATTACTAAAGTCGAATGAAAGAAAATAATATAGCAATCACTGGACTTAATACAGCTATAAACTATGACTGATAGAGTTCCTCCCCTACTAAATAAAGCAGACGTTTTAGCCTTAATGAACATCACAGAGGTCACCAGGAAAATGATCTCATACTTTTCCTTCAGCATGGGTAAGTTTTAATGGGAAGAGGGTAAGTCTTCCTCTTGGATATTCTTTTCAAGGAAAAAATATTCAATATTATTAAGTACAAAATAGAAATTCCTTTTTCTGAGATACAATTTACAAAAAAGTTAATACAATGGAACATTAATTAATGTTGTCAAATAGACTACCGAATAGAATATTCTATACAAGCGTCAAAGTGATAACAAACGGACTCTTCGATTGTGAGTTTTCCTTTTTCAATGAAATAGCTCTGGTTTTGATGGATCAAAAATTAATAGTGCAACCAGTGAAATAAGTTCACTCACTTCATTCACAGGAGAGTACAGAGGCTCCAGCCTTTTTCTGCCATACACCTTAGTATTCGTAAGGATGGAGTTGAGAAATACGTGAAAAAGAAAATAGATAAAATCGTGGATAAAAAATAAAAAAAATCATTCCAAAGAAACCAAATTTTTGAAAATTAAAAAACTACATATTATCTATTTAAGTATTGTACGCATCATTCTTTTAACACCACTTGAGAAAGCTGCAAGTGATGTAATGGTAATAATGCGGACTCTGTATCGATGCAGCTTTTGAATGTTTAGCACATTATATATGAATGCAAGGAAATTGTCTTTATGAGGTTAAAGACTTTTGGAAATCATACTTAAAACTTATAAAAGTGAGAGATACTTTTCTGAGGACAATTATGAAGTTCATTAAAGAGCTTGAAATTTAAAGCTGATTTTAGAAAGAAGAGAATGAAATACAATAGGAAAATAAGTTCGCTCGGAAACAGCTCAACTTAAAAATTTCCCGTTAAGTTATATGTTGGCAAAGGTCATCAAATATGAATTCAGTGGATGTGGAAATTTGTAAATCTGAAAATTTAAATGTTTAATTCTTTCAATCATTACTTTCTCTTATAGAGACAACGAAAAGAAAGAAATGGACATTTTTATGCCAAGAAGCGAAATTAATGCTATAAATTTATTCGTTCTAAAACTATTACACAATGACTATAAAACATACTATCTTCATAGTCAAACATGAATCAAAATTGAAACATTTTTACACAAAGGTTAGCTTTTCCACTGGACTCCCCTTACATAAAGGTATCATCGAAAAATATCCAAAAACTGCGCCTCAAAATGTGTGAATCATTCTAAACATAACAATAATAACTTTTCATGATTCCTATACTTTACTTTTAGTACAAGTAGCAATGTAGAATTTACATTGGAATAATGATAAAATTAAATATAAACATCTGATATAAATTATTAATAAATGACTTCATTTTCTTTTTTCTGTTGTTGCTTTTCAAAATGGTAATGTTTTGTCACACTTTATTCCATTAGCTGCTTATCTCGTGCTATAGCTGATCTAGTGTTTATCGTACCTCTTTTCACCATTCCAGTTCGATCTCTGTACTTTCGTTGTCTTAGACTGAAGGTTGCTTGGTTTCATGTCTCTGGTTTTTTTTTTCAATGAAATTCAGGTGTGAAAGTTTCCTGGGCATGAAAAAATTCTTGCTCTGGTATCATCAGAGGTAGTAACTCTGTCTAGCCTCATTGACGCTAATCAACTCACAGCCTGCACATACTTACAGTTAGTTTTAGTGTTATCATAATGATTACTTTGCTTCTACAAAGATTGTTTACTTTTATGCATCTAATGTTCTACATTAATTGAACAGTGTTATCTTAAATATGTAAATAACCTTTATTTATTTAACATAACTTATATTAACATGAATTATTTATTTCAAATATATTACTGTTACTTAGCAACACATTGCTTTATAGAAGGTAATCATATTACTTTCACATTAGCACTACCTATTATAATAAAAAGACAAGATTCACTTTGGTAATGAAACTGCTATCAGTTGTGTTCACAGTTCAGCCTGTAGTTGTTCACTTACTAGTCATTTTATTCACATTTCTGAAACTTCCGGCACTATACGAAACAACTCGTATAGTAGATATACTCGTATCCATGATATAAATCATTGTCCTGTATATGGGACGCAACTCAGTGGCAGGGTATTTCTGAAAGTGCCACATGAATTGTCAGAATCACTGATTTTTTACTAAAGAGCAAGCAGTTGATAACATTGAAATTATTAAATTCGTGTCACTAGTAGAACAATCATAGCCAAAAATGTTCATAATTGTTTATGTGAAATATTCTGCAGAAAGTGACATGAATGATTAGTAGTTATTTTATCAGCAAGATGTTATATAAAATTAGAGAGAAATTTTGAAAATTACCGTTTTTTAATTACCTCATTTTTGTGCACTGAGTGAGCACAGTAAATGATAAACTATAAACATATTTTTTAAGACACAGATGAGATCAAAATGTTGTTCTTAAGTAAACTCAGGACATGGGTTTACAGGTAAGTAATTTGTGGCAGAAAGCATAGCAGTTCATAATTTCAGGTAATGAGTCATATAAAAAAATCAGTATATAAGAATATAGTGTTAATCATACCAATAATTCAGGAAATGAGCACACGGAATATTTGCACTATTGTTAAGCATTTTTTAAGTGTATGGATGCCAACAAAATTAAACAAGACTTTCTTGGTGTTAATATTAGGTTTGAGAAAATACTTTTGTAGATGAGTTTTCTATCATATTTTTAATAATTATCACGTATAAATTGAGATTTCTTTAAAATTGAGTCTCTTAGGTACCCGTCTGTAAGGTTTGAATGCCCGTATTATCAACCAGAAGAATAATTTTATTGTCAATAATATCATAATTTTTTAAACTAAAAAATATTATTGTCAGAATCATTAAACAATTTACTATTGTATGGTCCATGAGACAATAAAACTGCGGATAGACAATGAAGGCTTTTTGTATTCATGATCTAAAAACTACTCTAAACCAATTTCATATTATTGGAAAGACCCATTTATGGCAGACCTATTTGATGCAAGAGGAACGAAATGGGTAAACAATCCTTTTGTCGCTCATAAAATTGATTGTTTCAACCTATCCATTTCTGATTAAGAAAAAAAAACTAATTGAGTTTTCACGAAACAGTGTGTTTGAGCTATATTTTGAGAATTGGTTTTGAGAAGAAGAAGGTATTTTTGAATTCCAGAGAGCCAGTGTAAATTTAGTTGTTTTTAATCTTACGTAATTTTGTCTACATAGAAAATAAGGATTACACTCAGTTGATGATCGATAAAGCGTTCTATTCAGGTATATCTACCTCAGTAGAACTCTTAGAGAAATTATGTTTAAAGGAATTCGTAACACGGTAGATTGTTTTGCATTATTATTTATTTAATTTTGTTACTATCTCTCAGATAATAATATTGTGTTAAAATTACCACATGAGTTCAGTGATGTAAAAATTTAATTGCTTTATTTCATTACATACATGTTTTTTTTCCTTAGGAGAGTACCCATCCATCCATATAACATATCTGTAGGCTATGCCCAGTAGAAGTGCATTCATTTCTTGTTTGGATAAAATTAACAGAATGAAAAAATTATTAAAAAACATAGTTTAAAATTTTTTATTTAATAGATAACCTTATAGAGTAATGCAGAAGGTCCAATTAAACCATAAAATACATGTAAATCACAACGTGTGACACCAGTCCAGCGGCCAGAACACCGATTCATGAGGTAAGACGGATTATTATAATATGATGCAAAAAATAAATGTTAAATTTGCTATACAAATGATTTAATAAGCTTACGAATTAAGAATATGTTCTATTCATAGGTTAAAAATAAACATAATTGAATTCAAAATCAGTGCACTTAGTTTCTTAGGATTTTTCTAACAAAAATATCAGGAGTAGGTAATATAAGAAAACATTGTCATTAAATATTAAGTAGTCTTAATCTACTTTAGTCCGTATCTTTTGTTTTTTTTTTGTAACATTTCATGAACATGTTATGTATACATTCCGTAGCATTTACAAAATTAAGTTGATATAGAAATAAAAAAATAATACCTAATGTTATTCCATGGCTTTATGGTTTAAATACGATTAGATTAATAGGCAAGTAAAATAAGTAATCTTAAAGCGACATCAACTGCAGAACATTTGTATGGCATGTACGATGTGACATCAGGCAAAAATGGAATAACGCAGATGAATGGTGAATGTTGTTGGTAGAGAAGTGCAATTTGTTTCTTGACGGTGGCACGGTGGCACAGTATCAGTGCGCTTCGCTAAAGCGACCTCGATGACGAGGAAATAAACAGATGAACATAGTTGGATAAGATATGGACAGTAAAAAGAAAGTAATACTTGTGGATGGTTTATCGTGCGGTAGTAGATGGGTGGGGAGCCCGGACGGTAGGAGGAGATTGTAGAAGTGATATAAAAGAGTGTACGATTTGTCGGAGACGGCAGTGGGAGTGGGATAGGGGAAAGACTGAACGAGGGGAGGCAGTCATCAATCACTCCAGCATCCAGCTGTAGCCAGTACTCCCGCCCCACCCTACTTCGTGGGAAAACTTCAAATTAAATACTTATTAAACATTTCACTACCCCATACAGAAGCACTCTTCTCTTACCCACCAATCCACCTGACTAAACGTCGACGGCCGTCTTCTCTCTACATCGGGCCCTTTCTTTGCCTATCATCTCAATCATTACGTGTCCCATAAAATGTTCCTTTAGCCATTGTTTCTAAGTTTTTACAGTATGTTAAAACTTAATATTAATAGACATTTGGAATTAAAAACTATCAAGAAAAAACACTTTGAAGTAATGGTTCTAACATTGAACAGTGCCTGCTGCTCGCACATTTGTACTCACACTTTTTTTCCTATTCTTTACACCTACTGAAAGGAAAATGTATTAACCCAACATTTTGATACACCAAACTCTTTGTTGATCGGGAATGTTCAGTTTGATAGAATTATGCTTATCAAGCTTTTAGATCGTACGTTTCGATTCTAACTTAAATCTGCGTAATTCATCATTTTAACGTTTTTAAAAAATATCTTACTTTTTCTATTAAACAAGATTCCAAAATAAATTCAAAATTAAAACTCTGGTTTGAAGTTAGAAAATTAGCAAACTTTCTTTTCATTTTCTGTGGTGTATGTAATTTTAAATTCTGATGCGAATGTTAAGGATTTATTTAAATCACACCGCGAGAAGAATAAAATATTATTAATCCATTTATTTGATTAGAGAATTTATATTTGATTCTATCAGTCCGCACCCTATAACAGTCAGGAAACAGATTAAAAGGAATGATTATAGCAAGGAAATCAAAAGAATTTAAAGTGCACACATCATTTAAAAAAAGAAGTAATAAAACGTTAAAGTTTTATTACAACAGGAATCCTAAGTTTCATAGCAATGAATGTTATTTAGAGCAGAGATCTTTAACTTGTATTTGACATTGTATAGAGCGCTTCGCTATCGCTCTCTCTGGTGTTCATTGAGATTTTTCTATATAAAGAAAAAAGCGAAACATGTACTTAGCACATGCCAGGCCAGTGGCAACTACCCTAACTTCACGATGAGTTAGGCCTTAAAGAAAACTAACTTAGATGTTTTAAAAATGGTAAAATCAATTGAATAAATGTTCATTAATTGTAAATTAATCACTGCTAACAAGTGTAAATTGGATATTATGTGGAAAACATTTGAGCACAACTGTTATTACGTCATAATTATATGATATTACTTTTGATAAGGTTCATGCCTGATAGAGCTAAATGTTCAATAAAATTATAAGTCAAAATATAGAAAGAACACAAATGATACTTTCTTTAACTAATGTATGTTTGTAGAGAAATGTTTTATAAAGAATATAGACATAATCTCGAGCATACATTGATCTTCATTAAGTTACATCTAAAATACCTATAATTGAGAAATCATTTAGAAATGAGTAATTTCAAAATATACAGAAGTGATATATATAGATATGTAGATATCTATATATTTCATAGAACAATGCTTGTTCAAAAATGCATTTTTCTAATAAGACATTTGTATGTGGTCACTTTTATTATTTCTCCCCAGCATGAGTAAAAGTCATATTGTACCTGACTTTACAAGATGAAGTGCTTAAAAATACCAAAGGGTTTAAAATGTATTGGTATCACATCAACTTGAAAGAACACATATACTCATGAGTTGCACTTTGCCTGCCTTTCTCCTATTCTATATATAGTCACACTTGACAATAAATTATTTATGAATATATTAGTAATATATATTTATAATATATATTAATTACATCCTGTTTGATAACAATTTTATTATAGAAAAATTTAATAGAAATTTGATTCATATGGTTGAGCTATAACATGAAATACGTGGACCAATTCGTGAAATTGATGTAAAAGTAAAATAGTTGAACTCCTAGACACTGTACAATAAGAATAAAATTAAAAACAAACTTACGAGGTGTGTAAATAAAGTAGTGAGACTGGCAACGTCGCTTTCGATCTGGCAACGCTGGAGACGCGTGGCCTTGAGTAGCGTCAGGTGCACGTGTGATGCGCCTCCAGTATGAATCTGAACTCGCCACAGTCATTTGTTTGACCGTAGCGTTGGTTTTTGTGAAATGGTTTTTTCTTGAGCGTTTTAAAAATGAGTGACCTCAAAGTTGAGCAGCGGTGTGCAATCAAATTTTGCTTCAGAGTTGGACATAATGCAACCGAAACTTTTGAAAAACTTCAGGAGGCCTATGGAGAACGTGTTTTATCAAGGGCACAGGTTTTTCGGTGGTTTAAGGAATTTTCAGAAGGAAGAGAGTCGATTGAAGATGAACCACGAAGCGGAAGGCCTTCAAGTGCAAACACCGATGAAAATGTCAACAGAGTACGGAACCTTGTGCGTTCAGATCGACGCTTGACAGTCAGAATGATCGGGGAACAGTTGAATTTGAATCACACCTCCGTTCATCACATTTCGACCAATGAATTGGAGATGAGAAAAATTTGTGCCAAAATGGTTCCGAAAAACCTTTCCCAAGACCAAAAAGATCTCAGAAAGGGAAGGAGTCTTGACTTTTTGGGTTCAATTGAAAATGATCCCCGTTTTCTTGAACGTGTCATTACTGGTGACGAGTCATGGGTGTTTGAGTACGACCCAGAAACGAAACGTCAGAGCATGGAGTGGCACACTGCGACTTCTCCAAGGCCCAAGAAAGCACGCATGAGCAAGTCGAAAATCAAATGCATGCTGATTTGTTTTTTTGATAGCCACGGAATCGTCCAAAAAGAGTTTGTGCCACAAGGCCAAACAGTTAATCAGCACTTCTACCGTGAGGTCCTTGAAAGACTTCGAAAAAGAGTCCTTCGTGTGCGGCCAAACATCAAAGACAAGTGGGTGTTGCATCACGACAACGCGCCCTGTCACACTGCCATCTCAATAAACGAGTTTTTGGCCAGTAAAAACATTCCTGTTGCTCCTCAGCCTCCTTATTCACCAGACTTGAGTCCTTGTGACTTTTTCCTCTTCCCGAGATTGAAAAATCACCTCAAGGGAACTCATTTCGGGACACTACAAAACATACAAACTGCTGTAACCAACCAGCTGAAGGCCATTCCAGAATCCGAGTTCCAGCAATGCTACAATGATTGGAAGGACCGTCTCCATCGCTGTGTGGCTTCCGAAGGGAACTATTTTGAAGGTGACAATATCACATTGTAATTATATTTGAATAGAAAATTTAAAAAAAAAAATCAGTCTCACTACTTTATTTACACACCTCGTATAGTTGAACATGTAGACTAGAGGAAAAAAGGAATGTTGGATGTTAAGGATATATATAAATATAGTTGTGTTCTCTAATCGGGATTCGGTCAATTTTCTAGGATAAAAAATCAAACTCTCGTTGCCGACGTTTCGGTTTTATTTAAAACCTTTTATATAGTTCTTAGTTAAAAAATTCTTACTTCTGCCTATGAAAAGGGTTTTAAATAAAACCGAAACGTCCGCAACGAGAGTTTGATTTTTTATCCTAGAAAATTGACCGAATCTTGACTAGAGAACACCTCTATTCTATCAAACGGTCGATATATTATTGAATCTGTTAGATATATATAAATATATAAGGTATATTTATATTATAAATGGTATATAAAAGGTATAATACCATAAATAAGAAATGGTATATAAAAGATTCTATAGAATTATATGTAAACAGTTAAAGAGAAAGAGGTGAGTGAGAGATTGGAGTGGCATAAAATGAGTAATAGACAGTGACATAGAGATGAAGATGTAAGTAAAAAGTAGTTATGAGGGAGAGAGATGTGATTAAGATACAGTGACACAGGGAAGATAAATTCAATGAAAGAAAGAGAGAGATGCATATGAAGAAAGAAAGATAGATTGTGGGTAAATGAAGAGAGAGTGATGATGACAGGTAAAATATATCATCATAACACATTTCTGCAATCATCTTTTAAGAAAGCAAAGGATACTGCTTTCAATATTCAAAGTAACAAATATTTGAAACATCAAATTAAATTAATTCTATTATTAACAAGATGTATAATAGCATAATATCCAGCATCCATACTAAGGCTTACAACTTCTATCCTGTTAGTAAAGTAGCATACATTTTAATTGTAACATCAACCAACATTGCCAAGTTAGCGCTACAGTAAGAGTTGCGAGTTATTTCTTAACTAATTTCATTTACAGTTACAGATATTTATTGTGTATAAGATACCGCAGACTCAGGACAGAACACTTTGTATTCTTTCTTGAGGGGATGAGATGTCAAAAGAAAGTAAAAAATATTTTAATATTGAAAATAATATATCAACATGTTCTCAGTAATGTTAATAATCAAACATCAAATAGAAATTATCATTTTAAATAATTAACTGTGTGCTATTATAATATAAAAAATACACGAAAAACGCAGTACTGATGGATCCATAGTTTTGATAAGTATATATTTCATATTTTTTTTTATTTTACAAATTCTATCAACATAAAAAAATTAATATAATTCTGCATTATTCATATCAAATTTGTCTGCAGTTTAATGTCAAAACAGAAGTTTTAGAAAAAACAAATTAGAAAAATCTTTACTTAATTGAAAAAAAGGTGTTGGTGCAATATAACATGCATACCTGTGACTACTTTAATATTTAGTAGGTAAAATTTGTGTATTTAAATGTTGCTATAATTACATTTTTTTGTAGTTTATGGGTGATTGAAGCAATGTTCTTGCAGTTTCATAATTTATCCTGTATTTCATTGCGGCGTTGTTCATTTTACAGACCATAATAGAATAATATAAACATATCAATTATTTTTACTAATTCATTTGTACTTTGTATCACAACACGATCTTATTGAAATAAGTTTTACAATATTTTTTATAAAATTAATCATTTTCAATAATAATTTTATTTTCAATAATGTTTTATTTTCAATAATACAGTGTCAAATAGAGTTCTGTAATAAAGAACAGAAACGCCGTTTGAAATCTATCTTGATTTCAAACAAATATTCAAACAAAGAACGTTTCGGACAGTTCATCAGGTTTAAATTAAACTGTCAATGCTAACGTTTCGGTTTTATATTTAAAACTGAAACGTTGACAATGAGAGTTTAATTTGATAAATTTAATAATGTATTAAATTTATAAATTTTCGTAATAGGATCGTTTAGAGAATGGTGTAACTTGCTGAAATTTTTGCGGTGCTACTAGATATTATAAATAGTCCTCAGTAGTGCTACTTGACAGTAATGGCTTATGGACAGTCAAGCAGAAGGGAATGGCCAGAGACCACCCGGTTACTCATTAGTACCCGCCCTGTGGTTCGCCTAACTGTAATGACGCCACACCGCAACTATCCCACCTTTCTTAACCTTCCTTCCTTACTTCTAATTTTTTTTTCCACTAACCTGGAAACATTCTAAATCTGCACAACCTAAAGTTTGAAAATCCTGCATGCCTTTCTCTTTACTAATCCCCATCCTTTCACTAACCACTAACAGTTTTCAAAGACATCTTCTTTATCCCTTAATACTTTTTCCCATCTTAAACTGCGTAGATATACATCCAATGGCCTCAACTATTGAATATTAGTCTAAATGTTACTGTTCACATTTTAATGATTTTTAAAATTTCTAAACTAATAAACGTTTTATATTTGAAACTAAAAATAAAATTAGCAAGTTATGTATACATCCAAAATAAAAGTTTATCAGGTTTCGGACAGTTCATCAGGTTCAAATTAAACGGTCAATGCTAATGTTTCGGTTTTTATTTAAAACTGAAACGTTGACAATGAGAGTTTAATTTAAACCTGAAGAACTGACCGAGTCCTAATAAACTTATATTGTTTTTACTTCACAGTCAATATTTTATCAATATATATATATATATATATATGCATGATTTGTTGAACACGATAGAGTAGTTCAACAAAGCATGCATAACCGAAGGACTGCTACCAAAGTATACTAATATATATATATATATATATATATATATATAACGAAAGTAAGACAAAGATAGGCATGGACTTAACATAGCTCACTTACTTAAGCTTTATTTTCACTTAAGTTTTCCAGCTGTTTTGTTACCTTCCTTCTGGTTAACTTTTCTGTTACCATAGACATTATTAGTATTATTACACCCTTAACAAGTGCGTTCTGTCCATTGATTTCACTTTAGAAGTTGAAAGTTTACTTACTAGAGTAAGGCAACATAAATATTCTATTAGGAGACAAGAAGAGTGAAGTGCTTCGTTTCAACATTTTAAGTTAAGCAAACACTCCATAAAATGGGATAATTCTAAGGAATGGATGTTTTTCTCATCTGATGTTGAAAGAACTTAGTTGAAAATGCCCTAATTAAGTATAATTTTGAAAAAACTAATCAGTAGAAGTCATGGGCTATTTAAATTGGATGTAGTCTTAAGTCAAGGCAGAGTTAAGCAGACTGGATTTTTTGTTCAAAAAGTGTCAGGTGTTAGGTGGGAACATTTAAAACTTCTATGGGAAAAGATATTACTTAGAGTGGGATATATATATATATATATATATATATATATATATATATATATATATTGTCAACAGGAAAACGATCAAAAGAGGACAACAAACATTTCACAGTTAACTATAGACACAGAAAAAGATACGAACACACATACAGTGTCTAATTTTTGTTTGAACCATCATCAGGCGAGTTGAGGTAGAGACGCCAGGAGCACTTAGTGTTCTTTTATGGTAGTTTCCAGTTTGTGGATGTTTGCCATAAAAGAACCACCATAAAAGAACTCCTTCCCATTTGTCTTCTTCCCCCGTTACCTTTAGTATCTTCCCCCAAACCCCCTCGCTTGTCCTATAGACGACCTTCCAACCTCGGTAATCTTTTCTCAGATATAAATTTGACCCCTACGTGTGATTGTCACTAGTCGAAGGGAGCTCAATTATGTGGATACCGAGATTGTCTCACTTGCCCCATCCTCAATCCACAATCACTCTTCTCTTTTAATCCCTACAATACAAATTACCCTGTTCCTGGCGGATGCTTTTGTACCTCCAAAAACTGTGTTTACCGTTTGTTGTGTACCAAGTGTGATGCCTTCTAGAACGGTCTAACGTCGCCGTCAAGTGTGACGGTCATAGAGCTTCCGTCAACAAACGTCCTGAACAACCCGTACCATTCATGCTAACAACCATGGACTTCCCTTTAATGATTGCTATAGATTGCAGATATTACGACAAGTTCCCCCAGAGAGTAATACTGTCACTTTACGAACATCCGAGGAGGCACATATCTGGTTTTTGAATGCATGTTGTAAACCAGACCTAAACTTTAAAAAAATAGGGCTGTTTCATATGGTTAGAAATTTTATTTATTTTTTCCTTGTTTTCTCTTTTTATATATTTCTTCTCTTTTTTATTTTTTTCTATTTCTTTTTTTTTATCTTTGTATCCAATTTTTTAATTATTTTAATGTGTATATATTTTTTCTTATTATTTTAATTTTTTTTATTATTTTGTATTAATATATTTATTATTACTATTATTTTAAATTATTATTATTAATACAATTTTAGTTTTAATTTATGCTTTATTCTGATCATTTTCTTCATTATTTTTATTTAAATATTTAATATTTATATTCCTAGATTTTCTTCAGTTTCAGTTATTTTCCTCTTATTATTCTTCATTATTATAATTTTTTAAGTTTTTATTATATATATTTCCTCTTTTTCTTCAGTTTCACTTATTATTTTTCACCTCTTCACTAATTCCTAGTTTATATTTCTCACTTCACTTGAACCGGGCACTCGTGTGACAACACTGTTGGTCTCTAACCGTCGCTTTGCAAGTGCGCTTGGTTTCCCTATCTCAACTCTTCTGATGACAGCTCAATTCAAAATTAGAGACATTAAGTGTGTTTGTATCTTATTTCTGTGTACATAGTTTACTGTGAAATATTAAAGTAAAGCGTATTTGATTAATTAATGCTATCATGTGATTAAGTTGATTACAAATTAAAATTTAAGAGATGAGATATAAATTCAAAACGATAACGTCGGATGATTAATAGATAAATCTCTTATGTGTACAGCTATTTATACAGATATGATAGCCCTAATATTATTTACTTTATATCATATTATAAACATAATTTATTCATTGCTTACAAAACGCTCTTACCAACACGCCATGTTTTGAAGTCTAATCAAGGTACACATATAGAAATCTGAGACAATTAAAGAAGACTCAAGTTTTAACGTTTCCGTAAATGTAGCCTGGGCCGAATTCGCCAATGACTGGTTTTAATATATCATTATTTCATTTTTCTACTACCTGACACAGCTGTGATCTTAATTTCTTTGACAGAGATATATTACAGTATTATAAGTATTTACCCCATAATAAGCATAATGGGTTTACTGATATTACTATGCGATAGTAAAGAACTTTTCATAGTTCTGTGTTAATTGAGTTTATTGATATTTTGAAATATATTGGTAATGAAAATTATTTGATAATAATTAGCAATATAGATTTGTAAAATATTATTTATATGTTAATGATATAATTATTAATTTTAATTTTATGTAAAATACTCTTTGAATAAATAATACTGTCATTACCTATCTCATTAAAACAGTGAAGTTTACGAACAACATTTTAAAGGTACTAAAAAGAATGTAAAACGATCAGTTAAGAGAGTCATTTTAGAGTTTGACGAGAAAAGTAAATAATGAATGCAAGAGATGAGGACGGCAGCTGGTAGCCGAACGACAACACGTACGTCTGTGATTAATTGATACTCGGCAAAAAACTACCATCTTCCCTTTCCTAGACTGGGTCACTCTCTGAGTGCTAATCCCAGCATACCATACACTCGTAAACAACTCTTTTTAAAGAAGACACTGAAGCATATCGACAGAAAAATACCCTTATATGATGAAGTATTATGAAGGTTATATTATGCAAGAAATTATTATAACTTAATTAATAAATATTTAGTATCAAATTATACATTTTGCTTTTAATTTGTAATTATAAATAGCTAAGATTGAAAATAAAATACTACGACTAGCAATAAATGCAGTTGCTTAACTGTAAAATTGCTAATAGTAAGTAATTAGTTAACTGCAGTTGTTAATAGTAAATAAGAAACTGATAACCACAATGGGGAGGATAGCGTACTTCATTAAGGAAGCCTTTATATTGAGAATTTTAGTAGTGATATATGATATAGTTACTATATTTCTTCTTGAATCAGATTGTTGTACCGCTCTTAGATATAGTTCTTGGATAAAAACATACATGGGTTCGTTATTATTTGATGCATTCAGAGCCGTGTTATAAAAATTGCTTCAATATCCAAAACCCAGCCCAGTGTGATTTCTTTAAAACATAAAGAAAAGATGCTTATCCAGTCAAACGTTCTCAAATTAATACAGATTAAACCCTATAGTTGTTATATTTAATGCAATATTACACTTCTACTACTGTAACTTCGTGGAATATTTTTATCAAAACAATGTCTAATGAAAATTTTATTTTTCTTTAATCAACAGAGATGGGGGATAAACATTGTCATAAGAAGCGAAAAAGAGCATTTACAGTTTGTACTTATTTCGACATAAACTGGGAGAATACATCCTTTTATATCTGTTCATATATCATACAGGCTGATCTGTTCATACATTTAGCAAATATGTTTTTAAGAAAAAATCATGAGTGACAATCTGTATGATTGCAATTATTCTCAGTAATATAATTTGTACGGTATAATTACTTAACAGCTAAAGTGCAGCTCAGTCAATATGTATATTTGTAGTTAAACTGACAAGTCAGACATTTCAAGGGGAGGTTTTCTCTATTTACTTCACTTAATCATATTAATTAAATTATAATCACAACTATTCATACCTCTATATTCCATGTAAAGGATAAATAAAAGTCAGTAAAAAAGTTTGAAGTAATAAATCAAGTTATTGATTTAAAAGTAGCTTACTTAGTAAATAAGTAACAGTTGATTTTCGAAGATTTAATATATTATGAAAAATACATTTTAATTTGTACCTAGTCTTTGGGAATATGAGAGAATTGTGTGCTTGGTGCTGAAGATTTAAGGTGGGAGTCAGAGCGTAGTTAACATAAGAGGAAGGATTGCAGGGAATTTGTTTGAGACGAAACATATTTAAGGATATGGGAGGAGGAGGGAGATTTAGGAATATTTAAGGGGGTCTCCGGGTGAGGACAAGACGGCTTGAGGCACGATCCATATTTAGCTAGGGTTGTCCGTGATGAAGGGGTTGACGAAAAGGGGTGACTGAGGGGGAGTAAGGGGGTTGAGAAAAAAGCCACCCCTCGGCATTGACAGCTGAAGGGGGCAGATGACGTCATGGCCAGCCATCTTGAATGATGTATGAGGGCGTTCGTCAATACTACACGGCTGCGCTGGAGCACCTGTTAATTACAACCTGCTTTCAAAGTTCAACTTTGTCTCCGTGCAACCAGTTACCCTTGATGTCCTACTTCCCTATTTCGTGCATTTAACAGAAAGGTGGACAAGAAATATGTTTAAATCTTAAGGGAATTAACATCTCTTCTTTATCATTGTATTCACTTTTTGTTTCTTTTCGTTTTTCGAAAATCTCTTTCATCATAGTGTTACTTTAATAATCTGATAGTTTTATATTTAACTTACATATATACCATGGTTTCTTATTTTTATTAAATTTAATAAGTAAACTGAATTAAGATTTCACAAAGTATCTGACCTATTATATACCTAAAAATTATATGCCTAAAATAAATATACATAAATAAATATCATTTAGAGTACGGAGAGAGAATTTTAAAAAAAACGACAATGAAAGTTTAAAGAAAACAGTCAAGTTTATGGATAATATTTTTTTTCATGTTTTTACAAGAAGTGTTCAATCAAAGCCAGATTTAAGCTTTAGAGCTCACTAAGTTAATTAAATTAGAAATCATTATATCTAAACTCTCATGAAACATATAAGACTACCGACTTCTTTCAACTATGTCATTTCAGTATATTATTATTACATTAACAAACAAACTCAATTAAATTCATTGCCAAATATATCCTACACTATCTGAAATAGTTTTATAATACCATTTGAAAAAACAAGTTAAACTAGTGTGGATTCCTTATAATTTATTTTGTAAGGCAAGGAATGCATAGATAATAAAGTCAAATAAGCTGCAATGAGTATGGCAGAAGGAGTCTCATATCCGTTGCAGGAGCAAAGCAATTGCAAAAAGAGCAAAATGGGAAATGTGGAATCTGGATTGAGATAAGGCATCTCTTATCCCCTCATAGTCCTGTCTGATTATAGAATGAGAGATAAGACAGGAATCAGAGAGAGCTGAGAATTGAAATGTATTTCACTTAACCTTCGTTATTGACTGTAAATAGGACACACCAGACTCACGCGTGGCCCTTCTATCTATTAGAAGGAGGTAGATGTGTTAGTATTTGAAGGTAATTTAATAGCGTCTCTAGTGCCAGATTAGCCGGCGCTTCACAGCCAAAGAATGTTTTGTGGTAATCTGCTACACCTGGCAATAGACCTGTTAATTAGCAGGTGGTTCAAAAATTCTGGATATATTTCCCTATAGTATTTGAGGCTAATATGAAATTTTCAAAAAATTGTGGTATAAATGCACTAATTTATCTAATTCAGGATCATCACAGTTTCTTTATAAGTAAAAGAGTTTTATAAAACTTTGTAATTCAGCATACATAGGACATAAACTGTTTTAAACTGGATCAGTATGCCCATCCATTAAGTCCCTGGTTATGCCCAACTATAAGACTTTTATAAAATCCATAATAAGCAGCAAAGAGTAAACTTTTACATTGTTCTAGAATGAATTTGTAATACACTGGAGTAAATTAAAATTTGTTCTCACATGTAACTCCTAAA
The DNA here is from genome assembly GCA_026182355.1 of Hermatobates lingyangjiaoensis. Lineage (NCBI taxonomy): Eukaryota > Metazoa > Arthropoda > Insecta > Hemiptera > Hermatobatidae > Hermatobates > Hermatobates lingyangjiaoensis. Next base: position 1,747,980 of record JAPFBL010001924.1, on the reverse strand, counting down.
TTCTCTGTATAAATTCCGTTGCCGATATTAGTTACCAGGCTATCCATGTATTCCAGTAATAACTAGAGCCCAAACCTTTCGTATTATTATTATTATTATTTGAGGGTGACTATAGCACGGCGTCTTAAAAACTACTTTTCTGCACTTTAGTGCAGAAATCCCTAAAGCGCTGTCAGCAGTATTTTGTCCGCTAGTGGCAGAGCACCGCATACCGGAGTAAAGCTATTTACTCAAGAGGATCGCCTGGTACCCTTGAGGCTCCGTTCGTAATACAGTAACCCCTGTATCATCCATCCTTCGTCACAGATCGCATAACGCCTTGAATTGGGGATGGGACAAGAAGAGAGGATTTGGAAAGTTAGAAGGATGTGAAACAAAGGTGGTCAGGCTCAGCCCCTGGTCACCTTCTCCTCCTCTTTTCTTTGTTCCTGTATAAAGCAGGTTTACAGGGTAACCTCGCGAAGACCAAAGTCGGAGTTGAGTACTAGAGGCTATTAAGGCGCATTACCATTACTACCCAAACCTTTCGTAAGTAGGCTTTAGTTTTTTCTTTTTTTTTACGTAGAGTTGAGAAACGATAAACATATTGTTTGACCTCATGTTAACACTTCCAGCAACAGGAAAATACTAAAGATCACACAATAGTGTAATTAGACTTTCAATTTGGAAAAAGACTTTCGCTTTTCAAAAATATTATTACTGCTGTAGTTATACCAATGTATCAGCATTGTGACATACAAAAATAAGCTTACATACTGATAAGTGGATCAATCACTATCTGTACTACCACTAGGAATGAAAGACCAATAGACATCTCTAATTTAGACATTTACATTATACCTAAATGGGACATTATATATTATATACCCATGAAGATGATATTAAGCATACTTTCATTATGGTTGAGGGTAGGCGACTCCATATTTTTTATATTAGAATTTTGCTTGTCAAATATGGTCAAATTTTTAGTTTCATAGCATATTAACTTTTAAGATATCAGATATCATTATCAACCGTCTTACATTATCAATGATGATGATGTAATTGATTATGGTTGCGAAACCGGTTGGGCGACTTCACCAGCGGTAGACGAGGTATGACGGTTGATAATGATATCTTATTTACTAACCTCTGTAGCACTAACAATATGAATGTATATTAGGTTTAATTTATAATGCTTTGTTTCAGGTAATCTTCAAACAAGCACCCTCAAAGAATCCTTCAAAATTAGTCAGTTAATTTATTTTTTTATTCTGCTTACATTGGAATTGTTTGAGTGTAGTTTGAAATTTGATGTTAAATTTAATTTTGTAAATTTACAACAACAGAAAACTTCAAACAAACATCTTTTAAATTCATACATCTAATTATAGTTTTGTCAGAAGTAAAAAAACTAAAAAAACAATTGTTATAAATATTTATATATAATCTTGAGGCTATTCCAGAAGTTTTTGAATATAATATCTTAAGAGTATTTATTATTTATTGGAGGGAGGGAAATTAAATGAACAGACAACATTGATTACACTCTTTAAATCTTTCTTTCTATATTTGGCATCGTGATTCTCTTCAAAGAGAGGTAAAATGAATTCCTCTGAGACAGCCATGATGCGTTGATAGAGCCTATAACTGGCACATTCCTCCCAGTATCCTTTTCTCAGCATCTCGTGAGCTACTGCTTATGTGACAAGTTGGCGAAGGTGGAAACCATTAGCTTTATTATCATAACAACATTTTTTTCTTGCATTATATATGAATTAATTGAGAATAAAGATCACAGAGATTGTTAAGAATACGATCTTTAACAAAAGTTATATTAAAACATTCTATAACATTCACCAATTTTTCCTTTAGCACTCTATAAATATTCATCATATTCCAAAAAATATCCTTTTCTTTAGTAATTAAAATATTATTTTCCTTTCATATGACTAAACACTGATGAAATCATAATTTTAGCCATAATGTAGATTGACATTGCAGCTTTATGCAATATTTATATTTAAGTACTTTTACAAGGCAAACATTGTTTTCGATTAAATAAATCCTTCCATGTGGTTGATATATAATCCAGTTATAGTAGTCATCACTCTTTTATGAACATTTAATAATGCTTTTACTTTATAAAACGTGTAAACTGTACTACTAATAAGCGCTACTAGGTTTTCATTACCACTTTTGTAAATTGAACTTTAACTATTAAAGTTTAGCAAAACGCAAGCTAATATCAGATGATATTTACTTCTCAGTGACTGGATTAAAATCTCTCTCCATACATATTTCTTGTAAAAGAAATAAAATAATTTTTGTTGTAATAAAACATGTTCAATTTTATATATATACATGAATAGATCAGTGACATCATTCATTTCTTCAGTGCTTGGTTTTGGATCTGATGAAGTTGTATAAACAGATTAAATTGTTTTTTCTATACACATGAGACGTCCATGGGATCAAGAGCAAGATCGTTCCTGATTTGTATTCAATTCAGTATTCTATAAATATGATGTATAATGGAGTTTCTACTGGCAGTGCCAATCTACGTATATATCAAGTCTTTCCTTAGTTTCAGTTATGGATTTTTTACGTAAAAAGTAATGCTCAATCAGTACACGAAATTCACTTTTTTCCATTTTCGTAAAAATACACGAGGTTGTCTGCTTTGAATGACTATCAAACACCGACTGCACGAGGTAGCTGGCTGATAATTAGATAGTTGCCCACTAATAGATTACAGTTGACGGCAGCACTGTTGCATTTGTAGTAACTGCGCGTGAAATTCAAAAAGTCACTGACTTATCAATCCGCCCTCGTATGTCTAATCTTCAAAGTGAGATCAATTTCATGCACAAGTGTATGAAAAAATAATAAAAATAACTGCTCTTTTCAAGTAGTTTCATCATCATTTCTCAATAATAATGTTCATTGTTAAAATGAATTTCAAACATGGCATCAGTAATCCTCTTTTTGGAGGCAATCGGCAATGCTGCAAATATAACTTTGTAAAATTGCCGATTTTTAAATCATTATTAAATTATTGATTAAATCATTGATTTTTAGATCTTTGTTTTAAATCATTGTAAGTTAACATAAGAGAAATTCGTAAGACTATTAGGTTGTCAACATTATTAACAAAACATATATTACCATACTCTTCCTAAAGAAATAGGGCTTATTCAACAATACTTTGTGTTATTTCACTGGCTTACGTGTACCATGTTATTGCGTTCACTTTCGGTTTTATATCTTTAGATTTACATTTGTGGAATAACTGGACGAATCATCTTCAATGCTACATCTTGGAATCTAAATTAATTTTAATGTTTCACTGGTAATTTCTCAACTAGTATCTAAATTAAAATTCTTTTGAAATAAACGCATCTTAACTTCAAGTGTCAAATATATTTATAATTAGAAGAAATACTAATCTAACCATTATTATTGTTTTTTTTTACTCTGCTTTTCTTTAACACAGTCTCTATTAAACACCCTCTGATCCTTTTATCATCACTGTTCCTTCCTCTTAGATGAAGGGAAATATTTTGAAATTGACATGATTTTGAAGTAGTAGTTTTTATATCATTATCACTTTTGATATTTTATGCTCTTTTTTCTTGTTTGGTGCAACATATTATATTACTGATATTAATTACACACCAAGGGAGTGATTTAAGTATACATCTTCCCCTTCTCTTCCCACTCTCTGTAGACACACTTTCAATAATTATTTTCACTGCTATCCCCATATTGCCCATTCTACCGAGTATGACTGACGAATGAGTCATTTGACTTTGACGAAGACCGCTTGTTATGGCTGAAATACTTTAGTCTTTTTTCTGATTTCTTACTGTGGCTTGGATATTGATATGCATATAAATATATTTTTAAAATCTGAAATTTGATCCAAACTGGACACAAAAAAGTTCTAAATGAATAATAGTAACACTCAGAAAAAGAGACACACAACGTGGTCGGTTGCCAGAACGGTTTCCTGCCGTTCCGTTTCCTGTGTTCTTGGTCTCCTATTCTCTTTTCTCCTGAAGACGGATTATCGGAAAATTTTAGTTAGAATGTATGTGTATTTTTTTACGTTTTACTGTTTCTCGGTTTTTAACTTATACATACATATTATGAACTGAGGGTTCATAACCCTCAGCCATGAACGAATAACTTAGATCCTCGTAACTGATTCTACTTTGCCTATGTAAAACGAAAAAATATTTGAGAATTATTCTCGTCCCGAATATGGCTCTATGAATGAGTTGAAACATGTTGACAGTAGGAAGTATATTATTTAGTTTAGATGGAATAACAGGAAGGATTATTACCAAAATTATAATGATGTATAAATTATCTTTAATTACTAATTATTATCTACTGATTGCTAAGTATCGTATCACATAGTAAATGTTAATTTCATATTTGAGGTTTATTTTACAACAGCCAGAAATTCAAAAATAATAGAGAACCGAAGGACACATCTTGACCATGCGTGTTATCTCCATGGATGGAGATAATTAAATTATCCATAAATATCTATAAATAGAGAGATTAGGTTATCGCCATGGATGCAACCTAATTTAATCTAACCTAGATTCATATTGGTTAAAATCAACTGGATTGATTGATTAAAGTCTTCATATAATCAACTAGAATACTACAATGGTTGATTTATAGGAATCATTATTAATATAACAAATAAATCATGAATTATAATACTGAAGAGATATTTTAATGATATCTAAGAAGAAATCCATCACAAATCTGGAATATTGTAACTATATTCTTTTATTCTGTAATGTTCCTAATCTTTATGATTGAATCCTGGAATATCGATCTTTAAAGAATTAAATAAAAGTGGTCGGTTATGTAGGAAGTAGGTTACAGGCAGAAACATGTTTGGTACTTAAAATTGAAGGATTCTGGAGGAATCTGGGAAAGAAAGAGAAGCATAATTAATCAGTAAGAGAGTTTGAATGAAACGACAGGGAATAATGAAATCTTTTAAGCTGACAGTAGTTTCACAAAGGACAAGTTGACGTCATTCATGAAAAGTTGGGTTAGCCGTGAAGGGGCCGTTAATGATCGTGGCTGAGCTTGAGTTGCTTATAAACCCTCTTCATTGACTCATCACTCTGTTGAATCTTACAGATTTTATCTATAAATACCAGAAATTCATTTTACACGGTAAGTTTGATTTATTAATTAGTAAGCAGAATATATGGTAATTATGGAATACAGTTATTAAGCAATATTTCGAAAATACAAATACTGAATACAAGTACTGAATATCAAGAATTAAAATAATCTTTAGCTTTGATCATTTAAAATGCTTATAGATTTATTTGTAAAGCACGAGTATTTGAGTAAAATAATTAACGATATAAAATAAAACCCTTAATGATATTAGTATTTAATGATGACATCAACGATAAGAAAGTAATACAGACGTATCCTAGAGCAACTCATTTTTTATATATTTTTAGAATTTTTTTGCACTCTTGTAACCCAATGAGAATTAAGCGCTTGATGAGACTTGGCATTTTTTTTCAATATTAGGCCTTACATGTGTAAAACGCGCTATCAACTTTTCACTAACATGTTTCATACTTCATCTACTTTTATTTTTAATATTATTTAACACAGAAAAAAAAACCTTGCTCATAGAGATTAGTTGTAGAAAATTGTAATAAGACAATCAATGCTTTCCTAGTAATAGGAAGATATTCTTCTTTGACTGAAATCTAAAACTGTATTACTGGCATCTCTTTGTACTTCAAATTTAAGCTGCGATCAGTAGAAATTGAGGCCAGCTATTCCTATTCAGAAACAACAAGTCAACGGTATCATTTAATATGTCCATGAATGGATCGCGGGTCCAGTCATAATTTTCGATGTTAATAAATGAGAAATAACGATTCATGTTATTTTCCAGAGAACCTAAATGATCAACAAATAAAGGAGTCAACTTATTTGATTGGTCTTCTTTCACCAAAGGAAACATTTTTCAAACAACCCAAACTAGTTAACCTTTTTCCAAATTTCTTCGTTTTTTTTTATGGAGTGCTTTAATTTTGTCGGTAGATGAGAAAACATTTTCAATTGCCGTTTGCACAGACACGTGCAAAAAATACAAGTAATTCTTTGCAAAGTTCAGAAACACGACATAGTACCTACCCTTTTGATAACTACACCACTTCTGTGTGTAGTAGAAAAACGAGTATTTTGTGAGTCCATGTTTATGCAAAGTCAAATATACGATGTTTTACTGGTTTAGGTTTAATGAAATTTACCATTTTGACAGCTTCATCAGACACTTCTTTTAATTTATATGCAAAAAGCAATGAGTTGTTATATCTAATTTTTTTTTGCTTTACAAGTGATACAAGACCGTAAATAGAAACCTACCATCAATGGAGCTCCACCTTTATAAATCCCGGACTTCCAGGATATATTCCACTTCTGAAAACAATTATCTAACATAAATATATCTTCATCTTATTTGTTTCAAGCAATTATTTGCAAGAAAAGCACTGATATATCATTGTGCCTCCATCAATAAAGCGAAAAAAGGTCAGTAGTTGTGCTTTATTGGTTACATCTGTTTATTCATTAATTTGTAATGTAAAGCATGAATCCTGAAGTTTACCACAGCAAACATATTCCTCGATATCATTAGATATTTTGTAGAATTTGCCGATGAACAGTATAATTTTGAAAATGGCATTTTACTTATTTGTTTCTCTGTTTCCTGTCTTAAAAAAGCCTTAATCATTTTTATTCAAGCGGGCGGAGTACCTGATTCAATAATGGAATGTGACATCATTTTTATTCAAGTACCTGATTCAATAATGAAATGTGACATCATTTTTATTCAAGCGGATGGAGTACCTGATTCAGTAATGGAATGTGCCATCATTTTTATGTAAATGATTTCCAAAATTTTATAAAATGCAATTTGCGCTTTTTCGCATAGTGTTGCTCTACTTCAAACATTCGTTGCGCAAGTAGTCTTTTGAAAAAATTAACGTCCTTTCCGTGAAGACAACAATGTACTGTTTGAAAACGTCTGCTCATTTTACTTGGAATCATAGGCACCGGTTTGACATTTTGCACACATATACCAAACATCATAATGGAAGAAGCTGATTTTTATCTCTAGTCCGCGTGAAACCATAACTTAAATAACTTTTATCGTATTTCCGATTGTTCTAACCATTTTGTCTTGGCTGGACACTTTTGTTTACTCCAAGTTGCTTCATTCTTAGAATCAAACTCCTCTCGAGTACATTGCTTAGTTAAAAATTATGGGTAGTAAAAATTATTATGGGTAGTATGGTAAAAATTATCCATATTATGGGTAGTCAACTTGTTCTTTTGTTTTTTATGATAATCAAAAATACCACAAATTACAATTCATTGATTGAGTTGAGCAAAACCTTTAAAAAACAATAAGGCATCACTAAGGTACCTAACGTCTGACTGATTAAGGGCGCCAGTAACTCGACCTACTGGTCCCTGAATCGGTAAAGAACAAAAAGATCATCGTCACAAGTCGTAAAACCATTTTGACTTGTACTCCAAGGATTACTGTACTGTCCTTCTGGGAATTTCGGAATTAATTCAGTGTTTTTATCCACCATAATGACCATATGTTGAGAGAGACATCAGCAATTACTGCCTTAAATCCCTGAGGAAATAATTTGCTTCTTAAAGATTAAGTAATTTGCCACTCAGTTTAAAATGTCAACCGAGGAAAACTTTCCATTGATATGGAAACGGCATACCTAGGATAGTATAAAATTATGAAATTCACTCAATTTTCTTAAATAATCAAATATTGTCTTATTTTACTATGAGGCACACCTGAGTGTCTTCTCGGGACACCACTGAGTTTAAGAAGCATTGTTTTAGTGTATCTATTACGAAAATAAGAGTAGCGTTAGTGGATTGGAAAACCTGTAGAATACTTGAATTTGCCCAATCACAGATAATGCAATTCAAAACAGAAGTTCATATCATTTACTAAATCCAATTACTAATTAATTATGGAAAACTTTAAAAAATAACTTTTGCTTAGAGTATGGTATTAAGTTATTTAACTTTTGATCCATTTAGAATTATGATTTAGGGGGAAAAAAACCTATCATATCTGTATTGGCTTTCTGTTTCATACGATGAAGTTTCAACTATTAACAAATACTTCTTTTAAATTAATAATACGTTCTTTTAGATATTTGCATAGAATTGAAATTACTTTGGTATGTAATTTAGTTTGTAAGAAATGCTTCTTGTGGAGAAAGGTGGTGTTTTAGTCGGTACACTGGCTTGCCAGGAGTCCGACACTCCCAACTCGAGGGTGTAATCCGAGCGCTCTCGGTTGGGGTGCATAAAGCATTTCACCACCGAATCCTTCTTTGCCATAAAAAAAAAAAGCCAAATGCCTCGTCATCTAATTAGTGACGCGCATGAATGGATTAACGAGATTCCTAAATTGTCCCTACCTAAAAGGCAAATAAGATCTTAGCATTAATTAGAAAATGGACAGCTGAGGAGGGACTATCAGTATCCGCCGAGAAAACAAAAGCAATAATGCTTTTATTTTCTCACCTGACTCTGTAACAAATTATCTCTTCCAGAAAATTTAAATAAAAAGAACTAGTGACAATAGCAAGTACAAATATCAGTGCAAAAAGGAATAAAATATCCACTGCATGTCGACTTAATGAATAATATATATATATATATAATGAAGAAGACATCTCGTATACTGATTGCAATGTGGAAAACATTGAGGATTGTGACCTAAATGCATTCCAAGAACCCGACGATCATGTGACAGAAATAATGGCTGCCTTTGAAGTCATAAGAAAGGTCAGTAACCTTTGAAGTTATAACAAAACACTCTCTAGTAAATCATATTTCAGAGGGAACATTGTGGATTCTCTCTTCAACTGAGGTTTTCCCACTTTCACCTCACTCATCTATTTTAATCCACCTTCTGTCAGAAGAACTGACAGCTACAAATTCTTCGCAAGTGAGTTTTAGGTGGTGACAATGTCATTTTTTAAAAAAAAAATGGACTCACTACCAACTATTGAAAAATTCAACTATGTCCAAGAAAGAAGGTATTAAAAATTAGTTTAGAATCACACCTACTCCTTATAATCACGTAACAAGTTGTTACAAACCTGGTTGTTCAAAAATACAGTTCGCAAACTCACCTCTGTACTCTAATATAGTTAAACATTATTATGGTAATCTTATCTATAAATACAGTTTTATCATAAATAGAGTCATAACAATTTTGATAGTTATAGTTATTAAAAGCTCACAACAATACATTTTTCTTAAATCACACCCCGATTGCAATTATTTTCAACTAACCTAAGGACTTTTATATTTTGTAAAATGCTTTCCTTAATATCCCTTCAGATTTCCGATTCTTTTTTCAAGTAGAGTTTACTCCAACCATTACCTAAATTATAATAAAAAAACAAGATAATAAGAAATTCTTATGGCCTTGTATTATATATTTAAATTCACTGAGTATTCAAGCTCAAAACACATTTTTTTTTAGGAACATGCATATGAGTTATGACAGAATTTCTGGGAACTGGAATGTTTCCAAAGTTATTCGTTTTTGCCTCAAATATCATTGAAACTTGATCTTAGTTGTAAAATAGCATAAACAAAGTGTTACAAGTTCTATCTATCAGCCGGAGATGTAACTAAGAAATAAATTGATTTAATACAATCACATTGTTTAAATATTTATCAAATTTATTAAAGATAGCAACCGAAGTCTCTAAATTCCTAAATATTGTAAATGAGAGGAAAAAAGTGAATTCATTTTATTGAGTAGAGTCCAAAAACTAATTTTAGATAAAATGCATAAGAAAAAAACCTTAAATGAAATGTTAATTATGGAATTAAACCTGATTTCAGGTTAAATAAATAATATATTATTTTAATGATATAATTTATGTAATCATTGACATAAATCTGGTGTTTTGCTGTTACTCTTGCATCATGCAAGGGAAGGAAATAGGATTGCGTTAGGAGATGTCAAGCAACGGCTGGATGATTGGGTTGGGAGGGAGGGAGGAAACAATGGCTGGGCTATCTAGCAGGGGAGTTGAGAACTAGGTTGCTCACGTCTTCTGAGAAGGAAATGAGGGCGCTCCGCTCGGACCGATAAGGAAGCTCAACTTGGCTCCTGATATCTGCCAACAGACGGTTCTACTTATTTATTAAATTATCTCGCCCCAAGTTGGCTCATGATTCATTTGCCTTGCTCGATGATTCTCAACCACCACCTAAGCAGTAGACACTCCATCTCCGTCTCACAGCTCCTTAAGTGCCACTCCTAGTAGTTGCCTAATTTTCTAATGCATTTCATCTTCAAATTGGTGATAATGGGATTGACAAGACTGTTGAATTTTTTTTCCTGATTCCACCAGATCTAAAATAAAAGAATATTATAACCATAAATCTAAAAAAGAACAAACAAAAACTCTAATGTAACGAAATATTCTTGCAATGTTTATCTAATATATATATATATATATATATATATATATATATATATATATATATATATAGATTTACTTTGATTGATGTTGGAAATTAAAAACAATTCTAAATAATTTTATGTGAAATGTATTTATTCCTATATAAATTTATTATTAATTAATCTAGCTAAATTTATCATGGCTTTTGGAACCTTTTATAAGTTACCTTAAGTTATATTATCTGAACAGCTAAATTTAAAAATTGTCGGTATAGAAATAACTATTCTAAGAGGCAAAAATCTTATCTCAATGTTTTTCAACTGAAAATGGTTCATATTTTCCCTACAAAGAAATAAATTCAATCATTAAAACTCTTACTAGAGTCACATTAATCACTAAATTGGCGTATTGTAACACAGGTTACATTTTTAAAAAAAATAAATAAGTCATAGTGTAAAGTCGTATAAATTTATAGAAGGAAATGAATGAGATTATAAATACGGTAAATAATAAAATCATATCGAATGAAAATATATTACTGTAGGAGTGAAATAATAAATGGAAACCGAATCTGTTAAGTGCATTATTTAATATATTAGCAATTCCTGTATAAAAAAGGAAAATTTTATAATCCTATGAATGTATGTAGTTAGAAAATAATGTATCAATTTATAAATCTCATCAGAAATTTTAAAGTTAACTGAGAACTTATTGATGTTAGGGTGTGGTATTGGGATGCTGACTGGACTTTAGTGCTCGACATTTGGCGCTCGCATCCTGACAACATTCTTGATGTATAATCTTTCCTAGAAGCGGACGTCAATCAGTCAGTTTTAATTATGAATATATGTATTACATATACTCGATAAGGACCACCTTAAACGTCATTTTTCTGATTTCTTATATATATATATACATAACAGATTCAATAATATATCGACCGTTTGATAGAATAGGTGTGTTCTCTAATCGGGGTTTGGTCAATTTTCCAGGATAAAAAATTAAACTCTCGTTGCCAACGTTTCGGTTTTATTTAAAACCTTTTTCATAGGCCTACAAACAAAGGATAATAAGAAATCACGTATTAACATCAAACATATACACAATATGAAAATGGATTGTTACAACTTATGAATATTACAAGCAGAAATATTTCAGAGATACATAAAACAATATAACTTACAGAAGTAAGAATTTTTTAACTAAGAAAATGAAATTTACATTATTTAAAGGAACAACAATGTAAATTTCATTTTCTTAGTTAAAAAATTCTTACTTCTGTAAGTAATATTGTTTTATGTATCTCTGAAATATTTCTGCTTGTAATATTCATAAGTTGTAACAATCCATTTAAATATTGTGTATATGTTTGATGTTGATATGTGATTTCTTATTATCCTCTGTTTGTAGGCCTATGAAAAAGAATTTAAATAAAACCGACACTTTGGCAACGAGAGTTTAATTTTTTATCCTGGAAAATTGACCGAACCCCGAGTAAAGAACACACACACACACACACACACACACACACACACACACACACATATATATATATATATATATATATATATATATATTGATAAAAGTATCGACCTTAGAATAGAAACAAAAAAAAAGTTTATCGGGACTCGGTCAGTTCTTCAGGTTCAAATTAAACTCTTATAGCCAACGTTTTGGTCTTTATTTAAAACCTTTTTCATAGGCCTACAAAAACAGAGGAAATATAAGAAATGATACAATCATTCAAAAATCAAACATACATAAAAGTGCTATTAGTTACAATTAAGAAATCACAATAGAAATTTTGACTATAGGTTAGTGAGAAAACTTACGAAGTATAAATTTTGAAACAAAAAAACTAAGTATTACATTTACAAATTTTTTTACAAAGAAAAATATATTGTATATATATATATTGTAAACAGGAAAACGACCCAAAAGGACAAGAAACGTTTCACGGTAAATCACAAATACAGAGCAAAGGAACAAAACACTTACTATCTCTAATTTTCGGTTGAACCGTCAACAGGAGAATTGAGATAGGGACACCAAGCGCACTTGTGAAGTGACGGTTGGGGACCAACAGTGTTGTCACATGTATACCCGGTTCAAGTGAGGTAAGAAAAATTAACTAAGAATAAGCTAAGAAACAGAAAGTGAAAATTAAGAAAATTAGGAAATATAAATAATAAAAACTTAAAAGATAATAATGAAGTAAATTAAGAGGAAAATAGCTGAAACAAAAGAAAATCCAGGAACATAAATAATAATAATGATGAGGATGAGTTGTATAAATAATAATTTAAAATAAAAATAAAAAGATAATGATAATAAAAGATAAAATAAAAAGTCAAATGTAAACTAATCTCTAACCATTCAGAACAGCCCTATCTTTTTAAATTCAAACCTCGTTTACAACGTGCATTTAGAAACCAGATATGTGCCTCCTCAAGACCATTTTACTCTCTGGAGTAACTTGTTGTAATATCTGCACCCTAAAGCACTTATTAAAGGAGAGTCCATGGTTGTTCGCATGGATGGCGACGGGTTGATCGGAGTGTTTATTGACGGAAGCTCCATGACCGTTCATACGGAGGCTATGCTTAGTGGATTCCATACCTACGTAGAACGCATCATACTTGCTACACTCAAAACGATAAACACAGTTTTTGGAAGTACAAGAGCATCCGTCAGGAACAGGGTGATTTGTATTGTGGAGATTACAGGAGAAGAGGGATTGTGGATTAAGGATGCGACAAGTGAGACAGCCACGGCGTCCACATAATTGAACTTCCTTAGGTACATGACTATCACTCGCAGGAGTCAGAGTTCTATGAGACGAAAGTTTACCGAGGTTGGAAAGACGTCTATAGGACAGGCGAGGGGGAAGAAAACAAAATGAGGAAGAGTTCTTTTATGGTGGTGCCCAGTTTGTGGATGCCAGGGAAGTAGGTGGTCACAAGGTAGTTAGAGTCGATGTAAGAGGAAGTGGGAGCAGAAGGAGTAGGGAATTCTGCTGGAACCAGTCTTCTCGTCAATAGGCTAGGAGGATAGCCTCTCTCTAGGAATCTACTTTTAAGTTTATGTAGGAGATGATTTTTAACACTTAATCTATTGCAAATTCTATGAATTCTAATGGAGTGGGACCTGGGGATAGATTTCTTAAAATGGGGAGGGTGGTAACCATTAACATGTAGGTATAAATGATGATTAGACGGTTTGGTATGGACTGAAGTGATAAGAGTATTATTCTGGAGTGTGACATTTACATCAAGAAAAGTAACCGTTTCACTAAAGCGGTCAATGAAGACGGTTAGTTCAACTACCGTTGGGCCAGATAAAGAAAATATCGTCGATAAACCTGGTGTAAAGTAAAGGAAGAGATTGGCAAGTGGAGAAGAAATTATTTTCAAGATTAGCGATAAAGAGATTAGCCAGTGATAGAACCATTCTGGTCCCCATAGCAGTTCCTTTTATTTGAAGGTAGAAGTTTTCATTAAATTTGAAGACATCATCCTTAAGAACAAAACTGGCCATGGTGATGACAAAGTCTGTAGAGGGAAGATGTGGAAGTGGCCTAGAGGTAAGAAAATTACGTAAAGCATCAAGGCCTTCTTCTTGTATTCTTACGAACACGTTCTTCTTGTCACTATGGATGTAACTTCTATATACACTAATATAAACCACAGTGAAGGCCTTGATGCTTTACGTCATTTTCTTACCTCTAGGCCACTTCCACATCCTCCCTCTACTGATTTTGTCATCAGCTTATATATATATATATATATATATATATTAAAAAGATTTCACATAAACACGTGAAATAACAATCAATGATCAAACCACAATATGAAAATGGGAAAACGAGACTAAGATCTTTCAACCGTAATAAGCAGTCTTCGTCAGAGTCATAAACCCAATTTGTTTTTGATCCAGCCACTCGACATTCTTTCCTGAGGACGACCATTAAAAGGGTCGAAATATTGAATGTGAGTCCTAGTTTCTGTTTCTCATTTGTGTTTCTCAAAACAATTCTTATATATTCATAAAAGTATCGACCGTGCAGCAGGAAGAAAAAAAAATTTTATATTTTCTTAGTCTTGTTTTCCCGTTTCATATTGTGGTTTGATCATTATATATATATATATATATATATATATATATATATATATATATATAATGATATTATCAGTTCTGATATTCCATCAGAAGAGAAGACGAAAAGAGTGCCTTGTTCATGCACATAAGAAACAGTAATCATGTGATTAACTGGAATGAAGCAAATGAATTAATATATGTGTCTTCAGAAAGAAGAAGAAATATCGTGGAAAGTGAGCTCATAAAGAACTTTTATGAGAAGTTGATGAACAATAGCCTAGGACTCTACAAATTAGATGAAGTTTTGATTAGCGGAATAATTAAACAGATGAAGACTTCATCATTAAACACATTCAGGGTTGCCAACAATTCTGGAAACTTCAATCAGCCAAGTTAACAAGTATTTATTGTTTTTTAGTTCACCTGCTCTCTGAAGATGTGTTGACGAAAGGCCTTAGAGCATTGTTTCAAAAATTGTTTTCATTGTGGTAAATTAATCCATCTATTATATCAAGTGTTATTTTGATTATTATTCATATATATATATTGATAAAAGTATGGACCGTGGAATAGACACAAAACTAATGTTTATCGGGACTCCGTCAGTTCTTCATGTTCAAATTAAACTCTCATAGCCAACGTTTCGGTTTTTATTTAAAACCTTTTTTATAGGCCTACAAAACAGTGGAAATATAAGAAATAATTCAATCATTCAAAAATCAAACATACATAAAAGTGCAATTAGTTACAATTAACAAATTACAATAGAAATTTTGACAATAGTTTAGTGAGAAAACTTACAGATGTATAAATAATTTTGAAACAGAAAACTAAGTATTACATTTAAAATTATTTTACAAAGAAAAATAGTCTTTGAATTTCAATAACAACTGTAGTTTGGATGAACACGTGACACCGAACTGAAATAAAGAAGCAAGGTAACCAAATTTCACCAGACAACCAAAGAAGTCACTAACACAATTTTTCATCTGTCTATTAATTTACGAAGTTTAAAAGTTATCATTTCATATCGATATAGTAAAATAAATATATATTATCAATGTATGACAAACCATTTCTTAATTCACAATATAAAGTACACCTACGTCATAGTGATGGTGTCCAAGGTTAAAGCCAGGACGGGACTCCATGTTTAAAATGATAACGTTATCACGAAATGAGGGATTTTCTCTGTTAACAGGGTTTCTCCACCAATTAACTGATAAAGTCCACCATCATTAGTTATTTGTAGCATATCAGGAAAGACGATTTCTTATGAACGCAGTGTTCAACTGCATTATTTAGTAACATTTATTGTTTCTTATTTCATCTTTATTTTCAATATGTGCAATTTAGATATTCTATTTATCCAACACTTTGTTTAGGTGTTGGATAAACTCACATTTCCATTTAAGCTCTGCTATAATTTGTTTCAAGCAGCTAACAGGCATATCCTGTAGACAGCGCAATTATTTGGTATCACAAAGGGTCGACTTGTGGCCTATGTACTTTCTTTCTTGAGACAACCACTGCAACCTAACCGAACAGGTGCACTGCATGAATCTGTGATACAATTCCTAGTTAATATTTCTCGATAGTAAATAGTGCTTCACAATGAAAAGGAATACGTTATTTCAATTTTGCTACATTAATGTTTTTTGTGTTGATATCCACCCATTTTTTTCATTTTATTCACGATTCACTATTCTTGATATCCTTAAAAATACCATTTAAGATCTTCAGAGTTGAGGAGCAAAGAGTGAATTCTTAATTTCAAGGTGTGATATTTTATTACTTTCTGTGCTAATTTGAACTGGTATCCAGATAAATAAAATGCCGTTGTATACAAATACGAGTAAGTATTCTAGAAAGGTTTAAACTTTTTATGTAAATCAAGTTCTTCAGGTAGTTCGACAGTCACTGATTATAAAGTTATTCCCGCTGAATGAATATGACACTAGTCCAAAAAGCTTTATAGACCAGATTCATTCAATGTTGTTTCTCATATTATGATATAATTGTGATATCATATTTCCTGGTAGCGCAAGAAAAAGAATACAGCCCGCTGATTATACAATGATTATATGCTACAATGATGCATTGAATTTTGCTGACCATACTCAAGATATAATTTTTCCTTCATTTCAACTGATCTACCCAAGAGACATGTTCAATGAATGTGTTAAAATTTTGCTCGACTTTTATTAGACAGATCATTTATAATTCTTCTTTTCACACCGTATTACTCTTGTGTTTACAATATTACCCATGTTTTCTAATCTATGCAGAAAATATGAATGTCAAGGAAACCCTTCGTATTAATGTCATTCCTCTTCATGTCTTCATACACAATAAGGAATAAAATATTAATTACATATTTAGATTCATTACCATGTTACAGTGCAAAGAGGAACTACATACTCGTAGCAGAGAGCTCCCAGTGGGTATAGCTTAACAGCTTACTGTGTAAGTTCTGTAAAGACGGTAAGTCTCGTGGTAAGAAATAATCTAGTTGATTATCACTAGTTCAGCAGCAGTTTGATCGATACCTACTGCAGTTGATATTGACAGGTATTATTAGAAACTATTTTGATATCCAGAATGGATGACGAGCCATTCTTGTATTGATCAAGGTCTTTTTTGATTCTTGCTCTTTTCTGACACTTGGCTGCCCGTATTACTCCTCTGGTTTGATGAGCAAATTAATTCTTGTAATATGTCCCGGGATTTCTCAACGCACACATAAAGTATGTTTTATTCAAACTTTTAACATGAAGATTATGAAATAATTGAAATGAAGCTCTCAGCTTGGTCATGGGATACGTTTCCCGGGTTTTAGAGGAAAGACTACCTTAGTCTTTCTTCGCATAGCATATGTGTATTGTAGGGTTGAAATATCACTGAATATGGCTGCTAAAACAGGAGAATTAAGCAGAGATGACTTCTAGGGTAGGTACAATCAGGCCTCAGAGGTTCATATAGTTCAGATGTGCTATGGTCTATACCACTTACATACCTGGGACTACGCTTTACTCTACTTTCCACAACATAAACCTTGTAGAACAGCTTCTTTGGACAATTGTATCAAAATTTTGAAAATTAATTATTAAAATAAGACTTGTAATCACAAGAAATTCACTTCTATCATTTTTCAGGTTAGTCGCTATTAAGAATGTTATGTCTAAAAATTCCAGCACAGTCAATATTCGATATGCTTACCTCAGCTAATTTCTCCTATAAACTTTCTTTCAGTCATATTTCAGTCTGTTTGTGTTTGCACTCACATGTTTGTCTGTTCTACCTGTAATGCAGAATAATTTCTTCTTTGTGGTCAATACAGTTTCTGTTTCAACAGAATAATTGACATTCGGCTATTTTTTCTTTTCCTTCTTTTGTTTAGCTTTGGAAAATCTTGTTTATAAGACTGACATATTGCTTCATTTAATTTATCCATAAACACATAAATTTTTTATACGTCACATTTTATTCAATACTAGACTCATAACTTACATAACCATATGTATTGTAACTTATATGTTTTGTATATGTATTATGTATGAACTTGTATATGTATTGTGTAAGCTATAGCTGTAACCACAGCTAACATGCTCGTGCTACACCCATTACTTATATAGCTATCAATGATCAAACCACAAATGAAATGGGAAAACAACACTAACATCTTTCAACCGTCTTGTTTTCTCATTTCATTTGTTATTTGATCATTGATTGTTGTTTTACGTGATTATGTGAAATCTTTTTATATAGCTATATACGTATGTAACCATAGCTTACACATTCATACTAAACCCATAATATTCTAACGAAATTTCATTTGTCTGCAAATAAAAAATAACACATTATTCTATGAATACATTATATTTGGAAGCATATAGGCCAAATTGTTGATCTTACGTTGCATTAATTTTTTAAATTTCACCTGAAAAATAGGAATTCCTATTTTATATCAAACTCTATAATCGGTTTTTTTTTCTTCATACAAAGTTTCTAAAAGAAGACTTTAATTACTTATCCACGATGAAGGTAGTGCATGAGATCAGTCTTGTTATCCTTTGGCAAGTTTGTCTGTGTAGTTTAATAAGGCTAGTATGAATAACTTTTCCTTTATCATAGGATAGCTTACAACTAATGCATATTATTCCACTGTTTTTATGATAGCAGTACTAGTAATTTTATGGAACCAAAATGCAGATGTGTGGTTAAGACTCCATGTTTAGCAAATAATTCCTCATTACAGTCCCTTTTTGACGTTACTCAATCTAACTTTTCCAGGCTTTCTTCATTTTGTTGTTAAAAAAAATAACTTAAGAAGGGTTTCAATATCATTGATATTTATACTGTAATATGTTGCACAAAAGCGTTTTAGAAATTTACCTTCTTTTATCATTTTGAAAGGTATAAAGACCGTTCTAGTAGGATTTGTATCCATATCTTTATCCTTTGCTAATCTTTCAACAATTTGGAAAACATACTGAATAAACACATAAGTATTACTATTTAGCACGGTACTTCTCAAAATATCAGTTTCATGTACCTATTGTTGTGAATGGTTTTTTAATGTATTTAGTAGTTCATCCACAAATCATCTAGAGAAAAGCCTTTAGTAGTCATTCCTGCCAGTCTATTGATGAAATCCATTATACAGTTATGAGAGTAAGACATTTATGTACTAGTGCTAATTTAATGAATTCACAAGGTTATCAAAATTTTTGATTCATGGTATCCTGAAAAAGTAGCTTAAAATTAGTATCCCTTCTGTAATTAAAAACAAAAGAGTTCATTTCACAAATGACAGCATGGTGAATGAAAGCATTGTTTGATTCCATTTCAAACAATGGAAAGCATTATAGACTATATGTTTGTCGTTGATTTTTTTGCAGCTAAGAAATTTATTTTTCCCATAGATATTATATTAAATCATTAAAACATATACACTTTTCTTTATTAAACTTCTAAACAACATTTTAATCTCATTTGACTTCTTTAAATATTTCTAAGTCGATGTTAACACATCCGAGAAGCCTAGCAGCTGATCGATTGGTCCAAGATAAATTTTGATTACAGCACTTTTCGTCTATAAGATAATTGAAATTTTACGAATTTTTTATATAATTTTTAATTTTGGGTTTTAATTAATTTTAGGAAAATTTCATTATTCTATAATTCACGAATTTAGCGTTTAAAGAACCTTTTATGAAAGCATAAAGTGTACCATAACTCCAATTGTCATCTAGGTAATTCAGATCATCTTCACATAAAGAGCTATTTTTAGATATAATTTCAGTTTGATCAATCAAATGGAATGGCTTGTATTCTGGTAAAAATCTGTCAGATACCATCTTGGATAAAAAATTGTATATATAATTGAAAAAAAAATCTTTCTACTTAATTTAAAAGCAAAGGATTTTATCACTAATTATTTGCCTTCCTTTCCAAATATATTAATATTTTAACACTCTGAAAGTAGATTTTATAGAGAAAAAAAGTTATTTAAAAACACATTTTGCCCAAAAAGGTGACTTTCCCGTCATGTAATATTGCCCTCGAACAGCAGGGCAGATATACATGGTAAGATCAACTTTTGCGTAAAATATTAATTCGATCCATCACACTATGTGGATTGCAGCGTGTCTACAATCTGTTGGATGGTTGACAAGAGACGGAGAAAACAGCTGTTTTTCATCTCATCTCACATCACTTATGAGCTTCATATCATTTACAAAAACATCAAAGCATTCTGCTTATCTGGGTCTTTTTCTCACAATATTTCCATTACTTTTAAGAATAATACATTCATCACTTAAGTTAACTCCACACTCCTTAACCTCTAAAAGTGTCTATAATTTGACAGTGTCACTCTTTGAATATTATATGATCCATGATTGGTCGCTCTTCACCCGTACTCAACGGAGTTATAGCAAACTTAAAGATAAACATCTCCTCATAAATTACATTGAAAATAAATTTATACAATATCTATCTTTAAACTAAATGTTTCACTCGTGTTGATTTTTTTACATTTAACAATTTCATTCTTCTTCTCTCCTGTTCTTTGCTAAAAACGAGAATTGCTCCTTTTATAAATTATGTTAATCTTGGTTCTATTTCCGCTTCGTTTTACGAATCTACAAATATCAAAATATCCTTGATTAACTCTTCCTTTTTTTTTTGTATTTTTCTCTCTCCACTTCCAGTTTATTTTTCAGTCCACCACATCTTTCATACAAACGCTCTCCCAATGCTAGTAATCACTTCTTTAACAGTATTTTGATCTCTAGGAGTGACATGCACTCATCTGTCTGAGCAAAACTGTGTGCCTGCGCTTAAACTGTGTTCAAATGAATCAGTAAGTCTCTGTTAATAGTGGAGTAACCACTGGAATGATAGTTTAGTTAGGATCACTGAACAGTGTATGAGCATTGAAATACATCTAATTATTCCTGTTTGTTAATTCATCGTTATAATGTGATATTCAAGGATCGTATGTAACTTTGGATTTAGTGGGATGTTAGTAATAGGTAGCCACATCATCAGGTAACAAATAACATTATAATAAAGAATGAAGAAACTATAAACATGTAAATCCGTTGAACTCTCAAGATAAAATATCAGCATGATCAGTACTTTAAGAAAGTACTATATCAGCAATATCAGAAATGTAAAAAAACGTTTAATCATCTACTGTGAGTAGAGATATGACTAAGTCTGTAACCAAAGTACAGAATTATTTATTGATTCACCTTTTTTTACTGTTTTCAAATTACTTTATCTCTATAACAGGGCGTAAGGATGCTAATAATATCCTTTTTTAAATATTGGATTTTGATTTTGAATTTTTCGTTAATTGGAAAGCAGTTATCCTTTCACTCTACCATAATTGATATTTCTTAGGTACGTGTGCAGGACAGTTACTAGATATGTTAGCCTTTTCACCCAAAACTTTCAATCTCACGATTGATACAAAAGTATTTCTGAACCACGTTTTAAATATTATGAATGTTGTTTAATTATTATGTCTGTATTATCCGGAGATTGATTAGAGATTGGCGTGATTAAAACATGTTGATCAGTAGCATTTTTCAACAGCTCGCGATAACAATCCAGTCTTATTCAGACTGCTATAAAACTGAATGCTGTCTGGCTATAACGTCAATTATCATTTGCAGACACTGTGTGTGCCTATAAATTTCAATGGGATATTGGTATTGATAATATTCCCACACCTCTTGTATAGCCCTTTGATGATCAAAGCACT
Source organism: Hermatobates lingyangjiaoensis (assembly GCA_026182355.1). Taxonomy (NCBI): domain Eukaryota; kingdom Metazoa; phylum Arthropoda; class Insecta; order Hemiptera; family Hermatobatidae; genus Hermatobates; species Hermatobates lingyangjiaoensis. The sequence goes on along the minus strand of JAPFBL010001924.1, from coordinate 1,726,092 downwards.
TTTAAGAATACATCCCTAACTTCATGTATTAAAGAATAAAACTTGTGTCATACAAGTTTCCTTGATTACAAAAATGATTTTGACTTCTCTAACCAATTTTCAGAGAAGATTGTAAACATTCTTAAGTTTAGAACTACCTAATGCATCTAAGAAAATTGTTAAAGTCGTTCTACTATTGTTTAATATCAATAACATGATATTATTCACTACATGATAAGGTTAGTAATTACATTATTTTGTTCTTTTTAATGGATGTAAAAAACTTTTTAAAGAGCCAAAATTATTATGATTAAACTGTGTGTTTTTGTGATTGTAGTTTTTCTAAAATACAGACATCATTAAGGATTGTTTTTGTGGAAGAAATAGAAAAAGATCGAGCTACCATTTAATGGAAGAACTGAAGGCAGAATTGAAAAGAATAGACACTTGTTTAAGGATTTGAAGGTTATTGGCCAAGAAGGTCAGGGAAATTACAGCGTGGAGGTCACTAAGGTTTTGTGTGGTTATTGGCATAAAAATAGATGTTGACTAGAGGGTAGTTGTTTTGGTCAGCTTGTGTCCAGGTGGGAGGGTGAAAGGGTTACATCAAGAGTGGGGAGTAGAGTAAGTGGAAGTGTAGTCCAGACGGTGTCGTCGTGACGCCGGTATGGGTGACGAGGTAACGTCGGCGGCCGTGTACCAGGACTCTGCCTGGATATCTACCTATCTCCATCAGCAGCCTCCTGACCCACAACAGAATTCTTGGAGTCGAACTCCTCCACAGCCCCAGCCACAAGGTTGCCATTAGTTATTCATCAATACTGGTTACATTTTTTTTATTCCTATTATTGTTTTATTAATTTGAATATACAATAAAAGTTACTGAGCTATTTAAGTTAAGACAAATTATAAATTGTTAATAAAATTATGTAAGTTTTACTTCCTTTGATTTTACATAAGTTTCACAATATCTCCCAATGAATCAAAACATAGCTCTACGATTATTTTGTAAATGCGGCTATCAGAAAGTCGTTTTTATTTTGGTCCCAGCAAAACAAAAATTCAGTAAAGATACTCATTTACCACTCTTATATTGTAGCAAAACATTTAGACTGAACAAAATCCTTCAAAAGATATCTTATGAGATTACATTGGCAGGGTTTATTATCATAAAATAATATGCTCACATATTATTTTACGTGAGCTAAAACAAATAGGGAAAACAAATGGATTTTCCATGTATACAACATCACCAACCCATGCAGTATTATATCTAACACTTGGAATGTAATATGTGAATGAAAATTACACGAAAAAAGTAGCAGTTCTAAAAAAACTGTTGGTAAAATTGAAAGATATTTATCAGAATACATTTTAGGCCATTGTTTATTTTTTTAAGAATCTTTTTCTTACAGTGAAATTAAAACTTAGTAAGAATATTTTTTGGTAGTAAAGCTATATTTTTTTCAAAACATTTTAGGATTGTTGCTAGTTGTTATTTGGATTGCTTATTAATATATGAATTAATAGAATTAATAGGAAATTTCTCATAAGATTGCTATGATACATCATTCATATCACTAAAATCCCTAGCATTTCTGTTATTCACTTTATGGTGTTAGTAATATTTCATTTTAAATTTATGTTTCATCTGTTTAGTAAGAAATATATATTTCATCTGTTTTAAGACAAATCTGGTGATGAATATGTGTTGTATAGTTGACTATTGTATCATTTCTTCTTCAATTATTATTTCGTACATTGTTTTATATATATATATATATATATATATATATATGATCAAACCACAATATGAAAATGCGAAAACAAGACTAAGATCTTTCAACCGTAACAAGCGGTCTTCGTCAGAGTCAAAAACCCAAATAAAAACGAAGACTGCTGGTTATGGTTGAAAGATCTTAGTCTTATTTTCCCATTTATATATATATATAAAGATTTCACATAAACACGTGAAATAACAATCAATGATCAAACCACAATAAGAAAATGAGAAAACAAGACTCCCATTTTCTTATTGTGGTTTGATCATTTATATATATATATATACACTTTTTCGTTGAAAATACGATCCAAAACGGACAAATATAGTTCAATATAGACAAAGAAACATAGAGAAATCAAAAGAACACACTTACAGTCTCTAATTTTTGGTTTGAACCGTCTTCAAGAGAAATAAGAGAGGGAAACCAAGCGCACTGGTTCAGAGACGGTTGGAGACTCTCCAACTTCAGACGGTCTCCAACCGTCTCTGAACCAGTGCGCTTGGTTTCCCTCTCTTATCTCTCCTGTAGACGGTTCAAACCAAAAATTAGAGGCTGTAAGTGTGTTCTTTTGATTTCTCTATGTTTCTTTGTCTATATTGAACTATATATATATATATATATATATAATATATATATATATATATATATATATATATTACAGGAATGTTCGAAATCCGGCATTCAATAGAACACCTAGCCATTATGTATGATGCTTAAAACTAAAGGACATTGTCAGCAACGAGTTTTATTTCACACTTCCTAAGCATTCTATAGAATGCCAAATGAGATACCGGAAAGTATTAAATACATACAAAGTGTAAAATACATTCCTATTCTTGACGTCGACAAGGGACGAGGTAATGTACGCAATATATTGCCAGCTGTAATGAGTGTGACAGAAGATGATTTCTATCGTCTTTGAACTTCCCAAGTAATTTTTTTAAACAACTATATGCAAGATGACAATTCAGTTCATGCCCTAAGAACTTGCTTGTAATTGAAGATATCCCTGTCCACGAAATTTCGCTCCGGTTATTTGCAATTGCTGAGTCCAATAGCAGTGGCCGAGGATTCAAATGTATGTGACAAACATTTCAAAAAATATGAAATATCTTTGCTTGAAAAATGTAATGAAATGTAATTAAAAATGTAATTCAAACCAGCCATGTTGCAACCAGTGTGTTATTTTCTTATTTTTTATATGAAAATTTTATTTTTTTTCTTAATAAGAAATACATAAATTATGTTTCATACAACTTTCATTTTTCTGTATCCATCTTGAATAATTTTTTTTTAATGGCTAATTCTTTTTTCAAAAATATATTTTCATTTTTGATAAATCCACATCATTTACGAGGTGTGTAAATAAAGTAGTGAGACTGATTTTTTTTTTAAATTTTCTATTCAAATATAATTACAATGTGATATTGTCACCTTCAAAATAGTTCCCTTCGGAAGCCACACAGCGCTGGAGACGGTCCTTCCAATCATTGTAGCATTGCTGGAACTCGGATTCTGGAATGGCCTTCAGCTGGTCGGTTACAGCAGTTTGTATGTTTTGTAGTGTCCCGAAATGAGTTCCCTTGAGGTGATTTTTCAATCTCGGGAAGAGGAAAAAGTCACAAGGACTCAAGTCTGGTGAATAAGGAGGCTGAGGAGCAACAGGAATGTTTTTACTGGCCAAAAACTCGTTTATTGAGATGGCAGTGTGACAGGGCGCGGAACCATTTTCGCACAAATTTTTCTCATCTCCAATTCATTGGTCAAAATGTGATGAACGGAGGTGTGATTCAAATTCAACTGTTCCCCGATCATTCTGACTGTCAAGCGTCGATCTGAACGCACAAGGTTCCGTACTCTGTTGACATTTTCATCGGTGTTTGCACTTGAAGGCCTTCCGCTTCGTGGTTCATCTTCAATCGACTCTCTTCCTTCTGAAAATTCCTTAAACCACCGAAAAACCTGTGCCCTTGATAAAACACGTTCTCCATAGGCCTCCTGAAGTTTTTCAAAAGTTTCGGTTGCATTATGTCCAAGTCTGAAGCAAAATTTGATTGCACACCGCTGCTCAACTTTGAGGTCACTCATTTTTAAAACGCTCAAGAAAAAAACCATTTCACGAAAACCAACGCTACGGACAAACAAATGACTGTGGCGAGTTCAGATTCATACTGGAGGCGCATCACACGTGCACCTGACGCTACTCAAGGCCACGCGTCTCCAGCGTTGCCAGATCGAAAGCGACGTTGCCAGTCTCACTACTTTATTTACACACCTCGTATGTAATTACCTTTTAAGGACTTTTTTCATACTTTGCCTAAATAGCATTTTTTCATTCTATAGAATATCTTGGTATTATATGCAATGCCTTGGGAAAATACTTCTCACATTTCATAACTTACCTAACAACATCAGGCATTATATACAATGCCTAGCCATTATAGAGAATTCTTGTGTTTCATACATAACCAGAAACATGTATAACTTTTGAAAGCACTTCATTTCAATGCAGTATTTTTCGTAAATAATTTGAAACTTTATTCTCATTAAAACGTAATTATTCCAAATTTTAAAGTGGTAAAATATCCAGATACTACATACTTTTTTTTATTTAAATAATATTATTAATTAATTAAATAATTAAATAATTAAAATAATTAAATAATTAATTAATTAAGTAATTAAAAAAACTTTTTTTTATTTACATGTTTTTTTATTTAATTTTGAATAATCGAACATTTAAATGTTTTCATTTACCCTTTAAATTGCGACCAGTCAAGATTTAGTTCGTTTAAATGATACAAATTTCATAGTCTTACTCAAAACATTTTTACTTCTACCCATGAAAAATATTTTAAAATTAAACTGAAAAGTTGGTAATGAGAATTTTATTTTGAACCTAAAAAATTGACCAAAGCCCGATCCCATAATTCGTCTATTTTTATCAAATGGTTGATATATTATTGGGTTTGTGTTATATATATGTATATATGATCAAACCACACTATGAAATTGGAAAAAGAAAGACTAAGATCTATCAACCGTAACAAGCGGTCTTCGTCAGAGTCAAAAACCCCGTCGAGTCAAAAAACCATGAGTTGGGTTTTTTCCCCATTTCATATTGTGGTTTGATCATATATATATATATATATATATATTCATAACAAGACTTTACAATAAACACGTGAAACGAAAATCAAATTCAATATACATACATATATATATATATATATATATATATATATATATATATATATATATATGATTCAAAACATGAAATATTCCCTTATGAAATGATTAAAAGAAAAGTACACGGAGAAACAACGACAATGTCGACTTTGTCGTCATCAGAAGCTGATGAATATGAAGAAGAAGAATATGAGCTCTGCTCAGTTAGCAAACAGTAACTAACCAATGAGATGTAGTATTGCCGATTTATAAAAAATATAAGATCTAAAATAATAATATGATTGTAACTAATAAAAAAAAAACTAAAATTAACAGTTTACATTGAGATCAGTGCTAGAACGACCTTTTAAGAGGCAAATATGTGCTTCTTCAGACGATTTTAAATTAATGTATTGGTTAATATGTGGGTTTTAACGCATATATTATCCAATCTGAGAACATGGGCACGGAAAGAATGATTGAATCCAAGTCAATGGGAGGTTGCATGTATGGTGATGGTAGTTTACTGCGTTAGCCAACGCTGAGTACAAAGTCTCAGCTTAGTTTAAGCGAAACGAACGTAAAAGGTATTACAACGGGTTCAATTCAAACGATTAATGCAGTTCTATGAAGTACAGGAGGTGTGAGTATGGCTGTGAATTAGTAGGTTTCAGATGGACGGATGCGGCAAAAATGTCCTGCACCTCTATATATTTATAAATATTTATATTTATAATTTATTTGTTTATATTTATATTTATAAATATTACATATATATATATATATATATATAATAATAAATAGTGATTCACTATCACTTTTCAACAGTTCGTGGTATTTTCATATTGATAATGTGCATGCACATATTTATAAATATGTTAATCACTGTTTTTTTAATAAATTATCACATAGGTTATAGAATAATTTTATCAATTTTGTGTTAATACATTTGCAGTGAGTCAATTACATAATTTGATAATAACAGGAAACTTAATGATAAACTAAGATCATTTTACCCCTAATAAATGTACACGTACGTACGAAAGGAAGAAAACACAGTAAAACACAAACAATACTTCTAAAATGTTTGTCAAATAATTATCAGGAGAAGAAAAACCTATTGCATGTAGTTCACAAAGTACATATGAATATTATAAATCATAAAAAACACATAAAAAATCAACAAAAAAATCGTTTATAATTTGGCATTATACAACATCAGAAGAATTATTATATTGCTTAAATTACAAACTGTTTTCTTCTCTGTTACAGCGAAAACACGTAAAATAATATAAATATAGATGTTAATTTTTTTCTATGTGTATATTAATTTCTGTGATATAACCGTTTTATATACGTTTTAAAATATATGAAATTATATAACAAAATTTCCTAATGAACACATGAAAAGAAAATTAAATACATATCCACAATATGAATTCCTATAGGATCTTAAGATTTTCTATTCTGGTTTATATATATATTTAAACGCTGAAAAAAATCTAAAGAAATGAAAATAATTAGATAAGCACAGTTACAGTCTTCTAAACCTGCAAGAAACATTTCACCTCCAAGCTAGGCATCACAACAATTATCCAATAAATTAGTAAGTTTATAAATGCTTTTATATTATGATTGTGTCGTTAGGTTATTTATGCTCTTTTCTTGTCTGCTTTGCATAGATTTTATTAGAAAAGTATTTAATAGCATGGTTATTATTATAACCTTGAGTAACAAAGTTACTTTATAGTACAAACATCTACAAAGAATAAAATATATTGGGGAAAAATATATAGTTCACAATAAACGAACAATAAAATACAACAACAAAAATAAATTTATGGAGGAAAAACTAAATTAAAAAATGGAGCTCAAGGTTTTAAAATTTTAATAAACTCAATTTTAGTCTCAAACCTCTATAAAATTTTAAACTTTGATCAAAAATTATATATATATATATATATATATATATATATATATATAAAAAGTATCGAACGTAAAGTAGAAACAAAATAAAATTTTATCAGGACTAAGTCAGTTCTTCAGGTTCAAATTAAACTCTCATTGCCACGTTTCAGTTTTTAATAAAAACCAAAACCTTGGGAATGAGAGTTTAATTTTAACCGGAAGAACTGACCGAGTCCTAATAAACTTTTATTTTGTATAAATATATGCAGAAAAATCACAATAAATAAACACGTGATGCAATCAGTAAAGTTTAAACCACAATGGAAAAAGGAAAACTATAGAAGTAAATGCTCTGATGACATAAATTGAAAGGTCTCAGGCTATTTATTTCTTTAGTTTTCCTTTTTTCATGGTGGTTTAAACTTCATATATATATATATATATATATATATATATAATAGGATTTACAAAGAACAAATCACATTGAGATCTTTGTATAAACCTGTAAAAAAAAAGGTGAAAAAATGTAATAGTAACCAGAGTATTCATTAATCACGAATTTTATTTTATTTTAACAGATGGTTGAAAGCAATACATAGAAAGTAATATTATAAAAAACCCACGTCTATATACGAGTACATTAATGTGATTACATCAAAATCAAAGAAAAAGTACACAAAACTAAAGCCTGTGATATTAGTTTGTTGTCATAGTTCAACATATTCAAATAATCATTATCCAGTTGTTTTAAAAGTTGTTTGATTATATATGTATTCTAACTAAGAAATTTCATTAGAAAACAAAAAGGGAACACGGTTAAAATGGTTAAAACAAATATATGCATATTACATAATATAATACATAGTATATAATAGTATATGCATATATAAATATAAACAAAACTAAAATTTATCGGGACTCGGTCAGTTCTTCAGGTTCAAATTAAACTCTCATTGCCATCGTTTCGGCTTTTATTTAAAACCTTTTTCATAGGCCTAGAAAAACAGAGGAAATATAAGAAATAATACTATCATTCAAAAATCAAACATACATAAAAGTGCAATTAGTTACAATTAAGAAATTACAATAGAAATTTTAAATAAAAGCCGGAACGTTGGCAATGAGAGTTTAATTTGATCCTGAAGAACTGACCGAGTCCCGATAAATTTTAGTTTTGTTTCTATTCAACGGTCGATACTTCTATCAATATTTATATAAATATATATATATCTTTATGTATATATATAATAGAAGATACATTGATAGCAGTCATGAGTGGTAGAAGATCCATGTTTATTTAGATATTAGAGACTTAGTAATTGGGGTAGTGAGTACTTATTCACTGCGCGCTATTTAAGATTGAATCTTTCCCCGATGACATTTCTCTTAAAGCAAAAATATGATGAAGGATGTTTTTTCTATGTATATGGATTAATTTACCAACGTGAAAATAAATTGGAATCAATGCTGTCAGGCCTTTTGTCAACACATCATCAGAGAGGAATGTGATGATGCTGTGTTGACGAAAGACCTATGGGCATGGTTTCAAATTTATGCCACTTTAGTCAGTTAACACATCTAATATACCAAGTGTTATTGTGATTATTTTGCATATATATATATATATATATATATATATATATATATACATCAGTTGGGTTTTTAACTCTAACGAAGACTGCTTGTTACGGTTGAAAGATCTTAGTCTTGTTTTCCCATTTTCTTATTGTGGTTTGATCATTGGTATATATATATATATATATATATATATATATATATATATATACACATATATATATATAGGTGTGTTCTCTAATCGGGGTTCGGTCAATTTTCCAGGATAAAAATCAAACTCTCGTTGCCAACGTTTCGGTTTTAAATAAAAGATTAGAGAACACACCTATTCTATCAAACGGTCGATATATTATTGAATCTGTTATATAATATATATATATATATATATATAGTTTTCGTTGAACACAAAAGAGTATTTCCTCTGGATAATTTTCCTTGCCACTTTTTCCAGTTCTTTTTCCAGGAAAAAGTCGCAAGGAAAATTATCCAGAGGAAATACTCTATCGTGTTCAACGAAACCTGTCTATCTGAGAGACTGCTGCCCAAGTATGCTAATATATATATATATACCACAATTAAAAGAAACGGTCCAGCGGACTTTTTTAAATAAAATAAATTCTAAACGAAGGAAACACACAGAAAGACACAGACATAACTCGACAGGAGTCGCTGCCCTCTCTTCCTGCGAGACTCTTCTCTCTTCACACCTCCTGATGACTACGATGGTCGAAATATCGATGTGAGTTATGTCTGTGTCTTTCTGTGTGTTTCCTTTGTTTTGAATTTATTTTATATATATATATATATTTGGGGGACATGCCTTCATTTATACAAGTTCTATTGAAACCTATGCCTTTTCCAGCTTAACACCTTTTCGAATTAATTTTTCCAATTTTCTGACCTCTGACTTCCATAAGTTCGGGACAAGATACATCAGTTCTCCAAAATTTTTATTCCTACTCCGACATGTTTCGGTCATCATCGACCATAATTACTTGGAAAAATTAATTCGAAAAGGTGTTAAACTGGAAATAGGCCTAGGTTTTAATAGAACTTGTATATATATAATATGTATATATATAGGTGTATAATGTAATCGGGATTCGGTCAATTTTCCAGGATCAAAATCAAACTCTCAATGCCGACGTTTCGGTTTTATTTAAAACCTTTTTCATAGGCCTACAAACAAAGGATGACAAGAAATCATATAACTAACAACATATAACTAACATCAAAATGGAATATTGCAGTTGTGAAAAAATAAAAATATATATATACAAGTAGAAGTAATAGAAAAACAATAAACAATTTTATGAACTTACAGAAGTCATGATTTTTGAATTAGAAAAATGATGAAATTTACATTATATAAAATGAAGTAACAATAGATAGTTAGTGAACTAACATCTTAACTGGTCAAAAACTTGGACTAGACTAATTACAATTACATGTAAACCGAACACTGTTCACTCATATATATATATATATATATATATATATATATATATATATATATAGTATTATTGAAACCAGATCGTTTTCAGAAAACTTCTGCATTGACGATACTTTTAAGCAAATGTTTCCTTTTTTTAAACACTTAAGAAGGGTAGCAAAGAAGGAAACAAGTGTGTAGGAAAAAACATTTACTTAATATATATATATATATATATATATATAGAGAGAGAGAGTTTAAACCACAAAGAAAAAGTAAAACCAATATCGTTTTACTTTTACCTTGTGGTTTAAACTTCATTAATTGCATGACATGTTTATTACAATTCTTCAGCATTTATATATAATTAAAAAGTGTCCCATATTTGACTGGTATCTGTTTTCTACATATTCTCAAATTTCCGAAATTCCGTTTTCGACTTTTCAATATTACGGTATAGCTTATCATCTCTATTTCTAGCTGACATCTTTAGAATTGACGACATTCATAATCAGGACAATAATGAGTATATTAGTATGTTACTGAGTTTATATAAACAAAGTACTTGAAAGTTGATTTAATCATCATCCTTGAATCAGGGAGTTAAATGAACTTGACAGGTCTACCACTGTGACAGTAGTCGCTGTATCGTTTACTTTAATACTTTGTGCATACGTCAAATAATTCTCCGCGAACTTTATAATGGCTTTATTTATATTTTCACTAAATGATTTGACTGTAAAGATATGTATTTTTACAGTAGTCATTTTTTTATAAAATAAACATCCCAAAATGGTTGTAGTAAAATCTATGAAACACTAGAACAACAAAAATTTAAATATATAACAAGATTTCACATAAACAATTGAAATAACAATGGATGGTTAAACCTCAATATGAAATGGGAAAAAAAATAGGATCTTACAACCACAACAAGCGGTCTTCAGAAAAAAACCCAACCAAGTCAGTTAGTTAAACAAGCGAAGACCGCTTATTGCGGTTGAAAGATCTTACTGTTTCTTTCCTATTTCATATTATGATTTGATCATATACATACATACATACATACATATATATATCTCGCGAGAAATAATTAAGATAATAATCATGATTATGATTAATGAATTAGTAAAGATGAATAAGTAAATACTAATGTAGATTCTAATGTAAAAGAAAAACACCTTTTATGAACATAGCATTTTTTTTGATAGAAATTGTAAAATACATACGTAATTACAGATTTTGAATAGTGGCAAAATCGTAAAAGTCTATTTAAAAGTTATGAAATTAAATCCTTATTATCAATATTTTTTATATTTTTCCGTCAACTTTCTATTTATTGGAATGTTGTAAAATTTAGGTACTGATTGTCTATTTGTCACTAATATATACCTTAATAATCACTTATTCCAATTTTTACTCTATCTGAATTTCAATAAATGTCTCATTCAAATATTTTCACAATACTCAAAAAATTATTTTTCTTGAATTAAAAATAAACACAAAAATTTTACTGTACTATTGTAATTTCAAATTTTTAATTAACTTTTTGTTCATTAAATTTTTTAATATGGGAATTGGAAATTTCATGTTTTTACCTTTTCCCATTTTTTTTAACATTCATATCAGCAACACACACATTGAAATTTCTAGCATAAAAGGGTGTGTAGAAAATAATCGTATGCTGATATAGAAAAATTGTGAATATATACTTCACATTATAATTTTGTATTCGATTCCATTTTATACATTATCAGTTTTAAAGGATCAAATATTTTAGGTTTCAAATAAATTGACTGGACTTTTTACTCTTTCAAAGTGACTAGTGTTATTAGTCTATTCTTTTAAATTATAATTCACTATAAAGGCAGCTGAAACATTTGTAGATTGTGTTTTAATCGTATTTTGTAATTAATGAGAAAACTGCTTTAATGAGTTTCAATTGTTTTTTGTTGTTAATAAGGTTATTTCTGTAAAAACTGTTTACTCTTGATTTAGAGACAACGTAATTTATTATATTAATCAAAGCAGATTTCAACTGCAGCACAGGAACTTTATAAAACTAACAGACTTCTTATATATTCCAAGTTGAGCCTCTAAGTTTCTGAAGATAGGACCACAGAAAAGAATGACGTTCGTTTATTCTCCTCTGAGAATATAAACATGTATATTTTCATATTCTAGCCGAATTAATTGAAGAAAACCTGTTTAAAAATGATGTGCATCTAAAAATGTACTAATGCGATAAACTGACTAACTCGTTTTAAAATACTTTGCTTTCTTCGCTGAAAAATCGAGAGAGTATTAAGCAATGGAAATAAATAACGAATAATATTCTTTGGTGATAATGCGTCATTCATTTTTCATTACATAAGGCACTTAAATAAGTTTCAATTTTTTTTTTTGTTAATAAGGTTATTTCTGTAAAAACTGTTTACTCTTGATTTAGGGACAACGTAATTTATTATATTAATCAAGGCAGAATGATTACAGCTATTCTGCAATTGATCAGCACGTTGAAAACATTGGTACACATATTTAATATTTCTGCTGGGTCTGTTGACAATGAGTGGGACTACATTTATGGAATGCCTGGTGAGGTGTCTTAGAGCCAACGACTACTGCTAGAGGAATCCTTCGGTTACCTTCGTTATAAGCTGTTTGTAGTTAGTATCGTTGATGCAGTTTGAAGAGTGTCAGCCGGACTGATGACCTCTTTACTCTGAAAGAAAACTAACATCTCTGCAGAGTAGCCCACTTTCCTCTCCAATTTAATCTAACCGAAAAATCAACCATCACATTTTGCTTCATGAAACGTTAAATTATTTTGACACTTCGCTCTCTGATGGTTTGTCTTGTTAATATCATAGTCAGTTATGGATGATTCTATTAATTAGTTCATAGTATTTAATTAGATAATTATTTAACACTTTTATTAGCCATCCTTTCACTGTATGTTTTAGAACTGTGTTTTCAATGATTATTTCAAATGTGATTCAATTGTAATCCTTTTAATTCAATAATTTATAGAAAATCGTTTCAGAAATAGCAGTAGTCTTCTATAATTGAGGTAGGACTATGGAGTTTTCCTACACAATAAGCATTATTAGTCAATAACAGTTACTTGTAATGTGATCTATAGATTCTATACTATTGTAATACTCTTCAGTAGTGTACAGTGTTCCAATAATAATATTGGATAAGATCCAATAATATATGGACCGTTTGACAAAATAGATGTGTTATCTGATTGAGATTTGGTCAAATTTTCTAGGTTCAAAAATCAAACTCTCGTTGCTGACGTTTGGGTTTTATTTTAAAACCTTTTTCATTGGTCTACAAACAAAGGGTAATAACAAATCACATATCAATATCCAACATAGAAACAATATTAAAATGAATTGTTACAAGTTATGAATATTATAAACAGAAGTATTTAGAGATAAATAAAACAATATAACTTACAGAAGTAAGAATTTTTTGACTAAGAAAATTAAATTTACATTATTTAAAGGAACAACAATCTTAACCCGACAAAACCTTCGACTAGACTAATAAGATAACATTACAAGTAACCTCAACACTGTTCACTCAAAGGAACTAAATAAATCACATTTCACTATAAACTCAGCACAACACTCCCGAATAAATATTACTTAAATTAGTAATATCACTTCTTTGATTAATCGAAATTAGATCTTTTTTAATATATAGCATTTCAAGTGTCTTCCTTCTTTGCTCATCTTTTTCTTTTTCTACTATAGTTGTATCTTCAAAATCGATTTCCCGATTAGATAACACACCTGATATATATATAGTAAAAACATGACAGTGATGATACTGAGTTAGCAGAAATATTTAATAATCATTTTAAAAGTCTAAAACCTAACAAAATTAAGAAATTGAAAGAAAAGAAATTACCCTTTACAAGGAATTTAAGTTTACACACTAAGTTGATTCCATGGTCTTAATGATACTAAACTTTCTTAAGTTATGACATTTATAAAGGAATTCATGAAACTCTTTTTACTTATTTGTTTTCTGAAGTAGAGGATTAGTGTTTTAAATTGATTGAGATGGCCATGTGATGTAATGTGTTATCAAGGTCAGTGACACTTGCTCCGACTGGAGAAGACAGCTGATTATCAGGAGTGGACTGAAGACATCCACTCACCCGCTGCCTTGCAGACCAACTTAGATAAGATACATGGCCCTCAAGAGTCGTAGTCAGAAACAAAATCTTTCTCTTCAAGTAAATGGCTCATTTATAGAAATATTCTTCTATGCATTCAAACATGCTAACCTCTAGCAAAACACCAGGAACTTATTTGGTATTTGTTTGGATTATAAGTTAGCTTTCATTATGTTGTATTTATTCCTATCATGTTTGCTCCTATTTGTTTGGATTATAAGTCAGCTTTGATCATGTTGTATTCATTCCTATCATTGCTAAGAATGGCCAAGTGAAGACCATATATTTTCTCGTAATGACGTACTGTACTTTGAAATATCTATCGCAATAAGTGTTTTAGTCTGTTCTACGACTTTTGTGTTTTTTGTATATATATATATATATATATATGGATGTCGTGGATGTCTTACTTGTCCTATCATCAATACTGTTCCTTCCTTTACCTCTGTCCATAGTAAACGCACCTACCCTATCTCTCACAAGACCTCTTGTACCTCTGGTAACTGCGTTTACCGTTTGGATTGCACCCAGTGTGATTCTTTTTATGTGGGTTTGGCTTCCACCAAGCTAAGCCTGCGTATGAATAATCACAGGTCATCCGTTGGCAAACGCAGTGACCTTCCCGTTGCTACTCATGCCAGTTCTCACGGACATAGTTTTACTGTTTCCGTGTACAGGTCCTGAGGCAGATTGATCAGACTAATTCGAAAGTTACTCTGAGAGCTTCAGAAGAAGCACTTATTAGTCTTCTGGGCAGTAGATCGTCTCCTGGGCTTAACCTCAATCGTTGATTATTTTTTTATTTTTTAGTTGCCATCAGCTGTTAATTTTATTTTAGTTAAATGTTTTCATTTTTTACTTTTATTTGGCTATTATCTTTTTATCTTCTCTGTCTACCTTTCCTCCGAAAGTTGGCTACACTGTTTGAGTGCTTCAGTTCGAACGCCAAGTCAGTCGTTATCAGCCTTTGGAGCGATTCACTTCTCTTCCTGAAGACGAGGATATCAAAATATAGTAGTGAGTTCAGTGATTTCCTTTCTATGTGTTCTTTTTAAATTCTAGTTTATATATATATTATAAATAAAATAATCAAACCACATTATGAAAAGATAATAAACCCAATTGAACCACTAGATGCAAAAACATCTGGTGAGAGGTTGAGAAGAGTGAGAGGGAAGAGTGGTATTTTAAAAGGGTGAAAGCGCAGGAAAGGACAAATGTCCGGAGAGAGATGTTTGGAGGAACAAAGAAGTACAGTAAGAAAGAGTAAAAAACTATCCGCAAGCTGTCAACCCGCTTAGAAGAGGGTTATCTTGTTATCGATATTATAAATAAGTGTTATCTTTGGAAAGTAGTTCTGCTACTTTATTCCGGAAAACTGGCAGTATTCAGAGCATACACCTTACACTAGTTTTCCTTGTTCGTTCTCTTTGTAATAAACTTTTACATTAGATCTGCATACAATTATCAGTTTCTTGTGAACACTAAAATTTTAAGTCGGTTGAATGAACCTGACAACCGTGAGAATTGAACCATGATTGGCTTCTTGATAACAATCAACCCACATCCTCCATAAATGGAACGTCGAGTTACTGATATTTATAGCGGCATTGCAGCAACCAATATTTTATGAGAAATTCTGCTAACAGGTTCAATGACACACGAAACAATGTTTACAAGGACGAAGTGCACTGGTGTTCTTCTATTATTAAATATGGAATAGTAGTTTTATAAGCATTCCAAGATTTAATGTTTTTTTATGAAATTAACTAAAATTATGAATCTGTTTGGATGAAATTGTTTTCCACGATTATTTAAGCTATTGTAAGTTGTGTTTCTGTTGAACTTGAAGACTGCTTATGCATGGCTATGCAACTATCCGACTTGCAGTGTTTAAACTTTTTTTACCAGATAAATCGAAGAGAGAATCATTTTTAAACCGGTTAATGAGTAGTGATACAAATTAAAATATGAATTGTTTTTCACACATTCAAAAGGTCTTAGATAAGATTTGAGGGCAATGAAAAGACTTAGCGCTCACCTACCATATAGTTATCTCATTTACAGCAGGAAACTCATTTACTCTCATTGTCTGTATTCTCATTTGACTAATTTACTGTAAAAGGATTTTACAAATGGTTGTTTTTTTTTATGGATATGTGTGAATGATGTTTACGATGATTTGAAATGCAGCTTGTAATGCTATTTCTAACAAATTTGACCACTACTTCATGGCTCTTTGAAATTCACTCATACGGATCCTTACAGGTTCAAGAACGGTTTTATATACTATCAATGAATTTTTCAGAACAACCTACTTTTTTTTCTTTCGTTTTTCCACAAGAAGCTTAAGTAAGAACTCTGTTCAGTGGAGCTTTAAACATTAAGTCGATGTTAATTATTGTTTGCCATAATGGGCTATAAAATGTAACTTCATATTATAATTCATCTACAATATATCTGTTAACATAATACCTTTTTTCTAAAGAATTATTTATTATTATATTTTAATCTTTTCAATATTAAGTATGAACTGAGTACGTTTACAGCCATTCCTAAACTTATTAGCAAGTTACATTACACACCTTATTGTATCCTGTTCCTTGATTCAGTCGAATTATATAGCAATAATCAGATTGATGTTAGGGAAATGTTGATCATATACAGTATTTCTACGTGCCAAAGTTAACCTAAAGAGAATATGAACCTTAAGAATAACAGAGTAAAAGTTCAACATCTATATTTTTTAAGTACTTTTCTGATTTGATTTACAGATTTACCAAAGATTTCAATGATGTATGTGCAATTAAGTAATGAATACATTGAATTTGTTATCATTTTTAAGTAATGTCAATAAATTAAGATAACAAAGTGTAATAAAAAACGTTGAATATTGGTAATTCTAGAATGATATAAATATTAATGTAACTGAAAACTTATTATCTTGTAATATTAGAAAATGGAAAGATTGTTCAAAATTCTTTTAGCTTGAGAGGCTGTCACAGGCATTTCAGTTCAAACCGGATATTTCAACGCCATATTTCCTGTTTACCTGCCTTCTACCGTACTGGATTCTTTTTTAGATGAAATTTCCCTTTTTCACCATTGAAAATATGTAACTAGTTTCACATTATTTTCAAATTTAAGTTAGTAGCTCTACTTCTTATATGTAAGTTGAAATAAGGCACAAAGAGATCTGGTAATTCTGGTATCTAGTCAATAAAATTGAACTATAGGCCAACATAACACAAATAAATAGTTCCCAAAATGTCAATGAATAAGCGGAATTTTATAAGGTCTGCAACAGAAAGCACCATTTTGATTGATTCAGTAATATTACTTTTAGCACGTTGAAGTTGAATTAATTTGTTACTGATACAGTTTATTTAAAACATGCACTAACAATTTCTACTTTCAGTTTATTTGCAAACACTTTCTGCATATTCGTTCTCCCTATTACTCCATTGCTTCTTTTCCCTTCTTTAACTTAGTTCTTTGATTAAGATCTACTTAAAATGACTTTGAATATTCTTCATTATTTCTTTTATTATGTCTGTGTGGATATTATTGTATTATATTCATTATTTTATTATCGTATTACAATTTCTTTGTTTCGTAAGTTATATAAAAAAAAGCATGTATTTTTTTTTGTGACAGTTGAGAATGTTTATATGCCAAAAAGAAAAAAATAAGATGAGCATAAAATTAAATATAACATATCAATTGTAATATTTGAATCTGTTTAGTCATTATAGGAGAGTCATTTTAGGAGAAATGGTGGTATATCAAAGGAGTGACTAACAATTGTGTTCTTGAGTCAAAAGATTGTTGGGAGGTTCGCAACAGCACAAACGGCAGCATGAGAGAATAGAGAGTGGATAATGAATTACAAGGATAAAATAATAAGACTAAACAAAATAATATATCATAATAAATGAATAAGAGTAAATTGAACTAAATAATAAATAAATAAGTAAACGTGAAAAGTAATCTGGATTGGGCTACACTCATCTTTACTATAAGTAAACAAACATTTCTAACTCACTGAAAATTAATTAATTCAATATTGGATTTAATGTGGCTCAGGTGTAGACATATTGTTTAGTGAAAAAATATTATCAGGCTAACAAACAATTACTACCTTGATGATTATATGTCTTTCATTTAATTTTTATGGCTATATCCGTTGTGCCATTTATAACAACATTGGATTTATTGATTGAAAAATGCCATATAATAACTGATTGTACTATATCTGAATTAAAAATGACTATATTATTCCAGAACAGTCTGACAAGATACTGCAAATGGATCCAATATTACACTGGATCAGATAATATGTTTGCGAAATTGTTGTTGTACACTATTAATACAAAGGCAATATATAATGCAAAATTTAAAATTAGGAGAATTGGCAAAAGAGGGCGTTCCAACTAGTAACCGTTTTGGTATAAAGAAGGGGAATATTCATTTCCCATGATTCAAAATGATTTGAATAAATGAGGCACTTTCTAACACCAAGAACGATATGACTGTCTAATGTCATTACTATTTCTCAATGGACCGACTAGAGAAGGATAGAGTGAATATTTAATGATATGTATTGACCACGGCAAGTATATGAAAATGCATTAATGACAATTTTATTCATGGGACCATGAAAATGCATTTTCTTTTAAATATTGTTATACTTTATAAAAGTGAATGAACATAATTACGAAGGGTATGTAATAGAGCAAAAATTATTCTTTAAATGTATTTATAGAGGAAATTTGACTTATGCTATGGTTGTATATACTACTTTGGTATGCAATCAGGATGGCATAATACACTTTTATATCCAATCTCATTTGCTAACTGTGATCTTGTTTAAACAGATCTGATTTTTATATTATTCAGGTATAAACTTAACCTCTTTTGATAACCATCATAACCTGTGATCAGTTACAATTATTTTAATAAATAAAACGTTGAAAAAATTTAGCTCTATCCAGATATTTGTAAGGAATATATCTTTTATATGATGCTTGTTAAGAAATTCTACCAAGTAATTACTGTTATAACGAATGCAATTGTCTTTTTGACAAGACTAGTTCTAGTAGATAAAGAAAAAGACGTCCGTCCCATTTTATCATTGCGGTGAAAAAATATACGATGTTGGAATTCATCTAGAAAACACGAAATCACCTAGATCTCCCTTGCAAGAATTGAATATGTCAAACTTCTTTAATCGCTCTGGAAACACATTCTTCTATTTCAGAGACGTAAATGGTAGATTTTATTGCAAATTAATCCATGTCAAATGTTCTTGTTGGTTTGTCTTGTTATACGAGGGTATCGTGTGATACCACAGTACACAGACTACCAAATAGAAAAATCAACTTATCTATGATTAGTTAAAGGGGGTAGCGGAATAAATTAGTCAATCGGTCCTGGAGTGATTTTGACTTCTTAGCTCAAAAACCTTGTTTCTGATGACAAGAAAATGAGGTTTGCAAGAAATTTTACTCATATACAGTTTTTTACATATAGTTATGGTGGAAGATTTGTTTTTTGATTATTTGCCAGAATTTTATTTTGTTTAATCAACTATACTCGTAGGTAATTTCGACAGCTTTGAAGGATTTTCTAGATGAATAATAGACTTAAAACTGATGCTGAGTATTTTTTAGATTTCTATTAGAGCTTTTAGACCTTCATTATTTGATCAAAATAGCGAAGAGAGGCAAAGAAAGTATTTTTTCTACACATATATGTATGGTTTAAGTTGTTAATAAGCGTTCACAAAGTTGGGCCAAATAGCATAATTAGCCCTTTTTTACGCTTTAATTTGCCGTTGAGAGCGATCAAATATCTGGTTTAGTTTTTGCGATAAATCAACTTAAGTAAGTCAACTTTTTTGATCATTTACTGAATAGGATGTTATTGCACTAATAATCAAGAAAAATTGATGCCTCAATTATTTCATTCATTCAGGAACATTTTTAAACATTGTATCAAATATACGGTACTGATAATCATTGTTATACATATTGCATAATTAACCTTCATTTTTGCAGTCTACATTTATTGCAGGATTAATTCTCTCTACTTCAAATAATTTAGATAGTATTTCCGCGAGGCGGAATAAAAGGTCTGTAAGTAACATGAACGATGCTTAAATCTTAGGAATCATTTTTAATTATGAGAAAGGCTTGAACATTTTTTGAAAGGAGCTGACGTTTCATCCTTGATAGAGATTCCCGAGATATAAAAAATTAATTGGAATCACAGTGATAGATTGTAATGATTGTCTTGATGCCAGATAAATAAGGCAAAAGGAAACAATTAACCACAAAAGAGGCAACTGTCAAATGGTTTGTGGAAAAATTAAGGAGGGTTGTCGAAGCAGTGAATTGGATCATAGCATCAAAATTTATACCTTACACAATCAACTTGATAATTTATTATTATTGAATTCTCAACTATACTGCATAATTCATTCTTACCTGATTACTAGTTTCGGTAAAAGAATAAATAGTGATACACATATGCAACATGAAATAACAAATTTTTTGCTTACATGGTCAAAGATTTAGGAAATGAAGAAAATAATGGGAACTAGAACAGGAAGAAAATCTTATTCAAACCTTTAACATCATCAGGTTTCCCGGAAATTACCAAAAAAAAAATGTTAAAACTCTTTTCTCCTGTACTTATTAGTTAGACCAAACATATGTTACTTAGCTGGTTACAGTGGAGATACCGAACTGAAAATGCATTATCAGTCTTCAAAGAAGATGATAACATAGTTCAATGTTTGATTCAACTAAGACACATAAATTGACAAAAATATAAATTTTATGTTCAATATGAACCCAACACGACTAGTTACGACGGTATTGGCAATCATGTATGTAGCTGACCTAATGCACATCAAACAGTTCGTTGTCGTTCGCACGTTGCGACTATAATTTATTTTTTATCACACGCCAGGTTTTTGTCAAAAAGAATTCACCTCGCGAAAATACTATCTAAATTGTTTGAAGTAGAGAGAATTAATCCTGCAATAAATGAAGACAGCGAAACAAGAAAACAAGTAAACAAGAAAACAGTAGAAATAAATGCTGTAAGGCCTTTCTCTTTACGTCATCAGAGAGCAAACAA
This sequence comes from Hermatobates lingyangjiaoensis, assembly GCA_026182355.1. Lineage (NCBI taxonomy): Eukaryota > Metazoa > Arthropoda > Insecta > Hemiptera > Hermatobatidae > Hermatobates > Hermatobates lingyangjiaoensis. Next base: position 1,704,908 of record JAPFBL010001924.1, on the reverse strand, counting down.
AGTAAATTTAATTAAGGTAACGTAGAAATTATACTGAAGGAAGGTTACGAAATGGAACGTATCGTTTCGTTAACTTCCTTCTGAATTATGAATAATTTAAGTAGTGTAAAGTTGGTAAGGTATAAATAGTAGGAAAAATGATAATTCATCATAATAATATGAAAAGAGTAATATTAATACTATATTTTGGGTTAAAAAATTATAATTTTAGAAACTAACGATAGGTTTTTTTCATTTTTACATTTCATTATATAGAGAATGAATTCAAATTATCTACTTTGTTGTTATTTAGCTCTTCTAAATATTGATTCGATTTACTAAGTTGTATGATTTTGTTTGGCAAATGTAGTGCTAACTTAGGTTTTCAACATGTGGCATGTTTCAACAGATACCTGTCAAAAGAACTGGTAGAACCGACAGGATGTCAAAAATTTGAGGCAGTCTTGCTGAAAAAAATAATTCACCAACTTTTGTTTAAAATCAAATACGACTTGAAAAAGGATCCGTAAAAATAGATGTTGAATATTTATTTAAATTTTTCCACTTTGTATGCCAAAGAATCATAAAATATTCTAGTTTTTTAATATTCTTCTCTCATCTAACTTTAATCCCACTTAACGTGCAATTCAAATAATTAAATTTTCTATGTAACAAACAAGGAAAAAAAAGGCTTATTCATTTTTTTATTTGTATAAGTGGTAATTGAATAAGTATTTTTTTCCATTTTAAAATACTGGTTGCCCTTTTGGTACAAATTCAGACCTGGAGATGTAAATAAAATTTTACATATTTTATCTGGAGTACAACAGAGGTTTCTAATATGTTCTACAAGTTCTGAATCCTTAAGATAGAAACAAGAAAAGAATGTAGTTTAAGAGTAGTTTTGAGACATATATTATGTTTTCACAATAAATCCGTTCTAAGACACTTGTTTTTTTTATCATCTATTTTGGGTTGGCGGTTTAGAGGTCACATATTACCACCGTCTGGAAATTCAATTGCCGTTAAATTAGTAAATGTATAATTTTCTGTATTAGTGTACAGTCTTTCAAAAACGGCCACTTGATTGTTTTGTGAGAAATATCAGATGTTGCATTTCATTGCAACATTGTTTAACCTTTCAAACTGATATTTTATGAAATCACTTTCATATTTGCAGGAAATTTTTCAAACAGCTAAATTTTATTTCCTGCTAATGGAAATGGGCAGTGGTTTAGGATAAAAATTATATGAGAGTAAAGAAAGGCAGGATAGAGACGCAGTGCTATAGTCACCCTGAAATAATAAAAATAAAAAATAAATAAAATAAATAAAGGGAGCATGGATAGAAAAAAATGTTTTTTATATAATTTGATGTCGTAAACATTTAGTGAGCTTGGGGTTGTTGGGAGGTTCCTATTCGGTTTAGGGGGGGTTTAAGATGGAAGCTCCGCATTGTTTTGTCCCATTGATGACCCCTTCTTACCTGGTTAAGTGATCAGGCTCCAGTAGTTGTGGGACTGAGACAGCTGATTTGAGAGGATGGTAAGGTGCGAAGGGCACTAACCTCAGGCAGGTAACAGTTGATGCCTAAGTGAACTCACTCAGCTATGTGCTTACTGGAACAAATACCTTCCATACATAGAAGGCTTAACAGTAAATCACCAATTGAATTGACTACACTCCAACGACATAGAACATTTAAGTATTTCACGACTGACCAGACATCATATCAGTACAAATTCAAGTTAAAGGTAAATATTGACTTAAAAATTTGAGTTGACGACTTTTGGTGGTCTAAGTCAACGAATATAATAATTACATATAACTATCGTTTATATGCATATACATACATACCCTGATAGCTGCCGAGTCCTGATTTTATTTTAGTATTATTCAATCACACGGTCGATATGTTTCAATTTTACCATATATATATATATTGAAGAGTGCCTCTTTAAGTGTCTCCTTCAAGAGGCACTGAATCAGTGCAGCTTACTTACGTAGGAAGGAGAGACAAGGATAAATGATGTAAATAATTACAAAAATAAATCATAAATGAATGAATACATTTAATTAATTTGTTAATGGTTTTCATTAATTTATTTATTTTTGTTATTACTTACGTTATTTATTCTTGTCTCTCCTCGCCTCCGTAAGTAACAAAAAAGAAACTGTCAACGTGGGTACCACATCAAATTACATACATAAAAAACGTAGAGTAACCACAGTTTACCTCAATATTTCAATTAATGGTCGCCATTAGGAGGGAAACTGTTATCCGCTTGAGTAGTGAATCTACGCTGAAAGATCTCTCTGCGGTAGTAACAGTGCCATTGCAACCGAATACGCAGGGAGGGGAGAGGGATATAAAATGAATTAACAAAAACGAAAACTAATATAAGATAATTATAGAAGATATAATAATGAATAAGTTATTCATAATAATGTAATATGATAAATATTACATAATTATTATAATTTTGTCCCATTGATGACCCCTTCTTACCTGGTTAAGTGATCAGGCTCAACTGTTTATAAAATTAAAAAACTGTCAGTGCATATTTAGTCCAGGAGATAATCCGTCGCTAAGGAGGTATATATGATAATTCATACCCTGGCTGAGGGTAGTTGAAGCCAGGCTGATATAAAAAGTCTGACATACAGTGGAGTCCAGAATATAGACGCAGTTTCTGTATTTACAGAATGTATTCATATGGATAAATGGGTTAGTCGTTGTGGTTAAAAAAAGGAACAAAAGAAAGACTGATGTTAATGGTAGGGAAAGATTGAGAACGAGTCGTGCGCGTTGTTCCATTCTCCTAATAAAGTTAGAACGGACAATGAGGAAGAACTATTTAGTAATATTGTCGTCAATAGATATCAGGAAAATGGGTAGTGATGAAAAAGGAAGAGTCATTTTGATCTTTCCAAGCACCAAAACGGTAATACATCTCAGCAGGTAGAATACAGATTTTGAAGAAACTTTTCATGAAAACCTTTTCGTGAGAAAATTCATGTAGACCTTTTCTACTTTTTGATGGCGACTAAGAAGTAACTTAGTCAGTTCAACGTGTTTTTTCAATATTTAAGTATCTATGAGAAGATGATGTGAAACGGACATCAATCGTGTCATATTATCAGTAGAGCTATACAAATAAGAAAGAATAGACTTGTAGTGTCGCTAACAATTGTAGTGTTAATTTTTTTATATTAACTTAAAAAAGTGAGATTATAATTAATAAAATAGCATACTGTAATGCACATTATATTTGATTGAAACTTTTTTGATTTAGTCTTCATGTGGCTGGTTTCAATTCAATATGGATGGTTTCATTTAAAAAAAGAAATTTGGTATGATCCTTGACGTGCTACATCCAGCTAGCACATTGAATACGTCGAGGACTTACTAAATAATGATAAATGTCTTCTTTTTTTTTTTAAATTACATGGCAGTATTTTCTGAGGGATTAATGATGACTTAATTTGAAAAGTGAATAGATGAAGTATATACATACTAAAATATATTTGCTTGCGGCAATTCTTATCAGATTTTGTTTGTATGGTTCTTGGACTTTCCGTCTAATTCAATTATTTTACAGACCACATTAGCCTAAGATTACTTTGGTAAAACAACTCTTGTTACAAAGACGATTTGTTCAAAATAAACTTTAAGTTTATAAGTTTTCGCTCAGTGAAGTGTTATTACTTCCGAATTTAGTTTTTCTGACTTGTTATTATGAATATAATAAGTAATATATTATATTGTTATACTATTACGCTAAACTTTCTTATAATGTAGGATACTTTTTGCATTAGTTTTCTATATCAACAAGACGTTGATAACATAAATCACATAATCTCTCATTATCAGAATGGCTTTTACACTAGGATGTTCGGATATGTATATGTCAATGATTTTGAAAGTTGAAGCTTATTGCTCATCCCTCGTATTATATTTTCAGCTTGAAAACTAAAATAGATAGTACTACACAATTCGTAAATAGAACCAGCGGAAAAGATGAACTTTATTTTAATGGTAAATATTATACCAAAGGGACTTTATACGATAGAACTTAACCAATTACGGGTTATCATGTATATAATATGTAACTCGTATATAATAAACAGCAACGAAATAATAATAATATCTCAAACAATAACAAAGATAACCAATGATAATGATTTAATATTAAATATCAATATGTGAAATGTAACAAAATGAAGCCAATCAATTCAGAGGAATGTTTCAATTTTGAATGTTTATGAACCCCAGTTTTTTGGGTTTAATATAGTTATTATATTTTTCTCTTTTTTGAAGCATAGATTGTTTCAATTGGTGTAAAAATCTGCGTTATCTTTACGAACTATTCTTGAATGAATATTTTTCTAAGTAAGGACAACAGTCTCCGGCAAACTCCTTGGAGGAGGTCGCATTACTGCTACTTTCACGGTATTTCAACGGAGGTCATTTCTTTAAAATTGTTTTTTAAATGATGTCATCGACTTTTTTGATTGGACTAAAGCAGCAGTGTTGATAACAGATTTTATTTTTACTGGGTATAAGACGACAAATGTCTTGAGGAGAAAGTTTGAATCACAAAGGAGAAAAAAAGAATGCTCAAAAATGTCATATTCGCAGTTTGTCAATAAAAGTTTATTTATTTTTGGAGCAACATGATTAAAAATACTCTAAAAAAGATTTCATTAGCTATGAGTCTGCATATTGAAAACATCAAAGAAGTAGGAATGGATATTTCGATAAAGGTAGGCATCAAATTGAATTAAATACATAAATCCCTGTTATTTTGTAGGCTTGAGAGGTCCTTAAACCGTTCTTGACCATTTATCTAATTAAACTGAATGTTTGAGGCATCCGGGAGACCAGTTGATCACGGCAGGAGATGGAAGACAGTTGTACTTGAAATTCACAGAGAAACTATTGTCAGCTTTATTACTAATATTCCAATAAACAGTGAGAAGTTTTGAGTGCTGGGAATCAGCAGATAGAGTAAAAACAAAATTAATGTACAGAATGACCCTACTCCATATTTTAAAAAACCTCGTTTACTTATACACAATTTTTGCATAAAATTGAAGTTTTTTAAACCAGAGTTTATCCCATAAAACTATATAAGTTTGCCGTCCAAAAGTTAAACAAGAAAATATTCCTTCTATTAATAAAAAACTAAGGAATTATTATTACAGATGCTATAATTATCACTAGTAGAACCTTTAAAATTTCGTATTATATTTCACTGTAATATATTTTTATTTAGTTCATAAAGTAAATACTATATGAAGTGTTATACATTGGCCTATGTTTTAATATAGGACAACATACTTGTACATCTATATTTCAAACTCTTAGTTAGCTATCCCGTAAACACACTAAATACGTGTTTATATTCCAATTTTAAGTGTTCTTGTCATTAGTTCCGACTGAATTCGACACCACCTCACAAGTTTTTGCATGTGGATATTTTGATACTACAAAAACGTATTTTTCCAAATTATTTGAAAAGTACTTTCCATTTTCTTTAAAACTGAAGCTAATGACATTTATTTTATCATTAGGAGGGTCTGTGGGTTTTTATGCTGCTGCAGAACAATATTTAGTTAATTATTTTGCCTAAAAACATTTTCTTTGTGATGATTTTGTTAACATCAGGTATCAACTATATGTAAATTGCCTCAGAGCATCAGCTGCTCCTGACGCCCCACATATATTCAATTGTAAACAATAAATAATGTAAAATACTCCTGTTTAGTTAAAGAATTCTGTAAGATAAAAGATAAAAAATATTATTCCAATTCTCTGAAAACTATTAAAAAAGCGCTTAATTTAGCCATCTACAGAGCAACTTATTGATACAAACATAGCCAAGCTAGAAAAAGTGTCAAATATTTTTCAAAATTGTGTTCAGTGATTGTAGTAAATGTAATACTTGATGTAGAGTGGTGTAAAACTTGAGTCCAACGATTGCCAAATAGATGGCTGAAGTGGAACTAACTTTGTAATAATGGAAGGCGTTTATTTATAATCCAAATATATGAACTAATCTATTAAAATATTATATGTCAATTGACTTATAATATGACTGCTCAATTTGCAATGCTCATTAAGCAAAATCATTGATATCAATGATTGACATGATTTTGATGTGACTGCGTGAAACATGTTATTCCAGCCACTTGTGACAGGAATGTGGTTTACGATAGTTTATTGCAAGGTTTCCGTTGCTATTATTGTCTTCAAGGTTGGGGGAAAACCGCGCTTTCCACCTAATCCTCCAACCAAACTGCTTGTATTCTATTTTATTAAGCAATCAGTTTTTTTTTATCTATAATTTTGACGATTAATAAATGCTTGTCAATTTTGAGAATCTTGGCTTTGTTTTAAATTGTAACATTTCTGCTATATTTAAATTTATACATAGGGTTAATGCTCTCGTCAGATCTTAGTTAGGTCAGAGTAGATAAGTAGATAGTACTAAGAATTAAGGATTATTTAAGGATTAATATATTAATTAAAGGATTAATTTTTCTTTTCTTTACTTACTTATATTTATTTTTACTTGGGTTTTTGACAATGTGAACAAAGTTTTTATTTAAATGTTTTCATTCGTTAATTATTGATAATGCTTTTTTTCTTTATCTATCCTTTTCCTTCGTTATATTTTTTTTCCTTGTTGCTATTCTTCTTCAGAATTTCTACTATTTTTTTTTCTTCTTCTTTGTGGCCATCCTGTACATAATCTGTCAAGCTTTCGAGTTGACTTTCTTCTTCTTGCCACTCAAATTCCTTTCCTGAGGATGACCATTACAGAATGTACTAGAATTTGAATGTACTCAATACTCAATGTAAATCCTAGTTTCTGTTTTTCATTCTTGTTTCTCAACCCAAGTGAGTTTTTCTTTCGTTTTTGACTCTGACGAAGACCTCTTGTTTCTGTTGAAAGATCTTAGTCTTTCCTATTTCATATGTGGATATATATATATATATATATAACTTTAAATTACACAAAGCACGACACAGAAAAGAGAATAAAAAGAACACTTACAGAATTCATTATTTCGAACTGTTGTTCGTCATCAGGAGAGTAGACTAGAAGAGAGCACGAAGTGAGAGAGATCTCCCCACGTCGAAGAACGGAGCGCGAATGAATATATATATATATATATATATATATAAAGATTTCACATAAACACGTGAAATAACAATCAATGATCAAACCACAATAAGACGGTTCAACCAAAAATTAGAGACTGTAAGTTTGTGTTTTTAATTTCTCTATGTTTCTTTATTTACATTGAACTTTATTTGCCCATTTGGGATCGTATTTTCATCAAAAAAGTATATATATATATAATGTGTTGACCGTCTGACCGATTAGAAGTAAATCTTGGGAAATATTTAGGAGAGGGTACTTAATTTCTATAAGATTAATGTCTACCGCAGTTTCAATATTCACTCTTTTAACTGACGAAATATAATACTGTGTTACCTGAAGTTTTATTTAATAATTCTCATAAGTTAAACTGAATATATTAAATTTACTGAAAAAAAAAAATATTTTTTAATATTCTTGAACCCGTTTTTGATGTGGCCAAGACATTGTTCAAACGTATTTCACTAATGGTATCTGTTAAACATTCACTGGTACTTTTTAAACTAATTACATTAAAAAGATACTAGAAAATGGAACTATTGAAGGTAGTATAGAAAAGAAAAAAACTATAATTGGCGTAATTTCAATCTGGTAACTATCATAAAGGAACGTTAAGAAGAAAGAGATAATTACAGAACTATGTAGGGAACAAGAAAGGAGAATTACAGATAAGTACTGGGTATTCCCTGCTGGCTCACCCGTTCCCTAGGGATCAGGGAGTTTATTCTTTCTGTTTTCGTACTTACCTGGGTGTAGAGGGAACAATATCTTATGCTTTGCTGCCTTGGGCAACTTAAGCATTAAGATGGCCGTAGAGCCCTTCCTGTTTTTAGATCAATATTTTATTCCTATTTAATCTTTTCCTCTTGAGAGCTAAATTGACAGGTACAAAGTAACTGTCAATATTTGTTTATCCTCCATTACTGATACATATCTCTTTCAACCTTCTAACATCTATGTTGTTTGTGAAGTATTCTTATAATTATAAATCTTCCTATAAAGAAAATAAGGTATTACTTAAATATAGCAAATTAATTAAACTATTACACGAAATAAATAAACTACATTCACAAAGAGGACACACACAAACTTTCTACTATATGTAGACTGCATTGCCAACAGGTAGTTAATATATACTCCATGGTCGGTTAAATATACATATACGTTATATATACATAATGTATTTGAGACAAAATGCCGCAGAGAAGAATCAAAATGAAGAAAAATAAGCTCTGAAGCCTTTTAAAATATCTCATCAGACAGCTACTACAAATAAATAAATAAATATATATATAGAGTTGGCTTTCGTCTTCTAGCCACTCGACTTCCAATCCGAAGATTTCACATAAACACGTGAAATAACAATCAATGATCAAACGTCAATAAGAAATTTCTTATTGTGGTTTGATCATTGATATATATATATATATATATATAGACGTAACGTTACTAGCCGTTGCGTCTACAACGTGCTTGGTCTCCCTTTTTCTTTTCTCCTTAAGACGGATTGCCCGAAAATTTGAGTTTGAAAGCGTGTTTCTTTATTTTGTGTGCTACCTATCTTCAATTTTGAACTGTTTTATATATATATATATATATATATATATATATATATATATATATATTCATAAAAGTATCGACCGTGCTGCAGAAACAAAATAAAATTTTATCTATATATAAAACAAAATTTTGCAATAAACACATGAAATAACAATGCATGTTCAAACCACAATAAGAAATGTGAAAAAATACTAAAAGTTCTTTTTCTGAAGAAGTTTTCTTTTTCTATTTCTGTTACAGTTGAAATGTTGTTGTTTTTTTTCATTTCTTATTGTGGTTTGAACACATGTTTGTATCTTCGGACTAGAAGTATGATGCGCCAAAAAAAAAAAAATTGGTTTGCAATGAGATAAGTAAAATCATGCCATACCATAACATGTATGTTCAAACAATACCATTATGTTTGAATTTTTAAAATTTGAGTCAAAATAAGAACCTTTTAAGAGCTTAGACATTTTTAAATATTATACCATTTAAGATCATTTATTGGTTGTAATTTATACATGTAAATCTTTTAATGTATTTAAAAAACCGATGATATTTAAGGAAATTATTTTTTGTGTTTTATGTATTAATTATGAACTAATTAAGTACAATTTAGTTCTTGTAGCTGATTTACTGGTTTCTCTGTTTTTTTTACTTTATTATAAGTAATGTAAAGTGATCCTAAAAACATTTAAACCCAACATTTTAACAGATTTACATATTTTGAGGCCATCAAAATTTTCTTTTGATATTTTTCGGCTGTATGCATATGTGTGTGCGTCATTTGTGATTACATGATTGTTTATCCATAAGTTTGTGGACAAGCTAAATGCCACACAATTTGATTAAACAAATTCATATTCCACACCAATAGGGGCATTGTACTGTAAATGTACTCTGTTATTTTTAATTAATATTGCACCGTTTAAAGTTTACGTTCTTTGCCAAAATGATTTTAAATAAATTTTTTTATCTCCCTAGAGTGTTGATATTTTGAGATTATCAAGAAATCAACAGAAGCGTTACCTTAAATTTTTTTTTGAAATTTGTTAACAAAGGTTAGATTTATAATCAAATGTAAAAAATTACTTATTATTGTTTCTTAATGTTTGTCAGGGCATACCGTTTGACGAACTACAATGAAATTATGCCCCAAATAGCACAATATGATAAGATGAACTGAATTCTTTTTTTTACCAAAAAATGTAAAAAAGGGAAATAATGCTAAATTTCATTACTTTAGAAAATGTTTTTTATGCACTAAACGGCCAACTACAAAAGAATGAAATTTATAAAAAAAAATTAACTTAGTGTCAGTAAATCATACTAAAATTGCAGAAACTTTTGATTTTTTCATAAGACAATATAACGAACTTGGAATAACGGATAACTTGCTGTAATTCTTATATTTGTTTACACTTACATTGATATTTTGTGTTAAATCGTGTCAAAAGAATTGCTACTGAATTGTTAATCAGAAAAATTTTGGGATATATTATGGAGTTAGTATGATATTAACAAGATTTAATTAATTATACTTAAAGACAAATCCAAATCATTCATATATTTTATGACGTCTTCTATTGTGATATTGATAGTTTTCTAAGAATGGGTTGTAATCCCTCTACATGTTGCAACATTCAACAAATCATGATGTCATATTTATAGTTCTTAGTGTATTTAAGAATCCTATTATTTTCGAGTCCTATTGAGTAATGGGAAAGGTAATTCTTTTTTCTGTATCCAAGTGGGTACAAATTTTAAACCACTTCTTGGGTGTTTCATTCAATTTAAAATTTTAGATCAAGTAAAGCCTTACTACGAATGATTCATGAGCATATAATATTGGAAGAGAGCTTACACTAAAATTGAAAACTATTAGAGGCTTTCTCTGTAGTAATGTCAAAAAATTTCTGGTAAAGCACTTTCGTAAGGAACAGCATTGCCATCAGGAAGGTAAATCAATCAAAGCAGCTCTTAAACATTTAGCTAAAAATGAGTGAACTGTATGCCTTTTAAATAAATCACCCATGGCTGCTTTTTGTATGTTCAAGTAGTTTTGATAACACGGCTGCAAGTTCGTTAAATCAGAGTTAAGAGATAGATTTGTTTACCCAAGAACTATAGAAAAGATTAAACCAAAAAAATTTATGTATAATGAGCGTCAGTAGAGAATCTGGCATTACTGAAATTCTCTCTGGTGTTGGCTTTCCTCAGGATATATGTTAGTTTTGTAGCCTCTGTTGTGTTGATTACTTGTAAAAGATCTATTGGATACTATAAATAATGAAGGATATGATGCGCAAACATACGCAGATTACCTAGTAATCATAACACAAGTAACGCTTTATGGTACTGTGTTTGAGCTTATACAGGATGCTCTCTGAATTGCTAATAGATGGGTTCTGATAAAAGATTGAATATAAGTCGAGGAAAAACCATTTTTATACCTTTCTTAAGAAGATAAATTACGCCTCATAAGCATCTTCATTAGAAACACTACATACATGTCAGAGACATGTATAAATGTTGAAATCTCATTATATAAAATACTAAACTAGAAATAAATATAACAAATACATTGATTAAGGCTACAAAAGTAGCATTCTGTCGTAAAATATTATTTGGTTGAACAAAAACTCTTACTTCAATTCTACATTTTTTATTTCTACAAAATTACTATTTCTATAAATCAATTATATCATATTCCTTTTTGTAAAATGAAAAAAAAAACAAATGACCTTAATAAGCTACTAAAATAAGCGTGTAACAGAAGATTGTATTTTTCTAAAAAAAATATATAGTTATAGATATACTAAAGTCGAAAATATAACAAGTTTAGAAATTAAGAATAAAAAATTAATTAAAAAAATGATAGGGAAATCATGGAACTAATAAAAAAAGGGCATATAAGAAAAACAGGAGAAGGGACAACCTGTGTTACCTCCACCAGAGAAAAGTTATTTAAGGATATAACGTTATTTAAGGATAAAATATCATCCCTCTCTTAGATATTTTTATGAAGAGAGAGGAAATTTACAAGACATTGAGATTGTTACAAAATCAAAATGCATCAGTGTGAGATGAAATTTTCAAAAATTTTACGAAAGGAGATAAAAATAATTAAAAATATACAGTAATCCCTCGCTAGTTTTCGGTTCAGTTTTCGCAGGTTCAGTGTTTTGCAGGGTCCAGAAATGTTCAATTAAAAATTAAAAAATATAAAAAAATATTCAACTGTAATTGCAGTAAAAAATAAAAATATACAACTCTTAATGAAAAAGTACAGTAGTTAGTATTAGAGAAGAAAATATACAGGATTCTTCTTGTACGATGGAGAAAGATATCAAACAACCAGTAACTTTCTGGGTCAAAATATATTCTACAGTATTAAATTAAAGGCTAATAAAAGCTGTTAAAAAATATTCAATAAAGACTAAAAATTAATGGAAAATATTAAAACATAAACAATTGTAACAAGAGAATAATAAAAATATCAAAAAATAAAAGTTCAAATTAATGAAGGAATAACGAAACATGTTTCCTTTGATCTGATTGGCTAAGTCATATCGCTTAACTTCCAGTTTACCACGCCATCCACGCATTCGTGAATCTACACACTACATATTAGTCTTTGTTCAGAATTATTTCCTATTTTTTTTCTTCTTGTTTTTCATTTTTATTTACAACACAGTACAGTATCCAGTAAGGTCAGGATACTCTCTCTGTTGGAAAGGTCGATGTTTTGAGCTTTAGAGGCTTTTACAAAGGCGCTTCCGAATATTAGCAGATTTTCGCTTTTCGAGGGTATCCTCAGTCCCCATTATCCGTGAAAAGTGAGGGATTACTGTATGTAGAATAACTAATCGGACATTGTCATCTTAATTTACACTTAATTTTGCAGGCTCTGAATCACGTCACACGAAGAGTGAACACTCTCGTCTACAATGGTTGGCAAGTCATCAACACATTCTATGTGAATGCTATTAAATCCTATCGTTAATCCTAAGAGGCTACAAATTTTGGCAAACCATACATAAACCCATAGAAGTAAGAGATATTTCTCTAACATTAATTACAAAGTTTATTAAAGAACTTGAAATTTGAATTTCAATTTATAAATGCCAAAGGAGTACTCAATAGGACAGACATGGATTCAGTGCGTACGACTCCTATAATATTCAGGGACCAAGTTTAATAATATAAATAGTAATAATAATAATATTAAGAATAATAATAATAATAATAATAATAATAGCATGCCAGATTGTTCTAGATCTAGCTCTAGTTTACTGGCCTCAAGTTTTTAATTACTTATAATATGAATATAGCCCTGCTAAAACGAATAAAATCATTATTCATTATCTATGAGTTTGTTGTCTATTTGATAGTTATATTAAATTAGAAATGAATAGTTATATTATATTGAACTAAAACTCAATATAATATCAATAGCTATATTATGTTTACGAAGTATGTTGTTTGTTGCTCGACTTTCATCATTTGTAACTTCTTGATCGAAACTTCTTACACGGCATTCTTTCATTATTCAATGTGGCAACCTTCTAACACTCATTTATGCTAACAATCCCGACGTTACTTTCAAAGACTGGTTTTCAAACATACATCCGTTCATGATATCTTTGTTACTTTAAGAGCTTCAAAGTAGAGACGTCTCCTTGGAAGAAAATTTACTCCTAGTCTCAATGTCTATCAGTAATTTTTTTCCTATTTTGAAAATTTATTTCTGTTTTTACATCAATTTTTACTGATTATTTGTTTTTTTGCACATATTGCATTGCTTTTTCCTGTTTTTTCTTATTTTTTTTAATAAACATATAAAAACAAACTGTCTTTCCTTTACAATTTCTTATAAAGTTCTTACACAAGTTTCTTTACAAGTTCTTTATACAAGAAATAACTGATTCCAAGGAATTTCATAATAGTTTGTTCAATGTACATCATAGTTTTATCATTCAAAACTTTTTTTGCTGCTTTCCGCTATTCTGGAGTTATTTCTGAATCAGGTTATCATTGAAATACAAGTTCTGATAATCACAGTTTCAGATTTTTAAATATCTAAAGAGACATTTAATACTCAGTGTAGGACTATAGTCTCAGGGGCTATCTAGAAGCTATTTTGAATGAAAAGGCAAATTTAATGACATTATATGGTAGAACAAAGGTACAGAAAGAGTAACGTTTGAAATAAACATACTTATCAAATTTCTTTAAATATTTTGAGATATGAAGTAAGCTAAAATTTGCATAATAACTTTCTGAAAGTTTCCCATGGTCTCGAGTAGTAGTATTCATCCAGTAAACTACACTGATTTTAATGCCGTCAGATGATCTAATTAGACATAATAGGACTGACATCTTTAGGCTTTAATGTCAAAGAATAATAATTAGGCCTGATGAAAGGATAATTTTATTTTGATGCCTGTTTTACAATATAACAACTACTTACAAAACCTTTTCCACGAGTCTGTCATAGAAATGATTATTCTAAAATTTACTCTATAACTCTATTTCGTAGAAGCATGGGTATCCCATTGGTATCTTGCATGCTCACCTGTGGACTGGTTGATCCGGGGTTCGACACAAACGATTTATTGCACTCTGACCCTAGATTTGTCCATGCGGGTGGTGAAAAAACCTGAGCACGTAGTCTCTCAGTGAGGATGTCAAACCGTTGGTCCCGAGCCCAATATGATGTCAGATACTCTATAAAGATGTCTACTCTAAATACATTTGAGTTAGGCAAAATTTTGGACTGTCAAAGTGGCCACTGCATCCTAACCTAATATAACTCTATTTTGTGGAATGTGTGTCATAGCCATGTCTCCTCCATATCTATTGAAATATTTGTATTCTAATGTTATTATATATATATATATATATATATATAATAATAACTTTCAATTGCTGGAATTTTGTTAAATCATTTGAAATTGTCAATTGGTGATTTTAGTCAAGTACTTTTAGTATGTAAAAATAGTATTGAACTCAGATAGAATGAAAGATGCCTCCATTCAGCTTAATGTGCAATTGCTGTTTTAAAAGAGCTTTTAAGTGACAAAGGAAGTGTAGAGAACAGAGATTGATAAACCAAAGAAACAGTGAAATTATGCTATTTTATTAACAAAAAAATTAACAGTAAGTAAAAAAGGACAGTATGAAATGGCTTTGTTCGATGTTTAGCAGTGCCTTAGACTTGTGTATAAAGCTCAATACATAAATGTATAGTAATCTACTGAGTTCTGGAAAACACTTGAGCATGTAACACTTCTGATGGTAAATATAGTTAATGGGTTAGTGCCACTGAGGTTAGGAATATTAGAATTAGTAATAATACAATCCGTCATACCTCGTAAAGTCTCAGAAAAGCTCATTACAAAACGGACCGGTTTCGGGTCCGCCTGGATCCCACCTTCAAGAGCACCTAACTGACTGTCAAGGTGCTCTTGAAGATGGGATCCAGACGGACCCGAAACTGGTCGAGCTTTTCTGAGACTGTACGAGGTATGACGGATTGTATTATTACTAATTCTAATACTTCTGATGGTGATTTGCCAACCTGTTTTCCTTTTTCTTTTCGCATTGAAGCAATATATGAGGTGTATATGTATTTCTTTGATTTCCCTGAGTAGTGATTCTTTGAGAGAAGTCCATAGTTGATATAATCGGGTTGGTTCTACCTCACAAGTCTTAATTTTGGTTTTCTCAAGTATATTGGGTTATCATTCTTTAATGAATACCAGTATCATACAACCCTAGCCAGACTGCTTTACATACACTGTTTGATGGCTGGCGTAAGTAAACTAATCTATGTCTAACATGAAATATTTAGGGTCATATACTAGATCTGATGTTTAAATGTTCAATATATTAGTGTGCACAGAAATTGCTTCCTTGTATGAGATATTCTAAAGCAGTGACTATTGGGTTTCCCATTTACCTTCCGGTAGCATCAGTAGCTTATCTATGTCTTACCAGAAAAAAAAAGAAGCAAGACTTTTAAAGGACATAATGTGAAAGGGTTTGTTAGTGCGTATGCAGGTAGCAGGTGAAGGTGTTGGTAGAGATAAATAGGTGGCTTTTGGCTGGCTTTGGTTCTAAATATAGAAGGGATGTAGAGGTCCTAATCAGAGGCACAGTGACGTGTGGGGAGAGAGTGAGAGTTTGTGTGGATCCTCGTGGCAGGTGGTCTTTCCTAATGACTCTAAAACCCGGTATACCTTACAGCCATTCACTCTCAAACCTACTCTTGGCAAACTCCATTACGCTAATCCAATCATCACGTCATCCAGTGCCGCAAGACTTGTACACTACCCCCTTAGTCACATCCCGCTCACGGCGCTCTCAACCTATTAAAAGCAGTCGTGTAAACCGCTTCCAAAACAACCCTAACCACATTCCCATTCAATCTTATTCTGATATCATTTAACAATTAAAAAAAAATTCCAATAGTTTACTCAATATTTTTTACTCTGAGGAATAACCCAGTTTTGGGTATGGCATAAACAATTCTGTCATACTCTCGTAAGCAGCCTTTTAGTTTAAAAGATTAAGAATATATAGATATTTTATATTGATGGTAATTGATTCTCAAAACATCAGACAGTTTAAACAAATATGTTTTCTGAACTGAAACTAACAGTACCATAACTTCTTCAATAAATTATAAAATTGTTTTAAACAATTTAAAAAAAAAAGGAGTAACCTACAATCTACATTACCATAAGTATAAAAATATGAAACATGATGATTTTTGTCTCGTGAAATGCTTTTTTATTCAATCATAAGTAAATAAGTAAAGTATGATTTTTCAATCATAAGTAAAAGTTTTTACATTTAATTGAAAAATTACCTTTTTTGTTGTTTTATAAATTTGAAAATTCGTTTCATTTATTCATTCTCCCATTAAATCATGAATGTGTACTTTATATCACTGTCTTAAAGTCCTATCTTTTTATCCAATCCAGCGGCGCCCAAATCATTGCATCTTATTCAGTAAATGGTATTTTAATTCGTTATTACCACTATATAAAAAGTTCAATGAAGAATAATTTCATTAGATGAGCAAAGAAATGAATTGCAATAACCAAAAGGCTTACTACATTTCTATTTATATTCTACATGTCAAATAAAATAATAAAGCAGTCATAATTATAATCTATTTAAAAATTAAACAAATTTTCATTAATGTAATATGTTCATAAATTGATAAAGTTAAAAATCATATCATCTTGTACAAATAATTACGGAAGCCATGCCTATGAAGTGCATGAAAAAATCAATTTAATATGGATTTGATATGAAGTGAACAGTTTGTTGTTATTTTTTATTTACGAGTGTCTTGTATTGTTTTTAGTAATTTACGATCTCTAGTTTATAAGTATGATAGTTTTATTTATTGTCTTTCAAAGAATGTTTTCAATTCGGATTTATGCATTACATTTTGATCTTTTATGAAATTACTATACCCGGAATTTTATTACGTGCTAGTGTTTTTTATAAAATCACATTACTTACTCTTTCAAAAGTCACAAAAATCCAATTAGCCTGACGAAGTCTTAGCTTTTTCTTGCGTGTTGTACTCTGTTCTAATGTTGTAAATATATATAGAAAAGTATTATATCAGTAATTAGCCAGTTTTGCGTACTAAAATCAAATTCAAAGCAGACTTCTCAGTAAAATGATAAATTTTATAGCTAGAAGCTGCAAAGTTTTAAAAACAAATATGAATAATAATCGTAAAAAAACTGGATATTTGTCAACAATATAGCAGCTCTATAGTAGAACTACTACTACTACTACTCGTTGGCTCTACGTCCCGTGGAGGGAAATAATTTTCTCGTGTTTAGGAATCATATTATCTTTGGGTAATATTACTGCATGAGGAATATAATCTATAGTAGAACGAAAGATTATATTCCTCATGCAGTAATATTACCCAAAGATAATATGATTCCTAAACACGAGAAAATCTACATCTTATATTATGTTTTATTCCTAGAGATTGATTAGAGCATTTTGTTAGGCATATCCATCATACCGTCCAAAGCAACAAATACTATATATTTGATTGGTGTTTATTTCTTACTTGTAAGAATTCTATTCCTTCTACATCTCATAATACTTAATTAGACCATTTGAAATTGTTTAATTAAACTCTAAACATCAATTTTAATACACTCGATTTGCTTAAAACATTTCTATATCAATATAAACCCTGTAAATAAATGGAAACAAATCCTACTATTATAGCAGGTGATCTATTAGTCTAGGATGAATATTCATTCAGTTTTTATAGCTTTATTACTCCTTAACAATTATTGAAATTTCACAAATTTTTTTTAAATATTGTCAATTTTTTTGTTTAATTTTTGCCAATTTTTCAACATTCTAGAATCAGTAGTTTAAGAGAAAAAAATGTTGTCTAAAAACAGCTTTCGGCAAAAAAAAGTGACTTTCCATTATGCATAATTACTCCCAAACAATAGGGTTCATCTACTCTTCGAGAACCATTTTTGTATAAAATATTAATTTGATCCGTTAAATATATGTACTGTAGCATGTACACAAGCTTTTAGATAAAAAACACACCCACTCACAGACACACACACACACACACACACACACACACACACACACACACACACACACACACACACACACACACACACACACACACACACACACACACACACACACACACACACACACACACACACACACACACACACACACACACACACACACACACACACACACACACACACACACACACACACACACACAACACACACACAGACATCATCAAAATGGCTTGTGCACAAGTGAGTTAGTTACTATATTTGTCCACAGAGGCATCACTATACGAAACAAGAAGAGGCCAGATGTATGGTTCCCTGTTAATTCCAGTTTATGCCAAATTATTCAAATAAATATGAAAGAAAACTGTGAGTAATATACTACTTTATATACTTTACAAATAATCAAATTAAAAAGTAGGAAGAATGAAAAATAAATTCTCTCAACCTAAATATGGAAACTAAATGAATTGAAATTCAAAATCTATTTCTGATATAGAATAAATTTGACCAGGTATCCTTCACCAAAGATCATAGTTCATTTTTTAATTCCTTATTGTAGTTTAGACGATATACTTTATTTAACGTGTTTACCGTAAAGTCTTGTTATAAGTATATATATATATATATATATATATATATATATATATATATAAGAGAGAGAGAGAGAGAGAGAGAGAGAGAGAGAGAGTTGATTTTCGTCTTCTAGCCACTGGACTTCCTTTCCTGAGGACAACCGTTAAAAGGGTCGACATATTAAATGGAAATCCTAGTTTCTGTTTCCCAAAGTTTTTAAAGTATATATATATATATATATATATATATTAACTCCTTGAGTCAAATGTAAAAAAAAACACTTAAACAAATAGTTTAAAAAAATAAGTAATGTTCAACTAATGTATATATATATATACATGTCTGATGGTAGGAAATCCTCACGTAAACATGTGTCATTGAAGTACACAGCCTCTGCGTTAACGACTTTAATCCTGGTCTGCTCCAATTTACGAACAACCTTGCAGTTGGCTGGTGTTAAAAGCCAAATCAATTGCCCAAGAGACATCGTACTTTGGCATGAGCAGATTTAAAAAGAAAATCACAACTTCTAGACGAAATGCAAAACTTTATAATACGACACAACATACAATTTGTATTAGTAGTGCTACCTCACCGCAACTATATTCGTAAATTGGAGCAGACCAGCTTTAAAGTCGTTAACGCAGAGGCTGCTGTGTACTTTAATGAAACATATATATATATATAAAGATTTCACATAAACACGTGAAATAACAATCAATGATCAAACCAAATTAAGAAAATGGGAAAACAAGACTAAGACCTTTCAACTGTAATAAGCGGTCTTCGTCAGAGTCAAAAACTCAACTGAAACACTAGTTGCAGAGAACATCTGGTGAGGAGTTGAGGAGTTCTCTGCACCTAGTGCTTCCATTTTCTAGTGTTTTCCCATTTCTTATTGTCGTTTGATCATTGATATATATGTATGTAAACGTCTAAACTGTAGTATGAGATAAAAAGTAAATCAGATAAAAGACTAATATCTTTCAACCAAAACGTTGGTCTTCGTCAGAGTGCAACTAAAACTGAGCCAAACTGATACAGAGTCAAATTAATATCAGTATCAATTTGACTCTGACGAAGACAATCTGTGTAGGGTTGAAAGGTTTTAGTTTTTTTTTTCATTTCTTATTGCGACCTGGACGTTGATTATATATATATTGTTAGTTAAAGTTGAATTATTTTTGTTTCTCTAATTTGATGTGCTATTGTCGTGGATCTGATATTGTTGTATTCTGATAATATATATTCAGTTTCCTTACCATTTGAATATTTGT
The DNA here is from genome assembly GCA_026182355.1 of Hermatobates lingyangjiaoensis. Lineage (NCBI taxonomy): Eukaryota > Metazoa > Arthropoda > Insecta > Hemiptera > Hermatobatidae > Hermatobates > Hermatobates lingyangjiaoensis. The sequence continues at coordinate 1,684,760 of JAPFBL010001924.1, read as the reverse complement.
GGGAATGTTTCCGAAGATTTTCTAATGGTTATTTTAACATGTAATTACATATTTAAATAAAAATTTTGCATATGTTATTAATTTTCATGCCTACATATATATTTTTGAAAGCTATTTGTTGTCGAAAATTAAGAAGTTAATATAAAACAAGCAGGTCACTATTTATAATATTTTTATACTTCTACTTGGGGGGATTAATTTTATTATTTCATTTCATTTCTTTAGTGATTAAACTAACTTTTGTGCAATTGTGGTTATAGCGCTAGTAAATGAGAGATAAAACGGGGGAGGTTTTAAAGTCAAGTGTCTGTAGTTCTAAGGTTGATTGCACAATATTAGTGGGAATGGCTTCTACCACTTAATTGTTCTATTGTCATTATAGTTTCTAATGTCATTTTGCAAACATCTGTTTCAGCTAAATCGATTTGTTCGTTTTAACAAGGGTTTATACCATTTTTTCCGTTTAGCAACTTAACTGAAGTTCTGGTTTTTGTCTATCTTCTGTCAGCCAGTGCAATATGATTTAGTGACTTGTGGTATGTTATGAACTGTCAAATGTAGAGTCATTAATACTCAATTGCCTGTTTGGTTTCTACATAACTCACTTGTTTTTCCTAAAGAAAAAGAAATTGACAGTGTTTTTTAAGTTATACGTTACACAATCATGCAAAGGGATAACTCACTTTTTTGTTGTCGTAAGTCAGCGACTTTTTTCCCTGAAATATGTTCATCTAATAACTAATTTTTTAGTAAATAGTTACCATAATTCTAAGCGATATTGATGTTATCTAATTGTTTTCTAACATACTTATTAATATATTTATAGGGCTGAAAAATAGAAATTAATGAAAAATTCGCCAGTGATGTATACATAATGATATTTAAGAGATATAGATATGCCTTTGGCCCTATATAATAATGTTCAGGATTATTCATTTACACCAGTTTTGGTTCATTTTGCAGTAATGGTGTTCATGCTTCAAGTGTATATAAAACGATTGCGTAAAAAATTCTTAGCAAGTATGGAGCAGTCCTAAAGGTTTGAAGCTTTTATCTAGCCGATTTATTATGAAATTATGTCAAATTTAACATTTCTGTTTTAACTGTTAATATCTAAGCCCTTCAACTGCCACTTTATCACTGAACTAGTTGTCCTGCACAGTTGCTGGTTTTTTTATTACCGCGCTTTGTGTCATGGCTGTCCTCAGCGATCATGGTAGAGTGGGGATCCCAAGGCACTCCCAACATGTCAACCTAAGTAATCCACCTCCTCATCCTCAAAGCTACCGCAGTCCGGCAGGCTCCTAACTGGGTAAACAACCTGTCCTTCAAAGTAGCACAGAAATATGGTTACAAACTAAACCTTATCTTTTAACCTTAACCAATGATTACATTACCAAAGTATTTCTCTTGTATAGGCATGTACAGTTCGTTTGAACTCCTAAATATATATTATCAATTCAATAATGAATGATTAAGGTATTTATTTAGTTTTCAAATAATTTCAGCAGCTACTGACAGGAAAATGTCACAAACAAAGTGTCTCTTTACTGAACTTGACTTAAATGGAAAAATGAAACCTCAAAGCAATAATCTAGTTGAATTGTAATCAATGCTTCTGATATTTCACTTACCATCAATATAAATCCATTTACAAGATTTAGTTACAGAGCCTACTGTGGAAGAAAAATATTGTTATACAGTTGAGTTTTATTAATATAGATACAGGATGTATTATAAAGATGTTTGAATGGTTGTTTTTAGTTTTCCTTGTTTAAAATGGAGTCGATTAGATGTGGTGGTGGTAGTATCCTTGAGCCTTTGAAAGCAGGCAGCCAGGAGATAAACAAGTTGATAGCTCATTCCTTTCGGGGCAGACGTCAAATCAGAAGGTCGTACCCCCTCCTAAACTGTATTTTTAAATCTCGAAAATTTTCCATTCCTCTTTCCATCCGGGTCCCCAAATGAAAACAATAATATTCAAAAATAATTGACATCTGTCAATTGATAAATCTACATTAATTAGGAAGAAAAATATATTTTTCAAAATATTTTACATTTTAAAAGCAAACGGCTCGAACATACAAATGTGAATAACATCTTTGTGCGGAATCATAAAGAACAATATTAATAATAATAAATAAGAACTTATATAAATGTATCATGAAATATATCAGCTGTTCTTGAGTGATGTTTTAATTTAAAATTACATTTCTCACTGATATTTAATTTATCAAAATTGTTATAAATATCTCCTGAAAAGCTAAAATGCTCATTAGAAATTATAACACATCATTATATTAAGATAAATGTTCAAATTCATTCAAAAATATTATGTTTCATAAACATAATGAAATCTTTTCATTGTCTTTATCTTTTATCATTATCAAGACAAATATTTTAGTGAAGTAATCATGGATTAAGGTTTAAGGACGAAGTTTAGAAGTTTCATGAAAGCTCAAAAACAAGTTATATTTTATTTATTTTTGTTTGATATGTATCAAATGATTAATTCACATTTTAATGTTAAAAGAAAATTTAATTCATAAATCAAATATCAATACACATATTAATGATATTATCTTATATTATTAGATTTTGAGAATAAATTAAATAATTCTTAGTGAAAGTTGAAACCACCTGACAAGAAGGTCTGTTTCTGATGTCAGTCATATTAACTAATAGTTTTGAATTCACATCCTCAGAGTTATAGTACTGTATGTATGTTTAAATTTTGTTATATTGAAATTGAATACATCCACAATCCATTTTTCTTATATTAGGAAAGATTTCTTTACCTTTCTTTACCTTAGGAAATCGTATGTTTTATTCTTTAACGAAAATTTTAATATATGGTAAGATTGTGTGGAATATAAAATAGTACTTGATGGCATTTGTAGAATGCTAGTATTGTTTCAATGCAAGTGAAAGAGTAATCAGATAATCTAATCTTTATGAAAGGAAACAAGAGGAGATATAGAGTAGACATATATGTTACTATTATTGAAGACGTTTCTGACTTGACGAGTTGTCATATCTCTAAGTAATTAATACTTCATTACTGCTGCTAATGTATTAGTCCATTATATTGAACAAATAAAAAGTTGTTCATCATCTATGGTGTGGAAAAATATAATTGAAAGCACATGTAACTAAGGAATGATTTGAAAAGAGTAATAGTTGACTAAATAAGAATATAAAGCGTTGAAACTGACTCTTTATAGGAAGCATGTTTGTTTGGTTTTATTTTGTCTAATGCAGAATTGCTAATTTTGTAGTGAAAGGTGTACTCAGAATGTATGTTGCAAAGATATTTGTATGTTAATGTTTATGGAGGGGCAGTGATAAAGGTATATCAAGGGAGAAAGGTTCTAAATAAGTGGCTATTTATTTTGTTCGAAGTGCAGGTTTTCTTGATGGTAAAGAAGTGTATAGCTGTTTATAGGACGGATTCTGTAATGGGGTAATCTTGGACGGAGGGTACAAAGGGATAAGGGGGGCCCAAAGTCCGAGGGCTTGAGGAGTGAAAGGCGGCCCTGCTATTGCATCCCGAATAAATTAGGCATATGTCGCTGTGGCACGAATCAATCCCCAAACAACTTTTTGACTACATCAGGAGTTACGCGCGCGGCGCGGGCCAGTTTTGTTTTATTCATAACAGGAACTGTGCCACCCTAACCACTCCCGGCCCGAATATAAAAATCCTCTTCATAGATCTTTCCCTACATAAATCCCATTGATATTCAGTCCTTTGCTTCCCATAGGATTCCACTCTTTTGAACATTTGATAGTTGCAAACGGAAGATAAAGAAGCAACACGGCTTCCTTTTTTACTGCTATAATCAACAATATAAAACCCTCCTCAGTCAATCATCAACTTATTTTTCTAAAATGCAGCATAGTTCTGATCATCAAACATATTTGAAATAACATCCTTAGTTTACTACATAACATTTAGATGAACTAAATTTTTTATTGCTAATGATGTGAATGTCAATACAATAAGTGATGATTAAGTATAAGATTCCACTCTCTGTAATTAGTATTAGTAGATATAATAGATTTCGTGCTTTAGATTGTACCTCAGTCCGTCCAAGATTATAAGATTATTAGAGCACAGATGTTATAGTATAGGTTGTCAGAATAATTAATAGGCACACTACCTCATGCTTCTATTTACCTTAACCGTTTGAGAACCATGTCTATCTCCAATATATATTTTTCCAGCTATTTATTACTACCATCTGAGACCGTGAAAATCCGTTTCTTCACTCCTTTCTAAATGACTCTAAACTTTTTTTGTATTTAGTTTGTTATTAAACTGATTTTCCCATTAAAATAATTCCATGCCTAAAAATTTCTGATATTTTCATGCTGTTTTTTTAAACGAATTTCAACATTTTATTGTGTACATTAGATGAACCTTGTTTTCTAAAGAGACTAAGTACACAAGAAACTATAATAAATTTCAAGTTTTTTATAAAGTGACCAAGAGACAAAGTCGGTCAAGTATGCCAAGAATTCATGAAAATTAAAAAAATAATAATGAAGTTCAATTGTTAAATTATCAAATATGGGGCTACACTAACAGATGGCTGAATATAAGTCAAGATAAACATAGTTGTCTTACTAAATAGTAATATGTTGGACCCGAATGTGTTTCATGAATCCATCGAAAAAGTGAAAGATGTAAAAAGTGCTTGATTCAATTATTCTAATAACTATTTATATTTTTATTTATAACTGTTACTTATTCTAAGTTTTAATCTATAACAAGTCTTGTTTTGAACACCATTTTCCATCCTTTAACATACTCCCTGAGTATGTTGTACTTCTAAATAAAAATAGTATCATTAATTAATTATGTATTGACGGAAGAATGAAATCTTTACGTCGTTCTTGTACAAGTCTGCATTATCAAATGTTTAAGTTAAAAACAATAAAATAAATCTTTTAAAAAAGTGACGAGAAGAATCTCAGATTAATATATTTTCATAAACCAGTGAGCCTGAAGAAAATCTGAAAACACGTAGCCGCTTACACATAAATTCCATTTTTTACAAGGTTTATTCAAAACATGTTTCCTTTTCACGGCATCTAACTCTCAAAAAACTATAAGTGTGTAAAATCCAAGAATACAGATATACTTACAACTCATTTTTTTATACTAAATTTTTGTTTCAGTTTAAGAACTGATAATATTTCAGTCTTTAATCAGTATTTACTTTAATCAATTTTCAAAAAAAACTATAAATTTGTTAAATTGACATTTCACCCTCCAGGAATACAATATACTTATAAACCATTTTTTTTTTATATTAATTTTCGTTTCAGTTTAAGATCTGATCATATTTCAGTCATTTTTACTTTAATCAATTTTCACATTTCTGTTTGTGAAATTAAAATCTAAAAGTTAATAAGCAGTAATTCTTTGCAATGCCCACAATTAAGGGTTTTCTATAACCTCTTTGGTGCTGTTCTATGCGCGTCAAGTTTTGCTCATTAGTTGTTTCGCCCACATTTTAGGTACATTACCGGACTAATTGAAATTGTTAAAAATTATTTTTTTTTAAATTCATGCGTTCAACCATGAATTCAGAGATAACCTTTACTTTTAGTATGAATTACATTCATTTTTATTTGACACTACTTTTTTCGTAACACCATTCAGACAACTTTTTTCATATTACATTACTATACAGACTATGTTCAAAGTAAATTCTATTCGAATTAGTCATTGGATTGGATCGAGATAATTTGTAGAATTGATTTAGTTAAAGTGATTTCCTTGTCTACATTTAAATGATAATTTTTTAGGTTCCAGTAATGGAAAGAATGGACGCAGTAAACGAGCAAGAACAGCGTACACAAGTGCCCAATTGGTGGAATTAGAAAAAGAGTTTCACTATAATAGATATCTGTGCAGGCCAAGGCGTATTGAAATGGCTTCATTGCTACGTTTGTCTGAGAGACAAATCAAAATCTGGTTTCAAAACCGACGGATGAAATACAAGAAAGATCAGAAGGCCAAAGTTACCATCACCTCCACAACAGGTATCTATAATTGCAATTCAAAATTTTCGCGTAAATTATATTTCATTTATCATTTTAAATATGAAATTAAAAATTATTGAAAAGTTGTGCTGCTTTTAAAACGTTTAGAGAAAACTGAGAATTGAAATTCTTAGATTATGATTTGCAATTTATTTTTAAAAATATCTTTTGAAAAATTAATGAATTCAGTCATCAAAAATTCTTACTGGTAAATTTTTTTTAAGAAATGTCAAAACCCAAAAGTATATTAATGATGTTCTATCAAAAATATTATATATATATATATATAATAAATATTTATAATATATAAAAATATTGACTAAAGTATCGACCGTGGAATAGAAACAAAACTATAGTTTATATATATATATATTATATATATACGTGTGTGAATGATCAAACCACAAATGAAATGGGAAAACAAGACTAAGATCTTTGAACCGTAATAGGAGTTCATCGTCAGAGTCTAAAACCCAACTGAGTTTGGTTTTTGACTCTGACGAAGATCGGTTGTTACGGTTGAAAGGTCTTAGTCTTGTTTTCCCATTTCATTTGTGGTCTGATCATGGATTGTTATTTCACGTGTTTATGTGAAATCTTTATATATATATATATATATATATATATATATATTTGCTCAAAAGGAATCTAGTGTATGGAATTCAAAAACAAGAAATGCATATCATTGAATAAATTATAACAGTTTTGTTGTAGTTTGCAAGATTGTTGAGATTTTTATTAAAAGTTTATTGTTTTAATAAAAGTTAAATTAATGGGTTTTAAATGAACTATTATGGAATAAAAATGGTGGGATTTTAATTTTCAAAGTTAAAATTTTTTCTTGTTTTTTATATAATGAGACGTATTTATGGCCATATACGTATTTATGGACGTACACAAGATGTGTTTATTTGTATATATGTGGCAATAATCATTTTATTAGTTACTAGCAGACATGACCGTCTATGACGGGTATTTTGCAATAATTCAGAGATGATATGCGGTATTTCAAAATATTATTAGAAAAATTATATGAATAAATAAATATATTTATTAGCACTGTGTTAAGTAAGTGTATAGATCTGTATACATTTATATATACAGTTATACAGTATAGACCACATTAGCTGTCTGTCCTTCAGGAGCATTGAAGAACAGAGAGTTTGAACCTCTGACTCATGAGCAAGCAAACTACAGTTGACCATGTGGGAAACAATTGGTCTCGCTCACTTCAATTCCTGCCGTAGACAGAGTATGGCCTTGCGACTTATTTACCGTCATTCCGAAAAAAACGCTGACTGGAAATTGCAACCGTTTCCAGGATAGTTGCTGAGAATCTATGGTAAGGGTGGTATAGACACAGATTCCCCATTATCACACACAGTCACGCTGTCCGCCTTTATGACGCACCTGTGCAGAACACAAATTCGGAGTCCTGTCCCGTTGTACATTTTTGGGGCACTCAAGTTTCCTAACAGCATGATTGCTGCCACGACTTTAAATTTTAAGTCATGAGAAGGGAGTCAGCAGTTACGGAGTCAAGAAATTAACTGCTTCTTCATCACAAATCACTCTGTTTACTGCCTTGAAAGTTCTTTCCTCCGCTTGATATTGTGCAAGAACTTGTTTACTGATTTCTCCTGCCTACTTTTTTTGTACGGTTGAGAATTGCTCGTTGACAAACTTAGTTATTCTGAATACATAGCAGATCTTGAACTCCAGGAAACACATTTTCAATTATCTCTTGCTGGGAGCTTAAATGCAAATCAAATTGAAATCAACCAACAATACCTACTTGCTATAACTGTATATTTTCAAAATAAACATGCCTGTGAAGTTATCCAAAGACAGCTTAAAAGTCTATAACTTGGCTTCTACGTTGAATTTTTGATCCATTTAAAGCTTAGACTTTAATTTAGTTATACACAAAGTAACTTTTAAAGTTTCAGCTCACTATGTCTTATGGGCGCTGAGTTTACTTGTGACAACTTTTTGTTTTTAAAGTCCATAACTTTGCTTCTTCGTTGAATTTCTAATCCATTTGAAGTTTAGATTTTAAACTAGACATACAAAAATCTACTGTCAATGTTTCAGCTCACTATTTTTTATGGTAGCTGAGTTTACTTGTGACAAAATTTTGCGGACAAACCGACAGACAGAAATTTCTCTAAGGATGGGTTCGGTTTCTCTAATGTATGAAACGTATAGATAACTTGAAATGAATCAGTTCTAAGCAATGTACAGACGAAACCTTTCTTTTTATTTATATAGATAGGATACATGAAATCATTGATTAATCTGACATCATATTAAACTGAGGGTTTGAAATTCATCGGACTCGTACGCTCTCCGACCATACCTCTCATATCGTAAATCCCATTCTTGTAATTAAATTTAATTTTCAAAACATAAATTCCTTAATGAACTTCATAAAATTACATAGTGAAGTATTCCTTTCTTCTATATGCTTATGTATATTTTCATGAAGATCATTATCTTTTCGACGATGATAGCCTCACATTCAGATATAATGTGATCAAATGTTTCTACATCTTTTAGAGAGAAAGATAGCATTTGTATTATGTCAAAATCAACTTCCAATTATAGTAGTTAAGAAGCCAAATTTTCAATACATGTTCCAAATGTAGTTTTACGTTTGCCCTTTGAAGGGAAAGGATTACTACTCTCTTCAAACATAAGTTCAGTTGGAATAAGCTTTGTAAACCAAATTAGACCAGGTTTTTCTTGTCACTTATTCTCTACTTTCTTCTTGATATATTTGACACTCTCTGCGTTTTCCTATGAAAACTGATGTATTGTGCAAAATTACTAGAGACTCCAAAATATTTGTATGGTTTCAAACAATTCTAAATTGTTTACTAACTCATTCCCAGGTATCTCAGGCACTCACATGAAATATAAATGTTTACACTGATTTCATTATTATTTTATGACACTTAAGTAGATTAGCTAGAACTATTTTCTATCTAAATTGGATATAAGTTAACAAACTATTAACGTTTCGTTCTAGTAATTTTTTTGATATTCCATACGTTTCATCTCTAATAGAGGTCTCTTCATTATGCAATATAAACCTAAAATTACCGATTTTTGATGAAAATGTGTAGATGTTTATTAGTCATTTAACCTGGAAGTATCACAGAATGTGATTGATCTAGTTATCCCAATAAATGTTTCTGTTTATATATCACACAATAATGCATTTAATATCATTAATTTTACCACAACATCAATAATACTTTTGTAAAGTCCAAGTGAAGGTTTCGTGTTAAGCTGCATGTTCTACAAAATAATCTCTAACAGTAGAACATTTATTTTGCTCCCTTAGCTAGTGGATCTCATACATAGATGTTCCTTCTTATCTTTGTTCTAAAGAACATCCAAGAATTTAACCCTAACATTAATGGTTTTTGGTTAACGTTATAAATGTATAATAAAAGTTAAGGGATGATTACTACACAGAAAGTCCCCATGTTTCCAAAAATTTGGCAGAATTCTGCATGACCTGAAAGGCAGTACTACCAAGCATTATTTTTCTTTTGATGAAATGTTTTCCTTATATGCTTACATATTACAGTTATTATTATATAGAGCAGTCAGTAGGTCATCTACAACTATTCGTAGGAGCGATAGCCCACCCTTCGGTGAGCACCCTTTAGTTTTGCTCACAACGTATTATTTGGTAGGATGAATACTTATACTAATTATTCTTTTGCAATAATATTGAAGTATTTTGCTATATTTAGTGGACTAATCAATCAATGTATTAGTATCATTCATAAATTTGAATGTATCTATCATTATTTCTTTCTAGATTGAAGAATTATGCCAAAGAGTTTCCTTTAAGACTTCACAGTGTCTCTGTTTTGTCAGAAAATTATCAGTAGAATATTAAAAAGAATGTACGAAGAAATGTCAGGTTCATCGAGGCAGTGAAGAAGTAGGTTAAAACAAGTATCCATTATGCAATAAAGAAGGAATAAGAACATTTCTAATACTTCAATATTACTCTATCAATAGGATATGTAAACACCAAGAACTATATCTGACATTATTTTTGGTTCAAGAGTGCAACATATAGTTTGATAAGAACACTTTGTTTGACAACTATCCATTATACGATGGAAAGTATAGAAAAAAATATGATTGATTAGCATTAGTTTTTTTACATTTAGATGATTCCTTCTTCTTACATATCATGTTAGCTCATTTAAATGTTCAATTTTATTTACTTCAGTGGTTAAATTTATGTAATTAACCACTTAATAACAATTTTTTTTCACATGAGTCACATAAAAAATTTTGTCATCAATTTAATAAATGTACATAAATATATAGAAATCCGATAAGTTCAGGAGGTGATATATTATTTTAGGATGAAAATTAAATTTTTATAGTTTTGTTATAATCGGAATTTATGGTAGTTTTTTTATAAATATCTAATTTTTATGTTCAGTTTTTTTTTTAAATTGTATTTTCTCTAGTTAACCGTTTAGCATTAGAAAAGAATTTTCTACCAAAATATACTAAAACAGGAATTTTTGTTAATGTGATATTAAAAAAATCTTTAACATCTCTTCCTCGCATAACGTAGTACGAGTTTTTTTTAAGTATAATTTGATTTTCTTCCATCCACGGTATGGCTTGTAGCTTCCTGATTATAATTCAGTTTTAATCATAACCGAAAATTTAGACATTTCGCAGAAAGGAAATCTCTCCCTTTTTTTATTTTCAATTAAAGGTTTTTTCGCAGTTACCTCTTTTAATTTTATGATAGAATCAAAATTTTATGACCATAAAGTATATAGTTTAAGAAGAAAATATGTTTTCAAAAAACGCATTTTGGTCAAAAAAATTAGTTCAACTTCATGCAATATTGTCGGAAATAATTGGGTACGTTCACACTTTATTGTCAAAATTTGTGTAGAATATGAATTAGTTCCATTAAATGATGTGGACTGCAGCGTGTCCACAAACCTTCAGACACACACCCCACCCACCTACACACACCTACCCACCCACCAACCAACAAACACACATCATCATAAAAACTTCAAGAAAGGACTTTAGGGACCTCTAAACTTTTTAATCCGTCAAAATTTCGAGATAGAATTTTTTCATCATCATATTGCTCATAATCTTTTTTTGCTATTCATCATCATATTTTTTTATCATCATATTGCTTTAACATCATATTGTTTAATCATCATAGTAAAGAAAAACATAGTAATCTGATCAGTTTCCGCTTATATAACTTAATAGTTTTGTTTTTGTGAATATTCCACCTTCAATATTATAAACTCTTGAATTGTTTCAGGAAATTTATACTACAACTAAATTTAATATGAAATTTAAAAGTTTTCTCAATGACCAGAAGAGTAGAGATCAAATTTATGTACATTCGTTTTCTTACGTACGTTCGTTTTATGTTACATTGTTTTCTTTTACATTTCAATATTGCAAAAGATATTGAATAAATCTACTTCACTAGTAACTATTTATCTGTTAAATATTATTCGGTTTAGTTAAACAGTAATAACTTGTGGAGTGTTAAAACTCTAAATCGATACAGCAAATCTCTTGAATTATTTGTTTTTAGTCACTATAATAATACTACTCAAATAAAACAATGTCATCTCTAAAGTAAAAAGCAAATAATTCTGACTTATATTAGTTCAAGTTTTAACACTTATTGTTATTGAAGGTTAAAAATCTAATGAAATGGTCTCCACATATAAAATTTAATTGTATAAACAACGCGTTTCAAACACATAGTGTTCGTCCTCAGTGGGGAAGAAGACCTTCCTTCCTTATTGAGGAAAAACACTACGTATTCCAAACGCGTTGTTTATACAATTAAATTTTTATATGTGGAGACCATTTCATTAGCTTTTTACCCTATAATGAGTAAATACCACATATTAACTGATTTCACTAGGTTAGAGTTATTGTTCTAATATATTATAACACAACTGTATTACGAACTTCCAACTATATATATAACGCATATTTATAACTATTATTTACTATTACACAAATGCTAAAAAAAGTGCATCTGACATTTTTATAACAATATTATATTTTTTTTAATAATTTCGAAATATTTTGCACTCATTTCATCGAAAATTTGTAGTTACATTTGTGAAACTAGTGAGTAACTAGTTGACCCGCTGGTACACTTCAAACCAACAACATTGGTTATTCTTGAATAAATGTCAATACTTCTAATGGTTTGGTAGATGTATTCACAAACTTCCGTGCTATAATACTTGAAATCAAGATTTATATTCAGTGTATTCTAAAAAAATTACCTTAACAGCTAAGGATATAGAATGTATCAGGCAGTCAGGCCTAAACAAAGGCTTTCAAATTTATGGTTATTAATTGGTTCGGAAATGTCATCAGAAAGTGGGAGGCAGAAAAGTGTACACTCAACTTTACTTCATTCTGTATCAACCAATAAATAAGCATCATTTGTTTACTTGTCGCTATATTCATTTCCTTAGTTATAAGAAACGTCAAATCAGTGATCAATCTCACATGTTATTAACATTATTAAACCGAATATCTGAATCTCATTAGAGCCATGTGTCCGAAGTAATAATGGAATGTATGTATTTGTCATTGTTGTAACTAAATTCAACTTCAAACTGTAATACAGATATTATTTGATAAAAATCATTGTCTATTACAAGATATTTGGATCAAATACAGTAAAAATATGATGAAAGGTTTCTGCCTCTCTAGAAAGAGAGTCTAGTAAGGTTTCATTCATAGTAAGGAAGGAAACACATTGCTAATAGTTGTTTCACATGTACATTTAAATTATTTCTTTGAAGATACAGCATTCTTTGTAAATGAAAAAACAGTTGAAAGAGCTTTTTAAAACTAAATGGCCCTGGCCCTACTTAACTTCCTTTTAACTTCTTATTTCTTAATTTATTTGCAGTTCCACTGCAATCAAAAGTATTAAGTCCAGAAAAATGCTTGAGAATGAAGAATATTTGTAAGGTTCCACATGTTTCCCTTGTTTCCAGTTATTCAGATGAAAAACAAATCATTTACACTATTAATAAGAAAGACATTTAATAATTAAGCTGGACTTTAAAACCGGTGCAGGAAAAAACCCCCGGAGGATAAATCCCCCCTCCAAAAATAAAAAAAAGTAAATGAATCAATTTTTTGAATAGAAGTACTATATTAAACCAATACCAAATTACCAAAAAATATAAAAACTGCTGGAAAAACAAAATAATTTTTACTAGTCATTATATTTATTTTATTATATTTATTAAAACTTCATTTAAAATTTAATAAACACCTCATTATATTTCCTTAAATGGATAATAGCACAATATAAAATGATGAAGTAAATCTAATTCATCACTCAAATAACATAAATTAAAACAATAACCAATAAAATATTTGATATAAGAGTGACAAAATCATTTCAGAAAAATAAAATACATCCAAATAAAAACAATGTAAACAATAGTGCTAAAGTATAATGTCTTAATGCTAAAGTTAAGTCTCGAATCATTAACTGAGAATGCACAGAATCCTGGATCAAGTAATGATATTCTTTTTTTCCTTGGTTTATATCGCCGAGTAGTTAATGATATACATAAATACATAATGATAAAAATTTAGTGTTAGTTTACCTTTTAATTGTTTGTTAAGGGGCAATTTTTCCCCGGGGATTTTTTCCTCTTGGGGATTTTTTCCTAGAATCCTTCAGAACATTATTTTTCCAGAAAGGATGTCAGATTTATCGAATCAACGAAGAATTAACTAGAAATTTGGATCTTGCATCCATTTTGTAACAATGTTCGAAATAGAGCATTTTCCATACCTCAATATTACTCAGTGATGATGAGTTCATTAACACACCAAGGACTAATGTGACAATAAGTATTGTTTTACGGTGCATCATGTTGCTTACTTGGTCGATCACTTATTCTATAACCATATTCAAATACAAACGTACGATAGAATCATTAGAAAATATATTTAGATAGGGCATTTTTATAATTAAAAATTTCATTCTCTTAACATATCGTATTAACTCATTGAAACATTTCAATTTTTTTTATTGAACCTCCAAATAACAATTTTGTTTCACATTAAAATTTCTTATAAATAAAGTAAAGATAAAATAAATAAAAACAAGTAAAGGTAAACAATAAAAATAAAGTATTGAAATATAAATATATCTGACAATTACAGCAGCTGATTCAATATACCAAGACAAATTTTCAGTTTTCATAGGTAAATTTCCCTTCACTTTATTTGCTTTTTTATGATTTTTTTTTATAAATTGACAAAATTTAATTAGTTCTTTAGTTAGCGGCTTGTTTCCTAAAACGTATTTTTCTGAAAATATAAAATGCACAATAACGCTTATTTTGATTAAAATGATTTTTTAAAAAAAGAATACCTGAACTCACCCCCTGAATAATGCTGTTTTATAGGTATAATTTTATTTTGACAATTATGAGTATGTCTTGTATCGTTGTGGCAGGATTTCAGATTCAATTATAAGTAAAAAATTTTACTTTGAATAAAATGCCAATTGTTTTAAAAATCTGAGGATTCTTAGGCTTATTGTGTCTGTCACTTTAAAGATAATGAAAAAATTTCTAGAGTTTAGAATTTTTTGGAGGAAAAAATGACTAAGAACACATCTTGGTCAAAAAGGTAACTTTTCAATCATGTAATATTGTCCCGAAACAATCTACTCTAAAAGGCGTAAATTAGTTTAAAATATGAATTTGATCCAAAGGTTGTGGACTTAAGTGTGGTAACAAACTTTTGGATCAAAGTTGGCTAGAACATCTAATCTGACTGAATCTAGTAAGTTTAATCCAACTGATGATAAATGGGAAGGAAAAATGGATATAGTCTCATTAAAAAAGAAATGAAAATATCATCCACTATATGACTTTAATATATACTTTAATACTCCTTCTATACGATAGCCACATTACAGTTAAAACCAAAACTATATTGACTGTCTACAAGTTTGATATTACGTTTAATTATTGTAAAGTTGACTGTATTCTACTCCAGATTTATATATATGCTTGTGTTAATATAATTTTTGAACCTTATTTTGTAGGCTTGAAAATAAATGATTTTCAAGTCTTTGAAATTATAATTAGAGAGAAATTTAATCTGAAATGACGAATGTACATTTTCAGAAGGAGGTGGATGTGAGATGGTGGGCGAAGCTGGAGAACGCATGGGCTCTCCTGGATCAGGTTGCTCCCTGGAGTCTGGATCTCCACCATGCAGCATTGCAGCAGTAGGGCCATCAACTGTTACATGCGGAGCGTCACTTTCTGAAGAAGCAGACTTGTGCCCTGCTGCCAGCAGTAGTGTTCTGGACGCTCCCGCTGACATAGGAGAATTATTTGTCAGGGACAGTTTTTATAACGCTGCCTGTCCCCAGGTAGCCCTCCCTGCCACTCCGAAGCCTCCTGAACCCTGTCCCCAGCCACCACCCAAAGCTGATCAGTACCCTCCACTTGCCCCCGACTACAATCAGTCCCATCCTTTTCCTCACTACTGGAACTGGGATTACACCCAACCTATATCTTTCCCTGAACCGGACCCTTGGCCGCACTCCTCATGTTACTTTCACCAAGATTTTCCCTTGGGAGTCGAGGAAGAAAACCAAGCCTACCATCAGCTCACAGAACTTTAAAAAATGTTAGCATTTTTATCTGAGTCACACTCATAAATAGAAATTCATTTTCTCTACCTGGTTTTGTACATTAAACTATTTAGAAATGACATTCCTCACGAATTCAAAGTCTTTATTTAAAAAGACATAGTTTTTTTTTATACCATCTAGAAAGAGTTTCATTCAAACTTAAATGAATTTATTTCCAACACTTTCTTTAATTTCTTTTTGTCAGAAATATAAGCATTTTTCTATTCCGATGGTTAATTAAAATGTATTTATCAAAATGTTTATTGAATGTTTTTTTTGTAGTATATAAATTTTAAATGCTCAAGTTATTAAAATATATTATGTTATGTAGTTTTGTACAATGCATTTGATATTAGTTATTATCTTTATGGGGTATTCATCCTTGAATTTGTTCTAAAAGACTTCCAAATATATTAGTTAATTTTGTTTTTATATTGTTTTCATATTATCATGTCTTTCAACAACACTATAAAAGAGTAGAAATCAATCTCTGTTCTTGATCATTCTTCTGAGAAGCTTGAGAGTTACAGAAAATACTTCCTCCACAATATTAATCATGCGTTAAAAAATAGTTCTACCACAATCAAAATGGATTAGAAAGTGTTAAAGAGGACATTTGTCAGCTGCATCAGAACAGGGTTCCTAAATTTCTTTCTAGACCAAACCAAGTCAAATATTATACACCATGGTCTACATATATTTATTTACAATATAAAAATTAAAATTTTACAATACTTTATACATATGCACATTAACGTATACATGAAAACTGTCATGCTATATTGTAAATGTTTCATTTTTGAAAATTATTTCAGTTTTTGTTTATTTAAAAATATTCTATTTAAACCTTATTTATTGATCTAGAAAGAACATATATTTGATTTTAGAAGTTTCTGCATTATATCTGACAGTGTTAAAAGTTCTTATTAATAATGCAATATTCTCATTATGAAGTAAATTGCATTATTTCTTTCATTGATTGTATTCACCAGTCTAAAGATAATACAGGATATTCACTGTACACTTAGCAAAAATCCAAAATATATGAATAAATGTTCTTAAAAAAGTGAGGTAAATGCATACATATATACCTAAACACAAACAAACAAACAAACACACACACACACACACACACACACACACACACACACACACATATATATATATATATATATATATATATATATATATATATATATATACAATAAATACGAAAACGAACCTGTGCAATTATATTCAAATGATGTTTCACATATATTTATAAAAACATGCATTGTTATCAGGGCTTTACAAATAACAAGATATACGTCCGACAAATAGACACAACGAAAACAGTAGTAAATATTACCTGTTGTATCAGTTTTGTAATATTTACTACTGTTTTCGTTGTGTCTATTTGTCGGACGTATATCTTGTTATTTGTAAAGCCCTGATGATGTTATAAAAATATAGCGAAACGTTGGCGTAAGTGAAGTGTTTGTGTAAACCAACCCTCAATAACCTCTGCTGTTTGCTATATATATATTTATATATATAAAACCATGGTAGATGTAGAATTATGACTTGGATTATTGGAGAAGTTCTCCACACCATAAGCTAAATCGACATAACGATATATATATATATATATATATATATATATATATATATATATATATATACCTCTTTTATTTGTTAATCGTAAAAAAATATTATGTCTTAATTTAAAAAGGAGCAAGTTTTTGCAAGTTTTTAATGATATATATATTTTTATCTTTAAATCTTTGATAAACAAAATTAATATAGAATATATATGGTCTAAATTAAAAAAAAAATTGAGGCGTGTATATGTATATACTAGTGTATACTGACAGCAAGTCTTCTTTTAAACAAATGTTACTGGAAAGCACAGCGGCTTCGGCATCAATTATCTTCTTAGAAAGATAATAGTGCAATCTTATATTCCACTATTTGAACTGTAATAATTATTATTTCCACATTATTTGAACTGTGCAAATTTATATTGTTTTTTACTTTTTTATGTTTTAATTGTTTCTTTTAATTGTTTACCGTTTATCTGATGATGGTAAATTTGGTCGAAAACTTGTAGTTCTTTAGTTTTTGACTTAGCTTGTATTTCTGTAGTGCCAATATAGTTCGTTTCAACAGTTTTCTTTGAGGTTGTTTTTTCTATTCCCGTTATGTCATTAGGTAGATTAATTTATGAGCTACCAGTGGAATATAAGAAAATTATAAAACAAAAAGAGAACATCTCTATTAGTCCAGTTATACGGTTGACCTTTCAACTCTTTTATTATAACCGCTTGTTGCTTGTTCATTATTGACCTTTGACCTTCTCTTTATATTAACCTGTACTATCCTTTTAATCTATTTATAGCAATATCTCAGCATGAGTCATCGATTTTAATTCAACATGTCACTTGGCCAACTCCTTTTCCAGTTGAACCCTGTTAGCAGGAGGTTAGTTCGTAGGATCGAATCTCTCAGTCTTAAGATCGTCAATGCCGAGACTGCAGTTAATTTTAATGATACCTGCTTAAAAGAGGATCTGCTGCCTATTTATACCTATATATATATTAAACTAATTTTTTCCAGAAGTAAGCGTTTATGCGGTGAAGGTTTTAGTCATGACGAAGGAGGAGGGGTCAGTAGCATTGGCATCCCTATGTCAAGGAAAACCCTCAAACCTTCCCTTCCAACCTGTCCCCTCTACGATAACTGCTCAAAGAACGTGGTTTGATTTCATGAGATGTTTCTTGAAACAGAATAACAAATGTGATGTAAGAAATGAACAAAACTCCTGAGCTACATCATCAGTTATTGATGATGAAATAATCATGATACTATTATTCATGATACTATGAAATAAAATATTAAGAAAATGGTTTTACATGTTTTAGATAGATGAAATTTAGATATAAAAGAAATGTATATTCAAACAATGTAAGCTTTATACAAATTAATTACAACTCTTCCCAGGAAGCATTCTTCAAATATTAAGAAAAAGTCTGTTTAACATTTATTATAGAAAGGAGAATGAGATAACCCGAAATAAGTTAACTACGAAATAGCAAATTGTTTTTTGTTTGGTCCATTAAACATGAAAATAATTATTTTAATTCAAATCATTAGTTGTGTAATCCATAATTCTGTGGTATTTACTCATTCTGAGGTAAAATGGATAAACCAACAAAAGTCTCCACACAAATGAAGTTTTATTCCATGCGTTTCGAACACTTTGTCTTCCTGATGATGAACACAAAGTGTTCGAAACGCGTTGAATAAAACTTCATTTGTGTGGAGACTTTTGTTGGTTTATCTATTTTACCTCAGAATGAGTTATTTTAGTCTTTTAAAATATAATAAAATATAACATGCTACAAATTTTAATTTTTACTTAACCATAAGTAAAGTACAGTGATAATGAAAAAACTCATCTCGTGATTTTATGGGATTTAGATATTTTAAGGTCTTCAAAGTTCTTTTTGTGATGTTTGTTTGATGATAATAGGGATGTGTATGTTTGTGAGTGTGTGAGTGTGCGTGTGTGTGTATGTGTGTGTGTGAGTGGTTCGGTTTGAAACAAAAATTTTCTGGGCACGCTGCAGTCGAGACTGTCTGAGAGTTTAAAAGTACATGAAGGTACTGGCTTTCATCATGCTGTCTACAAATTGTTGAAAGATGGATAAAAGAGAAATATCTGAGCATAAATCCACCTGAAATGGTCTTATACCTTGTTGAAGAGAAAAAAAGAATAACCTGAGGCTATAAGAGTACAGACATACTCTTGGACGTTCATTTGAACGGAAATAAAAGCGTTTTTACGCTTTTATTCATATAGAGTGAACAAAAATCCTGAAATCATAAACTGTACCGTAACACTTCTTTTAGTACATGCAATTTCATCAAATAAGTATTCAGCTCATGCTCTTAAATTGTACTATGAATAAATACAATTTCTTTGCAATCCATCAAGCGGTGAGATATCTATCGTATCCATAAGCTTATAAAAAGAAACATGAGTAAAATATTTTACATTTTATGCCAAAAAATATCTTTTCTGTTGTTTTAATGTCTGAGATTTTTCTTTTGTCTGCTATGGTTTTTCTTAGTTTTGTAATAATTCCAGTATTTCAACTGTGTGGATGTACTAGTTTAGAAGAAAAAAAAATGTTATCTAAAATCAAATTACGGCCAAAAAGTAACTTTTCCATTATGCAGTTTTACTAAAATCAATTGGGTAGAATTACACTACAGGAATCAATTTTTGGAGAAATATGAACTTGATTTATTAGATAGGATGGCCTGTAGTGTGGCCACGAACTTTAGTATACATACCCATCCTTGTACTCACCCAAAGATGCGCAGACATCATCAGAGAAACGTCAAAAAAGGACATTGAGAACCACAAGACATGTAAATCCCTCAAAATCTCGGAATCAAAGTTTTTCATGATGACTATAACTTACTTATAGTAAAGTAAAAACATGATATCAAAAAGCAACACATCAAATTTTTAATCTTAATGAAATATATTAGCAGGATTTTAATACAATTTTTAACATCGTAATAACAAGTATGATTGCATTTCCTTTCTCATATTAACTCCTGAAGAATGAACCTCCATCAATAATTACCACAAATAAATGACAATTGATTTAAAATTCTTAGATTTAAAGTCATCTCTGTATAATTTATGAAGATTCTTATCGGGTAATAAACAGCGCCTTTTTTTGTGGCCTATTAAAAGCCCTGGGTGTAAAGACTGCATCAGTTATTCAGAAGACAATGATTAAGTCCATTAAGAAAATGAAAAAGAAGTTCTAAAAGTTTAAGAATTATTAATTTATGCATGAATTATAATTTTAGTAAATATCACTAAAGTCATAAATAAAAACGTTTAGATGCAAAATATAACGAAGGAATAAGGAAACGTTTAAGTAAATGAAACAGATACTTTCTCTTTGATAAAAACTTTAAATAAATGAACAGATTACATTAGTCTCTGAAAAAGGTCAAAGATAAAAAAAAAACTGTCAAAGATCAAAGGCAACTGAAAAGGTAGTATCTTTTTATTTGATAAGTCATGTAATTTCTACAATTTTATGTTCTTTAATTTTTTATAATACCTTAGTGAGAGGTAGCAAAGAAATTTGTGTTTATTTTATTCGATCTTTAGTGGTAAGAAGAGATTCTGAAATGTTATTGGTTGTACTATGGTATTCAATCATCGTCCTTCTCATTATCACATGAGATACTGTTAGCCAAAGTACTTACAACTGAGAGAAAAGGGATCTGCCTTTAACTTCGTAAATTAAAGACCTCTTCAAAATAATCGAGTGATTTCTACAATAAAGTGACAAAAAAACTTAACCTTTGTTATTCCTTACAATAAATATAAGAATAGAAGCCATTAACATCAATAATAGTGTAATTAATTAAGTTAAATTAAATAGAAAACTTATTCGGGTGTTGTAGGTGCACCTTTTCAGAAGCACTCACCCAACAAAAAATCATTACATCTATTGATAGATCAGAAAGAATAGTAAAAAATGATGATATAATGAAGAACAGAAGTGAGCAACTGGAATTACATATAACTTTTGTCTGGATAGTATTTCCTTATGGTTTATAAGTAGAATATTGATGATGCCTCCATATGATTATCAAAACTGTATGTGCTCTGTGACCATACAAGTTATAACGTTATTAAGAGAGGTTCTTAAAATATTAAGAAAATGGTTTTACATGTTTTAGATAGATGAAATTTAGATATAAAAGAAATGTATATTCAAACAACTGATAAGCTAGAAACAAGATTAAAGAATCAAAAATGAATCAACTGAAAGTGATTTAGCAGATGAATACTATGAAGAAGTTATTTTTGGATGGATTCATTGATCTTATAAACACAGATAACTATAATATGAAGAGTATACTTCATTCAAGAATTTGGTGAATTCATTAAAACATTTTACTGTAACAGCTATCAGTAAGAAGAAAACACTCATACCCAAATCAACATCTTCCTGATGTAGAAACGTAGAATCTCCTTAGTCATCAACTAATACAATTTTCCCTATTTCATTAAACTTTCACTTATTAAGTATTTTATTACCTTATTTTAAACAAACTTCACACCTGATTATAAAAGATAATCAAAAAAAGAATTAATTAAATAGTAAAATTAAGTGAACACAATAATATCAATAATTAATAACACCAATATGATTTGCACAACATTGTAATAAACTAATATTAATAAACTGAAAGAATAAAGATATAAAAATAATTTAAATAATTATAAATAAAATAAATTTGTATTGTGATGATAATAAAGCTAATTAATAATACTATAAGCAAATAGAGATAAAATCATACTTTACTTACGAGTATATTATTATTGATTATCGACCATTCACGAAGAAAATCAGTTTTAAACTTTAGTTTGTCTTGTAATATAATTAACTCATGTGTAATGTTTATATTCAGAGAAGATTAAAGCAGGAAAGTAATATTAAAAGGGAAGTATTATTAAGGATGGACAAAGTAATGTTCGAAGGAATCAAAGTAATGAAACAAAAATTTCCAGTGTAGTCGATATTAAAAAGGTGCATTTACGTGATTGAAAAATCATATACAGCTAAGAAACATGACTGCTATTTCAATGAGAAAGTGATGGGATTGTTAATTACGATGGTTATAAAGAGTTCACAAGTCATGAATGAGAGAAGGGTCCAGGTAATGAGAGGAAAAAAAAGGTTAAGAAAACTCTTTCAGAATATGGCTTGATTTTAGTATTATATCTATATTTACAATTTAATGTTCTTTGAAACACTGTAGATCAAGAATACGATGTGAAAATTGTGATTGAGCTTCATAACAGGTTATCATACTATTATTTAAGATATACCGTTGAGATTATACTGGAAGATATCTAGTAAATATCACGAGCAATATGAATAGGTTATTGAATATGAATGTGTTTTACAAACAGTTAAGTGATCTGAAATATTCGATAAAGTTGTTTACTAAAAGCTACCGCACTGTTTTGTAACTTCAAGCATATTTGACGGGCACCAAAAGTAAAAAGTTCAGAGATGCATTAAAAGAGTGTTAAACTTTAGAAAGGCATTTGTACAACAAATAAAAAATAAATGATGACAGTATAACAATATTAATTTCTTTTTATCTCTGATTTATGATGAAATCTATATTAATCCTGATGAAATAATGAACCAAACATAAAAAGCTATAACATTGACTGATGAAATGAAAATTGTGGAGAACTAGCTTAATTTATTTAAAGCAGTACAATGCGCACAATCATTTGGTACGTAAATTAATCTTTGTTATACAGAAAAATAAAATTTATAGTATAGATTTTACAGCAATTTGTATCATGTATATTTGTATCATGGATATTTCAAATGATTCAAATTTTATGTTAAATTTTCGCTAAAAATTACTCATTTTTATTGTTGCGAAGGAAGGAGGGGGAGGTAAAAGCAGTGTTGCCACAAAATGAATGTAGCAGGTATGATGGTTACTTTTCTAAAACTGTATCACATGGAAGTCAATTTGTCCAAGAATGATTGAATGTTGATTGAGGAACATGTCAGGATTTCTTTCAAAAGTTCAGTTGAGCTCATATATAGCATACAATGTTAATCAAGTCTTCAAGTAGTTTCTAAATACTAAAGTAATTCTAACTTGCTATGAAAGAAAAGAGTGGTTCCAAAATATTCATACCTTAACTAATGTTCCTTCATTGTACATAGGAATGAATGACCTAAATAAGTATGAAGCATTCATTTTTATTTTTCATTTTCCTCATAGGATGTGGCCAAGAGACTTATTACTATGAACCGTTCTAAGTGATTTTTTTTCCCCCCTACTTAGACCCACGCCAGGAAGTGTAGTCACTGGATTGCTTCTTCCCTCCTGTGTTTCCTCATACATCTGTGTTATCAGTGTCACTGGTAATGGAACACTTACATTGTTGTGACTTTAAACAAATAAAAAAAATTCCTCATAAAAAAATATCACTTTTTATTTGGTTTTAATATTTGTAAATAAATGTATCATAAGTAAATGTAAATAACATATAAATATTTTACCAATATACTACCAATATAAATATTAGTAATATTTACCAATATAAATATTGGTAATATTTACCAATATTACCTTTTAATATTGACAATTATTTACCATGCAATAATTGTCAATATTCCTCTTCAAAATTAACACAAAAAGGGTTCATTAATTGTTTATTACTTTTAATAATTACTTATAAACACAGACAGTTATATCACAATCTAATGAAGAGATTCAGAATAGATCACAAATTTAAAAATTATTAGATTCCTAATACCTTAAAAATGAAATCAGCAATTTGTTCTTGTACTATGAACACTGTTATTAATGCATTATAATTTTTTTAAAACATTGCATGATTTAATTGTTGTTGTTATTTAAAATTAATTTATTGTTAATAAATATTTTTAGTAATTAATAATCAACTTCATAATATCTGCCTGAGTTCATGTTTAATATATAAAATTTTTGAATGATTTGACTACTA
Source organism: Hermatobates lingyangjiaoensis (assembly GCA_026182355.1). Classification (NCBI taxonomy): domain Eukaryota; kingdom Metazoa; phylum Arthropoda; class Insecta; order Hemiptera; family Hermatobatidae; genus Hermatobates; species Hermatobates lingyangjiaoensis. Next base: position 1,660,383 of record JAPFBL010001924.1, on the reverse strand, counting down.
ACTATTACTATTACTATTTGATAAATCCGTGGAATGTACCTCATATCTCACATATCAGGTGGAAAGTCAGATTTTATGAGTCTTGAAATCTGATATAATTTGAATCAGAATTAATTTGATTAAAATTTAAAACTAGTGTTCTGTTTAAAAAAAAATGAATTTATAGTTAACATAAAGTTGCAAGTGAATATCTCTTACGAACATGTGGAATATTCATATGTATGTCTATATATGGGAATAATTAAGTTAAGTAATGTCAAAAATATATATATCGGAGGATCTATAAAATGTTAGGCATACAGTTTTGTAAAATTAAGTTGTAAGAGTTTATAATATTTCAAACGTCAGATCTTTATTAATTCAAAAGATCTCATGAAATGTGTATTATTCTCAGGTGACAATATATAAAGATGAAATGAAATATATTATGCAATACACAGTTTAAAATTCTATTAATCGAATGATGTGTTTGTGATTAACTGTTATACATATGTAGTTTCAACGTTTATTTAATGTCGAGGTAAAGGAGGTGTCTGAGGATAAGCTGGCCTTGCTGAGCCCATAGTAATGAGATATTTCTATTCCTCGTGTTCGTGGGGGCTGCTAAGTTCTCGTATAAATTAGCGGTGGGTTTGAGTTGAGTGGGTTGGAGGCAGTGCCGCCTCCATGAGAAGTTAGGTATTCACAAGAAGACGCTGCCGCCAGCTGTGGGGCGGCACTACATCAGCTCCCACCCTAACTTCACCAACTTGCCCTTCCAACAGCCAACATTCTAATTTTTCAGCGAGACTCACATGTGTGCGACTCTCACCGCTTTCTTCTACCCCCAGGTATAAAAACGAGCCTAATGTTGCGTCACCCAGTGCTAGCGGCTCCCTACTGCTACGTGTCCGGCACTGCAATGCCAGTCTTCCCTCTCCACCTTAATTGTTTTTCCATTACCCACTAGCACTCCTCCCTCTCTAAACATTTCCATAACTTTATGTTTTCTCTTTCCCACCCTCGTATCCACTCAAACCTGTTTTTACTCCAACATTTACGTCTAAAATTCTAATTTTGACTTTAATTTTTTAGTCAGATTTAACTCTTTATAAACGTTTGCTTTAAAAATGTAATAAAAAAAAATAATTTTAAATTCTACTAATAAATTCAAAAAATGGAAAGTAATTTGTTTCTCTATATTTTCTTGTACCATAATTTTTCATTTCAATGATTTTTAGTGTCATATCCAAGTTCTAAGACTTTTTACGATTTCATACCTATTTTTTCCTTTAGTCGTAATTAAATACCGCACAATATTTTTCAAATAAAATATGACTCCAATACTATTAACTCAATACAATGCATCAGATGGTACCCCTCAAACTGCACTTTAGATTCGTTGTTCAAGTGAATGGGTTCCGCTGACATATGCGAGCTTCTTTCTTGGTTATGTTGTCTACCTTAAAAAAATTTGTCTAGTGTAAGAGTATATTTCTTTTATGAAAAGCGATATCCAGATGGAATGATCAATGTAGAAATATGAAGCAGTATGGTGGAAACCTGCCTTAAAGCAGTTAAATTACATTATACTTCAACTGAAAATTTCAAAATTAGCATTAAAAACGAAGATTATAATTAAGATATAGTGGTAGTAATAATATTTACGATTACGATCATAAACCATTGATTGAATTAATGAAATAAATGGATATCTAAAGGCTAGCATGACTTGACTTTTAGTTCCGAGAAACTTCAGAAATATTTATTTATTATTTAATTAAATTATAAAAAATTATTCTATTAAATAATTTTATTATTTAATAAAATTAAATAATAGAAGTTTTTGATTATTTTTTAATAACAATAATAATAGTTTGATGAAACCTATTTCTGTATTCATTTTGATGCAGCATCAGAATCACGGCACCGGTTTTTAGAAAGCTCTTTGGTATTTTTATAAGTTTTGAGGAAACTCTTGGGTCTTAGGTTTTATGAAGGTAGACTAAATGAGGTTTTAACAGCTTAATGCAAAGTAAAGTCTATTAAATAATTCATAAAAAAAAGAGTGGTGCATTAATAGTTTATAAAATTGTTTGCCTCGTGAACTCCTCGTATTCATGACTATTGATTTATTTTAGACTATAAAAGTAGTGTAGAGTGTATGTATGTACAGCAACCAAGTAATGCAGTCACAATCGGTCCCTCCGAACACAGACACTACTCATCAACATAAACCACCCATGTCTTCATATTTGTGAACTTTAATTATTTTAAACTACACATTCAATATTACATAATATAAAATATTTAATATTTTATTTTTATATTTTAAATATAAACTACACACAAACTATGAAATTTGGTAATCGAAACTTTAAATGTATACTCTTGATTTGTTTTCTTCACACAGTTCACAGATATTCCAGTTTTATCAAATCTATCCCGCAGAAGTCTATAAAATTTTATTTTTGCTTTTAAATGTAGGTAAGTAATTGCTAAACAGTCAATAATCATTGTAGAGAATGACAAACATTAAATTATATTTTTTAATGAAAAATCTACTGCTGCCAATCGAAAAATGTATGCAAAATAAAAGGAAAACTTAATTATGCTTTATTTATCTTTGGTGTTAAATTACAGCATTGTGATATTATTTGTATTTAACGAAAACAATTTAAATAACAACCCTATTTGTAATTTTTTAAAAAGTAGACATATGCACAGTCTTTGGTTAAAGAACTGCTACAGAGAAAATCTCTCTTGACCAGATTTATATAGAAATTGGCCAGAATTTTTCTTATGAATCTTGTGAGCATGAAGTTAAGAAATTCCTATTAGTATGCAAAGAGTTTCTGAATTAATAGATGTTCAGATTATAATTTAAATACAGGCATTCCGAATTGCATTTCTGCAGTATGTTTTAATAGAATTTACTCGTATATTAATATGGAATTCATGCTAATATGTTTTATTAGAATTCATCATATTTTTTTTGTTTTTACTAAATTTAAGTTTTAACACTCTTGTTTTAAGTATTAGGTCGTATATTAAAGTGATATACATCTATTTATTATCAGTTTTCATGTTCATTATTCACTTTAAAAGCGGCTACATCTAGAATACTTCCAGGAGTACTATTCCATTCCTTGATGTTTGTTACCCTTGCTTTTAGTAACAGTAATTTCATAATGTTGTTTTCTTCCAAATCTTCCGATCACCATTTGTAAAATCATGTTCATAGTTGCCTCACTGCTTGCTTGTTTTAAGAATTTCATCTCAAGTTCTTTCTATTCGGATCTGCAAATATGGACGCAGATTTTACGTTTAAACATTCACCTTAACTTCTTCAAAATGAATTTGTTAAAATCAGCTTTTAACAAATGAGCGCTAAACTAATATACCAGTTTAGAGTGTATTAAAACCAGCTTTTTTTCTGGTTGGTTCTGATTCCACTGAGCTCAACTTCCGTCAACAACTCGATCATACCTGTCGTTACCCATGCCACGAACCATACTCTCTTTCAATTTATGCATTTCGTTCCCACTGAAAATAAGAATATCGTTTTTTGAGCCTCGGAGAAAACCCATATCCAGTATGTTTATGGATACCCCATACTAGGTTTATGTTTTTCTTCGTATCCTCACCAATGTTTATCAAAACAAAAATTTCATGGTATAACATTAACATTTATACTAACAAGGTCAGCAGGAAAAACCTTTTGTTTTAGAAAGTACATTTGTCTACAACCAAGATAACTAATCAAAACGGAGCTAATGAAGAATTTTATTTTTATTTTATTAGTAACAAACATCATGGTTTAAACTAATTTTTTTAGAATTAGTAATAATACAATCCATCATACCTCGTAAAGTCCTAGAAAAGCTCGTCCGGTTTTGGGTCCGTCTGGATCTCATCTTCACGAGCACCTAACTGACTGTGAATGTTATTTTCATATAACCTACCAATATATATCATCTACATTCTGTAATCAGTGTTGTCTGTGTTGTTAAATTTTTTTTCATATTTCTTTAATTGCTATGAAAATATGAAAAAAAAAATTAACTACACAGACAACACTGATTACACAATGTAGATGATATATATAGGTAGGTTATAGGAAAATAACATTCACAGTCAGTTAGGTGCTCTTGAAGATGGGATCCAGACGGACCCGAAACCGATCGAGCTTTTCTAGGACTTTACGAGGTATGACGGATTGTATTATTACTAATTCTAATATTACTAACCTCAGTGGAACTAACCCATTAACTATATTAAACTAATTTTTATTTACACTCATTTTAAAAGTACCTACTATTTTTAAAAGTATCTTAAAAATACATTTACCAAATTTATTTTTTAAATTATCTTTTTAAAACAAAAAGTTTTAGAATTTTTGATGTAGAAGTAAGAGGTTTTAAAAATTTTAAAGGAAAAAGGTATTGTCTGACATGACCATCGATAACTACTGGCTCGGCGTGTTTTCTCTTCATCTTAATAACCCCATTGTTTCTTCTTAATGATGACCATTAAATGTAGTGATTATCTTTGTGTTGGTATGTGCACAGGGAACAAAAAGAAAAAAACCTTGAGCATGCTTGCACACACGAAATGATTTTCTTTCACCACCACTAACAATGCCCATTTAAGATGTTTTCCTTATCTCTGAAACGATATGTAAACCAAATTAAAAGGCAATTTTTTAAACCCTTTTAAACAAACTTAGATCTGTGTAAAACAATACAGTTTTGCAAGGATGTGGAAAGGGTGTCAATAACTTTGTTATTTTTGAACGATTTGAACTTCATTTGAAATAGTTTTATTTCATTTGAGAGGTTCATTTATTTTAATATAATTATTTTAATAATAATTTTATCTCATACAATGATTTGTATTTCAGTTCATACAGCATTTTTTTAAAAACCAATATGTTCATTAAATCCCGGTTTTCTTGCACTCATTTCTTGTACTTACACTAGTCTCTAACATAACCTAGGTCTCCTACTGAGGATATTATAAAATTGCATATTTTGTTCTGATTTTAAAATGTAGCATCAACCTTTTCATGCATTACTTAAAACATTTAAAATCTATGATAGTTATCAACTATCAAGCTCTATTCTATCTACTTGCTTTCTTACATTTTCTTCCATATTTAAGCTTTATTTTGTTCGTGTCATTAGAATTTGAGCATCTATGAAATCAAGGCATCTTTGATTTTATTTAACAGATTAATATTTTACTCCCCTATTCTCACTCAATTCTTCTTTAATTACTTCAGGATTTTATAACATGTTTACTTATACCTAGCTAGCACACCTGTAAACTTTTGCCAGTTTTATAGATCAAAAGTATTATACATTAGTTAATATATTATCATGGACAAAGATATTAAACCATTTAAACAGGTGTAAGTGTCACGTAATTTATTTTTCAATGCTTAACTATTTTTTCAAAAATAGAGTTAATCTTCATATCTAGAATTTAAATATTTTACACGATATCATTCTTTTATATAGAACTTAAGCAAGCTGCAAATAATGTTATACCAGTAATGAGGACTCACTATCGATGAAACTTTTGGAAGTTCGATTACATTTTTTGTGATTGCCTCATGAGGTTAATAATTTTCGCAAATCATATCTAAAACCAGTAAAAGTTAAAGATAATTTTCTGAGAACAATTATGAAAATGATAATTGAACTAAAGATCTAAATTTGATTTTAGAAAAAAGTGAATGAAGCTGAAGAGGAAACTATAGCAGCGCTACGCGTGAGTCCGACGAGACTCGGTGTCACAGTTTCTAGAATAATAATGTTAATAATAATAATAATCATAATCATAATAATTTTTTTCTTTTGGTAAGGAGGTGAAATGCATTTACGCACATTGTGCTGGGCTCTCAGTAAACCAGACTACCAACTAAAACACCCCCTTTTCTTCTTGGACACTATCCTGGAACTGTTTCCCACACTACCTCAGACTAGGCCATTCATTCCGTTACGAAAGTCATCCTTGGATTGGAATTAGTTATTCCCTTCAAAGTGTCTCTTTTTTGAAGAGAGGATATTTTTGACTGGGAATAATAATAATAATACTTCAGATCATTCTAAACCAGTGATTTTAAGGTTGTTATTATTAGCAAATAAATATAGTCACATTATAATTCATGAATCATTTAACTGAACACTATGATTTTCATCATATTTACAATAGCGTTTGAAATTGCATCCACATTATAGGTAGATTAATAATAAAACAAACTTAATTGGCTGTTAACATGTCTGTTACTATATCTACTTATAGAAAAGTTCAGTGTAAAGTCACTCCATTATTTTTTTTCAATTATACTTATCTTTTAATTTCGCTGAAAATTGAAAAAGTATTAAGGATATCTTTCAGTAGATATGTCATTAGTAAAATATTACCATTATTAATGCTTAAAAATAACAAAACAATATAATGCTGTTTCCATAACAGAAACAACACCAGCAAATACAGGAAGAAATTAGCCAGAACTACTCATTAAGAAAATCAAGAACATTATAAAGTACTTATAAAGTTTCATTTTAACTTTCATGGCGTCTTTGAAATATGTTATTTTAGTTTACAGACATTTATTAATACTTCATTTAGTAATCAATATAATTTATCCGTAGCAAATATGATCTTTTGAATCACTATCAGATTAAAGTAAAATATTAACTTATGAACTGTACAATGAAAGTTTCTGATTAAAACATTTTTAGAAAAAATGTTTTAACGACAAAATAGTAATATAGAAGTTATTTTTTTTTTGTAAAAATGAATTTACATTACTCGTATGACTGAATCGTAATTTCCAGTTTTCTGTTTTTGGATATGGCAATGAAGTAATTTTCAATATTTAATGGTATTAGTAACTTAATATTATCAAAAAACTGGATGATCATTTCAAATATTTCATTAACGGTGAGTTTAACTACAGTTACACTTACATTTACTGTAGCCATCCCAATAAATAACACACATAGGTCAAAGATATACCCTTTTGTGATTCACACTATGAACATTCTACACTGGGATTTTTGAATTCTGCCTACATCAAGTCTATTTAGAGCAAGGAACTTAAAAGTGGACTGGCATTCAACAGCCTCCAGACAGACCAACTAACATTCTATCCTAAAGAAGACGTATTTCTCTACAGGGGAAAAAAAACTAATCTAAAACTATCAAAGTTATGGAAACACTTGGAGGTTTTTTAGATCGAAGAATAAATTTGAAAAAGATGTCTAACACAGGTTAAGAAGCTAGAGTAATATTCTGTAATAAGAGATTATTTCACATCAACTAAAATCTTTATTTATAAATTTTGTAAATTTATAAACTTTGAATTTACAAAAAAATTATTACGGCTGTGGTAAAACCAATGATACCATATGCATCGGTTTTCTGATATACAAAATAAGCATGATTGTAATAACTAAATGAATCATTACCTGTACAGCCTCCAGGATTGAAAGACTAATAAACATTTCCTACTTTAATAGTTATATCAAAAATGTACATTTTTTTGCATTTTACAAAATAAAGACTTTTATAAGTTTACAATTACTAGAATATAATGATAATAGTTTGAGCTATATGTTGTTTAGATCGAACACCCTGCGTAGATTACTTTACTTGGATGCTCTCCAAGTGAGAGAGATTGCATGCTCTCTGATTTCAATAAAAAGATTCTCGTCTGATCTACTCAGTCGTCACTAATTAATAATTAAAAGAATATTAATCCTTTAACTCTCATGCGAGTACCTAGAAAAAAGGGAATAACTCAGAATAACTTTGTAAACTATCTGAAAATTTTTAGAACCAAACAAAAATCCTGGATTCTCGAACACTTTTGCACTATATACATCAGATTTTGGAGAAGTGCAAAAGAGAGATAAGTCGAGATGAATACAGTTATTTAGCTGGCAAGAACAACGGAGTGCAATTTAGTTTACAAAGCTTATTTCTATTGAACTTCCATTTGTAAATGTTAATATTATGTCTTCAAAGAGGAAATTTACAAATGTATGAAGAACATCTATTAAAAATTTTTCTAATTAATTACTACGAATAGAAGACGTATTTGATATCATAAGAAGAACGTAGGCTCTCTACCGAGAAGTGATAAAATATTATCTCTATAGAGATAATATGATATTACCTTTGATCACATTATGTATGAATGCTAGAACGTCGCCTTGAAAAAATTGCCTTCATTTTTATCAAATAATTCATAGACTATAGAACTACGTGAGTATTAAAAGCTATTAAAGTCAGTAAAGAATTTAAAATCTGATGTTGAATTTAGGAACAACAATGGCTGTACAATATGACAGGTATGGTTTGATTTAACGTACGAATCCGATGAAATTTTTATAACATATCAGATTGATAAATGATTTCAATTTTCTTATAACAGTTAAAATAATTATAGCTGCATGTAAAAAAATAATACATTATTGACAATGACTCTAATATTAAGCTTATTAATAGGAAAGTTGATTCTAGGACACTCCAAATATGTTTGGAACATTTTTGAATAACTTAATAATTTTTTATTGTTTTTGTAAAAAAAATTGCGTAAACATCTAAATATGGGAAACCGAAACCAGTAACTGAATATAATTTATATGCAATGGTTTTGTATGAGTAATTAATTTGTATAATCAGTTTGGTATGAAAGTTTCAATGTATGTCAGGAGATGGCGCTACAGTCCTCTTTAACATATTGTGGTCTTATCCCACATAGACGTCTTCCCTGCAGGCCTGATCTCCAACAGTAGAATAAACAAATCTAGAAATATTCAATGATTGCATTCTTTTCTGTTTCTCTCTCTCTCTCTCTCTCTCTCTCTCTCTCTATCTATCTATCTATCTACCTCTCTCTTACACACTCACGCACACACACACACACACACACACACACACACTCAATACTGTTTATTTTATTAATAATAAAATCAATAAATATTAATAATAAAGTCAATACTTAACTTTAAAGACACCAAGATAATAGCTAATAAAGAAGATGAACTAAAAAGAAAAGCACTTGAAATGCTATACATAAAAAAGGACCAGACTTCATTGAACTACAGAAACGGAATTACAAACTTAAATCACATATACTCAGGTATATAAAGCTAATTTTTAAGAAAAGGGAATAAAATATTAGATTATTTAAACTGTTTATATGTTTTTTGAAATAATGTTATGGTTCAAGTCAATAATTTGAAGTAATTTCTGACAGGTTGCATATTAATGTATACATTGAGATTCATACTTCGGTAAGTCCATTATTCCTACTTCTATTAGAATTTTAAAACCATTGTGTATATGTACAAATGATTATATGCATTATTTTCATGTTGTAGGCCAATGAGAAAAGTTTTAAATAAAACCGAAACGATTGACATTTGAAAGTTTGTTTTTGAAACTAAAAGACAAAATTTACATTTACTTTTGTATATATATATAATATATATATATATATATATATAAAGATTTCACATAAACACGTGAAATACAATCAATGATCAAACCACAATATGAAATGGGAAAACAAAACTAAGATCTTGTGTCAGTAGGGTTTTTGACTCTGATGAAGACCACATGTTACGGTTGAAAGATCTTAGTCTTGTTTTCCCATTTCATATATATATAGTGTTAAGTTAGCAGCATGGACTACTAACTGCACTTTTGCATGGACTACTTTTCTGCTGAGGTTTTCTAGTCTTTCAACTAGTTTACAGTGAGTCGCGAGTGTTTGCCCAAGAAGTTCAGAAGGAGAGATAAATATATTGTAAAGAGGTGCCACACAAAACCGAACTACTCATCTATTTACATTACTTTAATGATACTAGAACTAACAATATTAAATAAACACTATAGCGACAGAAATGTCAGCAGAATTATTTGACCGATATATATAACAGAGAATATCTTGAATAAATATATGAGATGCCACTTTTTTCGTCATTATCTATGTGCTTAATATTTATTTAACAAAATTGTTTGACTATTATTTAATTTTATTTCTTACATTAAACTCAAATAAAAAAAAAGAAATAATGTTACATCGAATCAGCGGTGAATAATATTTTATTTAAAATAGAATTATACAGAAACAATTTCTTTGAGTTATTACAACAAATAAAAAAAAAAAAAAGGTATAAGAAACACGGATAGAAGACAGGGTTAGTAAACTATTTTGGATATAGATAGGGTAGGTGGTAAGGGAAAGGAAGAACCGTATTGGCCGAGTGCCGAGGAGTGGGGAGAGGAAATAGGTGAAGGAACAAGACAAAGTATAATGAAACTTGGTTTGAGAAAATAGTAGAGAACTGTGGCGGGCGGGGTTGGAAAAAAGAGCTTCCCTGTCAGCTGGCAAAAATTATTCTGATTATGCTAATCGCTCCCCCCCGAGCCGCGATTTATGTCTCTTTCGCTTGACATTCCTCCCCTTCCTTTTACACGTTATCAGTTTATCCACCTTCTTCTTGTTCGGAGTATTACTTCGACTCTTGTCGTCATCTTAAACACTCAGGAACAACCATAGACCTCTGCCCCTTAATCATAACTCTCCCAATCTCTTTCACACAATTTCTATTTTGTAATTGCTGTACTAAAATATCATAAGCACAATCCAAACTGAATTCAGGTATAATATAAAAATAATTGTTTCTAAAAGCTGAAACTAAATTGTAGAGTTGTGCTTATAAAGCCATAGTAATAAAATAAACATGTTCAAGTAAATTTTTAGAAATATCATTGACTTATGTATATTATGTGAATTATACTCGTAGGTTAAATGACTTGACCTATTAGGTCAACTATGCATACCCCAATATATAGACTACAATGCGTCAAATTGGGTAATATTACATACCATAATAATAAAAAGAAAGTGGGCATTTGTTAATAACAGCTATTTAAAGAAACAGTTTGGCGAAATGCTAGGTCATTATTTTTTTGAAGAAACCCTAAAGGATATCGATAAAATTTTCGAGCATGATATCGGCATAAGGTGATTTACAGAAATCAGAACAGTTTCTATATGTTAAGACTGTTAAAAACACGATAAAGATAGAATGAATAACACAAAAACTGGTAAGATAACTCCATACACGTACTACAAAAGTGTGACTATATGGAATTTAAAAAAAAAATTACAAATACGGAAATATTGAAGGAAATATATACATATTTAATATATATATATAAAAAGATTTCACATAAACACGTGAACCAACAATCAATGATTAAACCACAATAAGAATGGGAAAACAAGACTAAGATCTTTCAACCGTAACAAGCGTTCTTCGTCAGAGTCAAAAAGAATCTAAAAAAACTTTCTCTAATACTTCAAAAGAGCCCCTTTTACGATCAAATTCTATAGTTTTGCCATACCACAAATCATTGGACCCCCTTCCAAGATTAGCCAAACAACTTGATTTTAATATAGTGTTTTCTAATCGTAATAACGTGGGTAATATGTTAATAAAAAACTCTCCAAGCGAATTGGAGTCCGCTGGTATTTATAAAATTCCGTGCAAAAATTGCCATAAAATTTATATTGGTCAAACTGGTAAATCATTAAAGACACGTGTAAAACAACACCAATATAACGTAAGTAGACAGGAAAAAAGTAGTGCCCTATTCTTGCATATAAAAAATGAAAATCATCATATTGATTGGACAGGAGCTACATTTATTACCTATGAAAAATCAATGTTGTTAAGAAATATTATTGAATCGTCTCTAATTAAATTTAATAGATCTAATATTATAAACATTAGTAACGGTCTCTTCAAACTTGATACTTTCGTCACGAGGGCAATAGCCTCTTCAAAGAGGGTTGACAGCTAGCGGATAGTTTTTTACTTTTTCTTACTGTACTCCTTTGTTTCCCCAAACATCCCTTTCTGGACATTAGTCCTTTCCTGTGCTTTCACCCTTTTAAAATACCACTCTTCCCTCCCACTCTGCTCAACTCCTCACCAGATGTTTTCTGCATCTAGTGTTCAGTTGGGTTTTTGACTCTGACGAAGACCGCTTGTTACGGTTGAAAGATCTTAGTCTTGTTTTCCCATTCTTATTGTGGTTTAATGATATATATATATCTAACGTTGCTCAAGGGGTAAATCCTAAATTAGTTTTCCCTCAATAAATTCGCAATTAATTTGGTATTTATCCCCAAAGAAACCTCTTATAGTCAGAAGACACGAACAAAATAGTGCTATTTATCTATGTGCTTATATATATTATTATTATATTATACTATATATATTATTATTGTATTACATATATATATTAAGAATTAATGTTTTATGAGGATATAAGAATATATGGATGTGATATGAGTCTATGAAAAAGGTTTAAAATAAAAACCAAAACGTTGGCAAAGAGAGTTTAATTTGAACCTGAAGAACTGACCAATTCCTGATAAACATTAATTTTGTTTCTACCTCATTATCGATACATTTATCAATAGTTATATATATATATATATATTATATATATATATATATATATATATATAATGAAGAATTCATTACCTGCCTTTTGAGCGACTCACATCTATCTTTCTGATGATGAGGGTATCGAAATATAATAGTGAGTTTCTGTTTCACTTCTGTGTATTCTCTTTGGAATATAGTTTATATATATAAATTAATAATCAACAATAACTCATGATATAATATATGAATTAAATACCACAATAAACAATATATATTAATTAAAATGCTCTAAGGCCTTTCGTCTAAACATCATCAGAGAGCTAAATGAAACAACCAAAAAAAAAAAAAAACCAATAACAAGTTAACCTGGCTGATTGAAGTCTTCAAGACTTCAATCAGCCAGGTTAACTTGTTATTGGTTTTTTTTTTTTGGTTGTTTCATTTAGCTCTCTGATAATGTTTGTGACGAAAGGCCATAGAGCATTTTAATTAATATATATATTGTTTATTGTGGTATTTAATTCATATATATATATATATATATATATATATATATATATATGTATAATTTTCCTTCTTTTAACCGATCAGTGTTTAACCAAACAATTGATAGAATAATAAACATGTAAATTATAGTCATGAAGTATGAATTTCGGAAAATAATTAAATCGCTCTCATATTATGATAACATTTAATCTTCAATTAGGAGGGAAAAGTAATGAGTAAAATCAGTTACCTATACAACAGCATTATGAATGTGTAATAAGAATATTTACAAGTTTACAAATTATAATAATTATACAGTTAGTGGTAGACGTGTTAACTATCGTATATACAATGTATACCATTAAACTGATATCTATATTAATAGACTATACTATATTCAAAAGTTTATTAAATATTATGTTTAAAAATATATATTAGTAGTCCTAATACTATATCAATACTATATAAATATATAGATGATGGTAAAACCTAACATTATTATATTTAAGATATTGATTTTGATCATATTTTATGTTATTTTACAATGACACATTTACAGGTGGTGTAATCCTGCTAGTTAGCTCACAAACCCTATTATTTTCAAAGAATTGATGGGAATTATATGTGCATTGATGATTAATGCACAATCAATTTAAATATCCAATGCAGGTTCTTCCAAATCAAATCTGACTCTTCCAAAGATCAAAGCTTATGCATTTATATGTTCTTTCACACTTTATAAACAATATTTACGTTTAATATGTTTAATATTATAATGTATGATTAATTTTGATTATTGTATGAATTTTTATACATTTCTTTATTTGCTTTCTGATAAATTTCAAAACTATGAATATATATACCTATATATAAAGATTTTACATAAAGACGTGAAATAACAATCAATGATCAAACCACAATATGAAAAGTCAGTTGGGTTTTTGACTCTGACGAAGACCGCTTGTTATGATTGAAAGATCTTAGTCTTGTTTTCTCATTTTCATATTGTGGTTTGATCATTGATTGTTATTTTACGTGTTTATGTTAAATATTTATATATATATATATAAATATATATATATATATATATATATATATAACAGATTCAATAATATATCGACCGTTTGATAGAATAGATGTGTTCTCTAATCGGGGTTCGGTCAATTTTTCAGGATAAAAAATCAAACTCTCGTTGCCTAGTTTGATTTTTTATCCTGGAAAATTGACCGAACCCCGATTATAGAACAGACCTATATATATATATAATTAAAGTTACAGCTAGAGAACACAAGAAAAAGGACGAACACTCACGAATCTCGATAATTTCGGCGTCTTGCCGTCCTCAGGAGAGTAGAAAGAAAGAAAATAAAAGGAGAAAGAGTGAAGGAATGGAGACGTAAATGCGTCCACTGGCCGATGTAAACTGGCGCGATACAATGACACGCAGTGCAGCCACCTTACCAACGTGGACCAGTTTAGGCTGCGAGTAAGTAAAATTATAAACGTGATTTTTAAGTAAAAGAGAGGAGAAAAGTAAAAAAGAGAAAGGAAAGGAAAAAAACATAAAACTAAAATTAAAGGAAAAAAAAAAATCATCTGATTAAATTTAGACCAGGGGAATTTCTTGCACCCAATAACCAAATGAAGGCTTCCTCAGAAGCCCTTAGAGTGGTCTGGGTGTCATTATTTGACATATATATATATATATATATATAGTCTTATATACCGCAATTTAACATGTCTTATTCAGACATGTTAATGTCCTAAATTATTAAGTTTATTAACTTGTTATTAAATTATTAGAATTAAATCAGAAAATTTTGTTAGGGAATAGTGACACTACTAATATTTACCGATATTCTTGTAGATATGAATGTATAAATATTAACTTTATTTATTAGAGAGAGCTCTAATCTTTTACTCTGGCATTGAATAGTATGAATTATTTTCATACTGTATCAATTAACGAATTATTAAATAATAATTCATTAATAAAAGAGCACGGATTTATTTAAATTCTAACAATTTCAAAGAACTTTATGACAATGATGGAATACAATAATACAGTTGTTCTTCTATTTATATTGTACAGCTAATAGTTGATCGCATATTAAAGTCTATTTATAATAAACTAACAGTGTTGGTACCTATGAGTTTCTATTCATGCTCACTGTGGTGATGCCTGGATAGAAATTATCTTCTTCGAATCGTGGTTAATGCCTCAGAATATACTTGATTATTATATTATTGATTATGCTATTGCCTTAAAATTGCTCTTTCAAAAGTACTTTTATATTGAATTCGAACTTTATATTATTTAATAACAATTTTTTCTGTCGTTCTTCTTCTTCGTACTGCTGTTGTTGATTTAGTTTAGAATAGGTATACAAAAATTCACAGAAAATATTTATGATCCTATATCTTATTTGTATATATTAATTTCCTTCTTCAATTTCAATTGGTTTCTTATAAAAAAAGTAGTCTATTTTGCACGGATGTTACTTTAAAGAAATTGTAAATTATTTTAACCTTCGTTATACATATAAAAAATAGTGATTGTAGGGTAAAAATCTAATGAAATGGTCTCCACATATAAAAATTTTAATGATATAAACAACGCGTTTCGAACACGTAGTGTTCTTCCTCAGGCATTAACTAAAAAATACAATGACACCAGAAGGTTATCTATAGTACAAAGTAAATAAGTACAAAAATTAATATATAATAAAATAAGGCAGAAAGTACGAAACTAAGGATGAGTGCCTCTGAATAAGACTGACTGGTAATGGAATGGACATTGGTGGGGGTATAGGGTACATCTGTTTCTTATTAGAAGGCACAGATAACCTACATGTTATTACATGAAGTTACATGTACCCTATACCCCCACCCATGTCCATTCCATTACCAGTCAGTCTTATTCAGAGGCACTCATCCTTAGGTTCGTACTTTATGCCTTATTTTATTTTATATTAATTTTTGTACTTATTTACTTTGTACTATAGATAACCTTCTGGTGTCATTGTATTTTTTAGTTAATGCCTGAGGAAGAACACTACGTGTTCGAAACGCGTTGTTTATATCATTAAAATTTTTATATGTGGAGACCATTTCATTAGATTTTTACCCTACAATGAGTAAATACTGCATAATAACTGATTGCACTACATTAGAAATAAAAAATAGTGATTTTATTTCCTAAACATATGTTGGCTCTGGTCTGAGGAGTGAAATTCAAACTACAGTTCCAGTAGATTACTTTCATATACTGCATGCACAAGTTTGTTAAAGTTCTGGTAAAGATGTGTCGGCTGGTTGTTTTTATTTTAATCGCGTTGTTGCCTAGCAACGCCGGTTCAGCCTCCTGATCACCGCCTCTTCCATTGTTGACTACCATCTCGAGGTCATTGACAAATTCCCCTCTTTCATTCCACTTTTTTTTATAGACTAGCTTTGTTTCACAAGCACTGATTGTTCAGGTTTAGAGACATTGCCTTATCAGATCCTTGATTTTTCTATCTGCTCTCTGAACTAGAAACCTTTCTTTCTTCACTTATATAAAAGTCAAATGAAACATTGAGCAGAGATAGTAAGACATTTAATTACATGCCTGTTTTACATAAAATAAATGCTAGCATATGGGGATGTATGCAAGGATAAATCATTTGGAAGGATAGATATTTCAGTCAAAATTCATATTTACTTTCAGAATAGTTTTTTTTTTATTTGAAATCCTCTTTTTTACAGTTGAGAAATACAATTCAATTTCCATTCAATAAGATTTCCTTATAACATAGATCTGTTTAATTTAAATAAACAAATGTAACTCATAATTGTGAATGTATATGATGTGCAGACGTATCGTAAACGTAAATAAAAAACCGGCAGTTAAATTTCTCACTAAGCAGTAATATGAATGTACCTAATCAACGTAGTTTATGATACAGCTATGTCGTAAAATAAATGTGGAGGCTGAAAAGATAAAAAATAATCTATTAAAATAAATTCATCATTACGAGAATTATATTCTTACTATCTAATTATTACGGATTAATAATTTATTCAACGGAAAAGTGTTAAACAATATCCCAAGGAACTATAATATTTTCATTTTTTCAGAAGCTTGTGTTAAAAACAAATTTCTGTTTTAGAATATTGATTACTTTGATTTAACACATAATGTGTTGAGAATAAAAAGCTTTGATATACATTCAATTCTCTGACATTGACAATTTCAGATCCATTTAACAACGAGTTTCTCATTGTAATGAACTGTACAATATGTAAAACACACCATTATTAATTTCTTCAAGATGTGAAAGCTTTATTAAGATAGTGTGCTGAAATATCTTTCTTTCTTCGTCTTCTGGTGAAGGTGTCAACTGGAAGTGTTCTTTTGTTTTAGTTTTATAAATTATTTTAAAAAAAGATATATATTTGTAAACTTTACTATACAACTCTACAGTAAAATAACATTCATAAACACATAAACTTACCCTTTTTACTTTACTATAAGTAAAGTATAGTGATCGTGAAAAAATTCGATCTCGAGATTTTGACGGAATTACATGTTTTGAGGTACCAGAAGTCGTTTTATGACGTTTTTACGATGATGTCTGTGTGTGTGTGGGTGGGTGGGTGGGTGGGTGAGTGTGTTAGCATTGCTTGTTACCACGCTACGGTCCAGAATCTTTGATGGATCAAGTTGATATTTTACACAAAAATGGGCCCCATTTAGACGAAGATCCCTATTGTTTGGGAAGAATTATGCATGATGGAAAAGTCACTTTTTTTGCCAAAAACCGTTTTTTTTAAAACATTTATTTCTCCTAAACTGATAACCCTAGAGTTTTCAAATTTTGACATTATCTTTGAAGTTACAAATGCAACAAACGAAAAATATATTCAGAATTTTAAGACAACAGGAAATATTTTTTTTTCAATAAAATGTAAAAATTTTGACTTATAATTCAATCTCAAACCTTGTGAGAGCGATACAAGCCATACTGTTTGACGGACAAAAATGAAACTATGCCTACAAATAGAACATTATATGGCAAATGAGTTGAGGTATTTTTTTTTGAAATTACTTTCGCTAAAGGGGCGTTACAGTACGATTTGTGTTTTCAGAAAATGATTTTTTGACGCTAAACGGCTCGTTAAAAAAAAATGAAAATTTGACCAAAAATGGAACAAAAAATTAGCAATTCGCAAAAAAAAATTCATGAAGTTTCAATTACGGGAAAGAGCAATAACGATATAAAAACTGTTTGTTTATTCTAGACTAAGAGATCACCTGCTATACTTGTCGAATTTTTTGTATTTTTTTTACATTGTTTACATTGACTTAGAAATTTTTTGAGCGAATCCACTGAGATAAAATTGATGTTTCTAATGGAAAAATGAAAATATATTATTGACTTATAAGAGATGTAAGAGGAATAATATTGTGCAGGTAAATGATAACACTCATTAAAAAAAAATTCGTAATATGTTATTTGACAAAGGGGAAGGAAAATGATCTTATTAAATACTAAGAAGCCATAAAATTCCCAGTATAATAATTCTGTTAAAAACCAAAAATCTAAAAGATAATTCAAAATTGAAATCTTTCGTTTAGAGATTAATAACTGTAATTATCGTACATCTTTAATTAACAAATCACCTTAAAACAACATTTTCTTCGCTGTTTAAGAAGTTTTTCAGAGAAAAAAAGAGTATTTTACTGTTTCAAATTTGAAAATTTTACATTAATATTCAATGTAGAAGGATGTCAAGTGAACGATGTAAGAAATCTACTGGCTATTTGAACAATAGCCATGTTCTCTTGTAGGATACTATTTCGTTTCAAGAAATGTTCACTTTGGTTTTTCAAAAATGTTATTACTGCTGTAGTTATACTAATGAAATTATTTGCAAATAATAAATTATTTGTGATGTACAAAAATAAGCTTATAAATTGATATGTCCTTCAATCACTATCTGTACTACCTCAGGAATGAAATGCTAATAATTATATCCCATTTAGATATATATGTTATGGTTAAATGAGACGTTATGTTTTATATACTGAAGAAATTTGACATTGAGTTACTTATAGTAAAGTAGAGTGTAGGCCACTCCAGATTTTTTTTATAAACATTCACTCCTTATAACTAAATAGACATTGTCTTCAACCATCATGAACTTTACTCTCATTTATAATCTCGTTATTAAATATAAGAGGTATGAATGTATTGTTGTTAAAATTCCCTTACAACAGAACTACACCTTTTGAGATCTTCTTAGTAGAAAGAAATACCTTTCACATATTAGTCTGTCTGTGAATATGTTTGGGAGCATAATATATTACGGAACAAATGAGTTGTATTTACTGAATTTCATATTCGAGTTACAGTTGGTCCTGATATGTAACAGAAGTCTCATCACCAATCTCGACTTTCTAGGAGACACAATTCTTTAACATATTTGGTTTTCTGTGATTTGCTAAATATCTGCCAACACAATTTAATTATAACAGATGTGGTTCTGACAGTTTAGTTACCATTCACACAATTGTACACAAATAGCAGACATACATATTTTTTGTCTGCTATCTGTTTAGAATTGTTTTTAAGTTAAAAAAATTTGAAAACTATTCTGAAATAGAGATAAATAATCTTGTAAAAGGCTCTATGATTGGTACGGATGTTAAACCAAATTTTGTAAAAAATTAAACAGAATCACCTAACATCCTGTATTAAAGCTGTATTAACCTAACGTTCGTCTTTCTACCCACTTTTCTAGCGAAGAATAAGGAAATCATTGTTTGATGCATCTAAAGCCTTTGTGTTAATACCTGATAATTTTCATTCACAGTACCAATCAACGACCAACGATTCTTTCTGCGCACTGCAGTGCGTGTTGTAATTAGTAGTTCCAGGCCACGGACCTACTACTGCTGAATTTTTGTACTGCTGTGTTTATGGAGTCAGTAAGTAACTGTCTGTAGTCTTTTGTTTGGTATTCATTATACATTATTTCGTGGTCGTCTGGTCTTCTTAAGACGTGAAATGTAGTCAGTCTAGGGTTTGGCTTTCTATTTCAACAACAGCGTCTATGATGGATATGGTTGGGGAGTTCTTAGGGATAGGCTCTGAACAAGGGGGTTTGGATGGGGTGGGATTTTCGTGTCTTCAAAAAGTAAGTACTGAGAAAAAGTATGAGAAGTAACACTTATTTTTTAATAATAATTTTAAAAGACAAATCCTACATTCTGCTGATTGTTGAACTAACAGTATACCACTGTCTAAACTTATTTAGTTCCTCTTTAAAATTTGTATATTATAACGTTTGCTATTACCTTCAGATTTCTGCTAAATAGGCCCAGTAAAATAAATTTTTTTATCATAATTTAAGTAATCTCAAGTTAATAAGGCAGTTAGTTTATCATTAGACAAGTGGGTCGGCTGATTTAGTTATTAGTTGGCGTGGTGCTTTAATTTCCAATTGCGCTGATAATTAAATTAATATTCATGGGCAGCAGAGAAGAGGATTAGCTATGCTAATGGACTTGTGTCGGAGGCGCAGCAAGCTGGGCCGATTCTTTAAATCAAGCGTTGCTGGCTTTATCGCCGCTGGGACCTCGCAATGCGCGCTTCCTTAACGCCCCATTTACATTTCACCGCTGCTCTTTACTCAACCAAAATAACTCCAACCACCGATTCATTTTCAACTATGTTAAAAGCTTTCCTGCTTTTTTTTTTTTTTTTTTTTTTTGTTGATGAAGTAACAATTTCAAAGGAGGAAAAAATCAATTAAATTATCCATATGACTTCAACATTTTATACCTGTTACATTTCCTGTATCCAGTAGTCAATATATTATTAAAATAAAAAACATTAAAACTACCTTCATTTACAGTTTTTCAACTAAATAATTAGTTGTGATTGTTATTTCACGTGTTTATGTGAAATCTTGTAATATATATATATTGGTTGGACATTACTTATTTTATTGCACTATTTCTTTAAATTTAAAGTTTTTCCAAAAGAAATTTGGCTTAGAAGGATTATTTTTGAAATGCTTTTAAAGGTATAAATGAAACAAGCATGTTATTTGGTCAAAGAAAAAACGATAGGGTAACTTTTATTATCTTAATATTCTTATTCTCCTTAATAAGTAGTACATTTTCTAAAAAAAAAAAAAAAAAAAAAAAAATGTTTGCCAGAGAAGTGCATATGGAGGTAAAAGTTGATATTGTATGAGGAAAAATATAGGTGTTGCGGAAGGGTGTGGAAATGTAACACGTCTCTGCAAAGCAGATAAGAGAAAGTAGGCATACATTAAGGGGCGCCGAGGGTTAACGAGCAACAACGATAAGATAACAAGGTGCTGATGAGCTGAGGAGGACAGGGCGCTAAATAAGTAATGATGCAGCCGATCGGCCTTATCGACGTGCCCCACCTGCCACTTTAACTACCCTAGCCCCCCCATGCTTATTAACTTACTTTTTAAACATTTCAATTGTATTTACTAGGCAAAATGTGAGTCTTTAGCACAAACTTGCTTCTACAATCTATTCAATTCAATCTTTTTATATATTCCAAACAAATTATTTTTGTCCACTAGTTTATAAATTATTTCAAACAGACTAAGTTTTTTCTAGTAGTTATTAATAATGAGGCTATAAATATTTGTTTTAGTAAATTGAATTCATCATGATGTAATACATATAAATAAAACAATGTGTATACCTGTACTAATGTCTATATAGTCCTGGAAACTCAACGGATCTGCAGTATTTATTATAGTTTTATTCTTATCTTTCTAGAGCAGATAATTAAAAAGTTCCATTACAGTCAACAAAGTTTTTCCCCTTAAATTTTCGTTCTGAAAAATAAATACTCTACTCGCTGCAGTTTTGGTATGTTGGTTTTTATTTCTCAATGATTAAAGATTCTTACGTAAACATTTTACTGGATGTTTAACCACCGTTAAATGAGTCACCTACAAGAAAGCATGAAAAGCTTCCTTGTAAAACATTATTTTTTTTTTTAAAAAAAATAAAACTGAATTTCATATTTAATATACTGATTATTACTTTTGGATTAGTACTGTGAACCTTAGGCAATTTGTTCATTAATACTGTTAAAACTGTTGGCCTATACACTTTAATTGCATTTTAGTATAAGCTTCCATGATTTCAAAAACAAGTTGAAAATTTTTTTTTAATAATCGACTGTCATTTCATTTAATCCTTCATAGTACATGAAATAATGAGCTGTGGGCAACGAAATGATGAAGTACATAATCACAAATTTCAAAATTAATTCAACATGTTTAAGGTCAAAATGATAAGATTATTAAAAAACAACTTCAAATTTATTAATTTATATTTCCTTCAATTGGTCAATCTGAGATTTTATTTGTAGCAGATGTTATATCTATCACTTAATTATGTATATTTAAAAAAAAAGTTATAAAAATGATAAATAACTTATTGATTTTTCAAATAACTTTTAGTAATAGAGTAATCATGTCTTACCAAAACTAATTTTGTTTTATTTCAGAATCATTTTTTTAAACAACACTTTGTTCAAATAAAGGTATTTGTTAGGATAAAACAATGTTGTATAAGAAATATGCCACCTTTGAATTACAAGGAAAGAACAGTTGAAAAAAATGTTAATAAATTTGTGAGTTTAAATCTAATAGAGGGCATTTATAAGTTATAATTATACCATTGTACTCTCTTTCATAACCTCTACATGCATTTTAAAGTGCATTGTTAGTGGTTCTTCCCTTGAGAATGATGTACTATCTTTGCATGCTGAATCAACTTCAGAGTTCAAGAACGTTTCTAAAAGCGGCCAATTCTTAAAAGTCAATCATCATAACTAAAACATATTTAAAATTACTTCTTTTAAGACATCTAGTGTTGGCTTTGTTGTAGTTGTCATCCATTTATTCTTTGCCTTCTTATATACTGTTGACATCAATATCATATGTAATGTAAATATCTTCCGTTATGATAACTTTCCAATCAAAATTACTACGTCGACAATGCTATCTAGTAGAATTCCTTGTTTTCAGAGTTTAAGAATTATCCTAACATATTTTCACTGGGACATTATGTTTTTCTGTCTATCATGACCAGAAAACTTTACTTTTTCGGAAGGATTATTTTCTTAACTAACTGGATCTAATTAAAAGCATAAAGAACATTAATTTACTTAACTAGCAATAAATATGAAACTACGAACATGAGTAAAACTCTTTACAAAGGATTTAAGTTTATATATTACACACTGATCCTTGATTATATAATCCAAGTCAGAAGGGGAGTTGGAGCAAATAGACATTATGTAACAAAATTCTCGTTTGACTTTGAATTGTTCAAAAACAAACTGATACCCCAACTTTGACTTTTTATTTTCCATTAAAGAAAAGCATTCTTCTACTCTTTCATTCTAGCACTAGTCATCCGGATTGTTTAATAGATCGCAAAATACCTGTGCAAGACGAAAGATGCAGATGTCACAAGGGCTTAGAACACATCTGTTTCCAATCACAATTGAAATTTATTATTGACACTCACCAGTCATGTTGGCACAAATAAATAACATCATTCATTCTTTAAGCAGCTTCTCAACTATTCATTTGTAACTTGGACCAGTCAGTATTTTCGAAGGTAATATTCTAAAATAGGTACATATTTATCACTCTTGTGAATTTCTAGTTTCGTATTCAGCAACTATAACTTATGTTTTTGTAATGTATTTTAATAATAAAAAGATTCGATAGCATGTTCAAACCACAATGGAATAAGGAAAACAACAGAAAAAAAAGCCACACACTGCATAAAAAACAGTTTGTGGCAACATTCATATTCAGATATTGGGTGACTGTGATATGGGTAAATTCCCAAGTATACCAAAGAGCAAGAAATAAATATACAAGTTAGCCGAAAATACGACAGTTAAAATATTGGAGGTAGCCAAGAATTTTTCCACAGCCAAATAAAAGAAATCCAATATCCACTTGGCAGCCAGATGGTCATCGGTGTTTATATTTCAGTGGTTGTGATTAAAAATCTATGATAAAATATTTTTCCAAAAGAAATAAACTTAATCTATATAAATAAAATAATGATTTTGTCTGTACATTGCTTAGAACTGACTCAATTCAAGTTTTCTTTACGTGTCATACATTGGAGAAACCGAATCCACCCTTAGAAAAATTTCTGTCGGTTTGTTGGTTTGTCGGTTTGTCGGTTTGTCTGTTTGTCGGTTTGTCTGTTTGTCCGCAAAACTTTGTCACAAGTAAACTCAGCTACCATAAGACATATAAAACTGAAACTTTTACAGTAGATTTGTATAGGTCTAACTTAAAATATAGGCTCTGAATTGATTGGAAATTTAACGTAGAAGTGAAGTTATGGACGTTTAACGCAAAAATGTTTGTCACAAGTAAACTCAGCCACCATAAGACATAGCGAGCTGAAACATTGACACTGGATTTGTGTATGCCTAACTTAAGATATGGGCTCTAAATAGATTGATAATTCAGTACAGAAGCGAAGTTATGGGGCTTTTAGCTGTATTTTCCTAACTTCACAGACAAGTTTGTTTTGAAAATACACAGGTGTGGCAAGTAGGTATTGTTAGTTGATTTTAATTGCAATTGAGCTTATGAATATATTGCGTATTTGACATCATTGAAATGGTGTTTCACAGAGTTGAGGATGTACTATCTATTGAGAATAAATGTTTTGTAAACGTGCAATTCTCAGCCCTTAATATGAACAGGCAGGAGAAATCAACAAATAAGTTCTTACGCTATATGAAGCCGAGGAAAGAACTTACAAGTCAGTAAAGAGATTGGATTAGTGATGAAGAAGCAGTTCATTATCTAATTGAATTTCTTGACTCTGAATTTATTTCTCCTGGACTGCCTGCTCATGAGTAAAAACTTAAAGTAGGAACACCAATGATGCTGCAATTTATAGCAGTAACAAATTTCATGTTACGAAACATGAGTGCCCCAAAAACTGTGCAACGGGACACGACTCTGAGTTCGTGCTCTACACAGATATGCCATAGAGGCGGACATAATGACTGGATGTGGTATTGGGGAGTCTGTGTGTATACCACGCATACCATTGATTCCTAGCCCGTTAGAGTTTATTTCGCAATGACGTTAACTAAGTCGCAAAGGGAGACTTTATCTAACGCAGGAATTCAAGTTAGCGAAACCAAGTTTTTCTCACATGGTCAACCGTAGTTTTCTTGCTCAATAGTCAGAGGTTTCAACTGATTGTTCTTCGATGAACCTGAAGGACAGACAGCTAATGTAGTGTATATAGAGGCATTTGTTTAACACTGTACTAATAATGGTATTTTCTACTATTCTATAATTTCTAATTATAGTAATAGTAATATACTATAATTGATATTTTGAAATACCAAGTATAATAGAATTTTTGATTCCGTCAAAGACGGGTATTTTTGCTAGTAAGAAATAAATCATAATATGGTGTTTCTTTAACATTTCAATTTCTATATTTCAAATAAAAGAATACATTTACTGTGGTATTGAAATAACAATCTACTCCACTATGATTGTGTATTTGAATTCAGTACGTCAAAAATATCCATTTTTTTACTTGAAAATATACCTCTTAAAACAACCAATCAATGTTCAGATTTGTGAATTAAAAGTTTTGTACGTTATTAGTCAGGCTAATATATTATATTACACTTTATTGTAGATCTGACTAGCATTTATATCTCTACTATACTGGATTAAGTAATTAATGTCAGAGTAAATGGAGGGAGAGATTTTATTCATTTAATTTGTGTTAACAGCTTTGGTAATAATTTACCATTGTAACTAAATAGCCTCTTTTTCAATAACCAATGATTTTCTGTTAAGTCTAACATTCCATACATTTCAATTTTTGAAAGTCTCATTAATTCTGTTAATTTATCCTTGCTAACCATTATTTTGATTTTGAGTTAAATATTTTAGGTTAAATCATAATATATTATAACTGCTATGCATTTCGTTCAAGCTTGAACAGATGCATCGTTTTATTCAATCAACATTTATGACGGCTTATAATTTTAATATCACAATGGACATTTCAGCAACCCTTATAAACATTGAATAAATTCCAGCATCTGTTGAAAAACATTGACATGAAAACTGGCGGTTGCTTCACTGTTACTATTGACTAGAATTATGTGTAGATTATAAAGTACAGATAATTGTTGAATTAAGACCGCCATTGTTTTGGTCAGTAAATTTGGTCGTAAGTAGGGCCAAATGAAGATCAGCATCTTCAGCAATAATTCTTGCTACTCCTCGAGACGACCTAATAATAGTTTTTAAATTGTTAAACATATCTATGTTATAAATATTCTTTCATTGATAATTTAGAATGCAGTTTTTAAGATTGTCAAACTTGAAGCCCTTGACTTTTATATCCTAATCTCAATTTTACTTGCGTCATACTGTGCCTACCTTCTTTAGAGACTCAGTATTTCTAAAAACTGAAAAATTCTCAAACCATTCCAGCGCAAAAAGAAAAGATATATGCAGTGGTGGGATTTAATTTTTTTTGAAAACCGGTTCGTGCGAACCGGTGCTTATAATATTATGAGTTTGAAAACTAAATAGTTTAGTTATATATATATGCGTAAATTACGTTGTCATACATGCACAAGTTACGTGAGTCACGCGACACTTGTGGAGTTTGATAGTAGGCTAATTAATACAGGTCTGAATAGGGGTTTACGTAATTTTAACAACTGGTTCGCCGAACTCAATATTTTAGGCACCGGTTCGCACGATCCGGTGCGAACCGGCTGAATCCCGGTGAATCCCATCACTGGATATATGACCTTTATGCTCCTTCTAAAATGAAATTATTATTCAAGGATGAGAAATCGATACACTCCATCAGATATTCACAATCAAAGGATAAATCTTTATAAGTCCAGAGTGAATAGGAGGAAGCGCAATTTGATAAGAAGGTAATGGCTGTAAGTTATAGTGTAGAAAAACGATAGAAAGAGCATTGTCTTGAGAGCGGGGCCTGACGGGCACTAAACTATACTCTTGTCGATCTCTTCATTAGAAGGCTGAGATAGAGCAGCCGACCACGTAATGGAACCGGAGCTGCAAAAATGATTACAGTCATTTCCCTATAAAGGATTTCGAGTCCGGACTGCTTGCTAAATGGGCAATAAACAGGCTGTATATTAAACGCTAAGAGCCACTCGTTCCATTTATTCTCCATTCTGTCTCATCTAAAATATATCTCTTGAAATGTTATCAAATTAAGCTTTTCTCTCACTTAAGGCTGATAAACTGGATATCAAAATCTCTAGTGCTTCATAGAATTCAGAAAAAAATATAGGGTCTTACATATTTTTTATTACCATTAAAGAGTTCATTACTTCTTTTTTCGATTCAACAGAGAGTTGAGTTCAATTTTTGGGAAGAAAAATGATTTTTTTTTCTAATAACATTCAAATATATACACTAACAGAGTCATCAATTATTGATTCATACTATCATCCACCAATATTTCCTAATTTTTACAAATACATTATACGATAAGATAAATCTGATGACCATTCAATGTAGACCTCTATTCGATTACTTGCCAGATAATATATGAAGAAACATTCTTCTTGAGAATCACTCGAAAAATTATCACAGAGTTATTTTGTGATTGTGATTGTGATTGAAAGGTTGTTTTATATTATTAAAAAAAATCATATTTATTTATCTTAACTCTTCTGGATGGTAAACGCCGGGAACAAGTTGACATGATTCAAATAACAATGACGTTCCTCAGGAGAAGGGAGACACATATAGAGGAATATCAACGATCAAACCACAATAAGAAATGGGAAAACAAGACTAAGATCTTTCAACCGTAACAAGTGGTCTTCGTCAGAGTCAAAAACCCCAACTGAAACAGTTCAGAAACTGAAACTGAAACTCTCTGACAAAGACCGCTTGTTACGGTTGAAAGATCTTTGTCTTGTTGTCCCATTTCTTATTGTGGTTTGATCATTGATTGTTATTTCACGTGGTTATGTGAAATATTTTGATAGATGAATATGTGTGTCACTATGACGAACATATAGAGTATCACTATTTATATAATCTGAACAGTTAAAGAAATTAAAGCAACAATAAAGGGATTTATTATTCACTTTAATAAGTTTAAACTGAAATATGATTTCGACAGTAATAAGGAGGATAGTTACCGAAGAGTTTAGTTATCATTATTACTAATTACAAGCAAAAGGGATCAGTCAACCAAGCATGTCAACCAAGGATCAGTGTTCAAGCATATCATGTGTACTTGATAACATGTCAAGCTAAAATAGAATGTAGTTTACACTCTCAAGCTTGCTAGGACTGCAGGGGCAAAGAAACTGTCAGCGGAAACGACGAACTGTCAGCCGATCCATGAACTGCTATGTTAGAATATTGTTTGTAACGAATAACCCACAATGTCTACACAAAAATGAAGCTACATAAAATGCATATTTTTATCAAGGAATCGTTATGTATGAATATTATGTATAAACTGTATATAATATTTTATTAATATTAAGCTTTGGATTTCATTAGGAAAACAATCTTAAGCTCTTGGTTTAGGCTTGAAACAATCCACAAGGAACTAGTTTCAAATGTCACTCAGCTTGCTTAAGGAGACTGAATTTATAAATAATGATAAGGTGGAATAGTTGGATAGTATAACATTATCATGTATAAACTGCACTACGAAATTTTTCTTGTACACAAGTCTATTTAACCTATTCTTACATTGTCCACTGCCTCATTGCCCTGTCAACTCTTGTGTCAAGGTTTCCATATAAGGGAGAACTTATATTACTGGTTATAATATTAATTTTTTACCCATTAATATAAAAGACAACAGGCCTTTACTTCAAAAAGGAAGCGTACAATCAAGGTGTTTATTTGTGATCAAATTGACACACTTGTAGAATATTCTGTGAGAGACAGTGCATTTAGCAACATATATATAATTATTAATGTTCTCTTTTGTTAAATTTTATTTCAGAAAAAGAAATTTCTATTTGGTAAGCAACTCAAAATTCTGATTTTTTTCCTTAATAAAGAATATCTCAAAATAAATCGTTTCATAACTTAACTAAGCTCAAAGTAGTAATAATAGTAATTTTACAGAAAAAGTGTAGATTTATGGTTAAGTCCCACGATCTATAAAAGTATTTCTTACAATTGTGTAGCCTGTTTATGATATTACTCATTATAACTATTGTAGGCATATATTGTCTAGTCTTTTAAATAAATAAACTCCAAAAGAATTTCCATTTATTTGATATTTCTACTATATTTTATTTGTTCTACTGTATGTTGTAACAATTAGCAGATCATACTGCATAAATAAATAGCTTAGGCAGTGCCATCAAGCACTTCTTATAATAACCCTTTCAACTACCTCTCTTTGTGTATAGTAGTGTTGGTTATTTAACGTATCTAGTAGGACATCTACAGTAGACTCTAGAATCATGTTAACGACTCTTCCTTGAGGAAAGCCTTGAATAGTCATAGTTGCAGGTGTAGTAGATCGAACGGTTACATGAATTGTTCTTGCATCCGATTTTTGTAATCTATTACACGAGCTAATCTTTTTAATGAATTTAAGCTAATTATCAAAATCTGAAGTTCATCGAATCACCAAAAAAGTAGATTAATATCAGTATTACTTTTTTATGAAGAACTAAAGTATACCTTTCCAACATTGTACCAAAAAACCATCCGGCACTTAAACATACTAGGAACTATATATCTGATATTAAGTTTTGTTCAAGGGTACTACTTTTGGTTTGATTACAACACTTTGTTAGTCACCCATCCATCATAGACTGGAAAGCATCATAGAATATATATATGATTGGCGCTGATTTTTTTATATTTAAGAATTTTATACATACCACATTCACTCATTAAAACATGTCTCTTTTTTATTAAACCTTTAAAAAACAAATTTATTTCATTCGAATCATTAAAAAAATTTTTAAGCATGTCAACCAATTCGAGAAGAAGGTGATCTATTAGTCTAAGGTAAATTTTCACTTTTTATAGCTTTAATGCGCATTGCAGTAATCAAAATTTTACAAATACTTTTTATAAATCACTGATTTAGTGTTACTTTTCTTGATGATATTTGATTGTTCTTTAATCTACTGTTTAGAGCTAAAAAAAAATTCTTAAATTATAAATCATGGTACTACAATAACCATTTTTCATGAAATAATTTTCACAAAAAAGGCATTGAACTCATTCAGGCATAAGGTGCTATTTTTTGGTATAATTTCATTTTGATCCGTCACATTCCATGACTTGTATCACAAATGCTCACAAATTTTCAGTATCTATCATTTTAGATTAAAAATTGTACATCTTTATATGAAAGAAACTTTTAAAAAGTCGTTTCAAAAGTTGTTTCTGTCACTTCCATGATAATGCAAAAATTTCAACACTCTAGAAGATATGGATTAAGAGAAAAAAATGTTTGAAAATGTTAGAAACACAATGTTGCCAAAAATGTATCTTTCCCATCAAGCAATATTGCCCTCGAACAATAGGGCCCACCTACGCTGTAAGTCTCATTTTTATGAAAAATATGACTTAGATTTGTTAAACCTTGTAAACTGCAGGACTTTTGGTCTACTACCCACCCATCGGTACATACGACTCACATGCAACACACACACACACACATAGGGATCATTGAAAGAAGTTGAAAAATGATTTTGGGGCCTCAAAATATGTAAATCCGTCAACATTTCGAGATGGATTTTTTTCCTGATTACTATACTTTACTTATAGTAAAGTAATAAAAGCAGCAATAGTGTTGGAGAAGAGGGAGTAAAGCAGGTAGAACATGTTAGTATTCAAAGGAGACGCTGAGCATTAGGCAATGCCACTCACATACAAACGTAACCTTATGGAGTATTTTTAAAACAGGATCACAGTCGGCCATCTGCCCTTTCACCCCCATGCTCCCTTTTTTCCATCCACTAAGGCTAAAGTCCGGATTTTTTTTTTTTATTATTTATTCAGATGGCGTTTTATGAATTCAGTTTTGTCAGAAGCCGTAGGTCGGTGGTCCATTAGGTGTCCTGGCCTACATGACCCTAACTCCAACCCTTGATGACAAAATAATACCCAACAAACCACCCTTTCCTCTCCCATCAATTATTTCATATTTTAATTAACTAATATTTAAATTAATTTTCATTAAAGCTAGAACAAATCAACTTGAAAAAATGTAGACTTTCATTACAATAAATTTACATTTTATAACCACTTGTATAATTAAACCAAAATCATTTTAAACATAATTCATAAATGATTCAATAGTATTTCTGGATAGATACAGATAGTTTATTTTATATTACAGATAAATTATATTATGTAAATTTCATAAACAATTAACTATTGAAAAATCTACTTCTCTTGATGACAAGTTCATTGTCAGAAAAGTCTTTCTCTTTCAAATGGGTAAACTC
The DNA here is from genome assembly GCA_026182355.1 of Hermatobates lingyangjiaoensis. Taxonomy (NCBI): domain Eukaryota; kingdom Metazoa; phylum Arthropoda; class Insecta; order Hemiptera; family Hermatobatidae; genus Hermatobates; species Hermatobates lingyangjiaoensis. The sequence continues at coordinate 1,628,864 of JAPFBL010001924.1, read as the reverse complement.
ATGTATATTTTTAAAATACCATAAAATTATAAAACATTAATTTATTTCTAATTAAGGAAAAATCTATGAATTCTAACACTTTTTTACAAGCATTTCAAAAAAGTAATAGCCATAAAAAATAATTATCAACTAATAAAAATGAATAATTCTTATAGTATGTGCATCAAAGACAGTAATAAACTAATTATTATTCATTTACAGATATTTAATAAATAAAGAAGTTGTAATTAAATTGTACTTGTAAAGGGAATGATACAAGTGTTTATAACTTTGTATGGTCCCAAACAAGATATTAATGAAAAACAAGAATTGTTTAGCATAATAACTAACGATGAACATAACCTATTTCTTATCTAATGAAGAATTATCTGTTCTTCCACCAGCAGACATCAGGAGATACGTTGTGACAGCAATTAGTTAGGATCTATGGAGTTCTTGCCCGTCCGAGCTCCGATGCGTTCTAACCCGACTGAAGACGGATTTGGAAAACAGAAAATAGTACAGGAAAATGAAAGTAGCTTCAAACAGACCATGCATAGGTTTTAAGAAGTTAATCAAATCTCCATCTTCGGTTCATATCTCTTACTACATTAACAGTTTATTTTTATATTATTGTTGTTTTGTGAATATTTAATACATTATTTAATATTTAGTAGTCTGTGGTTTGGTCCCTACCTAGCCCTCGATTTATTTACGTGAGAGGTGAATAAATCTGACTACGTCGATCCTCGGAGAGGATGTTAAGCTGTCGGTCCCGAGCCTATACGATGTCGGATACTCGTTAAAGATCCCTATTCTAAATGCACTTGAGTTAATGAGCATAATCATGCATGGCTATATAGACTTAGAGACCAACTACTCAAGGCTAGTCGCATTAATTGGTCAATACATAGGCGGGGGCCATTAGGTCTGGTTTTAGAATGACCCTATTCATTCATTCTCCTCGTTATTTTTTTCTTGTTGATCAATTGTCTGTAGTACTAACAGCTTCATACAAGTATTAACTCATGCTAATTTCACAATAGCAAAAAAATGGACTGAGAATGATTTAATCAGGATTTGTGGAAATAGTTCCACTGATAGTTCTGTTTTTATTTAAGCACTCAAAGACACAGTCGTTGTCATCTTATTACAAGGTAGCTGCCAAGACATAAAGGATCATTTAGTTCAATGAGTTTTATAATGTTATACTCAAATAATTTGTCTCCTCAAAAGTATGTATAAGAGTGGCTCTTATGTCATCTCACTACTAAAGTACTAACGACAGTTTCTCATCCAATTTAATAACGAGGGTATGCTAGGTATTTATGAAGACCCAGAAGTCTGTTCAAGTAAAATACAATATTGACACCACTGTTTAACTGTGTAGATGATTTTTTTTCTCTACATAAGACAAATTGATAATAAAATTTTACTTTCTATTGACATTAAAATTAAGTTAACAAAGAGTAATAAACAAACTTTGGTTGATTTTTGGTAATTGGCATCTATAGTTATGGCCTTGAGAACTAGAAATTAAGGGTTAAACGCAATAATTACTTATTTGTATTAGTTGTTTCTATTTAGTTACAGTTAGTTATAAAGAATTAGATACAGGAATTAATTACGTATATAGTCCTAATGCGAATGACTAGTTGTCAATGAGTATCCACAGAGTTAGTCATTTCCATACTTACAGTAATGAAAATAATTTGTTACTGCAATTATTTATTTCTTCCTTCAATCATTAGATAATAGTGAATATTAATTATTAAATTCAATATATTAAACAAATTTACCATGCCAATTTAAAAAATAATAATCTGAAAATCTTTGAGAACAACCCTTCATTATATTATTTAGGGCACAATTAGTGTCAGATGTAAAGGGTTATTAAATATATGCAATAGAAATCTATTATAAATAAATGATATTAAATCCATGTAATAGAAAAAAAGTTTATGGAATAAGAAAACGGTATTAGAAGTAATGAAAATTAACGCAATATGCTATAGCAATCAGAAAACCATGGTAACAATAGAAAAATAACAATCCTAAAATAACAAAAAAAAGAAAGAACAAATAATGAGGTCCATGAAAAAGAAATCAATCCCTCCGTCCACTTAACAAACAATTATTGCTATCACTAAACAATTATGTTCAAACAAGCCCGCCTCTATGGTCAACGCGACACAAAATGGCTACATTTCCAACAGTATATTTTTCAACGTTTATAATGTCAAAAGTAAAAGTTTATGAATGTTACAGAATACTAACTTTGTTTAGAATTTAGGAGGCTTCAATATACCTGTAGCTACGGGTCATTTGAAGTGAATATATATCGAACACCAGGTATGAGACCAAGCCAGTAGCATCTCATTTATGCATTTCTGAATTTTTTTCATAAATACTTACAGAGAATGATTGTTTTACACCAGTATTATGTCATTTGAATATGATATGTATACTTAAGCACGATATATTCTAAGCACAAATCACTGAAAACTGTACCTGTTTCGTAAGATAACCAACTTTTTAAAAAACCAAAAAAAACTAAATATCAAGTTTTTTCATCTCCTTATTCTCTGATAAGTTCAAATTGAGTTAAAACACTCATAAGATATAAATAAGGGATTGTAAAACAGTTGCATGATAATATCTCATATTGCGTTTGTAAAATGAAAGTTAAAATTTAAACTAAGCAATATGGGTGCATTAAAATGTATAGCTTATATATATCAGGAAAACACTTCGATATTCTAAACAATGATAAAATAAGAGCTTAAATTTACAATGTCATTACAGGAAACTTGCTAGTACATTGCAGTCAAAACAAACAAAAATCCTGAGAGTAGTTTAATTTAATAAGGAGGATATCCACCCATGATTTTGGCCACGCTAAGATATAAAGATCTAGCAAACACTCTGAAATAAATCAGTAGTATTTTTCAGTTCACTTTTAATATTGATTGTTAACTTTGCCTCTCTGGAATAGATTTAATAAATAAATTTATCCCTCTACATTTACAACTATAACCTATTGTCATTATTTCTTCTATTTGTAATGTTTCAATAAATTTTAATTCTTGAAGTATCTTCAAGAATGAAAACACTAAAACGTTTATTTGGAGCTAAAATTGCTAAGTAAATTTTCTTAATTATGCAAATAAAAAGTGAGAAATAATCAGTTTTGTTAGATTAATAATAAAAATTAATAGTTACTGACGTTGTTAGAATTAAACTTAACTAATAAAAACTATACAATTTCTTCAAAAATATTCCAAAAAGTTATCATTTTTACTAAAAACATTAACATTTTATAACAATAATTCAGCAATTCTTAATTTTGATAAATATTATTAATTGCGCTTATATTCCTATTTCACTAATTATATGATGTAGCTTTTATAATGTTTGATAATATTCAAACGACGCATTAATATGATAATTGTAGATATGTTCAAGGATAGAGATATACAGCTTAGAAACTGTAATGATTAGAGCTCCAGTTGGGATTAAAATACAAGTTTTGGCAAAAAAAGTATGAAATGAAAAAGACGTAATGCAGAAATAAAAGTATTTGTAAAATTTCTAAATAGTCAATTATATATCATTAAAAGATAATTATATTATTTTATAATATCATTAATGCCTTCATAACTATTTAATGTAATTATGCAACACTATATTTACATAATCTTATTGACAAAGTATTTTTTCAAAGTTGAAAGGTATCTATCATGATAGTGTATACATTCAATTGAAGAATTAAGCACTCTTTGCGAAAACAATATTAAATCTTGCCAAACTAAGTCATGCATCAATTTAATGATATGAATTCAATTCCTTGAATTTGGATTTTTTCCATTAAACCTTCCTAAGAATTTAAAAATGAATTGAAATACTCTCCGGGAGTTGAAATCTTGGAAAAAGCAGCCAAATGATATCGATTGTGGAAAAAGAAACAAGATGTTATAAAAACGTATAATTTTGTAGAATCATGTTGACAAAAAATAAAGAGGGTTATTGTTTGGCTGGCAGGGGTTGGTAGATAAATCTGTTTGCTGATTGGTGGGGAAGCCGGTATTGAACATTTAGGTGGTGGTGACCCGTGATTGCTGATTTATTCCGTTGCCGAGTGTTTAATAGTCACTTGGTCGGACCGCAAATTGCTTTTGGTCGGTTGGCGGCCCCAGCATAGCAGTGTGCACCCGCTCTCTCCTCTGTAATGTCTTGCTTCCTAGCAGCCCAGATTAAAAACAATCGGATTCCCCTGCGTTCTCCTCCCCCTCCCCCACAACACCCCCTTCCCACAAAACCCGAGCGCCGTTTTTTTCTCTTCTCCTTTTCTTGGTTTAATACTTTCAGTTATGAGGCTCCATTCCACTACATTAAGTCCCTTCCTCCCTCCACTCCCTTTTTGGAGAGCGGGGAGTTAGGCGAGAGAAGAAAAAAAAAAACTCTGAGACGAATCTCCAACTGACAGTCCAACCTCTAACCAACACTTCATTTATATGTATGCATAAAGTTTTGCACAGAATTTATCAGAATTAAATGATTAATCAGCACGTTACTGAAATGAAAAGAAATCTCGTCACCTTCTTATTTTATAAGATTTAAAAGAAGATAGTTTTATTGCTCCAAAACCATCTCTGTCTATTGCTGTCACATTCGAGGATTCATAAATAAAATTTAACTCTGTAATTTGATGTGTTATCTCCCTGGACATTACACACACACACACACATACACACACACATATCTATAAATATATTTATATAGGTGTATAATGAAATCGGGATTCGGTCAATTGACCGAATCCCGATTACATTATACACCTATTCTATCCAACGGTTGATATATTATTGAATTTGTTATATTTATATATATAATATATATATATATATATATATATATATATATAATGTGTGTTATATACTACTTATACTTACCCAATACTCATATGTATGTATATATATATACACATATATATGAGTCGCCTCTCTGCCTTCCTGAGAGACTCTTTGCTTCCTGATGATGAAGATGGTCGAAATGTAGAACTGAGTTATTCCTGTATCTATCTGTATATTGTATTGTATATTTTACAATAAACACGTGAAATAACAATCAATGATCAAACCACAATATGAAATGAAAAAAAAAACTAAAATCTTTCAATCATAAAAACTGGTCTACATGAGAGTCAAAAACCTAACTGGGTTTTTGATTCTGATGAAGGCCGGGTTGGATAAAAACCCAACTGTGTTATTACTCTGACGAAGACAGCTTGTTACAGTTGAAATATCTTTGTCTTTTTTCCTATTTCATATTGTTGTTTGACTATATATATATATATATATATATATTCGTAAATTTAGGTAGCAGTCCTTCTTTGACACACACATTATTGAAAATGACACCAAATTTAGCTGATACCTGTTTCTTAACAAGTTTCTCAATTTTTCTAAATAACACTCTCGTTATTTCGTCTACACAATAAAGTACATCTCCTATGGTCGACATGTTTCGAATGATCAACATTCATCATCAGGACGTGAATAAGATCTAAGGTTAAATATCTGGTTTATTTTATACATGGAGAAGGTAGAAGGGGTTGTTTTCCATAAAGTTTAAGAAATGGTGGGCGTTAATACTGTACAGTATTAACCTTCTCCATGTATATAATAAACCAGATATTTAACCTTAGATCTTATTCACGTCCTGATGATGAATGTTGATCATTCGAAACATGTCGACCATAGGAGATGTACTTTATTGTGTAGACGAAATAACGAGAGTGTTATTTAGAAAAATTGAGAAACTTGTTAAGAAACAGGTATCAGCTGAATTTGGTGTCATTTTCAATATATATATATATATATATATATATATATATATATATATAAGTTCAAATACGAAAAGGAGTAACACACAGAGAAAAGAAATATAGAAACAAACTCAAATTGCAGTATAATCTCTCAGTGAAAAAAGATAGGATGACCAAACACACCGCAGACGCAACGGCAGGTAACTGACAAAGCTGCCACATGTCCCAGGTGGTGAAGTAATAGAGCAGATTTGAAAATGGAATTAAGATAAGGAGTACGAGATCTTACTTGTAGCATATACAATACTAATTCTGCCACATATCACTCCAGACGGGAAAATATCTATGATTTTATGACTGTTATTCTTTTCTTCAAGATCAATTTTATAATCCAAAGTTTATTTTAGCGCAGAAAACACACTTTCCGTAGAATTGAGCAATATATTTATATAAATTTTTTAGTTAAATTTCTTCAAATAGAAAGTAACCATATATTTCATATAGAATTAGAATTGAGGGACCAAGGAATACTTATTGACACTGATATAAAGAAAATTAAGCAATCATTTAGAAATGCAAATGACATAGAGCCCTTCATTGGAAGGAATATGACTTATCTCATTGAATTGGTTTTAAAAGACATTCCTCCTGTTCTGAAAAAACTTGATGTTTCAATTACCTTCAGTAGTGCGAAAAAATAGTAAATAGTAATGTTTGCACAGTAATACTTTTGTCGTTGCACAGTAGAGTTGTCGTAAAGTGATTGATGTATTTAGAAGACAACCGTATGAGGATTGTATTTCGTCATATGTAGGGAGGATGGGAAAAAGCCTGTGTCTTTCTATAAAACAACATCAATATTCTATACGAAGCCAAGAAAAGTCGAGCGTTCTGTTTCAACACATCAATAGCAAGAATCATCCAATAAAATGGGAAAAAGACAAAGAACTGATTTTCCTATCTTGACAAATTGAAAAGAAGTTTTTCGAAAAATCCTTATTAAAAACCATATTGAAACCCTTATCAATAGCAGTAATGTCCACATTTTATTGAAATAAAGTTTTACTTGAGGACATAGTTAAAGCAATTGGGTATAGTTAAATCACATAGTTAAATACATAGTTAAATCACAGGTAATTTGTGATAGATTAGTTGTGCTAATGATTCTACCTCAGTAAACTAGTGTTTTGCTATATGTATTTATTTTTTTTAATTTTTGAAATTTTACTGTTATTTCTTTAATATTTCCTTTAGTTTTCATAAGTTTGCTTTTGCCTGAAGTGACCATATTTTATGAGCTGCTTATATTACCTTTTCTTGACTTCTCTATAGCATTCTTGTTGAGTTTTTTTTGTATTTTGAATTTAATTTCTGTTGCTCCGTGATAACATAAAGATAATGGTCTCAGAGCATTTGTTTACTTATTTTAAAATTCAGTGAATTGTTTGGAGTTTGGTGTACATAGGAAGCCTACTCAGGTTATTCTTACATTCAGTATTGCTTTTCCTACTCCACTCCTATTTTTTTTAAAAAATTTTTGTCTTTGTCTTTGTTCAAGAGGATATTCCTCATGTTTATAGTAATTATAATATAATATATATAATTATAACGTTTATAGACTATTATGTTTTGTAGTAATGAGTTTTTAGAAAAGGGAATTATGATCATCACTGCCGAATTGACCAATTGCTACTTAAATGAATTAAGATTAAAATGAATAAATGAATAATCTTCATATTAATCCATGTTATCATGAATCGCCTTGTATATGTGACTGTTTATGCTTGATTATGACAATAATCATAATATATACTTATTATGTATACTTATACATTCTGCTGATTCAACTTGCAAGGATGTATGTTTGATAAATGTTATAAGAATAGTAATAAAATCAATTGATAGTATTAATTATATAAAGGCCATTGCATAATGCTACTTAATGTATTAATAAAATATAACAATTATTTTATAGTTTTTTCACTTCTGACAATACTGAAATTAGATTTATGAATTTAAGAGATGTTTGTTTCAAGTTTTCTGTTAATATATGTTTACAAAAGTCTATATGACATATAACTTCATTTCAAGAATAATAAAAGAAAAAAAAATATGACTCGAACGACACTCAAAAAATTCCAGTGTAAGCAAAATAAAAAAAATAAATTAACTGACTAATTTTATACAGATACTTGTAGAATACTTATTAGCAGATTACCTGAAACAAAGCAGTATAAATTAAACCTAAGGAATCACTACATTTGCCAAAGATAATGTGCTGTCAAAGACAAAATTGTAATATAAAAAATCTGGAGTCGCCTACACTCAGCTTTTATACAAGTAAACTTAACGTCAAACTTCCTGGGTATATAATTTATAATATCTCATTTAGGCATAATATACATGTCTAAATGGGAGAGGTTAATTAGTAGTACAATAATTGATCCACATATCAATATTTATGCTTATTTTGTACATCACTCCACTGATTCATATAATATCATTGGTATAACTACAGCAGTAATAACATCTTTGAATAGCTAAAGTGTAGATTTCGTATAACGAAATAATCTCTTATAGGAGCACATGGCTTTTGATCCAATAGCTAGTGAATTTTTTACACAGTTTATCTGATCACCTTCTATATTGAAAATTTAAGATAAATTTCCCATTGAAAACTCAAAAATATTCCTATTTTGTCTGAAAAATGTAAGAAAACATGTCATTTTAAGATAACTTCATTCATTATTTTTCAAAGAATGTTTCCAATTTTGAATTATGTTTTACATTTTTGGTCTTTTATGAAACTGTTATACTTGTAATTTATGACAAGCCACTATTTTTTAAAAAATTGATTTTCCTTCCCTTTATCAAAAATCCTCTGAGCAAGTGTTATCTTTTTCCTGCGTGCTTTGTTCTGTTATAAAGTTGCTGTAAATGTATATTGAGGAAAAATATATTAGTAGTTAGCCAGTTTTGAATACTAAAATCAGATTCAAAGCAGGCTATTCAGTATAATTTAAATCTCTTATAGCTGCAACCATCAAATTTTTGAAAATAATAAATTATTAGACTATAATAGTAAAAAACCTGGATATTTGTGAACAACCTTATTGAAAAAAGTCCATTCCTTACACTTCAATATTACCCAAAATTAATATGATTCATAAACACACAAGAATTTACATCTAAATATTATGTTTTGTTCAAGGATGCAATATATAGATTGATTAGAGCATTTTATAAGAAAAGTCCATCATACCATGGAAAGCATCAGAAATTATGTTTCATTGGCGTTGATTTTTTACAGGTAAGAATATTATTCCTCTTATATCCAGTAGAAGTCATTTTTGCATTTAAAAATTTTTCATTAAACCACTAAACATGATTTAGTAATCATCTATTACTATTACACATTAAGTGTTCTAAAGTTAATGGTTTACTATAAAGAAATGTTTTTTTTTATTTTATAAAATATACCAGAATACCCCTTTTTGTCAAAGTCATTTCACGTATACAGCTTATTCCACTCATAAGAAGTTTCTTTGTGTATAATCAGGTCAAGTTTCATCAAATAGTGAGACCGGTATTGTAAACAAAGGGTCTCAAAATCAAAAATGAATATATATTATTCAAAATATATATTTATGTATATTTATATATATAAATTTTGATATATATCATGTGTATATATATATATATATATATATATATACACTTTTTCGATGAAAATACAATCCGAAATGGACAAATACAGTTCAATGTACATAAAGAAACATAGAGAAATTAAAAACACACACTTACAGTCTCTAATTTTTGGTTGAACCGTCTTCAGGAGAGATTTAAATTTAAACTAACCTTCACAGTTGTTGAAGAAATCTGAAGTTTTTTTCAGTTAAAGCTACTAATAGTTTCATAATATCTCTAAAATTGCAACAATCTAAAGTTAGTAGTTAGTTCAAGAAAAAGAAATAATTTTCTGAAAAAACATTATGCTAAAAAAAGTAAACTTTTCATTATTTCATAATTTCCAAAAAACAAAATAGCACAAACATACTATAGGGATTTTTCTAGGTAAAATAAGAATTTTATCCATTGATCTTTTGCCATAAGCACAAATTAATATGGCTATCAGAACAAACACTAGTTCATCATTAGGACAAAATCAGAAGTGAAGATCAAGCAGGAGATATCATCAAACAGGCTTATTGAAACCGTCATGTCTGCTCTAAATTATCACAACTACCAACAAAAGTTTGTAGATATTATATTATAAATCTATATAATAGAACCAAAATAATAATTTATATTTTTTTCCATTAAAATCAAAGTTTCAATATGAAAGTTTTGGTTGAAATTGTAATTCTTTTCTTAGTTTATATAAAATTAAAGTATAAAATCAACTAGTATAGACACTGGAAAACGTCGTTTGTGCTTTGTATAAAATGATTCTACTGGAAGTTTTTAGAAACAAAGTTCTTTTGAGCCAGAACATACCCAAAGGCATGAGCATGAGCAAAGGCACTTGAGCATTACTCAAGTTTCCTCTTTTTTTATTTCATTTTTATTATAATTATATAACTATATTTAGTAATTAGCAATTACTTTTTTATCATTGTTTCATTTATTCTATTTTGCATTACATGTAGCTTAGTTTAATATTGACACTATTACTAAATTTTATTTAAATAGATGGGACTAAGGGAGAGAAATAAGAAATAACTTTACACTATTTTCTACAGCGCTCCTAGTACTAATGTACGCAACTTGTATTTAGTTTTATTCAAAGTCTAAGTATAAGTCAAATATTGTATTTGAATTAGCATTTTTTTATCTAGTTCAAAAATAAAAGGAGTTCAGGAAAGTAACGGCTTGTTGCCAACTCTCATATAAAAATCTATTACCCTTCAATACTGAGTATAGATTGAATAAGCAATTACTTTTTTTTATATTAATTGATGTATTCAGTTTAATCAAAGATAATTTCTTAATAACAATATAAAGATAACATTTTTAACAACACTGATCTTCCATATGCAATCAATCATTTTAGCTTCTGTCCAATTGATATCATGATTCTTCTTATTTATATTCAAGAATATACTTTTTTCTCCTCTAGTTACGTTGTATTAGTGTTGTTTGGCTTGGTTTTTTATGATTTACTGGTTTGATAAATATATATATTTTATGACAACATTGACACGGGATTTTAATAAATACACTGCACTCCTACAACCAAGAAGACTATTCAATTAACATATTATGGCTAGAAAACTAAAATGGTGTACAGATACAATATTTTTTATATGGTTTCTTTTTATTTTACTGTCAAAATGAGTAAATACCTATAATATGTATTGAAAAACTAGTGGTGCACATAAGTGTCAGATAAGACTAACACTGAAGATATAAAAACAATCACTATGTATGCTATATTTTTCCTGTAGAAGAGTTTGTTTCACTTCCTTACTATTATGGTAACATACAAAAGTTGCTTGAACATAAATATTTTTTCATTTGTATGACAATTGTAAAGCTTGTCTGTTCGTCTCATACAGAATCTCTCTAGTATAATGTGTCCATTCACTAACACGAATTGCTGTCAATAACAGTGAACATTTTGCTGCTACCTTATTATTTAATCAAGTTTTATTTTGAATAGTTTTCTTATTCATTTTAATTATAAGACAAAAAAAATGCTGAACAGCAGTCATGAATATGGGCAGTGGGAAGTTTGTTTGAGGAAGCAGAAGGGCGAGAGGTTTATAAGTAAGGAGAATTTAAGTCAACTAAATAGGTACAGCCAAGCGAAGGACCAGCTCCTCTGCGTCTCCAGAGGAAATGAATTTACCCGCGACTTATTTCTTGCGGACTGCTCAGAAGGGTGGATAAAGCTGCGAGCACAGACAAGCGTCCCATAACTCACATCCCCCTCCCTCCAAGAATCTCCAATGTGCTCCCTTTTCAGCCACCCTGCTTCTTTTTTAAACATTTCTCCTTCACCCCGTACCACCCTTGTTTATGAATAGCTACCTTTCGACTTATTTACTCCTGAAGGATAACCTCATTCCAGTAATATACACCGTGGATTTTTCTTCCTTACCATCCACTATTCATCATCGCTTCCCTCCAACTAAACCATACAATCACTTTTTCAACCCCTAATTTAATTATAAAAGATATTCTCCCTTTCAACACTTCTCATTTTTAACTGAGATCAAATTATTTTTCACTTTTTTCCAGTTGTTTTCATAATTTTCTTCATAAGATTGTTCAAGTCTGCTTTTGGCAAAAATACTTGAAAACAGAAAGTATAAAATTTCACCTGACAAAATATTGCAGTAACATTACAATGTTTAAATTCTCACCTCATAGTTTGGTATGATTAAAAAATTTTGGCAATTTTGTGGATATTTAAAAAAATGTATAATAAAGATTTGATTCAACACCAGTGTTTTTCACACATTTTGAGTCAACAGACTGGAGGTTTTCATAAAAAAAATATTTGACTAGTTATTAATGAATTACTATATAAGCTAATTATAACTTATTTGCGATCATTTAGTTAAAAGTATTTAAATATGAAGAGAAGTAACAATTGTAAATATTATACAAAAGTTATTCAATCTTTGAACAAAAAATAAAAATATTCAGTCGAGTGGACGCTAAGATATTAACCATCTATACTTATTTATTAATCGTATAATGCTAATAATACGATGCTCTTCTTCAAGAGAGAAATGTTCTTCTCAATTTTGGGTTTAAAAATCAGTTAAGCTCGTGTAGTGTTACAACAGCAAATTATTTTAAATGTGATTTGCATAACCATCATAGTTAAAAATCCTGCTTTACATAAATACATATAATTTAGCTCAAAGATGTTTATTTCTTACTTGTGTAGAGATATTTATTCTTTATTTTGAACCTATACATTTTCTGTAAAGTTCAAACATGGGGCTTTTGAGGATTTTTGGTCATGAACAAGGGACTCTAGGCCATAAGTGACCTCCGCTTAGGTCTCTCTTCCTTTGACTGCCGCTCCTATAATTGAGTCTCACCAGTTCCTCCCACATATGATAATTTTTCGCTACCAATTGTCAAATAATAGACTTTATTTACATGAAAACTATTTCTACATGTATACATTCATCATTGGAACATCTACAGAAGAAGTGAGCTAAAAATATATCAAGTAAAAATTCATGTCTCTTCTATCTTGTAAATTAAGAAAAAACCTAGGATATTTACCCATAATAGTATGTGGTATCAAAAGTTGAGCTCAAGTCTTCTTAATCTTCTCACTAGAAAACACATTTTAAAATAATTATAAACAATAATTATAGTATAAAATTTAATATAGACCTTTGTTAACAAAGTTGTTTATCATATATAGTCTGTTAGTTATTGTTTATGTTTGTTCTGAAACAGTAGAACATGACATAAATAAAAGATTTGTTGTTTGCTTCTGGCTTGAGCACTACTAGAGCAAACTGGAAAAGGAATATTAGAGAGAATTGCTTAAGGAAGAGGGTGGAAGGATAGGGAAAGAGAGTGAGACAGAAATAGGGCCAATCAATCACTAGCGAACACTAATTACGTTATCCAGGGGACAATGTCAGACTGCCGTCAACTCACTGACCCAACTCCGCCGTTTACTTATAAATCTTATAAATATACCTTATAGCATTTTTCTACTATTTTAGTTTATTTAAATTTGGAACCTTCAACAGAGGATATAACTTTTTACTCCAATAATGTTTTTGTCAAAAATTAAACATAGCAGAAGGAATAAACTTGGAATACAATTCAATAACCAATTTAACTTTGAAACTTATTAGAAACAATCTAACAACGATAAGTTTAAAACTATGTTATTTTTTAAAAAAATAGATATTATGAGAGCAGCAACATGATTACACAAGTATACCTAGTAAACTACTACTACTAAATCTTTATTAATAAACCACTACTAATTTTTATAATATTTTATCCATTCAATTTTATCAATAAAGATTCCATTCCAATAATTCGTAACCACAATGATATTTCATATGCAATCAATTTATCATTTATTCAATATTTATCATGATTTCCATTATTTGTATGCTAGAATAACGTACTACTTTGTTCACCACTACTTCAAAATAATTTAGATTTAATGAGTAAATTAAAAAAAAAATCTGGAGTGCCTACACTCTACTTTACTATAAGTAACTTAATGTCAAATTTCTTGAGTATATAAAACATAACGTCTCATTTAAGCATAACGTAAACATCTAAATGGGATATAATTATTAGCCTGTCATTCCTGAGGTAGTACAGATAGTGATTGAAGGACATATCAATTTATAAGCTTATTTTTGTACATCACAAATAATTTATTATTTGCAAATAATTTCATTAGTATAACTACAGCAGTAATAACATTTTTGAAAAACCAAAGTGAACATTTCTTGAAACGAAATAGTATCCTACAAGAGAACATGGCTATTGTTCAAATAGCCAGTAGATTTCTTACATCGTTTACTTGACATCCTTTTACATTGAATATTAATGTAAAATTTTCAAATTTGAAACGGTAAAATACACTTTTTTTCTCTGAAAAACTTCTTAAACAGCGAAGAAAATGTTGTTTTAAGGTGATTTGTTAATTAAAGATGTACGATAATTACAGTTATTAATCTCTAAACGAAAGATTTATATTTTGAATTATCTTTTACATTTTTGGTTTTTAACAGAATTATTATACTGGGAATTTTATGGCTTCTTAGTATTTAATAAGATCATTTTCCTTCCCCTTTGTCAAATAACATATATACGAATTTTTTTTTTATTGAGTGTTATCATTTACCTGCACAATATTATTCCTCTTACATCTCTTATAAGTCAATAATATATTTTCATTTTTCCATTAGAAACATCAATTTTACCTCAGTGGATTCGCTCAAAAAATTTCTAAGTCAATGTAAACAATGTAAAAAAATACAAAAAATTCGACAAGTATAGCAGGTGATCTCTTAGTCTAGGATAAACAAAGAGTTTTTATATCGTTATTGGTCTTTCCCGTAATTGAAACTTCATGAATTTTTTTTTATGAATTGCTAATTTTTTGTTCCATTTTTGGTCAAATTTTCATTTTTTTTTAACTAGCCGTTTAGCGTCAAAAAATCATTTTCTGAAAACACAAATCGTACTGTAACACCCCTTTAGCGAAAGTAATTCCAAAAAAAAATATCTCAACTCATTTGCCATATAATGTTCTATTTGTAGGCATAGTTTCATTCTTGTCCGTCAAACAGTATGGCTTGTATCGCTCTCACAAGGTTTGAGATTGTATTATAAGTCAAAATTTTTACATTTTATTGAAAAAAAAATATTTCCTGTTGTCTTAAAATTCTGAATATATTTTTCGTTTGTTGCATTTGTAACTTCAAAGATAATGTCAAAATTTGAAAACTCTAGGGTTATCAGTTTAGGAGAAATAAATGTTTTAAAAAAAACGGTTTTTTGCAAAAAAAGTGACTTTCCCATCATGCATAATTCTTCCCAAACAATAGGGATCTTTGTCTAAATGGGGCCCATTTTTGTGTAAAATATCAACTTGATCCATCAAAGATTCTGGACCGTAGCGTGGTAACAAGCAATGCTAACACACGCACCCACCCACCCACCCACCCACCCACACACACACAGACATCATCGTAAAAACGTCATAAAAAGACTTCTGGTACCTCAAAACATGTAATTCCGTCAAAATCTCGAGATCGAATTTTTTCACGATCACTATACTTTACTTATAGTAAAGTAATATTGTACATGTTGATTAGTTTTGTTATAAAGGCTTCGCTTATTAATTCACCTGTAACTACTTCTTCAGCTTACTCCAAGAAAAATTATCTAATTATTTTCTAGCACCATTATAATCGATTGACTTAAGCTATGTGTGGTTTATTGTTATTTTCACTTTGAAAATAACTTTTACACTCAAAAATTTGGTTCTGTTATGGATAATTGCTTATTCCTCCCTCTTTAGTAAATTCTACATGGAATTGTTTGAAACAAATATTTTAACTTTAATATGCCTAATCAAATTAAATGGTGTAAGATAAATTGATGCACAGTCTGTCCCAAATCCATGAACAAAGATACGTTTTGAAAAAAAATAAATTCATTAGTACTGACAATCTGCTTCATAATTGAAGAAGTAAATTGTAAATTGTTCTTTTTAGATATTCTCATCTATAGATTGCCTAAAGAGTTTCGTTTTAGTATATGAAGAAATACTTGCACATGTATATTTTGATTTTACCTTGCTTTCTTTTACTTATTTTATAAGTGAATATCTATCAATAATCTCTGTAAGAACCTGCAATAGAAACAATAATTGAAACTGAGTCTGTGAGAACTGGCATGAGTGGAAACGAGAAGGTCACTGCGTTTGACAACGGACGACCTGTGATTATTCATACGCAGGCTTGGCTTGGTGGAAGCCAAAACCACACAAAATGCGTCACAGTAAACAGTTGATACATTATTGAATTTATTATATATATAGAGAGATTCGTGAGTGTTCGTCCATTTTCTTGTGTTCTCTAGCTGTAACTTTAATTATATATATATATATATAAATTCAATAATATATCAACCGTTGGATAGAATAGGTGTATAATGTAATCGGGATTCGGTCAATTTTCCAGGATCAAAATCAAACTCTCAATGCCGACGTTTCGGTTTTATTTAAAACCTTTTTCATAGGCCTACAAACAAAGGATGACAAGAAATCATATATAAACATCAACATATAACTAACATCAAAATGGAATATTACAGTTGTGAAAAAACAAAAATATATATACAAGTAGAAGTAATAGAAAAGCAATAAACATTTTTATGAACTTACAGAAGTCAGAATTTTTGAATTAGAAATATGATGAAATTTACATTATATAAAATGAAGTAACAATAGATAGTTAGTGAACTAACATCTTAACTGGTCAAAAACTTGGACCAGACTAACTGATTACAATTACATGTAAACCGAACACTGTTCAGTCAAAGAACACAAAATGGAACTAAGGAAATTAAATTTCACTAAAATTTCGGCATTGAGAGTTTGATTTTGATCCTGGAAAATTGACGGAATCCCGATTACATTATACATATATATATATATATATATATATATATATATCGTGTGCAGTCCAGACGATTGCTTTGGACGATTACGTCCAAACACAATTGCTGGAAGTGCAGGAACTAGCTGATATATGAGCCGTTTATTTTGAAAGTGGCCTAATTCCATTTTCCAAAAAAATTTAGCTAGCTATTTAAATAATTTCATTTTTACGTTATCTTTACCTTTTGCAGCAAATTGTACAAAATTTATTTAAAATTACTAAGAATTTTTATAACAAAAATTAGTTGATAAATAAAATGACAATAGTTTTAAATTTTGTAAAACGCAAACCCTTAAATATCTCGATTTTAACATAAATGGAATTAGGCCACTTTCAAAATAAGCGGCTCATATATGATTTTGAGCTGATATATATATATATATATATATATATAATATATATATGTTGAATGCCAGATTAGATATTGTAAAAGACGAGCCAATCCCTGTTACGTATTACTTTGGGCACTTCTTATTGGTTGTGGGTGTTTATTCGTTGAACACGTTTCTCCTTAGCACACTCAGTCTGCTCGGCCGCCTCAGCCTTCACTCCGGGAGAGGGCTCGCAGTCCCTACTTAATTTTCCAATAGAGTTGGATGAAGGTCTTGGCGTCCTGGCTTGGAAGTGTACCTCGTATCTAATGAAATCCACTAAGCCCATAGTAAACACCGAGTTCGACGAGGTACACTTCCAAGCCAGGACGCCAAGACCTTCATCCAACTCTATTGGAAAATTAAGTAGGGACTGCGAGCCCTCTCCCGGAGTGAAGGCTGAGGCGGCCGAGCAGACTGAGTGTGCTAAGGAGAAACGTGTTCAACGAATAAACACCCACAACCAATAAGAAGTGCCCAAAGTAATACGTAACAGGGATTGGCTCGTCTTTTACAATATATATATATATATATAGGTATGTATAATTTTATTCCAATTACTTTTACTGGAAAGCATTAGCCTATGTTATATTATTTATAAATAAACATTGTTGAAAGCAGACTCATTGAAAAAGTAGATTAATTCAATAAACTACAAATGCAACTACATCAAAATTCTAAATGAAAGAAACAATTATTTGACTATCCAAAATTGGTATCAAAAAGTATATACATCATTTCTCCCAAGTTTTAAACCAATTTATTTCTTGAACTCTACTCGAACACTGAGCAATTAAACATAATTAATTTATAACGAAATGTTTTTTATATTTCAAATAAATAAGTACTCTTTAAATATTGAACGAAGTATTTAATTTTTATGGCTTCTGTTATAATTTACTGGGTTTATGTAATCATTTGATATCCTTGGCTGACAGTGAATACGCTCACAAGGGTAATGAATGCCCCAGTTCAATCCAGGATTTGCCTTGATTTTAATTAAACCTCTTTGAATGCCCTTTGTAACTTGAATCAATGGGATAACAAAATCATTAAAAAACCAAAGATTTTACGTATTCTAATACTGTTGATGTTTTTTTATCACTTTTACAAAAAAAGGTCACGAAAATGTATAGATAACATCACCAGCAGTATGTATGGCACAGAATTCCTACTAATGTTCTTGCATATGTCTATTTTTATTCTCACCATCAAAAAAACGTTAAAATATCTTCTTTAAACATAAGTTTTTGAGGAAGTAATGAATGTACAATTTACTTCACTAAGAGATAAGAAAGGGAATTTATCATATAATTATACCTGCTGACATAGAAAATAAGTTACAAAAGACTGTGAAAATTGTAAAACTTATAAAATAATAATGGTGGTTAAGTGAATATACCACGTTCACTACAGTAAGTCTGTTGGCCACATATTCTTCAGATGAGTTTGAGGATTTTCATGGGTACTTTAGAAGAAGTAATTAAAACTAAGTGATACCAAATACGAGGGAGATTTTTATGGAAGGTTTCAAATCGAGATATTGCTACTTGCTTGCTAAATGACTACGATATTGCCGTCTTCATACATTGTTTGATTTTGTATATATAAAGGGCTTTGCATTAAGGAATTGTATCTTGTGACAATTGCTGCATTGTTTTTCTTTCCGTAGCTTAATGCAATAAGTCCAAATAGGAATGATAGCAGTTTCTTTTTAATTTATTAACAAATTTGGAAGTAGTTGAAACTACGCATGAGATACAAAATAAAAAGTAAGTAATAAAACTTTATTATTTAAATGACACGATGAAAAATTAAATAAAAAATCTTGTACATATAAAGTTTAAATCGAATATGGCTATAAAATTTTGATTCTAAAGTGAAGAGTTCCCTAAAATCATCTGATCGAATGAAATAGTACAAGTTTGGTTTATTTATTGAAAGAAAATAGTATATAAAATGTATTGTGTAAGGTGCTTATCAATTGGTTGATTAGCCACGATTTAATTAGTCCTACTTCTTACAAAAGAAAGCTAAATTCACTCAAATTCAAGAGGCTAACATTGACAGAGACTCCTAATGTCAGTCTCTGTGGATGTTTGTAACCCTTGAAAAGAAAAAAAAGGTAATATTATATTTGTCAATTGTAAGTGTCAAAAGGTTCTTATCATTGAGAATCTTTATTTCAAAAATATTAAAAAGTGTTTATGAAAAACATTTTACACCCATGAAATCAAAATGCCAATGATTACCTTTGTACACGGTCAAGTCTTGTATAGTCTTAGAACCGTTGAGATTTTGTCAAAAAGTTGGCAATACTGATTCTATCGCATGTTTTCAAAATATTAAGTGCTGTACTAAACATAATTTTTATCCGATATTTTCCATAGAATTATATCAAGTACTCAAGGAAAACAGGGCATTTTTTAGTCATTCATTGATCAATTGATATATACTGGTCTTTATATATATATATATATATATATATATATATATATATATATATATATATATATATATATACAATTAAAAGAAACGGTCCAGCGGACTTTTTTAAATAATATACATATATGTTCTATATATGGATTCAGGTATATGTTATGTCTATTTAAGCATATGTTTAACAGTTGTTTCTAGCATATGCCTAGGATTCTTGGAGTACTGTCATCCAACTTGAAGCTGCATAATGTGTAAAACCAGTCAAGCGTCTACAACAACGATTCACGAGATATGATGGATTTTTATAAAAATATGATCTTTCATAATCACTGTGGTACTAACAACGGCATGTATTTAACAAATGATTTCATACAATAATGTGAATGTTACTTATTAACCAATTTAATATGACTATTTTCATTTTCAACTGCTCTATATTAGACATTCACTAATTTATTTCAAAATCTAAATGTGGTTGGATATTGATAGCATTTATTACTAAAATAGTAACCTTTGAATTCTTTCTAAAAGTGTTTACTTGCAAAAATAAAATAAAAGCCCTAAAATGTAGAATTGGTTGTTTCATCTGAAATTGGTTTTCGAAGACATGAATTTATATCAAAATATAGCTAGGTAGATAAGAAGAATTTGGCCATCTCCCATGCATGAGCAGGGTGGTGTCCTCAGCAAGGTAGGAGATATCCAACTCGGAAACCGAGATAGAGTTGGTTTTCTTGAACCCCTATCTGAGGAGGGGTGAGCACCCCTTCCGGCGCCCGCCTGGGGAGTCACCCAAAGCTGTTTTTTATGCTTAGAATGAGTTATCACTTTGTTGATAAGAAGAGGCGCAACAGCCCCCACAACTTGTGGCTCCTCCCACTTCATACTCCAAACTTATAATGGCATCTTATTTCAGTCAACGTCTAATCAGTCTTCGATCAACATAATGCTTGATTATAAGACATACATTTAGTTAACTTTGGAGTAACCAAATCTTCTATCTTTTTTTTCACTTTATTCTACTTCAATAAATCTATTTCTATGAGTAAATATTTTCTTAGGATTCGCAAAAAGTTAAAACAAGAATTACCTGTTTTTTGTAATTTTGATATGATATCAGATGCCAAAATGATGACAAGATGTCATGTTCGATTCCAAAAAAAAAAACATCGGACCAGATGTTGTTTTGTTTTGCAATCACTATTCAGGTCCAGTAACAAACAGTCGTAACTCCAAACTCTTAATTTATAAAACAGTTATTCACACAATATTAACTTATAGTTCAGAGACTTCATTTGTACTGTTGAATGATAAAGAAAAGCTACATTGTTGTGAGTAAAATGCACTTCGAAGGATCTATGGGGGGGAGTATAAGTAAAATGGCTTTGGCGTGTTTGCACAAACTAGGAGTTGAAGGACCTGTTTGCGCAACTAGACATTGCAAGCATAATAAAAGTGGAGCAAATCCGATGGTTGGGCATATTGTTAGGATTGATAACGTCCTGAAGTTTATGAATTATGATGGAAGGACATTATGGAGACAGAAGAAGGTGAGAGAGACCTGGATGATGTCCAGGATTACCTATAAAGTTAATGTCTCAGATGCTTTAATGATAACTAGCTTTCATTAATAAGAAATATTAATATGTAATTTCAATGTGAAAAATGAAATTTTATAATTTAAAAAGAAGTAAACAATTATGAATATCATTTATAATTAATCATCGGTCAATATTTGGTACTTGTAAATGAAATGAAGCAGATGGTTACTATAAATCTTAACCGTTTATGATCAGTGATGCCATATTAATATTTTTAGTAGTAATTTAGTAATTTGTAATTCTGCCATTAACGTAGTCTATAGTACATTATATTTCTGTGGTTGACTGATCAAAGGTAGGAATAGTTTTTAACAATCTACTCCACTATTTTAAATGTTTCAATTAAATATAAGGAAATGGAGATCTTATGAGAAATTTTATATTATGCCTTTTATAAATGAAGGTGTCACAGTTGACAAGACAAATTTATTTATTCTACATGGTTTTAATTAAATTTTTGTTTGAAAACACTATGAAATACTCATTTTAACTTACATTTGTCACTATCAAACATGTTATTGCTTTCTAGACCATATGAGGAGTATATGACAATTTAAATATTAGATTAAGGAGACATGTTCAAACCACCATTTATTAGGTTAAACTTACAGGTATGATGGTAAGATAGTTTTCTGTTTTCATTAGGTGAAAACGCTTTTGATCGCTCCTATGTCAATTGGAATACTTTGAAAAATATAATCTCTACATTTTCATTTTCTAGGTTGACTTATATCCTCAAACCAACTATCATGCAAGGATCAC
This sequence comes from Hermatobates lingyangjiaoensis, assembly GCA_026182355.1. Taxonomy (NCBI): domain Eukaryota; kingdom Metazoa; phylum Arthropoda; class Insecta; order Hemiptera; family Hermatobatidae; genus Hermatobates; species Hermatobates lingyangjiaoensis. The sequence continues at coordinate 1,606,708 of JAPFBL010001924.1, read as the reverse complement.
TCTATCTGAGAAACATTAAAAGCTTTGGAGGAGATGATAAACCTCATTGATGCATTCCAATAAGAGTGACCATAATATTATCAGCGTGATGGACCACAAATATATAGACCTACATTTGAATACAAAATGAATGGAATGAAGAGTAGTTCTAGAATGGTCATATGGGTAGAGCTTATATATATGTGGCCCAGAGCTTTACAGGTGTAAACCTTACTCTACAGCGATACCAGAAAGATGGAATGTGAAAATGTTTTAATTAAGGTATATTCTTAATTAAAAGTGTAGAAGAAATATTGTTCTCTAACTGATATGGACAATAGTGAAACAATATTAGGATACCAAATGAAGATTTGCTGCTTCCTGGCCAAAAAGTTCATCAATTTTTTACAAACAAGAGAGAAGTTATCTTACAAGAAAATTTAATCAGGTTGCTAAGTTTAACACGTGCTTGAATTACTCCAATCAAGCGCATTAAGGCTACTTTTTATAATATACTATTAAATTTAATTCCCTCAATTTTTCTGGAAAGAGAAAATGAAGAAAAAAAAATGAAATTCATGTCGGCTCTTGGTAGGAACTAATAAAGGTGGGGAAGGCCATTTGAATTTTTTTTTGTCTGTCTTAACGGTGTTAATTCTGCAAGGGTGGAGGCAGAGAAGTAATCTATGGGGAGGGGCAATTAGCCACCTCTGCTAGCAGTCATTCCTTAATTATTTACCTTTTCAACGATGCTGGCTTGTACTGAACACACTCGCGGCCACCTTACTCTCTGCCCTCAAACTCACTTTCCGCTTACAAATGCCCCAGCACATTCACATGTGTTCATTCATAACAAACACATGCTACACCGCCACATTAAATACAAAAATTGTCTTTAATCTAACCCTTTTTAATATAATCAAAAGAAGGGAAATACTTACAAACTGACAATATTAAATTTTACAGCAAATTAACATTTTGCTTATATATTATATTGCAATATTTTACTGTATACATATATATACTTATATATTTATATATATATTGCTGCAAATTTTAACAATATATATATATATATATAATATATATATATATATATATATATATATAACGATAAAAAAAAACACGGTGAAACAACAATAAAACTAAATTCACTATTTCAAATTGGTCGTCATCAGGAGTTGGAGAAGAAGATGAGCTCTGCTCGGTTGGCAAACAGGAACTTATATATATATATATATATATATAATATGATCAGGAGAGTAGAGATAGGGACTGTTGATCTCCAACCATCGCTTAGCAAGTACGCTTGGTGCCCCTATCTCTACTCTCCTGATGACGGTTCAACCAAGAATTAGGGACTATAAGTGTGTTCATCTCTTTACTCTGTATCTATAGTTTACTGCGAAACGTATATATATATATATATATATATTCTTCAAAATCTGAGAGAATTACGCCTGTGGAAACAAGGATTATTTCCTCGTTGACGAACTTGTTTATAGCAAAACTTGATCAAAGTTTCATAGCCACCTGTTCACTTGCTCCTCTTTTCTATGCCTGTTCCGTTAACATCTTGTACATTTGGCTCCACAGTAAATCACAGTTTGAAACCTTTATTCATTCTTTTTGAATCTTATGCTTACATTTATACACCATGGTTCTTACAATAGACTATCCATTAAACCTACAGTCTCTCCATAATACCTTGTAAAAGTTATCACTCATCATACAGGGTGTCCATAAAGTCCGTGTGCGTTTTAAAAAAAATATACCCTTATTTGTAGCTGGGATAGAAATGATATGTAAAAAGGATTAGAAAGAAGTAAATCTATATTTTTTAGTTTTATTGAAATTTTATCCACTTAACCTCCATCATGTGGTAACCTCTTCCATACAGATAAATCACGAATTTCCTAACAGATAAATCGGAAGAGGTGAACCATTTGATTCAGCTTCACGCCAGACTTGACTCCATTAGATTTTTCTTATAGGGGTATGTGAAAACAACTGTGCATGCATCTAAATCTTGTTCATTTGAAGATTTGAAAGCTAAAATAACTAATAAGATTTTACAATAATAAGATTATTGTAAATCAGTTGGCGCATGTTTTCCGTAAACTGCAAAGCTGTATTACTCTTTATGCTCCTAATAATGGAGGACTGTGGAAAATAAAAATTAATTAACTTTAAAAATGTAGGTTTACTCCCTTCTAATCTTTTTTACAGATTATTTCTATCGTAAATACGAATAAAGTTATAATTTTTTTAAACTGCACATGGACTTTATGGACACCCTGTATATAAAAAACGATATTTCACCATTTTTTTCTGTTCATCATTTTCGATTCATCACCATTTTTGTTTCTCCATCTGGCTACAACATTTAAAATAAACAACTTAAAACAGAAATTCATAGACAGCTATTATCCTATTATGTTTGATAATCGCATTCTTCCAGCCTATGTTTTTTATTCCCTATGAACAGAGAGATACTGAGGAGTAAATGATTCATAACGGATTATTTCCCCTGAGTTCGTAGGTTGGGCAAGAAGAAAAATACATTTACCTTATTTTTTTCTCTTTTTGGTCTACTTCCTTAGTTTTTAATAGCCTATTATGATCTAACATTGACAACTTATTTTTCCTTAGAGATGATAATCTTCTCTGACCAATGTTAGACGATCAGTTATGAAACAATGTGAACGTCGTAGTTGTCTCATCTGCTCTATCAAAAAAACGAAAACACGTTTTGCATCCACTTATAAACCTAACAGTCATAGTGTTAAATACTCTTTTCTGCATCTTCAGTAAGAGTGCTTACCGTTCGGAGTGAACTCTGTGTGATACAGTCTATGTAGGTTTGACAACCACCAAGTTAAGGTTCACATGAATAACCATAGAAAGCCAGCCACTAGAGTTTTACTCCAACCCTCACCATTAATGAATAATTTAAAGTGTACATCCTATAAGAGGTATCTTGTGGTAGTAGATATGTAGAATTAAGAACTTCTGCAGAAATCCATATTTTATTCTTTCTCAACATGATATTAATCTGAACCGTTAATTTATGTTTCTGCCATTATAATTTCTATATGTATTAATAATTCAATTTATATTTAAAACATAAATATTTTATATTTCAATTTATTTTCATAATTTCCTTAATAAATTATTAATTTTTTTTACATTTTATTTTTGTTCATATATTTCTTATTTTATTTTATACTTATTTAGATTTTTCCTTCACTTCCTGCTGTTGGTACTATTTTTGTTTTTATTGTTGCTTAGTTATACCTTCCTACATTTAATCAAACTCTGCGCTTGCTGCCCTCTTTTTACGGTACTTTTTCTCTCCTGATGAAAACAAGTGACATGGTCAAATTTTAAAACAAATCATAGTCATTATTTTCAGTCGTGCTATACATTATTTTTCAGGTCTAAAAATGTATCTCTCTAAACTGAACAATGCTTTAAGTAATCATAATGTTAAACTCATTTTCAATCAATCAATTGGTTTCATTTTAATGTGTCACATATACCAAACTCTCAAGTGAAATAGTATCAAACACTTAAATAATCAATTTAATGATTTCATTTGCTTAGCTGTGACCAAATCTATTTTATCGGTTATAACACAATTGAAATCATTGATCTATAAAAATCTTATATATAATTATTGCTATTAAACTGATTGCCGCAACCAATGTATCTGTTACACAACTTTTCTAGTTTTGAGTTAAGTCATCAATTTCAAGAGATTCCAATGTGTTTGAGTACATTTCATTAGTTCTAGTTTAGTACTTTTAATAAAGAGGTTTTTGACGTCTACTTTCATTTTACTCTAAGTAGGGACGAATATTAGTTTCATTTTACTTATTATCTGATTTTATTCCTTTATAATACAAATCGTCACTGTCTGGTCAGTCAAGTCTTTTAAATTTTACAATTAATATAAATAGTGTATCCATTTGGTAACTGGTTTGTTCGTTTATTAAGTTCACCTTGTTTTTGTGTTTATATATTTCAAGTTTCTCTGGTATACCTAATCTTTAACCTTTTTGTCCTATTTTTATGAAATACATTGAATAATAAATAATAATAGTAATAAAATTAGATATATGTTTATTATTTGTAGCTTTAGAAATACAGATGACGGATTTAGATGATGGTTAGAAGACACAAAGACAAATGATTGTCGATTGGTAGAAGGATCACTCATCCTAGGCAATGGTCCACTTGCGCAAGGGATTCCATCGCCTTGGCTTCGTGCAACACTCTTTCGTGGGTCATGACTACGCGCTTCATCACTCTTCAACCTTCATACAGGCTGCTTAATCATTATAAGCAATCTTTTTTTTCAGCATCTTTATTAATCACAGGGAGTAGATAGCATGCGTTAAAAAAAATCTTGGATAGTCAATATGTAGTATTCCCTGGTCAGGTAAAAGTATTTTTTTCAATTATAAGCCTAATATTATAAGAAACGGCTTATATTATTATCATTATGTTAAATTACTCTCTCACAAAAGCCATATACATTTTAAACAATAAATTATTATATTAATAATAAGATGCGTACTGTGACTTATTCATTACATCTTAATTTCTCTGTTGGAGTGTTGAAGTGTTAAGTATCTTGAGAGAATATTGTTTGTCATTTGAATATTTGTTTTATTTTCGCACGGATCCTGGAAGACGTGATATAATCAAATTTTGGTCGTATCCTCTGTAGTTTCGTAGATATTTCACTGAGATTAATCTCACAATGATGCTACAGGTCATTTGATTGTCTTAAAATTTAAAATCTTGAGGTGGTGTAACAGTTCAACTAAGAGAAATAATAAAGATTAGAGAGTTTTCTGAAATCAGTTTTAGGGGTATTGACCCACAGGATGCTTCAAACCTAATTTAATATTACCTTTTTCTCTTATAATTGTGCAGTCAGATACGGAGATGTATGTGATCACAACGTTCCTTTTTCAAATGCAACAATTCCTCCACAATATTAATATTATTTTTAGGCCTGAATAAAAAATTGCCTTACTTGATTATAATTTTAGAGGTGATTAGAAGAGGCACTAACTAACTTTAAATTAGAAAACCATAAAGAAACCTCTCATTAAAAACCCCATTATGTTTGGAAACATTGAAACATGGGAAGAATAATTTTTCTTTCGTTCTTTATAATAAAACTGTTTCCAATTTTAAACCACATATTGGATGAATCAATAAACTTAAAATTTTCTACTGAATATTGTTTTAACATCAATATTTCATGATCTCACAATATTTAAAATGCATTACTACCTTAAAAATAACAACCACCAAGTTCTGTCATCAGTAGCCCTGAAACTTTTTAGTAAATATGCATGTTCATAAGAGGCAACATGCCTACCAGAAGAGAAAATTAACGATATAAGCTTCAAAATTTTTGGTTAAAAGTCCTTTAATCTAAAAGGCATCTTTTTGGGATGCATTTTAGATATATAAATAGTTTTTTACAACAGGATCTTGAAGCTATTGAAGTATTACTTCACACAGTTGTATTAATCCAGAAACTAGAATGTATTACTATAATCTATGCTAGGATAATTAGTCTAAGTATAGGCTCTATTAAAACTGAAATTACATCCATTAGAGATAATTAAACATAAATCATAATTTAACAAAGAATTTAAAAAACATTGAAGAAAGTAATAAATATTTTAGATTCAATTAGATTCAGGAGTCAGTAAAACGCAAAGAAGACAGATATGTGTCTCTTCTGAAGCTCTCAAGGTAAACATGGTGTTAGAATTAGGATCTGCTTAAAATTTTTTGCAATAGAATTACACTAACAACGTTGATGTTAAGGCCAACGATAGCCCTATGACAATTCAAAGTCAGCCTCATCTGGTAGAAGTCAAACCCACATCAAATGTATCACTCTGGAAACAGTCACATAGATAGATACAGTTTTGGGAAATATAAAAATGTTTTAACATTCATCGAGTAGGTATAATTGTTAAGATACTATGTATATTGGAGATCACGATTTTTTATCAAGGAAGTCTGACAGTTAGGACGTCAATAATGAAACATACCAGCAACTTTATAGGAGGCTTGGAAACAAAAAAGAAAAAAAATGCCTCTAATGCTAAGAGGTTTTCTGGTGTTTATGGAAGTTTGAATAAGTATAAAAGGATGAGGAAGGAGTAGCAAGAGACTCCTCAAAAACAGAGCTCAACCTCTGAGCCTCAGGGAAAGAAATAGTAGTAAAACGAGTGGGATCACTGCGATCCCTCTTAGGCCTACAATGGCACAGCAAGTAAGACTTGACTATTGATTAAATTACGAGAATTGCAACAGTGAATTTATCAATATTAAACATATAATCTACCGTCATACCTCGTACATTACTGCCGTAGCTGTCGGACCGGTTTCGGGTGTCACCCATCTTCAACACGAACCTGTGTTTACCGCAGTATTCCCAATCAACCAGGATATTGATCATACACATATTCTATGGACCCGCCTAGAGGTGAATCTGGGAATAGACATATTTACATGAGACGGATGGCAGCTTTGAAAGCGAATATAATGTTAAGCATTGGGGGGTTTTATAAGAACAGATATAAAGAGGAAACCATAATCAAATTGATTTTAAGTGAGATAATAATTTATATGCACACAATATATATACATTCTACGGAAGAAACAGAACACAGAAAGGTGCAAACAAGATTCGTTTCTATATTTCGCAATAGAAAAGTGAAATCTCTATATTCAAATATAAAAGAGAAGATTCCAAAGGAATTACCAAATAATGTTATACATGCAATAAAGTGCAAAGACTGTAACAAAATTTATTATGGAGAAACCAGTCATTTTTTAAAAAAAAGAACCTTCCAACACAAATATTCGATAAGAAAAAATAAAATTAATGCCACTACATTAGCAGCACATAGTATTAATGAAGGCCGTAATTTTGATTTTAAAAAAATAAGAATAATGGCCAAAGAAATCGATAAACATAGAAGAAAAATTCTGGAAATGTTATATATTAGAAAGGATCAGTCATCCGTTAATTATAGAAGTGGAATTTTAAATTTAAATAGTATTTATTTGGGTGTGTTGAGTTAAACATTGTTATCGATGCAAAATTGTTTAAGCGACTTTTTAGTTGTCTGGTAAAATTTTGATGCTTTGGTTGTTTTTCAGTTCGTTGTCACATGTTCATTCAAAATGGACAGTTGTTGTAGAGATTCACAGACTATTTTTCTTTGTAAAATAATTTCTAATGCAGTACTTAGTTTTTCTGTATCAAAAGTTTATACTTCTGTAAGTCCACTCACTAACCTATTGTCAACATTTCTATTGTAATTTCTTATTTGTAGCTAATTGCGCTATTTATGTATGTTTGAATTTTGAATAATTTAATTATTTCTTATATATCCTCTGTTTTTTAGGCCTATGAAAAAGGTTTTAAATAAAAACCGAACCGTTGGCAATGAGAGTTTAATTTGACCTAAAAAACTGACCGAGTCCTGATAAACTTTTATTTTGTTTCAAATTCACAGTCGATAATTTTATCAATATTTTATATATATATATATATATCAATGATCAAACCACAATAAGAAATGGGAAAACAAGACTAAGATTTTTCAACCGTAACAAGCGGTCTTCGTCAGAGTCAAAAACCCAACTGAAGGGTTTTTGACTCTTCCCAAAGTTGGGTTTTTGACTCTGACGAAGACCGCTTGTTACGGTTGAAAGATCTTAGTCTTGTTTTCCCATTTCTTATTGTGGTTTGATCATTGATTGTTATTTCACGTGTTTATGTGAAATCTTTATATATATATATATACCGTTAAAAGAAATGGTCCAGATATATATATATACTTTAACACAGAGAGACACTACAGAACTCACTTCGATATTTCGACATCCGTCGTCATCGGGAAGAAGTGCGAAGTACTCGCGTTGAGAAGCAAACTGCTACTGGCCTCCAGAGTAACTCGTGGAACCACCGCAATGCTGCCCCCCAGCGGAGGAGAGGAGAAATAGAAATCCCTCCAATATTTATTTAGAAAACAAGATAAAAAGTATATAAAATACGAAATAATAATAATAATAAATAATAATAATAATAATAATAATAAAATAAAAAATAATTAACGGTACAGGTTAAGACCAGGAGGAGAACGAGACCCAAGGAGGCATATGAATGCCTCTTCGGAAGCTCTAAGGGTGACATGGGAATTAGACTGGGGGATTTGTTTGAGGATTTGTACCCTGAAACAATCATTGAAAGGGAGGTCATGGGAATTAGCATGGATAGCTATGGGTAGGTCTCTGCGCTGACCAACGGACGCCCTGTGATTGTTCATACGCAGGCTCAGCTTGGTTGAAGCCCAGCCAACGTAAAAAGCATCACATCGAGTACACTCCAAACGGTAAACGCAGTTACAGGAAGTGCAAGATGTATCTGAAGGAACCGGATAGGAGTTGTTACTGAGAGGGGAAGTAAAGTAAGGACTGGAGTTAATTAGGGGACAGGTTTGGCAGTTACGGCGTTCACATCGCTGCATCCCTCTGCTAGCACAGGGGCTGTTGGAAATATGGGAGAAATATATATATATATATATATATATATTCACTTAATAACGGAAAGATGATCCAAACTGGACACATTACAAGTTCAAAATCAAAGTTGAATAACACACAGAGTAAAAAAACACACTTACGAACTCAAACTTTAGGGCAATCCGTCTTCAGGAGAAAAGAGAAAGGGAAACCAAGCACGTTGTACACGCAACAGCAAGTAACCCTTACTACTTGCCGTTGCATCTACAATGTGGATGATTTTCTTTTTCCCTATAGACGGTTTACCCGAAAATTCCAGTTTGTAAGTGAGTTTCTTTACTCTGTATGTTACTCTTCTTCGAACTCGTATATATATATATATATATATATATATATATATATATATATATATATATATGTATATGTATATATATACAAATTTGAACTGGTGTAAATTTAAATTATATTAGAAATTTTGTTTTTAGATACTTAGCAATTTGAAAATTAAATCAGGGATAGTCGTATTATAAAGACAGAAAAATACCAATGTTTTTAAATTTTTATAATCTCGTTATTAATGATTATTATTAATATTGTTATTATAATTATTATTACTATTATTATTATTATTAATTATAATTAATTTGGTCATACTAAATATGGGTGGACTACTAGTTCATAACGGTTTAAATTAAAGTCGTGTGGCATATCACGACGGATTTTTTTGTTTATTACTAAATTAATTTTTCAACTACTCTTAAGTATCTGTTTCACTATTAAGCATTTGTTCTTTAGAACTGTGTCTGATTGCTGGGTTACAAATAGAATATTTTTTTAAAATCTAGTTTCATCCTAACTCTTTGTAACTATATTTTCTCAGGAAGACCATTTTGGAATTTCAATGTGACAAGGGTGTGTTGATAGTTTAGTCGGCAAGGTCATTCGCTTGTCTAGGTTAGAGAGCCATGAGTTCCATTCGCTTAAGGATTACTTATTTTTACTATCCAGATTTTGGTGGTTATTATGCATCTAACATCATTGGTCGCTAATAACAGTAGACGTTGATACGACTCCTAAAAAGGAATTACAAGAATGATACATAAGTGGTTTTTGTTTGCAAATGTTAGAACCAAAGGTCGAAGAGTTAGTAGGACCAGGTGAGAGAGAAGTAGAAACGACTGTCTGTTGTTTATGTTTTTTCGTCACCATGAGTACGAGATAATGGTGGAGGGGTGGGGGCAACAGAGGAGAACCCTTTTATTATGCCCAATCTAGAGGTCCGATCTGCGGAGGAGAGCAGCCATTAGACTCGCATTACCTGTGGACTGTAACAACTTAATAACAGTCGGCCGCCGTCACATCGGATCGCCTTCTCGATTCACCACGCTCATTAAGTCTCTTCTTCGCCATTGGTCTGAACTGACTAACTGCCTTCACCATTGGTCGGTTCGTTCTATGGCCACCGGCATTCCTTAAACGATCGACACTTGTCCCTTCTCAACGGTAATTTTAATCACAACCAGCTCTCGACCTGCACCTCAATTTAAAGACGATTAACCCATAGAATATCAAGAATGATCATATGATCGCTAGTACTGGACTACCATTTGATAGAGGCTTCAACTTTCTTCTGATGATCTGAGTCTACTGAGATTATGCATCCAGTGATGAAGGTAGTTTTTTTTCTTAGCAAACCATTTCATATTTTATGAATTCATTTAGATATTTCATTACTTTGTCATACCAACTCTACCACATGACTGGCTCACTATCTACTTGAATGAGGATAAAATGTTAGAAATCAATAACGTTGAAACAGAAGTCGAAAATTAAGTATTTTCCAAACGGACAAAAGATTTCTGCCTAATAACCATATCTCTATCAGCAATGAAAAACCTGAGTACAAGAGTGCGAATACCTGACCACAAGTGAACTACACTTGTAAGAAAATACCAATGTGGTCATATTTCTGAATAAAGAGTAATAGTAAATCAAATAAACAGAATTTTGTTTAAAAATTTATTATAATAGTTATATAAAGATATATACACAATATCCATGGTAACTATTAGACAAATTTATCATGAACACAAACCATAGGCATTTACTATTAACATGTTGACTCCAAACTATTACCATTACTCCTCATTTTATATTTTTTATTTTAAATAAAAACTTGCTTGGAGAGATATGTTTATTTTTAAGACACATAGAAATACTTAATAAAGTTCTAACAGTTTTGAAGCAATAAGTGGACACCAATCTTGCATTCTTCCAAAGAATTTGGGATATATTTAATATATATGGTATACATAACACCGTAGATTGAGTATTAAAAACAGGATCTAGATGACTTTGGGTTTATTATGATTAACTTAATAATAAAATAAGCATGCTTACCACGTCCATGTTCTGTTAACAAAATGTTCATGCATCTATAAATTTTTTTCCATGTTTCTCTCTATTTTTAAAAGTATTTGTTGAAAATATTTTATACTTTCCTAGATAAAGAGTAAGTACAATAAGCATAAGGAATTTATTTCCCACTGCGAAGATTCCTAAACCTTGACAGAACAATTTTTAAAGTTAGACGTTTACAATTTTTTTTACTTGCTATTAATGCAGAGATTTAGGATCATGGTATAATTGTAGACATCCTTAGAAAGCCTACGATTGTCTACCGTTGGAGCTCCAGACTTGTAGATCACCCTTATGTGGATAGTATGTTAGTGCTCAGTCCATAGTATGTACGCTTGGTATCCATTAGAGATCTCTCATCTAGGCAGTCTTTGAGTATTCAGCTTGGAGTCTACAGGGTTCTGTGGTATTGACGATAACAGCAGAATGTTCACTGACACTGACTAGTCCGTCCTCATCTCTTTGCTACTGTAAGCAATTAGTAGACAAGTGCCTGAAAACTCTACAGGGTTCTATGGTATTGACGGTAACGGCAGAATTTTCATTGACACTGGCCAGTCCGTCCCCACCTCTCTGCTACTGTAACCAATTAGTAGACAAGTGCCTGAAAACTCTACAGGGTTCTATGGTATTGACGGTAACGGCAGAATTTTCATTGACACTGGCCAGTCCGTCCCCATCTCTCTGCTACTGTAAACAATTAGTAGACAAGTGCCTGAAAACTCTACAGGGTTCTATGGTATTGACGGTAACGGCAGAATTTTCATTGACACTGGCCAGTCCGTCCCCATCTCTCTGCTACTGTAAACAATTAGTAGACAAGTGCCTGAAAACTCTACAGGGTTCTATGGTATTGACGGTAACGGCAGAATGTTCACTGACACTGGCCAGTCCGTCCCCATCTCTCTGCTACTGTAAACAATTAGTAGACAAGTGCCTGAAAACTCTACAGGGTTCTATGGTATTGATGGTAACAACAGAATGTTCACTCACACTGGCCTGTCCGCCCCGACCTCTCTGCTACTGTAAGCAATCAGTAGACAAGTGCCTGAAAACTCTACAGGGTTCTATGGTATTGATGGTAACAACAGAATGTTCACTCACACTGGCCTGTCCGCCCCGACCTCTCTGCTACTGTAAGCAATTAGTAGACAAGTGCCTGAAAACTCTACAGGGTTCTATGGTATTGATGGTAACAACAGAATGTTCACTGACACTGGCCAGTCCGCCCCGACCTCTCTGCTACTGTAAGCAATTAGTAGACAAGTGCCTGAAAACTCTACAGGGTTCTATAGTATTGATGGTAACAACAGAATGTTCACTGACACTGGCCTGTCCGCCCCGACCTCTCTGCTACTGTAACCAATTAGTAGACAAGTGCCTGAAAACTCTACAGGGTTCTATGGTATTGACGGTAACGGCAGAATGTTCACTGACACTGGCCGTCCGCCCCACTCTCTGCTACTGTAACCAATTAGTAGACAAGTGCCTGAAAACTCTACAGGGTTCTATGGTATTGACGGTAACGGCAGAATGTTCACTGACACTGGCCAGTCCGTCCCCATCTCTTTGCTACTTTAAGCAATTAGTAGACAAGTGCCTGAAAACTCTACAGGGTTCTATGGTATTGATGGTAACAACAGAATGTTCACTCACACTGGCCTGTCCGCCCCGACCTCTCTGCTACTGTAAGCAATCAGTAGACAAGTGCCTGAAAACTCTACAGGGTTCTATGGTATTGACGGTAACGGCAGAATGTTCACTGACACTGGCCAGTCCGCCCCGACCTCTCTGCTACTGTAAGCAATTAGTAGACAAGTGCCTGAAAACTCTACAGGGTTCTATGGTATTGATGGTAACAACAGAATGTTCACTGACACTGGCCAGTCCGCCCCGACCTCTCAGCTACTGTAAGCAATTAGTAGACAAGTGCCTGAAAACTCTACAGGGTTCTATAGTATTGATGGTAACAACAGAATGTTCACTGACACTGGCCTGTCCGCCCCGACCTCTCTGCTACTGTAACCAATTAGTAGACAAGTGCCTGAAAACTCTACAGGTTTCTATGGTATTGACGGTAACAACAGAATGTTCACTGACACTGGCCAGTCCGCCCCGACCTCTCTGCTACTGTAAGCAATTAGTAGACAAGTGCCTGAAAACTCTACAGGGTTCTATGGTATTGATGGTAACAACAGAATGTTCACTGACACTGGCCAGTCCGCCCCGACCTCTCTGCTACTGTAAGCAATTAGTAGACAAGTGCCTGAAAATTCTACAGGGTTCTATGGTATTGATGGTAACAACAGAATGTTCACTGACACTGGCCAGTCCGCCCCGACCTCTCTGCTACTGTAAGCAATTAGTAGAAAAGTGCCTGAAAACTCTTTATAACAATGCCAAATCGAAATCAAGATGAAATGGCAAAATTTAAATATGGTTAAGTTAAACTCAACAAAAACTCAATTCATTAATATCTGGGAATTAAATTCCCAATATTTAAATAATTCTCAGGACATTATGACCATATTTATAGAGTAAAATTGAATTTAATGAGTGTGAAAATGTTAATACAGATACTTATGTATCTTGATTATAATTTCAATGAGTTGGATAATGGTGGTAACATACAAGTAGTAACATAATCGTAGATTGGATTATTCCTTTGAATCATATCCACAAGATACCTATGATTTTTTCTGATCAGGGAATGCCCCTCTAGTTCAGACATTCCGCTAGGGTGAGAAAGATTTGATCAATATTGATGAATATCAGGTCATACATTCTAGACACAAAGATAATTAACCTGAGATATATTAAATTATTTTCTATTTTTATTATCTTTAGCGTTCCCCAAAAGGTCTGTTACTATTTTTGACAAATTATTTTTGTCAGAGTGATTTTACTCTTAAAACATTCTAGATAAACATTATTAAACTAGTGACTATTAGCTAACCAATTCTTGGCAATGAGAACTGAAACTCTAAAATGAGCTAATCAATTGAGTTAGCCATACGTTAATTTTCAAAATTTATCCTTCCTGGCTTATGCTGTTTGCTACTAATGTTTTACAACCAAATTGTTTGACATTTTTAATTACAATAATAAGTATATTATTTATTTTAATGAAATGTAACCAGTTTTTAAATCATGTTATTGTAATAACTAAACGTTTGTTTTACCGTTTTTTTTTGTGACATTGTACTAATTCATTTACATTATTACGAATAAATAAATAAGGAATAATAAGATATAATCAAAATTTGTTACACAGTATAGCATATATTATTTTAAATGTAAAGTTTATTTGTATACAACTTAAAATCAAATATTAAAAAAAAACAATAAAATCAAACATAAAGGTAACTTGATTACTTAAGAGAATATCATGTTATTTTCAGAAATCACACTTCTACTTTCCATTACTAACATTATCACACTAATCAATAAACTATCATGTAAATAATTTATATGGTAAATATTTAATTCACATAATAGCAATTCAAATCATTTTCTGGTAAATAACTAGTCATGCATGAGATTGTATAGAAGATATATGTCTTTTGCTTTAAAAAATTCAAAACTATATTGCAGAGATTTAAAGCAGAGAAAATGTCTGAATTATTCCTGATCCGGTTCTTAAAGAAAACCCCTTGACTTAGTGTAAAACAACTCATAGAATTTTCCAATCAATATAATGACTTCCACCCTACTAAACCCTAAAGTAAACTATATTAAATGGTATTGGAGTAACAACAATGTAAGCTATTTGTAATGATAAATTAATTAATGAGATAGGCTTTCATTAAATTGATCATTTTTACGATACTAGCATAATGGTTTGTGAATAGCAAGGATTTTTTTTTTTTAATACCTTAGTATTAACACCAACAGAACACAACAGCGGTAAAGAGTACATTTCCAGCACAGTAGTTATTAAGTAGTAATGTTTTGATTTGAAGTTCTGATATGTGAAGAAAATTAAAAATAAAATTGTTTCAACCTTTTACAAAAATGTTTTAATGTAAATACATGATAAATATATTTAGCCTTCGGAAATAGTTAAAGCAAGTTCTTCCTTAGTGGGGTTAAATTGTTCTGAGGACATTGTACAGGGAGATTGAGACAAGTGCTCTGAATATATGCGAAACTAGATTCAGGTGGCTGGTTAATGCATTAGAAATGTGCCAATGCATCATTCTCTTGTCAGTGGCCACCCACTTGTTGCTTGATTATATCCACCCAACGGGATTAACTTCACTTTGGACAGCAGCAAACAACGATAAGAAACCACAGTGTACATTCACAACATAAATAAAAACTGCTTTAAAAATTAATAACTTAACAATTGCCTGCTTTTAAAATTAAAATTTTTTTTAATTCAATAATAATTTATTTTTAAAAATAATAAAAAAAATTGAAAGAATCCAGAAATTTATTGATAAGTCAACTTAATAAATTAAGGAATTGATATATTGTAAAGGTTTTAGTTTGGCTGGTGTGATCCAAATTCAATAAATAATTTTGACTCTTAAACAAAAGTGTAAAACTTGAAATCTTAAGAACCCGCTTCGGGAAACATCAGTTACCTTATTATAGTAAATTCAGACCTGAATACTCTTCATAAAATAACCTCTTTTAGAAACGACACCATCATTGTAATTTCGTTTAAGTTTATTTTTGTGATTGAATACTTAAGCTAAATAGGCAATATTCGTTACATTTTGTATAGTAGATCTGATGTCAAAATGTATATTCGTGTCATAAACATTATATTTGCGTATAAAAGAGAAATACTATCTTTGAATTGGAAAATAAGTAAGAATTGGGGCGTTTGTTTGAATAAATTACAGTAATTATTATTTTTAAACACTATAAGACACTTATTTATCCTATTTCTCAATACTTTTCTTGAATATAAAACTAATATACGAGGTGTGTAAAGAAAGTAGTGAGACTGGCAACGTATATAAACACACACACACAGACACACACACACACACACACACACAAAACACACACACACATACATAATACAAATAAAATGTCAAAAATGGATACAAAGTTGAAGGACAACCATAAATAAAGATGATATTTATCTTGAACATATTTTCTATTTTTGGACCACACATACATCTATTTTACATTTTAGTGTCTAAAGCTGAAGTACAGTACTCCTGAAAGACTTCGCAGCAAAACATTC
The DNA here is from genome assembly GCA_026182355.1 of Hermatobates lingyangjiaoensis. Taxonomy (NCBI): domain Eukaryota; kingdom Metazoa; phylum Arthropoda; class Insecta; order Hemiptera; family Hermatobatidae; genus Hermatobates; species Hermatobates lingyangjiaoensis. The sequence continues at coordinate 1,590,537 of JAPFBL010001924.1, read as the reverse complement.
AAACATATATTCATTTTTCCCACATTGCAAATAAAATTTTGTATAAAAAAAAAAATTAAAACTATGATAATTTTTTTTTTATATTTTACATTTGCAATATTGTAATGTATTGAAATATTTTGTATAAACGATAGTTTTATAGGTTCTCCACTTTCTATAATTGTTGCAACAGGGAGAGGTCAAAGCCTATAAAATCAGCAAATCCCTGTAATAAGATATTAAAAGGATAGCATAATGCTTTACATAAACATTGACCTGCACTGACGGGAGTACATCTTTATATTTGAATGTATGATCGGAGCAATATATAAACTAGTATCTACCAATTATTTCAATCTAAATGTTTCTAAGTGTTCCATAAAATGCTTTCCCCCTTTAATAATATATCTTCTTAACTTTAAATGTATCCTTCTGACCTGAGTAGACTCTGTGGAAGAGTTAGAATTGGTTTTTGACTCTAAATTAACTTTTAACAATCATTGTTGATTCAAACAACTGCAGCATAAAAATGTTTAGCTTCAGAAAAAGAAATTCATACGACTTCAAAGATCCGAAAACATTCACTACTCTTTAAAAATCTCTCGTACTTCGAGTTTTAAATATGTTTCTTCCAAGACTCAATGTTTCTTCTGAGGACGTATGTATGCCATCTTTGATTTCACTGAGTGTTGAACTATTTTTCTATAAATCATAGCACATGATAGTCAATTTCTTCTAAAATAGAGGTATTTTAGTTTTTTTACAAATCCAATCAGTACATTCTATCATTTGTACTTTTTAATTTTAATTATAAATATTTATCAATTTCAAAAGTATAAATTTTCTGTTACCTGTGGATTAACAATATTTAATGTTTAATGTTTTCCACATCTAACAAATCAGTAGCATATGGATATATATGGAAAAGAAAAACCATAGCCTATAAATTTTGATTTTTTTTTCCCAAAACGACAACTTAGTTAAATGGTTCTTTGTAACGACATTAGGTGGATGAGGGAAGGATAGGTGAGGGATAGGTGGAGATAGGAAGGAGGAAAGAAGAGGGTACTCATTGCGAACGTCTGCGTTCGCAAGACAGGACGAGGGTAAAGGGTAGAAAAAAAGCATTACTAATGAACCGGCCTGGCCAGCCACAAACACAAGGGAAAACTATTAATTTTTAAATGCCCTGGGGTCGGAGGTGGATGCGGCGGAAAGCCTGTGCAAACATCCGGCAAATGGTTATTAGAGACTAACAAGAGATTAATGGAGTGGAGCCTTTTTCAATCTATTTATATAAAGTTTGGGCTTTGTTTCGGGCACCAGTCTACTTAATTCGGTCTTAGGTTTTTCTCTCTCCCTTGCTAATATAATCCTGCCTAAAATGTGATATATAGGGAACAGCAATGAGCAAGATAAATTACCTTCATTTAGCTACATTCTTTTCTTGATTTACCACTTTTTTTGCAAAACAAAATTAAACTCTTTTCCATCATGTTCAAGAAAACATAATTTCTATCATTTTATTAGACCTTAATACATTTGTGCTTCATAAATTATAGTTCTCAATTGATGCCTGAATTTGATTTTTTTCATTTAGCTTGGGATGACAGTTCTAATAGATTATGCTTTAATTTAATTGCATAAATTTCTTTAACCTACTTAATTTAAAAAAAATCATCCTATAAATTTTGCTGATACTACATTTTATAGGATGACGACAAATATTTTTTTTTCTTTAGTATCCCAGTATATAAGCACTCCTGATTTGTAGATTTTTTTTTAGTTAAAATTCTTACTATCACAAAATACTTTCAAAATTTCCTTTTAATATTGCTGTTAGACCACTTTTATGCTGCTTAAGCTTCAAAGTCTTTTCTCTTTCTTTGCATTCATTACAGACAGTCCACATAAAACACAAAAATTAACTGTTCCATTAACAATGAAGGATACCTTCTTAGCTCTTTCCCTACTGTTGGTGTCCTTAGTTTCAACAGTGATAGATCCAATCGACTTTCTAGCCTAACTGAACAGAATCAATGATATTGTAGGTTTATGACTACCTGCAGGTATATAAAACTACAATCCCATCAGGGACGTGCAGTCAGGGGAGGCACTGCCTCACCTGATAATCTTGGAAAGGAAAAATGCAAAATGAATTGTACATATCTAAATGGTTATATTTATCCAGTGAATTGCGCTGTAAAGATATTTGTCAGCATTTTTAACTTTTTTTTTATTCAAAATCAATGGTTTTTCGCAACTATTGCTTAGATACTGAAAAGAAATGTGCGGTGAGTCTGCCGCCTGCTGTGCGAAGAGTCACTAAGTGAGGCACGCAGTTCTGCTGCCTCATGGTGGGGTTCGCCTGTGACTACAGGGGTTCTTCTTTGTGATTCAGCAACAAAATACAGTCAGCGACAGCACTCTAAAAGCTAGCAATTTATTTTTTACCTTCCTTACTTTTGCAAATGGAGTAGTGCATTTCAAAAATTAAAACGTTAAAATGTTTTAAAAGGAAGCTGATATGAGATTTAAACATAAACTACTGCCAATCAAATAGTGATAAAGGTAATCTGTAAGGTTCATATTTTTGTAAATTTAACGGTGATGAAGTCAGTGCCTCACCTGTCATGAACCTCACCGCACGTCACTGAATCCCATAGATGTATGTTTTAGAAGATTAAGAGCGTCCGAAATTAGTCAATGATACCAACAGTATATAAAGCAAGGTGGTATGCTGCTTATTAATTAGACTAATCCCTGCAGCACTGAAAACATGCACATATTTAACATACCAGTTATCATTAAAGTGGTAGAAAAAATGATTTTAAAAAGGCATAAAAGAGTTCATAAACAGTTTGCACAAAAATAAATTTTTTTGTGTGAAGTCAATGGGTGTTGATATGAAGTCCCTCATTTGCTGTTTGAATTTAATACAGTTGATAAAAAGATGGGGTAAAATTGGCGAGATGGGAGGATGTGGTTGTGCCATGAATGCAGGACCGTCCCTCACGCTCCGCCGCGCCAATAAAATTATTGAGTGCACCAGTCACGTCTCGCTGCTTCCCACTTGATTTAATACCTCTAAACTGTTTATATAAAAGACAGCATAAGTCATCCTAAACAACCCCCACCGCTTCCTTGTTATATGCAAAAACTCTTTTATTTCCTACTTGCGCAATAAAGCTGAAAACACTCCAATATTACGATTATTTTATGAAAACTTGTTTTTCTAATTCTCTATATCAGGGGTTTTCAATCTTTGTTTACTTGTGGAGCCTCTGAGAACTATTTTATCATTCATCTCAACCCCCCCCCCCCCCCCCCACTATCATGGAACTTAAAAATCACAAATTATGAGCGTGTAAATTTTCAAATAAATGTTTATTTTTACATCAATGAAAAGCGTAAATAAGAAATAATTTAATTACATTTACGTCATGTAAAAATAAAAAAATCCTTTCACTACAATAACAAAATATTTTTTATTAATATTTTATAAATTCTACTGATATAAATTGTAAAAGAATCAGTTTTAAATATAACATAAAAAAACTTGTAATAGAACATTGGGAATACTATAACAAACTGACCAGAATATTGAACCTGATATTTTAATTATTATGTTTGAATATTCTAACTGTCAGCTCGCTACACTTTTGATATATTAGTGGTTATGCTATCCTGATATAAGCATATACATTTAAAATGGAGAACTAACCACGTGCTATGAACTCTCAAAATACTATTTTTCCTCGTTGACCCCCAGCAGTCCTTTGTCGACTCCTGGGGGGTCCATGTGAACCACGTTGAGAACACTGATATACATAATGGTTTTGATCTCAGAAATTAGTATTTGTATTGCGTAATGAAACAGGGATGTGGTCCTCCCTGTTTAATATAATGAAGAACATTACCAAAGAAGATAATATAGTAATAATATTATGAAAATATGAAATCAATTTTTTTTTTATTTTAGGTAAACAATAGGAATCTGCCAACACAATGTCGAGTAGTAAGTAATAGGGCAACCATTACGTATATATTTTTTTTTAATATAACAGCAATTCATTTGCATAAATTCAACAAAGTGTTAGTTTATTTAATAAAATTAACCTTAATAGTTAAAAATATATAAAAAATGACATATTAATGAATAATATTGGTAATTCTAAAGTATAAGCAAGTATAAACACTTCTTTTTAGCACAAATAAAAAGCCTTCAGAAGACGTAATGAAGTGAGAGTTAACTAAATTAAATCAATATTAATCAAAAATAACAGCAAACATGAAGCAACTTGTAATCTGGAGGATGCATAGACGATTCTCAGAAAAGCTAAATGTGTTAAAGCATGGTGGGTTATTTTGAAAGATACGGATAATGAGGAATGGTTCTTGTATTAATAGAATTTCTAATAAAAACATGACATTTATTATTTATTAATATTGAGGAAAATTAATAAAAATTAAACCATTATAATAAGTGATAAATTTATAATTGTTTTGATAAATATTACTTTATAAATATAATTTTTTCATCATATCCTGATTTTTTTTGGAAAGAATGTTTATTATTAAATTATAGCTGTTAGCACATAGTATTAATAAATAAGTTCTGGTTCCATAATTATGGATAAATAATAAAGTAGGTGTACTTCTTCCAAAATTTAAAAGAACTACAAATTTTAGATGGCCTCTCAGATCACGAACGATCTAACTTTCAAAACTGGTAAATTCTTAAATGTTTTTTCCATTTCATCTTTTGTTGTGAGATAAACAGTTGTGATATAAAAGCATTGCTTTCTTACAACAGGTATATTCTTTAAAGTAGTAATTATTGACGATATTGTAATTATAACATTTTTAAAACTTTTGAAATATAATAACACAAAAATTATCTACTAATTATCAAATTGAAAAGTTGTAATTGCATTTTTTAAAAAAAATTTTTTTGGTTTAGGGCAAACAGTTTTCATTTACAAACAATCTATTTACTTAATGTACTTCTCTACATATCAGGATACAGTGATTTTTCTTAGAAGGTAGAGAGAAATTGTTCCAATCAAAATTTTACTCGTCTCTCGTAACCTGATCGGAAGTCATATGATAAAGTCAAATTTGATTACTATGATGTCATTTGAATGAAATACTCGTAACAATACAGTGAGGTATCCAGATATTAACAAAGAAGAAAGAGGAAGAAAGAAGAAAAGACTTCAAGTATAGAAAGGCTAATTTTAAAGTATAAACTGATTATTTCCTAGTATGTTATACATCTACGTGGATTATTTAAATACCGTTAAAACTAAAAACAATGGAATACATCCTGTGAATTTAAGTTCCAAAACCAGCTCTCGTTTATAAGCTAGTCATTACAAAACATCTAATATAGTTTGTTTAATAAATTTAGTAATACGGTAATTTAGTAATATTGAATAACAAATTCATTCTCCAAATATATATGTATTTGTAACGAGGTCCGTAACTGATACAGTGGGTTTTCTTTATATACAACATTGAAGAACTACAATAAATATCCTTTACAACCGTACTGTGCGTTTAATATGATAAGAAATCCATTTTTAAAATAAAATAATACACAATATATATCAATTGATTATAGGTTAAAAATACTTTCTCTTGGTCTTAGCAGATTTGGTAATTTGTTAATTTTAAAATATTGTCTCTCCTGAAAGTAAATATTTTCTGAAAAGTAATTTAACCCGTTGTTGTTAGAAAATTCATCATTTTAAGGGAAGCTATGTTTATTTTCTTGTCCATACAAAGACTCATTATGTTGATACTGAGGGTAGGGCGTATTCCTTCCCTCCCACTGACAACTGAGTGTTGTGAATTTATATCTGGAAAATATTTTAACGACACCCTTATGAGTCGTAACTATATTATTAAGTAGGCCAATGGAAACAACAAACTACCTACTCGTCCGAACCTCCTTGTACAAACTATAAATCCTGTCACCAACCTTCCTCAATCTCACTGAACAATTACTTCATCCACTGACTATCTGACTACCTTTCCAATTCAAAACTAAAAACATTGAAAACCATGACTAACAAGACCACATAACCGCAAATATGGCATCATTACTATACAGACTAACTTAATATCTGTCATGAATGAACGACATTCCAAGTTATAGTAGCACACTAATCAAGCAGTAGAAGGCCTCTGGTCTGAAACTGCTAGTTACGACGTGCGCTATAGTCCGCGGATTTATCCGTTGGTCGTTGGTCATTGATATTAAGTAGTTCTGAAGTGACGGAAAAATCTTTGAAACTATATTGAACAGAATCTGGTGACTAATTACTTTAGTTAACATATTTCTATCTGATACAACTGTCTTTTACATTATTATAAGTTAAGTATTCTATTCATGAAAAAATTCAATTTTGAGATTTTGATGATTTTTTACATGATTAGAGGCCTTTTATTGTTTTTGATGATGTATGTATTTGTGTGCGTGTGGGAGTGTGTGTGTGTATGTCTGTGTTAAGGTTGGTGGCTGGGCGAGTACCCCAAAAAGTTTTGTGAACACGCTTCAAATTGTAACATTTGATAATCAGTTCATAACCATAATAAACTTATGGGTGTTAACCCAAAAAATAACCCCAAGATGTATAGTTTTGGGTAACAATGTCTTATGGTAACCTTGCCCATTATGTGTTTCTTGAAATATTTTTTTTTCCTTAAAATAAAAAATTTCAAATATTGAAATTTTATATTTATTTGGAACTTAACATTAGTATTAGACAAAATTCTTTCATATTTTTTTATCAATGTGAAGGCCAGTTTTATACAAAAATTTTGACTTATGACAACCTACAAAAGCTCGTGAACGGGATTTCATCATACCTTTTACAAATTATCATTAAATTAAACATATATAAGGGAAACTTACTAAATTTCTTATATTTAGAAGAAATAATACAGCCTTAAACCCGTCAAGCTTCACTTAGAATAATTTCTATCTGGCCTACTTGTCCTATTATTTTTATTAGAAATTGAAATATGTTTAAAAATGTAGTTTTTTTAAGAAGTTTAATTCAATTTTCTGTTCTAGTAATTCTAAAAATATTAAATTCTAATAAAATTTACACTTAATAATTAGATTTTGCATCGAAATAAAATTTAGATTTGACATGTTCAAAATTTCAAGAATTTTTTTATTGGGACTTGGACTGTATTAAATAGTCTTTAATTTCTATCTGTGGGAACTGTCAGATTGTGCTGTAATAATCATTTCATTTTCCATTGCAGTTGACAAATATACGTAGTCTATGAAATAGTTTATAACTTTCATTATTATTATAACATAAGTTTAATAATATGTCTAAATATGGGCATTAATAACAAATAAATAATTAAATATAAATAAATCAATGATGCAAATTTATTCTTAATGAGTTTCATACAATGTTTAATTATAATGTAGTTTAGTGTAGCTCACTCCAGACTTTTAAATAAAACAAAACTTGTCCTTTGAAAACATATAATTTTTTTGTGTTGTACTTTATCAAGGAATGATATTATAAAGTCGGTTAGGAGGGAACAGGAACCAAAGAAAAATGCAAGGAGTCAAAGCCCTCATCATACCTAGTCTAAGTTGACTTGTATGAGGCCAAATTCAAAATGCAAGGAGTCAAAACCCTCATCATACCTACTCTAAATTGACTTGTATGAGCCAAATTCAAAATGCATGGAGTCAAAGCCCTCATCATACCTACTCTAAATTGACTTGTATAAGCCAAATTCAAAAGGCAAGGAGTCAAAGCCCTCATCATACCTACTCTAAATTGACTTGTATGAGGCCAAATTCAAAATGCAGGGAGTCAAAGCCCTCATCATACCTACTCTAAATTGACTTGTATAAGCCAAATTCAAAATGCAAGGAGTCAAAGCCCTCATCATACCTACTCTAAATTGACTTGTATAAGCCAAATTCAAAATGCAAGGAGTCAAAGCCCTCATCATACCTACGCTAAATTGACTTGTATGAGGCCAAATCCAAAATGCAAGGAGTCAAAGCCCTCATCATACCTACTCTAAATTGACTTGTATAAGCCAAATTCAAAATGCAAGGAGTCAAAGCCCTCATCATACCTAGTCTAAATTGACTTGTATAAGCCAAATTCAAAATGCAAGGAGTCAAAGCCCTCATCATACCTAGTCTAAATTGACTTGTATAAGCCAAATTCAAAATGCAAGGAGTCAAAGCCCTCATCATACCTAGTCTAAATTGACTTGTATGAGCCAAATTCAGTCTTTAGGGTGAAAAATCAATCTGCTATATACTCTCAGAATAGACAAAAGCTTTCATTCATCTGACTAATGACCACTCTCTCACCTACCGCTACTCGCTTTATACTTGTAGTTAGAAAACCTTTAATCTTCCTTTTGTATGTTTTGTTAGTTAAAATGGGAAATTGAACTAATTATACTTTTTTAATTTCAAGATTAATGCTATTATAACTCTGTTCGATAATATTAATTATCTTAATAAACTATGAAACGCTTTACAAGGATGCATAATTGTTGCTGAAAAACATTGTAAAATTAAAATAGTTATCAGTTTGACAATTTAATAGACAAGAAATTTTGGTGCATCCCGGATGTAAAGATCGAAAATTTTTTCAAAATATGCTGACTGGAAAATTATTTTAACCCGGGCATAATGACACAACAATGCATGGAGGTAAAGGTCTACAAACTAAGGAATGGGAAGAGGGTTGAACTGCAGTGTTCCTGAGTTGCGTTCATCCAGGTAATTATATGGTGAAGGAGGGTGGCTGGCCGGCCACATGTCAATAGGCCTCCGCTTCCTCTGTTAGCTCTGATTAATCACACGATCAGCAGGATATCATTATCTGTTCATATTCACTCAGCCCTGCACTGTTTGTTCACAAAACCATCACTTCTCATAATATCAACATCCATGGAGCCCCATATCTAAACAAATGACCGTCTCTGTATTCACGTTATTTCAAAACTCATATATTTAAATTTATTTAATTTCAATTATTTTAAATGAAATGTCGATTAATATATATTAATATGTTCCTCCTAAATCAAAATAGTTCAAACATTCATTACTAGATTTAGCCAAATGTTGTTTACCACATGCAGTAAAAAAATGTGTAATATTAAACATATTGATTAAAATGTTTAAATGTCCCATTAAATAAAACAAAACATCATTAACAATTTTTGGATAGTTAACTAGACATGCAGGCAGTCATCATCAACAATGTTTTCTGAGGGCCCCAAAAACTGTAAATACGTTAATATTGGAACCTATTTTTTTCCAAATGTAATAATGAACCAGAAATAAACCAGAACATTGTTCTGTGCCCTCATAAAATGTATTTGATACTTGTTTTCTTCCTTTTTAACATTTTCTCTAAAGGAAGTCCAACAATTTTGCATACCTTTGTGAATTTTTACAATATTTTTAATGAATTGAATTTTGAACCCTACTTTTTTTTTTCTTGAAATAGGTTTAAGAACTTGTAGCTGGCTTTGTACCCAGACCCAGCTTAGATAATTTTTCATTTTTTACCAATTTAAAGAGCAATGGCCACCATGGCGTAGGGGGGTAGCACACCTAATAAACTCAGCTCTATGAGGTCACATTTCAGTTATGGTAGATCCTATACTTAAACTATTTTTTTTTTTTGAGTTAGCTTCTTGCAATTAATTCTATAGCACTTCGATAAAACATCAATCCAAGGTATCAGAACATCAGATTCATTCTGATTTACTGGATTGTAAAGCATCTTATCACAGCTCTTTGAATATTGACAAATCAGCCAAAAGTGATTCCTTACTCACTTAAAGTTTTCTTTTTTGGTAACCAAAAATGTTGGAGCTTATTGCATAGATTTACTCTTCCGAGTATTATGTTGACCTTTGTGAAGATGTTTATTTCCCCATGACTTCTCACAACTAAAGACAGAACATAATAGTTGTCACATTAATCATAATATTATTCTCCAATAATATTAATAATAATTAACATAATAATAACATAAGCATATGATAGATTTCTAGTAAATTTTAATAACAATTTTAGGTCAAGAAGTGTTTTAAAATTGGAAGCCGTTTTGTCATAACGAATTATGAAGCAACTTTTCTATGCTTGATGGAAAGTTTTCAGTTTTTCTTATAATTAATCGCATAATTACTGAAAAATTCAACTCTCTATAGTTCGAAATTAAGAAAAAGAAATGGTGTCTAAAAACACATTGTTCATGTAGTGAATTTTTCATCAGTTAATATTACCCAAAACTATGTAGGACATCTACACTATAACGAATATTTCTAGGTATACTATCAATTTGATCTTTCAAACAGGGTCCTGTGACGTGTCCACAAACTTTTCATATAAACCTATCCACCCACTCACATACAGATATTACTGTAATTTTAATATTTAAAATTATTAAATTGAATAGGGGACCTTAAAACATGTAAGTCCATTAGAATCTTATAATGGTATTTGTTATTATTATTATTACTGCATCTAAAATTATTGTTTAGTGTAACTGATTTTCATTCAAGTAACTGTTTTTAATTCAATTTTATGAAATTAGTGGTATCCAAAATATTAAGAGCCCCTGAAACCAATTTATATTCTTGTTAACGTTTCCGTTTCACTTTATGGTAGATATTGTTGGTGAAAATCCTTTAATTTATCATCTCATACAATTTGAATAAAAATTCTAGAGTACTGGTTCAGTAATGAACTGATCACACAAAACCATTGTAGTGCTAACTTTAACTATTATCCTGTGAATGGGAATAGCGTAAAATACAGTGCTTGAACAATTTCCTAGAGCCTCTGCATTTAGTTTAGAAGTCTTGAATATAGTCGTTAAAAAGGGTTTACTTATTTATGGAGTAATTAATGGATTTAATTTCTGAATGGTAGGTAATAATACCGAAACAGCTGGTTGGGATTTTGCTGTTTCTTTGGGGGATGTGATGATTAAGTTTGCATAAGGGGTTAGAAAGGGTGAGTCTAATGCAAGAACGATATGAAGTTATAGAGCAGGTAGAGGGCTGGTATATATCTTTGGTCAAGGGTAGAGTTAGGGAAAAAGCTTGGTAATTAGAGTTGGCCATTGGACACACTCGGCGCGAGAAGGGACTGTTAGCAAACATCCAAGGCCCACCCAAGAGACCAGTATATTATGTCCTTAGACATAGAACCTCAGCTAAACCTAACACGACTACACCAGTCAATGTAACGTTTTTTAACAAAAAAATTCTAATGGAATATATTCTCTAAATTATAGAAATATGTTGTTATACATTCCATGAGGTGTAAATATTGTTAAACTGAAATAAAGTTAATTAACATTTAGACTTATCAACCATGTTATCAGATCCATCTCGTTTTTAAAGAGCCATTTGGAAAAAAAATAATCATAATTGATCTTTGATCAAGAGTAGAGTTTAGACATTTTATTTACCGAAAATTCATATTATACTTTAATGAAATACATTAATCATCGACAATAATGTCATCACAAATATAAATCAGGTGTTGTGAATAAACCAGTATAACTTCTCCATGTATGTATAATATAAATTAACCATACCACGAGAAATCAACCTTAATTGAGTTTAAATTGACATAATGATAAGAAGAAGCACATGTCTTCTTTTTCCTTAGTTGCAGTTGAGGAACTACTGTTGTGTAAACATTTAGCTGTTGAAAGAAATAATATATTTAAACATTGTTTCATTGCAGTTGTCATACTCAGACAGAGCTAAAGTCTGCTGAATTGATCAATATCATCATCGATTGGGTTATTGGTTTTCGCTTAACTGGACTAGATCTGATATCCTGCACTTGAGAAAAGGAGCCTTGTGAACTTTATGTAATTATAGAGTAGATATAGCGTTAAATGTGTTGAATTGAATTTCTAACATTACTATTCATTATAACAAAACATTAGTTTAAATTTTTGTAGCATTTAAAAAAAGGCTACATTTAGTCAACGTAGGACAGATGGGTCAATGAAGGAGTGGAATAACTCTTTGTTAGTAACAGATATGATGGTTTATGGGGGGTGAGGGTCCCTGTGAATGGGACAACTCTGGCTGTGGACCAAGTCGCCCCAGCCAGCAGGTCACTAAGAAAATTTCATGCAATATAATTTCTAAATTTAAGTGAAAACACCAAAAGTAAACTTCTAGGAAAAGGTTTCTTAAAATTATTTGTTTTGATAGTTTATTTTTAAGTTAAAAGTATATTCTCATCTAAGTTTCTCTTATTGTGGTATTAATTCTTTTGCATAAATATGCTATGAAACAATACATATATTGGATTATAAATAAATATTCGATTAGTCATTATATTAATTTAATTATTAAAGTGTTACTCATTTCGTTGTTGAGTCTAAGATTCTGATTATTATTGCGGAGTGTTCAGTATAGGTTTACGGACCCAAGGGGGCGGTCTCTCGAAAAAGTTTGGGAAACACTGCTGTAGATCCTTACTTTTTAAACTACAAATGGAGGGATAACAGAAAATTGAGTATGAGTGAAACCTTCATTTGAGCATGTCGCCAGAGATCCTGTCATAACAAGAGAAAGTAATGTTTACAAATGATGGACATATCTATATTATTAACCTGTTGGTCCTGATCAAGTCACAAAATTTGGAGATGTCAAACCAGGCAACAGGGCAAAGCATAAGTTAATGTAAAGGTTGGTGTAATTGTCAAGTTTATTAACGTTCAGTCATAGGCATCTGACGCAGTGCAAATGGAAAAGAAAACCATAACAAAGTTAAAATCTCAAGCTGCTGAAACTGTGAAAGAAACTAATCAAGTTAACAACGAATGTTGTTAACAACGAATCTGACAGAAGCGTGTCAAGCAGCCACATTCACTGACGGTGTTCTACGCTAACATCTGCGAAGGAAAGAAAAGGAAGCATTATATCCTAAAAATCTTAGAAAATCTGGTGATTGACGGTATTTTTTATAATCTTATGAATCAGAAAATTGCCATCTTAGTGACAGTGATGATGCGTCATGCAGAATCATCATATTTAAAAAGCAAAGAAATACAACTTTACTGAAGGAATCCAAAGAATTCTTTTCTAATGAGCATTCAAAATTACACGTCTTTTTTTTCCAAAGTGTTTCTCATTTTTGGAGAGTTTAGTGTTTGGAGTTTTGTGCAGTGTTGGAGAAAATTCCGAACTAGCAGATTGACAGGCTGACATTTAGCTGCCCTCTATCTTCAACGCAAAGTCTGTAATCTACACATTGCCTTTAGCGTTTCTGTACTATTGGAATCGACAAATACATAGTGCCTTAAACAACACCACATACCTCATTTTTGTAATATTCTACGAATAATTAGAAAATACAGTTTTTAATTACTACTATAATTACAGTATTAGAGTATGTTAAAACCATTATATACTGTTAAATTTGCAGTTGTTCAATAGCAATTGGTCATCAACTGAAATTACAGTTCTGTTATAAACTTAGTTCTTGCAAATAACATGTGTTATCTAAATGCAGCCCACAGCCACATAAAGCATGTGTTCACAAGGGGCGTCAGACACCATCGGGCTTCATTTTCATCATTACAATTATACACACATACAGATAAACGATTTGAGAAACCTATTTTATCAAACACAGGGACGTCGAAATGTCTACATCATTTTAAAACTAATATCAAAATTTTGATCCAAACGTAATACTTTCGTACCTTTGTATTCTCACAGAGAGTAGGGGAAGTAACAAAAAGAATAATCATTGCCATGCCAGGACTTAAAACAGACATAGTAAAACAACTGATACTGTTTCAATTCAAAGAAACCCTGCAGACAAGTTCAAACTTCAATTCGATAACGCTAACCTAACGCCAATTATAAATCATATTTTGCTGATAAATGAAACACATGAATATTGTTATTACCACTGAGGTTAGTATGATTAATATTAGAAATAGAAAAAAACCGTCATACCTCATAAGTTGATGTCGGAGACGTTGGAGCGCTTTCGGATCTTGTCCATCTTCGTTCGCAACTAATCTATGGGGCTATTGTCAAGGGGTTTTATAGTTGTGTCCACTGCTATCTAGATATTGTTATTTCATCTTATGGCGTTATTTTTGAATTTATTTAATTATTATCTAGTCTAATTCTTTTATAGTTCTTTTTTTCGTCATACTGTCCGTCTCGTCTTCTTTTTATTTTTCTTAGTGGCTTGAATAAGATATCGGATTGGTGATTTATCTGTTCGTTTATTAAATTATATAAATATGATAAATGATATAAATAGAACAACTAGAAATTTATAAACTTAAAAAAATCGGGTAATTTAATAAACGAACAGATAAATCACCAATCCGATATCTTATTCAAGCCACTAAGAAAAATAAAAAGAAGACGAGACGGACAGTATGACGAAAAAAAGAACTATAAAAGAATTAGACTAGATAATAATTAAATAAATTCAAAAATAACGCCATAAGATGAAATAACAATACCTAGATAGCAGTGGACACAACTATAAAACCCCTTGACAATAGCCCCATAGATTAGTTGCGAACGAAGATGGACAAGATCCGAAAGCGCTCCAACGTCTCCGACATCAACTTATGAGGTATGACGGTTTTTTTCTATTTCTAATATTAATGATAAATTAAACGTTTATCATTTTTGATTACATTAATGTCACTAATCATTAGACATGTAAAAAAAGGTCCATACCAGTACAAATACCGGAATAAATGAATAATAATAAAATATGCCACGTTATATATGTACACAATAGAATTTAAATTAAAATAAAATAAGAATCGACTCTCCAGACACTTATTAACTATTTGTTTAAAGCTGAATGAAAACTATGGGAAAAAAATTAACCGTCACCCTCAGAAAGCATTTTTAGAAAAAGTATTTTTTTTTATACTTTCTTTCTGAAAACTCATTAATCAACTGAAGCAAGATTAACACTAATTATCTTAAGACTATCCCTTGAGCTTCAATCTCCGTTTTGTAGAATTCCTTTCTACCTGTTATCCTGAATCAGTACTTCAAAAAACTTAGTTTTCTTCCAAAAATTCTCCAACTTTTTTCATTAGTCTTAAACCTTAACTTTAATTTTTTTTTAAAAAAAAAGTATTATATTTCAACTTCTCGGATTATTAATAACCTTGTCAATCAAAAATAACAATTTGGCCTTTAAAAATAGTCATAGCATTTTTTTTTGGAACTGAAATAAATGCAGAGTATAATATTATACACTCTTTTTCTTCAATATCTTTCTAATTATTTGTTTCTTTATTATTAACAGTTTTAATAATAAAATTCGATAATTGTTAGAAAAACACAGAGTAACTAGGTCAATACTAATATCGATCTTTTTATTATATGTGTTCCATAAAAATATCTATATTTTTATGGAACACATTATCTGAAAAAATATTTTTGAGTTTGGTAGAAATATGTCCATAGGATTTTGATTAAAATAGCTGTCTTTCTGGCTTTTTAGTTAACATAACTATGAATCAATGTTCATACCACAATAAGAAATGAGAAAAAAAATAAGATGTTTCAACCGTAATAAGCAGTCTTCATCAGGATCAAATCTCAAATCAGTTGGGATTTTACTCTGATGAAGACCGTTTGTTACAGCTGAAAGATCTTGGACTTCTTTCCCATTTTTTATTTTGGTTTGAGCATTAATTGCTATTTCACATGTTTATTGTGAAATCTTGTTATATTGTGAATACAGAGAGATCTACCTTTAAATCATCTTTAAAAATACATCAATATTTTATGAATTAAATAATTTTTTTATTTAAATGCGTGACGTTTCTAAGTTGAAATTAACTAAATTTCTTTTTTTAAGCATTAAAATCTGAAACGGTATATAATAATAAGGTAAATAAATGTCCTGTAGCTTCTCACAGGAGATTTCTATCAGTTGTGTCAATGATTATATTTTATAATGAAGTTATTTAAAATTTGGTCAAACAGTATTAATTCTAGAACTAAAAATGACAACAATGTTTTTTAAAAGTCTTAAGTAATCATTTGAGAGAACAATTAAAGTTTTACCTTTACAGTTTTAGTAGGGCGAGGTCGAGAATTAGTCGGAGGGGGAATAACTGAGGCTTGCGTGCTAGAAGAGAGGCAGTAAATACAAAGGCAAGAGAGCTTAAGGGTGGAGAAGTTTGTTCTAGGGTAGTTAAATTTGTGTATTTCATTGGGACAATAAGTGGGGCAGCGAGAGATGTGCTCCTCTCTGATATATGGGGGCAGTCATTTAATGTCCCTTCGTCTTTCGGGCCTAGTTTTAATTAAACTAATCTTATAATCATCAACTTTTATTATATATAACCCCCATCTTCTTCTTAGTGGTAAACATGCAATTAGAGTACTGTAGAAATACTACCTTGTTTTCTAGAAGCAACAAGTTCACTTTTTATACATTTATGCCATTTATTAACTATTAGCATGAAATACGAGTAGATGCTGTGCTGAATTTGTGTGTGAACAAATGATAGCTTTTAAGGGACATGAAGTATTGACGACAAAAGACAAACTTTAACATTATACATCTTAATAATTGTAATAATAATAATAATGTGATGATAAATAATAATATAAATAATAAATAATGGAAAATGACTTTGAAAAAGATAACAACCTTAACTATTATGAATAAAAAAATCAAATGAAAGATTCAAATCATAAAAGCGTCATGAATTCTGTTTAATTTGTTAATTGTTTGGCTTTGAATCATCTGTTTTAAAATCTTTTTCTGCAGGACGTGTTTACTCCAAGCATTCATACATACGAAGTTTAAATGGACAAAAAATGTTTAAAAAAAATTATAATTTCTAATTAGTTATAAATTTTATGCATTTATAACAGTGCACTGCAGTATCGGTATTCACTATCTATTCTCTGTTTCTACTGTTCACACAAATTTCCCTTATTAATGAGAACAATTAGAGCCAAAGCTATCTAAAGAACTTGTTATATTATAAATAAATAAGAAAATAATCAGAAAAATAAACAAAGAAGGAACAAAAGAGATGAAGAATAATAGGTGAGTGAAATTAAAACATAATGATTAAAAGGTTACAAGAGTAAAACTTATCTGTGGCAGAAATAAGTGAACAAATATATATTTGTAAAGATTAATGATATAATACATCTACGAAGTTTCAATTGATTAGCAAATAAAATAGATATTTTAGAAAATGTAAAAAATAATGGTATCAGTGTATGAGATTACGACAACCGTGGTCATAAGACCAAGATAACCGAATAACAAATATTTGAAAAAGAGCTTAGAAGTATTAAAGTTTTGAATCCGAGAAATGCCATTATATTTATTAATAATGATGCCACATGTATTAAATATCCAAATGGCATAATCAACAAAAGTAGTATATATTCAGAAATATGATTATTAAATTGTAGTTTAATTTTACAATTTAGAGGAACTTTATTTAAGCGTCTACTAAACCATTGTTTCTTGGATATTCATGTACTCCCAGGATAACTTGGTACCTTCACTATTTTGCGCAATTTATTTGTATTGATATTCTTATTAGATATTCTTCTGTATAGCCTGATAATCAAGAATCAATATTTTTACAATCTTAATTTCTTAATTTTTTTTTAAGTTCATCAACTTTTTTTTCAATTTGATTCTATCTTTGAGCTTCATGTAATTATCTAATTTATTTTTCATAGTTTTTTAAAAATTTCTTAATTTTCTTTGTTTTATAGTCCTAAGAAAAAAATTTCAATTAAACAGAAACATCAGCATTGAGAGTTCAATAGATCAAACAATGCTGCTGTCATTCGAGAAGGGAGAAAAAAGAAGTAATAACATAAAAAATAAACGAACACTTCACAAAAGTGTGAGATCATAATACATGTCATAAATCATAATAAAGTTAAAAATTGAAATAAAATAATAATTGCTATAATAAATGTCAAATTCTGATAAATGTAATTACAAAAAAAAATGATCAGCAAAGATTTGGTCTGGAAAATGAAATGGCTCCAAGGAAGCAATTACATATGCCGACCACATTGATGATACCTTCATTAGGGCACCGCGGTAGTCATAACTAGAACGATTCCCTATAATCCTTCCAACATTTCACCTACAATATTTCAAACAGATTTATTTCTTCCCTTGACATTTATATTACCTAAAGTTTCAATTTTTCGATGTCAATCATCATCATGAAAAGGTTTACATGACTTAAGTGGGAAACAAAACCACAGTCACCTTCAAAAGAGTAGAAGATCGGCTTTAAAATAGGTTTCATTGTGTTGAACAGTACTGTACTCATGTACTACTGATTGAGTGCTTTGATCATACAAACCTAATATTCTGGGATGCATAAGTAAAAAGCGAGGTTTAACAAGGTTATAAGCCAAAAGTAGAAAGTTAATAAGTGGGAAATAGGGTAACAGAAGAAGATTTAATCAGCTAATAATAGAAACAATAGAAGGTGTTAAAAAATAATTAACTTTAAGTAAGAAAAAGGTTATAAGAAAATAAGAAAAGGTTATAAGAGAAAAGCATCTAGTAAATTAGGGAAAAGAACTTAGCAAAGAATATCACCAGTTGAACTGGTGATAATTTATATATATATTTTAAACAATCTTGCTATCTTAAATTAACAAGTTTTAAAAAATGCAAAAAAAATCTAAAATTTAGCAACAGAAACCAATTTAATAACAAATTTCATAATTTTCCATTTCATAAAACATTAGATCTAATTTGAAAACTTGCTCCCAATCTTAAACAGGTTTATCAAAAATTTCATTAAATACTTCCGAAAAAACTAGACGAAAGTGGTATTTTTTAAGATTTAGTACAATTGCTGTTATGAATCATATTAATAATTTATTAAATCTGCATCTTGACTGGTTTAAATACACAGTATCTAGGTAAATCAATAAACTAAGCTTATGTTTGCATATAAATAATGAAGACGATGATATAAATTGGTTAGAAGCTAAAAAGCTTATACAGTTACTGTTAAAGGAAAAAATGATACTGTTATGAATGGTTTCTTCAAAAGGTATACATCAGCAGGCATATGCAGTCATTCAATTGTTCCTGAGCATGTTTTTAACCTGTACTTATGGTTTGTTCTGCTTCCCCACCTCCTCAACCACAAACCACGTCTCCGTTTTCTCTGCAATCAACATGGTACACAGTCGAGAACCTTTAATTCGTTGAAAGATCGTGATTGAATTCTAATTTTTTTACAGTTGCTTATATGTAAATTTTTACAGCACGCGTTCATTATAAACTCTGGCATTTTTATACATATACTAATCTTAAAATTGGTTCGCAATTAGATGATAATCAGCCCACTGGTTGCATACCTGGTTTAAAAGGATCCAAATTCATATTTATAATTTAAAAAAATAGACTAAGAGATAAGACATAAGTATATGAAATACTTTATAGCCTCACACGCATATATATAAAGATGTCACATAAACACGTGAAATAACAATCAATGATTAAACCACAATATGAAATGGGAAAACAAGACAAAGATTTTTCAACCGTATCAAGCGGTCTTTGTCAGAGTCAAAAACCCAAGTGGGTATATATATATATATATAAAAGATTTCACATAAACACGTGAAATAACAATCAATGATCAAACAACAATAAGAAAATGGGAAAACAAGACTAAGATCTTTCAACCGTAAAAAGCGGTCTTCGTCAGAGTCAAAAACCCAACTAAAAACTCAGTTGGGTTTTTGACTCTGACGAAGACCGCTTGTTACGGTTGAAAGATCTTAGTCTTGTTTTCCCATTTTCTTATTGATTTGATTGATTTGATCATTATATATATATATATATATATATATTAGTATAGGTTGGCAGCAAATCTTCTTGGAGGCATAAATGAGTCCACCCTAGGTTTTTTCAATTACTTTATATTATAATTATTCAAGTGTTTTAAAGACTCAAGAAAATTAGAAAACAACTGGTGAAGAGCAATGAGAACATATCTTTTTTAAATGTATATATATATATATATATATATAATCAGATCTGTAACTCTTAGTACTGTAACATATAACAATGAAAATTCATCATTTGATTAACGGCTATTGCTTTCCTGATTTTACATGTTTATAAGGAAAATATGATCAGAATGTCCAAAATTGATTTTTTTTTTTGAGACCCCTGAACTATTATTTATTTAATAATAATCTAATAATTTTTAATCCACTAAAGAATGTAAAGTACTATTGGTGAGAATTGTTGAAAACTTGGAGCGAGGCAAGTTGAACAGATATCAAAAAAGGCATTTAACGTTATGCAAAATTAGTCATTAATTTTGGTAAAACAGACCCATAGTCTGTACTATGGGTAAAATACTGAAATGAACTAGTTATTTTTTGTGCCTTGGATTTTATTGAATTGTTGAGTGAAATAGAGCGCAACAAATTATTGGAGGAGTGGAAAGGTAATTTCTGTGTAATATTAGTGACCTCAAACCGAGTTTCTTAGTTTTTGATAAAAAAAATGATCATTTCTGGACCATAAATTAACAAAGAAATCAATAGTGGAGTAAAAAATCTGGGGTGGCTTACACTTAACTTTACTCTTAGTAAATATAATATCAAACTTCTTGGGTATATAATATATATATGTGATATATAATATATAATACATAATATAATATATAATTTAGGGGTAATATAAATGTCTAAATGGGAGAGTTTTAGTGGTCTTTCAGTCTTAGAGATAGTGCAGATAGTAATTGATCCACTTCTCAATACGTATGCTTATTTTTGTATATCACACCACTGATGCATACAATATCATTAGTATAACAACAGCAGTAATAACATTTTGAAAAGCTAGAGCATATATTTCGTGATGCGAAATAATCTGTTACAGGAGAATATTGTATTTGTTCTAGTAGCCAGTGAATCTGTTACATAGTTTATCTGACCTTCAACATTAACGATTTAAGAAAAATATTTTTAAACTTTAAAATATCCCAAGTTTGTCTGAAATATGTCAGAAACATGTAAAAAAAATGTCTCTCTTTTGGTTAATATAATTTTGAAAAAAAAATATTCCAACTCATCATTCACATTAAGTTATATTTTTTAGGCATAGTTTAATTGTGATACGTCAAACAGTATGGCTTGTATCGCTCTCAGAATTTTTCAGATTGAATTATACTTCCAAATGTTTACATTTTATTGCAAAAAAATATTTCCTGTAGTTATAAAAATCTGTGGATATTTTTCATTTACTGCTTCTGTCGCCTCAAAGATAATGCCAACATTTCAAGTCTTCTAGAATTAGTAGTTTACGAAAAAAATGTCGAAAAACAGGTTTTTTGCAAAAAAAAAGTAACTTTCCTCTCATCTATAATTGCTCCCAAACAATAGGGCTCATCTACTCTATGAGGCCCATTTTTGTGTAAAATATCAATTAGATTCATTTGATTCTGGACCGTAGCGTGGTCAGAAACTTTGGATCATACTCACGCACCAATTCACTCACCCACCCACCCACACACACACACACACACACAGAATATGTATGTGTGTGTGAGAGAGAGAGAGAGACATACAGACACACACGCACACACAGACTCATAGAAAAAACTTGTAAAAATTGGAATGATTTAAGTTCCAGCCATCAATGGAGAAGGTAAATTTGATTCAACCCATGTATAAACCTTACAATTAGATAATAAAAGAATAACTGGTCTTAATAATCCTTGTTGAAGAGAATTGAAAAGAAATACTGTAAAGAAACAATAAAAACCGACATTGATTTAGTTCTGGCTGTGGTTTGAAATCTGGCTAATGAGGGAGGTATGGAAGAGTTTGACAAGATCGGGCGACGACCAGCTGGCACACGCCTTCTTGACTCTTCTTAATTGTAAATTAATTTGTAGGGGCAGGACAGAGGGTCTCCTACACAGCCACCTGTACCCTAAGCATACTAAATTTGTCATGTACTACTTATATTACTCCATGTATCACAAAATCACAAAATTCATTTCATATCACATGCGGCAAGTTTACAATTCGTCGAAAACTCAGAAATATCAACTATTTCAAGAATAAGACTTCTGTCACAATCACAATACTACCTTACATATATTAAAAATAATGCTACTAGGGTAGCATTACCGTATCTATACTAGTAATCCAGTATGTTGATTACGTTACTGTCAGATCCACTCGTTAAAGAGTTTGAATTAATATAATTTGACTAAATGAGATTACATAAGGGTTTTGAAAGATAAAACTAACTCTATTCAAAAAATTTCAAACGTACTTTATGACTACAAACTTTTATAACACTATGAAATATTTAAAGAGAATATTATTGCAGACATATTAAATGATTTGACTGATACTAAACTTTACTTTTCTGCTATAATGTTTGTATAATAATAACAATTGACTGGCCTATATTGTTTCAATCAATTGAATATACATTACATTAATTTAAATATCTTGAACCAGTTATATACCTTAGTTGGTGATCATAGATCATTATTTGTTAAATATTTACTTATTTGAAAACATTAAATAAATGAGTAATTATATTTGGGGAAATTGTTTAGGAAGAATGTAATCTATTAAACAGAATAATTCCAAACAAATGCACACACATTAACGTGTAGAAGTGTCCACCTGGTATTCTGGCAAAGACACCAATGTATATATATACTATATAAAGATTTCACATAAACATGTGAAATAACAATCAATGATCAAACCACAATATGAAATGGGAAAACAAGACTAAGATCTTTCAACCGTAACTACCGGTGTTCGTCAGAGTCACAAAACCCAACTATCATTTCTGACGCTTTCCATGGTATGATGGATTTGTCCACAAAATGCTATAATCAATCTATATGTTTGATTAAAACAATGAACAAAACTTAATATCACATATAAATTATTGTGTGTTTATGAATCATATTAACTTTGGGTAGTACTGAAGTGTGAGGAATAGGCTCTTTCGTATTATGTTGTTCACAAATATCCAGTTTTTTCACTATTCTAGTCTAGTAGTCCATACCTATTATTTTTAAAAGTCTCAATCTCCCAGTATACAAATATTAAATTATACTGAAAAGCTTGCTTTAAACTCGATTGGAATATGCAAAACTAGCTAATTGTTAATATATTTTTTCTCAATATACATTTACAGAAACCTTATAACAGAGAAGCATGCAGGAGAAAGATAACACTTGCTCAGAGTAAATTGGATTTTTATGATTTTTGACAAAAAAAAAGAAAAGCGATTTTAAAAAATCACTAGCATGCCATAAAATTTCCAGCATAATAATTTTATAAAAGACCAATAATGTAAAACATAATTGAAAATTGAAAACATTTTTTAAAAAATAAATGAAATTATCCTGCATCGTAAATTAAAAATTATCTTAAAACAACATTTTTTCTTCATGTTTTTGACATATTTCAGAAAAAGATGGAATATTTTCAAGCTTTAAAATATTTGTCCTAAATATTCAATTCAGGGGGGAGGGGCCACTATATAAGAGATTCACTGGCTATTCGAACAAGTTAACATATTTTATTACTTTCAATATATCTTTGGAGAATACTTTTCCGTATTGTAGCCAGTGGATGGAAATAACCGAAATATGGTACATTCAAAATGTATACTCGTGTTTTCGTGGAACCATTAAGCATGAGTAGGTTTTAATTAGGTAGGCACATTTGGGAGTAGTGGCAAGAGGTGGTCACGCAAACCTTTATCACGGAATATCCAGATCCAACCAGGGATTAATTATAATGTGACTTGGCCGGAAGAGATTGCTGCTCTGATTAAGTAAACAAGGTTGCTTTTTACATCTAAAAACAGACCTTGCCTAATGATTGAACATTACCCAGGGGATAATGAGCAAAGTAAGCATTTCATCACGAATGGCAGGACAAACTACAAATAATATTTCCCTGGACAGCACACTGTATAAAGACATTCGTGGTTTGGAGAGGTAGTTAAACTGTGAATTAGTGTAAACACCTTGTTAATGACAAAAGTTATGTTCTCCTTTAGTGTTATTCAAATAAGAACCTTCAATTTAAAAACAAGTTGGTTTTCAGTGGAACAAATGTAAAACAATACATAACTTTTGCATCAAACTCAAATTTACAATAAATTTACTTTAAAAAAGTATAACTTAAAAATTTTTGAATGTTATATAGTTTTTGAAGAATACTAATTCTGACTGTGAACTAATTTTCTTAGATTAATCTCTCTCACACAGACACCCAAGACAGATTCTAATTTACTGAGTTTTAAACAGCTCTATTACTAAATTTAACAGAAATAAGACATACTACTCGTTGGATTCGTAAGCTTGAAAAGAAAGCATGCGGACTTTATTCCTATAATAAAGTACTATCATTACTGAAATTGAATGATTACAATTTATAACCATTTTATAATTTTTTTTGCATTGAATCTCTTCTATGACTATCATGCATACATCTATCTGTTATAAATTATTGAAAAAGATTCAATCTATCGATATTTTTCCTCTTTCTATAATAATGAGAGGTAAAAAGAGGAGCTATTACTTTTTTTATTGAAAAATAATATAATGGAATGCCCATACCTTAAGAACTTTGTTCTACCCTGTATGATCAACTTTTAAGCTTAATAACCTGGTGAGTGGGACACCTGCTAATGAGGCGTAAAGAAGTTTGAAAAAGGTTTAACAGAAGATAAAGTAGATATAATTTACAAAAATAATTGATAAGGCTAGCGCAATTATAATAATGTTATATCTTGAACATGGTGTATCCTAAAGGCTATGTTGTCACATGCTGACGTAGGGTAATGTAAGTCTTAGATTAGTAAGCTGTAGTGATATCATATTAGTCACACCATTACCACGTGGACATACTACTTAACTGTTGCTAATAAAATCCCAATAATGTGCAAATCAATTAGGAAATTGCACATTAACTAGTCTGAAAACCATCGATATTACAAAAGTGAACTCAAGCGTGTTCTCGTTGGTTAGTGTTGGTCCCGTGGTAGCTGTTGTTTTGATCCCAAGGATGGGTAGGTACTGCTCAAGTACTGAGGTTCAACCATTGCTGTATGATTTGTTCCTATTATTCGGGAGGCAGTTGTTACAAAATAATACGGTCTAGAAAAAGACCTTTATTTCAACCAGTACATAAGGAGAGCTTTGAGGGAATATTTCTATTGTTAAAAGAAATGAACAAGGTATCTACAATCCAAAACAAGTCTTTTTTTAACATATGAAGTGATTAATTTAATGAGTGTCTAACTTTATATACTTAACTTTAGTTAAGTATACTTTAGTTAAAGTTAGTATACTTAACTTATATACTAACTTTATATTATACTTAATAGTATAAGCGTTAAAAAAATAATAATATATATTAATAAATAATGTATGAATAATATATCTTGAACACTTATAACATCTATAAAATTGTTCATTACTTATTATAATAGTTCTTATTTTTTCTTTTTGACTTCTGTCAAGTAATTCATGTCAAATGAAAGATCTTTGATTGAAAACCTACTTTATGATTTGATTTCATTCACCGACATTATATAACTTCAATATAACTGTACCATTCAATATCTTAAAGCGTATTCTTGTAATGCCGATATTTCAAAAAATACATTCGATAAAATGTTCAAAAGGGCTAGAACGATTAAAGACTGAAAGATACAAAGTGATCACTTGTTTGTGCACCCGCACATGAAATACAGAAAAACTCAAAAAATCTGGACTGACCCACAGTTAACCAAACTATAAGTAAATATAATAACAAACTCGTCAACAACTAATTGGATTTGTTTTCATTTTATTTTCCCTATAGTGTAGACGTAAGACATAAGATTATAAATATAATGAAAATCATATTCCATCAGTTTAATGATGTAATTAATTCTAATGTGATTATATGTATTTACATGATTAGTAACAACAACTTGAAATCACTGATTTAGGAGGATGTGACAAGTTATTATTATTAAACTGTGACAACGAGTATCATCAAATTTGTGCGCACTGCTGCTATATTTTTGCTATAGTGCTTCATTAAATGTTCATTTTTTTTAATAAATTTCATAATTGTTCTAGAAGTATCTCTTACTTTGGTTGGTTTAAGGTACTATTTAAAAAAAATCTTTAATCTCATAAAGGCAATTGCCTTACATTCACATAAAATTTTATCAAACTGTTATGCATAAACCTGGAAGATATACAACTCACAAATGTATCCCACACTTCAAATGCTTATCTTATGGGCTCCAATTCAAATCAACTCTATTTCTCCTCCTAGCACTAGCATTATTAAAACGCAACACTATTAACATAGGTAGAAATCTTCTGCAGCTCATAATTTGGTTGAATATTGGCTGGCCACCTTCTTGATTCAATAACTGTGCGACATTGTATGTTAAGATTTATGTAACTAATCAGAACAACTATTTCAATAAATTTCTTTATTTCTGATTGATCAATTTTCCTCCAGTCATTTTTGTAAACAACATTAGCTTCCACAATGGTCTATTTACGAATTACTTCGAGAAGGTTTTTGCACGTATAGATCGTAAAACAGGATTGGACGTTATTACAAGACTATTGAGCAAAACTGGATGGTACATATCATTGACAAACAATATTGTTAGATGGAGTTATTCCTGTTGCTTGACTACTAGTCCCTTCGGTTATACTACTTTCTGTCTAGTTTCTCAAATATATGCTTCATTTATTATAGCAAGGCTTGTGAATGTTCCTTCTGGAGCATTTTCATTATCTGATGATACAGAAACTAAACGGTTCAACAAGCGATCATTTTCAATATCATCTTCAGAACAATTATAGTCACCACTATAATTCTTCTTCCCATTCTTCATATCCACTTAATTTCTGCTCAACTTCTAATATATATACGTTACTCAAGCTCTAGGGGTTTAGGCATTATGAGAAACACGACTATATTTACAAAAGCTGATAGCAACTGAAAGCAGTTATAGATTGCACACTCTTAAGTCTCCTGAGCAAATGGTGCAATATTTGCAAGAATTGCATTATCATATAAAAATGCTATACTTGATAAAACCTAGCAGATTGAAGATAATGCAATACGTCTCAAATATACAAAGTATTTTTTGATGCTAAATTAAAAGTCCAATAAGTTATTAAGGATCCTACTTACCTTAGGATCCTTAATGCACTAAAGACCGATAAGGTAATTAGTGCATAAAGTTACATTTTCTTTCTTTGGTAGAATATGAAGAAGAAATTTTCCAATTGATAAAGAAAGAGAGTTAAGAAAAAGCAGTTTCTGAAGAAACTACGGTAAAGAAAATTTCATAAAAATTAAATGAGTCCATTGGACCCATTGCTAGACGGAAGGCTTAAACGAGGACAATCCGTTTGTGACATTACTCAGCGTAACTGTTGCAGACTTTTCCAGCTTATCTGCTCAACTAAAATGACTCTATTCAACTATTTAATGCATCAAGTAGGTCATCCAGAAATAATCTCCACAATAGTGTTAACGGGACACTTCCCAGCGGAAAGCCTTTTGTACTTGTAGTTCCATATGTGGCAGATCCAACAATTACATTAATTTTCTTAGATTTGATTGTTTTAATTCATTATACAGTTTTAGGAGTAATACATCTATGTATTAGTGCTAACTTAATGAATTTATGAGCATATTATCAAAAGTTCAGTAAAATTATTATCCAATTGTAATAAAGGACGAAAGCGCACCTTTCTCAGATATTGTTCAAAGGTAATTGGGTTCTTAAACACACCAAGAACTACATATCTGATTACGTTTTGTTCAAGGGAGCAGCATGCAGTTTGATTACACCACTTTGTTAGTCAACCATCTATCATGCCTTGTAAAACATTGAGAACATATACTTAATTAGTGTTGATTTTATATAAACCGATATATCTTATTAGGTCATAAAAAGATTTCAAATTTTTATTTTACTGTAAACAAAGTATAGCGATCATGGAAAAATTTCATTTCGTTATTTAGACAAATTTCCATATTTTGAGGTCCCAGTAGTCCTTATTTAACGTTTTTTTTTATGTTTTCTGATTGTGTATGGGTAGATCATGAATGGGCGGGTGGTTCGGTGGGTGGGTCTATATCCAAAAGTTTCTGGGCAATTAGTAGTCCAGACATTTTGATATATAGAATCTGGGCCATATATGAAAAGTGCCAAATAAATAATATCAAATAATAAAGCCCATTTTACACAACAATGTAATGTAATATTGTATGATGGAAAGGTATTTTTTTTTTGTAAATATAACTACAGAAACAGAAAAGTCAGCTTAGAATAGTGCAGCACCAGCTCTACTTGTTGGATTTGTTTACACTTGTCTAAGTGTAATGTGTTTACATTGACTAAGAAAGCTTTTACTTTACTATAAGTACAGGGTAGTCTAGGAAACGGAATCCAGATGCGAATATTAAATTAACCTTAAATGGTGAAACAATAGAAATGGTAAGAGAATTAAAATATTTAGGCATAATGATTGACAGTAAATTTAAATGGAAAAGTCACATAGAATACGTTAAAAATAAATGTATGCAACTTATACATATGATAGCTAGAGTAAGTAAAATAAAATGGGGAATAGGTTCCAAATCACTGAGAAGCATCTATGAGAGAGATATCTTACCAATTCTAACATATGCTTCACCTGTTTGGAACAAAGGCCTAGAAAAACAAAAAAATCGGGTAAAACTATGTCAAGTTCAAAGAAGTATAGCTCTTAGAATCACTAGATCGTATAGAACAGTGTCATATCGTACAGAAGCAGTATGTGTACTAGCTGGAATCACCCAAATTAATTTCAAAATTCAAGAAATAGTCAACCTGCATCGTCTAATTAAATCAAAATCAGATATCTTAGATTTATCTTTTGAACAATTAGCTGGCCCAATCAAATTAACAGATCAACCTCACTCTGCAAAATTTGGGGAGAACAATAATATTTCGAAAGGTCAAAGCACACATAGGAATCATAGGGAACAAGTTAGCGGATGCTGGAGCTAAGGATCGAGCCCAGGACAGCAGCTTGGACTTTATTTACGAAAAATATCCCACGTCCTACACAAAAGAAAGGCTCGCTAGTGAAACAGTGGCACGATGGCAAACAAATTGGGAGGAATCCACTAAAGGCCTTCTAACAAAGGAATATTTTCCTATTGTAAAACAAAGATTATCCATGAAACATTTTCAAATAAATTATAAAATATCCCAATACATGACAGGACATGGGCTATTTAAAGAATACCTGAGCAGGTTGAAAATAGCTCCTAGTCCATCATGTGCATGTAACACGGAGACACCTCAATCTCCTACACCCTTGGTGTATGAGTGTTGTTTGAGGGAACCACAAAGACTGGCTCTCATACGGAATGTCTTGGTTTGTGGAGAGGAGTAGCCCGTTAGGCCTTCCTCATTAATTAAAGAATACTATTAGAAAGAATTTGTAAAATTTGTATGAAGTATAGACATTTAAGGAAAAAAATATATATATTGTTGAATTACGAATCAATGTAAAATGAGTTAAAATCAGTATTTTGTAGGTGTAAATGTAAGAAGTATTGTGTACAATTTGACGTTGATGCATGTAATACACAGTGGAACGTGCTGGAATAAAATAAAAAAAAAAAAGTCATCCTGAAAAAATACACTCTCGAGATTTTGACGGAATTACATGTTTTGAGCACCACAAAGTCGTTTTATGAAATTTTTTTGATGATGTCTGTTTGTTTGTGTGTGTGTGTGTGTGGGTGGGTGCATTGGTAGCTGCCTGGGTAGGTACATGGGTGGGTGTATATCCAAAAGCTTGAGTACAGTCTACAGTTCAGAAACTTTGATGGATCAAATTGAATTTTTACACAAAAATGGGCATTATAGTTCAGATAGAACCCTATTGTTTTAGAACAATTATGCATAATGTGAAATCACTTTTTTTGCCAAAATGTATTTTTAGACAACAATTTATTCTTTTAAACTACTAATTCTAGAGTCTTGAAATTTTTGCATTATTTTAAAGCTACAAAGGGAAATAACTTAAAAAATCCTCAGATGTTTGAAACAACAGAAAATTGCACTTCAAAATTCATGAAATAAAATAATTTTTTTTGTCTATAATGAACAAGATATATGTGTCATATACCAAGCGTAGGATGCATGTTTATAAGTAGAATGGGCGTGTAAAATGGTCAATCCTTAAGATTCTCGAATATTATTAATAATTCCGTGACTTATATTGTGTGAACGAGTGAACGTTTGTCCTACAGTAAGTACAATAGGTCAGAAGCCATTAGGCTATTTAAAGCTGTTGACTGCGAGGAGTTTTCTGATGAAGATTATGTGTTGTATAGTTATTTCAATTTAAAGTCTTAAGAAATGTTGAGTCAAAAAATTGATATTCCAACAGTTGACTGGCGCCTGGGATGAAGGCTGAGAGGTATTTTTTGTATTTGTTGCCAGTAGCTGAAAGAATATCTAGGAGATTGTAAGTCGGGTGAAGGGGAGGGGTTTTGGGGTCGGAAGTGGAGGTGTGGAGCTTGGAGCGGATCAGCAGGTAGGCCAGGTATAGAGTGGAAGACGGAACCGTTTTGTCAGTGACAACGCTGCCAGGGTCCACCTAGTAATTTAAGCGAGCACCGGCTTCCAACCCACCACCATATTACAGACTAGCCTCGTTCAATATTTGTCAGCGTCAGTAGAAATTAACAAAACTCGCCTCACCCCCCTCTATCTCCCTTATTAACCTTCATCTCTCAAGCTGCTGCGCGAGGCAAAAAAAAAAAATACAAAATCCATCTCTTTCCATCACAGCCCTCCACCAAACGCTGTTGAATTCTACTTTCGCAGAACTCCTCAATTTGATCTTACTGTCTATCACCGTTGGCGCCGCAGTGCAATTTCATAATGACGCCTGAAATTGGTTATTATGTCCATAAACGGTCATAAGGACTTTTTTAACAAGGTCAAAACTTTCTAGTACTCATATTTCCCTCTATAATTGTTGTGAATATTGTGTAATCCGAATGTAATAAACATATTGTCTGATAGCCATTGGATTTAAAAAGAAATGCTAAGTCAGTAGACCACCACTGCCTTGCTTCTTTCTTCCTTTCCATCACCTGGCATAGATATTAATGTGGGCTGAAAACAAGGCTTACTGACAGTAAGTTTCTAAGTTTTAATTGAACTTCCAAATAAAATTTTATTAGATAATTTTTTATCTATTATATGATTTACTTTATTCATATATCAAATAACATTTTTCATATTTAATATTTATTTCTTGATACTCATAAGTTTCACTTGAAAAGAAATCGGCTAAAAAATTTAAAACTTGCAATAGAATTACTAGAATTTTGTAATGATTGTTACAGTAACTCTTAAAAATGGATAGTTTTCTTAGTGTAAAAGAGGTTGAACTATTGAATTCTTACCTCCTGCAAATCATAGAAATTGAAGTTCGTTACATAATACAACAATGTAGGAACAATTTGTTTAACTGTGAAATCAAGCCACAGAATTTGTTTTGTTGAAGTATTTTCTTATATCTCTGGTTTTTGCCAAAATATTTTGTACACTCGACAATATAATCATATAAAATTTAATATTGATATTAACTTTGGAATAGAAAAGAAGGAATCAAAATTTATTAATAATTGGTCGGTTTTTTGAGTTTATTGTTTCAGTGGAACGTTCTTGTTTATACTGACAACTACTTTGCCATAATTTCTGCTCTGAGTTTGAGTAGCTGCAAGCAAAACATTCGAGAGGTCACCGTGGAAAAAAAATATCTAACTTTCAACCATTCAGCCAGAAACATCAACAGTACCCTGAGTGCAATGAAGATGTTTCAGTAGATGCCAATACACTTTTACTATTAATATGATTAATTGAAAGAGGGACTGTGCAACGCCAGGTATACTGATAGTACAACAGTAGTTTCTAAGTGTACGGAGGGAGTGGGTACTTTTCAAGATTTTGATAGTCTATTTTGAGAAAAACGTAAATCTAAAATGATCAAGAATGGTTTTTTTTTTGTGTAATAAGACATACATATATTTGTGCAACTCTTTTAGAATATATACAGTATTAAATATGTAGTCATACATGTCTGACACTTGTTTCTTAATTTTTCTTCCTCTCTTTCTAAATAACCCTCTTGTTTCACAAATAATATTTGTCAATAATAGTGAAAATTTATCATGAGTTCACCTGTCATTATCAGAACTTGAAAATTTTCCCTTTCGATTTTCTATGCATATATGTATTCCACATCACATCGTAAGGTTGTTACAAGGATGAAGTTGATTGTTTATAAGGAAATTGAAATAAATAATTATTGATGTTCTGATGGTGACTAGTGAATAATTAAAGTATGCCTACTACTGAAACATATTATAAAGTAAAGGTCCAAAAACGAGAATCTTATTTAAAATAATTTAGGAGTTTATTTGGAATCAAATGTCAAGTAAGTACGATTATATTTTAAGTAAATTAGACAAGCGCACACACACACGCGCTCGCTCGCAATATATATATATATCAAATAATGGGGAAAAAGCTATACGTGTAAATGTATGGTTGATAGGTGTTTGGGCCAGTTGAGTAATGAGCCGGTGAGAGTCGTGTTCCCTATGAGGGAGAGGAGCAGTGAATCATGCCGAGACAAAAACTCTCCCCCAGATGAAGCTTAGTGCGCGACGGCCGACACACAATCAAGTTTTAATCCAGAAACCTCCATTAGGAGGTGAGGAGGACGAGTAGTGGTAAGAAGTAGGAGGCTTTTTCACCAGCATCTTCATCAGCCTGGCTCCCTCTTGGCCTGTTCCACATCACCCGCCCTTAACTAAAGCCCTTACCGCATCTACATCCCTCAACACCATTCGCCGCAGATGTCGCTAACACTCTTCCTCACCAACATACCACTCTATCTTTCAATTCAATCGTTTAATATATTCAATCAGCTTAATTTTAATTTATAAAATACGAAATGATTTACAACTGACGTACGCAAAACAAGAAAACTAAACCCCTTAAGTAGTCTATTATAAGACTTAAAAGGTCTTAAGACTAAATAAAGATCTTGAGGGGTCTTATAATCAAGAATTTAGATTATATTTCTAAATTTTTATATTTTTCAGTTACGAAATAACTCTACTTTTTCATAAATAGCTCTTCAACTTATTTATTTTATTCTCAGTTTTTAAATTAGTTCTTGAAAGTAAATGTTTTTTCTAAAGTAAAGTCGCAATCAAATTATGGTTGATTTGGTGATTTCATTTACTTTTCGACAGTTCCATGTTTAAGTCTTCGCAGAGACTGTTGGAATCACTCTATATGCATTAAAGTTGTTATGGACCCATTCAATTGCATTTTAAATGAAAATATATAATTGTTTATATGAATTCTTTTAACAATTAGCCATATATTGATAATTCATCCTGTTAATTTAAATACCACGAAGAGCCAATTAGGATACTAAGGAATTTTAAAACAGACGCTAGATTAAGTGTCAATACTTGATCAATGAGTTCTCAGAAGAATTTTTAGAGTAGATTTGGTAAAAACTTACCTATTTTTGTGTGCACCTCTTTTTAACTTCAAGGAGCTGCAAAACTTGGTGAATAGAGACTGATAGACTAATGGACAAATATTATTAGGGAAATTATACTGAAATATTACATTACTTACTACTTAAACCCATAGCATTGGTAACTTTTATGGGTTAATATACAAAACAGTAAAATCATGATCAAAGAGAAGCATTTAAATTCCGATTATTAAGATTAATCTTAATTTCTGTCCCAATGAGAGATTAATGGTTTTGTATCGAAGAAAAAGGTTCATTTAATTATCCGGTAAGTTTAATCTAGCTTAGAGATAAACTATATTTGACTATCCTGACTTAAGTCCAGCTAATACAATTACGTAAAGATAAAATAATTAGCTTTACATCTCAAATGAACATCTTTTTCTTATTTACTATTATCTTTTAGCAAGTTCACAATTTTTTTTTGATAAATTATGGTTTAAATGAGTTATTTGTTGTAACTATTATTATTATTATTAGTCATTAGAGTAATTTAAGGGAGCTTTTCTATAATGAGAAGTTTTTTTCAGATGATCTTAATAAATAATTGCCTTAGAATGTTTAGTATTCAATAATATTATCGTATTTCTAAGTGTCTTACGTGTCAACGTAAACAAGACACCTAGAGAAGTGGACCCATACAAAAACAGGACATCAAATGTACAAAGATTGCAAGTAACAATAGTGTTAAAAAGAGAAATCAAAAACACAAAACAGAATACTATTAAAATAAAATTTAAATGGAATATGGTAAGTAAAAAACAGAGAAATGAAATTTCCGATGGTGCTATTATGACATTATATGAATTATCACAGGTGAATATAGTGATATTTACCATCTCTGTTAAAGGATAAATATCTGTCTGTACCGCCCGGACGGGTTCCAAGCTGGGCGTTCGCCCGTTCAAAGAAACACCACAACGGGTAAGTCATATAATCTGTAACACTGTTATTACATCAAAAAGGAGACTGTTTATTTTTTGGATCAATTTAGAATGGAAGGGTTCATATTAAAAGAAGAAAAAATTTGAGAACATTCGCATCGGCACAGACGTTTTTTTGATAGGAAAATATGAAAGAGCGGTGTTTTAAGAAGGATCATGAATTGCTTGGATACCATGTCGCTAAACCCCTGAACTCTTCTAGAATAGTATTTCTCATAGAGAGTTGATAGTCAGGTTATAATTAGTTACTCAGACTGGTTGTTCAAAAGACGAGTTACTCCTCACATAAACATTCGAGATTATTCGAGCGCTGCATGCAAATCGATTGAATACTCAGTACTGTAAACGTTACACTAATGAACTGACTTCTTTTACGTATTAAATTATTTGTTAAAACAGGATGTTATGTATAGTGCCAGTAATCCCATTCTTATAGGTTTTTTTTTCGGATTATACTCTAATTTTGTTTCAGTCACATTCCTCTTTAAAGTTTTTAAAATAAATTTTAACAAAATTAATATTACTTCACAGTAAATAACGTTTAGTGTAATAAAAGAACACTTTTAGTTTTTAATGGTTTTAAATAAGATGCTCTGTATCTATATTAATTACTTTTAAGATGTTTCTAGAAGTGTGTAGTTAGTAATATCAAGAATTCTATAATCCTTTTGCAAGTCACACCAGATAATAAAAATCGGAATAAAATTTCCATGACCCAAAACTCCTGGTTTGAAAACATACTGTGGTTTTTGAACATTATGATAAAAACACTTCTTTACATTATATCAAAACAATAATAATTTATTTCCACTTTTTTGCCTGTTTTACAGGATTCATATTCTGTATAGTTCATAGATTTCCTACTATTACAAAGGGCAATAAAGGACTATAAAAGATTATGACAACTGACTTCTACATGCCACCATTTTTATATTTGTGTATGTTATATTCATTAACTGTGCAATCTGTTATAGTGTGGTATTTACTCATGTTAGAAAAAGCATTAAGTCTTGATACAAAAAAGTGGATTAAGTTTCCACACCTTTTTTGTGTCGAGACTTAATCCTTTTCCTAACAACGTATATTAATGTCATTAATATCACAGCTCTTGAAATAAGTAATTAATTAGAATGACATTCCTTTTCAAAATTAGTTTGTTAATCACTACATTTATAAAAATTAATTGTATTAAAATAATATAAAGGTAATTATAATACTCACTCTGACAATCGACTGAATCATCTGCAAGGTGGACAAAATTTAAGAACGTTGACCCTCAAAGAGAATGTTAAGCAGAACGATGTCAGTTACTCGTCAAAAAGTCCTACACTAAATGCAATGGAGTTAAGAAAAAGGAAGGACTCCTAATGTAAATTGTTCATTGTGTAGTATCACAAAAGGCTAATCTTTTGCTAAAGTTGTTCTCTCGTTTGACAGCCACTGCAACCAATTTATAGAAAAATAATTCATAATAAATCAGAATCAAAAATTATTTCTCTCTTATTTATAAAATATTTAGTACTAACGTTTTGGAGAAAATATGTTTTAATGATATCATATGATATATAGGTACAACAAAATACTTGAAACTATATAAGTAAACGGCAAGGATCAATATATGTTATGATTCTCTCCTGAATGAAGGGTGGTTAACGAGCGAAAATGTTCGAAATTTTAAGCAATTTAAATTTACTCCATTAACCTAATTATAATTTACAAGTAAAAAATCTGAAGTGGCCTATATTAAACTTTACTACATCTAAACATAATATCAAATTCGTTGGCAACCAATTGAGATTTTGTTTTATTTTATGGAGCTATCGTAATTATTTTATATCCTCTCCTCTGGTAATGTATTATTAAACTTACAGATAGCCAATTTTAATTATCTTTTTTGTTTTTTTTTTGTACTAAAACCATTTTGACAGTTATAACAATCAATATTGAGCTACCATTGGTCGTTTTTAAAATCAGCTTTGAATGTTGATTTCATTATTAAACTTCACAATTGTCCTTAAAGAATTATGTTGCACTTTTAATGATCATAGGTATAGTTTTCTAAAGAAGTTCCAGGTGATTGTCTGGTATTCAAATACAATGTGACCAAAGGTTTTCATCTCTTTCAAACAGGGTCTGCATTATTCGTATGATGTTAATTTCAGATTGTATACGTAATAATTAAAAAGATTTAATTGCTGTTTGATATTATACATATTTTTATAAATACTTCCTTTGAATTAATAGTACTTTCATAAAACATTACGGTCAGTTGGGCTGATTTTTTAAACCAGATTAGACACAGCTATAGTACATACCTTTTATCAGCTTCCTTTTTCACCATTTATCAATATATCCAACATTTTCCAGACGGTGCACACCCTCATTCCCTGTAGTACCTTGCTTCCACATCCCACATCAGAATTAACTTATTTTTATTGGTTTTATTATTAATTTTTAACTCATCGGGATACCCGACTAGAGTATCTTCCTTCAAATCAGGAAGCTTCCAGTCCAGGTGATCAGTTATGACACATTTCGATATACACACTATACTCTTATATTAACACTAGTTATTCTTTACGTCAGCATTGTGTTCAACCACACAAAAGTTTCTGGATTCATAAAACTTATTTATTTTGATTCAGTTTATAGCAAGGATGTGTTATCAACATTTTTTTTTTATAGTTAAGAAGTCTAGGGTGTTTTTTAAGCCTTAAAAATATTTCTACTTTGCTAACAATAATTTTTGGAACTGATTTTGTCGATTTTACTTTGTCTTTCTCCCTTATGATACTATAGATACTTATGTTAATATACATATAATTTGTTATTTTTATGCAATATTACTCATCTAATATTGTAAGCTCATAAAATAATTCGTAGTATGATAATATCAAATAATAAAAAATGTCTAAAAACTCATTTTAGCTAATAAAGTAGCTCTCTCTTCATTCAATAATGAGTAAAAATAATAAGGTACATCTACACTATATGATTCATTTTTGTTTAAAATATCAATTGGATCTGTGGATGATTCGATTATGAATCCAGTTTTTTCGAAAAGGCTAATAATAGCTTAATAATGAATAAAAAAGTG
Source organism: Hermatobates lingyangjiaoensis (assembly GCA_026182355.1). Lineage (NCBI taxonomy): Eukaryota > Metazoa > Arthropoda > Insecta > Hemiptera > Hermatobatidae > Hermatobates > Hermatobates lingyangjiaoensis. The sequence goes on along the minus strand of JAPFBL010001924.1, from coordinate 1,552,783 downwards.
TCGCAAAGTCTCTCGGAATCACTACCAAAACAAGTCACAGTTTTTCTTTCCTCTTGTTCTTGGTTACCAGCTGTCTGGCAGATAGACCAGCTGCCACAGATCTATGAAACGGTGTTATATGTAGCATACTCACGAACTTTTAGATGCACACCCACAAACACACAGGCATCATCAGAAAAAAACAAAAATATTAAAAAAAAAACTTTGGCGACCTCAAAAAAATGTAAATTCACCAAAATCACAATATTTAAAATATTCATGATTGTACCATACATTACCAATATTAAAGTGAAAATTACATAAGTATTTACATTACTTTGATTATAGCGTACTAAATTTTGAATTAAGCAATTAATTATTTAAATAAAATTTAAAATTATTCTAATATAAATAGAATGTAAAAAAATAAATGTATTATTATCTCGGTTAGACCATTCAAATTCTCTGGAATGACAACCAAAATAAATTGAAAATTTAAATACCACCAAAACTTTCGAATAATCATTCATAACGCATGAGATTATAATGCATATTACCTATGGTTTGATCTAATGATTTGAATAATTATATGATCTGATTAGTGTTTTTCATTATTATTAAGCCGCCGTTAATTATATGATATTTCCAAACTCTGATACTATAATTATATTTTTGTTATAATTGACTGTATAAGACAGCAACATTAAAATAAATTATTGCACTAAATTATATATGATTAGTTTAAAGTTGCGTGCAGACCACTCCATTCTCTTTTGTAATAGGTATCTAACACAATACATGCTATAGATATGGCATAAATGAGTTTTTTTTTGACAGGTTACTTCTTTACTCACAGTAAAATAACAGTCATTTTTTACCCAATTATAATAGTTGTCATTATAACACAAAATAAGTTCAAAGTTATTAAATATAATTATAATTTTGTAGGAATTGGAAGTTATTTCAGGGAATGCCAAAAATTAAAGCCTTTTATCATTGAATGTTTGTTTGAAAAATGACACTTTTTTTAATTGTTTTGACATCATTGTTATAGGTGTAAACCTGTAGAGCAGTGCTTCTCAAACGGTGCGCCCAGGCGTATTGGTGCACCCTTGAAGGTAGCCAGGTGCGCCCCCAAGATAATGGAAGATTGAGTTTATATAACAGATTTATATTTTAGTTTTTGCATATTTTAATTTATTTGAGAAAACACCAAGTATGTGGTTTTCAAGTCTGAGTCACGTCTCGGCCACTTCATATTTTGAACTGGAAGGTAAATTTCTTTAATCTTTAATCATCAATGGATAATACTTCCTCTTTTCCTTTACTCGGGGATTTAAATCATTTTTACTAGCCCTCTCTCCCTCCTTCACACTCTCTCTGTCTCTTTCTCTTTCTTAAAAAAAACTATACATTTTTATTTCCAATCATTTTCCTGTTATCAAATCTCAGGACTAAATTTTCTATATAAAAATCAGTGATTTGCCCCAAAGTTTTGGTTTGGTTTCATGGGTGCGCCCTGAAGTAAAAAAGTTTAAGAAACACTGCTGTAGATATATGGGTGAAAAAATGCTCAAATTGAGGCACATGTCTTTACCATATGTCTGATCTCGTGTAACCCATAATAAAGGCAACAGAATATCAGTAAAGTCGTATATGTCATAAGAAGATTACTTGTGACTTTTCAAATATTTTTTGTTATATAAATCGTTTGAATATCTTAAAGAAATATAGATACAGCATTCTATTAAATGTGTGCAAATAAATGGCACTAAACATAAAAAAGTTGTTAATCCGTTTATGTAAGTATGCCTTAATTATAATGAATAAGAAAATAAAATTGACAGTGAGTTCCAATTAGAAGGGTGAAGAAATAATGAAGCACAGAGCTGCTGAGTATTCATTGGTAACATATGAGATGCCGGGAGTCTGTCGCATGAATGATTGCATCCCATATCAGCTATTACTACCATGCAAGCTATATGGTTTCTTTTCAAAACTTAAGCATGAAATGGCAATCGGAGCTCAAAACAATATTTCAATCACCATTCAAAATAAAAAAAAAATAGTTATATGAATGATTGATTATCTTTTCGAGATAATAAGGTTCAGAGGAGATTGAACCAAAATTATATATATGAAGAAGGGAAAATTTTCCCTTAGGTTGGATGACATTGAAAATTTAATATCAGTAACGGGAATAGCAAAAATATGTGAGTCTAAAGAGGGGTGGAAGGCTGGTGAAAGCGGTCTAAATTAATCTTGCCAATATCGATGGGGATAAGATAAAATGGAGAGAGGGTGGAATTTATTAAAATGCAGCAGTGAGTGGGGGAAGTTAGCTCTCTTAGAGGGAATGTAAAGTAGTGGGCTGGGTAATGTATGCAGCCCGTGTCAGTTTATGCGAGACTGCTCGCCGACTTGGCTGCTCGTGGATCAAAGTATCAATACTCGTGGCCCTTGAATTATACAAGCATCAGATTCAAACGGCTCCAACCACTGCACCCCACCTTCAACCCATATCGCTTCTTGCATTCATCCCCTTCTCACAACAATACAAAGTTTAAACCATTAAATATACCATTGAGCCAGTTGTTTTTGATTTTTATTAAAAAAGAAAGCTAATAATTCTTCTTCTATTATTACAAAGTGAGTATATTCATTCCTCCAGTAATTAGTACTATTCTACCTTTACATTATGTTAAACAATCTATTGGATTTTCCCGACCACTGTCATTCAGGGAAGACTAAATTTAGTTTTAAAACTGTCCTAAACGAAAAAAAAAATTAACTGTAGTATTCATATATTTTTTTTTGTTATATCACTTGTTAAATAACCATAAACAGGGATGGAAGACTTTTACTGAATCAGGTCGTTTTTTTAATCACACTTTAAAACTTTCTCAATATAAGAGGAAAGATATTTTAACAAGTGAGCAATAATAATAATGCTGTTAATTTCATCATTAAAGAATTCAGGGAATAAACTCTTTGTGCAACTAAAAATATATATCTGAAAACAGATATTTTAGCATATCTGAGATAAACAATAAATATTGACATACGCAAATTGGATTGTTAACACTAATGAATCTAATTTTGATAAATGAATCTTTGTTAATAGATTGGTGACAAAACTATAATATATAGTCAATCAACCGGAACCATTTAACATTATTAGATAAAATTTAACTAAATATTTAGTTTCAAAAATGTAATACATGATTCACTCAGGTTGAAGAATACCAATTATTCATAGTAAGAACAAGCTTCTTTTGTGAAAGTAATTTGAAAAGGCAAAATGACAACTAACACAAATAATTTAATTAAATGTATTATAATGGTTGTAGGTAGAGAAGGTAGTAATTAACTAATTCTTCTACAGTAAACACAAATGCTCATGTAATAGGTATTACATGAAAACTAAACAATCTATATTCTTCCTTAATATACACGCCTTTTCATTTACTAATTAGATCTGTGTAATTTTAATAGAGAGTTTATATTATTATTTTTTACTTTGGTTTACACATTGATATGTATACATATATATTTAAAGTTTCAACTAGAAAACACAAAAAAGAGACTGACAGTCATAATTCTTGATCATTTGGGCTATCATGCCGTCTTCAGGGGAGGAGAAAAAGAAAGAGAAGAATAAACACAGGAGTAGGAGGCGTGAAAGCGTCCACCGACCGATACAGTCATATATACTAAGTATATATATATATATATATATATATAATTATTATTCAGTTAGCTTCAGCTACTCAAAGGGACTACTTCTGCCCGATGACGACGACTGTCGAAATATCGTTGTAGGTCTCTTGTGTGTGTCTTTATTTGTTTTTCTATTTCCTGTGTGAACTATATATATATATATATTAGTATAAGATGGCAGCAAATATTCTTGGAGGCATATTTTGTTGATGTGACTACAGCTTCAGCAATCGCAACTTTAAAACTAAGCTGTTCCAGTCTCCTCACAGTCTCTTGAAAGGTAGGCGGTAATTCCCAAATAAGTTGTCCAAAGGACATTGAGACACTTTTTTAAACAACAGTTTATCAAACAGACTAAATTTATCAAAACTGACAAACTAACATCACAGGGGCAAACATTTTAACAAAACTAACTAAACAAAACTGACAAGCTAATATAACAAGCTTTTGATCATCAAAGATCATGATTAGGTTGATATAGATCAAGAACAACGATAATCTAGTCATGCACAACAAGGTATATGCCAAAATAACATAATCTTGGCCTTTTACCATTTTTTTCCCTTAAATTAATTTACCTGGTAGCATTCAAGATACAACTGATACTTCTACTTGTCCCTTATATCGAAAAACAAAACAAAATTCCTTGGCTCAACAGAACACATACTATACATGTAGTGTGTAATATCTATTTTCCAAAAATGTACAAAGGAAATTTAGTTTGTTGGTTTTCCAACCCCCACACTTATAAGGCTTTTACCTTTTAGTGATGTTCTAGAATCGGAAATTGTGGCTCATTTATCATTTATCACCAATTTTTAACAGTGGGTGAGCCACATTACCTGTTGATTCTTCATTGGAAGTCGTAAAGTTTGCCTAACTCAAGTGTATTTAGAGTAAGGATCATTAACGAGTACCTGACATCTTACAGACTCGGGGAATGACGGTTTAACGTCCTCTCCGAAGGACTATGTACTCAGATTTATTCACCTCCCACGTGAATAAATCGAGGGCCAGGAGGGTTTCGAACCCCGGACCCTCCAGTTTTGAGGCAAGTACGTTAACCACTGAGCTAACCTGGCCTCTAGTAGGAAATTAAGTGCTTTATGGGTAACATGAAAAATCTTTTTTGTTTTTTCATTTAATTGATCTAACGTTAGTTGTGATAATAAAACATTTTATAAATTAGTGGGGCATCAAATTATCTTAAGCATCCAATAATTAGAATAAAAGGTTTACTTCAGTAAATATTCTATTTGGCTGAGGGAAAATATAATACTCGTTTAACATGTTAAACAAGAATTAGTTTTTGATTACTGTAGCGTTGTTTTACTAATTCAAATCCAATCTAGAAGATATCATCAACCATAGATAAATTAGTTAGTCATTGTTTAGCTTTACCAGTTAGATTTGACACAAGATAGTAAAGTTTTTGTGCATTAGTTTATTAACGGTTATAAATTAGTTAACTTCGAATTTAATCTTTGAAATAATTCCGCTTGAATTAGTTACCTTAAAATGTAGGAATTTTAATTTGAGAAAATCTAGTGCTGGAGTAATTGTCATTAATATTTATTGAATCAGCAATAGAGATACCTCGATTAGTAGAAAAAAATAGTAATTATGATATATTAATAACATTACCGTTTTCAAATTCTCCTATATAAAATTGAAATTCCTCCCCATTACCATTTAATTGTAATTCGGCCTTCATCAAGCAGATGACATATATCAATAACTCTGGAAAACAACAGCATCGGCTATGGACTAACTATTCATTTTAGAATTATTTGTAAGGTATGTAATTATAATAACTGATTCCTTTGCAAGACTTCTTTCTTATTTTAAAAAAAATTTTTACGTTGTTTTTCCATGTTGTAAAACAAACAATAATTAATGAAACGACTTGTCAGTTAGGCTTGATTATATTATAGCCTGTATTCTTTTTCTCTTAACACAAACCGTAAACAATCATTCTAAAATGTCTATTACTTTGATTGAATCACCAGCCTGTATTCTTTTTCTCTTAACACAAACCTTAAACAATCATTCTAAAATGTCTATTACTTTGATTGAATTACCATAACATCGAAAACAGGTAAAAAAGCAATTCAATGCTCGAAGTACACTCTTGTGTATCTTGTTCATTGATCTATTTTTTTTTTCAAACAGGTATGCACTGGCAGTTTACCCGTTTGTTGCTATAAATACACTTTTTATAATTCAATGGTGGTGTAAAGACGTGAAATAATTTTGTGCTCGTAAGGATGAGATTATAAACACTACGGAAAGTAAGCTAAACAGTATTCAAGACAGTGGTAAACGTCTTGTCTAAGAGTCTCTTGTCATCCACCAATCGATGTCAACACATCGGCTTTCTCTTAGAAAACGAAACTACTATTAAGATTTGACCAAAGTGAAAACAAATATTTAAAACAGTTTAATTTCAATCTAAATTATTTTAAAACCACTTTTCATATTGTTGAGACCAGAGTGGTTTGGTAGTTAGTCTGCCTGCTATAGCCAGCGGGTATATCAATCTCATAGCTCCCTCTGACCCTATTTTTTTTGTGAAAGTAACCTCTTACAAGGTTTAAATGCTTTGTTCTAGAATATCATTTTTTTATATATATATATAACAAGATTTCACATAAACACGTGAAACAACACGTTAAACTACAATATGAAATAGAGAAAAAAGACTAAGATCTTTTAACCATAACAAGCGGCCTTCGTCAGAATCAAAAACCCAACTGACGAAGTTGGGTTTATGACACTGACGAAGACCGCTTGTTATAGTTGAAAGATCTTAGTCTTTTTTCTTCATTTAATATTATGGTTTGATCATTGATTCATATATATATAGTTCGCACAGGAAAGAGAAAAACAGATAAAACACACACAAAAAAGACTGACAACGATATTTCGACATATCTTCGTCATCGGGCAGAAGTAGTCCCTTTGAGTAGCTGAAGCTAACTGAATACTCATATGCTAACTGTATATATATATATATATATATATATATATAGAAAATAAACACATACAAAAAGACACAACAACTTAATACTATATTTTGGCTGTATTTTCTTCAGGTAGATGTGATCCGGACGCAAGACAAGCAACGACTAAAGTCTCATTCAAAATGCACGCAGTTGGTTTAGCCTATCTACTTGAAGAATACTATCAAGAAAAAAAAAATTAAATTAACAATTAAATAAAAAATATCAAAAAGGAAGTAAATACCAAAATTTAACTAAAACTTAATTTAAATAATGTAGCATAAATAAATCTGTTTTAAACGAATATATTAAATTATTAGCGATTGAGTTTAAGCCAGGAAGACTATTAGGTGTTTTTTCTGAAGCTCTCAATGTTAAATTAGCATTGGGTTCAGGAATCTCCCTTGAAAATGAGTCCATGAGAGCTGGTATGAATGGCAATGGGATTACTGGGTGCGGGTCACATCTAACAGAAGACAATACTGTCAAAATATAGTGTAAAGTTGTTGTGTTTTTTTTAAGTGTTTACTTTCTGTAATTTCTTTATATATGTATATATATAATTCAGATAACGGAATAGCTGTGAGTATTCATACCCGATCTTAGCTTAGTGGAGGTTAAACTCACATTTAACTGAGTGCAGCCCAACCTATAAACTCATTCTGAGAAGTTCGGAGATCTTATGAGGAATAGGGTAGATTTGATTGCTGAGGAATGAATAGGAATTGATGATAGAACAAGTAAGACAGCCATGAGATCGAAATGAAACCTTAAAAATAGCACAACTAGGAAGGTTTATAGAGGAGATGTGCCAAAAGATAAATCTGAAATTAGGAAGTTTTCAGTTAGTAAGGAAATTTTGTTCAGGCTTCTCCATGAAAAGGTTGGTAAAAGAGAGAGCTAAAATCGTACCAAAGGACTACAGTCTTTCATTCATACTGATGAAAAATTGCAACTGGTTCACCTAACGAAAAAAATAATTAAAAAAAACATTGCTTTACTTTTGAGAGAAGGAGAAAGGTTGAGGAAGGAAAATAAATTTAACAAATAATGATTGATAAAAGAGTGTTCAGTTGCTGCTTACATATGATCTCAGTAAATTATTCTTTGATTATTTTTTTTATTATTTAATAAAGTAATATCACTTGATTAGTTTGTTATTATGGAACTAAAAGACGTGATATGATAATGTTCCAAACATTGCTTCAACATTTGGATTACAAATTACGATTCTGTTTAAAGATTTACTTTTTTGAGAAAAAATGTGACTTTTGTACAAGAAGACTTGTCAATCTGGGTGAAGGAAATAGGGTTGAAGACGAGATAAAGTGGAATGAAGTGGTTTAGGGCAGATGATAGTGCAGATAAGGGTGATGTGGTAGTTGGCTGGTGAGGATGGATGGGGCAAAGGAAGCGAAAGGACGTCACGAAAGACAGATCACCGACATGCCGCGCCCACTGACAAATAATAAGATGGAAAACGTTGCCGCCAGTCCACTAAGACAGTGCACTGCCATTGTGTTCGCCACCATCCATCACACTCTACCAGCTGACCGTTACAAATCCGCCCCTCTACCTGTCCAAACCTGCCCTTTCCAGCCCTTTGTTTCTTCTCTTGCTTAACTCCACTCATTAACATCACTGTTGCCCTCTGCCCAATCCCTTCAGTACCTAACTTAATCTGGTTCTTACAACTGTTATTTTCCAGTTTATCACATTATCCCGCAATCATAAATTGAGAGATTCGACAATCAAAAACTGAAAATAAATACCATCGTAGTTTGGTGTTCATTGATTGATTAAAATTTACAGCAGAATATGTTATCCTTGATCATAATAGCAATAACAATCTAAAATCAGTATATTTGAACCATCAACCAGTTTCTTCCTGCCAAAAATAACCAGATTGTTGTTTTTGTTCCATTTTCTTTTCAGTAATAATGGGAAATAAGTGTCATCACGTTTATATCTATTTTTTGGGATAATGCCTATAAACGAGTCATGAAAACAAATAACTTTAAAAAATGTGAAATAATCAATGCTAAAAAGGTCTGGGTTGTTCTAAAAAAAAATTTCCTCATTCTAATAGTCTAGGGTCAGATATTGAGGGAAATGAAACATCCTAAATAAAACCGTTGGAAGCCCCCCTCTTCAAAGCAGCTGTGCCAGGTTTTCAGTTTAATGATTTTTTTTTATTTTTTTCAGACAACTATATTTCTTTAATATTAAAAGAATAAGGTTTACTTTCTGGTTTTTTACTGGCTTAGATACTTTTTAGGCTTTAGTCAAACCTTCAGAAAATTATGTTTTCTCTTTGCAAAAACGTCTAAGCTGCAACCCAGTACCTTCTCTGTAAGACTACTGGATATATAACTGAACAACTGTTTACAAAAATAATAATCATTATATTAACAAAAAAAATGTATTACTAAATAAACCATCTGAAGTATTTTGATGTTTTGTTAGTTGTTCTCCTTATTTAGACTAATTAATTGCAAGAACTATAAATCTGTATATGTAGGTAGTAAGTGCCTTAATTTAATCACACATCCCTCTTTATTTTTTAACATTTTATTTTTATTCGAACTTTAATTAGCATTTTTAATTTGTATGTCAATTTAACTTAATAATTTTACTCTTAATACTATTAATTTTCCTATAATTGACCTTTTGATATTTTATTCTTTAATATCCTTTCTCTCCCTATTTATTCTATTCTTTTTTCCCGCTTTATTTCTCTCTTTTTTGTCTCTGCTTGCTTCCTTAGTCACGATCACGAAATTAGTCGTTTTATATTTTCACATTGTAATAGTCTGTTAGTCTAAAGCTTTAGTTCATTTGCCCTTGTTTTCATTTTTTATTTTTTTTTGTATTTCTTTAATGATGGTGTTTTGGTGAATTTAGTAAACATAAGTAATCCATTTCATTTCTGTATTATTATGTTAAATAATCTCTAAGTAAATTAAAATTGTATATATTTTTAATATATAAAAAAATTTTACATAAACACTTGAAATAACAATCAATGATCAAACCACAATAAGAAATGGGAAAAAAAGACAAAGATCTTTCAACCGTAACAAGCAGTCTTCGTCAGAGTCAAAAACCCAACTGACTCTGGGTTTTTGACTTTGACGAAGACCACTTGTTACGGTTGAAAGATCTTAGTCTTGTTTTCCCATTTCTTATTGTGGTTTGATCATATTTTTAATAGGTAACAAATTTTACCAGAATACTTTAACATATATTTTTTATGCATATGTTTAAGTTATCTAAATGAAGTTTCTAGAAATGATCGTAAATATAATTTAGGGCATGAATGATAAATTGGAAATCTAATGAAAAAGGACTGAAATGTTTGGATTGCCATGGATCTTAGCAGAAATCTGAGTCAGATGAGGCTCACGAGAGGCAGGGGTGATATAAGGTAACGGTGTAAATAATAAAGTAGCTTCAGGACAATAAACGTACCAACAGCCCAACATCTGCTCAAATAGCTACATAATAAATTCGTATAGAAGTCATCAAAACAGCTACCATAAACAAAGTGAATCGTATTTAAGAATTGGTAATTTAGGCAGGACATGTTCTTGAAGCCATTCTCTCAAAAACTGAAATTTAAGAAGATGAAATTTAATCAAGGCTTTATTCAAGTTGTATAGAGCAGTTGAGAGATGTGGGTAAAGGTGGAAAAACTACGTAAAGGTGGAAAGATATATCTCCTGTGATAACAATAGATATCCATAGCGTCAAAATAAAAACGCATGACTCTATATTCAAGAAAGTCACCATTATTAGTAGTAAAATTATATATTGTTATTTTCCTAGGGAACTGGTGTATAGTCGTATTTATAAAAATCTGAGTAAATATTGTCAAAAAATATAAATTCTATAAGCTGGTATATCATTATAACAGGGTGTCAAACAACATCAATACTATGTAATTAGAGGTGAATAAAGCAGAGCTTTACTTTGGCGTTTAAACAATAATAGTCATGTTATGAAGTAAGCAAAAGCTAAAATCATGATGTATAAAAGATCATGATTGTTGTTATGTATCATATGTTGTTATGATATATAATCAACTCTACTTTTATAAAATATAACTCTTGAAATATTATCTGAGTTAGTAATAGTTTATTTAAGTTAGACTAAGTATTAATAAGACCAGTAGCTTTATATACAAAGGTTGACGGCTAGCAGATATTCTTACTTTTTTTTACTGCACTCTTTTGTTCGCTTTCCTTGCACTTTACAACTTTTAAAATACCTCTATGGCATCCCTTCCTTCTCAATTTTACTTGTTTCAATTCAAATGTAACATTAATGAACACCACACGTTTTGGTTGAAAGATCATACTTCGTTTTCTGAATTTCTTACTTTGAGGCTAATTTTTATTGCTCGTGTTGTTGGTTAAATATTGGTACATAAATGATGTGGAATACAATAGTTTTTATTTTGTTTGAAATAAATTTCCTATCACGCTTTATAAGCATATATAAATGACAAGTGAATTTAGTCCGGCATATCTCCTATAGCACGGTAAAAATCACAAGACAGGAAACCTTTTGCGGTCCATCAGCTTACAGGTAACCAGCCCTAGCTACCAATTAGCAAAGGAATTATACACCATATATGCCAACCTAATACATGCTTAAATCAACAGGTACATTTCTTGACATCATAAGAGAAGTTCAACCTGAACCGTCAACAGCTTCATTAGACGTTTAGTTCTTATTTACAAATGTCCTTGTAATGTAAACTATATATATAATATGTCATTATGTCTATTCCAGCAGCAGTACACCATCACCCAAACATCTGAAACAATAGTACTTACGCAAATTACTCCAAGCTTGCACCATGGAAAACCCATTAATGAATATAGACGAACCTATGTATTCACATACGAATGGAGTAGCCTCTGGGAGTGACATTCACAAGTTACTACATGTGTCATATTGAAAACATTATAATGTTCAACAGACCAGATTTTAAACCATCAGTCTATTGTAGATACGTGAATGACTGCTTCATAATATCAAAGAATATGAATGACATTGAAGCCTTAAAAAAAGCAGCCAAATAAGGTCCCTAATAATCAAGAAGAAAACCAATTTCTTTGACTTAAGTACTAATATGGAAAATCAAAAACTGAAAGCCTAGTGTACATAAAATTGGCCAAGACTACCTCAATGTATTGTGTAAGTGCCCATAACGCTACACGGACGCAACTATGACAACCCTAATTCATAGAACTTATAAAATAAATTTGGACAGTGAGTATTTCTCATAGTAACATAAAAAGAACGAAAGAAGTATTTGTAAACAATAGTTACTCAAATGAAAAATTTGAAAAAAATATAAAAACACCTGGAACCATTCAGACATATTTACTGTAGAAATCAATACTCCAAAAAATACAAAATTGATGAAAGGGTACTGAAAAATATAATAAGGAATTAGACAAAGTATACCAATAAAGGTAGAAAGTTTCTCTAGTTACTTACTATAAAAACCCCACAATGAGCAGCCTATTTTTGTATAACATGGACCAAAAAAAGAGTACTCAACTGAAGAAAACTAATCTAGTGTAAGAATACACATGTAGCTACGGTGACTGTGAAAACCACAAATATTCGTACAATTGAGTAACCACCACCACTACTTTGTCAAACTCGCAATGCATCTGATGTCTGGAGCTACCAAGAAGCATATGGAGCAAGTGCATAAGACCAAATTAACCAAAAATAAATCATTGTAGTAGGTACCAAAATAATAAAAAAAGAAAGAATTTATCACATGCTTAAAATAGTGAAACTGTATGCATGCAAAAAATGAAACCACATATCAATATACAATTACAGAATAGTTAGAGATGTTTGAAGTTATTTTGATCAACACAAGGCCAAGAAATACCGGCCCAGGTAGTAAGAGCACCCCTTAGGTCACTCAACCCTCAGCTATGAACAAACAACTATTATCGTTCTGACTCTACTTTGGTCATGTAAAAGGGGAAAAACATTTGATAATTATGAACACCATGAAGATGATTCTAGGAAAGAGTTGAAACATGTTGACAGAGGAAATCATTTATCTAGTGTAGATGTAATAACAAAAACGTAATTCAGGAAGACAGATAATGTTATGTGTGCAATAAAGGGAACCAGTCAATTTTTAAAAGAAAGAATTTATCAGCGCACATATTCTATATGAATGAATAAAATTAAGCCCACTGCATTAGCAACACATAATATTAATGAAGGCTATATTTTTGGTATTAATGAAAAATAATAACAGCCAACGAAAAAGATGAACAGAGAAGGTAAGTCAACTGCATGTATGTCAAAATATTTGTCTTAGTCTATGAAGTGTATTGGTTTTTATGCATTATAGTCAAGGATAAAATGAAAACTGAAAACTTAAAATGATGATAATAGTTGGGAAAAGTTTTTTGTGAACTGAACAGGTGCTAAAATGATAAGAGAAACAGTTATGAATTAAGAAAGAAATTAGTCAATCATCTATAGAAGTAAATGATTATAGAAACTTGAAACAATCCTGAATGAGTTGAATACTATTTATTTATTGGTAAAGATAGACGTTGATACATATTGTCATTAACGTGACAATTATAAGATATTATGTAAACAAAGTAAGTAGTGTCTGATAATTATGAAATATGTAAATGTATCTAATGTCTATCTACAATAGAAGTGATAACTGGCAGGACGTTTCGACTTTTCAGGCGTATCATTAAATTTGATTAATTTGTAGCCTGGCTGGAGGAAGGTTGAAAAGGAAGAACAAGTTAATGATAGGCTTGTACACTGGAATCAGCGTGCTTATGGCAGCCTAGCATTGTCTAGACCGTCTTGAGATTCAGCTGACGCCATCTTATAAGCGCCAGCCATTTGAATTTCTAAACGAGCACTATTATGAAATCCAAAATCAGTATTCTGTTTCCATCTCTATTCTTGCTGCAGACTTACATTAATTTCTTATGGATGTGCTCTTCCTCCAAACGCTTTTTCTTCATCACTAATTGTTATCTTCCCTTTTAAATATAGAGTTTAGAATAATGATATACACATAATAGTTGTAGGTATTCAACTTTTATAGAACACACAACCAACTCTGATCAAAACCGCTGGCAAGTTTTCAAATTCACTTGTAGATTATGAAGAACTGTTATCAACATTGGATAACGAGATACCACTATCTCGAACTGTACATTATGGAAGGCTTACGTAGATTCAACTGGTCATCTACATAGGGTTATCATGAAAACAAATGAAGGAATAGAGTTCTGTAGAAAGACCACATGCATAATGGAATGCATTTTACTAAAGATAATGGGTAGAGATATTTTAAAGTCTTAGAGATGGCAATTACTATAAACATTTTAGCGCCCATCAACATATACCATGATGAAAACATGGTTATAATAGAAATTTGGGAAAAGTAAAGAAATAACGAATTATTCTTTCAGCATTGCTGCATTCACTGTTAGGCGCAGTTATAGGAATCTTGTATTCATTAATAGGCAGACCTGGTTTAAAAACTACAAGTTTTTAATTTATTTATTTCTACTAGTTTCAGCAGCAAGGTTTGTCAAAAAAACTATTGAAGCATTAATTGATTCATTCTCAACATTTTTTGATATAAAAAAGAAAAGTAGTGACAATTTTGCTTTGATATATGAATCTATCAGTAAACATAGAAAATGGTCATAATTTAGTATTTGTTGAAGCACTCAATGTATTTAACTGATCGACTACTATAGTTCTTAAATGTTATATCTACTTTATATTTCCTATCTCTCAATAATTGCTCAAAATATTGCTGTTTTAATAGAAGTATTGTTAGAACAACGTTCAATACAAATTTAAACTTTTCTAGAATAAACCTTTTGGATAATTTCCTTTTTAATGTTACTTATGCCCAATAAGGTTATTTATAAGGTCACCAATTATGTGTCTGTCAAATATAATTTACTTTTGTTAAATGATAAAGCATATAGGTTTGTTACAACACTTTCGATAGCCACACACCCAGCCAAACATTTCAAAAACGGGTTCAGTAGGCTTCGAAATGTGTAAATGCGTAAAAATTGTGTACCATTTTTTTGTCGCAAGGCTATTATTATTGACAAGAAGAAATCACCTTTTAAATATATTTGTTCAGGAAATATAACTTGTATAATTGTTATTGGTCATACCACATTTATAAAATACTTACAGTGCAGTATTATGATAATAAATTTGTAGTATAATTATTATGAGAGTATGTTACCATCATTAATATTTACCGACTTCCTTTATTTTACTGCAACTGTATTGAGCGTGTCAGTTAAAGCAAAAATTATTTCATTGTCTAGAAATCTGACAGATACGCTAAATGATCTTAATAAATGCTGCTATTAATGTAATTTCAGTCATATAATATTCCAAATTTAAGAAATTAATAACGTGCCATATTCATATTAAGGCAACTGATTTCTCAAATTGTATTACTTGCAGAATGTATAAATATTCTCGAAAATACTAATCAGCACATATTGTTTGGTAAAAAAAAATATGGAGTGACCCTACACCCAGATCTACTATAAGTAAATACAATAACAAACTCGTTGACAACTAATTGAGTTTGTTTTTATTTTAATGTGGCTATAGTGTAAACGTAATATCAAACGCTATGGTTTGAAACGCTATATTATTAAAATCATAGATGATCAGTTAAACGATTTCGTTAATACTAATGTAACTATATTTGGTTTATAATAATAAGTAACTTGATTGGTTTAGAAGGATCTATTATAATATTATTATAAAACTGTTACACTGAGTCTCATCAAATTCGTGTGCACCGCTCCTATAGCTTTTCAAATTTACTTCATTCTGTTTCTAATATCAAATTTAATTTCTGTGTTCTTTATGAACTTCATAATTGTTTTCAAATAAGTATCTCTCACTTTTACTTAGTAGTAGACATAGTTTGTGAAAATCATTAACCTTATAAAAGCAACTATCTTTCATTCACATAGAATATGATCAAACGATCACATTCTATGTTTACAAATTACAAATTGTTATTTGTAATCCCACTTAAGGGATTGTTAGTGAAATAAAAGCAGATACCTTTTGAATAAAACTTGTTCTGCTACGAGAAGACAGCATTTTCTCATGCTGCGGTGAATAAATGAATGATGTTCAAAGAACAAATATTCATACTCGCTTTCTACCGGAATATTATAAGATGTAATAACGTGTTCTGATCTTCAGAAAAAAAAAAAAAATTTTTTCAGAAATCGTTTTGTATTACAAGGATAAAGATTCCTATTACTAAATTTCCGGGTTCAGATACAAAGATGAAAGAGAAGACACGTTAGCCAAAGGTAGAAAATGCTCAAAACTGCTAATACGAGGTACTGTATATATTGAGAGGTGCATTCGACCTGTCTATAGGTCCAGTTACAAAATATATGTTGATTTAGTCTGATATTTGAAAGGAAAGTAATAAATAGCACTCTCAGAGCCCAGTTAACAATACTAAATAAGCTCAAAATACGACTTTTTAGAGTAATTACTCGTAGAGTTAACTCTAAATGCATTGCCATGATGAAGCTGCAGACAGGTTTCGAGACTCTCAACACAAAACTGAGAGCCCTCCTAAAACCTAGAAAATAATGAACTGCACAAGAGCTGACCACTGGCGATACTGTGCATTTGCTAATAAGCATATGGTGGTCTTGCATGACATTGCATGGCAATGTCTGTAAGCAGTTGTGTTGAGTAGAGCAACTGGTAAGACAGTACAGCGTTCATATAGAAATATCAACCGATAAACCACTTAGTCACAACCTTCCCACCAATTACTAGCAATGTATCTTGTTTTGTTTTTTTTTTTTTTTTTGGTAATTCCTTCCTAAAGCGTAGTGCGTATTAGTTTACCTGGGAAAAATAAGTTTTAAACACTTCACTAACGTATCTGAATTTCTACTGACCACACAGTTATACAAATGGTTACTGAGTTTCAGGTGATCGTAGAACTAGTGGTAGCTTATATTTCTGAAGTCATCATTTCGAAATATTGAAAGGTAATTGGTAGGCTACATAGTATCTTTAACGGTGAGATATTAGCTATAAGATAATCAGTCAAAATGCCCAAGGAAACTACTAAAAAGCAACGTTTGTTTTAGATTTTCCAGATCACAAACCATCCAATCACTCATAGTAGTAGGTATACAGACTGCATATTTACACTTCCATTTGTATATTGCTATAGCAATGCAGTGGATACCAAGTCGTGAGGAGATATCAGTGAATGAAACGACAGAAGGCACAGTACAGATACAATTCGAGCGCCTTTATAGGGAATCGATACAGCTCCTTTGCTACTAACCCAGTGGACACTGACCCCCACCCCAACCTTCGAGCCCTTTTTAGACAACCACTGGGCACGACCTATTGGCATCCTATCACAGTCAAACAGCAAATTTGTACTCGTCAGCGGCTATCAAAATAGAACTTACAAGTGTGGGAGTTGGCTAAGTAAGCAAATAAGTCGATGATATGTGAAATACGGATTTCAGCAATAATAATCTATATCCGGAAAATTTAAGTTAATGCATTCTGAACTTGTAAAGATGTCGAATATATTACAAAACATCAATAATTCCATCGTACGAAAAGCCATGTGTTGCTGATTTTGTTATTTAAATTTAGTGACTTTGTGCTCATCTGATGCATCGATAATTTTGTATGCATTGGAGAATTTCTACTTTATATTTCTTAAATTTTTCTTTATATTCAATATATTCAGCAAGTTTAAGAACGATTAGATCTGATAACTGTTTGGAATTTAACTACGACTATAACAATTAATTAATTTAAAAAAAAAATAAATGGAATTAATCAACTAAAGACTTACTAGAATGAGAGCAAATACATTGATGCATAGAAGATTTAACTATTCAGAGTAAATGTTCATTAACTGATTAGAACCATAGATCACTATTTATCATTTTATAGCCTTTGCAGACCTCTTAATCTGTAATAAAATGCTTGATATCACCTTTATAATGATAAGAACGACAATCTAACTGCTATGGGTTCTGCAAACACTATGGCAGGTAGTGTGATTAAGACGTTTGTGTGAGCTGGGTATGATAACTTTTCACCTTACGTTAATATCAAGATGGAAAATAATAAATATATATACTTTTATTTTTAGAAAAACTAAATTATAGCAGTAATGACGAGAAATTACAATCAATAAAATAATAAATTTGCAACAAGTAACATAAAAGTCTTAGCTGCGAAAAACTAACCTAAAATTACAATTTTATTTGCAAATATTTCTCTAATTTAAAATATACTTCTTTGTATAGATTTTTTTTGTATGATATTATATTTAGTGACACAAAAAATATGAATATCAATGCAAGGTTATATAAGACTATTAAAAATTCAATTCTATTCAACTTAATCTGTATTATTTAATTATTTACACTGTCAAAAAAAAATCATTTTCAACAAAATTAATAATATCTTGTTCTAAATAATAATTTTAAGAGAAAAAATAATAAAAAGGAATAAGGATGTTTTTTATGCAAAGTAGCTCTGAACCATGAAAATTATTCAACTGTTTTGAAATAATAAAAGTTCCCATTTCTTTAGAAAAACGGTCATAAATAATTAATTACTATTTCTGTGGTAAACAGTACTTAAGCTAAAACTTGTCTTACTGTGTATAAAGTTTAAAACAAATAGATGAAACGTTGAATTATTTGGCAGTTAGTTGTAGTCGATGAATGGGATTGTATCAATATTTAATGTTATGTTCTTTACTTTGAAAGAGGAGTTTGAAATAGTTATGTTCCTGAACAAATAGGAGTTTGTCCTTTGCATCAAATTTAGGATTACAAATTAAAATCAAATATATTGTGAGTACAGGTGTAATAACAACCTCAATTCAGGTTTGAACAATTAAAAAGATATTTTCATAGTCTAAGATAGATAAAATAATGCTATAAAAAAATAAATTTATGTTATAAATAAAAAATAATTTGATTAGCTTAAACATATTGATGTATTGGTGAGAAGAAGAATAATTTTGTTGGTAATTTCGAAACTTCAAAAAATTTTAGGCAAATGCTATAATCAACAACAAGAAACTGGTGACAAAGGATATGTGAGAAGTATGTCAATAATCTGTTTGAAGTTAGTTGTGAACTAAGTGATGAGCCAAGATGTACGAGTCTCTGGCTGTTAGTGAACCGAGACTCCAGTGGTCGAACGGTTAGTAGGTTACTAAGGCACAAAGTGAAAGAACAAATGTCAATGACCCTGCAATTGAAGGGGAAAAGAAAAGGAAGCGAGGGTGGGGGCGGTACCTGGGGGCGGTCCAGTAGAGCCGTCCTCAGTGGCGCTTCATTGACACGGGCCCAGTCGGGCACAGACTGACATCCACAACACCAGGGGTAGAACTAATGATTTGGGGAGGGGGAATGGCCCAACACAAATTGTTATCTAATGGACTTTTACATTAAGATAGCAGTGCCACCTCCCCTACCCTCCGCTCGCACAACGCCCTAATTAAATATATCATCAATCGATAGTGGTCACGGCGACATCCCTCAGCTAGTCTTCTTTTCATTAGAAGTCTCAAAATTCATTACCTTTACATTTCCCGTACAAATTAATATGTAATGTCTCTTACTTTTCAATGATGAGTATACTATAACCCTGTCGTTTTGCTTAAAACAGAATCTGACCTCTTATCCGGCACATTATGGGTTGCAGAATGCTGAATACAACTCCAAGTTTGATATCTCAGGCACTGGGGTCATATAAATTTGATTTTTTTTAAATCAGTAGTATAGTAAACAACTGCTCTGATCAAAACAGCATTTGATAGTCTGCATTATATGGCAACTAGAAAACACCTATCTTTTCCTAATTTCAATTATCTATTTGAGGTTAATATTAACTCGCAGAAAGTTTCAACTTAAGAAATAAAATAAAAGTTAACTTTCAAAATTTTAAAGATTACTCTACAATAGACTTCAATTTGTCTTTTGTAGTATTACTAACAATATGTATCACACATAGAAGTCTACAGTCTCATAGTATCTAATATAAATACTGAGATTTTTAAGTAAAAAGTAAATAATTATGAGCTCAGATTTAGCATAAGTTGTTTTAATTAAAACGAGGATCATGATGTAAATCAGTACAACCAAAACAATCTGTAATGAACTACCTTTCTTATTTTTTAACTATTGAAGTAATGATTTGTTTCATTTGGTTCATTACCATATCTTCTTAATAAGAGGCAAAAGAAACTTGTGATGGTAGAGGTTTGTTGGAAATATATTTAGGTATACAAAATGGAGTCTATATAAAATAGAAAATGGAGTATATTCCAATGTTGATTGAACAATCAACTAAAAAAATGTTGATTGAACATTGAAAAAAAAAAATGTTTGATTTTGACTTAAAATGCTTGACCTGTTATCAAGAAAGGATAGGAGAGGCATAGGGTAAGGCTGTATCAGGTGAGTTGTTGGGGAAACACGAACAAGGGAAACAAAGGAAGATACAGGGGTTAGGGGTGAAGCGAGGAGATTTACGATGTGACTGGGATAAAGAGGTGTAAAAAGATGTTAAATAACAAATTGTGTTTGGTGGGGATCATTAGGGGGCTATAAATCTGGGCGGTGTTAGGGAACGGTAGCCGGAGGTAGTCCGTTGACAATAGATCCACTTCATTACAATGATTAATATATGGTGACCGGGCTAGCCATTCTCACCTCCCGACCACCGCCTGTTTACTGAGTTCTCGGCGAGCCGTCTTCTTCCGTGCATAACGTCATAGCCTTCACTTTAAACACCCATTTAAATATCGCATTACATAGCAAAAAACAATTTATTTGACCACCTTCTTTAACCGTACCCTTATTTCTTTACCTGCCTTATAAAACTACAAACTCGCACTACATCCCTACAGTTACTTTGATTTTATTTCATTACTACCGAAATTTAAAAATTTAACAATACTACACAATTGTTTAAAGAAATTTCACTCCAATTTGTTCGAATATATGTTACCTAATTAATTTCATTCTCTTTTCTTACATGAAGGAATTCTTTCAAAATGTGATCAAAATTTTCGTTAGAGTAACCGTTATTAACAAATACCTACTAAGTTCTATTAATGCCTCTGTTGAATATTTCCCAATTCTATGTGATCTTGTATGTTCTGGGTACTAAGGATTTAATTACTCCATTAATTACTCCATTCTCTCTTTGTAATGTTGAGGGCATTAACTACGGACATTCAGTTCAATGACAAAATCCAAATTTCAGTCGTCAAGAAGAATGAAATACAACCTCTTACTTCAATGTCCATTGCGAATGCCCTCAGCGCTACAAAGATGGAACACTTAAAACCGTAATACACAAAACATACAAGATCACCAAAAATTGGAAAATATTCAAGAGAGACATTAATAGAACTAAGCATGCATTTCTTAATAACGGTTAGTCTAATGAAAATTTTGATTTCATTTTGAAAGAACACCTTCTTGTAAGAAAAGAGAAACAAATGAATAAAGATAGATAAACAATAGTACCTACATAAAGTTTATTACTAAAACCAGTATTCGAAACAATATAAGTTTGTTTAAAAAGTTTTAAAAGATATTGTAAGGAATCATGTCAGATGCAAATATATGCATCTGTGAGCAACCTATTAATAAAAAATAATAACCAAGTCAAAACCTTCCCTTTAAAGGAAACAAATCTAGTGTACGAGTATACAAGCACTAATGGGGACTGTGATCCCAAAACACTCGCACATTGGTATAAATTTGATGTGCGTTTTAAAGCTCTTTAATTCACATCATGGGCATCCAGAGGATCTAACAGGTAGTAACTCGGTAGCAAAGTCACTCAGCCCACAGCATTAACGAAAAGCTCATCACACACTTGAAGAAAAACAACCCCACTGTCTTCACTTTGCATGTATAATAAACCAGAAAATTCACCCAAGTAGTTATTTACGTCCGGAAAATGAATGTTGTTCATTCGAAACATGTCAACTATAGGAGATATACTTTATTGTGTAGACCGAGAAGGTAGAAAATACCGAGAGTGTTATATAGAAAATTTCAGGTGCCTGTTAAGAAATAGGTATCAGCTAAGTTTGGTGTCCTTTTCAATAATGTTTATGTTAAGGAAGGACTACTATATTTACAAATTTATATTTGTATACGTTGGTAGTAGGTTTTCCCCAAAATATATGTTGTTGAAATTTGCAGCAACTTCTGCACTCACTAGTTTTGTGCTGGTGACCTCGATTTTTTGGGAAATTCTTCTTTCTTCTGGCTGCAGTTGTCATTGCATCTGTCATAGAGATATCTGTGAAACTTCTCCTTTACTTGATTAACTAGCATGTCCAAGAACGGAAACTGGCCGTCTGCACTATGTTCGACTGTGAAATTTAATGTTGGCGATTCTTCAAGGCCATTTTTTAAAACAGCGTTTTCCCCATCTTCTTTAGTTAAGATAAAGATGTCATCAATGTATCTCGCATATATGGCAGGTTTCTCTGTTTACAGAATACTCCCTTTTCTATGCATCTCATGAAAAAGTTAACAAAAAGTACACCCAAGGGGGACCCCACGGCAACGCCGTCAATCTGGTGGTATATGGTGTCGTCAATGTCCATATATATATACGAGTTCAAAATTCAAGAAGAGTAACACACAGAGTAAGGAACACACTTACAGACTCAAATTTTCGGGTAATCCGTCTTCAGGAGAAAAAAGAAAGGGAGACCAAGTAAACTTACTTAAGTAAGTTTACAGTTTAAACAGTTCAATGACATTTGATAAAATGTAGTTCTTGTTCTGATGAAAAGTCCCATTGTTTCTGAATACTATTGAAGCATGAGAAATTAACACCCATTGTTATAAAACGGATACTATTTTACCCTGCATTTATGGTGATTACAGAACCATTAAATTTTGTATTAATTATTTCCTTATTAAGATTGCAGAATAGACAAGACAGACAGCAAAACATCATTTAAATTGGTGAAGTGGCCCTTAAATTGTGCAAATTTGTGATAATCTCAAAAAATATTTTTTTTAATATAGGTACACTATTATTACTCAAAAAATTTGCATATTAATATTAGCAGGAAAAATCATCTTATAAAGGTATTGGATCAAAAATATAATAAAAATGTTAATAATTTTAGATATTAGATGATGAAAACTAGTATTAAGAGGACGACTATTATTCTAAAATTTGGTCAGTTTTAAGATTTTTTTATTGCATTGTAATCATAGAAAATGATTACATTTTCTTATAATTGACATGTTTAAGATAGCCCTATTAGAATAAATCAACACACTAAATTAATTATCAATTGGTTTTATGAAACTAATTAGAATATGAGTATATTAAAATAAATCAAGTAATCAAATGGTAGCTAATGATTTTGATAATAGGTTAACGTATAAAATTCAGTATACAGTTTCGTATCGTAAAGCTGACTGCAGACAACTGTTTATTACAATAAGAATCGACTAAAATAAGCAATGTATTAAATATTTGTATTATCTTAATGAATTTGAATTCAATTTCTCTTTCTATGCATGATTAAATAACTATATAGACAAGTAGTATGATATATAGATACAAGGCTTCTGTGGATAAACGCTTTGGGGTTAAATGAATTTGACATGCCCTCTGAAGCGTACACTTATTCTTTATGTTAGTTTATTAATTGTACTTCTAATTGCAGTACAAATTACCCTGCATATGGTGATTACATGCCTTTATTAGATCGTCAGTTCTGAGAGCTTATCAATGATGCTAACTTCCTAATTTACACTTGTCACAGACCAGGCTGGTGTCGGCTTCTGTCAAGTCTTATCTCAACGTGAAAGCCTGTCAGTTCTACCTTAGTCACGCATCCCCATCTGTGTCGCATAACTAACCACTGCAAATTTTCTTGCCCTGATCTAGAACCTTTTTCTTGCGCCAATTTTAAGAAATTAACAGTAACTTTTAAAGTTAATTGAAAATAAATATCTTCAATTAAGTGTTATATTTAAAAAAAATTTTAAAACCTATATCATTGGAAAATACAATTCGATAAGAGAACGAAACCATTCTTCAAAATATTTAAAAATCAACATAAATTACATTATTGACCTGATATAATAAAGTGAAATATCAATTAGAAACAGAAATGAACCAAAGAAATTAAACGCATGTCACGTACAAATGTCTACAATGTTCGAGTAAATAAAATGTACGTGAATCTGTGCGTCTTTTTTTGTTTCTATTTACCTATCTGCTGGTCGAGTTGGAATCACTGTGTTAAGGATAATATAGTGTGTATAGTTCAATTTCATTATATATATATAATATATCAATGATCAAACCACAAGTAGGGTTTTTGACTCTAGCAGGTTTTTGCTTGTTACGGTTGAAAGATCTTAGTCTTCTTTTCCCATTTCATAAAGATCTTAGTTTTGTTTTTGCATTTCATATTGTGGTTTGATCATTGGTTGTTAATTCACGTGTTTATGTAAAATCTTTATATATATATATATATACTCGTAGTATTATAATAAATTGGACTTGGTTGGTCTCCAGGTTCAAGTCTCTATGATTCGAATCTACAAAACAAATTGAAACCCGAATTTTAGACGGCCGATATATATTTGAATTATATATATGTATATATAGTGAAAAAACATGTTTTTCACAATTTTTTACAATCTAAGTACATCAATTCACCGGAAGATTTAATACAGAAGTCCATAACACTAATACAGGTTACTAGGCAACTATAATTCTAGCATATACTATAGAATGAATTCTAGAATTTTAGTTGCTAAGTAATCTGTTGTACTCTTATGGTCATCTGTAACAAATTTTTCGGTGAATTGATGTGCTTATTACCTAAAAGGTTAAAAATCATAAAATGATTCAATCAGAATTTTATCAAAAACAATTTGTTTGTTACCCGAAAGTATATACTTTAATATGGATATATAGGCTGTTCTAGATCATGGAGTCAGAGATCTAAGAGATTGCGGAAGTGGAACAACGAGAAACCGATTAGTTCCTAATTATTTATTAAAAGCTAAAAACTAAGTTTTGAACAACTTCATCAATGTATGGTACAATTAATTAGAATATAAACGAGTAGAAAGTGTTACATTAACGACATTCCAGTGACAAACGCAGTTCTTGTCAATGTAGGAACTCTTAAGAGTGGTAGGCTACATTAGAGTGGTAAACGCCTATTAAGATACCTCGAATGCGAGGTAATAGGCCGTTTACTTATATCAAAAGAATTGTGCGTACCTTAGAGTATTTAGGAGTTCGTCGTTTAGAAACTGTAATCATTGCTTAATATCCTATAATAAACTGGAAAGAAAACATCTACGTATTATTATATATACAACAACCCTTAGTGAATGTAAAATGCTCATACCGAAATTCTAGCTTTAAAAATGTTTAAGTATTTCTCTTGATTTATTGGAGATACTTAATTTTTTTTATTAGATCTTTCCCAACTAGTGTGAAAGTAGTTGAAATAATATTACTTCTGCACCACGTGTGAGACTTACGAAATGAAAATTTCAAATTTTTTTGAATTTTTCTTGAAAGTAGGCTTCAGTAAAAATGAGTTAATTTTAATTGTTTCTTTAAGATGTGCAAATAATTGAATTATTTTACTGGGTTTCAAAGTTGGAAGTAATGTTGCTGTGCGAGCAATATTCAATATGAATCATTGCTTTAAATGTCTTTCGAAAAAGAAAAGTTAATTCAGACCAAAAAAATCACGTTTTTCCAACTACTGCACTATGATATGGGTTGAATAACACGTTGACTGATTTTGGGAGCTCTAAATTTGACAATGAACAAGTATATGAAAGTAGGGACTTTAAGGAGTATCTCACAAGGTACATACATGCAAATATGGGTTAAGTTTACTCCACTTGATGGCGTGCACCATATTTTCTCAATCCCAAGTAAAATACCTTCAATCATTCCCAAAACAAGTATGATACTATCGCAAGCACGCCAAGCACTGGATAACATCTGCTAGAGTTTAAAACCATGTTTAAATAATTATCGAGTTTCAAGAATAAGTTTTAAAGCAAGAAACTCTTATTTAATTCTTACTTACTTCTGATATTGCAAACTGAATTATATCTATGATCTAACCTATGAAAATGCTGAACTATACTGCACGTCATAATTATCAGTCCGATAACAGAGGTTCACTACTGCTGAATTATTGTTACTGTATTTGAGAAGTTCAGGAAGTATTTAGAGCTGGTGGATAACCTAGCAACTTGAACTAGAACAAATCTCTTACCATCCTGCCTCAAACAATTCTCTTGCAATCGACGCAAAACACAAATCATCGCCCTTAGCTATAGATAACTGAGAGAAAACCTTTTGCATCTTTTATCATGTTTCATGATTAAATAGGACGATGCTTCTTTCGAACGATAATGCAGAATCAAATAGGTAGTAAACTTTACTTTACATTATTACTTGGTTTTAAGGCTACAAATTTTATACTTATTCATTGCAGCAGTCTTACCTTAAACAGAATCATGTGTGAGTTTTATATGATGCAAATATAAGTTTTAAAAGATTAGTAATTATTTTGAAACATAAAACACATGATTAATAAGGGTGGTTAACACCATATTACATTAATTGTGAATTGTATCAATTATAGTAGTATATACATATTGTTAGTATCAGAAAGGTTAGTAGAATTAGGAGGTCTCTTCAACAAATACAAATACTGTTTGAATTCTGCTAAACCAGTTAGTTCCTGATAAATCCGCTTGGTGTCGACTTCCTCGTAAAAACCACTGATCACAAGGTGATTTTATTTATGCACACATCTTTGTTTGTTGATTATTAATGCAGTTATTTGTGAGAGTGTTTTGTGTTGTTTGTTGGATTTAACGATGAGTGACTTGAATGAGCAAAGAGTTGCAATGAAGTTTTGTGTTAAACTCGGAAAATCTGCGAGCGAAACGCAGTATGTATAAGTTCAAGCATACATTGGCAATGCTATAAAGTTCGCAACTTGTTTCCAAGTAGCATGTGTGTTTTGAAGATGACCGTCAATCAACTGTGGATGATGAGCGTTCTGGACGTCCTTCCACGTCAACTGATGACTGACATGTCAACCAAACCAATATCCTGTTACCAAAAAATTAACGTCTGACTTTAAGACGTTACAAGTGTTCACTTGATGAACAGAGTGGGATATCAGTTGGGACACGTGACCAACGTTTTTAATTTTTTCTAACGGAAAAATTAAGATGCACCGTGTTGGAGTGAAATTTGTTCCAAGTTTGATGACGAAAGACCAGAAAGCCCATCTCGTTCAGACTTTTCAGGAGCTGCTGAAACGTTCAGAAGGGGACGAAAACTTCTTGTGAAGAATTACAACAGATGATGGTTTTTGGGTGTATGGTTATAACATAGAATGAAAGGTTCAATCGTTCCAGTGGGTGGGTGAAACATCTCCCAGATAAAAAAAAAACTCGTGAAGTTCGCTCCAATATTAAGATGTTTTTTACAATGCTGAAGGTGTTCTCAGTCACGAGTACCTTCCCAAAGACTCCAGAGAACATAAGAATTACTATATAGAAGTTCTAAAACGTCTGCGAGATGTTATCCAGTGAAAAAGACCAGAAATGTGGAGGAGCGGTGACTGGTATTTTCATCGCGACTACTCCCTGTCCTATTCAGCCATCAGAACTCGTAAGTTCTTGGCCGAACAATCAATCAATCACCGTTCTTCCCCACCTACCATAATCACCTGGCCTTGCTCCTTGTAACTTCTTCTGGTTCCTCAAACTCAAAAAACCTTTCAAAGGAAGAAGATTTAAGACAATTCCTGAGATAAAGACAAATGCGATGACACAGCTGAAGAGCATAACGAAAGAAGCGTTCCAGAACTGTTTAAAAAAGTGAAAAACCTGTGAAGATAAGTGTCTCTGTCGGGAAGGGGAGTACTTTGAAGGGGTCTGAGACTTGTAACTCGTAAATAAAGTTTTTCTGTTTTACAACATCAGTTGACTTATTTTATTAACAGACCTCGTATAGCGTTATGTTTATATCATGAAATCATACCATATCCAGATTTAGCTTTCAAGTGTTACATGAAAAATAAAATACCTGAAAAATTTAATGAAAAATAACTGAATATTTGATGGCAGTAGATTAAAATAATGGTGGGATTAGATTAAAAAATGTTTTCATTCCTTGACCAATAAATGCGGAAGTGAAAAAATAGGTATTAATCAGGTTTCACAACCGTAAACAGATGCAACTTGAATTTACCTTTCGAATAATGTAATGGTATAATAATTTATGGAAATGAAGTTTATTAATTACGCATTAATACCAGACCTCTTACGTTTCATTGTAAATGTTTGAGTGAATACGATTATTATTACTTTTACTTAGAATTTATTAAGAAAAGTAAATATGTTTTATGTATTATTTGGTTTTAAATATTTACAGTAACTGCGAGTGCTATTATTTAAGATTTTATGTTTAAAATGAATGCCATGCAAATCCAAAAAAATCTTATTTTAAAATGTTACTATATTGTTATTTTCAAAAAATTCACTGCTTAAGTAGTTCTTATAGTTTCATATACTAAATTGCTAGCAAAGAAAGAGTGAAGATAAATTGCTTAATTATGATATAATAAGATCAAATAACTTAATTATAAAGCAAATGTTAATGTCACTATGCTTTAGTATTAAGGAATAAAAGCTGTGAAGACCACAAGTTCTTCTGGAGAATAGCAATCAGTGAAACGGTTCGACTAGTCTTTCGTTCAAGCAAGCTAAATATAACCTTTGTTTATGTAGTCACTTCTTCAATAACTTAATAGTATTAGTAAATTCCATTTAATATACTGATTGCAAAAATAGAGAAGATATGAACAAACTTTACAATACATCATTTAGATCTTATCGCTGGTATTTTATTTTATAGGCATTTCTTATTTACACAGGCTTCATATTGTTTAAATATTTTCATTTCCTATAGTCTGCTTATAAAGTAGTAAGAATACTTGGTAATCATACGAGGAATTGGATGTTGAAATAACTTGTACTGGAATAAAGGAAATAAATATTGAATAAGTTTTATAAAGTTTGACTTTTGCATCTCACAAGGATTATTCGATTACATAATGCAATAATAGTTTTACTATTACTATTATTATTGTACTTGCTAAAGCAACTGAGTATAAAAACGAGTCAGACATCTAGAATAAGAACAATAGGAGAGAATGTCCAGAGACTTGACTATATCATTGAATAGGACAAGAGAGATAGAGTTATATTGGGGCACAACTAAACGATAATTCTATTCCGTGTTGTAAGGGGTTTTCAATTATGAAATCAAACTGAGCTGTACTGTCAAAGATATATATATTAAAAGAAGGTTTCTTAATGAAGGGGGGTTTATGAGGTTTTTGGCGTTGTTGAGGGCCTGGTCGCTAGGAGCGCTAGGGAGTCGCGCGCACATGTCCAGAATCTGGCTCGAGCTGGGCCTTGCTGCACGTGTCTCCCTGCAGCCAGTGAGTGTGTGTGGGCGTGTGTGCCGCATCCAACGCCCCCGGGCCGCCCCAATCTCTCGCCGCCCCTCGCTCTTATTGCCTTAAACTACTACTCACACCGATCCCTCACCTTTAATCAACATCATTCCAATAGGTATAATTAATATCATTTCTCAAATAATATATCTATTGTACAATTTATAAAAAAAATGTGGTACCACTATTTTTTTTATTCAATTGCTATGTACATTCATTGTAATAAACAAATGAAGAAATTAAATAGATTAAAAAATTTTACTATAAAAATCTACACTTAAAAATAGTATAAAGTACAATAAATAATTTCAGAAAAACTTTGACCTTTCCGTTAAAATAGAATTTATATGTATATATATATATTTATATATATTCATATATATATATATATATATATATATACATTATTTTTGTTTAATTTTTATTAAAAAATTTTCATTATATTATTGAAACTTAAATTCTTTATTCCTCAGAATATAAATATCAACCAATATTTCTGTTAAAGTAATATTTTTCTATTGATCTTTAAGTAAATTGAAAGGAAGTAGTTACCAAAGGCAGATTAACGAATTGCGAGCGCAGGGGAAGAGTTTTGCTGACCAGTTGCTCTCTTACAGGTCTACGAAGACTCCTTTCCTTCTTCTCCATACAATGGTCACTTCTAAACCTCAACTGAACTCCTCCTATAAGCATTTACTTATATATAGCGAAAATAAACTAGCACGGTTTACTATTATGTCTTAAAGAAACCTTATCTTATTATACTATACAGAATATTAACTAACTTTTTTTTTCGTTTTCTATGATCATTGGTAACATTTATAGTCAGCCATACAAAATCAGAATGATAGAAACAACTATGGCGAACTAAACACCTGAGATCCACAAACTTCTAGCCGCTAATGAAATATCACTAACGAGTTAATTGTAGTTAATGCAGAGATAGATAATGCTAATTTAAAGGGTAATTAAATCAAGTTTTTTTTGTTATTCAGTTTTTTAAGTGATTCAAAAATAATAAGTTGAAAATGTTTATGTTCAATTATGATTAATAAAATCACAATGTAGATCATAAACATTAAGAACAGAATAGTTGTGGTTAAAGATGATTCAATTTCAACTTAAATGTCTCAGCGCTATTCAAGACAATTGTTTATATTAAGTTTTCATATGCCTTATTTTCCTTTCTCCAGGTGTTCAGTTCGGCCGTCTTCAGACGATGTAAATGTATTGATTTTAAAACAATATAAATTTTAACAGTTTGATAATGGATCCAAAGATTTTTTACTCTTGATTGATGTGAATAACAATTTTTATGAAATTAGTAGTTTCAATTAAAAAGAATAAACATTTTTGTTTGTAAAAAAAATATACGAGACATGTGATGCTATATATTGTGTATAGATAATCGCATACAGTAATATTAAATCAAATATTTCTAGGGAGAGAACAATGAGAATAGCGTTTGGAATACTGAAGAATTATAAGTCAAAAGTGCCATAGAACTCACAATACCGAAGAGACCCATACTGAATGGCTTACAGAGGCCTTTACTTGAAAAAACGTTTCTAATATATTGACATCGAGAACTAACGTGTTAGGGAACATTCATTTACAAATTTTAAATATAGTGTCAACAAATTTATCAAAAATTAATAATTTTGATGATAAAATGTCTGTTTTTGTACATCTTCTTGAAAAAAGATGCTGTCCTATGGAACATTGTTTTGTAAAATACTAATATTAAATTGTTCATAGACTCAAGCCCAAAGGTAGAGGCAATTACTATTTGTAATAAATAACTCCGTATGCTTGTAGCAGCGATACTCTTATATCGCTGCTTTGCCAAAGCGAAGACACAATAATTTAAATATACTTTCTTTCATTCTTTCACATCACTGTAAATGATCTTTACCATTATGCAAAAGCAATATTCGATCGTATAGTTATTCCGTCTATCATCGTCTTACATTTAACGAAAATTGGTTATATGAAAAGAAAAAAAAGACCCACATTAAATATGTTATATGAAAAGAATGCCTTCCCAACACTAGGTATTCATTTTCAGGTTGAATTATCTTACTTATTTTATTATTGTCTAAGCCAGAATATTATTATTAATATAATATTAACATTTATAATAATGAATATTATTATCATTATATTCAGAAAATAGGAACTATTTAGCAATTTTTTTTATAAAACTTTTATGGTACTACGTTCCTCACTGTCATTCACAAATTAGGATTTTTCAGGTACATTGGTTTTCTCTTTCGTCCACTCTTGACTAGAGGACTTAACTTGGAATTTTAGTTCAAATAAAAATATCAGGGTCCATCAAAAAGTTAGGTGTATCTTCAATACTTCAAGCAAATAAATCACTTCAGCTTAAACAATAAAAAATGCAACCGACCTTATTAGTTTATAATACTAAAATTCCTTCAAACTGGCGTTTAAACATAGCTGCACTTATTCTTTGAGAAAAAATTACCTAGTTTTATGAACAAATTTATTAAACTATCTTACAATATTTCGTAAATTGGTGAAATGAGAAGAGTTCTATGCACTTAACTGATATTAATCCCAATTGAACAAAACATTTTTGGAATAAAATATCTTATTCCTCCAAGTGTAAAATTCTTAAATTAGAAGCATAATTGTTTTAATTTCAGTCTTCTTGTTTAAATTTTTAATATTGCTCATTAAAATTTTAATATTATAATTTTGTCAAAAAATATAATTCCACTACCTTTTACAAGAATATTAACTGAAAAACTTGTATTTTTCAGTTAAGCCTTTATTTTTCATTGATATAGTAATAAAAAATGACTTAACCCCTATTATCTTTATGATAAAACATATTTAATATAAATATGTGTGTCAAGAAATCTTTAGAAAAATTACATTTTAACTGATCAAGTGTTTCCTATATTAATTTTTAAATAAGTTCTGTAAATGCTATGTTTTTATTTTTCCGAGACTATGCATATATTAAATAGCTACCAATTAATAATAATGATTTATGATGAGTTAGGGGATGAAAAATAAAACTTCAGTATATAAAACAATTATTTGTACATATATCATCTGGTAATATTCAATCTGCAAAAATTTGACTCCCTGAGAATAATAATATTATTACTCCTTCAATTTAAAGCCTGATGTTGGTTTTTTAGCTTGTTAACTTGTATAACTAATTTACAAAGGAAGTTATTATCAATCTTTACTTTTCATAATATTATTTTAAACTCAGCTACACCAAGTGAAATTTCTTTATACATGCTTAGTTTTCTGCGTTTCCTGATATAAGTGAAAATATTTTTGGTTATTATTCAAAACAAAATAGTAAATTAAAAAAAAAGTGATGATGATCAAAATTATGAATATTATTCATTTCAAACTAATTTGAACTCTAAATAAAATAGAAAAACATTTTAATCAAAGCCAAATACATATATGCTGGTCTATTCTGTATATAGTATTTGCAGTTGTTTCAGTTTTTCAATTTAGCTTTTACTGGTAGTTTTTCAACACTACCTGTTTAATTTACTATAATTTACCAATTTTGATCAGATATTTTTTTACAAACAAATCATCTAACAGTTTTCTGATAGATGTCATAAATTCATATTGTTTTTAACATATGTTTTTTTCTTTTTAATAAAATGAAATTGCAATTTAACATACAATGAAGGAAGTGGAAAAACTTCACTTGAAATAAAAATTAAATAATATTTTACTTTTGTACAAAAAAGTAAGCAGTTAGATCATTATTGATGAATAAGTGTAGTTACAATAACTTGTGACGGGAGATCAAAAGTAAAGTAAACTACGAAAAAGCTTCCACGACTTTAAAATTGAAAATATTGTAATGAAGCAAGCAAAAATAACAATTAACTTTACTATTCACTATGATAAATCCTTATTGATCTTTTTATATTTAATTATAGCTTAAAAAACTATTACCCGTAAAAAAATATTCCCAAACATAAATTTGAATTTTTCAAAATAACCTTAAAGCAAGATTTCCTGTTATATTTATGATGAAAAATAAATTCCCAGACGGGAATCTATTCTCCAACAATAATTTAAAATTTATTGCCATGGAATAATAGAAAAATGTGTAAAAAATTTCTTTAGGGCAAAATTTTGAAATAAGTATTTCTTTTTACTTATTTTATTATCATCCTATTGTAAGCAGAATATTTTTGTTTTTTGTATATGTTATAAAATAAAATTAATTTATCTCAAACAAAAGCAATTTTTGATGATTATTAATATGAAATACCTCAATTCATCAAATATTTTATTGAATTACATTTCTTTAAAAAAATCTCTTAACTAAACAATGCACTTTGTTTAAGATGTTTGCTGTAATTGTGGAGAGTTATATTTAAGAATAATCTTTCCAAATTTCATTATGTTTATTTTAAGGATCAATAATTCCTGTCTATTAGTATACATGTTTCTCAAAGTTATGGCGAAAACATTTCAGAACTATTTCTAAATTTTTCATTCTTCTATTATATTTATATTTTTCAAAATACCTAAATTATGATCCAACTGGACTTTATGAAATTAAAATGCACACAAAACACTAAACAATACATTCACTTCAAACCTTTTTATAAGTCTAAGTAAAGTGTAAAAACATTTTAATGTAATTGTAAAGTATTTTAAGCCCAATACGTAAATGCTGATCTATTCTTTGTTTACGGTTCTATAAGTTTTTCAATTTAGCCTTTAAAGATAGTTTTCAACACTTTCTGCTTAATTTACTGTAATTTACCAATTTAGATCATATTATTACTTTACTATAAGTAAATTAGAGTGATGGTAATAAAATCTGATCACGAGATTCAGATGAAATTACATGTTTTGAGGTCTCAGAATTAGTTTTTTCGATGATGTCTGTGTGAGTGTGGGTGGGTGTGTGTGTATCTAAAGTTTGTTATCAAGCTACGGTCCAGAATCTTTGATGTATCAGGTTTATATTTTACACAAAAATGAGCCTCACAGTGTAAATGAGCCCTATTGTTTGGAAGCAATTATAATTGATGGCAAGGTAACTCTCTTTGCCAAAAACCGGTTTTTAGACATGTTTTTTTCCTTCTAAACTACTAATTCTAGAGGTTTTAAATTTTTGTATTCTCCTTGAGGTTACAAATGCAATAA
Source organism: Hermatobates lingyangjiaoensis (assembly GCA_026182355.1). NCBI lineage: Eukaryota > Metazoa > Arthropoda > Insecta > Hemiptera > Hermatobatidae > Hermatobates > Hermatobates lingyangjiaoensis. The sequence goes on along the minus strand of JAPFBL010001924.1, from coordinate 1,518,223 downwards.
ATGGAATATATATTCAGATTTTTAAAACAACGAGAAATTTTTTTTTCCATAAAATATAAAAATGTTGACTTATAATTTAATCTAAAAGATTGTGAGAGCGATTCAAGCCATAGCGTTTAAGGGATGAAAATGAAACTATACCTAGAAACAGAACATTCTAAGGAGAATGAGATTAATTAATTATTTTTTTTAAAAAATGTATTCACAAAGAGGCGTTAAGTAGGTTTTGATAAAATGTTTTTTCGATGCTAAACGACTCATTAAAAAACCATGAATCTTAGTCCAAAAATGGAACAAAAATTAGAAATTTATAAAAAAAAATTCACGAAATTTTAATCACGACAAAGAGCAATAGTAAAGCTATGAAAACTGATTGTTTATCCTAGACTAACGAATCACCTGCTATACTTGTCGAAATTATTGATATTTTTTAACATTGTGTATATTGGCTTAGAAATTTTTTTATTGAAACCACTAAAATAAAAATGATGTTTACTATGGACAAATTTTAATACTTTATTGATTTATATGAGATATAAGAGGAATAATACTTTTACCATACATGTAAAAAATCACTGCCAATGAACATAAATTTCTGTTGCATTCCATGGTATGATGCATTTGTCACACAAAATGCTCCAATCAATTTATATATTGCACCCTTGAATCATGGTATCATTTGGTAATATTGAAGTGTGAGGAATGGACTTTTTCCTCAAGAAATAGGAGTTATGTTTGTTGACAAATATCCAGTTTTTTCACTATTCTAATCTAATAATTCATATCTATTATTTTCAAAATTTCAAACTTCCAGCTATAACATTTTTTAATTGTACTGACTAGCAAGCATAACCTTGATTTGAGCATGTAAAACTGGCTAATTTCTAATGCATTCTTTCTCAATATACTTTCACAGTATTTCCTCTAATATACTTCAATATTTCCTCCAATATTGCGAGGAAATTTGTAGAAGGGGTGGAGGAGAAGATCGACGGTTTAAGTAGTAACGAAGAGAGTCTAAGCCCTCTTCGTGATCGATATTAGTGTAAAGGAAGGTAACGTTCATGGTAACCTTGAGTAGAGGATCATCAAGGGTGGTGGGGAGGAGAGATTATTAAGAAGTTAGAGGAACTGGAAAGTGTCCTTACAGAAGGAGGGTTGGCAGCTGACAAGGGGTTGAAGAAAATAGTCAACGAAAGTTTATAACCTTTCAGTCAAACACCCATAGCTAGACACTATAGGCCTTCCAAGGGGAGGAGAAGTGAGCGTGTGAAATTGATAATGTATTTTAGGAAATAGATAAAAAAAAAAGGAATTCGGTATGTTGATAAGTATGTTGATGTCATAAGAGGAGAGGTCTCTGTTATATGTATATCAAATCACAATATGAAAAGGGGAAAAGCATAAGATCTTTCAACCGTAACATGCAGACTTTGTCTTTATTCCCTTTTCATATTGTGGTTTGATCATTGATTGTTATTTCACGTGTTTATGTAAAATCTTGTTATATATATATATATATATATATATATATATATATATATATATATATATATATGCTCATAGCTGTAGAAAATAAACGATGGAAAAGCGTACACAAGAAGTAGTCAAAAATAGATTTGAAAGAAATACAATTTTGCTGACGTTTCGGTTTTTATTTAAATCCTTTTTCATAGGCGAACAAAAAAGAGGAAATATGTGTTCACTACTTCATTAAAGACCACATGTGTTCTTAAATATTTTCCTAGATAGTTATTTTTCTGTAGTAACTCTTTTAACCTTTTCTTATTTTTATGTAGGTAGCATGATTAACTTACTTCTATGACTTTTCACCATATTCTTAACTCAATTTAACTTCTGGTTCATAGAAAAGGATGAATAATAATTCAGTATTCTTCCAGCACTGGTAGGTTTTGGGTACCAGTCGGTTAAAAAAGCAGCAATATCATAACCGTAAACCCAATATTCATCATCTGTTATGACTTGCGACAAGAAAGTTTCGTCTTCTCCTATACGTTCAAGCAACTCCTGAGAAGTTTAAACGCGATTGGTCTTCTGTCTTTTCTCATCAGATGTGGAACAAATTTCGCAGATACGCGGTGCATTAATCAAATGCGGTATAATTTTTGTGTCAAAATATCGTATCATGGCCCAACTGATATCCCACTCTCTTTAGCAAGTTCTCTCACAGTAGTTGTCATTATTTTTTAACCATGGTGTTTATTTGGTTGATCCGTTGACGTGGATGGACTTCCAGAACACTCATCGTTTGACAATCATCTTCAAAATGCGCATGCCACTTAAAACATGCCACACACACTTTTTAGCATTGTCACTGTAACCGACTTGAGCAAATCAAAAGTTTCACTTCTAGATATTCCGAGTTTAATACAAAACTTCACAGCAGCTCTTTCTCGTTCAAGTTACTCATCTATAAAACCTCAAATCAACACAAAATCTACTTTACAATCAACTGCGTCACTAATAAAAACTAATGACATCTACAAAAACAAAACTTCCTTGTGATCAGCTGGTCTTTATGAAGAAAATCAGTGGATGTATGAGGAACTAACTGGTTCAGCACGGTTCAAACAGTCTACGTATTTTTTAAACAGAACTCGTACTCTATATAGAGAAAACTAGGACCACTCTTATATAAAAGAAAGACTGATCTATTATCAATAATACAATAGCAACTGGCAATCAGATGGAATGTGTTGCCAAAGGGCTCATTAAGTGTACTATCCCAGAGTTGCTTGCTGACTTCTTGGTGAATACAGGGGGAAGAGTGATTCACAGACCTTTGAACCAGGGTTTGCAAATCAGTTGAATTATTTTAAACCATTTTCTAACCATATAGTCAACATTATCAACTAGATCAAATAATAAATTTAAACTTACTGAATAAGAAATGTTCCAATAACAATTAAATTTATACACATGAATTTAGAATGAAATTTCCAGATACATATAAATCATTAAATTAGACGTATCTTTTAGTAATTACTTATCTTTTCTATATAAATAATCTTTTTACTTGCAACTATAATACGAGTAATATTGCAAGAATTGCATTCAATGACAATTAATAATAATAAACACTAAAGCGTTTAATATTTTAACACTTATATTTTATAAGTTACAAAACTTATATTAAGTGTTACAAATTTTATTTAAACTCTATAATTAACGTTACAAATATTTTAACGTTTATATATTTTAATATATAAACCTTGTAAAAAGAAAGTTTTGAATGTTCAAATAGAATGACATTACATTTCTACATCTATCCATGTAATTATTACTTTACTTAGTATAGTAAAGTATAGTAATCATAAAAAACTTCGATCTCGAAATTTTGATGGATTTACATATTTTGAGGTCCCCATATCCAAAGTTGTGTAGACGCTGTAGTCTACAATCATTGATGGATCAAAATCACATTTTACAAAAAAGTGAGATATATTGTGAACATGCGCCTTATTGTTTGTGGGTAATATTTCATCATACTCGTATGAAAGTCACGTATTTCTCCGAAATGTTTTTAGACGACATTTTGTTTTTGTCCTAAAGTACAAATTCTAGAAACTTGAAATAGTGGCATTATTATTCAAGTGACATATTCTATACGTGGATAAAAAACCTCGGATTTTAAAACAAGTGAAAAGATTTTTCAATCAATAAATTGTAAAATTTTTTGCTTATGATTGATTCTGAAAGTTTGTGAGGAAGATACGGTATACCGTTTGACTGACAGAAATGAAATTATACCTAAAAACTGAGCATTCATTTTTAAAATTGTTCTTAAAAATTTATTGTTTTTTATTTTTTAAAAAAAAAATTATTGTTTCACAAAAACAATAAACACTTCTGCTAGTGTGAAGGTATTATTAATAAGCTCTTTATATTATTATTACCTAAAAAGCAAGTACAGAAGAAAGCCAATGATCTTTTCAATGTCAAGATGATACTAATTTATGTCTAAACAAAGTTATTATTATAGAATCATTTTTTTTTAAATAAAAAAAGCAAAAAACAGAAATCCATTTAATTTATACATATTGAAATATTATTTATTGAAAAAATAGTATGATTGAGAAGGTAATAACATTGAATTTGAAGGTAATTCAAAAAGAACTCATTAGCATGTGTCTATAAAACCATATGGCCAAAATAGTTGAAAAGCATATAGTTAAAAAAAATATATAAATGTTGGTATCAACGAACATTTCAGATCTACAATTTTATGTAATTACTGCAGATAACAGTTTTATATAGAAATATTAGAACGAGTGGTTCAAATATTTAAAAGAGGAGCAGTAATTATGTAACAGAATATTGGAGCTTGAAGTACTGTTGATATCAATAGTCGCAATGAAGAGATAACCAACGACCAACGAATATATCCGTGCACTATAGTGCACGTCGTAACTAGCAGTCCCAGACCAGAGGCCTTCTACTGCTTGCTTACTGTGCTACTATAACTTGGAATGTCAGTAACTCATGTCAGATATTAAGTTCGTCTGTACAGTAATGATGTCGTATTCGCAGTCATGTGGTCTTGTTGAGGTCATGGTTTTCAATGTTTTTAGTCATCAGTTGGAAAAGTTGTCAGATAGTCAGTGGATGAAGTAATTGTTCAGTGAGGTTGAGGAAGGTTGGTGGCAGGATTTAGAGTTTGTACAAGGAGGTTTGGATGAGTAGATAGTTTGTTGTCTTCATTGGTAGTAAGTCGAGTGATGTAACTATCTATGGATTTCATTCTCAAATCATGGTGAATATCAACATTACGGGCGTACCTAGGAGCCTTGGCTATAAGGCGGGTACACTTATTTTGAACAATCTGGATACACGCCTTGTTCGTTGGTGCAGCTCTAAACCAGACGGAGCATCCATAAGTCTTCGCTGAACGAAGAACCCCCTTATAGACAAGGTCCTTGACCGAATATGAAGAGAAGTTCATCCATCTAAAACGTTTGATTAGGAGGATCTATATTTTTAGATAACAGTAAATTTTTTGTCCTTTATATCGCAGTTATTAACAAAATGTGAAAGACTCTTTATTTGTGTTGTAAGTGTTTTGTATTCATTTGTGGTTGATATTAATACAATATCAACTAAATATTGTATTAATACAACTACATCAATATCAGGGACAATTATTAGTTGAGGTGGACTCAAATCGTGTATTTTAATCCATTGTGAGTCTATCCACTGTCAAACCATGCAATAGCGAAATGTATCATTTACTTATCTATAACTATTACTGAACATATAAATATGTATTTACGCATATTTGAGAATTAATTGCGAATGCTATTTTGCTTATTTGTTAGTAACATTGACAACTGTGGATGATAAACCAATAGGTGACTAGAAGTAAAGAGAGACAAGTTTTAGTAAATGCAGGATAAAGATGAATAGGATGCAAGGCAGCAGGCTTGATCGAGGCCCTGATTGATTGAGCCTCTCACCCCTCGTGTCATTATGTCAAAATTTGTATGCCTCATTCTTAAAGCTCGCCCTACCTGATCCGCATTTCTCTTCCTTGCTGGCATTGCTCCTACCAGCAGTTTATACATTTGCTTACTTTAGTCCTAAAATTCATTACAACTAATGAAAAGTACAATCTTCAAGATCTAGAAAACTTAACCATTTTAAACCTCAAAATAATCTTTAATTTATTAGCCATGTCATATTTACAACTATATTAATTATTTAATTAAAATGCTAATTTCAATGCAACATAATTTGAGCAAACAAGTGATCATTACTTATTTAGAACTCCAAAACTATAATGAAATTAAGAATAGAAAATATTTAAGTCTTTTCTCTAAGACCCTGTTTAATTTTATTTAGTATTTCCGATCATATTTAAATAGATACAAAAGTATTAATAAAAATATTATCTTACTATTAAACTTATTAATAAAAATATTATCTTACAATACTTATCAATAAAAATATTATCTCACTATACTTATTAATATTTAGAAAAATTTAAAAACACTCTGACGTTTTTTAGATTAAGCATTTTTTAATTTAAATACGTATATAGAGACTTTTTCTTTTCAAGATATTCTCTTTTAATCTATATTTCATTCTTGATCAATAGGGTACAATTAAAACAAATCGCGTTGACAAATAAATAGAAACAAGAGTAATACATTTGTTTGTTATTTTAAAAATTTGGCATGATCTGAACTCAACATTGCTGTAAATAAATGTAGAATCATTGAAAATCATATTAATTACTTGATTATTTTAATATGGGTATCGTGGAAATGGATTATCAAAATCTGTAGTGAAATAACATTAATTCTATTTTAAATAGAATTAATTTTATTTCTCAGAGTTCAAAAGTACATATATAAAAAATAATAGAAAGATAATAAATAAATAAAAAAAAAAGGAAAGTAAGTTCTAGAGCTTGGGCTTAAACTTTGTTGGATACGGAACCCAAATAGTCAAATGTGGGTCACATAGAAAAACTGCTCTCTAGAAGTACTTACTTAAGAGCATGGATATTAAAGAATTTATAAATGAGAATACTATAAAATAAACCATTCTAGCAGGATGATCTGAAATTTTGTGGCAACATAAAACAAAAAAGATATTATTTTACATTTTTTAAATTTAGGGAATCTTTTGTCTGAAAGCTAACTATAGAATATTTTTATTTGCTTATAGAATCAACTTAAGTTTAGTCAATGCCATATGTTTATGTCATATGTCACAACATTAGGACGAAAGGCCTTATAGCTCCAAAACGTGAAACTCAAGTTTTATCAAATTTGAGCCCAACAGATTTGTTAGGTTTTAAGATATTTCAAAAAAAAAAGCCTTAAAAAGCTTTCAGCTATTTAAATCTATACATAGAGATTAGGTTAGTTTGCAGTGGCAGTCCCACAAGGGAACACACTTAGGCCGAGCATTGGCCCTTTGTGATACCACACAATGAAGATTGATTCTACAGTGGGAGTCCTAAATTTTGCCTAACTCAAGTGTATTTAGAGTAGAGATCTTTAACGAGTGCCTGACATCGTACAGGCTCGGGATCGACGGTTTAAAGTCCTTCTCTGAGGGACGACGTGCTCAGATTTATTCACCTCCCGCGTGAATAAATCGAGGGCCAGGTGAGGATCGAACCCCGGTCCTATCAGTTCAGAGGCGAGCACGTAACCACTGAGCTACATAGAGATTAAAAATATTTAAAATTATTGGAATGAATATGATGTGGACGTATAAACTTTTTTATTTTTTTCGCCTTAAAGGAATTACACATTTTTACATGTTATATTATTTGATTATACCCGCATTATGTGAAGGGGCGGACGTCTAATTTCTACACACTCAACATATCACACTGTTTGATAAATTCAAATGGCATTTGTCTGATCTATAGGTTTTGCTGTGGTAAAAAAAAAACTCTTTATTCTATTTGGTAATATTGAGGCTTGATAAAGGCACTCTATCAACATTTTATATCAAAATTTGCACTCTTTTTAACCCTCTTTTCCTGAAATTCTAGAATCTTAAAATTGCTTATTAAGCATTTTTGAATATGAATAATGCAGGTTCAACAATTTTTAAGATTTAAAATTTAGGAGAGGTTATATTACATCAAAAGTAACAACCATCAAGTGCCACTTTTAATTACTCGTTAGATTGTGTGCCCAAAACATGAATAATTTTTATTACAAAATTGACCCAATAGAAGTAGCTTCTGTGAAATAAATGAAATCATTAAATTGTTATTTAGTTCAATATTTCGTTCATAAAAGTGTTCGTTAATACATTCATATATAGAAAATTAAAATAAATCAAGTAATTAACTTGATTTGAGTGTGCATAATACTACGTTAATTGATAGTAAAGTTCACATTAATCCTTGATAGTGTTCTATTAAAATAGTCAAAACTTTGACTTGTGCAAAGAACTTGCAATTTGTCAAATATATATGTGTCGTAAATTAATCAAGTAATTCGTAACCAATAACTTTAAAAAAAGTATTTTGGAGATAAAAATATAACTATGCATAGAAAAATAAGAATGATATGACTTAAAAAAGGGTAATATAGAAATATTTCATATTTCCCCTAAAACAGTTTTAATTTTGAAATTTAACTTTTATGCTACTACTAAATATGTAAAAAAAATTTTGCTGATTTTGTATTTGCTTTAAAATGAACTTATGACAGAATCCGAAGAGTTTGTAGAGGTTTTATTCGAAGTTTGTTTTTGCAGGTCTGTTAAATATCAATGCTCCTTCACATACGGAGTGACAATGAGAGTCACTTAGTAAAATTATAGGCTGTCTTGTCAATGTCTTGTCTTCATGAAAATAGCAAGAACCCATTTTGTCATTTAATTCATTGAGATTATTATGTTCCTACAGTTAAAAGGAATTCTCTTTAGTTACCCTAAAACTACACCTTACTCTGTCGAACAATCTGCAATGTTATTAACATTATCAAATTGGTTGTTGTAGTTTTATCAGACTTGTGTGCACCGTAGTCAAATCTCTCCTATTGCCCATTCATTCATCTGTTCTAAGACAACTTAAAATGAAATTTTAAGTTCATTAATGAATTTTAATATCATTCTTACAAAAGTATCAAATAAAAAAATTTTACTGTCTTTGGGTATAATTTACCAATAATTATAAACCTCTTAAACGCGATTATCTCGCATTAACATAGAACAAAGAAGTCTTTGAAGAAGTTTATGCTGTAGTCTTTTCAGATGAAGTAACGTAGATATCCACATTTTTTCTTCTTAAAAAAATAATAAAGACCATTTTAGTTGAATTTATAACGAATTATTCTGCCTCTACAGATCTTTTATTAATTATTTAGAGCATGCAGCATTCGCTTCAAAGCAGAATCAACAAGTATTCTTCTTAAAATAGCATAGTTGTCTCCATATCCTCGTGTTTCATAACATTGATTGTTTTTAATTCCAGTAGGTCTTCTAGAACTAATTATTACAATAAAATCGATGACACACCTCATTGAGGACAGACTTGAATGGTCGCAACTTCAGTTATTGTAGATCTCGTATGTACATTGATTATTCTGGCGTTAGATTATAGTAATGAATTCTATAGATTTTGGATTAACTGATCTATATCTCACCATTGATTATTACAGTAAAAATGAACACTTTTAAGTTATATTACTGTTGATGTAATAGGCATCTTTATAATAGATAAAATACTTTTCAGAATAACAGTTTATTAATATGAAGTCCAAAAATTATGAACTTCATAATTTTTAAAAATAAAGAACCTTTAAATCTTATAGACAAGCAGCACTCTGTCCTGCTTACTGAATATAGAAGGAGGTTTTGATAGCACCCATATTTATGGAGTTGATAATTTTTGGACTTCATATTAATAATCTGTTATTCTGAAAAGTATTTTATCTATTATAAAGATGCCTATTACATCTGCAGTAATATAACTTAATAGTGTTCGTTTTTAGTGTAATAATACTCTTTTAATACTGTATGATCAATAAATATTTATACTAAAGAAACTTCAAATAAGAATTTTTAAGTTTATTGAGACAATTGAGAAGTAGTTAAAAGTTAGTAGTCGTTTTGAGATAAAGATAATGGAAAAAATTAAATTATTTGAATGCCAACTTTGTCACTATTGTGCCCAATTAATTTTTCATCCATTGGACTTAATAAAATAAATGAAAAAATCTCAAAATATATGAACAAGGACAAGAAGAGTAATGATGGAAGAAATTATTAAATTATTTATCTAAGAGCAATGAGAAACTGATAGTATTACGTGATAAGAGTAACTGCAGGCGGAGAACAAATATACTCTACAACTGCATAATTGGATGGATTCTATACTGGAATTTTAAAATTTACAATGACCCCAGTTTATGAAAGTACGAATCTTTAAACTTCATACTTGCTCATTACTGACGGTTTACATCCTCAGGAGGACACCGAGGAAAGGTGTGACGAGATCATAGATTATCTATGTTCATTGGTAGCTACAATCTTTCTACCTATGCGTGTGCGTTATGAACTAGTATGTGTGCTGATACTAATCCAACTCATGTAAAAACTCTTTGACACTCGACTCTTAGGATCTAATGTAATATCACTTGATGTGCGAGAGGCTACCACCCCGTACCGCCCGGACGGGTTCCAAGCTGGGCTTACGCCCGTTCGAAGAAAACCTGCCCGGCTAAGCCAAAAGACCGCCATGGGCTGGGCTACTGGAATAATTTAATTTAATAGAATAACTGGGAACTAAATTTCCATTTGAGAAGTATCAAATTTGAAATGTTTATTTAAAGTGTGTAAACCAATTTACTCGTTTTACATACTTTTATTTTTTTAAATTAATTAAGTCAAAGTAGTTTAAAATTTGACTTAGCCCTGGTAGTATTAGATATTCTATATATTCTGTCGGTAGGCTTTTAACTACAGTGTAGTTACTTTAGTATTCAAATTTGAAGAAACCAACCGAGAAAAATAATAGTTAAACAAGGCAAAAAAATGTATTATCTAAGTGCAATAGAATTAATACTTGACAGAGGATTTTTATGTTTGAACATGACTACCTTAAAGATCCTACCACCATGAAACATTTTTTCCACTAAAATTGATATTAAAAGTTTTTTTCTGAGTCTTAGTCTATAACAGATATATGAATTTTTATTGCCCAACTAAAAATATAAGAACTCTAAATTTCCATTTACGGTTAAACGAAAATAAATTTTATTTTCATTGTAATTTCTTTTATTTTTAATGAACACATTTTATGTTTAGAGCCTTTGCAAAAGTTTAGAGCACTTCTAAGTACAATCTTAGTATTTGAAAATTTCTGTATTCTTAGAAAGAGCTGATTCAAAGATTAAATTGAAATATTTTCAAATATCTTATTTTCATTAATTGTTTGACAACTTTCAGTTTAGAAGAGCCTTCATGAGTTTGATTATCTTATGGATGTACATTGAGTATAACTCAATATCAAAGGGACAGGTATGGACCCACAAATTCATGAGTGAACCAATCACAGCTCCTGTGGTTCTGATTCGAACCTATGGGCTGATAAACTTGTCTAGTAAAATAGATATCTCTCCACATGTCCAGTGCTACTAATCCAACTCATTTGGAAACTCTTTGACACTATACTGTAAAGATATAAAGTAATATCACTTGGTGTAAAAACCGAAAAATAAATAGATTCAGTGTGATTTTACTGCTTACTTATCTAATTAAATTCATGACATTAGTACAATACGTTAGTCAGAATGTTTTCCTTTGTACTAGAAGGAAAATTGATGTGATAAATAATGTTTGTTTAGTAAACATTTATAATTTTTTCTTTCTTTAGTTTAATACATTTAATTGTATCACTTTCGCTTTATGATATTTTAGCTTGTATTTACACAAAGGCACATCAATTGATCTTCTGTGTGATTAATATTTCTAAGTTTGTACCTTTCTAGAATTGCATCAGATTTGGTACTAAGGCTTAGAGATTTCTTGAAAACAGTTTTTTCTTCCTTATATATATATATATATATATATATATATATCAAAACTTGAAATGGTCCAACAGGACTACTAGTTAACACATGAAAGAGAAAAAACAAAAAACAAATAAAGATACATCTTTTGTGTGTATCTTTATTTGTTTTTTCTCTTTCATGTGTTAACTATTATATATATATATATATATATATATATATATATATATATATATATATATATATATATATATAAGGAAGAAAAAACTATATATACAAACTATATATATATATATATATATATATATATATATATATGAGTGTGTGTGTGTGTGTGTGTGTGTGTGTGTGTGTTTTATTAAAAAGTATGCCAATTTTCATTTTCGTTCGTTTTCTGTATAATTTCTCTAGTTGTCTGAACTTGGTTTTCAACACTTCAGGTAAATTGAACACTAACTCTCCGAATAATTTATTCTTGAATTCCATAATAGGAATTCAATAATATACTATAAATCTAACAAAAAATAACCTACACAATAAGAATTTTTTTTTTTTTTGTTAGATTTATAGTGTATTATTGGATTACTATTGGGAAATCCAAGAATAAATCATTCAGAGAGTTAGTGTTCAATTTACCTGAACTGTTGAAAACCAAGTTCAGAAAATTAGAGAAATTAAATTGAAAACAAACAAAAATGAAAATTGGCATACTTTTTAAAAAAATATGTCTAAATGAAGGTCTGCTCCCAAAATATACCTATATATATATATATATATATATATATATATATATATATATATATATATATACATATCCATGTCTATTCCTTTTAACGGTATCTCTATACACAAATATCAAACACAGGACAATCAAACACAGCCCAAAGTTTACTATAACTACCTTTGCCCAAGGCCCTTGGGCATGCTTCGAGTGTGTGTCATCAATGAAACAAGACTCAGTGAATTTGCATACTAGTTATCTGAAACAGTCCTCACACTGATTATAATGTACACAGGTAAGAGATAGCAAGTCTAGCTCACCACTTCTATCTCTGCCAGATAATAAGTGGGGTTATGGTTTTCTACTTCTTACATGGTGATGAAGGAATCCAGTGTAAACCAAGAACTCACCTAGTTTACCACCCAATTGGTTTCAAATCACAGCTGCAGGAGCTGTGACTGGTTCACAGATGAATTTGTGGGTCCATAACTGTCCTTGTGTTATTGAGTCATACTGACTGTACGTCCAGAAGACACATCAAACCCATAAGAGCTTTATTAATTCCATCAATGAAAGCTATGGCATAGTCAGTCATTTTATATTGGCAACCCTTTACATTGAAATAGAGATGAGACACTCGTCCGTGTTATTCAGCGTCACTAGATAAACGTAGAAGGTGGGCATTTGTGGAATTTAGGGATCTATCTCACGAAGGGAAGACCCACAGCGCCCTCAGCCTCCTGACAACAAGTACAATTAAGTCTTAAATTATTCTCGCCTAATATTTCTGTAATTAAGACAAGTTTAGTGAGCCACCAAATCCATTTATATTCTATTCAGCCACCAAAGCATCTTTCGTTATTTGTTGCTACTTTATTATAATTTTCGTCAGACAAAACAAATTTACTAACAACATATCTTGAAAATAATCTATTAAAAGCCAAAAGTGAAGTTTGTTAAAATTATTGGAATACTAAAACGAATTAATTACCATAAATAATGTTTAATCAATTAAAGCAGTAATTTAAAAATTGTGAACTAAAAAAGTGACGAATATTTTATGATTTTAAAATAAACTGGTTTATTTGTATAACCTGCAAAAAACTTTGCAACTTGGAAATACAATCATGTAAACTAGAAGATTAAAACAAAATTTAATTCATTACAAAATACTTTTCACTTAAACATAATTTTGGTCCATGGAAAACTCTAGTAAAAATGACAAAAATCCTGAAATTAATGACAAAAAGTCAAATGATGAACAGAATCAAATCTCAAGTTGTTACAAAAACAACAACGAAATCTCAAAAGCCATGATAAAAATGTTCAAAGCCAAGGTAGACCGTGTATTTGAAATTATGGAGAAAAACAACCATGGCGAAATCTCATACGGACCCATCACAATATATTTCAGAAAAAAAAGTTTACGCCCTAATTGTAAATTAAAAATCCAGTCTACCATAAAAGTAAAAGAGACATTTTCAGTTTCTGAGTACTATCAAATGGACAGTATTCTAGACTTCATAATTCAATTAGACGAAATTAATTCAGAAAATTATTTAAATTCAGATGTAAATATTGATCATAAGGTGAATATACATAAACTTTTGGAAAACTTCCTTAACAGATATAACAGCTGTTTCTCTTCTACTCCAATTTTATATTCCATCAAGACAGTAAGTCCTGCTATGACCAAAAATCTACTTCTCAATGATATAAAAGAAAATTCAGACTCTTGGCGTTGTAAAACTTTGGTGGATGAAGATCTAGCCGATTGTAATCCAGTAAAACAGGTGGATAAAGAAATATCTGATTCTAGTAAATCAGGTGAACATTTTTACAAACCTTCACATCCGACACAAAATTATACAACTGATTTGGAATCAGTAGATGAAACAAAAACGGCATTAGAGAGCGACGAAGAAAACACTTTCCAGAATAAAAAAGATCAAAACTGTTTAGTTGGATTAGAAAAACAGAAAGTGACTGTTAATTATGAGAACTACAATAACAAGCCATCAACTTCAGGACTACAGTCGAATGAATCCAAATGGGGCATGCTGATGAGTAGAATTTGGCATCTCTACTGCAGAAGATTTGCACCTCATCATCTTAGAATTGATATTTCTGACTATGACGATTCTTCAGATGAAGATCTTTAGCTCAAACTCTAGAAATTTTCATTTTATCAATATTACAAAACGAAAAGTATATACACATTTTTTTTTGCATTGGTCCATTTATTTATTAACTTATAATTTACCATCTATAAAACTAATTTGAGTTTAATATTGAGTGTACTTCATCCATATTTAAGCTAGATTCTAAGAGTATAATGATTTAGATAGTATATAAGGGTAATTTTACTCCATAATTATTCCGTTGTTTCCCATACTTTCAAAAGAAACCGCAATTTGTATCATGGTTTGAGATTTTGCCTAAGATGTAAATCAATCTACAAGTAGCATAAAATATCATTTTCCAAAAAATTAAATGATTTTAACTCATAGTCAATAAACCATAAAAGTGATTGCTATGGATGAAAGTGAGCCTTTTTATCCAGCAGTTTCAAAAATGAATTTTCTTTGAAGTATTTTACAATTGGATATACTTTTATGCACATTTTGGTTGTTTAGTTAGAAAATTAAAATAATTATATCGAGTCAAAAAAAATCACCAATAATACATAAAAAAAATTTTCTTATTCGAAAAAAAACGTTAAAAATTGAAAAATTTTAATTTTAAAATTTTAAGTTTGAAAACTTACTTGTAGGTCCTTAATTTTCTTATTCAATACTAGATGAAAGGTGATTTATTGGGAGATCCTAAGAAGTATATTTAACTAACCCTCTATATTTATTTTAATACTTTGAAATAAATATACTGTAATATCAAAGTTCTTATAACGTATATACTATGCTATATGGTATTGCTATAAAGTAACAATAAAATACCTTGAAAGCATGTTTAAGAAGTAAATCAACTTCAGACGTAATGAACATATTAAATAAAGTTCTATTATCGATGACAAGATACTACCAAAAATATGAAATTCGTCATTGAACACTATGCAAACTACCTTCAGTAAAAAAAAATCATAAGTGGTTTAATATTATAAATATTTATATTCCAATATTTTGAAGTGGCTTCATGAGGTCCTGGTGACACTCGACAACATGGGTTATCAGGATGTCACTTGGTCTACAGTGACGCTGTACAGTCACATTACTTATAGGTAATTGAAATGTTTTCATGAATAAACAAAACTATATTTATCGAACGATGAATTTTAAAGACATACGTATATTCATCAGTAATATTATTTTGATTCATTTGTTTTCACAAATTGTTTTGTACTTTACTGTAAAATAAACAACATGAGCAATAATTTTGAGTATATCTTCTTATAATTGAAAACAGAAAAAATGTTTTATATTTTCTTTAGAAAGTAAAAAAAAAATTTGATGAACGGATATATAGATGGAAATGTTCTTATTATGTTTAAATTTTCTCGGCTCGGCCATGATATTTCCAGTAAGGAGGTTGTTTCGAGTTGAACTAAAATTTCTTACTAGACCTGAAGACCCCTCTAAAGGAAACTTCATTCCTCCAAAGTGTATGGTGGAAATGAATGGAAGTAGGTGGTGGGGATGTATGTTGGACCCTGATTGGCTGGTACAAGCAAGTGACCTCGCGCTCTCCACATCTAGCTTCTGCTCCGTCTCTTTTTTTTTTTGCTTGTCAGATCTAATCTTAGTGCAGTCGGATGTTCTCGCTACCGTCGTCCGCAGCTCTCTCTGTACCTTCTCCACAGTTTACCTCAAGACAACCATCTCTCCTTCTAAACAACTTGACACTGGAAACATATTTCTGGATAAATCAGCACCAGGTACCACACATAAAAACAAAAACATATATATTTTACGGACTTACTTTTAAAAGTATTAAATTTATTTCATTCTTTATTTATAACCATTAAAGAAGTTTTGTATTCTAACCTAAAAGTACTTAATACGCTCAAATAGAAAAGAGGTTTAAAGCCACATAGACAGTCCTAGGTTAAACACAAAGCAGTGACTGCAACTTTGTGCTATATATTTCCACTTGAATTCAAAATTTTTATCTTAATACAAGTGTTTTCCGTTTTCCTAGTCATATTAGAATAAGTTAATTTTATATATAACGTAATAACTTTTAAGCATTATTCCATTATCAAGTGCCAAACTTCATTTCACTAAAATTTTTAATAAAAACAGCATTGCCACGACCAAGTGTTAGTAAAACATTGTCCCATGATTATTTATAAATGTAATAGATGTATTTTAAATAATGCACACATATATATTTTCAATATTTCTTTTTCGAAGTTTGGTTCAGCGTCAACCAATTCTTAAAAAAAATCCATTTAGCCAACATTTCGTCTATATTTCTAGACATCTTTAGAGCTTGGTATTTCCCATTTGCTGATATGTTTTACATTTTTGGTTCATACTGCTGCAGGTGATTAGAATATGAACAAACAATGTAAAATAGTCGAAAGTTTCGGTTAAAGGTGTTTTATTTTCAAATTGTTTAACACTGGACTAGTATGTAATAAACACAAATAGTGTAGAATATATGTGGTCTACGTAACAAAACTTAGATACCTACATATGAATATTTATATATAATTATTTTGGAAAGAAGTTTGTAGAAGAATAATGAATACAACAGTGAATAACTGTAAAACTTGTTTTGTACTGGAGAATTATATCTGAAAAGAAAGATTTTAAAAAAACGATACAATCAGTATTAGAATAAATATTAAATTTTAAAATAGAGAAATCTACGAATAATTTAACCATTTTTGAAAGAAAAATATTTTAATGTAAAAAATACTTTCCATGAAAGTTTGTCCATTCATAATAGAACAACCACTCACCAAATTATTTTGTTGCAATAGCTTTTCCAATATTCCTACCGATGAGATATATATATATATATATTGATAAAAGTATCGACCGTCGAATAGAAACAAAACTAAAGTTTATCGGGACCCGGTCAGTTCTTCAGGTTCAAATTAAACGCTCATTGCCAACATTTCGGTTTTTATTTAAAATCTTTTTCATAGTCAGAAGTATAAATTTTGAAACAGAAAAACTAAATATTAGTTTTGGCTTAGTGACACTAAGTGTCACGTGTTCATTCAAACTACAGTTGTTGTTGAAATCCACAGACTATTTTTCTTTGTAAAATAATTTGGAATGTAATACATAGTTTTTCTGTTTCAAAATGTATATTTCTGCCTATGAAAAAGGTTTTAAATAAAAACCAAAACGTTGACAATGAAGAGTTTAATTTGAACCTGAAGAACTGACCAAGTCCCGATAAACTGTAGTTTTGTATATATATATATATATATATATATATATATATATATATATATATATATATATATAAGATTGGCCCATACTATCTAAAGTTGATTCTGTTACTAATCTTCTTACAAAAAAGAACAGTTTAAATGTTTCATTATAAAATATTGTTATTATATTTCTTTGGAGAATAAAATTTATCTATACGTTTTCTTGATATTTGCACGTAGAAAGTAACTAACCATTGTAATATATAATAACTAAATTGTTCATTCCTTCTCGATTATATTTTTGTGTAAGTTTGATTTCATTCTTTTATACATTTTTTTTTTATTTTCAGTCAAGAAATGTAGACCCTTCTTAAGTTTTTTTCTTGTTTTATCCCCTGCAGATATGATATTCCCATTGAATGAAAAGCTGTAAACATAAGTATCCAAAGTTTATTTTACTCTAACTATTATATTTAAATAATAATCCAGTAGTGTATTTAAACATCTACATTTAAGCAAAGTTACAATGAGGTAAAATAAAATCAAACAGTATGATTGAAATTGATGAAAAAAATGGTACTCTGTCTCTTAAGCACAACACAGTCTTCAGAGAGGAAAATATAGAAAAATAATAAACCAAGTATAGTGCTTTGTTCACTTAACCTTATTTTTAGACCAAAAGCCTTTCCACTAAATAACTCTCTGTATAGACAACAAAACTAAAGTTTATCGGGACTCGGTCAGTTCTTCAGGTTCAAATTAAACTCTCATTGCCAACGATTCGGTTTTTATTTACAACCTTTTTCATTAGCCTACAAAAAAGAAGAAATATAAGAAATAATTCAATCATTCAAAAATCAAACATACATAAAAGTGCAATTAGTTATAATTAAGAAATTACAATAGAAATTTTGACAATAAGTTAGTGAGAAAAGTTACAGAAGTAAAAACTTTGAAACAGAAATGAGTCTTGATAAACTTTAGTTTTGCTTCTATTCCACGGTCGATACTTTTATCAATATTTATATAATTTGGGATAATAAATATGGGTTTTTATGAAGATATAAGAACATATGGATGTGATATGAGTGAGTGTATAACGAAACGTTGGCAATGAGAGTTTAATTTGAACCTGAAGAACTGACCGAGTCCCGATAAACTTTAGTTTGTTTCTATTCCACGTTCGATACTTTTATCAATATCTCTCTATATAGAGCTAACAAATTGTAAAAAAAATTAGCCAAAATTTGTGCTGGTCCATAGTTTTCATATAAAATTCACTCCTATTATTTCTTAATATCCACGCGTATCGTTGTTCTACACGTAAAAATTATATTGTTACAACATTGCTTGCTTACCCCTAATCACTTGACTACAATACTAAGTGTTAACCACTAAGTTCCGAAAAATACACTAAGTTCCACAGAGTAATAAAACCACCGAGAAATACATACTGAATTTTAAATATAAAACTCTCTCTTGGCTTATAAAATTTACAATATCAAACTGGTTTTAGATTAAACAGTGAATACTAAACAGTGTAAATATAAAATGATTGGTGATAATAATAGAAAAGTACAGAATTTAATTATATAGAGATCACATAAGAAAAACAGAAATTCAAAACATAACTGATCTTGAAGATAGAGGAATTCCAAACAGTTTAAGCAACCTCAGCAATTTTCTAGATACATATTTTTATTTATAATTTCAAGCAGAGTTGCCTGTTTTGGAAAACAAAATGCTGTGTTCAAGTGTCCTGTTGGCAATTCGTTTGTATCCTGTTAGCAAATGTACTAAGATATTTATTTGAAAATTTTAAAGTCTGGTAAGCTTAGATAGGTATGAGTAAAACAGACATTGGACATTCTAACAGCAGCTATATGTTGATATCAGATAGTATCTTTACATTGACTATGAGGTAAATTTCTCAGAGTAGAATCGCTCTCATTGCCAGTTCATTTTATTTTTATTCTCTGAATCAACTGTTATTTTGCTACTGAAAAGATAATTTGAATTTTAGCTTCAACTTGACTCTATCAAAGTGTACATCCATGTTAAAGTTCCCATAAAAAATAATTTAAAAAAACTTGAGTGCCCTACACTCGAATTTATTATAAGTAAACATAATATCGATTTTTTGTTATTATTGTTATATTTTAAACTACTTATTGTTAAATTATAATGCAACTATATATACATAATAATCAATAATGTATAATTTTGACATGTGGCTATAATAATTTTATTATCAGTTATAAGAACTTGAAATCTTGATCAAACTAGCGAGATATATTATATTCACAAAACTGAAGCCCTCAATCTTATTGGACTCGTACCGTCCATGGCTACACCTGTCCTATTTTACATTATACTGTTGTAACAAAATTCAACTTCAGATTTTAAGGTTATTAATAACCTTTATAAATGTATATAGAGAAGTATCCTCCACTTTTATGGCTATAGGTATGATTTGACCAAAATTTCTATCATTCCAAGGCGACGGGCTCCATTTAGATATAATGTAATCAAAGGTTTCCTATATCTTCTGAACCAATAGTCTGCATTACTTTTACTATCTCAATACTAATTTAATACATAAGGTGTAGTTGAGAATATAAATATATAATAGGTATTCCACAAGCATTTTTAATTTCTCCCTTTGAAGGTATAGTATTCTTTGAAATGTCAATACAGTTGTAATGAACTTCTTAAAATAAATTGGACACAGTCATTCTTGCCACTATTCAACCGCTTTCTTCTTGATTTATTTTGCCAGTTCCCCTCCTGTGAAAGCTGAAGTGTGTAATGTGAAAATCTTTGAGGCACAAGAATATTTGTATGGTTCAATACATTACTGAATTGTTATCTAACTTATTCTCAGATATTCCCATGTTTCCACGTAATCACATGAAAATCCAATTATTTACACTGTTTTCATTATTAATTAATGACCCCTCAGTATATCAGGCTAAAGCCCTGTTATTAAAATCAGGAAGCATTCAATAGAGCTGAACAGTATGTTCAAAATGAGGCCTTCTGTAAAACTATCTCCTAAGGGTATTGTTTCTAACATACAGAGCCAACTAATAATTTCTGTTTTTTTTTTATATTTTGTTTCCCATAGATGGTTTTCCACTTTGTAAAATAAACAAAAAATTAATCATTTCTGATATAAATGTCTATGTGGGGGATGTTTATTAGTCTTTCAATCTTTGAGGTAGTATAGAGAGTGAATGATCTTGTTACCCCAATACACACTTACTTTTGTATATCACACAATCGACGCATATCATATAATTATTTTTACCACAACAATGATTACACTTTTATAACGACAAAGTGAAGATTTTCGTTAAGACCCTATATTATACAAAATAATCTCTTATAGCAGAGTACTGCTTTTGTTCTCTTAATTAATAATTTGTAGATTATAATCAATTTATATATCGTATCGCTCAAAAACTTTAAGGCGTCTATCATGACCTCTTACAACAT
The DNA here is from genome assembly GCA_026182355.1 of Hermatobates lingyangjiaoensis. Taxonomy (NCBI): domain Eukaryota; kingdom Metazoa; phylum Arthropoda; class Insecta; order Hemiptera; family Hermatobatidae; genus Hermatobates; species Hermatobates lingyangjiaoensis. Next base: position 1,497,156 of record JAPFBL010001924.1, on the reverse strand, counting down.
CTAACAATTCAGCCTAAATTAAGGCTTCATAGGTTTCTATTTTTCTATTATGAAAGATAAAATGTTATCTTTATCCAATTATCAATGAAGTAGTACATAATTAGTATCCATTTTGTGATAATGAACGAAAGAGTAATTTCCCATTCTTCAATATATCTCAAACACAAAGGGATTTATAAATACACCATGAACTATATCTGACAGTAAGTTTCGTTCAAGAGTGCAACAAATAGTTTGATGAGAGGACTTCTTAGATAAATCCATCATACTGTAGAAAACCTCCGAAAACTTATGTTTCATTGGCGTTGATTGTTTACGTTCATGAGATTTATTCTTGTATCATATCATATTAATTCATTCAAACAGTTGAATTTCTTCATAAAATCTCTAAATTATCATTTTATAACAGTGAATTTATTTAAAAAAATTCTCAGTCAGTGTAAACAATATACATTAAGTGAAAACAAATCCGACTAGTAAAGCAGGTGATCCATTAGTCCAGGTCAAATTTTAGTTTTATAACTTCATTGACTAATACAGTTATTAAAAATTCACGATTTTTTCTTATAGTTTGCTAATTTTTCATTAATTTTCTGGTAAAAATGTCATTGTTCTATAGCTACACGTTACACATCAAAAAATATTTCCTGTAATAATAAAATACACTATAACTCCAATTTATATACATGTGTTTTTTGAAGAAAGGCATTAAGTTGTTCTTACATCATGTGTTATTTATAGGTATAATTTCATTTTGATCTCTTGAACGATGTGGCTTTTTTTCTGCTCACAAGCTATCATATTCAATAGCATTCCAAAAATCATACGATTTTTTCACTTACTCCTCCTGTCACTTGCATGGCAATAGCAAAAGCTTATGACTCTAGCATTAGGAGTTTAGAAGAAAAAAAAACAGAAATTTAGAAGATGGAAACACATTTTGGTTAAACAAGTAACTTCTCCACCATGCAATATTGCCCCCAAACAATAGGGTTCATCTACCCTATAAGGTTTTTTTTCTTGTGAGAAATATAATTCTGACCCATCAAAGATTGTGGACTGGAGCATTGTAACAAATTTTCGTATACATGCCCACACATACAATCACACATACATACACACACACACACACACACACACACATATATATATATATGTGTGTGTGGATATGCTGGACCCCTGATCCAGCATATCGTCATCACTGGAGGCTCTTGGCCAGCAGCCAGATCAGACTTACTCAAAGATGAAAATTTTAAACCGTTTATGCACTTTATTAAGAAAATAGACTTAGACGTATTTTAAACCATTGTAAGTGTTATTATATTTATGATATGTTTTGTTATTATGCTGTGATATATTACGTTATGATAGGTTATGCTATATTAATTATTAGATTTAAGTCAATGTGTTAATATTTAAGTTAATAATTAAGTAATTGAATAATCTAAAAATTGTTATAGTCAAGATAGTAGAATATAATAACATGTTATACTCAGCGTGACACATGTTTGTAAACTATTCAATAAACTCCCAACCAGCAGGGGTACTGCTGGGTGGAAAAAGAAAAAAAAAAAAAAAAAAAAAAAATATATATATATATATAATATTTGATCTATTAAATTTAATTAAGAAATATTATTGAATCGTCTCTAATTAAATTTAATAGAACACACACACACACACACACACACACACACACACACACACACACATATATATATATATATATATATTATATATATATATATACAGTATATTTATATATTTAAATATAAATATATATATTTATATATACAGAGTTACAAATAAACTTAATTAAACAAAGGTTTCGGTCAAAAAGATCAGATGAGAGGAACATTTCATCCCAAACATAATCAAATAATCGTCAAAAAAGGATTTTATGGGCCTAAAAACATGTAAATCCGTAAAAATTCGAGATCTAATTTTTTTCATGAAAAATTCTATAATTCATAACTTACTTATATTGGAGTAAAAATTGATTTTATCTTGCTACCCATATATATAAAGCACAACGTATCGAACATATATAAAGCAAATACCTGTGTGTGCGAGTGTGTGAATATATTCGTAAAACGATTTTCTAAAAACCATTCTAACGAATATTATTAAATGATTTGAAAAAAATTCTTCAATAATAATAGCACAATTTTGAAGTAGAAATACAATTTTATTGATTTATAAATATTATTGTTATAAACTTATTATTCACACACTCTATAAACATTTAGTTTATAGCATATATATGCAATCCTATATATTGCATTCAATATGGCATAGAAGATAAACTATTCATTGTAAATGTCAAAAAGAAAGGAAAACTGCCAAAGTCATGCAGGTATCAAAAAAAAAACTTCATGTGGACGATTACATACAGAGTTACGAATAAACTTAAATTAAACAAAGGTTTGGGTTAAAAAGATCAAATGAGTGGAACATTTCATTCCAAATCACGGAGTCTCATAAACAGCTACAACTGTTTCCTCACTTTAATGATTTATCAAATTTCCTTCCAAATTAGAATTGTAACAAAAAATAAATAAATGATAAGTTTTTTCAAGATAAGTTATGATATTATCAAGGAATGGTTTAGAGAAACCACCAGCAAGAGAATTACAGTTTCCCTCAAAGCACTGTTATAAGTTGTAACTTTTTATTTTTATATTTATTCTACCATAAAAACCTTGAGGTTTTTAAAATTTCACCATAATGCTAGATGGTATCAATTTTTTGCTGAAAAATTATTCACTGTATATCCTTTTAATACTGAATAATATTCTATTGTAAACTTTTCTCTTCAGAATTTAAAGGATGGCCCGTGAAACAATATGCAAACTCGTTAAAATGAAAGGGCAGGATATGTACAGTATTTCAACCCATTCTGTATCAGATTTTACTACCATTTATTTTATTGATTGTTTTTTACAGAGTATTAAGATTAGTATTAATACTAGAGAACTTTTCACCATGTAGTTATGCTTACTCGATCAGTACATGAACTCCAACAGAGACCCTCGGCCTATTCACTTTCGCATTCTCCCTCTTTCTTTTCCATATCTTTTCTTTTACTAAGTTGTTCTGTAACGATGGCTTCATGTTAAGCCTTTGTGCCTATTGTTCTCTTAGCATTGTGTATTGTGGTCCCTGTTTACATGTACACATAGAAACCCAAACTAACACCAAAAGCAATACAAAACAATTACTGTCTGTAGATATTTACGAGGTGTAGTTCAGAGTTTGTTATTATAATATTATTCTTCATTCCATTCACCGAACGCATAAGTTATTCTGATAAGAGTGTACAATTACTATTATTTAATGAATCCAGTTTTTCATATGAAAAACTTAAATAAGTAAAATAATTTAATGCCCTATACTGAAAAAAAACTGACATCATTTAAGTAATTTACCTCATAATATAAGTTAAAATAATTTCTGGAACAAAAACAATATTATAGCCTTTGAATAGTCTAAGAAGAGTGAAATTGTAATAGGCATTTTGACATGAATTATTCACAAAAATAAAATATGTTTGTCCGTAAGAAAAAAAAACTCCAGACTGTTAGGAGAACAGAAGACAAAAAACTGATTCATGTTAAATAATTGGATGTAAATATTTCTCAAGTTTGACGCCATCTATTATTTTTAAATTATATTAAGTGAGGAATTGATCCTCATTCCTTGTATTCTAGTAAAGTTGTTCGTCCTGTTTCATATCTTTTCTATCTTTAAGTAAAACTAGAGACTCTTAAAGTAATAAAATTAATTTATAATATAAGAGAATAATACGGTTAATTTATCTCTTAATGTAAGTTACAATGATCTCTGTGAACATGAACAATATTATAGCTCTTTAATATTGTAAAAGGCTTTACCAAGTAAAAAACACTTATAAACTTAAAAGACAATGCACATTTATTAATTATTCTCATAGTAAAGATATTTCTGAATCTTGTGCTTCTACTAGTTGAGATAAACAGAGAAAAATTGCTAAAAGGGAATGCCTTGCACATGTAAAAATACTGTCCTGACAATGCCCATCAATGGCATGAATACCTTATCCATGAGTGATGACTATGAGTACACTCAAGGACTGCTGTTAAATTTTACGATCTAAAGTTATTAAATATTCAACGATGAGTAGTTCATAACAAAGTCACCTACCGTGACCTTCTCCAGCACACTCGTACACATTTATGAACAGTTAGTTATAATAATTATAAAATTTTGTCTTCACTACCTAAACTTTATTTTATATTAAAGTGCCACAACCACCACTTGTTGAGTCATATGAAAATAATATGACTTTTTAATCATAAAGTTTTAATAATAAATGGTTAACATTGTACAGTTACTATTTCTTAATAATAAGTAGAATGATTCGGGATATTTATCTATTTGGAGTAAAATAATAACATTATACTTCGATATTTTATATATATATATATCAGTTCTTCAAAATTGAAGATAGGTAGCACGCAAAGTAAAGAAACACACTTACAAACTCAAATTTTTGGGCAATCCGTCTTCTGGAGAAAAGAGAAAGGGAGACCAAGCACGGCTAGACGCAACGTCAAGTTATTGACTTAAAAAAAAAGTGCAAAGACTGTAACAGTCTTGACGCTAAACTTTGTTACAGTCTTAGTACAAAGACTGTAATAAAGTTTATAATGGAGAAGGCAGTCGTTTTTTAAAGGAAAGGACTCACCAGCACAGTTATTCTATAAGAAAAAAGAAAATTAATGCCACTGCATTAGCAGCACACAGTATTAATGAAGGCCATAATTTTGATTTTGATTAAATAAAAAAAATAGCCAAAGAAATTGATGAACAGAGAAGGAAAACTCTGGAAATGTTATATATTAGAAAGGACCAGTCATCCATTAATTATAGAAGTGACATTTCAAATTTAAATAGTATTTATTCCGGTGTGTTAAGTTAAACATTGTTGATAGATGAAAAATTGTGTTAGTGACTTTTTGGTTGTCTATTGAAATTTGGTTACCTTGCTTGGTTATTTCAGTTCAGTGTCACGTGTTCATTCAGACTACAGTTCTTAAAATCCACATACTATTTTTCTTTGTAAAATAATTTGTAATATAATACTTAGTTTTTCTGTTTAAAAATTTATACTTCTGTAAGTTTTCTCACTAACCTATAGTCAAAAATTTCTATTGTAATTTCTTAATTGTAACTAATTGCACTTTTCTGTTGGTTTTATTTTTGAATAATTGTATTATTTCTTATATTTCCTTTGTTTTTGTAGGCAATGAGAGCTTAATTTTAACCTGAAGAACTGACCGAGTCCCGATAAACTTTAGTTTTATATTATATATATATATATATATATATGAAAAAAGACAACAAATAGAAGAAGCGAGAAAACTTACTGGATCGATATTTCGAACTGAAGTGCGAAATATCGATCCAGTAAGTTTTCTCGCTTCTTCTATTTGTTGTCTTTTTTCAGTTATATATCTGTCCGGTTTGGACCGTTTTAAAATTTTGAATTATATATATATATATGAATTCAGAATTGAAGAAGAGTAACATACAAAATAACGAAACATACTTACAAACTCAAATTTTTGGGCAATCCTTTGAGAAAAGAGAAAGGAGACCAAGCACATTGTTTCATCAAGCTTTTTCATGAAACACTACTTCATGTTTCTGTTCCTGACATCCTTTAACTGCTTCTTCAGTAATTTATTTGTCCCCAAAGGACAATGTATCTAACCAACATATAGATCAAGTTATTTATGTCCCATTCTATCTCGATATTTTATCTCTCATAGAGGACATCTCACTTTGTAAAATAAAGGCAAAAATGGTCAATTTTGTTATAAATGTCTTTTGTTATTAATCTTTAATTCTGGAGGTGGTATACATAGTGATTGATGCAGTTATCCGTCTACATGCTTGGTTTTGTATATCACAGAACTAATGCATACAATATAATTAGTATCACCATAACAGTAAGAACACATTTGTAAAGCCAAAGTGAAGATTTTGTTTTACGAAATAATCTCATACAGGATAACAATGCTTTTGTTCCTATAGCCAGTAGAGCTCTTACGTCGCCTTCTGTAACATTATACGGCCAGTAGATCTGTTACATCTGATGTCGTTTCTCTAACCTCTTCTACAGTAAAGATTCAAGCCAAAGCTTTCCCTTTAAAATATCAAAATATCACTATCTTATGTCAGTAAAATGTCAGAAACATGTAAGAAAAAATGAATCAGTTTGAAATAAGTATCTGCTTTGCAAATAAAAAACGATTAAGTCCATTCCTCTTACTTCAATATACCAAAGATAATTAGATTCATAAGCACAAGAAAATCTATATCTAATAATAAGTTTTGTTCAAGGGTATATGATTGATTGGAACATTGTGTTAGACAAATTTATCATACCAAGGAAAGCATCAGAAATTATAAGTTTGATTGTCGTTGATTTCTTACACGAAATTATTTTATTATTCTTACATTCCCACATTAATTCATTAAATCATTTCAATTTTTTCGATAAACCTCTAACGTAGATTTTATTTCAGTCGATTTATTTAAAAAAAATTCTATATTAATATTAAGAATGTAAATAAATTTAAACAAATCCAACATATATAGAAGTTTATCCTCGACATGTATAGTCCAGGATAAAAATTAAATTTTTTGTAGCTTTATTGCTCTTGGCTCTAATTCAAACTTCACAAATTTTTTCGTATAAATTGCTAATTTTGTGATCAATTTTTTGGCAAAATTACGTCATTTTTAAATCACCGTTTAGAGTTAAAAAATATTTTCTGAAAATGTTGAATTCACCCTAAAGTCCCTAAAAAAATAAAATATATTCTAAAAAATATTACATCAACTAATTTTTATTCGTCAAACGGTATGGCTTCCATAGTGCTCAAAAGCTTTCAGATTGAATCAACAGTCAAAATTTTTACATATATTAAAAAGAAATATTTCCTATTGTTTTCATAAACTGAGGATTTTTTCAATTATTTCTTTTATAGTTTCCAAGATAAAGCTAAAATTTCAAGACTCTAGAGTTAGTAGTTTAGGACAAAAAGAAATGTTGTCTAAAAACAAATTTTGGCAAAAAATTGACTTTTCCATCATGCATAATGAACTCTATTCTGTTTTATTCTGAGAGAGCATAAAAGACATTTTCCTCGGTGAAACAGGGAAATTCATGTTCTCTAAATATGTACAAGGGAACGATTGACTCTTCAACTTAAATAAACAGCTTCTTCATTACTAAAAGCAAAACGTGAAATGTCAGTTTCGTCTTTCATCAACTTTAGCATATAAAACTTCATCTATTTCATCATGGGCAAGTTTCCAATGTTGACCTTATCATAACACAAACAGAAATCTTCTTCTTCCACTATCACTAATTGATTCTAAGTCGCTGATGGAGAAACAAACAAATGATTAAATAATCGTTTCATCGTTTTGAAAAGCCTTTTATAAATTTTTAATAACGTTATCAAACTCTCCAATGTACTTTAGGAAATAGATAAATTATTTTATTTTTTACATCAATGTCATAGTTCAATTTTAGAATGGATATATTATTTACATATTTTTCCTTTATGAAGTAGTCATTGATAAATTGATCTGCATTATATAAAAGTATTGTTTCTATGATGGCGTATTTCATGCAGAGACGTGTAATGGTTTGTGAAAGTAACCTCCAAAGTTAATCCCAATTCCTTTTAATAATAACACTTTCATTTATATGTCTAATGGTACTTTCAGTTGTTCTTTTATTTATAATAACACGAAACGTATATATGTATGTATAGTAGCAGTTAATTTAGTGATTTTGATATCAAATTGAATGATACGTGTTGCTAATTGTGACCTTAGTCGATCATAAATTAAGAGTTAGCTTTAGTTTGTTTTTATTAACACTTGCTGATGCTTTTTTTTCAGGTAAATTCATTTGCACTGATCATCTAAATTCACAAATCTTATTTTTATAAAATTAATTTATACAATTATTAAAAAATACAAATTTGAGTCCACATTTTTTATAACAAAATACCTGCACTGTAAGCCCTATGAAATACAATAATGAAATAAAAACAACATTCAATATATTGAATAACAAACATATTTGATATCATAGTGGATATTTAAAAGATTTGCACTTCATTGAAACAGAAATGTTTATGTTTAAAAAAAAAAGTTGAAAGCACAAAACTCTTTACTTTAAAGTAAAGCAATCGCAATGTAGGAGAATTTAATTTAATTTTACCATTATGTCTTAATCTCTCCCTATACACGAAAACAACTGACATGAATTTTAAAGTGTGATAATGCTTTAGTATAATGATCACTATTAACTAACAAACATTCCGCTCCAAAAAAACATGTTAGTCACTCATCACTACAGCTTAATGATTGTAGATTGTATATAGTTGTATAACGAAAGTACTTAAAAAAGTGTTAATGCAAGTGAATATATTACCAATCCCCTACAATATTCAGATATAAGAATATGACAGAAACAATCAATACGATTTCCTTTATGCGCTGATCTATTACAGCATATTTTCCTATTTTGGCTAATATATTTCAAGAAGCAGGTTGTCTCAAAGGATCAGTTGGTTGGCTCAGAGTTGTATGGAGACCGGCTTCCATGTTCCTTCAATTAGTAGTCCCGACGACTTTTTGCTCCCTTGTCATTGACCTCCCAAACCATTTCCTCTAGCCCTGCCCCCCCCCCCCCCACACGAGGACACACCATTTTTAAGGTCCCTCCATCAGCCACATCAACTCACGTTTTAGATATTTAGTTCCAATTTTTACCACAAAGTAGTCACATCTATAGTTTAATGGATTCATTCCATACATATTCTTCATAAATATTGGTTTTGATCGTTACAATAGTAGATTCTCTTAAGAGGTGCTTTGAATTTCTCTTTTTTATGAAATCAAGGCAGCCTTCAGTTCAAGATAAGGCCTTCCAATGCTTGATTTAGCTATTAACTCTAGCCAAGGCAGAAGTTAAGTTGACATAGCGCAAGTCAAGTCAATTTCATTTGAAGTCAAGTCGGCCCCAACTCAAGTCAAGTTATCTGAAAGTCGAATCAACTAAACCCCACGTTAAGTCCAGATCAAATCCTACAGGTGTGAATTCGACTTTGCTTCAAGTTAAGTGAGTATTGGACAAAGCCAGTTAGTTATTCCTGATCAAGTCAAATTTTCCTACTCCTATACCTGCTGCACAATGAGTCCAGATTTACTTTAACACTTTCAAACATGTAAATTGGTAATTTCTATTCCAAAACTGTAAAATAATTATTCTTGATCCTAAATAAGTTTTGATAAAAATCAGTTATAGAAATTAAATTTTAAGACCTAAAAGATTTTGGAATTGGATTATTTTCTCCGTTTATTTAACTAGTTTATTTCCTACATTGATAAAATATAATTTAAATAATTCCAGAAAACAAATTTTTGTATTAACTGGCACATAATAATATTGTAAGATTACTTTAAATATAAAAATTCTCTACGATTAAAAAAGATAGATTAGTTCATAAATTTCATTTAGTTTATATTAATTTTTTCATTCTTACTTACAATATAGATACATTTTTAGTGTCTTTGTGGATAAACAAACACATTTCCAATAAAACAAAACAAAAAAGAATAACAACTGTAAAATTGAACTTGAATGCTTAATATATAGTTATATTTAGATAGGAAGTTGTAATTAAGTAACAATTCCGACAATCTCTAGTACAGATTAGAGAAGATAAAACATCTTTGATCATTTTCGAGATTAGAGAGGCTTAGTATAATTTGCATTTACAATAACTCTCAAAATGAAATGATTTATTTAACACTTTGTTCTAGTTACCACAATTTTTGAAAAATTTTTCAAAAACGGGACACTCAAACTGGGTATGATCTTTTCTTTCTCTGAAATTGTGATGGCCGGTTTCTTTGAATCTTAAACGTTCGAACAACAAATTTTATCATACTTTTAGGACAGTTGTGTTTAAAAACAAATCTCCAAACATCAACATACTAATATTTGAACTTATGAACAATTATTTTTAGTTTGCTAGTTCAACTAAGGCAATTTTCTGTTCAACTAACAAAACACTGCCTTATGCTAAGGTAAGGTAAGACAACCTAAGTTAAAGTGAATAAATTTAAATTTTATACACCATTTGTAAAACTTGCTATAAAATTGATTTAAAATTATTTGTAAAACATGTTACCGGGTATGCGTATGTTTCCTTACTTATGACGTGTGACTGTAAAATAACATGTGACTGTATAATGTATTGTTTTATATTTACGGATATTTAGTTCTAACTCCTTCAAAATATTGTGGCATCTCCTTCTATATGCTCTTAGGACTAGTGTTGCTTTCATTTCAGCTTAATGAGGCAAAAATACTGTTTCTTTTAACACAGATTTGACTTTGTGGAATAGAAAAAACATAAGATACCAGATCAGACCAACAAGATAAATAAGATCAGAAAATATTAAACAAGGTTTAATACTGGGACGTTATACTACACTAAAAATAAAGTATAAAGTATACGCCAATAAAGTATTGATAAATGCTCATTAATAAGCGGAATAGTAACAACATTTTGAAAGTTATGTTTTACGCTGCACCTTGAGTGTAAACTAAATGATAATCTAACATAAATATCAATGCATATAAAAATATTTCAAGCACAGAAAACATGGTGATCAATAACGGTTCAGCATGTTTTTCAAAATATGGAACGGAGGTTTACTTTCAAAACCACAACAACAATGTATGAATGCAGTGTACAGATATAATTGTATCCTAGATTGTTTGGTTAGGTCAGGCTGCAGTGCCAGTCCTACAGAGAACACAACTCAGCTGAACATTGGCTCTTTGTGTAATACAAAATCAGCATTTTTTTGCATTGGGACTTCCAAATTTTACTTAGCTCAAGTATTTAGTTAGTATTTTAACGAGTGCCTGACATATCACAGGCTCAGACCCAATAGTTTAGCTTGTTCTCCGAGAGATGGTGTACGCAGATTTTTTTTAACTCTTACATGAATAAATCGAGAGTCAGAGTGGATATCGAGCACCGATTTTACAAGTCTAGAGGCGAGCACGTTCTCACTGGGTTACCCTGGCCCCTATATAAATGCATTTAAGGCCTCCTTTTTCGGACTCCAAAAACTTCGTAGTAAAGTAGAAGCTTTATTATCAGAGAACGCAAAAATATTACAAATGGTTATTACACAATTCTACTTTTGAATACACAGACCAAAATGAAAATTGTTCCAAATAGCTTGTTCATGAGATTATTATTATTTGTTCCTTTTTTTCTTACTGATAGTTTTTTTAATTATTTATTTCTTGGTTTCAAAGCAGAAATATATTTATTAGAAATTTCGTATTGAAAAATGAATGAAGATAAAGAACGCTATCAGCCAATAAGTTATTCTTATCAAAGTTGTAAATTTACTTTCAAAGATTATATTTTTGAAAGTAAGTTCTTTAACAATAAAAAAAAAGAAAACAATTTAAAAGGAAGTTCTAGAGTTAGGTTCAACACTAGGTCAACTAAAATGGATGCAATGTTCCATTGGCGCTCAATCACTCATTTTGTATTGTTTTTTTTATTTGACCCATCCCTCAAGTATTTTTCTATTGTTTTGATTCTAGGACAAAGATAAATATTCTAAAAGAGAATCAACTACAGTAATTAATGAATACCTAAAAAGGGTGACATTTATAGATGACCTGATGATATAAAGTTAAGGTAAGTTGACAAATAAAATCTTCTAGTTATTTTTCACAATATATACAGAGAATGTCGAAATGTAATTTATGAGTTTAAGAAACACTGTAATTAAATCCGGGCGGAGTATTTAGTTGAAAGAAAACTTGATTAGTGATCACTCTAGAAACCAACAATTACCGTGAACCATCGTTAGATGTTCAAACACCAATCCAGAGGTCACAACGTGCCTCCTAGGGTCAGGGATAAACTATTCTGTTTAGAAAGGTAGTTAATCCTCTATAATCACAACCCTATGGATATGTTACCTTGTAGGAGAATAATTAATTAGTCACAATTTCTTGTAGTTAATTACCAGAAATATCTATAAATAAATCCATAGATATTTATATAAATGTATAAAATAATAGTTGTGCAATCCGTAATTGTGTGGTATTTACTCATTCTGAGGTAAAATGGATAAAGAGTTGTTTTCACTGGACCAACCCTCCAGCACCACATCCTTGGTGTCTTCCTGATGATGAACACAAAGTGTTCGAAACGCGTTGTTGTTGTTAAATTAAACTTCAATTGTGTGGAGACTTTTGTTTGTTTATGACATAAGACATAAGAGTCTTTCGAAGGTTCAAACAATATAAATATTTCAGTATACCGAGAATTTAAAAAAAAAAAATTAAATCCAGTTCTTATTATTACTATTGTTATTTTAATAATATTTTCTTATAATAATAAAGACTGCAGTGATTAAAATTATATAAAAAATAATATTTTTTTTTTAACAGAGTACTGAAATAAATACTTCTAAATGTTGAGCTCTTCATTCCTATATGATTAAAACACCATTTGATATTTCGTCACACACTTGTATTTATCCTTATTCATGGATTATATTCGGTACTTCACTTTTTTTAAGATGAAGCAGGTTGACGAGAAGGAACTCTACAGTGTCAGATAGCTTATGGTTCCCTTAAAGTTACTTAAACTTTTCTGATGCTACCAATAATATATCATTTTATATACATAAACAATACTTTTGCATTGGCGCTAAAAAAAATGATAAATTTATTTATCAACAAGGCTATAGGTTCAAATAACAAAGATATATACATATAATTTACAATATTTAGTCATTCTTGAGGTTGTGACCACACAAATATATACACATTTTTACATTAGTGTGAACGTTTTGGCCCATAATTGATATCATCAGACCTAAAGTTTATATATATATATATATATATATATATATATATTATTATTATTAAAAATTATGCCAATTTTGGCTTTTGTTCTTTTCCGGGTTAATTTTTCAAGTCTTCTGACTATGGATTTCCACCTTTCTGGTAAAATATAAAGTAATTCACCAAAAGATTTATTCTTGACTTCCATTTTATTCACTAAACAAGTTTGAATAAAATGGAAGTCAATAATAAATCTCTTGATGAATTACTTTATATTTTACCAGAAAGGTGGAAATCCATAGTCAGAAGACTTGAAAAATTAACCCGGAAAAGAACAAAAGTTAAAATTGGCATAATTTTTAATAAAACATGTTTGATTGAAGGTCTGCTCCCAAAATACACAAATATATATATAACAGATTCAATAATATATCGACCGTTTGATAGAGTAGATGTGTCCTCTAATCGGGATTTGATCAATTTTATAGGATAAAAAATCAAACTCTCGTTGGTGACTTTCCGGTTTTATTTAAAACCTTTTTCATAGGCAGAAGTAAGAATTTTTTAACTAAGAAAATTCTAGAAGTTTAGTCGAAAGTTATGTCAGTTAACATTGTTGCTCCTTTAAATAATGTAAATTTTATTTTCTTAGTTAAAAAAATTCTTACTTCTGCCTATGAAAAAGGTCTTAAATGAAACCGAAATGTCGGCAACGAGAGTTTGATTTTTTATTCTATAAAGTTGACCCAATCCCGATTAGAGAACACACCTATATATATCTATATATATAAATTTTGTTTACATATCATAAATCTGACATAAATCTGACTAAAAATAATTATGTCTATATTTTTTCAAATAATATTAAAAATACTACAAACAACTGTAAATGAGTGAAAATAAAGATAAGGTTAAGTTATTTTTATTAATTTTACTGTTACTTTTCGATTATTTGAAAAAAAAAACATGCCTATTATATGCTTTTAGTCAGTTTTATTAAATTCACATTTTTTTCTATAAACACAATTAAGTTTTAATGATATTAAATAAAACCAACAAAACGTTGCCACTACTGTTAACTGTATACTTTTGCGTGATCACAACTCTAAATATGTTAATTCTTTATTTGACGACCATATATGATCAACAGTGAATAATAATGATAAAATGCTTATATTGGAATGCTTGGAATTAGGTTAGAAACTTCTAATTAAGGGGTGTGTTATGAGTGATCAACGTTTTGCATATTTTCAAATGACCATAGCTGACCTTTAGTTTCCAGTAATTTGAACAAATTGTACATTAACTCTATCATACATTAATCTCAACATTTTTCTTTGTATAACGTTAATTTGTCTTCACTGTAAATAAAACATTATGTTCTAAATTACAGTAAATATTAGTATAAAAAAAACTGCAGCATGTAGGGAGGGGTAGTGTGTAAGCGAGTTTGTGTCAGAATGTGCAGGTGGAGTGAGGCGTGAGCGGTGATTGATCCTCCCACTCAAGGGCCAGCCTCCGGGGACTAGAACCCTTCTGGAGATTGCGTTTTTTCTTCCTCTCAAGCCTCCTCCTGTTTGTCGGTGGCATGCCGACTGAAACTCTTCTATTGATTACTGTCAAACTTTCCTAATAGATATGTTTTTTCCAATATGCATATTGATGCCTGCAGCCTTTGTCTGTCAACTGTCAAAAGACAGCTAACTAATCATTACAACCGACGAAATATAAATCTTCTTTATTACTAGCCGATATTTAAGTCAAACAGCCTTTATTCCAACAATGTATATAGTAGTCCTTTATCATAAAGTAGTCAATCTGGTACTTAAAATAACTTACAAAATAACATTTAATATTCTTTATGAAATAGATAAAAATGACAATAATATGAAACGTACTAATACACAAAAGTTACTTGTTTACAGGGTATTTTTGAAAATAGTTTAGTAGTTTTATAATCAATTAATTATGGGAACAAAAATAAAGGGGAAATAAACAAAAATATATATTTTTGGCAGGTAAGCAGCGCTGTTGTTGCTGGCCTAAACATCTTATCCTGATAGGCATATTTCGTTTAAATTACGTACAAATTGCAACATTTTAAATATTATGTTCATAAACGAAATAAAGTCAACAACATTCAATTTTACTGCAGCAAAAGTATCATAAAACTCATTGATAATCTATTTATTGGTTATTTAAATGTTAATTACCTTCTTTTGTCAATTATAACGAAATATAATCAGTGGTATAGTACAATCTAACAAGTCACTATTGATGAAACTTTTTCGTGTAATGTATCCTCTTCTAATATTTAGAATTTCAAACTTTTTGACAAATGCAAGACTCATATGCATAATATGAGTTCTTGATTCATATATGATTAAAACACTTATATGAACATTGAAGTTTCTAGAGTGCCTAGAACAGTGTCCTTTAATTATAGGCCACTATAACATGTACTAGAATAGTACATGTTATATGTGCATGTCTATCATTTATAAATATTCCCACAATACAGAGAGTTTTTGTATATCACGCAACTAATGCATATGGTATTATTACTTTTACTACAGTAATAAGAATACTTCTGTAAAACCAATGAGAAGACCTCATGTTAGACTTGATTTTTACAAAATAATCAGCTACAGAACATTGCTTTTATTTTCTTAGACAGTGGATCTATTACATAGCTCTTTCAATTTAACTTTTGATCTAAAGAATGTCTAAAAATATGTTCGTAATTTTGATATTTTTAGTTTAATATTTTTTCTTATGAACATGTAGAAGTGGATTTATTCCCGGACATATCTCCTTTATCCGTCTTTCAACAATTTAGAGAGCATGCTGCATCATTTGAAAGGCAGTACTATTAAGCATTACTCTTTATCTAATAAAAGGTCATCTGAATATTCTTGCTTATCATAGCCATTCTTATATAGACTATTCAGTAGGCCATCCATAACTAACAGGTGCGATAGCACACTCACTGTAAACATCTTTTAGTGTTCACAACATAAGTTGTGGTAAGTCCAAGAATCACGCTAATTATTCTTTAACAATAAACCCGTAATATGTTATATACTTTTTAGATAAATTCATCTATACATTAGTACAATGTATAAATTTCAAGGCGTCTAACATGAGCACCTTCTACATCAGAGAATTAAGGCAAAGTTATTCTTTTAAGGCTTTATCAGGTTATTTTGCCAGAAAAATATCAGAAATCTTTAAAAAGACATTAAGCTTCTAAAATTACCAAAGATGTAGCTTAAAATTATTATCCGCTTTGTAATAAAGAATCAAATCCCGTACTTCAATATTACTGAAAGACAATGGGTTTGTAAACACAGCATGATCTATATCAAGCAACAAGTTTTGTTCAAGGGTATACCACACATTATAAGAAGAGGATTTGTTAGACAAATTTATCATACCATGAAAAGGGTCATAAGTAACATGATGATTAAAATTTGGCGTTGATTATTTTACATTTAAGAATTTTTTCCTTCTAACATATATTAATTCATCCAAGTATTTGAACTTTTAAAGAATAGTGATATTTCAGTTAATTCACTTGAAAAATTCCTAATGTAAGCAATGTACACAAAACTATAAAAGCCGACAAGGAAACCAGAAGATACATCGCCCAGGATGAATGTTGAGTATTTACAGCTTTATTCAAATTTCACAATTTTTTTGTAAATTGTTAATTTCAATTTTAATTTTTTGAAAAAATTGTTATTGTTTTATTACTAGCGGTTTTGAGTTAAAGAACATTTTCCGATATGATAAAATACATTTTCGTCCCTTTAATTTCGACAAAATGGCATTGAAGCCATCCTCAAGTAATGTGTTTTTTGTAGGTGTAATTTTAGTCTGATTCGTTGAATAGTATGGCTTGTATCCTTCCTAAAATTTTTCAGATTCCATCATAGATAAAAAATTGTACATTTTGCTAAAAAAAAATGTCTTCCAGTTGTTTTAAAAATTTGAGAATTTATTAACTTATTGCGTCTGGTACTTCTATAATAATTCCAAAGTTTCAAAAATCTGAAGTCAGCAGTTTAAGAGGAAAAAAATTGTTTAAAAGCACATTTTAGCCAAAAAAGTAGCGTTTCTCTCGTGGAATCTTGCCCTCAAACAATAGGGCGGCACACCTACGCTATAAGGTCTAATTTATTGTATCAAAGGGTGTTGACAGCAGTGCTTCCACAAACCTTTGGATACACACCCAGCCACCCTCACAAACACACACACACACACACACACACACACACACACACACACACACACACACACACACACACACACACACACACACTTAAGCACTACCGGAGAAAGGACTTTTGGGGATTTATAAACATGTAAAAACATCAAATCTCGACATCGAATTTTTTTCATTATCACTATACATTAATTATTGTAAAATAAAAAATATAAATTTAAAATAAAAAATAAAAAATATAAAAACTATAAATTTACCTAATGGACAATAAGTTGTATTTTCTCTGACACTATAATGCCTAAAAACTACACAGGAAATTTTTGCTATGAGGCTTTTTTATAGGTACAAAGCCAATAAAACAATGTGCCCTATCTTGTGTTCACAAACTTCTGGGCACACTTGTCCACTAAGATCAGCGTTCCTGCATTCTTGCTATGGTTAAATTAAGATGATCTATAAAAATGCATTATTAATATAACGGTATTTCTTGACGATTATACACATGTTCATTCAATGTGGCTAGCATTAATGAACATATATATTTAATCGATAACATCTAAAGATGATAAATGTTTTAAAGGATTACATCATAATATGTTTATGCAGAGTTTTTTCTCTAGATTCCCTATGTAGAATATTCAATGTGTGGTATCAGAAAAGCCCAATGTTCGGCCTATGTGTACTCTCTCCTGGAATTTCCACTACAACCTAACCCAACCTAATTCATTTATATAACTTTTGCTATCTACCTACCTGTGTTGACCTATACGCATGCTTGAGCCTCCCAGCCATACCGCAACCTCTAAATCGAGTCAGGTTGTCATTGAACCATTTACCCTTTAGCCATCGCATGGTGACGCCCAAGGTGAACCACACGGAGGCGGGCAACTCGATGCTACAACGCGCAACATACTAATTAACACGCGCAACAGTTACACTGAGAACGAGACAAGACGGACTAAAATACAATAAAACCTTGTGTAACAGAAACATCAAACTTCATTAATCAATATGCGTCGACTATGTGTACATTATCTTCACCAACAGAAAGGTTGGTAACCCTTTAAAAGACAGACAGGTTATTTGACAGGTAACCCTTATATGAAAGGGTTACTTACTTATACTTGTATGTAATGTATGAAATCACATACTTCCGTAGTTTTATAAGATAAAATAAATAGCTCTCATGTTTTAAACATTTTTTACTATCAGTACTTAAACTTTTATAGCTTAAATTTCCTCCTAAATATGCTTAACAAGTAATTTTACCTTAAAATGTTTAATGATTTATGCAAAACTGATCTTTGCAGTTATTCAAAAACCATCATAATTTCAGTTGACTTTTATAATATACTAGACTACCCGTGACCCGTTGGGTCATCCATCACCTTCTCTTTTAATGCAATCATGTTCACGTAGATGCAGATAAACTCTAAATTACCTTACTAAGGGCAACATGTAATTGGCCATGTTTACTTCTGCTTTACCTAAATGAAATTAAACTTTCTGTAAGTCTCTCCTTGAGACTTATGAATAATCATGGCAAATGCTAACTGAATTGAAAATTGAATCCTTGAAAAAGAAATGTTGCCCTCTTTAGATAAAAGAAATTTTATTAATGGAATTAAAACTATTTCCCCTTGAAACCGTGATGCGATAATTTTACAAACATTGACTTCATCGTAAAGCTCCTCAGTTATTAATCACGTTTTATTATATAAGCGCGGTAGATCAGAATTTCTCATACACATGACAGGAGCTCCATTTTGAATTCATGCTCATGTTTTGGAAGTAGTGCAAAAAGTCTCCTTGACGCGAGAGTAGCGCAAAGAATTAAAATTAAATACGTGCAATAGAAAAAACATTGACTAAACAACGATAAGATTCCAAAAGTGGGACTAAGATCTTTCCTAGAAAAAACTGGTTAGGTTTATTCTATAACAGAATAGATTTTACATCAGGTGTCAGTAATTTTACCTGACTTCTGTTGAGAGAATTTATTTTTCATTTTTCTTTCTTTTAAAGCCGATATTTGTAAAATTATATGTTACTCAGTGTTTTCTTTAATATTTATTTGAATGAACCAGTATGAACTGAAATTAACAGGTATTCCAAGTTTCACTTGTGCTCAACATCTAAGGCTTCATCATCAGTTAACTTATACAAACAAAACATCATTTACATCAGGTTTTGGAAGTGTGTAATAAAAAAGCCCCCGTAGCCGTGGACTTCCAATGCAAAGGCCGTGCATGAGATTCCCACAAAACTACGTATATTTTATTATTTATTCAGACATTGCACGATGGCAAAATATCAAACAAGATCGATCAGCAGAGTTTTATAAGTATATAGATTAATAGTAAAGTCTTATAACAATAAAAGAATTTCTACTTTCTAAGGTTATTAGTTCAGAAAAAAAGAGATTAGAAACTTATGAAATCCATAAATCCATTAGAACCTAATTTGATTTTCTATCTTTATGGCTATATCCCACAATATCTTAAATTTCTTCAACTGATGTAAACGTCATATTAATGTTTCTATCTCTTTTTTCACAATTTTTTAACTGTAATTCAAAACATGTTAATAATCAAATCTATTATGGCATACAATATCTTTGCAATCTCCACTTCCCACTGCACTCCATTCCCTCTCAGCCTTTCTACTACAATCAGATGTGTTTCTCGACTATCTTTATTTAATTTATAATTTGACAATTTAAGTTGTTACCACGTTTTAATACCTATTGGAGCTAAAACTGAAGAACAATTCGTGTTTGAGATCGCGTTGTTTTAGTTTTGATATTAAACTACTTTATGTGGAGATTTATATTATAATTTCCAATAATGAGCTACATTCATAAATATTTTTAGAAATATATTAATGTACAAATAAATATTATTTAGGAAGGTATTAAATTCCTATGTTTAAATGAAAACTGTTTGAATGAATCATATTGAGTTTTCTTGACAGCCAGTGCTTTAATCTTTTGACATGAAAACTGTATCACTTAACAAAATCAAACAAATCAACCTTTTTAGTAATTCCTAACAATTCTATGCAAGGTGAATTAGAAAAAAACTTAACATCAAAATGCATCTTCAGATATTAAGTAACAGCACATGCAATACAAAATAAAATCCTAAAATAAAACTTCGATTAAGGAGAGACTCCCAATTGTAAGAAATAAGTAATTAAAGTAACATAAAAATTAAAAGTAAAGTAAAATAAATAAATAGAAAAGTCGTAACAAATTATTTTATGTCAAAACATTATTTATGTTATTTATGTTTTGGATTACGTAAAATTGTAAATTTTCCTAATTCAAAAGCAACCTTATTGTCTGCGAATAAAAAACTACCTGCTTTCCCCATTTTATTAGTATTGGATAAATAAATAAATAAATAAATTTGACTAAGGCTTTTAAATAAGATTTGATCAATAAAATTGTTTAATTATTTCAAAAAAAAGTTATGATTTCAATTTTCTCTAATCTGTGAAACATCGCGCGTTATTCATTCTAAGACCCAATTCTTCATGCTAATTACATATTTGTTCATTTATAATGAGTTAAAAATCTTTTTTCAATGTGACATAATCTTGTTATCATTATTTAAAGTATGAAAAACTAATATAGCTATAAAAATAATGATGAAAAATAAATCAATCAACATTGTATCCGTGGTAACTAAACAAACTGCAACATAATAGCAAGTAACTAAATTAAAGGTTTAATTATATTTTCAAATAATCTACACTGTTATCCAGACATTAAAAAAATAAAGTGTTTATCTTTCTCTGTGCTTGTTCACACAAAAAAAAGACGACATCATATTCGAATAAGAGAGGTCTCTCTTGGAAATTTTCCTGGTTATCTTCTGTTGTAAATCTTTATTATTTAGTTCAGATATAATTAAAACACATAATATATATAAGAAGTCTTGTTTTAGAACTTTTCTGATTTTATTTTTGGGGTTTGGTGCCTTTAATTATGTTTTAAAGAGCTCTATATAGATTTTAGTATAAATCTTTAAATGTTATATGCCGTAAAAATATATGAAAAATTCATAAGAAAATATTTAGATTCAAATATTTTAAAAACACATTACCTTAAGAAAAATCTGAAAACATGTAGTCAATACAAAGTTGATTTTCTATATCTATTATTGTAAACATTTTTCTCTGTGACATCATTTAATGCCTTAAAAGCTGCAAAAGTTTAAGTAATATTGGCGTTTGCCATTTGTTTACATTTGAAGGTTCACTCGTCAGTGTCCGCTTTTCTTACCAAACAAGTCTTTTCACAATATTTTTCCACTTTATGATCTGATATTCTAGCTTCCATTTACATTTTATTGCATGATAAAACTAAGAATTATAAGATAATTACGAGTAAATACTTTCAATTCTCACTTTTAAATACGCATTCAAATTTATTGTTGTTCCAGGAGTCTAAATTTATTTTATTATTTATGTGGTACCTATTATAGTTATGGGCAATCCATGTTACCTAATTGTTTTTTTCTAATTCAAGCATATAGCCGTAGATTCATAGATGGCCTTTTATTAATTAGTATGAGTTATATTCGTTTTTAAGTCAATGGTATAATACAAAAGAGCTTCAATTTATATTAATGAGATTATATTTGCTTAGGATCAAATATCCTCACTAATAAAATGGTAATAACTAAAATATATACTAGTCAGAATGGTGGATATTTTTGCTTATAATATATCCTCACTAATAACATGGTAATAACTAAACGATGTACCAGTCAGAATCGTGGATAATATTTGCTTAGTATCAATATCCTCACTAATAACATGGTAATGACTAAAATATATACTAGTCAGAATTGTGGATATTTTTTGCTTATAATATATCCTCACTAATAACATGGTAATAACTAAACGATGTACTAGTCAGAATCGTGGATAATATTTGCTTAGTATCAATATCCTCACTAATAACATGGTAATGACTAAAATATATACTAGTCAGAATTGTGGATATCTTTTTGCTTAGAATCAAATATCCTCACTAATAACATGGTAATAACTAAAAGATATACTAGTCAGAATTGTGGATATCTTTTTGCTTAGAATCAAATATCCTCACTAATAACATGGTAATGACTAAAATATATACTAGTCAGAATTGTGGATATTTTTTGCTTATAATATATCCTCACTAATAACATGGTAATAACTAAACGATGTACTAGTCAGAATCGTGGATAATATTTGCTTAGTATCAATATCCTGACTAATAACATGGTAATGACTAAAATATATACTAGTCAGAATTGTGGATATCTTTTTGCTTAGAATCAAATATCCTCACTAATAACATGGTAATAACTAAAAGATATACTAGTCAGAATTGTGGATATTTTTTTGCTTAGGATCAAATATCCTCACTAATAAAATGGTAATAAGTAAAAGATATACTAGTCAGAATGGTGGATATTTTTTGCTTATAATATATCCTCACTAATAACATGGTAATAACTAAACGATGTACTAGTCAGAATCGTGGATAATATTTGCTTAGGATCAATATCCTCACTAATAACATGGTAATAACTAAAAGATATACTAGTCAGAATTGTGAATATTTTTTTGCTTAGAATCGAATATCCTCACTAATAACATGGTAATAACTAAAAGATATACTAGTCAGAATTGTGGATATTTTTTGCTTAGAATATATCCTCACTAATAACATGGTAAAGAACTAAATGATGTACTTGTCAGAATTGTGGATATTTTTTGCTTAGAATCAAATATCTTCACTAATAACATCGTAATAACTAAAGGATGTACTAGTCAGAATCGTGGATAATATTTCAAACAAAAAAGGCTATTAACTGAGTTATACTACATTCACCCGGGTGAAGGTGTGGCAGCTACTGATATGTAATAAAAGCATTGTTATAGTCACAACTATTGAGAACCACAAACTTCGGCCATGTACCAAGTTTATGGTGCGACTCCAACATCAGTTGGTCATTCTTAAGCAATTAATTTATGATCCACACAATATAATCAAAGCCTAGCATATTAAATTAATTTCCTAAAAAATCATATAAAAAGTGCTAGAAAAGTAGAGTGCGTAGTGACTTATGGTACTTCAATAAAATGACTTTTTATATTTGTTCTGTTACAGTGCAATGCTCGGGACGACAGTAGTTTAGTGACTGGCTCGTCGCGCTGGAGGACCTGATGTGTGAGACCCTGGGAGGCAAGGTGGACCGGGGTCCGCAGGAAGAGGAGGAGGAGGAGGCAGAGTTTGCCCAGGGGCCCGGAATCAAGCCCTACTGGGGGCCTCCTCCTCCAGACCTTATGCCTCCAGAGTCCGGCTTTATCTCTTCCCAACCTTCTATGGCGGAGTTCATCCTGCCACAGCACCTAGAACAACCTCCTGGCTATGTCCAACCAGAACCTCAGCAGCCTGTCCAGGAGTACCCCTGGATGAAAGAAAAGAAGACAGCTCGTAAGAGTAATCAACAAGGTACTTATTCCTTCACTGTATCATCAAGTTAGGCTAGCTTATTTATCTAACACCCAATACAAATACAATAGATGTTCATTTACAACAACTGTTAAAATATAGGATCCATACAACATTTGTTCCAACATCAGTTTAAAAGCAAACATTCTTTAACATTTGTCTTTCAGATTTGTCTTTCTTGGAGAATACTCGTCATATACAAGTCATGAATTAAATATTGTAGAATTATATAAAAGTGTTACACAAACATATTTCAGTAGTATAGATAACAATATACATATTATAGATGATAATTTGAATCTGCTGGATAATACTTTTTACGTGATCATCAAAGAAGATAAAATGTATACAAAACACAATAAAAATAAAATTGCTAAGGAAGAGAGGGTAAGGCATTCCCGACTAATTATTAGATATTAGCCATCATTTATTATACTTGTAATTATTTATCTCCGTAAGCTTGTAAACTTCCTTGTTCCTTGTAGAACTTGAAAGAAACTTAGATCTATGGACAATTTTTTTGTGAACATAGTAAGGTAAACCTATTGACTACTATGAATATTAACAAATATGTACAGATTTGCTTCTTCGTCATTGTCCAATTTCTCCCTTACTCATTTCTCCTAATAGCTGCTTCATACTAAAAATTAAAGCTTAAATTAAATATTGGAAAGGAAATCAAAAATTCTGAGTTAAAAATAAAACTAGAAACTCCATACAATACTATTGATTTTTCTTTATTTCTACGTAATTGCTATAACGATGACGGGTAATAAATTGCCAAATTTTAGCAATAAATTATCTTCTCTGAATTCATTTCAGTCTGTTCTTTCTATTTTAATCATATACGAGGAATGAAAATATTTACATGAACATCAAATTATAAATCAAAGAAATTTATCTTCTGTGAAATACTAAGGCACATTGAAAAAAAAAACTCCATGGGTCTAGAAAGTAATATTAAAAGTTTACAATCCTTAACGGAATCTGAGAAGTTATTCTCCTTCTACGTATGGATTTCCTTAACATATCTCCACATTGTGAGTCAAAAAGATTGTATGTGCCCATATTTCATTAATTATGATTTAGCAGCTTTTGGTGTGAACAGAAACTACATTATATGCATGAAAAGTTATAAAAATGATAAAGCTAATTGCATCTTTAAATGAACAGAGATTAATTTTTAATGAAAAAGAGATTGAAAACTCTACATTTATTTTCTTTAATTTTTTTTTACTTCTTATTTAGTTAACTCTGTTGAATTAATTTATTATTCAGTATACTAAACTTAATGGCCTAGTATAAAGTATTATTTCTATAAAATATTTTTAAAATGTTTAACGTGAAATAAGTTTGTTGGACAGAATACTTTAATTAGCCAGTCCAAGCTAAATCAGTTGGAATAGTAAGTGAGAATTGGCTTGATTATTGGTCCAACTGGAAGGAAATGCCATGTTTAGTCCTTTTTCTTCGTTTTAACATTATACATTCGAGAGTAATTCATTGCAAAATAGCAATTTTTAATAAATATTATGCATAAAATTCCATTTTTAATTAGCTATTTAGTAATAGATTCTGAATTTTAAAAATTGTGAAATATTAATGGTTACCCTATAGCGTTCTCTTATTAAGTAATCTGAATGAACTAGAGTTGTTATACAAACTATAGAATATCTTTAATAACATTATATTATAGTAATGTTTAAAACAAAAAGGCAGGCTGTCAGAACTTTGTTATTTTAGATATACCCTTTTCCAGAAATATAAACTGGAAAAATTTTAAACAGATGAATAAATTCTTATCTGTATCCTTTACCAGCAACTATTAATTTCAATATTAACCATAATTTTTACAAACTGTCACTACAAAAGTTATAAAATTCATTAAAATGAATTATCTGAGAAGGTACTTCTTTAAAGTCCAGTAATTCTTCCTTTGATTGCACTGCATTTAATTTTTGAGATTGAAAACCGGAACTAATTAAGTAAGGTTTGATATTTTTTTCAAAATACATGTCTATAATCAAATTTGTAGATAGCCTTTTGTTTATTAGATTGAATTACGAAAATAAGTTAACAAGAATGTTTAATGAAGGAATGAATGCAAAATTTAGAATTCACCTGTTTTCTCTCCAAATCATTTTAAATCAAATCAATTCTACATATGATTAAACAGTAAAAAAAGAAAATATTTTTAAAGGAACATCCCGAATAAGAACATATTAATTTTGCACTTTTGAAAAATCTGGCCCACCCAAATCAGTACACAGCACATAGTATTTGTGTTGCTCTATCAAACCTCCGCCTAGCTCTTCCTTAATATCCTAACGCAGTGTTTTCATACCCTTTTTCCAAGTACTCTTGTAATTCACGTTTGCCTGTATCCCAACACTCATTCAAAAGACGGGCCATTTCATGGTATACAAAATCAATTTTATATTATATTCCTACTTAGAAAGCACAGTTTATCTATAATTTTATGTAATTTTATTTTTATGTAAATACAAAGTTCTATATGGAACTTTTAATGCAACTGCCAAATTGTATTCTTAACAACTGATAATCTCTCATACAGTTTGTCATATGGGCACTAACTGGAAAATTTTATTTACCTAACATAATCTATTTTTGAAAATACTTTCTAAAATTTTGTCCGTAAACCGTATCAAAAGAATTATTTCTGATACGGTTACTACATCCATATTACCATATTACTATGTCTCCATTTATATCCTTCCTACTAGTTCAAGAAATATATATAAGGAAAATTATGTGTCTTCTTTACCACAAGGCTACAAAGAGAATTTGGTAATAAAATAAGTTTTATGTACTTTATATTTCACTTCAAAATTAATCATCATTTACGTTAGTATTAATACCGCTGGTATGGTTATCAAAATGTAAACAGTGATTGATTTCTAATGAAACTTCCAGATAAACTTTAAGGGGCTGTTTACACATTTTTATTTAAAGAAAAATACTTATACATATAAAAAGAAAATAAATAGTCATTTCAACGAACCTTAGATAGTCAGAAAGTCACTTTTAGTATGTCAGAAAATTGTGCGTTTACTAAATGAGTGTGTTAAGTGGTATCCTAGTCGATTTATTCCCAAGGCTAAACGTCAATCATTTCTGACTTATAATTGTATTGTTATTGTCAAACCTCTCAACACTTTATTTAACGCAAACTTAACAGAATATTAAAAGAAACTATTTGAGTAAAATTACGTTATTGTTAGTACTCAGAGGTTGTTGGTAAAAATATTATAAAAAATCTGGAGTGTCCTACACTCAACTTTATTGTATAAACGTATTTACTACTTAATTTAATGTTGCTACCCTGCAAACGTATCATCAAACTCATTAGTAATAATGTAATTAATTGATTTATTTTATAGAGGCTATCTTTATTTTGACAATTGTAACAATATTTTAATGTATAATTTAATCGTCATTATTAACCTTTTTGTAATATATTAGTACCATATATTACTACAGGTAATATCTACAGGTAATTACATATCATATATGACTACAGGTAGAACCTAGCAGTTGTTTTTTTGTATAATCTTTTCTTTTTCAATATTCAAAATTCATTAAATTATTACCATAGAATATTCACATTAACACAATATTTAATATAAAATTTAAGGTTCTTAGAATCAGGAGAATATCGGGTTATAATTGGTTCTCATTTTGAAATTAAGTGCGATAAAGTACCTTTCCCATACTTCATTACTTCATTCTTACTTGTTAGTTCGTGCTTCCAAAGCTCTCTGCTTCGATAGCTCGGTGTCTCCGGTATAGGTAGGCAGCTAATTGCCAGAATTTGGTGTTGGTCAGGATTCTTTTCAGAGTTGCCTCATCTCCTAGCTTCTTATACTTCATTACTACCGATATACAATGTGATTGAGATTTATCAGTCGAAGTGCGACTTGCAGAGTTCTTACGTAATTGGCGAAACACAATCATACACTTTGCTAGGCATCATCGGAAATCATTCTGGGGATTTATATATACTACTTTATATGATATTTATATATTTATTTTATATATTATTTGTACCTCCACATAGTATTCGATTTGATCGTTTTAAAATTTGTATACCTTTTTCATATCAAATCAACTTTTCAAAATATATTAACGACCAGTTTTGGTAAAAAAAGTTCCAACATAATATAAACAAGCCTGTCAATCAGGACATGTTGGGATTATTCTAAGTTGAGTTTGACATTTTTATTACAGCTTCTTCTAGTATTTGAAAGTTCTTGAAACTTTTATTGGAAGTCGAATTTCAAGTTATGTGAAAATTGTATACTTTATAGTCAGTAGTTTAGTAAAAAGAAAGTGCTTTCTAAATTCACAAAATGTTGGATATTCTTAAGGTAAGGAATCATAATAAATTTGATAACATGATGAGGAAGTTGCAAAACAGTTTTTCGCAACTCTTCTTAATGTGTCAGAAAAAATGGTCTTCTCTTCAAACACTAATAATGCATTCCTTTGCAATACAGCAAAAACTAGAGGCGACAATCAACATAAACTGGTGGCACGAGAACTGTCAAGCCTTTTTAAAAAGTTTAGACCTACTTGGAAAAATCTATTTCTTCAAGACAATTGAAACCACAGGTGACAAAGGGAAACATGTTCCCACGATTTTCGTTTGAATAATATATCACATGACGGGATCGATATGTTATTTGGTGAGAGATCCTAGAGCACACAAACACACACATATATATATTTATTATTCAAGTTCAGCTGACTGTTCAAGACCAGCAATTTTAACATTTTATTCATAGCTTTTAAACTAATATAGAATTAGTTTTCAAGAAAGTTAAAACTACTAAACAGAGCATAAATCATTATAATTTCCTCATGCCTATAACTGGGTAATAATTGAACCAGCCACCCACACACCACCACAGACACCCACCTGTTTTCAGACACATGGTTTTTTCATTAAGCTTCTTTCCAACACAATGACATGTTTTAGTCATATCTCCAGTGCTTACTCTTTACCCCTCTTATTGAACAAACTTGTGGCACGACTACAATTAAATAATTACTTTAACAAAGTATCTTTAAACTCATGCATTTTCTGATGTTCTAATGTTAGGGACAAATTAAACCGAAACTTATATTCCAACGAAACCATTATAAGATTTTTTTTTCAGGAAGGTCGGATCACGAAACTTGAAGTTTAGAAAACAAATAAATAATTAAAATATCAGCTATTATAAATTTGCAAGGCAAAGTATTGTTAATCACAACTGTTATAGTTAAAATATAGGTTGAAAAAAGTTTATAAATGTTTGGTTACTCATAAATACGAAGTGACTCAAACAGTGTTTCAGAAAACCTTGATATTAGATAGTGGTCTGAACTAAATTCCACCCCCTCTGCCCAACCACCACCCGTGTCTCCCATTTGATATATGTAAAACAGAAAAGTTTTCCACGAAGCAACTAAGCGAAGAGGTTTAACAGAGTGACACGGAG
The DNA here is from genome assembly GCA_026182355.1 of Hermatobates lingyangjiaoensis. NCBI lineage: Eukaryota > Metazoa > Arthropoda > Insecta > Hemiptera > Hermatobatidae > Hermatobates > Hermatobates lingyangjiaoensis. The sequence continues at coordinate 1,467,946 of JAPFBL010001924.1, read as the reverse complement.
GAAAAGCCGCATTAGTTTCAAGCCAAAAGTCTGAAGGATACAAACTTTCCTTCACATATCATTCATCTTCTATAGTTATTGAAAATACCAAACACCTTTTTTGTTTTAGTTTTATCTCGTAAACCATTTATATTGAACCGAATTTAATATCTATTGGTTGCAGTTAAATATTTTCAAAAAAAAAATGATAAAACAATTATTTAAATCTGTAGCTTTGTATACAATTATATATCGATAATCCACCTTTAAAACCAATACTAATGGAATAAACAAACTTCTCATTCAGCCATTTCAAATACTACATCCTGAATTGAATCACAAGTCAGTAGACACAAAACTTGAACTTGCCAAAAAAAATTTGAAAAATAATTTTCAAATGAGAAATTTTGTATTAACGTGAGCTTTATTAATTTAGAATGATTAATCTAAAAATAATTAATTTTTATTAAAAATAATAATTAATTAAGTAATATTAAATTAAAACATGAATTATGTTTTGAACTTATTACCTCTAAGTAAAATTAAAATATAATTTCTTCATTTTATCCTCCGCAAATAATGGAATCGTTAGTAATAAAATAGGCACCTTCTTTTAAATAAATATTTTAATAAATAAACAAATGAAATCAAACTAAACCAGGGGAGGACAACCTTTTTTCAAGTGCACACCAAGATCAACGAAACTCATAAAATTCTTCCACCTACTTCCGCAAACTTGAGAAATTCACCTGAGCAGTAAAATACACAGTGTACGTATTGTTTTTTTTTTCTTTTTATATACTTAAACAGTTTTTAAACGTTTACTCGATACTTCCTACAGAAATAGTTGGTTCCCTGGTACTTCATTCCCTGAGAGAGCGAGAAATTCTACCTGTTGCAGTAAGAAAAATATTGCAACAGTGTTGTCACCCTGATTGTGTAACCTGCCCCTATCATTAACTCCAAAACTGCTAACATTAACTTCTTGCCCTGCTTCATTTTCTAATCAAATAGTTATTATTAACGATTCATCTTGCAACTGAAGTGACAGGATTCACTTTCCCGACTGCACCCAGTGTATTGCCTTATTCAGCGACTATTTCAGCAAGAGGTTCAGTAACCACCCTGTTAAACCTGCTCGGATAGCCGGTTGGTCAACAAAGTACCTTTCCTGTAAATAATATTATTTTTCTTTGTATCTTACATTCACTGTTCACTACTTCTTATCCACGATTCATTTTTTTTTAAACTACTATTGAGGTACTTAATATAAATACCTAAATTTTACTTAGTTTTATTTAACTTTCAAATAATTTTAGAACTAAAAAAAGTTAAACATAATAATCTCTATAAAATAATTTTTGAAAACATACAATATACAACCTGTTGACCAAAATTTTAATTTAATTCTTATCATCAGTGGGAGGGGGTCAGGCTAGCTCAGTGGTTACGTGCTCGCCTCAAAAATCTGATAGGACCGGGGTTCGATCCCCACCTGGCTCTCGATTTATTCATGCGGGAGGTGAATAAATCCGAGCACGTCGTCCCTCGGAGAAGGACGTTAAACTGTCGGTCCCGAGCCTGTACGATGTCAGGTACTCGTTAAAGATCCCTACTCTAAATACACTTGAGTTAGGCAAAATTTAGGACTCCCACTGTAGAATCAATCTTCATTGTGTGGTATCATAAAGGGCCAATGTTCGGTCTAAGTGAGTTCCCTTGTGGAATTGCCACTGCAACCTAGCCTAACCTAACCTATCATCAGTGGACCTTACCTAAACTGTTTCGTTAATCACAACCATTCTTTATTGATTACAGTTTTTCATAATAATAATAATACTAATAATAATCGTGAAAAATAAATTATTTGCTGATCAATATATTACTAATTAGACTTAAGTTAAGGGGGTTACAGGATGTGATTTCTTCGAATATAAGTATAATTATTTATTGACTATGTTCCACTGGATCAGAGTTTATTTCCACGGCACCATTAACGCTTAGTAGGGAATCTAAAGATATCGACCTGAGATTTAGCATAATTTTATGTAATTGCTTGCATCTTTCATTTACTGCATATAAGAACAAGCTTGAGTAATAACAGTCGACGGAATGCAACTATAATTATATAACACTAGCAAATGTGTCAGTCTTTGACGAATATTTTACAGACATTAAAGATGAACGTGTGTTCCAAAATTTTATTAGAAATTACATAATAGTAGAAATTATCTTCAAACAGCACCTTAAAGTAAAAATACCTGTATATTTAGCTATATACTTGTATACCTGAGTAGCTTACCAAACACAGCTAAAAAGTCCATAACTTTGATTTTACGTTGAATTTTCAATCCATTCAAATCGTAGCTTTTAAGTTAGGCATGTATAAATTTACTGCAAAGTTTCAGATTACCATGACCGACAATGGCTGAGTTTGCTTGTGACAAAAATATTTTGACAAACAGACAAAAATTCTTCTAAGGATCCGTTCTTTCAAATGCATAAAACGTAAAGATAACTTGAAATGAGTTTGTTCTAGGCAATTTACAGACAAAACCATTCTTTTATTTATATATATTTTTTTTCCTTAAAATTTGGGTTGGTAAAAGAGTGTGCCAACACTCAAAAAAGTTAAAAAAAACACTCCCCTAAGAACCTATATCTACTTATCTACTTTTCATACGAGACTAACTTGTCATAACAATAACAGTAGCCACTGTTATTATAAACATTATATTTGTACTTATTCAGTGATGGCTCGCTCAGGTATAAGACAAAAAATACAATCTGCCTTTGCCCTTAATTCATTTAAGCCCACTTTCCAATAAATTATATTCTGAAATAGTATGACATACATTTGCGTATATCCAATCAATCAAATGAATTAAAAATCAATCCTAAGTAAATCATTGTTATTAAGTTATACAGATAAGTGAAAATAAGGAATTGAATGTAAACATTAATACAATTGAAATCCCAGATAACTGCTTGAAATTGTTTTTTTTTTTCTTCTTGTCTGCACCAAAATCAATTCACATCGCTGAATTTAAAACATGCTTATACCTTAGAGCACTAAAATTAATGCTCACAGATAAGTGAAAATTATGAATTGAATGTAAACATTAATACAATTGAAATCCCAGATAACTGCTTGAAATGGTTTTTTTTTTCTTCTTGTCTGCACCAAAATCAATTCACATCGGTGAATTTAAAACATGCTTATATCTTAGAGCACTAAAATTAATGCTCACAGATAAGTGAAAATAATGAATTGAATGTAAACATTAATACAATTGAAATCCCAGATAACTGCTTGAAATGGTTTTTTTTTCTTCTTGTCTGCACCAAAATCAATTCACATCGCTGAATTTAAAACCTGCTTATACCTTAGAGCACTAAAATTAATGCTCACAGATAAGTGAAAATAATGAATTGAATGTAAACATTAATACAATTGAAATCCCAGATAACTGCTTGAAATGGTTTTTTTTTTCTTGTCTGCACCAAAATCAATTCACATCGGTGAATTTAAAACATGCTTATATCTTAGAGCACTAAAATTAATTCTCACAGATAAGTGAAAATAGTGAATTGAATATAAACATTAATATATTTGAAATCCCAGATAACTGCTTGAAATGGGTTTTTTTTTTCTTGTCTGCACCAAAATCAATTCACATCGCTGAATTTAAAACCTGTTTATATCTCAGAGCACTAAAATTAAAATAAGTTAATGCCAAGTATTAATAAATAATTGCCATTTTCATTCATAATCCTAAAAGTTTGCAGTCATAATTATCATTTGTTTGTAAACTGCTTTTATTAACTATATAATTATAATTTGTCCTTTATTATTAAGAAAAAAATGCAAAATAATTTTTATCAAGTGTTAATAGAAATTAACGACTCTAAAGCTGTTAATCAAAAATATTAGAAATCAAAGTTTAAGACCTTAAGATTATTACAATTAATAATTTAGCATCATTGTTTATCATTTAGCACAATTTAGAAATCATTGTTTTTAATATCCCAATTTTTTTTCTTATTAAGCGCAAGTCAGCATTCATTAATAAATGCTAAAGCACACTTAAAATTTAAAAATAATAGCGCTCCAATGATTTAAACCGAGAGATTAATTATAACTATATTATATTAAATTATAATATAATTAATTATTTTTCTTAAAACAACCACACATAGCCTGAAAGTAATGTTCGTTAAAATAAGGTTTCGTCTTGCAAGCCAGTATTTCACTCGATCCGACAAAAATTTTATTTTAAAATTCTAACTAAACAAAACAAAATAAAAGCGTATACTAATAGTAATAGCGATGACACAATGTTATCTGCCTGAATAATTACTAACTTATTAAAAAAAGAGCATGGAAAAAAATTCAACTTTTTTTGAAAGTCATTTATCTAAATTGAACTTGATTGCATTGTTGACTAGCAGCGACTTACCAAATTAATTTGGCATTCCTCAAGTGGAGAAACAGAGGGAAGTTAATTATAAATTACTGTCCATGACTTGAAATTATTCCAACCATTATATCGATTATTCACGGCTACGAGATAATAGTTTTGGCTTTTTTTTTGTGTTGCTAAAATCCTTTTAGGAAATAATAATGATTCAAAAGAGCGTTGAACACAACCTTGACCCCTAAATGAAACACAAATAAGAAAGTTGTAATTCTTTTAATGAAATAACACCTAATTAGGGTTTTACTTATTTCTAACTATCTTATTATTGAAGGCAATTTCAGTTAAATATGGTAAATCAATTCAAATGCACTTTTTTTGGTCATGACAAATTGTGAGTCAAACAAATGAAAGGTATTTGGCTTAAATATTACATATTAACGCCAAATATTATATTTAATTGAAAAAAACACAACAGTTTCCTGCAATTCTGAAAATTTAATTTAAGAATAACTATCAAATTTTGATTTTCAATTTATCTTTTATAGCAGCTCTTATATGAATTACTTTAAATTGCTTTTCCTCTTGCCTTCACAATAGTTCATTACGATCACTGAATTTAACACGTACCTATATTTTAATCTGTAACTTATAATTAAACGTGGAAATAGAAAATTCCAGGTTGTAACCATCCACTTACTTGAAGAAACCGGAAATTTAATTTATGTCCAGATTACTTATAACAATTTTTTGCTTAATTCTTACTTAAGTTTGAAGATTATTCCAAGTCTCTGTTAGTGAAGCTGACCAGGGACATGCACAGAAGAAGGATTTATGTTCTGCATCGCCGTTCTTACCTGAATCACAATACGTACATTGAGAGCTATTGTACGTGTACTGTGCGTATTAAGTGCGTACATACGTACGTATATTGAGATACGGCATATTAATTACCGAATCAGTGTAACGTACACTCCTACAAGAGAACTCATCTAGGCCAAACATAGAACTTTCGTCATACACTCAATAAACGTTCTACATTGGGAGTCCTAAATTTTACCTAACTCATGAATAACGATCTTTAACAAGTACCTGACATAGTATAGGCTCAGAACTAATATTTTAACGTCGTCTCCTAGGGATGTGCTCAAATTTTTCCACAACCCTAAATAATAAATCGAACCCTTTGACTATGATTAATCAAAACACTTATAATTTCTTAACTATTATATTAAAATTATAATGACTTGCTTGAGTATAAATCTATTTCTTTTTATGGTATTATTTCTGCACATATATAAACCAGAAAACTATTTCTGTAATACTTTGACATAAAACCTATGTTTTGATTTTATTATGTGTTCTATTTGCAAAATCAATAAGTATAGTGGTTTCATCAATTATTTGACTAAGTAATCCACCTAATGATATACTGCTAGCGTCAGTAGTTAAGTAAAACTCTTCAGAAATTTCAGGGTATTGTAGCATGGGTTTAATAAAAGATTTTTACAATGTGAAGACTGTTTATTTTTCTTCAAATATTTACTCATTCGTATTGATGAAAACCAGATTTAAGGTCTATTGTTGAGAAATATTGACATTCTCCTGGTTTGTCTAGTAAGTCAATTACACTAGATATGCGGTATCAGTAAATTATTGTCTTTTTATTTAGTTTTCTATAGTCTATGACGACTATGACGACATTTTTGTTTTCCGGATGTGTGTAATTTTCTTGGGACTATCTACATAGGTGAGTCCCATGGTGATTGGGAAGGTTCAATTATTTTCTATTTCACCATGTCTTTTATTTCATTTTGAACTTCATTTTTGTGTATTTCTAGGAATCTGTAAATTTAAGTGTAGGTAGGCATTACATCAGTAGCTCTAATGGTATGTTTTATTTTGTTTATAAACTTTAATGGTTGGTCAGTTTTGCAAAATATTTTGGGTATTCTTTTCCTAATTTTTCTGTTTCATTTTTTCTTCATTCTTTATATGTTGTGTTTGAATTTTCTAAAGGATCAATTTTGTGTTTCTTAATGTTAAATAAGTGTGTATTTAGTTCTCACTCATTAAAATGAGAGAATTTCAAACGGTGATTGGTTTTAAATTTAATATGATATTGGGTAATTTCGTGTTGTTTTTAATGATGCAGTATGTTTCATTATGTTTACATATACTATACCTTATAGTATTTGCATAGTTATTGGTTTTTTTATAACCTTGACTGTTTTAATATTTGCTATTTATAATTTAATCATGTGTATATTTCTGGAGGTATGATAGTCTTTAATCCTTCCTGTACTTCATTTTGATTCATTTGTTTTCTGCTAGATCTATTTTGGCTTTAATTAGATTAATTTATCTAATCCTATCAAACCATCAAAAAGAAATAAAAAAAATGAAAAGGTGAAATTTAAGGTTTAATTTCTTATTTTAAAATTTTAATTTTCATTACAACATTTTAAAATACTGTATTGAATAACCGTTAGCAGAGGTGATTTAACAAGTTTGATAAATTTTGGAAAATGTAATATTTCAACTTGTTTATAATAATTTTGAGCTTCTTTTATCTATTATAAATTTAAATCTTATGTCAGGAAATATTATATGTTATATTAAAATATTATATATTTTGTACCTTGTTGCAAAAAGCTTTACGGAGTCTGACTCTGACGTAGTGCAGACATTTCAGTGGCTAATGCAGTTAAAATAGCACCTTTTATTTTTACTAATACATTAAAGATTAAGTATTCACTTTGGAAGTCATTCGGATCTTTCTGGTTATAATACTTTGTTACTAATCTTTCACTAGTTTCAATAAAACGTGGGAGAAGCGAAGGCTTCCCACTAAAATTAGAGACTAAATCCAAATTTTTCAAAAGAATAGCCATGTTTTGTAAAACAAGATACAAAAAATTAACACAATTCAAGATAAAATAATATAATAAAATATTATATTATATAAGATTTTCAAACAAATTAAGCGTTATAATGTTTCAAATGGTTCTATTTTTTTTTTATTTGTGCATTGCTATTGAATATTTAATACTTCTTTTTCAAATAATTTCTAGCTTAAGAGCTAGTCAATTAATTGTAAAATAGTATCTTTAAATCTTCTTGACAATTTCCCAGCAATGAAATTCTACTTACAGAAGTTCTCACAATCTTTTGGATATCTTGAGAACACTTAGGGGCTGCTGTTTGGACCTGATAGTTGTAAGACCTTTAAAAGAATCTGTCTTACAACTTGAATTACCACTAGCTTATGTGTAATCGGACCGTGCCAATTATATTCCCCGAATGCTTCGTTTTAAAACAATATAACACAATAAAACAAACTTTATATTGTTTTAAAACAATATTTAAAAAAAGCTTTATTAAAGTTCACAAGAAATAATTAAATAATTATTTTTACTTATATAAAAAGTAAAATTAATAGCTACTTGCTTAGGAAATATTATTTATATTACTATTGCCGCTGTAATATTAAATTTTAACATATATATATATATATACAGATAGTCACGAACAATACACTTCCTTATTTCAATAAAAACGATATACATTCTTTTAAAATGAACAATTTTTATTGTATATTAAAATCATCATATTATCATATCAAATTATGAATAATTGCTGTTTTTCAATATGCTTAACCCTGGAAATACATATTTACTTGGTTCTAAGTTTTTTTTTGGGCCTAGTTATCAAAAAGTCATCCCACTTTACCATTACAAGATGTAAAGTATACAATCTGATTGTAATATAGAATTAAGCAGAATTATGAATAATACATAATAAGAACATAATTCAAACAAACTACTCAGTCTGTATATTGTATTTTAGAATAGGCTGGGAACAATCAGCATAATGCAATATTTACGAAAGTGCATATAATTCAAAAGGAATATTGAATGCCCATCAAAGACATAGAACCAGTTCGAAATTATGACACCATTGTTGGTAAATTCTAAATTCATTGTTTAAAACAATGAAATTCAGTTTCAGATATGTTGCAAAATATTTTTCTACAGTAATAACAATGTTGCTAATTTAACATTAATTATACCATAATTGAAACAAACCGTTTTAATGACTATGTTTTATTAGAAATAGTAATTACAATAACTTCCCCTGATTAACACTTATAAATGTATTCCTATGGTAGCTATATGTTTTGTTCCACAAATATTCTAAATGTTAAATTTATTTCTCAATATTCTTCTTTACAAATAGAAAATCACGATTAAATTATAGAAATAAATCATTTTTATATAAGTTTCAAGTCATAAAAATGTATCTAATTCACACATTTTCACATCAATATTCCGAAAAAAAAGTACAACTATTAATTTATAATATGAGTGAGATACTACTCAAGATAAGGTGTACATTATAATAATTTATTTCACTTTTCTACAGTTAATCATTTTTCAAAATGTTCCTATAAAATATATTTGTAGTTTTAATAACATTAGTAATTAATATTGATTTGAACAAAATTTAATTATTTTAGTCTTCATAGAGTTAATTGAAAAGAATTATGATTTTAAATATTATATGAGAAAGAAAGAGACAGTACCATTAAAATATATTTAATTATTAACTAATTTACTTGCTGCAGTCTAAATTTATAATTATTACAATGCCTTGTTTTATCTACAGCTAAACTTTAGATTTGCAAGAGTGAACATGAAATAAAAAACTAGTATCAAAAACCATGAAGCACATATTATTAAATATTTTCGTATATACTCAGGTATTCAGTTTTATTGATGGACCTTGTTTTATTTCTATTAGCAAAGGATTTAATTCAAGTCTTCTAACCAAATAATATATAGTGTATTTTTTTATTTTAATTTTAGCATGTTCAAATAAGAAATTGTTGACTAAAGTTTTTGAAAATAATCTGTAAAACGATAACTTACTTGTCAATATATCTATCAAATAGTTTGATTCAATTGTAGTTTTATTATTTTCTATTTTAAACTTATCATTACTTTATCCTATTGCACGTATGTATTTGTTAAAACACATAAAATATTTAAACATATATGCATATATATATATATATGTATTTACTGTTCAACTTCAAATATAGCATAAGTGCTTAGATATTTTTATTAAACTTCTCTGGGAGTCAGTGAAAGGATCAATATTGTAAAAGTTTGGAACACATGCTGTTATACATATGATTGCTTTCTCTGAGATACGAGTAAGAAAACATTCTAAATATTAAAGTTGCTTTCTTTTAAAAGGCTGAGACTCAAATTTTATCATCTTTCAAGACATATCAATTTTTTGCTCCATCTATTAAAAGTCAAGCAAGAGTTTACAGTGAAACCGTCAGATCTTTTGTGGCAGTTTAAATTGACTATTAAGAAGTCCATCCTCAACTTCAAACCTTCTTTTTACTTTCCTTTTATTCTGCTGTCCAATTCACTGGATTAATCGTCAGTCAAAACACTGTATTTTTTTGATCCTTGAAATTAATTAATTTCTCTCTGTCGTGAATAAAATAGAATGACTAAAATACAACTCTTTAATATGAGAGAACTTTGTAAGCAAGTTTTATTAAAAATATTTTTAAAAAATTTTTTGTACTCAAGATATATCAGTCCAAAAAAAAGTCTAGTAACTACCATATTAGAGTAACTGTATAGTAATTATTATTGCAAATAATTCTCCCTATAGCATATATAGTGACGATTAATGTCACTATATAATGAACAATATGTAATGACCAATAATGAACAAAATATAATGAACAATAACTGGGTAGGTTATTGTTCATACCCAGTTAACAATAACTGGTAATTCTTTTATTGTTAAATACGAGTATGTTACAAAAATAAAATCAGTTCTAGTCTTTTTGCGGTTGTTAATTATAAGATTTTATAAGGAAGGCTAAAGTTGTTAACAATGAGATTTGTTGAAGCAAACTCATTCAAAGCTGATGCCCGAGAGATAAAGATAGGCGTGTCAGTCCAAGGGACTGATGATTGATTTTGAAAACCATTTAAAATGTATAGACTGTTGTGAAGCAATATATTGTGCTGGCCTAAAGACCTGCCTGCTGGAAGCACCTCTCGGAGAGCAACCTCTCCGTTGCCTGTACCAACCTAATTAAGATCCCATATGTCTGAATGGAAGGTAACCTTGTTTTTCTTTTGTATTCTTTCACCTACAAACTAAATAACTCATACTCTTACTACTTCTCCATTCTTTCTTTTCATATTAAGTTCTTCAATATGATTGCTTACAAGAACTCCTGACTGAATATGTTTATTTCAGGGTAAAAAGCTAATGAAATGGTCTCCACATATAAAAATTTAATGGTATAAACAACGCGTTTTGAACACGTAGTGTTCTTATTCAGACATTAACTAAAAAATACAATAACACCAGAGAGTATACAGTAAATATAGTATATATAGTCTAATATATATATATATATATATATATATATATATATATATATATATATATAGGTGTGTTCGGCCTATATAATATATCGACCGTTTGATAGAATAGATTGAAAAGTTTAAATGAAATTATTAAATCTGTTATATATATATATATTTGGGTTTATATAAGAAGAAATATGGGTTTTTATGAGGATATAAGAAGAGTGTATGGAGAAGATGCCTATGAAAAAGGTTTTAAATAAAACCGGAACGTTGGCAACGAGAGTTTAAAATTTTTTATCCTGGAGAATTGACCGAACCCCGATTATAGAACACACCTATTCTATCAAACGGTCGATATATTATTGAATCTGTTATATATATATAAGTAAGTATATATAGTAAATATAGTATATAGTATACAGTAAATATAGTACAAAATACGAAAGGAAGAGAATACGAACCTAAGGGTGAGTGTCGGTGGTACAACTAACTGGGAATAGGATGGACGTGGGTGAGGTATAGGGTACATCTGTTTCATATTAGAAGGCAGGTACATTTCATTGTTATTTTTTTTTCCTGAATTGCATAGAGTCTTTTCAATTCAAACTCTATGCAATCAAAGGCTTATTTTAGGCCTCTGTTTAACTCTATGCCTTAATTTAGTTTATAACTTAATATGCACGCATATGCCTATTATAGAACCATATGAATTACTGAAATCTACTACTCACATTTAAAAATGTAGGAACTTTAGAAAGTACAATATGACTTTGCAAAAGTAACACGCTGTATGCTGACGTGCAAAAGAGAATGAACGGTGGTCAGTTGGCTGTTCAGATGGCAGGTGCTCTCCAAACTCACCTGTGGTTTTCGATTTCACTGTTCCGACGCTATCATTATCAAATGCTATATCGTCTTAGTTAGTGGTCCTGTTAGGGTAGCTTCTACCAAGCTTTAATTACATTATAATGTACATGTAGCTATTTCCAAAGGGTTCATCAATATGGTACCTATGAAGCATTTTTTTTTTAATCCAATAACTTTTCGTGTTGAACAAGTAACTTAGGTCTTCCTGTCCTCCGCAAGTTATAAAGAAACTGTTAAACTGTGCTACATTTCTCTTAACTCTTTGGTCTAACCGAAATAATAAAAATCAACCATCTTCAACTAAGTCGTAAGATTGACATGAAAGCTTCTTGGTATTGAAGCAATAAACTAAAATAGTTTTGACTGATTCCGTCGGCTGTAAGTCTGTTAATCTCTTATAAATGTTATTTCAAATTTTTTATGTATGAAGAATATGATTTACCATGTCTTCATTTTTATCTAATAACTTGTGATATAGAAATTAATCCAAGTTTGTACATCGAAACTCATAGAAGACCTCATTAGCAGTTCATGATATCACCACCTTGACAGGTGTAAAATAAATAACTCTGATAGAAAATAACCTACGTTATGACTTAAATTTCACTTTTCTATTATACGTTTAAATTAATGGATTTCTTACAAAATAGTCAAGTTGAAGTGAAACATATTGCACTGAATGTTTTTTTTCCTTTGATTTTAGAGTTTGATCATGATTGTAGACTTTAAATAGCAAAAAATGGCAAAACACCTAAAGAAAAGAAGTAATACGTTTATAGGACATATAGAGTGGAGATTGGATAAACAAGGGTGCTAATAGGGCGTGAAGTGTGTGTTTTGCGACTAAAGAATCGCTTTATTATTCCAGGGGATGAAGTCCTAACAGCTCTTGTAAAGTGTGTGGTTGGCGAAAGAGGAGGGTTGAACCCCGCGCTGCTGTTGGCAACAGTTAATCTCACCCCCTCTGGGAACTATTAGAACTCTTAACAACACCCCCAAACCCCTACCTTCTCGTTTGTCCAATCACTACAACAACCATGAACACATTTTCTTAACTATATCGTCATTTTATCGTAACCTATTTATACAGGTTGTATTTCAATCACGATTTTATCAAACAATAAGACATTAAAAATCAGAAACATAGATCAAACTGCAAGTAAACTAAATACGATTATATATTATATGAGGAAACTTTTTGTGCATTCATTTTTCCATAAACACGTTGGAAATTGCTTACTTCAGTTATTATTAGTGACATTAAAAGTCTGTAATACCACCATTTAGAAGTGCTAAAAATGGTCAAATAAAGTGCATCACCAACATATTTCCCCTTTGATAACAAACTAATTAATATTCAAAGACATTAAACATGGTATCAGTCAGTCTATTATACAACAATAATATAATTTAACATTGGTAATGAGTAATCCAAATGTAAATCCGTTGGTCTCAAGCTGTTAAGATGTCAGCAAACAAGCTAACTTCTTCTTCTTGAAGAAGTCACTATTGAAAACTTAATTAAGTCCAACTGTTGGACTCTTTGTGTAATAAAAACTTTAAAAGTGACTCACTCATAAAATTTATGATTCTCAATATCGAATAACTGTACCGTTTACCTTATATATATCAACGTCTAAACCACTGTAAGAAAATTAGAAAAATGACTAAGCTATTTAAACTGTAGACGACTGTTTTGGTTGTAAGATCATAGTCATTTTTCTATTTCTAATCTTCTTACCACGGCTTAGATGTTGATGCTTAGTTCATGTGATTATTGTGAAATCTTATTTTATATATATATATATATATATATATATATATATATTGTAAATTTTGGTAGCAGTCCTTCCTGTATACATACATTGTTAAAAAAACATATATATATATATATATATATATATATATATAAAAATGATTAAACCACAATATGAAATGGGGAAACAAGACCAAGATCTTTCAACCGACCACAACAAGCGGTCTACGTCAGAGTCAAAAACCCAACTGAGTTGAGTTGACGTAGACCACTTGTTGCGGTTGAAAGATCTTAGTCTTGTTTTCCCATTTCATATTGTGGTTTGTTCATTGATAGTTATTTCACATGTTTATGTTAAATCTTTATATATATATATATATATATATATATATATATATATATATATATATAAAGATTTCACATAAACACGTGAAACAACAATCAATGATCAAACCACAATAAGAAAAACCACAATAAGTCTTGTATTGATATATATATATGTATATATATATATATATATATAACACAATTAAAAGAAACGGTCCAGAGTACCGCCCTGTCTTCCTGCGGGACTCTTCGCTCTTCGCACCTCCTGATGACGACGATTGTCGAAATATCGATGTGAGTTATGTCTGTGTCTTTCTGTGTGTTTCCTTCGTTTTTTATTTTATTGTATATATATATATATATATATATATATATATATATATATATCAATGATCAAACCACAATAAGAAATGGGAAAAGAAGACTAAGATCTTTCAACCGTAACAAGCGGTCTTCGTCAGAGTCAAAAACCCAACTCCGACGAAGACCGCTTGTTACTGTTGAAAGATCTTAGTCTTGTTTTCCCATTTCTTATTGTGGTTTGATCATTGATTGTTATTTCACGTGTTTATGTGAAAGCTTTATATATATATATATATATATATATATATATATAATTAAAGTTACAGCTAGAGAACACAAGAAAAAGGACGAACACTCACGAATCTCGATAATTTCGGCGTCTTGCCGTCTTCAGGAGGGTAGGAAGAAAGAAAATAAAAGGAGAAAGAATGAAGGAACGGATACGTAAATGCGTCCACTCATATATATATATATATATATATATATATATATATACCATGATAAACGAAAAACGGTCCGGCAGGACAAATAACAATTAAAATAAGCAGTGACACATAAACAGAAACACAACAAAGACTCACTTTTCAATATTTCGACCGTAATGGCGGTCGTCCTCAGGAGAAGAAGTGAATTGACGGAGGGACGACAGTCAACTGAAGAACTCACTGGGTGAGGGCTAAAGCAGTGCTGCCGCAAAGGAGACAAATAAAAAAGGAACTAGGAAGTCGAGAGCAAAAATAAAAAAAAAAAAAAAATGTTTTTGAAAGGTAGAAAAAGTCTGTAGACCCCTACCTCATTCTCCCTCTACCGATTTCCTTGTCAAACTGGCTGACTTTGTTTTGGGGCATAATTACTTTCAATTCGAAGGTAAGTTTTATCTTCAAACCAGAGGTACCGCCATGGGGACGAGGATGGCTCCTTCTTTTGCCAATTTATTTATGGCGAAGCTGGAACAAATGTTCCTTGCTTCTTGCCCTCTTTCTCCTCTATTCTATGTTAGATTTATTGATGACATCTTCCTTGTTTGGCAGCACGGCCAACATCTTTTGGATTCTTTCATCACTTCCTTCGAAGCTTTCTCCACCTCTATCTCTTTCACACACCATTCCTCCCCCTACAACATAACTTTCTTAGATGTTGACATCACTCTTAGCAGTGGGACCTTCACGACGTCTGTTCACGTTAAGCCCACCAACGCCCAAAACTACCTCCATTACAAAAGTTGTCATCCTCCTCATATTAAAAAATCTATCCCACGGTCTCTTTCAATCT
The DNA here is from genome assembly GCA_026182355.1 of Hermatobates lingyangjiaoensis. Lineage (NCBI taxonomy): Eukaryota > Metazoa > Arthropoda > Insecta > Hemiptera > Hermatobatidae > Hermatobates > Hermatobates lingyangjiaoensis. The sequence goes on along the minus strand of JAPFBL010001924.1, from coordinate 1,452,611 downwards.
GTCTTCATCGCCTCTGTAATAATATCCAAGATCGGGAAACCAATCTTCAAAAACTTAAATGCAAATTCACTCAGCGTGGTTATCCCCCCAATTTAATCAATAGCCGAATCATCCCTGCCAATGTCAACTTTTCCACTAATAACAGAAGAGAACCCACTACTACTGCTTCGCTTCTTACAAATTATTTCCCTGGTGTCCATAAATTAAGAAAATGTATTAAAGAACTTTACCCTATCCTTTCCTCTTCCCCCTCTACCGTTTCAGTTTTTAACCAGTTGCCCCGCATTTTCTTTAGAAGAGCCCCCAATCTCTCAAATATTTTTTCCCACCGGGCCGGCAAACTTATTCAGAACCCCCAAAGCAGCGGTGGCCTACAACGTTGTGGACGTCGGAGATGTCTTACCTGTCCCATTGTTGATTCTGGGTCTTCATTTGAGTCTCTAACTAATCTTAATTCTTACCCTATTCACAGTCCTTCCTCCTGTATCTCCACTGACTGCATTTACCTCTTGAAATGCACCCAATGTGATGCTTTTTACGTTGGTTTAGCATCTACGATGCTGAACCTTCGGATGAATAATCACAGGCTTTCGGTTGGTAAACGCAGCAGTCTCCCTGTCGCCACTCACGCTAATTCCCACCATGTCAGTTTCAATGATTGTTTCACAGTCCAAGTTCTTAAACAAGTCCCCAGTGATAACAGACAAGTTACTTTAAAAGCTTCTGAGGAAGCCCACATTTGGCTCCTGGGGGCACGCTCGAAACCTGGCTAGAATTTAAATCGTTAGTTTTTTATTTATTTATTTATTTATTTTTTAATTTTTTTTTATTTATTTATTTATTTTTTTTAATATTTTTTTTTATTTTTAATTGTTCTATATATTTTCTTTATTTTTTCTTTTCTTAACCTTTTTCTACCTTTCAAAAACATTTTTTTTTTATTTTTGCTCTCGACTTCCTAGTTCCTTTTTTATTTGTCTCCTTTGCGGCAGCACTGCTTTAGCTCTCACCCAGTGAGTTCTTCAGTTGACTGTCGTCCCTCCGTCAATTCACTTCTTCTCCTGAGGACGACCGCCATTACGGTCGAAATATTGAAAAGTGAGTCTTTGTTGTGTTTCTGTTTATGTGTCACTGCTTATTTTAATTATATATATATATATATATATATATATATATATATGTGATAAACGAAATGCAATCCAGAAGGACTGTTTACAACTTAAAATAAATGTGACACATAGAATGAAACGTAACAATAGGACTCGCTTTTCAATATTTCTACCGTCATAATAGCACCATAAATATTGCAGATTTTTTTCAGTAAAATATATATATATATATATATATATACATAACTTATACATATATGTTTGATTAAAGCAAACAATAGTCTCAGCATGCACGACCGACTGAGAGATTCATGTTACCAACATATTTACTTCTATCATGGGTTAATTGAAATAGGAGTTTGCCTAGTGGTATATTTCATAGGATTAATTTGTTTTTCACTTTTTTGTTGCACCCAAGGTAATCCTTTTTTAGATTTCCTTTTCGATTCATACATCTACTTATATTTCTTCCCTTGATCTCTTTACCTTGTGTAGTCTTATATATATGTATTATAAACGTCTTTTGTTTACGAAACATGGTATTTGATTAACTCCCATTATAATTAAGCCTGATAGAAGAAATTGCTTCTTAACATAGAGTCTCTCAGACAGAAGGTTCACTTGTTTGGAACAAGTATATAGATTTTATGAAATACAATAAATTTGGTATAAATTTCTTGTTTAAACTTTTTTTTCTAAATACAGAATTTTGTGCAGTATGATTTGAAAAATTTGAAAAGAACCATGCAATAGGAGTGAGAGAGTTCACTCCTTGCTCGTTGATGAGTCAGTTGTTCGGTTCCAAGGTATTGGAAGGCAGATGTAACACGAAGACAAATACTGTTTGTCCGAAGAGCGTTATTTCATATGGTAATATAACAATGAAAATTCATTTTAGTACAAGAAAATTTGGCAAACAAAATATTCTGTAATTTACGAGTATTACACAATATGAAGGTTTCTTTTATGAATTGCTTTTTTAATTAATAATCTTATAAGGTTTCAATAACTCATTAAACATACAGTTTGATAAACTGTTGGTAGTCGTCTGTTACAAACATCGAAGCCAGACCTTGAAACTATAATTTCATGAAAGCTGAACCTAACTCCAAATTATTGGGTTTTTTTATAGTGGGCTACCTAATGCTGATATATAATTTATGCTGAACTCTTTTCATGATCTTGCTAGGACAATGAAACTGTGTGTTTTATTGCAAAAAAGAAACGGTCCTCACGAATAACTAGTCATGTTAATTAAAAAAAACTGACAGAACTCACTTTTATATTTTGTCTCTCACCTTTAAGAAGATAGAAGTGGACCATCCGTAAATCAGGCAAAAGTTTTGACGACCATTTAAAATTGTTTTTCAGCGTTATATTTCTATATTATAACATAGCGCTTCAAACATTATTGCTCCCCATGTTATATCTGCTCTTCCAAGAACAATGACGGGGAAAAGCAACTTTTCCCAAAAATGAGTGAATGTATAAATGTTGAGAAATGTTACGGATAGCCGTTTAGCATAGTTTAAACTTTTCAGTTCAAACGCCGACTTGAATAGCAGACCTCAGATATGTTAAGCTCTTTATATTAGTCTGGGCAAGCTAAACTAACCACGAAAACCGAAACAACCATTTGATCAATTTATCTTTGGTAGAACAAGAGTTGGTTAGTAGTGGGCAACTAGTGATAGATTAGGGAAATTAGGTAGATTAATATGGGTCTGCCTAATAATTGCAAGGGCCTAGTTGAATAAGACAGTGTTAATTGTCGTAGTTAGCGGAAAGGGCCGAATAGAGGCTGATAAGTAATTGAAAGCGTTGCGGTGTTTGATAGGTCGAAGGGTGGTCAGCTAACGAGTCGCGCAGACTAATCAGTGGCCATTCCTGTAATGACCGCTATCGGCCGATAGATTGGTTTACACCACCTGCCCAGTCTACCAGCAATCTCTCTCCAACTCTGCTCATCCCTCAACTTCCTATAGGCCATCTAATTATAGATGCACTTGTACCAAATATCTTACATCACCTCACCCACAGTGTTATCTCTTTCTTTCATGCCTCATTTGAGGTTTCCGTTCAACTTTGTTTCGTAAATGTGTACCACAATTAATTCCCACACATTTTTTCAAATTACTGAAAACAAATTTTTCTTCCAGTTTTCTCTATTCTCAAACTATTAATTTAATGCATATTAACAATGAGCTCTAAAAGAAATTAAAGATAACTATTAATTAGAATACAATTTGCATATCTTCTTCCCTCACATAAATATTAAAACGTCTTAGGAGCATTTCCTTGCTTTGAGTCCAGAGTATGGAGCTAATGAGCTAATAATTAATTAGCTAATGAGTTTGAAACTTGATCGCCAAAAACCCAAATTATCTTAAATGACACTTTTGTATTGAGTAGAGATAATATTAATTAATATCCATAAATCTTATGCAATAGGAAAAACAATTTGGTTAAATTAAATATTATATTTGTACTTACTGTGTCTTGTTTTTTGCATATTTGTAAATATTGAATATAATTATGTACACTGATCGCAAACAATAGATTGTTTAAATAGTGATTTAGACCTCGCAAGAAAAATTAATATTTTTCATGAGTTAGAGTTTCTTGCCTTATAAACTATGAATTTATAAATTAAGAACCCCTATTGCGTCTTACAACTAAGACGCGTATTTTAACTTTACAACATGAAACACACTACACAGGGTAGTCATGACTATAGTATCTCACAGGTAATTCCCTGTAAGACAGTGTTTGAATGGTCGCCTGGAAATGTCTGAATGGAAGCTATGCCTCCAGGATTTAAAGAAATTTCTTAAATGGACTGGCAGTCGTTACCCAGTTAGTATTACAGTAAATTTGGCAAAATTTTACCAAATTTATTTCTACAAGTGAATTCTCTTTCTCCACCTACTGTTTTTATTGACAACTATTGACATCTCCTATCGAACCCAGGTCCAATATCTTAGTCTCTTTTTAAACTCCATTTTGACATTTAAACAGCTTTTTTAAAATATAGTTACAGTTGTATTTCATGAACAATATATATTTCATTTTCAAATGATCAGTGACCCACACAAACTGACGGACCTGGTCTCTCAGGTCGTTATTTGACCTACTGTAACAAATGGATGCTTACCCTGTATCTCAATTGTTCATGATGAATATGCTCTCTTATGGTTAAAGTATTCTGATATACAGAAATGTTTAAACCCAGTATGATGTAAGATGGGATCACTAAACTTGACTTGTCACCAATCAAGTACAGCTACTAACTACTCAAATTTTCTGTTCATGTTTCTAATTCGGGGCTCAACCTTCCATAACTCAGGTAATAGCCATTCTTGACTCTCCTTTTGCTTAATTTCCGCATAACTACTAGAAGTAGCACAAACCATTTTACAACACTTCACAACTAAAACCATATACTTGCAAATACAAAAATCCAGTTCATGTTTCTAATTCAGGGCTCAACCTTCCATAACTCAGGTAATAGCCATTCTTGACTCTCCTTTTGCTTAATTTCCACATAACTACTAGAAGTAGCACAAACCATTTTACAACACTTCACACCTAAAACCATATACTTGCAAATACAAAAATCCAGTTCATGTTTCTAATTCGGGGTTCAACCTTCCTTAACTCAGGTAATAGCCATTCTTGACTCTCCTTTTGCTTAATTGCTGCATAACTACTAGAAGTAGCACAAACCATTTTATAACACTTCACATCTAAAACCATATACTTGCAAATACAAAAATCCAGTTCATGTTTCTAATTCGGGGTTCAATCTTCCTTAACTCAGGTAATAGCCATTCTTGACTCTCCTTTTGCTTAATTTCCACATAACTACTAGAAGTAGCACAAACCATTTTATAACACTTCACCTCTAAAACCATATACTTGCAAATACAAACCTTCCATACCACAGGCTCATTTATTACGAGTATTAGATAAGACTTACTGATTTTCCGATTTGCACTAGCATAACAATTCAACCAAATTTGGCAATTCAACTCTTGTAGCAGTTTACAAAAGTACTTTTTTGAATCATTGGCAGGCATTCATTAATATTTATTTGCAATTTTTTTTAATACTACATTTTAAATCATAATGTTGATATCATCCCATATTTATATAACTCTATAAGTCCAAAAATATTAATTCAAAATAATGGAGATGTAGATTTAAAAGTCTATAGTAGTTTATAGAATCATCTAATTAGGTCTGACAAAATGTCAAACATGGAATGGTACGGATAATTTTTAGTTCTAAAACCAAGATGTCTAAAAATTTTAATTTAAAAACACCCAATATAAAAAATTACCTATATATGGATTATAATTGTAGCTTAGAGTACATTGTTGGAAAATTAAACCGTTTTAGCCTTGTTGGACGAATTTATCAACTATTAAACAAAGCACAATAGTAAAAATAAAAACTGCTCCGCACAATGTCTCGTCAATAATCCACATTGAGATAATTATCTCTCCAACCAAGTGGTTTTCCTCTTAATTATTCAATACTTCAGCCAAGTTGTTCTTCATTTATAATGAATAGTTTATAAAGTTTTATAAGAAACTTAGTTTCTCCACATTCGTTAAGAATTAAAACTTTCACTTCAAGAAATTATTAGTTTACGATCTATATTTGTTGTATTGATCAGATATTCTTTGCTAAAATCTTCTATGTTTTGTAATTTACAAAATAATTTCAACAGGTATTTTAGAGGATTCTGATAATTTCTGGGTAATATATCTTAATTTTATTAAAGTAACTACAGCTAATTTCAATTAACTTTCTCTAGAAGATTTCTTAGGTTTAAAGTAAACCATTAAATTAAATATTCTATCTCTAAACAGTGCTTGCTTATGAAAAATTTTTAAAACTAGACCTAACATATTAAATAGATTCATTCACTACATTATTACACGCCCAAAAAAGAGTGTCATCTATATTAATGCATATTTAGAATACAGATATTACAATTATATATAATTTTACAACTGAATAATTTTTTTGTAGCAGATCTTATACTTTGACATAAAAATTAAATAATTTTTGAGTTAAATTTTTTCTAACTTTAATTTTGTGTCAACATTTTCATGCTGACCGGACATAATTGTATTTTTTATTAATTTCATCAAACTTTCTATATTTAAATATTTATTTCCAATGATCAGATATATCAGATAAATTTTTAGATATATTTTCAATTGGAAATTTAAATAACTGTAATTGCATCAATCGTGTTAATTTTATACAAAATCAGAAATAAAACAATAATAAGTCTTTATTTACTTTTATAAAACAAATTAATCAGAACTAAATATCTACCACTTTTTGTGATACTCATAAATAATATATTGCAGTCTATATAAACATAAAAAATATATTTGTTTATTATTTTGTTGAAAAAAGACAAAAATTAGTATAATAATACTAATTTTATTATTAGTATAATAATAAATTCGTATAATAATACATGATTATATGAATTTAATATATAAAAATGAGATATTGATTTGATTCTGATATTAACTGTTTTATGTGCATTGCTGTTCTAGTTGTAGCATAAAGGCTGAACATGTTGTTTACAAATACTACTATAACACATTCAGTTTTATAAATAATCAAACAGATCTGTTTCCGGAAACAAACAATTCTTTTAATAGCATTTCAGCCCACTCAATGGAGTTTGAGAAATGGATAAACCATTTCACTCATCCATTTGACCTCGTTCAATATTTAATATATATAATACTTAATTTCCTACTTGTTTATGTATGAAAAGCACAATATGGGGAGAATACATTACTTTTGAGAACGATAGTTTTGTAAATAATAACTTAGACTAACCTGTTTTAGCATTACATCGCGCACCCAGCTTTTTTCAGCCATATCGCAGATCATAAAATCAAAAAAGACTGATGCCTTTTTACGTGAAAGCTCTTTCACCGCATCTCGGGAGCAACAAGCTCTGGCCGAGGATAGAGCAAACATAGCCTCCGAGATACGCCCGAGGTGGACCACGCGGAGGCGAGCTTCCACGACCCTACATCACATAAAATAAAATAATATTAAAAACTCATGTAACATAAATATATACAGTGTCAAAAGGAGAAAAAGAAAATCACTTAAGCAAACAGTAAATTAACAAACTGACAAAAATAAAATTCATTTTTCTTCTAAATGTTCAAGCACTCCTGCAGTCTTCCTGATCTTGGCGATTGCGTGCACAAACCTTAAAAACTCTTTCCTATGTGTAGATAAAGCCGTTCTGTAGGTGGTTTTCACGAACTTGCCGTTCTGCATAACTTAGACTAACCACAAACAAAAGATTGAGCGATCTGTACTCAACTTTTACTAGCAAAGAGTCAAGCTCATAGATCAGAGGTCACCCAACTACGGCCTGCGGGCCGAATCTGGCCCACAACGTCTGGTTATCCAGTCTACTGACCGTAATTGAAACTGCTTCATAAAATATATGGAACATAAAACTGTATATTACAATTTAAATTGAAATATTATGTTTAGAATACGGAAAACTTTTCATAGTTCTATCAACTCGTTGCCCCAATTTTCTTATTTCATTATGGTTGTAAAAAAATCAAATATGTAGAACAAAAGGGCAGCTTTTCCATTAAATATTCGATTTGGTGAGCCATAGCTTTACCAGTGACCTCTATAACCTTGATGCGCCCGTAGAACTACAGATGGAGCTTATTGATTTGCAAGCAAATGACTTGTTGAAAGAAAAGCACAGATAAGGAAACTTTGCTGCATTTTACTGCTTATCTGATGATGACAAAACCAAAACTAAAGAACTTCAGTATGGAAAGTTATTTACACAGGCTGGTATAGCATCACTGTTTAGACTACTTATGTCTCTGAGCAAACTTTCAAAAATGAAGCATATAAAATAAACATATTGGTAGCGATTTACTGATGAATATTTGGAAGTAATTCTCATGATTGAATAAATATTGAAAAATAAATAAAAATCAATAAATTGAATTTTATTGAATAAATTCAATATTGAATAAATATTGAATAAAAAATCAAAATAAATATTGAAAATATCTTGAGAGCCTCACAAATTAATTCACAAATCTCACTAACCTTTCTTACTGCTTAGTTTGTAAGATTGGGATATGTTCACACATGTGTCACTATCTTTTTGCTAACTTCGCTTCTTTGATGATTTTTTAGTAAATAAACACGTTGGTTGTTTTTTGTTTTTTGCGCATTGTGTGACATTTACTCTAAACATTTAACTAAAATGTAATGCTCAACTTCTTTTTTCATCTTTTTTAATACTGCTTTCGTTCTATCTTGGAAGTACTGAACAGAATGATTATGCGGCCGGCGCTCGTCATTCTTTCAGCTATCCGACCCGCAATGAAAACAGTTTGGTAACCCCTGTAATCAACTAAATTTATTGATTATTTATATTCAATAAATAAATAGATTTATTTATTTATATTCAACTAATTTATTGATTTAAATGTAGCTAGCATGATATGCCAATCATGTTAATAATGTAAGAAATAGCTTTGGCACTCGAATTAATGTCTAAAATATACAGCCGTGAAAATTATATATTTTTAAGGGAAAAGCAATGAAAATTATATATTTAGTACCTCCATTCATAAAATTGCATCACTTGTCTTAACATTGCTAATGTGAACAAATACGATAAATATGATGAAGTCTAGATTAAGGTATGAATGTTCTTTATTTTTCTTTTCCTAAATTATTTTAAATGTGAAAAAAAGTAATTACAACTACTTTACAAGTATATTAATTGTATTTATCCACGTAAATCTATGCATTTTATTTTATTGAACAAGTGTTTTTTACATTTTAATTAAATCCGTAAATATACATTTATTTAACCCCCTGCCTTCTAATTTATAAAGCCTCATAGATGTTTATTAGAAGTGTAAAATTTGAAGTTTTAAGATGGACAGTGAGTTTAAAAAGATTATTCAAAATAGATGTATGATTAATAGCGAAACAAATATAACTCGAGTACAGTGAAGAGAAAAAACAATAATTTGAGCCTGAAAGATATCAAGAACTGGTACAAAATGAAACCATGTCTTTCTTTAGAACATAAAACTCTTGAAATCATTAATATATTTCAACACATAGTGTAATAGTGTTTACCGATCCAACGGTATAAAGCTAAATTACTTATTCTTTGAACCAACCTTCAAGAACAAGTTAATTACTTTAAAGACTAAAGTTAATTTCCATTTTTTTCATATTTTAAATAATTAATCAAAATTAATTAAATAATTATGAATTATTTGTCAACATTGCGGAACAAATGTTTATAATTTGTTTTTTTACAATAGGCGCATCACAAATACGGTTTTTAATAGCCTTTCAGTTCAACTATATAAAATCATCAAACATCTAAAGATTAAACCATTTAACCTACGGCTCTGTGGTCTAGGCATCAACTTTAACAACTTAGTGCATTGGCACCAGTAACAACTGTTTTAAGTTGTTACTGGTATTTAAATGGTGTTTTGCATTTTTACGTAAAGTACTATGATTCATGATAATCCAACACTTTTCCGTAAAAAGCTGAGAGGAGTTGTAGAACCATATCAGAAATATTTCGTTCGTATGAGATAAGTATAATAGATTAAATATGCTTTGTGGTTGATATAAATCAGAGCATTGACTGGGTTTTTGAGGCTGAATTTAGAGAGGTGGCGGAAGCGAGGGTGGGTAAGGGTAAGTAATGTGGTGGTGAGAATCCCCTTTAAGTAGTGTTTCGGTTGTAGGCGATACAGACTCTGACTGAGGGGAGCTTTCAAGTAACTCCATCAAGAGGAATTATCAGTTATTCAAACTGCCTTATTGTGTTGAGAGAACTAATTTACTAACATCACATCAACCACTTCCTTACTGCACCTCTTTTACTGCTTCATTGCCATTCAGCCGCGTCTACAAAATCATCGTCGACACAATCCTCAAATGTTCATTGTTTACACTGTTTGTATTACAATTCATCAACAATAGTACTAAAAACATTCAAATATAATATTGACTACCTATATTTTTAAAAATAATGTTTATAAATGCAAACATAAATAACTAGTATAATTAAACAAACGTTGGCTGTATAAACGGATTCCGATGTTACACAGGCCACTAATGTTTATAAACGATATAGTTAATGCATTAGTTCCACTGAGGTTAGTAATATTAGAATTAGTAATAATACAATCCGTCATACCTCGTAAAGTCTCAGAAAAGCTCGACCGGTTTCGGGTCCGTCTGGATCCCATCTTCAAGAGCACCTACCTGACTGTGAATCACAGTCAGTAAAGTCTCAGAAAAGCTCGACCGGTTTCGGGTCTGTCTGGATCCCATCTTCAAGAGCACCTAACTTACTGTGAATCACAGTCAGTTAGGTACTCTTGAAGATGGGATCCAGGCGGACCCGAAACCGGTCGAGCTTTTCTGAGACTTTACGAGGTATGACGGATTGTATTATTACTAATTCTAATTTATAAACGATGTACTTCAGGAGACCAAATCCTTCTGGGATCAACAAGTTTTAATATTGTAACCAACCTGTAAAAGAAACTTTGATTGGCCTACACTCAAATTTTATGAAATTCAATATTATGAGAACTTTGAAAATCATTGATTTGGATGTGGTGTAGGTATCTCATCAAACTTTGTGGGAAAAGTATAATTAGATTCAATAACAACAAATGAAATGACTTCATTTATTTTAACCTTGCTATGTCTATTTATCAACTACAACTGAAATGCAATGATTGTTATAGCAATAACACCTGCAGGTGGAATGTAGTCGTATTTCATGCTCTAAAATGTTTCCTTTGTAAATACATATTAATACGATATTTAACGTTTCTGGAATAACCAAAATAGCTAGTTAGTTCCTGCTTTGGCACAAGAAGGGTAAAGTCCCTTCCCATGTTTCAATATTACCAAAACTAAAAAAGAAATTTAGCTCACCAAGTGCATAAATAGCTCTGTGCATAAATAAACATAAAATGGTTCTTCTACCATTCTGAACGAGATACAAGATTAACCAAAAATTGCAAAAATTACGGACATACTCTTGGAGGTTCTTTAGATGGTAGATTAAATTGAAAAAGCCATGTAACAGATCTACCAGTTGAGGGAAAAATAGCAATATATAGATATTTGTCATATCTACTTTACAATCATCATAACAAATTCAAAAAACTTACTTACTCATTAGAAACTTCTTTATCAGAAGCTAGCCTTGAGCCTTGAATAAGTTAGTTTTTTTGAATTTGTTATGATTATTCTAAAGTAGATATGACAAATATCCATTGTTTTTTGTTAGTTTATAGCCCTGAGGATGTCTTAAAATAAAGACGAAACGGCGAAAAGGTGATTCCATATATTAACCCTGACCAAATTCCAAGAAGAAGAAAAAGTGTTCATTATAAAATTGTTAGCACCACAGAATTATTAAAGTTATTATAATAATTAATCATCATACCTGTTACATCTGTCTTGTGAACTCATCCATTCTATCTTCATGATTGTATTGATTACAATTACTTGGTTCTTTCAATCAGTCAGCCATCTCTCAATGTTTCAATCATTTGTCAATTAACTTGTCCGTCATTATAAATGTACTTTAATTTTTTTTTATTTTTATTATCTCTGTTTGTACCAAATCCATGTCTTTATTCATTGATCAAAATGTTTTGTTATCGTTGTGAAAGGTTATAAGACTTCGTATGTCTAAGCAATCTGTCTGATTGTTGATTGCTCCTTGTAATGTTATTATAAAAAATATATTTTCCTTTAGTCACCATTTATCTTTTTGTCCACTACAGATCAAGTCGTATACATAGTTAAAATGGTATATTGATTAATAATAGTAAGCATTAACTAAGCATTACTAAGTATGGTAGATGCGAGTGTTTGCACTTAATAATTGTATTAGACGTGTAATTATTATTTCGTTTTGTTCATACTTTCATAGGTGTGTTATATATTAAATAGTTGTTTCATATTTGTTATTTTAGCTTTTTTTTTTTATACAACTTCTATCCAGATGTATTTATCTTTACATCAAACGGAGCATATTGTTATCTTCATTGGTTCTCAGATATTTATTTCTGACATGTGTACAGACATTTGTATATTTCGAGTCTGTTGAAGATAGTTTTCTTGAATTCTATACTTCTAGATATTCAAGTCTAAGTTACTTTTAAATCTCTTAGTGATGATGTTCAAAAAGAATTAGTTCGTTAATACTTTTTAGTTAATTTTTTAAATTTTATTTTCTGATAAATTACATGGTCATTTTCCTTAATGTCATCATCTCATCTACTCGGGGTACCCATATTAGAAATGAGTTATATAGAATTAGGAAATTACCAGTATACATACTGGTTTAACACAAATAAGTATATTTAATACTCCCCAGAAACTAAATAGAAGTATAATACAAATAAATGAACTGATAAATTAACAAATGACAACCAACGAAAAGTCACGACTGACTGTGGAAAATCAGTAGTCAATAGACCTCTTCAGAAATCTGTTAAGAGTATTGTATTAGGTATGATGGTTAATTTTCTACTAATGAATGTTTAAATTAATTGTTCATCAAATTAACGATTTTTTGTCCATGCTAACTTGTTACTTTATTAGGTTTTTTACATAAAAACAAAATGAGTAAACTTCATTTATTTTGAGTCAAATTATCATTTTTTTACACGTTACAGAGAGGACTAAACTTTAATACATATTTGAGAATGACTTCTTACAGGAGTGGCCGTTGCCTGTACGTACACGCCGTCTAAGTTTCTATTTACTAGATCAGCTAACTTATACTGATAGCTAGGCATATCTATTTACTTTAATTAAATTACTGCTACAAATCGATGTCATCATAATACTGCATCATTATAATTTTTTTCTGAAATGAATACATGCTTATTGATAACAGCACATATATTCTCAGTAGCATTTAATAGAGCATGGCACCTTAAATAATCTCTTTCATGTACATGCCTTTACTTGATATATCCTAAAATAGCATATCATATGAGAATGATTTGAGTAATTTTTTTCAAAATTAAATTAAGTAGATTTTATAATACATTTTATAATTTCATAAATTTTTTTTAACCTTAAACCGATAATTATAGAACAATGAAATTTTATCTAAAAAAAAATTAAACCTAAAATTGCTAATTTATAAAGAAATTTCATAAAATTCTGATTTCGAAAAGGGTAATATGCCTACAAAAACTGAAAATTTGTCTTGGAATAATTGATCACCTACCTTAATGGTCGGATGTGTTTATATTTATTTACATTGCTTACATTAGCTTAGAACATTATAAGTGAAGAGATTTATTAAAATTTGAAATTGTTTAATGAGTTATTTGATATGTAAAGTTGTTTAATTTAGAGTTTATAACCCCAATAAAATAAATATTTTCTTATCCATTTCATGATGTATTGGATGGTTGCTAAAGAAAGTGTTTTACAGGGAAGGCCTGTTATCCCTATAATAGGGATAACAATGATATCCATACAATTCACATTGTATGAAGAGCATTAAAATTATACGAATTAGAATATTGCTGATAGAAAATGACTCCTTTCATCTAAATGTAATACTCGTAGTTTAAACTGAAAACACTGGGTATAATTATTGTAAATATGTGTACCATTAATACAAAAATTTGGTTTAATATAACTAATTTACTCACTATTCGGTGTTAATTTCCATACCGCTAATGATAAAAAGAATGTAACCAATAGTTATAGTGGCTGAAAAAATGACTAGGATTACAGGTTTCTTTAATTATTTAGATTCTTACAATTATTTAGATACAGGTTTCTTATAATTTGATTAGAGGCTCCACCTACCCCCTCTTAAATTGCTCTTGTAATCAATCAAAGAAGTTAAAGCCCTTATGTTATCCCCCTAATACGAACAAAAAATAACGCATAGTTCAATTTTTATCAAAATCAGAAGAAAATAAACAGTCACAGAGGCCAAAACTACGGTTATCTCCGTAGGTCTACCTTTCCTCCATTGTAATATTTTATTTGTTTAGTACATAGAATTAAGGTTAATATGCAGTTAAAATTACAACTGTTGGTATTTTTATTCAGGAGTACTGCAAAAAAATACGTATTATAAGTCCTACGTAAACAATATGGCGTAATAATGGTCTAGGACAGTCGGACATGAGCTTTCACTCGATTCTCTTAACACTTTTGTGCGGCTTCTCAATTTGGTGTAGTTGATCCAAATATTAACAGTTAAAATGGCCCTATTAATTCATTCATCTACATTAAAAGTCCTTGAAAATTTTGATAAATGGTTTATAATACCTACAATACTATTCAACATTACTATGATCAATCAGAAAAAAAAAGTAATTTCCTCCCATAAGGAGGAACTCCAGGTATATGTAAACAGTATAACCTGTAGCGCATCACAGACTTTTGGACTCTTAAACATGGGCATGGATATCATTAAAATGTCAAAATTGCTTAAGTAGATGTGTATATCAATAAATCTGTTAAATGCACGACATCTGTGTCTGCATGATAACTACAATACTTACAGTTAAGTAAAAATGACATTGTAATGTTTTCCGTTTGTAAAAGAAAAGTTTAAGAGTAGAGATGTACTCAAGTTTCAGCTTTTGAAGATCTTGGTGCTAACGATTAGAGGATTCAATTCTGATCAATTTTAGAGTTTACGAATTCTAATCATACACAGGCATGAGAGGTAAACCTGTGGCTAGTCATTACTAAAAAATAAACATATAATATGAGTTTTATTGTAGAAAAGCAGACTCCAAACAATTTCTTATTCATAGACTATAAATCAATTGAGTTTGTTTAAGAATGCCTTTTAATTTTAGTTTGTGCTAAAAAAAAATGTGTTTTAGATCAGTTTTGATCTAAAAAAAATATTTCACCTAACATTTTGTTTATATTTCTTTAGCATTGCTAAATCAAGAAGAAAAATAATTTAAATGAAATAAATTAAATCCCATTTATAGCTTTAAAATTGTTTATAATAAATACAAAATAATAAACCTTAAAATATACACATAGAGCGTAGTGACAATGTAGAATATTAAATAATATTACTCATACCTACGAAAAGAGATAAATAGATGATATTACCTTATTAGAAAGTAGCAGCCCAGTTTGGCGCAGTCGATCTAAGGAAATCCGTGACTGGTTCAAACACGATACCTACCAGCTTCCAAGTTATGAATCCAAATGTAATCTGCAAGAGACATTGAGTTCAACAGTCATCTCAAGTCCAAATATTCCCATATGAAATAATAAACAGGAACTTTAAATATATTAATGTTCTAATACTCTTTTAATATTATAAGGTCGCAAAATATTTATACTAAGACAATTATCAATTCGAAATTTAAGTTTACTAATGAACCGAAGATGGTGCTTAAAATATCTAGCTGTTTTGTTATAAAGAACGGAAAAAATAGTGTCCATCCCATGGTTCATTATTACTAAAAAACATGAAGTTCTTAAACACTCTAAGCAGTATATATCTGTTATTAATATTTCTCAAAGAAGTAATATCTAGATTGTTAAAAACAAACTTTCTATATACAACCATATATCACCCTGGAAAACGCCATCAAATATATGTCTAATTGGCGTTGATTTTTACATTAAAGTACATTATTCTTATTTAGCATATTGGGTCCTAATATATCTCTAATTTCTTTTATTAACGCTTGAAAACAATATTCGATTCGTCTAACCATAACGATTGAGTAAACAACGCTGGATTCTTCTAAAAAGGGTATAAGTCAATCTGACTAAAATAACCAACGAAGTACTAAATAACCAAATACATCAGGTTTTCTATGATTCCATGATAGATTTTTAGTTAATATAGTTTTATTTATTTCTGTGTGAATCGAAATTTATAATAATAATTTATAAACTTTCTTTTCTTTTTTGTTGACAAAAAAATATTATATTGGCATTTTTGCTTAACCATAAGTGTTTTAGTTACTATGAAAAGTCAAACAACATGAATTTTTTAAATATTTAATTAATTTACTTATCTAAACGTCTATTAAAACTACTTCGACTTTTTTTCTTGATGATGTATATGTATAGATGTCAAAACTAGTCTGTGATCTACTACATGTTTGGTAAAAAATTATAAAATTTACAAGTATTAGGAATCCCTGTTGATAACAGAAAATAACTTAATAATATATAATAATCTATAACTGATGTTTTTTATAGCTTACTAATTGTTGATTAATTTTTTTTTTGGTAAATTTTTACAAATACTTAGCAGTTTTAACCTACAGTTAGCAGTTTTAGAAAATAAGATATTCCAAATTCATAAAATGTCTTATAACATCCCTCATTGAAACATACTGCTCGTCCGCACAAGAAGTGCTATTTTGCTATATACTTTCATTTCAATCTGTTAAAACGGTGTGAGCTGTATCGTACCTACAATGTTTCAGAATCAATCAGAAGTCAATAATTCTACCTTTTATTACAAATGTATAAACTTCCAAAATTTTCTGAAGTTTTTCCCTTATTTACATTAATATCGTAATAACTAATTAATTCCTAATTACTTTCATAATATTACAACAGTAATAAGCCAATTCACAGCTCATTGTGTGAATTATATTGTCAAAGTCTGTGTAAGCAAGTTATTATTTTCCATAAAAAACCTTAATTGTACTTATTTGCTTTGTTGATAGTAGTTTTTGAACAAAGTAATGAAGTTGACCATTTAGGTGCAAAGTAGTTAAAAAAATTAATAAGAACATTTGTAATAGATTTTAGCATCAATAAAGTACTAAAAAAAGGAGCTCTCATAAAATTAAGTATTAGCTAAATGTATACAGCTTAAATTTCAAGGACATATACCGGACTTTTTCTAAAAATGCTTTCCAGTTGGCATCTTCCAGTTGACCTTCAACGGTCTCCAGAAGGTTGAAAGTTTAACAACATGCCGTCAAGCTTGTTTACGCTAGGTTACTTCTGCTAATTTTAACCAAATATTTTGCTTAATATTATAACAAATATGAATATCATTATGATATATTTATTTTGAATTAAGTTGTTTATTTCTCTTGTAACATATCTGTAGTAGTTATGAATTGCATTATAATCAAGTTTATTGTTCATCGTCGATTATATCAGTTAATTTTCTGAGACACCAAAAGTGAATTACTAGCAACTTTGTGTATATATCATGCAACTATTGAAGGAAATAAATTTAGAAGTAGTAAATATTAGCTTTGTTCTTGTATTTAATCTGGAGCAGTATTTAATGCCAACAAAAAATATAAGCACGTTAGAAATATATCATCGCTTCATGTTGTCAGATGTAATATTGTTTTAACATTATTGGAAAGAAAGAACGAAAGAAAGATATTAATAGTAACATTTTCAGGGAATTGTGTAGAAAAAGATAGAAATGAGTATTTGAGATATTTTTAAGATTTCATTGAGAGAAAGTTATAAGCAAAATTTTGAAGATTTAAAAAAGTTACAAGCAAAATGTTGGAGATAAGCAAATAAGCATAAGTATAAGCAAATAAGCTTATAACTTAATAAGCAAAACAGTTTAGTTAATACTTAATTTTATGAGAGCTCCTTTTTAGTACTTTATTGATGCTAAAATCGATTACAAATGTTCTTATTAATTTTTTTGACTACTTTGCACCTAAATGGTCAACTTCAATACTTTGTCCAAAAACTACTATCGACAAAGCAAATTAGTACAATTAAGCTCTTTAATTTGACTGATTTCAGTGTAAGTTTTATTAGTTGGCTAGGTCTAAGTCTGGTACAGGCTGACTGCGTAGATGGAGACAGAATGACGGCTGCAGAGCAGTGCCCTATGCCTGCCCCCTACGTGGGAACCTTCTCCACTACGCCCACTCATTTTTCAACAAACCATTTTCCTATTAAGCCAGTTAATTGATCTCCCCCCCACCACCACCACCGGCGAGAGTCGTCTCTTACCTTCACTTGAAAGCAAGACAAGAAATACACCTTTACCCAATAGCTTCTCTTCTATTTCGTTGAAATCTCCCAAATATTACACTAACTTCATTCCATCAATTGTCCCCTTAACAGGATCTCCAACATTTTGCTTGTAACTTTTTTAAATCTTCAAAATTTTGCTTATAACTTTTTCTCAATGAAATCTTAAAAATATCTCAAATACTCATTTCTATCTTTTTCTACACAATTCCCTGAAAATGTTACTATTAATATCCCCGTTCTTTCCTTCCAATAATTTTAAAACAATATTACATCTGACAACATGAAGCAATGATATATTTCTAACGTGCTTATATTTTTTGTTGACATTAAATACTGCTCCAGATTAAATACAAAAACAAAGCTATATTTACTACTTCTAAATTTATTTCCTTCAATAGTTGCATGATATATACACAAAGTTGCTAGTAATTCACTTTTGGTGTCTCAGAAATTTAACTGATATTTATCCAAAGTTATTTATTCAATGACTTAGTATTTTAACCCTTGTAGAGAGCAACTAAAGGATAAACAACAAAATGATAATATTAAAATCGATCAATTGTTGAAGTATTTTTATTTTTATAATTAACTTATTAATTATATTTAGCTTAAGAATTCACATTCCTTTGAATTTCAAATTCCAAATTTGATCGAATTAATTGATTAAATATGTTTCATCTACTTACACAATACATTTCATTTAGTTCTTCTGGGTTAGAATTAATTCAAGTTCTTCACATCTACGCACAGTCTAGCTATATTCGTCACTCTCTTGCGCTGATTTCTAACTAATTTTTTATGTAGTGATATTTATAATCAATTGAGACAGCAGTTTAGGGCGATAATAAAAACATACCTGTTAAAACCTATTCCCACAATATAAACTAACCAATGTGTAAACTAAAATCAACTACCTTTATATTTAAGTGTCTTAAATGACATATAGATGTTTATATAAATCTTTCATATATGTACAATGTATATAAATCAAAATGGTATACTAAGTGTTCTGATAAACACGGTCTCCTTGAAAGCAAAGCAATTGAAAGGTTTTTTTTATTAACTTATTGTGCGTATATAAAATAAGGATGAAGTAGGACCTATTTCTGATAAGCTGCAATAAATGTCGTCCAACACCTGCTTGAAGTCAAATTGAAAGTCATGCTGATACTTAAGTTGCTGTGAAAGATGTTTTTTCTTATCCTTTCACTAGGTGGTCCTCCGAAGCCGGTTGCCGGCAGGAAGAAGGACATAGGAAGGTAGCAATGAAGTACCTTTCATGGCCATCATTTGTAAAGGTACCGCCAGATTCTGTTGTAAACAAGAAGCGCTTGTCGCCTACTGCAGCATGACTTGCATCCTTTCATTCATACTACCATCCTTTCAAATATGGAATAATAAAGAAAAATTAAGAAAGAAACACAAAAAAAAAAGGTAAAGAAGCGTCTGATTCAGGAGGCAAGCGATTAATCAAGAGGAGGTGCGTTTGATGTTGTAGACGACAGCAGAGCCCCTGGCGGCCAAGTGCACAATCACCAGCGCGTCATTTGTTAGCCACTGAGCCGTCCCCTACAACCGCAGCTCCCAACATCATCCCGGACTTAATTAATTTTCTAATCCCTACTATAGAGCTCGCTGATTTAATTAAACCCTAGAGCAAGACCCACTACACGGACAACGGCTGTCTGAAATCATCCCTCTATCACTTACCTCATGACAGACCAAGTAACGTCTTCCTTCTTGTTCGCTGTCAATGTGATTGTTCGTTTTCTTTCCATCTTCGATGAAACTGATATCTTTTTGTTTCAGCCAAGTAGTGAGAAAAAATTACAAAGCAACTGCATGACTGTTAACTTTTGCAGTCACTCCACGAATGTCATTAGCACGGTCTAAAATCTTAGGATAAATAAAAAAAAAGCGTTGATGACAGCGTACACGGCATGAAAAGAGATTTATAAATAACTTCAAGAATAGTATTTAAGTTACTAATACTGCACTTTGGATCAGAGACGTTGAATACAAGCTACTTATACATATAATATGACCAAATTAAAAAAAAAATATATAATATATATGAAATTTTACTTCATTTAAGTTTCCTTGTTATCTTAAAGGTAACTTTTAATAAACTTGAATCATCGTGATTAATACCTTGTCAAACAAGAACCAACTGCCTTAACAGATCGCCAGTGTTGCCAGCGTAGCGGACTGACGTACTTTGACATCTCTAAATAACTATCACCTGACTGAGCTTAACTCAGTGTCCAAATCATATACAAAATCAGTTATTCATTATTCTAACGGTTTATCCAATTTTGGGCCAATTTTACAAAATACAAAATACAATTGTTCTGTGCAAGCAGAGGTAGCCAGATATATGGTCAAACTGGCTCATATTATTGTAAGCTTACGGTTAATTCAAACTACTTCTGAGTATGCAATGAATTGTTCTGTCTTAAGTGATGTTAGGGTATCTGACCTCTCTCTCGAGGGGTTAGACACCCCTTCCCTAGAAATGTTATCGTTTTGTGGGGAGGCAGACCCCTTGATTTCAATATGCCTATCCATCGGTGTCCTGTCCTCGACAGGAGGCAACAGGTTTCGCTGATGGCGTAGACCGGCTAACAGAAGAAAGGCTTTGTGGTCATTGACCTCACCTGCAGCCAAAGCAAGCTCCGTATGACATATATCCGGAGTTCTACTCAACAACTCTTAAAATATTGTCGGTACCACGGGGAAGACTACGTAGAATACCTTCGGGCTTTTGTATGCCCTGTCATTGGTGTTGGTTCGTAGTGGCTATGGTTTCTCACCAAGGAAGGGTAAACTCTCTAGGGAGTCGCTGTGTGAGAAGCAGTATCTTCTCGGGAGGTTGCTCCAGAGCAACAAGAGGGTGCTATACCCTCTACTCTTACAATTAGGTAAGGCCCATCAGTATCAGTAAGGTCCATGTCAGTAAGTAATGGTAGTCCTAAAACTGGAGACCTACTAGGGTTTGAGCAGTCTGTCTTAAGTGATGTTATTGTAACATTAAAAGGCATAAGTTAGCCTTTAAATGTCGACCCCCGCTTGAAAATATCTGCACTCTTCTTGAACGTTCTTATCTTTTAAAGATGAGCCAATTCATTGTTACATAAACAACTGTTGATGGTTATTATCAAAATAAGTGACGTGATTTGACTAACAGAACATCCCCTGATTCTATTAAAGTATATCTACCAAAGATAGCAAGATTTAGTGGACACTTACTTAGCCCAGACGGTGACACTCTTATGAATCTGAGAATAATATTTTACTCAAATGGATATTTCTTTTAAATACTTTTACAACTTTCTATAATTAATCACTTAGTTGAAAATATTACTGTACCACAAGAGATTTATAATTTTGCAGCAACGTAGCTATATGACTCTTGTACCAGTTAAGAAAATTCTGAGTTAGATTAAGAGGCGAATTGTTAAGATTTTATTTTAAAAGGAGGAGACTATGATTTGACGAAGTGCAAGAGAGTTATGCAAAGAGGCGGGACCGACTCGTATAATTAAGCAGATAGAGCGTGTGCACATTTCCTGTCCATTACACAGGGGCGTCGTTCCCAGGGCTCACGCCTCATTTTACCGGATGGAGCCAACGAAAAATGGAGTTCCCTAAAAAATGGAAGTGTCACCGAGATAGGATTGAGGCGGAGGCGTCTTTTGTGACGCGATCTGACTTTCTAATGCTAACGACGTGTTCGTTGCGGCCGGGTCGCCACCCCTTTCCATCGGCGAGACAGGCCGATTAACGACTTTTTTCCTGTGCGCAAAAGCCTCGTTTTTGTCTTTTTAAAAGGGGTGTTCCTTTGTCGATCCAGTGGCTGTAGGTGTAGCCCTAACAAATCGACTTGGATTAGCACCGAGCCTCACAGACCTGTTGTTATAAAGTCGTTACAGCAACACCAATCGTCGTTCTTATCGGTCATCCCATCTGAATACAATGGCCAATCACCCATTCGGCCACATTCCACGGACTCCCAAGACCTTTTCCCTAACTGCAGTCTCGTTAAATAACTTCTTACTCCAAATATGTCCGTCTTTAACATTTTTAATATCTAAACATTTATTATTCTTTCGTACTTTCAATCACTTTAATTATTATTTCCAGTAAAAATTATTAACATTTATTTTACTAACCATCATTCTTAAATGACGTAAATGTCTTACATTAACATCTAAACCAAAGTAAAAAATCAGAATAATGACTAAGATCATTCAATCAAAACACGTGGTCGTCGTCAGATTCCAAACTGATACTGATTGTATGTGTATATGTGCTATGTATATATATATATAATTAAAGTTACAACTAGAGTACACAAAAAACACAAAAAAAGAGGACTAACACTCAGGATTTTTGATCATTTTGGCTGTCTTGCCATCGTCAGGAGAGGAGAAAAAGACAAAGGAGAAGGAGTGAAGACGTGAAATGTATATATATACCTGCACTTATGAACTTATTCTTCAGAGTCTGACCAATAAAATCTTATGCAATTGATAATATATTTATAGTAAATATATATATATATATATATATATATATATATATATATATAATGAATAATAATCAAAATAACACTTGATGTAATAGATGGATTAATCCATCAATATATATGTACATATATATATGACATGAGGTTAAAATGAAGTAACAGATAAAAATCTTCACAGATAGACACATTTTTCCATATTTTGAAGCTACTCAAGGAGTATACTTCTACCTGAAGACGACAGGTGTAAAAATATCAAAAAGTTGATTTTTTTATGTATTACTATAATTTTTTTTTGCTTGATGTTGTATAAGGATTTGGAAAAGTACTTGAAATATAGTGACTTATGTTTGGACAGAACAAGAACTAAATGCTTAGCTGAAAAGCTCACAACTCTTTTTAGTCCAACAGCTTAGAAATGAGAATGATTTTTTTCTTTATTCTTTATATACTGATTTTTGTTTAATTAGTCCATGAAAGAAAGAAACTTTAGGTTTCTAGTCTAATTCCTTCGTAGCTCAGTACATTCCTAATCATAACTCTCACCTTAAATATCGCTCTTCTATTTAGATTGCACTGTTTTAAAAGTGTTTTTGTCCATTTCATCTCTCCCGATGCGATGGTGATGCGTTTACAAATGGATTGTGTAAGGATAGATGGCTGACTACACTTTGGCAATCTTTGGACTGTTTTCAATTTTCATAATCGATATCTCTCATTTCTCATTAACTGCACATTTTCATTTGTGAACCAGTTGATTACTGAACTTTGTTTTGTTCACTGAAATGCTAGATCAGGTGTGTACAACTTAATTATCACCATGCTCATAAGTAGTTCTTATGGTCACCATAAGTAGGATCGAATGGTCACCGACTCCAAAGTCAAACCGTCAAATCAATAGCTGTTTAGGGCTCATGTTTCTCTGAAGATTAGTGTAACCTTACGCAAATACAACAATTTCATTGACTAGATATATCCACTCTAGATATATTTTTCATGTTTCAAAAAGCACCAAAGAAAGCGCTTACACATTTGTTCAAATTTCAAGAAAACAGTTTCTTAGATATTGGAGGAGATTTGAGGCAGGTGTCCATAGGTTGTTGATCGCAGTATCACGGATTTGACGGCCAGCGATGCACGCTGTCACGAACAGAGAGAGAATGAAGCTAAATTGAGTTCCAGTCACCCTGACCTAGCACAGCCCTCTGGGGTCCCATGACTTAAAATGTACCTTCTGGTACTTGTTAAATATGTTAAAAGTATTTCTTCATTGTTTTAATTAATAATAATCGGAATAAACATAATCAGAAAAACAATATTATTTTTTATTAGGGTTAGAAGTTTTATTACTTAATTACTTAATGAATCATCCTCATCGAATATCATTCATGATGTACAAGATAATATCTCAGATGAAATAATTTGGTGATTCCAGTAGGTAAATTGAGCATGAGAAAAATATTTGTCCAAAAAGACAGTCTTGCTACCGAAATGAATGAGACGTCATGAATAATAGATATAATGATTAAAATGACCTTGGAACTCTATGGGTGTTACCTATTATCAGATATGGTTGCTAGTAATTATTTAACTGAAACTAGTAATAAAGCATATCCTGAAAAATAGTACTGGTAACTGAATTAGTACGGTATTCTTAATTATATCAAGATTGTTTTTTTTTGAAAGTTTAGCAAATATAATAAATGAAAAATTCATTTATTATGAAATTATATTAAAGTTAGAAACACTGACAAATTTCCAGAAGAAGAAAAATCAGTGAGTATTTATAAAGGAAGTAATTGTTGGCTTTGTTAAATGTTCTTTATGTCACTTCAACCTGACCATTGTGATATTTCCGTGTACGGTTAACTATGAAAGTAACAAACTGGACCAACATTGGAGTCCTATAAATTAACAATAACTGGCCTTCCTTTAATTTTTTTTCTTTTCTCATTAATATATGTTCATTACCTCTTTATATATAATAATGCTATAGGTGTGTTTTCTAATCGGGATTCGGTCAATTTTCTAGGCCAAAAATCAAACTGTCGTTGCCGACGTTTCGGTTTTATTTAAAACCTTTTTCATAGGCCTACAAACAAAGGATAATAGGAAATTCAATTTCTTATTATCCTTTGTTTGTAGGCCTATGAAAAAGGTTTTAAATAAAACCGAAACGTCGGCAACGACAGTTTGATTTTTTATCCTAGAAAATTGACCGAATCCCGATTAGAGAACATACCTATTCTATCAAACGGTCGATATATTATTGAATCTGTTATATATAATAATGGTTGCTATGTAAAGATCAGTAAAACAAATGATGGTGAGATAAGGTATAGAATAATTGGCAAAGGTGTTAATTTATAGCAAAGTTGTAATACGAAATGTTAATTGAAAACAAGAAATTTTCTCAGGACTACTGAGAAACTGAGTTTATTTACAACTACGAGTATGTAGCTTACTTGGCTCATCGTTTAAAGTTTAAAGGATTTACTCTTTACAGGAGATGAAAGCAGTGAGTTTATTTTAGTATGAGTATTCACCAGAACATGTCAACATACAATATACTCGTAATTTTGGCTAAGCAATTTATGACCTAAATTGTGTAATGTTTAATTGAACAACTTGTTACCCTTTTTATATCTGCAAGTTACTTGCACAATGGTGACAGTTCATTCGCTTCATGAACGGCCACATAAGTAGTACTATCTTTTAGTTGAAGCCACGCCATAACAGCAGTTTACCAAGATCTCTTCTACGCAGGTGAACTCGAATTTGCCACTCCTCCGAATTTAATCAAAACCAGGAGTGTACTTTACAAATTTCTAACCCAAAGAAATGAATTATATTGAGTCAACTACATTAAAAATACACGGAAATTAATTTTTAAATGTAATTTATATAAAAATATAAATAAAAAAATCCAAAAAAAGGTACTGACCGGGTGAAACACCTCCCCCAAAGTAATGCCACTGTCCATTATTTGCAAGGAGATCTTACATATGATAAGTGAATTGTATTCTGAATTGAAAAATATCTTTTAATAATTTCTTAAAAAATTAGAATTATTTTAAATTAATCTGCTCCGCTTAACTAAAATAAGTATATTCAAACCTGAATAGAAACCATTTAACATGGTGTTAATGGTTTCTACGATGCTCGACCTGTTTGTCATTTAGTATCTCATAATCGATAATAGAATAAATGATCAATCATTTTTTCTATTACAGTATTATAATTGTTCAAATACAATTGTTTTGCTTCGTTTATTTCTAATCCATCTTCAGTTTTAAGTTTAGCCTAACCTTTTTCGTTTTATTGATGTTTCAAAAAAAAATGTCATGTTGAACCGTTAATTTGTCGATTAATAATATTACACATTTCTTACTTTTGTTTAAATAATTATGATATATTATGGACTATCGGATGTATTATCAACAATATACATTTACTTAACTTCAGTTAGGGCTAATATTTGGTGATGTCAGGTGACAGTGGTTTTGATAGAGTTGATGGTGTTCATGGAAAGCCTTTTTTCTGTGAATGAAGTGATTCACAAGCAGCAGTATTAATTAACCCACTAATGAACATATCAACTCTACTATTCTCCACACTATAATAGTGCGGGTAGCGAATACCACAAGTTCCATAAGCATATTATTGTTCAAAGTATGTGTTAAACGTGTTCTCTGTATAATCGACATCGACGTTAGATTCACCAGGCTCGACATTTCTGTCTGGAATAAATACCAAAATAATACAATTCAAACCAAGTATTTTGACTATGGCAATGTAACGCACATAATGTACTATAAACTCTTACATTAAACAACTCGCTGCACCAAGTCATATACATTACAATAATAAATATAAATAAAAAAAATATTAATCTTCCTATAACATCATTTCTCTTATGATCCTGTGTTATATTTTCTATAGTACATAATGTAACCGTTTCCTTCCATTTATTAGTAAATAACAATCAATGATCAAACCACAATAAGAAATGGGAAAACAAGACTAAAATCTTTAAACCGTAACAAGCGGTCTTCGTCAAAGTCAAAAACCCAACTGACTGACTGAACAGTTGGGTTTTTGACTCTGACGAAGACCGCTTGTTACGGTTGAAAGATCTTAGTCTTGTTTTCCCATTTCTTATTGTGGTTTGATCATTGATTGTTATTTCACGTGTTTATGTGAAAGCTTTTTATTATTTAAATATATCTAGGTTAATTCTAATAATCAATATACCTGACTTCGTAACTGTAACAACAAACAATTAGTTAATTGTTTCGAATATTTAGAACATAGATGGCGAAAAGCAGTCGTAAGATCACTTGTCAAAAGTTGATAAAAGCTTCTGCCGATTGAAATTTATTTTTATTACTAGTAACAGTGTCTGCAAGTTTGCTGAGATTCTTACGATTAATGGATTCAAATATGTGTAAACAATCAGTTCATAATGAGAACATTTCTGTTGGACTGTTCTTTATGAAGCAGTTTAAATATTATAATTTACGGAATAGTTGGCATACAGGACTCGAGTGCCACATAATTTGGACAGGCTGAGGCTAGCATTGGTTGTTACAGAGCCCTACCAGGATGGCCTCTTATCATTCCATCTTGATGACTTCTTCCGCCCTTGTCCCCACTGCTCAAAGCAACTGCTGGGAAAAATTACCCCGTATTCTCTCACAGATCGAGATTACAATATTGTTCCAGGGACGATGCGAGTTTTCTTGCCCACAATGGACTATTTATTTATGTCACTTTGCCCTCGACTTGTTCCGTCCCACGGCCATTCTAAATACCCCTCCTCGTCCTCTTCCTAACCGTGACAACATCTCCTCACTCTCATCATTCAATTTTCCCACCTAGCTCCTAAATATTCTAGACAATTATGCGATTACTATTTCCTAAGAGATAAAGAGTTTAAAAGTTTGAGTATTACAACAGCACATCATATTTTGTCAGTAATTTTTAGTCGTATTTAAATCACAGACCTTCATTTAAAGAAAGTGAAAAAACAATTATATATATATATTAAATGTTAAAATATTTGGCTTGTATCTGTTTGTATATATATATTTTCATAAACTGGCAGCAGGTCTTCATTCAAGCATGGATACTTTTGCATTTACCTTTGCAGCACAGAAAAGTGATTAGAAAAAAAGAACAACTGCTGAAAAAAATCGTGCATTTAGAATCTGCTCTGCTATTTAACAATATATATATATATAACCAATTAAATGAAACGATTTTACGAACTAAATAAACTATATTGTCAATAAGAACACACAGAAATTAAACAGAAACTCACTACTATATTTTGATGGCCTCGTCAACAGAAAGACAGTAGTGAGTTTCTGTTTCATTTCTATGTGTTCTTATATATATATATGTGGTGATTTATTTCCATAATTATCACTCGTAAAATATCAGTGGGACTATAAATTAATATTTATTGATCTGCCTAGTAAAAATTGTTTCAGATTCAATCATATATATGATAATTTGAATCTCATTTCATGATATCTAAGAAAGGTGAATTCATAGGAAGAAAAAAGTATTAATCAGAACTCTTCTCAAATGACATATATGGTGGACCAGGTTAGCCTAGTAGCTTACGTGCCTCTGGGGACTGGTAGACCCTGGGTTCGATACCAACTCTGGTGATTTATTCACGTGGGAGGTGAAACAATTCCCAACACGTCGTCCCTCGGAGAGGACGTTAATCTGTCGATCTTGAGCCTGCACAATCACAGGTACTCGTTACCTATCCCTTCTAAAAATACACTTAAGTAAGGCAAAATTTAGGACTTCCAATTTTGAATGTTCATTGTGTTGTACCAAAAGGGTAAATTTTTGGCTTATGTTTGTTTTCTCATGGGACGGCTACTGTAACCCAACCTAACCTAATGTAATGGCAAAAGAAGTTTTAGAACAACTTTCCACTAAATGCACATTAAATGTTAATTTTCCTAAATTGTGACTTACGTATTTCTCATTTATCATAAATATTTTAACTCTTAAACATATATAAAGTATATTTAATTACATAGAAATATGGAATATTGGCCGAGTGGGTGAGGCAGTCTTAGTGGTTCATGCACATAGCGAGGGCAGAAGATCCTTGACCAAGCAGAGTAATGAAGCATACTCCAAAGGTCTTCCCATTCCAAGTATTTCGTCTATAGACTCTTGTTGTTTCGTCAGCTTACTGCGTCACGTCCATTGTTTAGACGAGGCTAGGCCCACTTCACGACCTTGTGTTTTATACTTTCTAACAAATCTTAAGTTACAATGTTGTATAAGAATTGAGTCATTAGAATATCTTGCTAATTAGATTTGATGAAATTATGTACTTAACTTTGGACTTGGTGACACATAAACTAGAATGATTTGTGATGGGGCTGGCGCAAGTATAGAAAATGGAGAAGTATTATGTTGATTCGATACTCAGGCCAGCAATATCATTGAGTAGCAATTATGCAGAGAATGTCCCAAATCTACCTCACCTGCCTGAGACCTCTCTTCTGCCATTGTACTCTGAGAACTACACTTATTAAATGAATTCGGAAAATCCTGGTCCAAAATATGACTTTTCATCGCTTACCATAAGTTTCCCATAGGAGGTAGTTGTATTACGCAGTTTAATTATTATTAATTATTTTGTATTATTACTTTAATATTTTTTTCACATTGTAATTTAAATAATATCCTATTTTTTTATTAATCGCATACATCATATGAATTCCTGCACACCATCTACATTCGTATCTGTAGAATGAATAAAATTTATAAGGAAGAATATCAAAATAGTTAATTCAGAATAGTTATATGCTTCATTTTATTTACTGGCTCAACATAACAAAAATCTAAATAAACAATAAAATTAAATTTAAAAAATATTTACTGTGTCCATAAATTTGTGTCAACTATGTCATAGCCATAAATAGCCATTTGTATTAGTATGATCTACTTGGACTTGATGCGGTCTTCCTGCAGAGAGTGAGACTAAAAGCTTATGATTAAGAGGACTGAAGTAACCTGAAAGGAGGATAATCTTGCATATAATACTGACTAATCACACAAACGTAAGTCGTCTTAAATTTTATGTCATGTGTTTTTCTTTGCTTGTCGAGCAATCAATAATTAAAATATAAATCATTCAGCTATTACGGTGACATGTTCTCTCTTTAGCTAAAAGTTTACGAGTTTTATGTAATAGGAGATATTTTTCCACATCTCATTTGACTAACTCTCACAACTTGCAACATATCACAGGGCAAAATTCAAATTTATATAATGCTTTGAAAATTAATTTTTGGATTTAAATCCTCATTTCTGTATACTATAATCATCAGATAATTCTAAGGAATACCAGTTATTATTTTAAGTCTATTTTTTAGGTATTACTGTTTGCAATTGCGTCATACTTTTCAATTGAGAGTTGGTAGCTAATACTTCATTCTAGAATAACAGTCTAGACAGTTACTTTCTTATTCTAAATGAACTTTTATTCTCAATCTTTTGAGAAAACATCCAGTTAATTATCTACAGAATCGCTACTGAGTTAAGTCAAAACAAAAAGTGTCAAACTGTCAGAAATGTAATTATAGTGAAAGCGATATTCTAATTTCTTCTGTCTCTGAGACATATAGTCAAATCTTCTTTATCTCAATCCTTTTTCATAATTAAAGCGTACCTCTAGCTGAGTTCAAGCTTTGTAGCCACAGGAAGAGCTTCACCATGCAAACATGTTTTTATTAAAGGATTAATTATATCAAGTAAACAGACGACCCATGAATTACATAGAATACGAGTGACTTAAAGCGTCTAGTACAAAGCGTCCCTCTTAACACCACGTCAATCCTCCAACAAACACAGTGTTGACTTAATCGAATAAGAATGAAATGCTCCACATTTCTTTCACTTGCAGTATGTACCTTCAAGATTGAGGCTTCAGTTTTCAACTTATTTTGACCTAAATTTTAAAAAAAAATAACTGAACTTCTTACTTTATTACTTTTATGAATTTTCTCAGAATTCAATTCTTAGTGATAGCATGGTCAGAAATCAATGTTTGTCTGGAGCAACTAAAAATGTTAAATTAGCAAATATCAATGTATATAAAGGCATTATATACTGGCTGGACTTGATTTGCTATGATAAAATTAATGTTAAACATTAAGTGACAGGCTTCCTAAACATATGAATTGTCATTACAACTACACCATTTGCTCTAACTTGAATTAGTTGTATAAAGTGAAATGTTTTTGTGACTATTAACAAACACTGGAACAATAAATTCATTTTTATTGACGCACACGTACACACACACACAACACAGCATTACGCACATACACACCACACAAAGATAACATATATTGGTATTAAATGTAGAAAAGTAATATTGAAAAATGTAAAATGGATATTGTGTCATAGGAACGTTTGCAACCTATGAATATATGATAACTTCATATTAATTAATGTTAACAATTGACATTTGAATGCAAAATTCAATGTCCTACGAATCCCTTTATCACCTTTCCCTTTTGACTAGTAAGTTATAAATATCAGGAAAGATATTCTTTTATTTTTTGAACCATTATATATCTTATTTCATATTATATAAGTAATTAGTACAAGATTATACAGTATTTTAATTGTGTCAAAAAATAAATTCTTTAATCAA
Source organism: Hermatobates lingyangjiaoensis (assembly GCA_026182355.1). Taxonomy (NCBI): domain Eukaryota; kingdom Metazoa; phylum Arthropoda; class Insecta; order Hemiptera; family Hermatobatidae; genus Hermatobates; species Hermatobates lingyangjiaoensis. The sequence continues at coordinate 1,421,179 of JAPFBL010001924.1, read as the reverse complement.
TAAAAAACGAAATAGAAATCAACTTAACTGAATTGAAACTACCTGAACACTAAACAAATGTTAAGAAGCACAAATTGTGGAAAGGGGAATGGAGGATTGGGTGTTGGCAGCAGTGGTGCAGGTGGGTGGGGTGGTTATGCTGGTACACCTGTAATTTTGGGGGGAGGGGGACAGCGGTCTCGCGTGGGCGGGCGGCCACATGGCGCCGTCGCGTCTTGGCAGCCATATTGGATACCATCAGCTTCCTCCAATGGAAACAGGATAATTACATTACTGCCTGGTCAGACAACACTATTTCTACACCAGCTAGCATGTCTACCATCTATTGTACCTACTTACGAAAATAACCTGATTAATATTCCAGGATAACAACACGGTACCTTCATTTAACATTACAGTGTTACCAAAAATAGACAGCTTATTTGTCATAAATTCGAATCGAACCATTAACGAAATAATCATTGGGTAGTAGATTGAAATATAATAAAAACTTATTAATATCTATTAGTCTATCTTCTGGTAAACAAATTTTATGGAAGTAATCTGAAAATTTTCCAATTTCAAATCACATCGATGTTCACACTTTTTTCTTATCTTTCATTCGTTTTATTAATCATTATTTTAACATTTAAGTACTTAATGGAAATATCGACTCAGAAATGGATTGTTCAAGTTGTTTTATTTATGTGTCCAACTTGGATAGAATAGTAGGATGTAAATTCTAGAATTTATTAGTTTTCCACATTCCCATCAGATTTGCATAATAGACGCTTCAATCTTATTAAAAGCCTGCTGTACAATAACACTTGCGACAGTGTGTTTTGTCAAACATTGTTCGTCTGTTTGACTCCTGTTTCATAGTTATTTTGTTATAAACTTAATATTTTATTTTATAATAGAAAAATGTTTTTTGACATACAAACAAACACAAAATACTTCTACCCATATTTTCATCTTCATCTTGTTAGGAGAAAATTAGAACAGAGCAACATATGACTAACGTTTCATGCACTCGCTAGTATACCCCAACCACCAAACAGCAATCAGTAAACTAGCAGTGTCACGTGTTAGCGTCCAAACTGACCGATTTCATCAATACTTAAGTAATGAACATTGATTTTAAATATATATATATATATATATATATACAGTCGTACCTTGGTTCTCGACCATAATTCCTTCCAGGATTTTGGTCAAAATCGATTTGGTCGAAAACAAAGACTAATTTCCCCATAAGAAACACATAATGAGAAATGGAATAATCCGTTTGGTTTTACATTTTAAATTTTGTAGGTTTCTCTATATAAAAACTTGTATATAAATTACTAAAAGTACATTATTAAATCTAATGTAACTCGGAATGTAACTCTAATGTAATCGCCTGTTGGAGTTTCAAAATTATGTTCGAATTCTGTATGCTTATGTCGGAGTTTGAACTCAGATTTTTTCAAGTTCAAAGTCCATCGAACACCGAGATACCACCATATATATATATATATATATATATCAACTGCAAAACTACAGTTTAGAAATAAATTAACTATAGGAAAATTAAATTAAATTTTTTAACAGGAAAGTATGCATGATTTCAAACCGAAAATAATGCCGGAAGTTATCAATAAAAAATTTTTTTCTACATTTCGACGACATCTGTCGTCATAATGAGAATAATTACTGTGTTTCAGAGAAGCCATATGCTTATCAAACAGAGCACTTCTTATATATTAGTTCCTTTTCAGAATTTTTACTATTGTTTCTATGTTGATCAATAAAAATTTGGAACAGAAACGATAATCGCTTTATTATTTAATGCCTTTTGATATTGCTGGCAGGGTTTCCACTTTTTCAGCTTGATAGGACTTTCTTATTTATTTTACTAATTTTGTTCTGTACTCATCTTATACAAGGATATTTATAGTGTTCTCAGATCTAATAGAGAATTCAATGTTATTCTCCTATCTTGATGACCTGGTTTGGTTAAAATTCAAAGATATATGACTAGTTATCCCAAAAAAGATTTCATAATAAACAAGTGAAACAAAAATCCTAGTTTAAATAGTAGTTAGAAATTCTGAAATGGTACCAATATCTTTCAAACAAAAAACGGTACACCTCTGAGTAAAAAGTTGAATGAAAATTTGACTCCATTTTACTTGTGACTTTGACCAAGTTAGTCTTAGACAATCTTAATGGTTGAAAAACCTTTATCCCTTTTCGAGAATTGCTTATTCTTGTTTATATATATATATATATATATATATATATAATATATATATATATATATATATATATATATACAAAACAAGAAATCACAATAAATTTTGAAATAAAAATCAACGTTAAAATCCCAGTAAGATATCAGAAAAAATGGCTAAAGTCTTTAAACTGTAACATGTGCTCTTCGTCAGAGTCAATCATTTGTATATATATATATATATATATATATATATATATATATATATATATATTCATTTTAGGAAGATAAACAGAAACGTAGAGAAGATAATTATTTCATGATGTGAACATTTTTGTCGTTAATAATTTTCTCTTTTAAACACTAATGACTTCAGAGGGGAAACCTACAAATATCAGAATCATTGAAAAAAGACCTCCAAAATCGGAAAACAGCAGAAGTGCAAAATAGACAACATTTGACTTTGTTTACATTTTGGCATTTTCCTGTGATTCAAGTATTATTATTTAACAAATTTGTACCAATTTATGTTCACAATATGTGATAATAAATCATTAGTTTACACCTTTTTCCATTAATAAAATTAAGAACTGCTAGATACTTTTCTTTTATTTCTAGTTAATTTATGCTTACATTAACTATGCATACATTAATATGTAACTTTTTATATATTAGTATACGGTTTATTAGTTTTTTTTATAGTTCAATTCTAACAAATTTTAATTCACTGTAATTTGAGGCAGCTAATCTACAATACAAAAATGTCAGAACCGATATTATTAAACAAAAAAAAATAAGAAACCTGTCTAATTTCTAAACCTGTCTAAGTAACATTATTGTTCACTGTTACTTAGCACGATAGGATACTGGCACTCTACACATAAAAGATGCGTTACTTTGGAAGTGTCAACATTTTTTTTGTATTATAATGGCTAAAGAATATGGTGCAAGTTAAGCAGGCCTACAGAAGAACAGTTAAGAAAACTCATTTTACTGCTTTCTGGAAAGTAATTAAGTTCTTTTATTATTTCTTAAATACTATACAAGTAAAAATTTATGGTTGTATCTTCAGTTGAAGATTAGTTTGATGTTCAACATCATTTCATTAAAAATATTTTGCTAAACTTCCATTCTAATTGTACTATTTGGCTCATAAATACGAGTATTATTAAAAAAAATGCCCAAATAGGTTTCATAAAAGTCATTAATAGTAATTATTTAATGTTTCAGATATAAATTAAGAATGCGATCTTTAATTTATTAGTTTTTTTTTATATTAAGAAAACAGAGCTGTTAACATGTGACTAGTTATCCCAAAAAAGATTTCATAATAGACAAGTGAAACAAAAATCCTAGTTTAAATAGTAGTTAGAAATTCTGAAATGGTACCAATATCTTTCAAACAAAAAACGTACACTTCCCTTTATAACAATGTCGTTGATTAAACTAAGATTCATAATCAGCCTCCCATTATCTGGCACCAGATTATTAGAATGTTTTATTGCTATTTGAAAAGTTTTTCAATTAAAGTTTAAATCTATAGTGTTTTTGCATATTTTTTACACTCCTGTTGAAACAAATATTTTATGAACCTAGCGCAAGGCTCGCACAACATCTTTCAGTCCGTGTTTCGTTTTCTTCGGACTCAATCTTCTTGTATATTGCCTTGTTTTTGTTTGTTGAATCATAAGCAATAATTATAGACTACTTGTTTAAATTATCTCTTAATCTCAATTTAAACTGTCCTGAGGAACATTATACTTATTTATTTTTTACTTGTTGTACCAAACATGTAATGCATAATCAAACTTAATATAAGATCATAAAGATTAAATTAAAAAGTATACAACATAAACAATTAACGTACAATCGAAATAAACGTACAATATAAACAATGGCGTTACTTTGCTTAATTCAGTTGCATGTCAAAAACTAAAATACCTGGGGCTTTTTAATAACCATCATCATAATATACAGTGAACAAGAGGTAATTAAATTATTTAAGCAAGTTTTAAAATTGAATCATATGAGTAAATCAGAAAAAACTATCTTGGTGAACAACTATAACGAAATACAATATGTTTCTTACACTTAGTCTTAGAGCAAATGCAAAGGCTCAGCCTAACATTTAGAAAAAAAAAATAACAAAGAAATGTACCTGCCTTCCAATATGAAACAGATGTACACCCCATACCCTCACCCACGTCCATCCTATTCCCAGTCAGTTGTACCATAGACACTCACCCTTAGGTTCGTACTCTCTTCCTTATTTTATTTTATTTTTATTTTGTACTTTATTTACTTTGTACTCTCTGATGACATTGTATTTTTTAGTTAATGCCTGAGGAAGAACACTAAGTGTTCGAAACGCGTTGTTTATACCATTAAAAATTTTTATATATGGAGACCATTTCATTAGCTTTTTACCCTACAATGAGTAAATACCATATAATAACTGATTGCACTACGTTAGAATGACGTATTTCTCAACTACTATTTCCGTTCCAAAACTATGGGCAGCCTGAGAATCTTTGTCCTTCTTTACCTCAGTCAAAATCTCTGTTACATTTAGTAGTGACTAATGTAGTAGTATTACTTTCTACTCATCTTCGCTATTCTATATCTAACCATCAGTCGTTGCTCAAGATTCTGTGCGTTTCCATAGCTTCAGACTTCTATCCTTTATTCTATTGCTTTCTTTGTAAGCATGCCCTTGATGGTAGTCACAAATATTATCTTGTCAAAGTCAGAGTACCGTTCTTTCCTTAATTCAAACTGCCTATCTAGCAACCTGTGAATCTTATCTCATGAAATTCTTTGTACTCTGAGGTAGTAGCACTAATTAATATATGAAAAAATCAGTATTTCTCTTTGTATTATCCATATTATATTAAGTGTTTTTCTTCATCAATATTTCTACTAGATATTATTGTACTAGTTTCATTTTATGTACAGTTCTTGAGCACATAATACTACCGGTAGTGAAGAAATATCTGGTTATAACTTCTAGATATTAGAGGCCAACATGTGTAATCTTAGGAAAACATGTTTAATCCTAATGCGATGCAATATTAAGATACATTAGCACAATTTAATACTTCTGATTAAAATATAAATACTAAGTTAATTTCTAAGTAATAATGAACAAACTAAACTCGTTTCACTTTAATTAACTTTAAAATATGCATCCTTAAAGCACATCAACGTAATTTTAATGTTATAGAATGAAAATTACGCATAATTATACATTATGATATGTACTAGGAATAAAGAAATGTTTGTACAACTATGAGCTTTAATCATTTCTTGCAGATTATCTTTTCTTCTAGAGCTGACTTTTTCTCTGAAGGATGGATACGTTCCAAACCGGTCAAGTAGAGATTAATGTACGAACCAAGATGGTTAAGCTTCCCACAGCTTAATAGAAATATCTGTGATAGTATTATTAAATGATCAATTGCAGGCAATTTATAAGTAAATCATTGTAGTAGAACAAAAGGAATTGTATAAAAAAATAAGCAAAAAGTATGGCTGCTGTTTAGATGAATATGGATGGTGCTGTATTATTAGCAAATATCATGTAGTTGGTATAGAAGCTTCCAAGAAACGAAACGGTTAAGTTAGGTTACAGTGTCAATCCTATGAGACAACACATAGGCCAAAGATCAGGCCTTTGTAATACCACACAATGAACATCCAACTTTCAGTGACCTAAATTTTGACTTACTCAAGGAAGTTTAGAGAAGGAATCATTAACGAGTACCTGAGATTATACAGGCTCGGAACCGACGGTTTAACATCCTCTCCGAGGGGCGACATGTTAGGAATTGTTTCACCTTCCACGTGAATAACTCACCAGAGTGGGTATCGAACCCATGATCTACCAGACCAGAGGTAACGTGTAAGCTAATGGGCTACTGTCCTTGCCTCTAATAAATGGTATATGGGATCTTCTTATGAAGTGTATACCCTTTATATAACTATAAGGTATGTTTATTGAAATTTATACTACCAAATTTTAAGAACATTTACGGATAATTTTTCATTATTTTATCTATATATCTGACAACTGACAATCGTTCTAGTCCAGGCGTCATTTAGTGAAGCAACAGAATCGCTAAAACATGAAGCATTTCATCGAATATTTTGTGTGCGTTCTTGATCAATAGCTATCTTCAATTAAGTAACTGATTTAGGTTTCATAGTGTACACTTTATCTTTTAACTAACTTCCTAAAGAGTAAGTTTTAGGGGGTTGAATACTGTGAACGAAAATCATACTCTACAAACCCCATTGTCCAATTTACCTGTTTGCCAAGATTTCATTCATGTAGGATCTCAAATAGTGATTTTCATACCTCGTCTTACTGAAAATAAAAAAAAATAAAACTAAAATTAATTATTTGATGTAGACTAAGTTAGTAGTACACCAAAACCATAATCACAATGCTAGATCCTAAAACTAATTGTGAACAAAACAACAAAATAAAGTCTACAGGCAATATCAACTTCAAAAAAATAAAATTTATTTATTTCATTGTATAAAGAACTGTATGAACATTCAGTTATCAAATTGATAATTCTCTCATTCAAAAACTATCTTTTATAACGAAAAATATATTATTTAAGTGTTTTTATTGATAGTTTTGTAAATCAAAGTAATACACCTATTTGTGTTTCGACTACATTGATGATGGGCGCATGAGTAATAATGGAAAGTTTTTTTATACTCAGAGTAATTATATAGCTGAAATTGGAAAAAATATAACTTATTATTCATTAATTATAATACTAACATAGTATTTTATCTTAAAATGAAATATAAAGTAATTTAAAATAAAAAACCACAAGCGAGTTACATTGTTAAAAATAAATTAGAATGAAAATATGTGTTTTAGTTAAAATAGAAATATTTAATGAGTTTGATTAAGAAAAAGGGTAAATAAGTTGGGAAGGCTGTGTTTATGGACTGTGGATCTTATGGACGGTGTCCGGGGCGGAACTGGGGGTAGGCCAGGTGGAGAAAAAACTAAGCTTGGGGGCGGTACCACAAACGACCAGCTCGCGTGTCTACCAGCTCGATTATGCACCGCTCCATCGATCCCTAAAACCAATTTCAACTCACTCCTTCTCTCCAAAGAAATGCACGCCCCTTACACCTGTCTCCATATATCACTTTTCAATGCTCTCAATAAATTTTTTTTTTTAATTTACAAATTTCTTTAATCCAAACCAATAGTAAATATTTTTATAAAAGGTTTTCCACTGCATCATACGAAGTTTCACTGCTTAAGGTAATCATATTCTAATTATTTATCATACAATGAATTTTTAAATAAAATATGTACTTACTCACAATAGTTCACGTTGATTTCAGATTATTTACGTTATTCGCTATTAGCTAGTAGTTGAGATTAGTACTTACGATCCATGGGTTCTAGTCTACATCAGTAGATGTTTACTCTCCCGTCGTCAGCTTACATTATTAATGTTTTTGTGTTATCTTTACCAAAGGAAGATATAATCATTCATTCAGATTAAGATTTCCACACATCTCGGTAATCTTATTTATTAACTTTCTTGAGTAATTCAGTAATTCAGTTGATACGCATTGAACTGCTTAGGTGAACATAATCCTTTTGGCGATTCTTTGCTCGGAGTTAAGCATTAAACGATTTGACCAGCTTGTAATGCAAACGTATAACGTTTGTTCCTATACACAAGGAATACAGTTCTGTATCACGCGACACGTGAATGGACACTGTCGCGTGTTCATTCAGACTACAGTTGTTGTTAAAATCCACATACTATTTTTCTTTATAAAATAATTTGTAATGTAATACTTAGTTTTTCTGTTTCAAAATTTATACTTCTGCCTATGAAAAAGGTTTTAAATAAAGACCGAAACTTTGGCAATGAGAGTTTAATTTGAACCTGAAGAACTGACCGAGTCCCAATAAACTATAGTTTTATATATATATATATATATAACGTTTCACGATGAATCACAAACACAGAACTAAGGAACAAACACCTCCAACCGTCGCTTCACAAGTGCGCTTGGTGTCCCTTTCTCAACTCTCCTGATGACGGTTCAACCGAAAATTAGAGACAGTAAGTGTTTGTTCTTTAGTTCTGTGTTTGTGATTCATCGTCAAACGTTTGTTGTCCTTTTGGATCGTTTTCCTGTTTACAATATATATATATATATATATATATATATAATATATATATATAAAACAGATTCAATAATATATCCACCGTTTGATAGAATAGGTGTGTAATCTAATCGGGATTCGGTCAAATTTTCTAATTTTCTAGGTTCAAAAACTAACTAACTAACCACCTCTAACCAAACCTATTATATCAAACAGTCGATATATTATTTATCTGTTATATATATATATATATTGGGTTAATCTAAGAAGAAATATGGGTTTTTATGAGGATATAAGAAGATTGTACGGAGAAGATGCCTATGAAAAAGGTTTTAAAATAAAACCGAACGTCGGCAATGAGAGTTTGATTTTTGAACCTAGAAAATTTGACCGAATTCCGATTAGAAATATATATATATATATATATATATATATATATATATATATATAGAAAGAAAATTAAAGTTTATCAGGACTCGGTGAGTTCTTCAGGTTCAAATTAAATTATTGTGCCTAACTCAATACTTACAATTACAATACTTTAGTAATTCAACCATTGCTATATTAGCGAGAATCGTTGATATTGGAGAGCCCATAAGTAAAATATAAAATGTTACAATAGTAAAATACATAAAATTCTATGTCGATGATTTGTTTCTAATTATTGAAGAAAGTGAATTAGATAATGTTTTTAATATATTTAATTCATATAATAATTTATTTAAACTCACATTTGAGAAGAAAAATTATTATCTCTCATTCCTCGATATAAAAGTTACAAGAGGAGAAAATTGTAATATTTTAACCGATTGGTACACAAAACCTACCAGTGCTGGAAGAATACTGAATTATTATTCTTCCCATCCTATGAACCAGAAATTAAATTGCGTTAAGAATGTACGAAAAAAGTTACAGAAGTATGTTTATCATGCTGCTTACATAAAAATAAGAAAATTATCTAATTAACTGTCCACGCTTCCGACATTTCCTTACAGTTTAAGGACTATCACAGGATTCACGAGAACTCGGTCGTCCCCCTCCGAAGAGGGCAATGACCGTTACCCTGGGACCAGGGCTTGCTACTGATAGTTCGTCTGGCCCCATCAGGGCCTCATTATGGGGAGTCTTTAGTACCATATTGAACGACTCATTTCACTCATTTGCAGATATTGCAAATCTATCGTTGGCTAAACGCCACCTGGTCTGTGTCAATAAGTGCTAGAGAGCCTTTAAGGTCTGTCTGTTCGTAATATAAAAGGGCTCGAGAGAGGGGTAGTATCTAATCGTTCCCACTCTGAGATCCCGTCAAAATCCAAAGCCTCTACCAGGCAAGTACCAGTTGTCCAGTCCAGTCAGCTCAGTTCATGGCCCGTTCCCCCTGGTAGGGGTTTGGGGTATCTAGCTCCCCGGTATGCTAAGCAGGCATCCTCCTGGGAAGTTACTGCTTCTCAAACTGCAACCACTAAGGTCTGCCCAATTTGGGTGAGAACCAACAGCCACTACGAGTCCGACCTCTGAGGCGGGCTGGAAAGTTTACCCTCCATGGGCCCCAGCTGCCCGTACTACCGACTTATTTTAAAAATTTCTGATCAAACTCCGGACCAATGGTCCTCCTGAACATGTTCAGATGCACATAAGGTCAGTAGCCTTTGTAGCCCATGGTTCAATGAACCTGTGGATATAAAGCCAATGCAACCTGTGGTAGGGCTGCATGGCCCCACTAGGGGCATATAAAAATAAGAAAAGGGTAAATGTGTTACTACAGAAAATAACTATCTAGAAAATTTGATTAAACGTTTTTGGTCAAAATATTTAAGACAACAACAAGAGAAACAACATGGCACAAATGCTGACTTAGAAGTTCAAGGGAAAAAGTTTCCATATGCTGAAGGATTAACGCAAACAATCAAAAAAGTCTTCAAAAGACACGTACACACTTACCTCAAATTCATTTTGCGTTTTATAGCAAAAAAAGTGAAATCTCTATTTTCAAATATAAAAGAGAAGATTCCAATCGAATTACAGAGTAATGATATATGCAATAAAGTGCAAAGACTGTTACAAAGTTTATTATGGAGAAATCAATATTTTTTTGAAAGAAAGAACATACCAGCACATATATTCCATAAGAAAAAAAAATTAATTGCGCTGCATTAGCAGCACATAGTACTAATAAAAACCATAATTTTGATTTTAACGAAATAAAAATAATAATCAAACAAATAAATAAAGACAGAAGAAAAACTCTGGAAATGTTATATATTAAAAAGGACCACTCACTCATCCATTAATTATAGAAGTGACATTTCAAATTTAAATAGTATTTATTCGGGTTTGTTAAGTTAAACATTCTTGATCGATGCAAAATTGTTTTAGTGACTTTTTGGTTGACTGGTGAAATTTAATTGCGGTGCTTATTTTTTCAGTTCACGTGTTCATTCAATCTATACAGTTGTTGAAATACACAGAATATTTTTCTTTGTAAAATGATCTCTAATGTAATACTTCGTTTTTCAGTTTCAAAATGTTATACTTCTGTAAGTTCTGTCACTAACCTATTGTCAAAAATTCTATTGTAATTTCTTATTGCAACTAATTTTGCTTTTTACGTATGTTTGGTTTTTGAATGATTAAATTATTTCTTATATTTCCTCTGTTTTGTAGGCCTATGAGAAAGTTTTTAAATGCGGTTGAAAGATCTTAGTCTTGTTTTCCCATTTCATATTGTGGTGTGATCATTGATTGCATTTCATGTGTTTATGTGAAACCTTTCAAAGTTTCAGCATTAACTTTGGAATTAATGTGAATAATTCGAATCCAATAATATTAGTTTTACTTTTAAGTTTTCATGTTGAAATAAATTCTGCACTGTAGTTTTTACTAAAAAGAAACAAATCAGAGGATGGCATTAATACTACTGTATTAGTCTTAGATAACTCAGATGAACTGCAATAACTTAAAAAGAAAAGAAAAAAAAGAAAAAACCTATCAAACTTTGATTAATTAAGAAACATCCATGTGACTAGAAAGGACTTGGTGTTGTTGAAAGGGCCTTTGAAAGTATGAAGAAGTTGGTGGATGTCTCAAGTAAAATAAAGAGGGGTAGTGGCACCTGGATGAGGGCCAGCTAGCCTGGCCTGGACCGTCGCCAGCCAGCGACTCCTTATCAGCCCCAATCATATTTCTCACCCTTCCACTTTTAATACCCAACAGCCTGATAACCAACCCTTACTAAATCCACCCTAACCCCCTCCATTATAATATCTCTCTCCTACCTTCTCTTCTTAGCCTAAACCAACTCTATTTTCACTCGTAAATATTCACTTTTTCAACTCTTCCCTAGATTCAGAATATAAGAAAATAATTAATTAATAGGTATCATTAAGAAGACCTTATTACAATATGTACAAATGCTTCCTTATTTACAAGAAAAATATTTTACTTACCCACGGTCACACTTTTTCCCTCAGGCATTAATTTTATGGTATTTACATCAAGCTATCAAAAGAGAGTGGTAAGGTATCTCTCTCTTCATCAACGTATAAACTACAGTCAACAATTTTAATGACACTAAAATCCTAAAGTTTAATAAAGTTTCACGAAACACAAGGTTACATTGGTTTATTTCTGGTAGTTATTATAAAACCCTGTTATATATATATGTGTGTATCAATGATCAAACCACAATAAGAAATGAGAAAACAAGACTAAAATCTTTCAACCGAAACAAGCGGTCTTCGTCAAAGTCAAAAACCCAACTAAAGGGAAAATGGGAAAAACCCATCAGTTGGGTTTTTGACTCTGACGAAGACCGCTTGTTAGGGTTGAAAGATCTTAGTCCTGTTTTCCCATTTCTTATTGTGGTTTGATCATATATATATTTAAAAGAGTTGGAGTGTCACTTTGTAATAGTCTGAGAACAACCTCTCTTCTTTACTCTTGTCTATTCAATGCTTCTCCTGATGAATATAGCGTCAGAATAACAGAGGAATATAACTGTCTATCTCTTTTTGTACTTTTGGGTTCTATACTTTTAACTATGTTCATATTTCCTGTATTCTTCATTTCCCAGAAAGACAGTGTTTTTTCGAAATAATTGAGAATAGTGAGTGATCATCTTCTTCTTGAGGCAAGTTTTAGTTATATACAATATTCAGAATTTTTGCAACAAACACACACACGTAACTCTATAATCAACGGAACAATTTATCTATAATCAGTCAAATAATATTATAAGATATCATATTACAATACACAATGTATGACCTGTTTTCATAATAATTAAAACGAATGTAATTTGCATTTCAAAATAGCTCTATTTAAGGCTTTTCTTTAATATATTATTGTTTTATCTATTTACCAATGGATTTTTCTCCTTCAAATTTTCTGTTTTTCATAAGTGTTCTCTCCAGCTTAAGAGTTTGTCATATTTATTGTTTATACTTTAAATTAACATTGTTAATCTCATAATTCATTTTTTGGACTGCCTATTTTAATTTACAACAAATTTTAATTTCTTACAAAATATATTTTTATTTCAAGTATTTATGTTTTATTTCTAATTATATTTAAATACAAGCATTAATTAGAAAAAATATAGAGTAAACTACGATCAACTTCACTATAAATAAACATTATATCAAACTCTTTGACATCTTGAAGGAGTAGCCGAAAAGTAGTATCCATTTTACCATGTAGAATATAAGAATTCATTGCTCATGCTTCAATATTACCCAAAGGTATTATGATTCATAAACACAAGAAAATCTATATATGATATTAATTTTGGTTGAAGGGCTATATTTCATATAGCCTGCATAGAGCATTTTGTTAGACAAATCCAACAAACTATGGAAGCCATCAGAAATTATATGTTTGATTGACGTTCATTTTTTACATGTAAGAATTTTATTCTTCATACAACTCATTTTAAGTAAGAATTTCTAATCCAATGTAAATAAATGTAAACAAATCCTAGTACAGCAAGTGATGCATAAGTCCACGATGAATATTCAAATTTATATCTTTATTGCTCTATATGGTAATTGAAATTTCAGGAATTTATTTTTATATATGACTTTCTGTTCAAGTTCTTAGCAAAAATTGATTATTCTTTAACAAGCGGTTTAGCATAAAAAAACAGTTTCTAAAAACATAAAATTTACCATAAAGTCTCTTTGTTTAACGCAATTGTAACAAAAATATCACAACTCATTCCCTCATAATGCTCTATTTTTAGGTATAATTCATTTTGATTCGTCATGGAGTATGGCTTGCATCTTCCTTACAAGCTTTCAGATTGAATCATAAGTTAAAATATTAATATTTTATGGAAAAAAAAATAATTTTAATTGTTTTAAAAATGTGAGAATTTTTTCAGTTATTCTTTTTGTTGTTTTTATTATAACGCAAAAATTTCAAAATTCAAGGATAAGTAGTTTTTGGAGGAAAAAAAAAATGTTGTCTAAAAACACGTTTTGGGAATAAAGTGACTTTCCCATTATGCATAATTGCTCCCAAACTATACAGTACACCTAGACTATGAGGCACATTTTTATGTAAAATATTAATTTGATTTATCAAAGATTGTGAACTGTAGCGTCTACACAAATTTTTGGATACACACCCACCCCACTCACATACAAACACACACACACACACACACACACACACACAGAAACGTCATAGAAAAAGTCATAAAATGACGTTGGGGAACTCAAAGCATGTAAATCCGTCAAAATTTAGAGAAAATTTATGTTGAAATGTTTTCATGATTGCTTTACTTTACTTATACCATAGTATAGAAAAATAACTATGTTTCAATTAACATATTTACAGTTACATTTTTGAAAATATTTAAAAATATTTTAAAAACTTATTGTTGAAGTTCTTTGTTTTTCGATTTACTCCTGATATGGTTCAGTCTACAATGATTATTAGTGTTGTAATATAATTAAAATAAATCACTTCCTTCGAATGTTTAAGATTGACATAATCGGTTTCTAATAATAACTTGTATTATTCAGTTTTCATAGCCTTGTACTTAGAACATTGCTATTAATATTAGAATTGTTCTGTCTATTGCTGGGCATAACTCATAGATGAGATTTCGAGCAAGTATGACAAGTGTAAGAAGCAGAAAGCAAAAGGGTTACTGAAAAGAGATGATTACTTGCAGACGTTTCGACAATGGTCGATATTTAGCAGAAAGCTAAGCCCTGTGGGCGACATCTCCATGCGTTCATAATGTACTGCTCCACACAATGCCTCATTCTCTCTTGCCTTGAAAGCATAGGTTTTAGCTAGTCTTAATCAAAAGGAATGAAATCTTAAATTTACAAGCTTATTTTCCCTTAAAGTTTTATTTTTTGCTAAATTTAATCTACATATTTCTGCAGGAGACTTGTCAATTATTGATTGACATTGAATATTGAATCGTTCCTTAAATTTCATAGAAGACATAGTTTTGGATAATCTAAAACCTCCTTTAAAAAAAGCCTTACTCAGTAATTTTTCAGTTTTAAGGTATATTAATAGTTCTATACCATTTAAAATCTTATACTAAATAAACCGTGTTACGCTTCACTTGTTTAGCAAACGATACTTATTTACCATTATATTATAATTTTCCTTTTCATCTAGAGGCCATTTTTTTTAATTTTCCAACTACTAAGTCTTGTGACAACTGCATCTAATCCTAAATAGTAAAAAGGATTAAAAGTCACAAAGATGAGGAGGCATATAAACTGGTAGCAGAGGGTCAAATCTGAATATTGATACGAGTGTTGTGTTTGTGTGGGGTCAGACGACGAAAATGATGAGACTAATTTGTCTGACCAACCCCCGACAAACTGACACCTACATCCCTCAACCATATTTCTGTCACCCTCTCCCTCTCATCTGTCGTACCGACATTAAACACCACCACTTTATTAAACTAGCTTCATGTTGAAATACACCATGTTCTCATAAAAGCATCCCTTTGTCGCAGCCTCTTAACAAAAATTAACATTGACAAATTAAAATTAGCGAATACTATACAATTGTTTATCAATTTGAAAAACTTATCCATTCTTCCAAACAAAACTATGGGTCTTTAGACGTTTTATTTTTACAAAACCATGAATAGTTGGAATAGACATAAACCATGTATCTATGAGAAAGGTGCTCTGAAAAAGCACGGAAATCTAAACTGCTATAACCATTTTATTACTCTAGTTTTTTGTTAGTAAAAAAGATTATAACAATAAGAGGATTTAACTTAACTGATGTACAGAGTTTGATGACTAATGCCTTCCCTCTTGCTAGGTATACAGTGATTATTTTATTTTCTATTGCATTCCAATTCATGAAGAACCACAATTCTTTATATTTTTTTTCTTTTACTGTATGCAGAGAGGGCCAGGATAGCTCGGTGGTTACGTGCTCGCCTCTGGACCTGGGTTCGATCCTCACCTAGCCCTCGATTTATTCACACGGGAGGTGAATAAATCTGAGCGCGTCGTCCCTCCGAGAAGGACGTTAAACCGTCGGTCCCGAGCCTGTACGATGTCAAGTACTCGTTAAAGATCCCTGCTCTAAATACATTTGAGTTAGGCAAAATATAGTACTCCCACTGTAGAATCAATCTTCATTGTGTAGTATCACAAAGGGCCAATGCTCGGCCTACGTGTGTTCCCTTGTGGAACTGCCACTGTAACCTAACCTAACCTAACTTACTCTATGCAGATATTTTAGGTAAGAGTACTGATTGGAACAATAACGTTCATTCATTACCATATTTAGCTTAATTATTACTATGAATAATAATAATAATAACAATATACATATATATTATTATTGATAATCTCTATATATCAATTTCGTGAGTTTGTTTGTCTGTTGTTTGTTTGTTCACCCATTTACCGTGAAGATAGAGACCTGAAATTAAATATTTATTATTTCTTACCTGAATAATGTTAACTAAAAGAAAACTATCCCTGTATTCCAAAAATTGAAGCCAGGGTAGCAAGTGTCTTGTGTGCTCGACGACGACAGTAGTGTAAATGTATTATATATAAATGTAACAAAAAAAAATTAATTTAAAATTTGCAAAATATAAACACTAGTAATAAAATTAAGGCATAGAGCCAGAATAGTCCAGAGGCTTGCGTGCTCTCTGATGACAATAGTGCAAAAGTATTATAAATAAATGCAACAAATATATAATAAACTACTACATTAGAGGTTAAAAATAAATAATTTTTAAAAACAAACTTGAACGCAAATGTCAGATAAAATACAAATATTCTGAGGTTTTAAATATACTTACTGTGTATATATTTTGAATCATGTTAAGATTACTATATCAAAAGCTTCGGCCATATAAGAATCTGTTTCCGTGCCTTAATAACAAGAAAAATCAATTAAAATTATCGCTGTCAATCAAATTCAGTGAATTAATATCAATACCTATTGTTATCATTTCTGAGGGACACAAACTATCACGGGTAGTCTCGTAATATATATTATTATTAATTATATTAATAATAATAATCACATATATAATATTGTTAAAATAATATATATATATATATATATATATGTTTAAATCACAATAAGAAATGAAAAAAAAAGGCTAAGATCTGTCAACAAGCGGTCTTTGTCAGAGTCAAATCCCAACTTTTATTTCACGAGTTCGTTGTGAAATATTGTTATAAATACATATATAAATATTATTTATGATGGTAGTAAACTTTCTCTTAAGAATATCTCATTATAGCTCACTACACTTAAGCTATAATGCGAGATATATATATTTTTAAATAGCAGAGCAGATTTTGCCGTCACGATTTTTTTCAATAATTGTTCTTTTTTTCTAATCACTTTTCTATACTGCAAAGGCAATGAAAATAACAAATTTCCCAGGGACATACTGGAGGCAATAACAGAGTCCAATAACTGATAACACATATTAAGGGCTAACCATAATTAAATTATAGAAGAAAACACAAGCTTTCGACCTCGTAGGTCATCTTCAGGCAGAAAAATGTAAAAATTTTAATTGCCTTTGCAGCATAGAAAAGTGATTCGAAAAAAAGAACAATTGCTGAAAAAATTGTGAATGCAAAATCTGCTCTGCTATTTAAAAATATAAGCTTAGATGAAGATCTGCTGCCAGTTTATACAGATATATATATATATTCAAATGATATATGGATCCTTCAAAGAATAGGACTAAAATTAATCAGAGTTTGAATTATTTTCCAGGTAAAAACCTAATGATCAATGCTATTTAAAATCTTTATCTTATGTAGAATCATTTTTGATATACGTCGTCAACATGAGTAAAAGTTCCTTGTCTCAAGTAAAAAAAAGAATCTTTGTCTTCTTCAAAGCCTATTCCTGAGAACTACGTGGGCTATTTCTACTTCTAATGATGACGAAAGTCCGTAAAAATGAGTTTGTCGGTCCTATCTGTGTATATAATCAGACATGGTTTCCATATCCCACTGCACCTCCCTTCCATCACCTTCACTTTTGTGTTTCTCCTGTGCTTTTGTGCTATTTTTTGGAGTAATATTAAAAACGTAGATCACCAGTTTGTGGCTTCAACGAGTAGTGCACTGGTAAAAAATAATTCCCATTTTTTAAACTGTACTTTGAACATTAATTTTTACCTCAAGCGTTCATAGTGAAAATTCTTATATATATATATATATATATATATATATATATATATATATATATATATATATTATTAAAATAAGCAGCAGCTTCTGCATTGACCAGTTTCTTGTTGACACTCTCTACTTTTCGTATCACTTTGCGGTGAGACTCTGGTAGCTTCCAAAGAAGGTTAGCAAAAGACATTAACACACACAATAAACATAGGTCAAACACGAAAAACTAAATCTTAATCACTGTATTAATCACTAAATTAACAAACTAAATAAAAATGCGTACAAGCTTTCGGCTCTCATTGGCCATCTTCAGGTATAAACTAAAATTAATAAAGTCTAATGCACTATAGTTAGAATAAAATAAAATATTTGAACAATGTCTAAAAAATTACTGTACTATAGGAAGTGAATCTAAGGTGGGAGTGAGGGGAAGGGGAGGTATGCATGGTGACAGGGTCGGCCAAAACTACCTGTGGTTCGTTCACCTCCCCGTCTCCCTTACAAGCTTGAAAGTATTGTCAAAATTTTTAAAGCTAGGCACAGAGTTGAAATCATTGCTCTGGACATTTAGACTAGGGTTACATTCTTTAATATAAAGAGCCTCCAGTATATGTAACCTGCCAGGCTCGTGGCACACTTGCAGAATGGAAGTGCCCTCAATCAGGGCCTGCCTCGTCAGTCTTACTCGGTGAGCGTCCTCCGTATGGTTTTTAGGAGCCCCAGTGCTCAGGTGGACAGTTAGACGCCGCAAAAGCTTCGTAGTAGTCATCCCTATGTATGAGGATGGGAGAATGCAACCTGGTCAATGCAGAAGCTGCTGCTTATTTTAATAACATATGCGTAAGGGAAGACCTGCTGCCTTTGTACACAAATATATATATATATATATATATATATATATATATATATTGGTAAATTTTGGTAGCAGTATATATATAAAGTAATTAAATGAAACGGTACAGCAGACCTTTAAATAAAAACTAATTAAAAAGAACGTAGCACATGGATAGACAAAGGAATAACTCACTTCTATATTTCGACCATCGTTCTCATCACGAGGTGAAGAGTCCCACAGGAAGGTAGAGCGGCGACTCTACCTTCCTGAGGTACTCTTGCCTCGTGATGATAACGATGGTCGAAATATAGAAGTGAGATATTCCTTTGTCTATCCGTGTGCTACGCTCTTTTTAATTGGTTTATATATATATAATTTGTATAATAACTTTAAGAACATGTATTTAAAGTTGATACAGTAAAAACTATATACATAAGTATATATATATATATATATATATATTTAAGTCCCGCCCTGCCTTCCAGCGGGATTCTTCGCTCTTCACACCTCTTGATGACGACGATGGTCGAAATATCGATGTGAGTTATGTCTGTGTCTTTCTGTGTGTTTCCTTCGTTTTGAATTTATTTTATTTAAAAATGTCCGCTGAACCGATTCTTTTAATTGTATATATATATATACATATTAGTGTACTTCGGTAGCAGTCCTTCCCTTATACATGATTGGTTACATATTGTCGATCGATGAAAAATTTTTTCGATGATCGAAAAATTAATTTTCCGCAAACTTGAAAAGTTGGAGAAGAAGATCATCGATCGACAATATTCAGTCGTGTATAACCAATCATATATACATATATATATATATATATATATATATATATATATATATATATATACACATATATATATATATGAATAATAATCAAAATAACACTTGATATAATAGATGGATTAATTTACCACAATGAAAACAATTTTTTAAAAACAATGCTCTAAGGCCTTTCGTTAACACATCCTCGGAGAGCAAGTGAACTAAAAAAAAACAATAAATACTTGTTAACTTGGCTGATTGAAATTTCCAAAATTGATGGCAACCCTGAATGTGTTTAATAATGAAGTCTTCATCTGTTTAATTATCCCGTTAATCAAAACTTCATCTAATTTGTAGAGTCCTAGGCTATTGTTCATCAACCTCTCATAAAAGTTCTTTATGAGGGCACTTTCTACGATATTTCTTCTTCTTTCTGAAGATACGTATATTAATTCATTTGCTTCATTCCAATTAATCACATGATTACTGTCTCTTGTGTGAATGAACAAAGCACTCTTTTCGTCCTCTCTTCTGATGGAGTATTTGTGCTGTTTTATCCTTGTAAGAAGACCTTTGCTCGTCTGTCCAATGTAAGACATTTCACAGTCAGTACATGGTATCCTGTATACACAACAGTCCTTTCTTTTTGGCTTATTATTAACAAGTCTGTTAAACAAGTTACCATCATTACTGAACACAACAGAAACGTCCAATCTTTTCATAAAGATTATTCTATTCTTTATAAATATATAAATATTATATTCTAATCTTTTATGAAAAGATTGGACGTTTCTGTTGTGTTCAGTAATGATGGTAACTTGTTTAACAGACTTGTTAATAATAAGCCAAAAAGAAAGGACTGTTGTGTATACAGGATACCATGTACTGACTGTGAAATGTCTTACATTGGACAGACGAGCAAAGGTCTTCTTACAAGGATAAAACAGCACAAATACTCCATCAGAAGAGAGGACGAAAAGAGTGCTTTGTTCATTCACACAAGAGACAGTAATCATGTGATTAATTGGAATGAAGCAAATGAATTAATATACGTATCTTCAGAAAGAAGAAGAAATATCGTAGAAAGTGCCCTCATAAAGAACTTTTATGAGAGGTTGATGAACAATAGCCTAGGACTCTACAAATTAGATGAAGTTTTGATTAACGGGATAATTAAACAGATGAAGACTTCATTATTAAACACATTCAGGGTTGCCATCAATTTTGGAAATTTCAATCAGCCAAGTTAACAAGTATTTATTGTTTTTTTTTAGTTCACTTGCTCTCCGAGGATGTGTTAACGAAAGGCCTTAGAGCATTGTTTTTAAAAAATTGTTTTCATTGTGGTAAATTAATCCATATATATATATATATATATATATATATATATATATATATATATATATATATATATATATAAATATATATAGAGTTTTCTATAAGTTGTCCGGGGAAAGGAATATGATTTGTTGGGATGTTGACCAATGGGAGTAGAGTTACAGGTGGTTGTTGGGTGTTGTTGTTGTTTACTATTTTCTGTTACGGATAAGGTTACGGATAACATCATTTAACACAGAGGGACTGTGCAACCTCTATACCTATTGGCAGAACGCAAAGGCTTTTTGCTGAGCAGCGGGCAACTGGGACCTTACGCATGGACCTGTAACTCTACTCCCATTGGTCAACATCGCAACAAATCATATATATATATATATATATATATATATATATATATATATATTATGGTAATAACATTTTGTCCTGATGAGGGTGATTTGTAGCACCGAAATATGTCTAAGCATATATTTAATAACAAGAAATATGGAGAGTTAATTCATGACCTAAGAAACCCGGATTTAAAAAAGAGTTTTAGAAAAGAGTTTTAACTTTAATTATATAAATATATATATATATATATATATACTACGATGGAGCATAAGTATAGCAGAAGCATGAGAATTTTTTTTATGAAAAGGAATAATAAAAAAAATTTAGACTTCTGTTTATGAAAAAGGTATTATATAAAAACCTAAACGTTGGCAATGAGTGTTTAATTTGAACCTGAAGAATTGACTGTGTCTTGATAAAAATTAATTTTCTTTCTGTTTCACGGTCGATTATTTTATCAATATATATATATATATAAAAAGATTTCACATAAACACGTGAAACAACAATCAATGATCAAACCACAATAAGAAATGGGAAAACAAGACTAAGATCTTTCAACCGTAACAAGCGGTCTTCGTCAGAGTCAAAAACCCAACTGAACACTAGATGCAGAAAACATCTGGTGAGGAGTTGAGAAGAGTGGGAGGGAAGAGTGGTATTTTAAAAGGGTGAAAGCACAGGAAAGGACTAATGTCCAGAAAGGGATGTTTGGGGAAACAAAGGAGTACAGTAAGAAAAAGAAAAAAAACTATCCGCTAGCTGTCAACCCTCTTTGAAGAGGCTATTGCCCTCGTGACGAAAGTATCAAGTTTGAAGAGACCGTTACTAATGTTTATAATATTAGATCTATTAAATTTAATTAGAGACGATTCAATAATATTTCTTAACAACATTGATTTTTCATAGGTAATAAATTTAGCTCCTGTCCAATCAATATGATGATATTCAAAGTCACATTTTAAAGATAGTCTGAAAAATTTTTTTATTTCTAATATTGTTGTATATAGTAATTAATTAATTTTCAAACATGAGTATAAGCCTGAATTGGTTCTAATTTCTGTAATTTTTCACTTCTTCTACTTCTTAATTTTTATTCTGCTCATATATAAACTCGTGATTTAATTCGTGAACGCTTCTAATAGTTGAGTGAAGCTTCAATTGGTTGATGGAATGCTGGAGGTGAGATGGCCGGAGGCAGGGATGCAGCAATGCCAGGGGTTGCCACCCCATCGCCTCCCTGCAATTTCCTGAGGGTCGTTCTGGCTGGCTAAGGAGGGCGTCCCATAATTAAGGGCAGGGGTGGATCTCGCCAGTCACCCACAACCACCCTGATTGATGACTCTTACTTCTTTAACACTCAGCACAACAGCCTATGGTCGAGTAATACGTCTATATCCGACAGTGAATTATTCAATATCACCAAGCTGTCGTTACTGCAAGTCAACATTTTGCTTTAGTAATTTTTTTTCTTCTTTCTGTTATATTTTTAATATATAAGCATTTTTGATGACTAACATATTATTCCGTAAATTGAACTATAAGTACACTATTCTGTCACAAATGGTACATCGTATAGTGTGTTCAGCAGATTTCAGCTCTCTCCTATCTTCAGCAGTAGCATTTGAAGACAGGCCTCAAACCAGTCGAGCTCTTCATAAATTAATGAACTTTGGTATTTATTTTGTTTTAACTTCTGTAAAAATAACTACTTTTATTTACTTTTAGTTAAAAGAGAGAAGTGGTAGGAGTATATCATAGGAAACGAGTTTGTGGTTACCTCCAGTCAGTCGGAATATATCTGGGAAAATAGCATTGAAATGAACTATTTCTTTCTGTAGGTACTAGTATACTGACACCATATTAATTTTGAAAATAATATTACAAAATCCAGCGTATAACTTAAGTGCATAATATAAATAATAAATTAAAAACAATATAAATAATGGCACACACATTTTTTTATAGTAATTGGGAACAAGCATATATTTTTAATACCTAAGAATAAACAGAAAGGACCATTTCAGCATTAGAAGATTTATTATTATTAATGGCTATATTAAAATGTTACTTAACATATTTGTTAAAGAGATTTATTTGTAATTGCATCGTGAAATGATTGGGGACGAAAAAATGATTTCTCAGATTGATAAACCTTAGTCAAATTTCTCCTGATGACCCTGTCATTACTATCTCTCTTTAACTTGATACTCGTAATTGTAATAGCAGCTCTACAGTCGGTCTTTTCCTCCCCTGAGTAGTGCAGGAAAAACCACTTAAGTTGTGATACCTTAGTTCAGAATAAGTATTTAAACTCAAATTGACAAATATCATGAAATTTGTAGCAATGGTAAAGGGAACCTAAGTGGATTTGAAACATCATTATATGAAATAAATGGAAGAAACCATGGGAAATGAATTATACTTCTAACATTTTTATTGATAATCAAATCAGTAGCATCCTAGAAAGATATTTTATTTCAGATAAAACAAGAAGTTCGATTTGAAGAATGGATAATCTTGAACTTTAAGAAATTAAGATTTGTATTTGAAAGAAGCGAGAGTTTATCAGGGTGGTCTCAGACAGAGACCTTGTATCAAGCGGCTGAACTATAGGCCCCGTCGTAATTAGTACCTAGGGGGTTCTGATCTTAAAGTGAAAAATGTCAGGCCGGCAATAAGTGTGGAGGGTGGGGAGACTGTTAAAACTCCGCCCCGATTATCGCTGTTTTTGCGGGGTGTCCTTTCCCCCGCCACCTTGGCCTCCCACAAAAAAGGTTAAGATTACCCTCGGTGGAGACATTTATTAAATATTTTTGGAAAGCCCTTCCCTACTGCTTGAGGGTTCAAACTTTAGAATGATATTTACCGAGAACACCGGTTTTTTTGCTTCCCCCACCCCTTATCTACGATAGGGCGAATAAAATATGACGTTGTAGTTGAAGGAAAAAACGTGGCCATAGTGGGGGTCGTCCTTTTTCTACAGCATTTTCTTTCCGGCCAGAGTAATTGCGAGATTAACGACTCACTCACGGCTGAACAGTGTCGCTTTTTTCTTGCTTCCCGATTAAAAGTGATCTACGATACGAACAAGTAGGGTTCAATGCAATTAATTTTTTGAACAATTAAACGCAAGAAAAGTTGTAAATCTTCTTCATAGGACCTGTATTTTATTTGTTTTTCTTCTTTTACATTGGTTTTGTTTTGAATTTCTTAGTGCGAACTAAAAATAAGCACATGTTTGAATCAGCTCTATCCAAAACAAATGAACAAGATTTAGTTGTTTGTTATTTAATTGATAATATAATTATTTTTTTTTACTTTTTTAGTAAGTTGTATGCAATTTTCTATTACTCTTATTTGTTCGTTGTTAATATTTTTAGGGATGTTATTCATACTGCATCCGTAAGGAACGACTGTATCCTCCTTACAGTGTTAATCATAACACATTGGTGAATTTCAATTCCTTCAAAAAGGCTAAATATGTGATTTATTCCTAGGGTCTGTTATAAGTTTTAATCCATATAGACCTGCAAAGGGCAATAGCTTCAGAGCCCTTGGCACATGTATAGTTGCACGTACCTCTTTATATTAATATTCAACTCTTTACAAAATTATCCATTGGTCTAATTCTTCAATATTTAATTTAATTAGTCTCCTTGTTATGAAAAATGTATAACTTTTCATTAAAAAAAAAACCTGCGTACCTTTAATGTTATATTAACCATTACTTTCCGTGTGAAGGTTAATTCCATATTAATCTCAGAATGGTAATCTAAAAGTGTCCTTTCATAAACGTAGAATGAAACCCAGAGAGGTGCAGGAAGAAAAACTCCTCAATAAGTTTTTCTAATTATCCCAAACAAAAAGTCATTAGATCTACAGATTCAAACTGAAAATGTTTCTATCTCCGACCAATGTCACTTACCTAACTTTTAAACTTTATTGTTGATATATTTCTGATGATTATATATCAGATATATAAATAAATAATATAAAAATAAAGTACGTCTCATATAGAGTACTTTATTTTGTTTGAAATATGACATAGACCAGTTGAATTGCTATTTTTTCACCTTTATAGTTTTGTTAACAGTGAATTTCAGGAACGCCTAACATGCCCACATATAATCATTTAACGCTCATAAAAATAATTACAAAAAAAAAGGTTTTAGCAACAATATGTAGTTCATAGTTTTATATTTATTTTAAATTGTCATTTACAATATAAAAAGGTAAACCAATATTAGCACTAGATGGATGATAATTTAAAGTAACTAACACTTTATTAACTAATTTAAAACAATTAAAATGACAACTAGAAAATGTAAAAAAGAGATTAACGCTCTGGGTTCTCGATCATTTCGGCTTCTTGTCGTCTTCAGAAGAGGGAAAAAAAAGAAAAGAAGAAACACACGAGTGGAAACGTGAGTGCGTCTAACGACCGATACAAAGTCCAATTTGAAATAGTCATACATGTTTAATTTATTGAATTTGATTAAAATGTATATGTCACAAGTTCTTTGTTTTATTTTAATGTTAGAGAAATCAATAGTGCATATTTTATACAGTTTTTGTCAGATAGCATACATCTTTTCTTTCTGTAAAATCTCGTTTCTTTATTGTGCCTAATACGAGTATAACTAACTGTGTAAAAACAAGATTCCTTAAAGTATTAATTAGTAAAGATATTAATAATTTAATCATTTTCTCTTTAAATTTGGATATAAGGCAGTTATTTTGTTTTATTTTCATAAAGTCAGTCTTGAGCTCAAACTTTTCTTTCTTCTCTTCATTATGTGAGTTATAATTGTATATAATCTACAAGTGTTAGATAGGAACTACAGTTAATAAACATTGACCCAGCCAGCCAACAAAACTTCCACAATTTTATTAAAAAGTTAATTTCATAGATTTGAGTAGCTATTTGTTTAAACTTCTAGACGCTAGTAAATATCAGTGACTGTGAGAGCCTGAGTAAGAATATGCTTGGTATATTCTCAATTCACTCTTGAATCTTGCACATTTAGCATAAAGTTTATGTCTTCCATATTTAATTATACATTCTACCTTCAAGTTACAAATTATGATTACCATGTACAAAACCCAGTACCCTTACTCAGAAAGTACATATTAATTATTTAACCTTTCGGTTACATACATAATAATAAATTTAACTTGTTCTGAGGTAAAATGGATAAACAAACAAATGTCCCCACACAAATGAAGTTTTATTCAACAGTAACGCGTTTCGAACACTTTGTGTTCATCATCAGGATGACACCAAGGATGTGATGCTGACTTTTCTTGTCAGACAACAAGTTGTTTTCACTGGACCAACCCGTCAGCACCACATCCTTGGTGTCTTCCTGATGATGAACACAAAGTGTTCGAAATGCGTTGCTGTTGAATAAAACTTCATTTGTGTGGAGACTTCTGTTTGTTTATCCATTTTACCTCAGAATGAGTAAATACCATACAATTACGAATGGCACAACTAATGATTTAAATTTAACTTGATTAGGCAAAATTGAAGTTAACACTTTAGTTTCAAAAAGTTTTTTATACAAATTAAACAGGAGAGGATGGTGTAACAATAACCCATTGCAAGCAAAATTTTTGTTTTAAAAGTTATGTTCAAAATGGAAATGATAGTCAACCACACATAACTTAACTCGATAATACTGCTGGTAAGTAGAGGGAGGAATATTTAGAAGAGTATTATGATAAAAATTCGACAAAAGCAAAAATGATGCTAAAATATTCCTCAAATTATAATTAGCCTTCCAATGTCTTAAATGATATTGACACGGTTGCAACGTATCAATAAAATGACAGTGGTAAAGGAACATCATCAGCAGCTTCAAGTACTGAAGACGATGATAAGTATTTCTCAGAACTCTTCCATTTTTAAGCCAAATTTATCTAATATTTTGAATATTATTCCGTTTATTATTTGATTATTTTTCAGTTTATAACGGATTTTTTTTAGATTATTCTAGATATTTATTTATATGTTAGATTATTCTGCTAAAAAAAATGGCTGCCCTGCCATAATCGCAGCTAACATTACGTGAGTAAATTTACTGCTCATTTAGTAGTAAATTTAGTCCTTCTAATATTATAATGTATTTCCTGTTGTTTATCAATAATATATTTTTTAATTTATAGTAGACCAAAAAAAATAAAATTTTCACTTCTATATTTAAATGCTCTTTGTCATCGGGATAACAAGCATTCTTCATATACCGATTCATATTGAAATATAGGAGTGAGTGTTTTGTAGTAGTCATTTAATTGCTTTTTCTCTAGTTGTATTTTCATAAATCTTACAACTTGTTTCATTTTGATTTCATGTATTAATATGAGCTCAATAAATATCAAGATTTCAGAATAAACACGTGGAATGAAAATCAATGTCCAAAACCACAGTAAGAAATCAGAGAAAAGACTAAGATCTTTCAACCGTAACAAAACGGTTTTCGTCAAAGTCAAATCTCAACTGGTTATATCTCAGTTGAGATATGACTCCGACGAAGACCATTTGTTACGGTTGAAAGAACTTGGTCTTTTCTCTGATTTCTTACAGTGGTTTGAACATTGATATGAGTTCAAACTAACTAGGAAACAAAAATAAATGATAAACACACACTCTCAGAGTGAGTTAAACACAGTCTTCTTTACTTTAGGCAAACGTAGATAACCGTGAAATAAGGTTTACGATTTTTTTTTTTTTTTTTTTGCTCTAGAAGGTGAAAGTATAACATATAAAATAAGAAATTATAAATTAAAGCATAAATAGGAAAATAAGAAGCTAATAAAAAAATGTAGTTCACCATGATCATGTGGTGAGTCACCTGAATATTTATTTATATCACGTGTTATTGTGACAATTTTGTATATATATATATATATATATATATATATATATATATATATATATCTAGTATATATATCTAGGTAAAATTCATCGTTTGACTTTGACAAAGACTTATTGCATGGTTGGAAGATTATTTGTTTCAAGAAAGATTTTTGTAGTCAAGAACATTATTTCTTTAATACAACATTACTAGTGTATATCTCATTTAAAAACATAAAAAAATAGTTATAATTTCTATCAATACTGTTAATTAAAAAAGTGCCTACTTAAGATGTTTAGCTAATCTTATCATGATTACTAACAAATTATATTTGATTGGAGAAATATCGACAAAGCTATTCTAATATCGACGGATATTAAAGGACACAAAAATATAATGTAATATATTGATGTTATAATAATTCTTTCAGCACTCTATCTTTACAGTTTTACACAAAGAATCTTTGTTTAGGTATATATAAACGAAAGGTTCATTTGCCTGTCTAAGTGTTATTACTGAAATATTAAAAAAATAGAAAAAAAAAGTCTGAATCGTAGGAGTGGATGCAAATGATACACGAGCCTGGAGGTCATCATCTTATGGAGCTTAGAGTGGAAGATAAGTGGTGTTATCCATTATTTGATTCCGTGTCTGTGTGTCTGTGTGGGTGCGTGGCCAGAGAGGCGCATATATAGTGGGTCCACGTAATTAAGCGTTCTTGCCACATTAGGCAGTGAAGAACATCGTTATCGGTGTAGGCAAAAAGCCCGCTCGGGGGAGGCTACTTGCACAGAAGGCCTGGACTCCACCAGAGGAAAGCATTTGTTTATCTACCCTGGTCACCCCTCCAACACTCCGGCCACTAATTGAAAGCCTCCCTCTTCCTTTTTGCCCTTGGACACTTTATCTACGGCCATTCCTCTTTTTGTCCCCAACTCCACCTAGATACCAATTGTTACACTAAATTAAATTCCGCTAATGGGCCTCATTTGGAGCAAAACCGTTACAAGGCTGTTTATTATATAGGTGTTGGTTTGCTCCCCATTACCCCATTTAGTAGCTCTCTGGACCAGCCTAAATCTGCTGCCAACCTCCTGTCCACATACTCCTCACCTCTAGATACTCAAGTCAGTCGAAACATTATTAAATTAATAATAATTTTACATATGTTAAAATCGCACCTCGTACTCTTAACAGTAGACACAAGTCAAGTACTTGCGGTAACTATCATTTTTGATAGATTAATTACTATTATTATAAATGGAAAAGAAAGGAAGGAGATAGTGTTTATTATTGGGGTGGGTGTTGCAGTCACTGCATTCTTACTGCTTCGTGATAGGGGCTAGTACTGCCTTTGGCAGTGGAATTATGAGGTGTGAGGAAGAAAAACTGTCAAATATAGGACATTCTCTTCAAATATTCAGACTTATTAAAAATTTTGCCTATAGAAGGAGAAGGAAAGAGAGTAGGAAAATGTCCTCCAGTAGCGAACTAAACTCAGGGATTAAAGTAGTAGCCAGAAATGTTTACCCGAAAGGATCTTGTCAATTTAACGTTATTTTCTTCATTCTTTTTTGTAAATTCATTATTCTTTGAAAAAATATCAAAAATCTTGTTTCAAATAAAACTTGTTTGATCTTAAAATATATAGATACATATTTCAAAATCTCATTCCTGTATGATTTCATTGTTTGGGATTTTTAGTTCTCTAACTATATTTTCGAATTAAAACACAACTATTCCAATGTTAAAATATTAGGAATTTGTAAAAAGGAGTTATTGTGCGAGAGATTTTTTTGTCAATGAGTATAATACACTGTTTAAATTATACTGTTAATAAATTATTCCATGTACGTACCATATTTCAATGTAAAACATAAAATTTTATATCATACGTCAAATGTTTACAATTTATTAAACATAAGAGACAAGTATTAACAAAAATATAGAAGTATAGAAAAGTATAGACATATAGAATATAGGCTCTTTTTAACAGTCTGTTATAGAGAGAAATAAATGCATTCAGCCATTGATATATATTAATAATCAATATTTGAATGGTTGAAAAGTGTGTATGGTCAAGGCTGATGAGACAGGGAAGTGGAGGAATGTTGGACAGGTGTTACTCTAAGCCCAGACTGGCGCAGCTGAACGTCACCTGCTGCCCGTATGAGCCTCATGAACATGCTCCTACCATGGCCAATATGTCAACACTCGCCAATTTCGTACATTACACACCCTCTACGCATCACTCTTTACTACGTGTATAGATCGTAATAGCGTTAGACATGTTTTAAGCTGGATCGAATTTAATATTAAGCAGATTCTAGGCCACTCTAAAACTGTGGAGTGGTCTACACTAAATTTGACTAAAACTAAACCCATTATCAGAAATAATAAGCGATCAAATTGTGATTCAATTGACTAATTTTAATGTGGCTATTGCATATTGAAAATGTAATTGTGAAATCTTTTTAAAACAATATTGAGCACATGTACAGTACGTTGCAATTGAATATTATGAACTAGCAAATGTACCCGTCTTTGACGGAATCAAAAATTCTATTATACTTGGTATTCCAACATATCAATTATAGTATTATACTAATACTATAATTAGAAATTATAGAATAGTAGAAAACAACATTATTAGTACAGTGTTAAACAAATGCCTCTTTATACACTACATTAGCTGTCTGTCCTTCAGGTTCATGGAAGAACAATCAGTTGAAACCTCTGACTATTGAGCAAGTAAACTACAGTTGACCATGTGAGAAAAACTTGGTTTCGCTAACTTG
Source organism: Hermatobates lingyangjiaoensis (assembly GCA_026182355.1). Classification (NCBI taxonomy): domain Eukaryota; kingdom Metazoa; phylum Arthropoda; class Insecta; order Hemiptera; family Hermatobatidae; genus Hermatobates; species Hermatobates lingyangjiaoensis. The sequence goes on along the minus strand of JAPFBL010001924.1, from coordinate 1,390,231 downwards.
AATTCCTGCGTTAGATAAAGTCTCCCTTTGCGACTTAGTTAACGTCATTGCGAAATAGACTCTGAGGGGACCTTGCAATCATTTGAATGGGAACAGACAGTGGTTCGGAAGACTCCCCAATACCACATCCAGTCATTATGTCCGCCTCTATGGCATATCTGTGTAGAGCACGAACTCAGAGTCGTGTCCCGTTGCACAGTTTTTGGGTCACTCATGTTTCGTAACATGAAATTTGTTACTGCTATAAATTGCAGCATCATTGGTGCTCCTACTTTAAGTTTTTACTCATGAGCAGGCAGTCCAGGAGAAATAAATTCAGAGTCAAGAAATTCAATTAGATAATGAACTGCTTCTTCATCACTAATCCAATCTCTTTACTGACTTGTAAGTTCTTTCCTCGGCTTCATATAGCGTAAGAACTTGTTTGTTGATTTCTCATGCCTGTTCATATTAAGGGCTGAGAATTGCTCGTTTACAAAACATTTATTCTCAATAGATAGTACATCCTTAACTCTGTGAAACACCATTTCAATTATGTCAAATACGCAATATATTCATGTGCTCAATTGAAATTAAAATCAACTAACAATACCTACTTGCCACACCTGTGTATTTTCAAAACAAACTTGTCTGTGAAGTTAGGAAAATACAGCTAAAAGCCCCATAACTTCGCTTCTGTACTGAATTAATAATCTATTTAGAGCCCATATTTTAAGTTAGGCACACACAAATCCAGTGTCAATGTTTCAGCTCGCTATGTCTTATGGTGGCTGAGTTTACTTGTGACAAACATTTTTGCGTTAAACGTCCATAACTTCACTTCTACGTTGAATTTCCAATCAATTCATAGCCTATATTTTAAGTTAGACCTACACAAATCTACTGTAAAAGTTTCAGCTTTATATGTCTTATGGTAGCTGAGTTTACCTGTGACAAAGTTTTGCGGACAAACCGACAAACCGACAAACCGACAAACCGACAAACCGACAAACCGACAAACTGACAAACCGACAAACCGACAGAAATTTTTCTAAGGGTGGATTCGGTTTCTCCAATGTATGAAACGTAAAGAAAACTTGAAATGAGTCAGTTCTAAGCAATGTACAGACAAAATCATTATTTTATTTATAAAGATATGATGAAAGGCAGAGATATCATCCTTAGCAACGATTTAGTAATTTCAATTTTTAATAATAAAATACATTTTTCATTATTGTCTATAATTTTAATAAAATAAGTTAAATGTAACACTCATTCAAATACATTATTATTCATATCATTTAATTGAACGAAAGTAATTTACGATGTCAACCACATAGGTTATAATCATATAAAGAGTACAATAAGCTAGTATATACTATATGCCATAATATACAGAGTGTCCATAAAGTCTCTTTACACTTTGAAAAATATATTACAAAAGCAGTTCGTAAGATATCTTAACCAGAGTTGTTTTATTTTAATTAGTGTCTATTAAAGATTTTTCATATAGAACTTTTGTGTTTCAGATACTCTGCCGATGGAAGAAAACTGACTCACTGAATCCCTTTAAAATGGCTACTCCTTAAGAAAAAGCACAAAGTGTATCGTGGTTCATTGAAACAAAGTCGGATATGTAGACTCAACGAAACTATAGAACTAAGTTGCAAATACTATGATATATTTATTCAACAAACTCTCTTCGTTTTGTCTTGTCATTTGGATCAAGTAACAGTTTACTTGACATTTACAGGCATTTAGAGCCTGTAACAGTTGCACTTTGTAAGCGTAGAAGCGTAAGTGGCGAGTAAAGGCTTGTGGAACACGAGCGGTTTTTTTTTTTAAACTTTGTTACTGGTTGCCCGCTCCTCTCTTTATCTAATCCCTATCTTCATAAATATCTAGCACCATACACGAATGGAAGAATATGATGATGGCTGTATTCCATCTTTGTTCTCTTGTTTCGTTGAGTCTGAACATCCGACTTTGTTTCATTAAACCACGATACATATTCAGTTTTTTCTTCAGGAGTAGCCATTTTAAAGGGATTCAGTGAGTCAGTTTTCTTCATCACCAGAGCATCTGAAACACAAAAGTGTTATATGAAAGACACTATTTAATATTATTGTATATGATTTAATAAACACTTGTTAAAATAAAACAAACTTACAGAAGATATCTTATAAACTGCTTTTGTAATAATTTTTTTCAAATTGTAAAGAGACTTTATGGATACCCTGTATATTGGACTATACCATATAATATGTAATATAGTATAATAATAATAATAGTATAATGTATAGTTATAATAATCACTGGACGACCCCATGTCACTCAATGTTAAGAAATTATAGCACTGTTAGTAAAATCAATTCACTGAACATGATTGACAGGAATAACAGTTATTGCTGTGTCTTGTTACTCATGAGAATTTATTTTTCATCTTCTTTCTTTTTAATGTCATTATTGGTATAGTAATATATTACTCACTGTTTTCTTTATATTTAACTGAATAAAATGGAATTAACAGGTATTCCAAGTTTTACCTGTGTGCAAAAAAACATGCAATCAAGATCAACAGAGTTTTATAAGTATATACATAGATCTCTCCCGTTTATGTAGTCAGTAGATGTCAAGTTGTTATGGTTATCATTTGAGTAAGGTTCTGAAACCTTAAAACATTAACTGTGAATATCTCTATGATATCAAAAAAACATTGAGTTTAACTGAGTTTGAACAAAGTTGTTACTGGTTTATTTGTTTTGATGTTTGCTTAAACAGTGTTGATACCAAAATAAATCATACCTAATTAGAGAAAACACTTTAAGTATGTTTTTCCTCTTGAAACAAAACTATTAATTATCCTTTTGGTTACAGTGTTGCGAACATCAGGATACAAAGAAATTCCTTTAGGATCTAGGTATAGAAATATATTTCCTAAAAAAAAATATATTTCTAAAATATTTTTCTAAAGTATAGAAATATATTTTCAAAATACACTATATCTTATGATACCAAGTCAGTACAATATGTGAAATATATTAACCCTGGCTCAACTGGTGACTGCAGCTCTAATATTCAATAATGTTTTTATACGTTTTTTTTACTCTACGGCTGCATTTTATTACAAAATAGGTGACTTGTGACCCTTGGGTCACTCAGTGATATAAATCATAGCAACAGTTTTTAATAATTAGTTTAAAAAAAAAGTTCATAATTAATTCACTGAACTGAACGGAATAACTGTTAGTACTATTTTTACTATATTTATTATAAGTAAACTATAGTGATAAAAAAAAAATTTGATCTCGAGATTTTGACAGATTTATAAGTTTTGAGGTCCCTAAAGTCCTTTTCGTTTTTTTTCGATTATGTTTGTGTGTGTGTGTTCGTGTGTGCACACAAAAACTTTCCTTGAGGGCAATATTACTTGCCTTTTGAAGGAAAAATCACTTTTTTGGCTAAAACGTGTACTTTAACAAAAAAATTTCCTGTTAAACTACTAACTCGAGACTCTTGAAATGTTGTCATTGTTATGATAATTAGAGAAGCAATAATCAAAAGCATTCTAACATTTTTAAAAATACTGAAATGTTGTTTCATCAAAAAATGTAAACATTTTGACTTATGATTGAATTATGATTGAAAAGATTCATAAGATTGTCATTGCCAAAAAGAACGATATATTTATAAAGACTAAAAATTCATCTTACAATAATGGATCACTTGATTTACTTGTTGGTTTGTTTAAATTGACATAGAAATCTTTTAAATGAGTAGAGTAAAATAAAATTATTCTTTAAAATGTTCATAAAAAAATTTTAATTTTTTAACGAGTTAATATACTATGTAGGAAGAATAAAATTCTTAAATATGAAAGATCAACGCGAATCAAAAAAAGAACCCTAGTCAGGTCATAACAAATAAATAAAGGAAACAGTGTAAATGATTTTATTTTTTGTGAGAACCTGGTATCAAGGGAATACCTGAGAATGACCCTGTAAACAATTTAAAAATACAAAAACTTAATTTATTTTGTTATTTTTTTTCATATTACTTTTGATTCAAGGGAATTTTTTCAATTTACTGTATAAAAAAAGTTGATTTCTGGTTATTAAGTGGTAAACTACTGTTCCACCTCCGCATGCAGTAATCACAACATGTGTTAAAGTTTTACTATCTAAAGTAAAGACTGCGGAATCGTGCCCACTAATCTTCGACAGTATTTCCCCCGGTTGGACCAGGATATTTCAGAACAGTAAATGGATAAATTGTGTAAATTTCGAAATGAACATTTCAATCGCAGTGACAGATTATTTCATTTTTGGAAATTCTAAATGTACTACTACAAGTAATAGTTTGTTTGATAAATTTAAAAATAAATATTTATTTTTAATGTCGAGAAAATACGGTTTCTAAATTTAATCTAATGATTAAGTATCATTATTTAATCTAATGATTAAGTATCATATTTGGCTTGAAATATTAGATAGCTAATTCTTCCAATATTGCTATGTTAATATTTGAATTTCAATATTTTTTATTATGTTTTATTCAATCCGTAATATAAATAAGAATATAAAAATATCTTTATGATAGTAATATAAAATTAATAACAGGTATATTATATTATATTTTGACAATTATGTTATTCAAATCAATATACTGAATTCTTTGTTGTTTCAATTTCAGGAAAACTCATAATAAATTAATCCAATGTTTCTTAACAAACAAATGCAAATTTGAATCATTTAAATTAGTTTGAAATTTATTAGGCCTAAAAAAATAAACTTAGATTTTAATTCAAATCAACACTAAGTATTACAGCTACCTTTTATTTACGGTGAATGCAAAGAAATATTGTACAAAAAGATAGAAATCCTCATATATGAAATAACTGGAGTGTTACTTGTAGCCTCAGGGGCTATATTTTATGTGCGAACACCTTTTTAAATTTTGCATATCATTACTACCTTTATAATAACTAGGAAGACCCATTAAATGTGAAACAATCAATTAAAATAGTTCTGTAGACTCTCATCATAAAATTATGCGCATTTTCAACTTTGTTACAGCAGTTCATGGTGAATTCCACAAAAAAAATGTTATATGTTTTAACTATAATACGAAAATTCCATGTTGTGAAACTTTTATAACTTATAAGCAGTATTTATTTCGAGATAAGAGTTAAATAATAAAGTAACTTCTGTTTTACTATTTTTTTTATAAAACATTTTTTTTCAGAAAAACAAGAATTTTCATTAGTTCACTTTATTCGTACATACAGACTATGATCATATATATGTTTGTACTGTAGTATGTATGATACAGACATCAAAATTTTGAAATTTAACTTCTTTTCAAAAACCCTTTCCACTTGCCTTCCCTTAAACGATGAAGACTCTAGCAGCAGTTGACTAGAGTACCGTCGTCAGTATATGTCACTTTAAATATCACTGCTCTAGTGAATTTATGGTCTTACTGACGCTAACTTCATGAGGCTGTTAGCCTTGGTTAAGTGACTCTATGTCACCATTGCTGACTTTTACTGTGCCTTCTCTTTCAAGGCAACTTAACTGAATTTATATTAGAAATAGGTAAAACCGTCATACCTCGTAAGATGAGGTATGACGGTTTTACCTATTTCTAATATAAATCATAATAACCTCAGTGGTATTAACAATATGCATGTACTTAACTGAACCTGAATAAAAAAAATTCCGTTATTAACTGATCACCTCTCACTTTCTATAAATATAGTACGTCTAGGACTTCTATTTATAGAGATTATCCTGGTAACTCTATTGCATGTTATAAAGATCCTAATTTTGTTATTCGCAGCCCATAGATTGATCCATTCTTTTCTGTTCTATTGTAATCATAATATAGAGTTATAATTATAAGAGTTACTATTTAATTACTAAGGAAATACTCATAAAGTATAAAAGAAAAAAAATATGGCAAGGAACTTAAGCGTAAGGTGGTGTCAACTTCATTTGAGACTTGTCTTGTTTCATGTTACTTCTCCAATAACCAGAGGCTACTGAAAATCTCTTTGAGAAAATCCAACAATATAGATGTCAATGGACAATTTAACTATGCCCGAGATGATTCAGATGCAATAATAATGAATTATAACATTTTCAGTAACATATTTATGCTAAAACAGTTATCAGATACTTAAGGTTTAGCAAGCTTTGCAGATTCCTTCAGTCAGTACAATTAGACGGATTTTAGTTTTTTTTACTCGTATAGTGTTGTGAATCTGAAATTTCATTTAGTGATGAAACTGATTAAAAATTAATTGATCTTAGACACATTTTGATGATACACATTTGATAGATAAAACGTAAATGATAAAAATATATAATTTAATAATAAAGTATACTTAAAGACACCTTCCCTCTTAGGATGCAGTGGTAGTCCCACAAGAGAATACACGTAGGCCAAGCATTGGCCCTTTGTGATACCACACAATGAAGATTGATTCTACAGTGGGAGTCCTAAATTTTGCCTAACTCAAATGTATTTAGAGTAGGGATCTTTAACGAGTACCTCGTACAGGCTCGAGACCGACGGTTTAACGTCCTTCTCCGAGGAACGACGTGCTCAGATTAATTCACCTCCCGCGTGAATAAATCGAGGGCCAGGGATTGAAACCCGGTCCTATCAGTTCAGAGGTGAGCACGTAACCACTGAGCTAGCCTGGCCCCCACCTTCCCTCTTAAAAAAATGTAATGTGTGCTAGCATATTTTTATTCTGCATCATTTTCAACTACATTAACGATTTGAATAGAAACAGGAAACAAATGCTTAGCGTCTTTAAGGATGATTAAGGTTTTCTTAGATGTAGGACTAGATCTTTGATTGGGTTTATGGTACTACCCTGTCTAACTAGTTTTAAAATAGTTAGGAGTGTCAACCAGACAAAAATCTTGGTGAAAAATTTTCTCGAATCTTACGATTTTCTACTAATTTTGTTGTCTTTTTTTCCAACATTCATTAAGAATGAGAATCAGGTGTAAGGAATGTCCAGTTATAATATCTTTACCACTGATGAGCCATCTTTTTTATATTTTAATCCTTGAAGAAGATTGACAGCATCTCGTCAAGTAGCTCTTTTTCACTAGCAGTAGGAGTCCATAACTTTATTTGTTCTGGAGCAATACACACTGTTGTTACTACAATCACTATCTGTTTTACTCATCTGACACAATCAGAATTAAGTAAATAAAGCTTATCAACACAACAAAGGTTTACGAAAATGTAAAATTAAAATGTCGATTAAAAGATTTACTCTAAAATAACAAAAAATTCAAAATGTATTTTTTTTGTTTTAATTAGTTTCCTGTTTGATAATATTATCTATTTATAATATTATTCGATCTTAATAAAAAAAAAAATATAAAGTGATGTACACTTAACTTTACTATAAGAAATAGTATTATTTTAACTATATTTAAATTGACAATCAATTTAAGTAATTCATTCATTTAAATGCAGCTATCTACAGTTTAGCAAATATAACGAAAAGCAATTGAAGTTATCGCATAATCTGCAAGTGGCTCCAGTGGAACATAATAGTTGTCCTTTTTAGTATAATATTTTCTTTTCCAATATGCAATTCCATTTTTACAATACAATAGTAATACTGCGACAACGCTTAATATAAATCTTTGTACGATAACATGACATGAATATAATACTGCGACAACGCTTAATATAAATCTTTGTACGATAACATGACATGAATATAACAGATTGCAGAAACCCACTATTATAATTCTACCGCGTTGTAATCAGGTAGAGTGATAAAGAAGTGAGTCGCACTGAAGATAGGTGATGACTGCCTATTTACTTATATCATTCAAGAAATACCCAATCAGTGAGTCAACTTACATAGGGACAGGAGACAAGGATATATATACATTTTAACGAAAAATGATAAATAAGTAAATACAGATAATTAAGAAAACTATCTATATAAGTAAAGAAGAATTAATAAAAAACAAGCTATAAGGAAAAATAAATCAGGAAAAATACTTTTATTAAAAGTATTAAATAAATAATCATTAACGATTGAGATTGAGCCAGAGGTAGATCTACCTTCTAAAAGACAAATAAGAGCCTCATCTTAAGCTCTCTAGTATCATTAACTTGCCTAAGAGCCTATACACGAAAACAGTTATTGAAACTGAGACCATCAGAACTGGCATGAAAGGCAACGGGAAGGTCACTGTGCTTGCGAATGGACGGTCTGTGATTATTCATACTCAAGCTTAGCTTGGTAGAAGCTAAACCCACATAAAAAGTATCACACTGGGTACAATCCAGTCGATGAGTACAGTTGCCAGAGGTACAAGAAGTCATTTAAGAAATAGGGAAAGTACCTTTTCTGAGGATAGAAGAGAGGAAAGGAACGGGGTTGACGATAGGGCAAGTATGACCTCCCAGTATTGGGAGGCTTTAGTGAAAAGATATGTGAGAAGATAGATCTGAGATTAGAAGGTTTGTGGTAGAAAATGGAAGGTACTTCTCTGATGACAGAAGGAGTTCAAATGGATGAAGAAAGTAATAATATTCTTTTGTTTTTTACCTCCTTGATAACTGTGCCCATCCTATGAGCACTAAGAAAATAAGTGAAGTTGAGAAAGGTAGTATCACTTATATGACTATTAATAAAGTTATGAAGAGACCCATGGTCAGAAAATTTCCGCTTCAATTAGTTAATTTAAAATCTATGATTATTTGAACTGCTACAAACTTGGCGAAGGCAATGGACAGGGATCTAGGGATGACCCTTTTTATATGGGAGGGATGACAACTATTGAAACGAAGGTCCTGCTGGGTATTGGTTGGTCTAATGTGCACAGAAGTAAAAAGCTGTCCATTATCGTGGGTGATATTGATATGCAAGACGAAAATGAGGTATTGGAAACTTGATGAGTAGAGAATAAAAAATAGGTGAAGAGAATGTTTGGAAGGTCGTAAGGAACAGGTCTAACCCGTGTTCCCCACGGGGAACTTCACTCACCAAGTGTTCAATACTCTCATTCCTCAGATGCAGATCTGCTTTCACAATCAACCGTTAATGATTATTTATTCAGTACTTTTGATAACTTTTTGTACCTTATTCATTTTCCTTGTCGTTTCTCTGTACTAATCCTTCTTTGATAAAAAATTTTTATTTACTTTCCTATATTCATTTAATATTTTTTGTTAATACTTCTCCTCTTATGAGGAATCATGAAAGTTTGTCAAATATTATTTCAGGAACTTTTTTTTTAATTAAGTACATTGGCAGATATATTGGATATTGCTTTGCATCACCTGGTTTCTTCTATCACTGTATTAGAAGGTTTCTTCTATATTGTAACAAGTTTAGGTGTCTATAATTACTAGTAGGTAATATGTTATCTTTTATTTGTGTTCACATTTACTAACCGACTAAAACATTTATATGTAACCGCTTGGAAGATTATTATAGGAAACGCTTACATTTAAACAGTAATCAAACAATTTTCCTTTGTTTTAATATTTAGTAGAAGAATGCCAGTACTATCAATCAGTAATGTGTTAAATATTTTAATTATAATCGAAATTGTTTTTCTATTATTTCTTTTAATTTCCAACCAACTTTACTTTTTTTTTAGAAAAAAATTGACTATTTCTTAAACAAGTCATGGAGTTATTTTTCTGGAATACTCTATGAATGATGATATATTCAGAATTGTATTGTTGGAGAAAAGTAGTTGGGAGATGGAGATCCTACACACGAGTCTTTCTATTCACTGGAGTAATTAAGAGTCCAGCTGTGTCATTAACTTCTTTGCTTCTCTTTCACTTTTCCTCCACTTTTGTTAAGAAGCTTTTTAATTTAAGTGAAATGGAGGGAAAGGGTGGTACGGTCTCTTTATTGTTTGACCTAACATTGAGCAAAAGGGTCTTGTTTTAAAATTAGCTGTGAGAAAGATATTAGGCATAATTTGCTGGAGGTCTCAGGCAAGAACTGGCTGGCAGTACTACACATAAGGGCCCCTCTAGACAAAGGGTGCAAGGTTACAATTAGGTTTGCGCTACTAAAGGACAATAAATCCCGGTTGGTTAGTAATTGTACTTGCGGATAGGTCGTGCGGTCAGCTTGCGAGGACAAAGGGCTTGCCGACTACCACATAAATCACTCCTCAACTGCCCTCTCCCTAAATATGTCCTACAATAAATACTTGCCCTTATATTAACCCGCCCAAACTGGACTTGCCCCTTTGTTCATTACACTTCTACTTCTGAATCAATTAATGTCTTATGACCCTTTTGAGTTTGAGTTTCTCACTTTCGAAAAACTTCAAATAATCGAAAACAGAAGTTCTCAACCTTTCTTACCAGTAGTACCTTCACGATCTGCCAGAGAGTCATACTCCTACCCATAGTTGCCAAGATTGCTTCATATAATAGAATCTAAATAATATGAAAATATTATTAAGCTCTTTTACTTTTTTCACATACAAATTTACATCAATTTACTTTATATCAATTATTTTTAAAAACAATTATTATAAATATTTCCAAAAAATTTCGGCAGAATTATATATTACTGGATAGATGAAATACGGGTAAACTTTTTTTTTCATTTTTTAATTTACTGCTTAACCAGTAAAACTGAAGCTAATTTACAGTCAAAAATATTCACTAAATACCAGGATATTATTCAGAAGATTGAATTTCACCAATTGATAAAGTTGTTATTGTTTGGCAACTGAAAAGGAGTTTCATGCATGGGTCTGCATAAGTATAATACCAGTACGGTTAAAAAACTGGACAAGCCAAATTCTATATATGATTTCCCCACCTACTGTGTCAACAATACCCCTCAGTAAACACAAACACACCCATGGGAATGAATTCCACATCCTGTTGAGAACCTATGATCTAAACACCATGGAAGGTATATTCACCCTTCTAAAGTCAGTGTAAGCTTCTTTCATATTTCGACAAAGCAGTTTAGTTAAGTTTGAGAATTAAATAAAACTAAAGTTTTGATTTGTGAAGGTCATTTTGTTATTAATGGTAATTTTAGGCATGAATTTTAAGATTTTCAACAATTTATATTAGGCTCTATGTATGTAAGTAGAACATAGAAGTAAAACACAAATGTCTAATTGAAAGCATATCGGCTATAAATGAAATATTTCAATATTGTCAAATATTGTTTCACCTAATAACAAAAAAAACCCCAAAGTCAAACTAAGAATTAAAACCAACAAAAATAAGAGCATATACCAAAAAATGTATAGCCATCAGTGAAAGATAATTGATGCTTTTATAAAAACAATAAAAGACATTAAATGACTTAAGTAAACTTTGATGTAAATTAAATAACTGATAGATAATATTCTAAAGTTAATTAAAAATTCAGATCCAATAATAATTTAAAATTGCAAAAAGACTGAAGAAGGGACCAGAAGAGTTGGTGAATTGTTTGAATGTCTTCAATGTTTATTGTCGAAGTTTCCAGCTCTCTCATTAGGAGCCGTCTAATCAAAAAGACCGCCAAACGTTTTTGTGTCCCTCCGTTTGTGTCCATGATAAATAAAAAAAAGCAATAAAAATTATGGGATAATTTTATTTTTGATTTTTTTAGTAATTGATTAAAAATGTCAATGTGAAAATTGTTTGATATGATCTGTTAAAAAATTGCATTGATCTACATATTTATATCTATGATCAAACCACAATAAGAAAATGGGAAAACAAGACTAAGATCTTTCAACCGTAACAAGCGGTCTTCGTCAGAGTCAAAAACCCAACTGAAACGCTAGATACAGAGAACATCTGGTGGTTGAAGACCGCTTGTTACGGTTGAAAGATCTTAGTCTTGTTTTCCCATTTTCTTATTGTGGTTTGATCATAGATATAAATATGTAGATCAATGCAATTTTTTAACAGATCAAATCAATTGTGGTTTGATCATTGATTGTTATTTCACGTGTTTATGTGAAATCCTTTTATATTTATACCTATAAAACATTATATATATACACAATATTTCTATCGATAGAGTCTATCAGAAGGTTTTCTATTGACCTTGCAGTAATTTTAACGATCACAGTTTTCTTACATAATAAACTAAACGACCTGTGACTCCTTGTGTCACTCAGTGTTAAGAAATTATAGCAACAGTTAATAAAATACATTCACTGGATGTGATTAGTAGGAATAACTGTTATTGCTGTTTCTTGTTATTAAGTCATAGAAACAAAGATTCTTATATGGCCCAATCTTTTAATACAGTATCCTTAACATGATTTAAGATATATACACAGTAAGTATATTTAGCAAAATAAAAATCATTTAAAAGAAAAAAAATGCAATTATTTTATTACATAAATAAAACATCAGTTCAAGTTATATGCATAATCAAGAATATTTTTCAAACTAATAAAACCTGTCAGTTGAAATAGTCCATTTATTTTACCCAACATAATAATTTTAAACATTAATGAAAGGAATGTGGCTTTATAATATTACCTTAGAACAATCGTATTTAAGCTGACATTTGTGTTTAAATTTATATTCCTAAAATTATTTATCTTAAACCTCTACTAAAGTATTAATAGTTTATTACATATACTTTCGGAATTTCATACATCTGTTTAATGCCAAAGATTCAAATACGAATTTTAAATCAAAACGCTGGTTTTAAAAGTTTGATTTAAAGCTGTTAAACTGACCGATACCTGATAAATAAAATTTGTTTTCCATATATATATATAAAGGTTTCACATAAACACGTGAAATAACAATCAATGATCAAACCACAATAAGAAATGGGAAAACAAGACCAAGATCTTTCAACTTGATTTCAGCAAATTGAAATCATTCATATATATAACATATTATCAAACTGAATCTCATTATACATCACATAACTAAATTTGACTTCAGATTGCAAGTTTTTTCATAAATGTAAATAAAGAAGTATCCATCGCTTCTATTGTTTTAAGTATGATTTGACAAAAATCTTTATCCTCTCCAATCTGGTTGGCACGAATTCAGATATAATGTGATGAAATGTTTACTATATGGTCTGTACCTGCTAAACTGAAGCTTGTATTCTTCGTATGTCATTTACAGCTTTCATTCATAGTTGTTAAGTAGACAAATTTCAAATAGATGTTCTACATATATTTTTAAATTCCTCATAAAAGTAAATATTTAATCCTTTTAAAAGTAAATACTATCAAGCTATAGTATTCTATTCAAATGTAAAAACAGTTGGAATCAGGTCTTTTGAAATAAGTTAAAGACGGTTGTTTTTGCCAACCATTAACTGCTTTCTTCTTGATATATTGTCAGATTCACTCTTGTGAATGCTGAAGTGTGTAGTGCAAAAATGCTCAAGTCTATTCGATATTTGTATGGAGTATAAAGCTTTCTAAATTCTTTACAAACTCATTCCCTGGTATACCTTTGATTCAGGTTCTCACATGAAAGTTAAATTGTTTAGATTGTTATCATTAATAGTTTATGACTCAGTATCAGTATATCACACCTGGTTAAAAAGAACTAGTTACAGAAAAGTCTCGAAATATTACAAGGAAGAAGAAAAAAATAAATAGGGGAAAAGTACTCAAAAAAAATGATAATAAAAAAATTATAAACAAAAATGATTATTACTTATAAAGAAAAATATTAATACAGAATAATAATAAAAGACTGTAAAAAGTAAATTTAGAATACTAAAACATAAACGAAAGAATGAAAAGAAAATTGAAGACAATTTAGACAGAAAAAAAAAATAAATTAAATATAGGTAAAAATAGATAGAGAAAAAATGCCTGTGTGTGAGTGTGTGTATGTGCATTTATGAATATGGTGTGTGTATACAAGCGTATTTATATTAATATATACACATTGAAAATGACACCCAACTCAGCTGATACCTGTTTCGTAACAAGCTTATCAATTTTTCTAAATAACACTCTCGCTAGTTCGTCTACACAGTAAGGCACATTTCTTATAGTCAAATGTTTCGAATGATCAACATTCATCTTCTGGACGTGAATAACTTTTTGGGTAAATTGGGAAATATTCAACACAACTATTAATAGAACTAAGCAAGCATTTGTTAACAACGGTTACTGTAATGAAAATTTTGATCGCATTTTAAATTAATACTTTCATGTAAGAAAAGAGAAACAAATTAATGAGAATCAATAAACAATATTACACAATGTTTATTATAAAAATCAGTATTCGGAACATTACAAGTTTAATGAAAGAGTATTAAAAGACATTGTAAGGAACAATGTCAGGTGCAAAAACATAAATCAAAAAGTAACACTGGTCACTTACTGTAAAATCCTATCTGTGAGTAGCTATTTATAAAAAATAATAACCAAGTCAAAAACTCGCCTTTAAAGAAAGCAAATCTAGTATACCAGTATACATGTATAATGGGGACTGTGAAACCCAAAATACATTAGTATGAAACTTGTATATTAGTTTGACTATCACCTCTCTATCAAGAAAGCTCACCATACACTTAATGGCTGGAACATCCAAAATGTATATGCATGAGAAACACAACATAAAACTAACCCGAGAGATGCTAGTTACAAATTCGGAAATAATTATAAAAAAAATTAACTACCATAGACTAAGAATTATAGAAGCTATACTAATTGAAAAGCTGAATCCACTCTTAAATATTCAAGTTGAAAATAGTAGCAAAATGTTAAAGCTCTTACATTTACATCAACAAAAAGCAGAAAGCCATACATGTGATAACGGAGACAGCCAGGCCACTCACTTCACAGGATTAACAACCAGTTTAGATTAAACATGAAAACAACCCGTATATATTATTAAAAATATAACCATTATTTGTAAAAACTTGCTTCTTTCTAAGTCTTCCTGAGTAACGCGTCTGTTATTCAGGATCAGGAAGACAGATAAAGTTAATAAGATGAAAGTTTCTTCAAATTATGGTTATATGTATAATAATATATCAATGATCAAACCACAATATGAAATGGGGAAAAAAAAAGACTAAGATCTTTTAACCATAACAAGCGGTCTTCGTCAGAATCAAAAACCCAACTGAAACACTAGATGCAAAAACATCTTGGTGAGGGGTTGAGAAGAGTGGGAGGGAGGAGTGGTATTTTAAAAGGGTGTTAAGTGCAGAAAAGGACAAATGTCCAGAGAGGGATGTTTGGGGAAACAAAGCAGTACAGTAAGAAAGAGTAAAAAACTATCCGCTAGCTGTCAACCCTCTTAGAAGAGGCTATTGCCCTCGTCACGAAAGTATCAAGCTTGAAGAGCCTGTTACTAATGTTTGTATTATTTTATCTATTAAATTTAATTAAGTAGGAGTCGATAATATTTCTTAACAATATCGATTTTTCATAGGTAATAAATTTAGCTCCTGTCCAATCAATATGATGATTATCATTTTTTATATGCAAGAATGAGGCACTACTTTTTTCCTGTCTACTTACGTTGTATTGGTGTTATTTTACACGTCTCCTTAACGATTTACCAGTTTGACTAATATAACTTTTATAGCAATTTTTGCACGGAATTTTATATATACCACCGGACTTCACTTCCCTGGGAGGGTTTTTTATTAGTTGTTGCGATAATGTAGGAAGAGCGTCCGGTCCAATGACTCATGATACGGTAAAACTATAGAATTTGACAATGAACGGGGCTCTCTTAAGATATTAGAGAAAGTTTTTACATCTGTCTCTAGACGTTTGTCCTTTCCTATACTTAACACCCTTTTAAAATATCACTCTTCCCTCCCACTCTTCTCAACCCCTCACCAGATGTTTCTGCATCTAGTGTTTTAGTTGGGGTTTTGACTCTGACAAAGACCGCTTGTTACGGTTGAGAGATCTTAGTATTGTTTTCCCATTTCATTTGTGGTTTGATCATTCATATATATATATATATATATATAAATCAAAATATTAAAACGGTCCAAACCGGACAGATATATAAATGAAAAAAGACAACAAATAGAAGAAGCGAGAAAACTTACTGGGTCGATATTTCGATTACTAAATGTCTGCAACCATCTCTAATTTTATTTTATGAACAAAAATTATTTACACCAAAATCAAACCTTTATTTTGAAAACTCCTAATTTTTTATACTAAGATTAAGTGAATAACTTTCAGTACCTATTACTAACTAATTACAGAACGAAATAGAATTTTTTTTTTGAGTATCAAACGATTACTGCGAGCCTTTAGTACTGAACTTCAGACTTTCTTTATATAACTACAGGTCTTCTCGAGATTTAAGAAGAAGACGGTCGTGTTGAGTTGGGAAGGAGGCGTTGGAGGAGAGTCTGTTGTCCCTCGAGACAGATTAGGACGTGTTAGTGGCTCTGGGGTCACCCTACCCCAATATCTGCAAGATTTATTGTTCTCCTTGCTCACCCTAGCTAGCCAAATACCCCTAACGGACCACCTCAGTCCCCCCACAACCAGGTCAACTCATCACTGCACGCTTGCTTTCCAAACTTGCTTTCCTATTTACCCTACCAAGCATCATTCAATGCATCAAGTATAATTGTTAGTTCAACTCTCCGTTCAAAATTTTACTATAGAAAATGAATGTAATCAATGTTACATTTTGTCGTGTTAATTACTCTCCTAGATTTCTTTTTTATTAATATTATATTACAACTACCCTTAGAGGGGTAACAAGTAATAGTGATACATGCAACATAAAAAAAAATAAAACAGTGGAAAAACGACCCATTGGTGATACTTCATATAAATTGTTCTGATCATCAGAAATTAGTTAGCATTACTGTGTAGATCTCGGAGTCAACAACTTTTTAGTCTTCCAATAGGGTTGGTAAGAATCTGGTGGGATAAGAATTCCTGAATTAAAGGGTTTAGGTTAGAGGGTTGTTGTGTAGAGTCAAATTTGATTTTTGTCGAGAAGCCTAGACAGCATCTTAAATCGTCTCATTACGTCCTGTTTTCAGTCTTGTAATTAGATTCCATGTCAGTCTTTTGTCGATGTACAACCCCAGATATCGCACTACGTTAGCAATTTGGTTGGGAGAATTGTTAATGCAGACAGAATGGTAAGCTTCCTAGATTCATAATCTCAAATAAATCGCTCATATAACAGCTATACTTATTCTCTTAGTAATTTTTCTACTTGCTGAAATCCAATCGTTTTAAAACTGACTTCACATGTTTGCATACATCCTA
Source organism: Hermatobates lingyangjiaoensis (assembly GCA_026182355.1). Lineage (NCBI taxonomy): Eukaryota > Metazoa > Arthropoda > Insecta > Hemiptera > Hermatobatidae > Hermatobates > Hermatobates lingyangjiaoensis. The sequence goes on along the minus strand of JAPFBL010001924.1, from coordinate 1,373,015 downwards.
CAATGACAAGAACTATTCATTACTTATTTAATATGAATTTTAAATTTCTAATTTGCAGAAAAAAACCACAAGATGAATATGGCTATTTTTACAATGTGTTATAAATATTATGGCAGTAAAACATCAAGCTGGTATAAAAGTTTGTAAATTGTCAATGATAAAGATATTTTGTTACTTTGTGCTTATTGTAGCCGGAAGACTTCAAGAGTATAAAAGGTGGCATAGTATGTTAGTAATTTCATTGAACATGGATGCTACTTTTGCATCTGTGTGTCATCTACATAACCTTCCTGAGGGATACTTTGGTGTTAGCTTCATAATAATTAAATCCCGCTAAAGTAATACGTTCATTTAACATAGAACAGGGTATTATCCCTATAAAGTTATAAATGTCAAATTATTATAATATGATATCTCACATATTTTAATTATGATTATATTATATCACAAAATGTATGCTGATGATTCAGTTTACAATATCGTGATTCAATACTGATAACCTCATGATGGATTGGAAAGCTGATGTTCTAAAATACGCATAAATACAAATATTTAAATAACAATAGTATTGTAAACTCGTTGTTGTGGTAAGGTACACAGATCTGTTTACTCGCGTCTACATCAAAGGTGATCAAATGTTCAGTGCAAGTAAATTCAGAGCAAGATTTAAAAATTCTAAATTGTAAAGAATAAATAATTCTAATTTTTCATAATTAAGGAGTTGAAATAGAAACTTTACATGGTTTTGGTTTAATTAAAAGATAAAGTTTAGTACAGAACAATGTCAGTATTAATTATGTCTGCGAATGAAGTGTTTGGTAGTTTTTTAACTAAGCTATTAAGTTGCTTTGGTTGATCTTTTCTCTGATTGAAGATTTGAGTCTGTAAAAATGTAAATTTTTAATAATGTCAACAGTAATGAACTAATCTAATATTAATAGTAACAATGGCTTAACAAATTATAATTTATTAAAAAATGTATTAATTTAAATAATAGTTTCACTATTCTGATCAACAAATTAGTAATTTGAGTCGCTAAGAAATTCAATAAATGGAGAAAAAAAACGGAGGTAAGGTCTTGGTATTAAAGCAGCTTTCAAGACTAATGATTTATGGAAGTGGAAAATAATGAGGCTAGAGACAGGAGAGTGACGACTCGGACACATGGACGTAGACAGCATCACCATGGAGTCTGTGCAATGGCGCTCTGTCAATCACTTCATCCCCTCCAAACCACCCTCGCTGTAATTAAAACCCTGCCAACCCTAAATATGTGAATGCTAAGCCAGATATTCCCTCAATTGCTTCCCTGTTAACCATGAAGCATTGCAAGACTCCCTTAGGCTCCACCCTCCCCTCAACTGGGTCAAATCGATAACCACTCCGAAAAACCAACCCCTTATGGCAGCCCCCTCCTCCTTTGACCATACTGTTTCCCCCCTCATTTTTTTTTTTAAGCAACAGTTTGTTGGCTGTTAATTGTAATTACTAATATGCCAACAACTTGCATCATAAATAAAAAAAAAAAGTTTTAACAGATCGAAAGTAAGTTTATTGTTACTGATGGAATTCACATCTGTGGTTGTTTTACACTACAACGTATGGGAAATAATATCACATTTCGAGAAATAGCTAGCTGTAATGCAGTAGTTTTGAAGACAGATGAGAAGCCCTTACCTGTGTTAACTATTAACTAATGCTTAGTTATTCATTTTAAACATTTAAGTAATTTGTAACCATTTCTCAATATTATTTTTATTAATACGTCTAGCAAAATGTATTGTTCTTCACGCTATATGCAATATGACAAATGACGTATCTAACATGATAAATTAAGTTTTGACTGAGTCATGTGACTTGACTGTTTAAACCAGCTTTGAGAAATAAGTAAGAGAAGAGACGAAGACCTATGAATTCACGGATTCTTGGACGTCAGGTTTCATCATAGCAAATAAAAGTATAAACAGAGATATGACCTCGTCGTGAATGTTGCAAATTGTTTTTTATATAGATGGTTTCTTTCAAAAGTATGTATAAGAGAGAAATAGTTATACAAAATGATCTTTAGTATCCATTCTAAATCATATGGATGGATGGAGCACGTTCAAATCATATTAGACTCTCGATTCATTTTAAATAAAACAACTTTAAAAAATAATAATACTGAACTAGATAATATTAGAATATCAGGCATACTTTACTACAAGAACACTTACTATCAAATTCGTTAAAAAATTAACTGAATTTTGGTATTATTTTATGTGGACGTAATATCAAAATTCCTCATAAAGTTTTATAAAATTTATAGATAAGCAATTATGGTCTTATTTCTCTAAATGCAGTTATATGCATTTTATCAGTTATAAGAAACATAAAACAATTGATTTAAAACAATCTGACAAGTTTTTATTATTCTTGTTATTAAACTGAGGACCTGAATATCATAATACTTGTGTGGCTATATCTTTCATATTAAGCATTTCCTTGTTTATAAATTCAATTTCAGAGTTTAAGTCGTTTATTGAACTTTATAATAGTCGTTAGAGAAATATCTCTTACTTCTATCTATTTTAGGCATGATTACTCAAAAATCTTTAACTTCTCAAACTCAATTGCATCCCATTCCACATAGAATGTGTTCATAGGTTTCTGCCTCTTTCGAACCAAGTTTACATTCTTCACATGACGTCATTTGCAGCTTACATAAATGATAATTAAGATGGTAATGTCTCTATTGAGATTCTACTCGCCTACTTTTTTAAATCTTTACTTTCAAAGTATACGAGGTGTAATCAAAAAGTAAGAACACTTTTTGAATTACACGTGCGCTGTACAGTTATTCATTATAATTTCAATTTTGATGTTGTTGTGTTGGTACATTTGTCAGAATAATATGTTCACAGGTTTGCAATATGGCATATGTTGTTTTTATGTGAAAGGAATAAAGGTTAGACTCGTGTTTGCGTGCTTGAAGATGTTTTTTATTGTTGAATAATAATTACCTATGGAATAACCTATACCACTTATTAACATTTTTTCACTCAAGTTAACCAATCGTACCTCACTCATAACATTTCAAGAGTTTTTGAGCACTTAAACCATTTTTTACACAAAACTTAATACAAACTCTTTGCTCGAATATTTGCAACAGTAAAAAATTGCCGAAAACACAAACACGCGTCTAACCGCGTTAACCTCATCTAGCCTCTCACATAAAAACAAAACATATGGTCATGACGAGTGTAACAGCACTACAAAAAAAATTTGAAATTAGAGTGTACAGGGCACGCAAAATTCAAAAAGTCACCTTACATCGTATCAAACCGATACCATCACACCTCGTATTATTTTTTTTACAATTCATATATTCCGTTAGAATGTGTTATTAGACAAAATTAGACACAGTTGTTCTAGCCATGTTCTTTCGGCTTGCTTCTTCATTCATATTGAGAAATTTCTAAAAATCTATATTGAGAAAGTTGAGGTGTTGTATAAAAGTTCTTCAAGTCACAGAAAGTTCGTTTTGTTTCAAAATTGTCCATCCTATTCCTATGTATTCCCTTCTGTATACGTACCCTCATGAAAGTTACTTAATTTTTACTAATTTTATTATTATTAATTTTTATCCCGAAATATACAGATGAGAGCCCCTTTTTTAAAGTCAGGAAACTTCCATATCAGGTGATTATTTGTCACCACTTTGATATTCTCTATCAAATATTTTATAAGGAGCATCGCATCTGGAAATATATAGCCTGACTATTTTTACTTCGTTTTAATAAATTTTTAAAAATCGTTTTCTCTCAATAAATAAGTTCCATCTCCTGATAGTCTGAAAAACTCCAAATTACATCTTTCTTTGTAAAAAGATCTGTGCGGAGTGGAGAGGCGTTCAATATAATGCCAGTGATAGATTACATTGTTATTGCTACTGGTCTAACTATATACACTTGTCTTTGTAGTATATTATGGTTAATTTAAACATCGTTTTTATTTTGCAACCAATGCATGCATACACTACCAATGTTTATCACAGGAGTGATAACATTTTATAGTACTTAAAATGTGTATTCGAGGTTAAGACCTTATGTCACCCAAGCAAGCTAGTATAGTGAAACATGTCTTTAAGGCACTGGTCAGTGTACCTGTTACATAAATTTACTAGTTTAAGAGACTTCAAACTTTTTGCATTCCTCTGAGAGTTCTAGTCTAGTATTTTTAATGGAGAGACCTTTGACACCTACTGTTTTTCTTCTTATGATAGGTTTAAGGATGGTTTTAGCTGGATTTATACCTAGGCAGATTTCCTTTACCTATCTTTTAGTTTAGAGATCATACTGAATAAACTCTAATTTAGTACTATCAAGCATTGCTGCTTATAATAGCAAAGTCATGTGCATATCTTTGGGAATCCTACCCTGATTATTTAAAACATCTATTTGGCCATCCGCAACTAAACACCACAATAGCACCCCAGCCTGAAGAAAATAGCAACCCTACTTATTCATTTGTTATACTGTTATAATCCATTCTACATTTCCAGGATTAAAGCGTCTATTGATTAGTTCTGATTCATTTTATTCAAAATAATTTTATCAAAACTGCATCAGTGTTTAATCAATCACCCAGAGTGATTTCTGCAAGACTCTGATGTTTTGTTTTATTAATCAAAATGTATAAAGCATCTTTTTAGTTTATTTCTCCATCCAATAGTTATGTTGCTCCTAATGAAAATGCTTCTTTACAATAACCTTCTCGTAAAACTACAAATACAACCAAATAATTATTATTTGTTATAATTATTATAATAGCTTTTGAATTAATCATATTAGTACAATTTCCGTGGCTTATCTATTATTTTAAGTAATATTTTCACTTTTTATGCATATATGTAAATTGTTCAGTATTTGAACAACTTAAATTTAAGTAAGATTTTGTCGTTTTGCTACACTTAACCTTTAGTCTTTTATAAAATTCTATTTTGGGTTATAATGTTGTTATCATAACTTAAAAGTTATGGCCTCTAATGTGTCCACACGCTTTCAGAATTAATCAATCATTCAATTTGTTATAAAACTGACATTTTAGAGGTCTTTTTTCGATTTTAATTACTCTCAAACATATCTTTCTTTTTTTTAACATCTTTATTTAGAAATATACAACTACGCATATTTTGTGTAATAAGCATATGTGGTAAGAGTTACAGTAGTAGCGTTTAGCTTTGAGACACATGATGAAATAATGAAACACAGTGGTTTAACATGTCAGTTTGTTCCTTGGTTGTAATAGTTTACCGTGGAAGGAGATCTGTAGTCCGTCTTTTCTTAACTTGTCCTCGACAATTCTGGAAAGGTGAGGAGGAAGCAAGGTGTTGTACAAGAATGAGAGTGGAATTTGTACAAGGTTTTGTGGAATTGAGTGAGAGAAAAGTTTAAATTTTGTACAAATGGAATTCTTAGATCTCTATGAAGAGTGTAACTTCTTAAACTAATTTAACATGATTCAATTTAGTCTTTTTATTTTTTTGTTATCTTTAATCAATGAAATAAAATTTAAGATTCATTTTTAAAATTAATAATCTTCAGAAATATATAGAATAATAATATAAATTTTAGATTTTTTTTATTTGGATAACTTAAAATTGTTAGTTAGGGTCTCTTTAAACTAATAGTTAGGGTCTAGACTTTAAACTAATAAATTCATCTTACATGTACAATTCAGGTATTTGTACATAAATGCAAAGGAAAAGTAGAACGACAATTCTTCCCCTCTTTTTCATGATGCATAGCATTGATTTCACCCAAACTTAGGGTTTTAGAAGAGTTTTTTTTTATCAATGATAAAGTAGTGGAACGATTTAAGAACAGTTGTTTTATTGGTGTTCTGATGGGTTGATGTTGGTGACTCAATGACGTCATCAGACATTCTCCCCTCTTCATCATGTCCTTATTAGCATATTTTCGCAATAACTCTACGCTCTTGACATCCTCTAGCTTTTATTGATTTATTTCACTGTCTACAGTTTGAAGAGCCGAGATGCTTTCTCTGTTCTCTTTGAAGACATTTAATATTCCTCTCTCGAAATGCATGAACTACAGAAATACATTTCGATACATTTGCTATGGAATCTCATTCGTCCTATCGTTTAAATTATCCATCTTCATTTGAATGATAAGCGCATTATGAAGAAGTTGGTGAAGTTGGTGTTCCCTCATTACATTAATTATGAGGGAATAGGGAAATATAAACTCTATCATATTAATTGTAAAGAAATATGTACACTATCTATGAATATATATATATATACTAAATAATCACAATAAACAAGTGATGAAAACTAATGAAAGTATAAGCCACAAGGAAAAAGTAAAAAACACAGAAAATATGCTCTAAGGCAGGGGTGCTCGCTCACACTTTTTCAGTATGTGAGCTACTTATAAAATGACCAAGTCAAAATGATCTACCGACCCATAAAAGCGTATGTTATTTTAAAATTTATTGAACATTCTTACCTTGCATTACTGCATGAGCCAATATTGCAACAAAATAAGCTGCTCTGAACATGTTTTTGTAATTACCATATAATAATAATTTTTTTTTTTTTTGGGTAAGGAGGTGAAATGCAATTACGCACATTGTGCTGGGCTCCCAATAACAATAATAATAATAATAATAATAATAAGAACAATAAATTTACAATTTATAATAATAATAATTAAATATAAATAAATAAAAATAATAAAATATAATAATAATACAGCTGTTTTTTGTAGCTTTTCATTGTGCTCAAAGACAGAGGCTTTGCAGGAGGATCAAAACACACACACACACACACACACACACACACACCACAGAGAGAGAGAGATAGATAGATAGATAGATAGATAGAGAGAGAGAGAGAGAGAGAGATAGGCTGACTGTCACCCGGGAACTTTTTTTTTTTTCAAAGTTGTATGTGATCTACCACTATTGACCTCGCGATCGACTGGTAGATCGCGATCGACGTATTGAGCACCCCTGCGCTAAGGCCTTTCAAATATATGTCATCAGAGAACAACTAAATATTGAGTTGCTCTCTGATGACATATATTTGAAAGGCCTTAGAGCATATTCTCTATGTTTTTTACTTTTTCCTTGTGGCTTATACGTTCATATATATATATATATATATATATATATATATATAACTTTAAATTACACAAAGCACGACACAGAAAAAAGAATAAAGAGAACACTTACAGAATTCAATATTTTGAACTGTTGTTCGTCATCAGGAGTAGACTAGAAGAGAGGACGAAGTGAGAGAGATCTCCCCACGTCGAAGAACGGAGCGTGAAACATATATATATATATAAACTAAAGTTTATTGGGACTCATTCAGTTCTTCAGGTTCAATTTAAACTCTCATTGCCAACGTTTCGGTTTTCGTTTAAAACCTTTTTCATAAGCAGAAGTATAAATTTTGAAACAGAAAACTAAGTATTACATTACAATTATTTTACAAAGAACAATAGTCTGTGGATTTCAACAACATTCTGTAGTTTGAATGAACACATGACACTGTTACATGCGTTCATTTAAAGTACAGTTGTTGTTGAAATCCACAGACTATTGTTCTTTGTAAAATCCTGATAAACTTTAGTTTTGTTTCTATTCCATGGTCGATACTTATATCAATATTTATATATATATATATATATATATATAAAATAAATTCAAAATGAAGGAAACACACAGAAAGACACAGACATAACTCACATCGATATTTCGACCATCGTCGTCATCAGGAGGTGTGAAGAGCGAAGAGCGAAGAGTCCTGCAGGAAGGCAGGGCGGCGACTGAACTCGGAGATCGCAGCCAGTTTTGAATTCATTTTGAATTTATTTTATTTTATTTAAAAAAAGTCCGCTGGACCGTTTCATTAAATTGTATATATATATATATATTATATATAATCAGCGCTCACCCCCCTGGCTTTCGGCTATATAAGGAGACCCATAACTCACCTGTTTTGTGTCTTGAAAATGACTGCAGCAGACAGTCGAAACGCGTCGACAAGAAGAATTCACTCCCTGAACCGTTGTTCTCACAAAGAAAAATTAATTTTTCGCAAGCTTGAAAAGTTGGGAGAAGAAGATCATCGACCGACAATATTAAGTCGTGTATAACCAATCATGTATAAAAAAAGGACTGCTACCGAAGTACACTAATATATATATAATATATATATATATATATATATATATATATATATATAAATGTAAAAATGTATAAATATAAAAGTGTGTATGGGTGGCAGAAATTCTTCATCATTACCTATTGTATAATGGAATATATTACTAAGACATTACATTAACAAAACTGTTTTTGAATATATCAATGTCCAAACCACAATAAGAAATGAAAAAATAAAAGCTAAGATCTTGCAACCGTAACAAGCTGTCTTCGTCAAAGTCAAAAACCCAAGTGACTGGCCGCTTGTTACGGTTGAAAGACCTAAGTATTTTTTCCATTTCTTATTGTAGTTTAAACATTGATTATTGCATCACGTGATTATTGTGAAATCTTTATATATATACACATATATATATATATATATAGGAAAAGTATTTTTTTCCTGATCACTAGACTTTAGCAACAACCTACAAAATATATGAGCGCGAATTTATTAAGAAGCAAAAATTTATCGTTTACATGTATTGACATAGAAAATATTTTTTTTGCATAGTGAATCATACTTATATTACTAACATATAATTATTTATATCAGACATATTTGTAATTATTTTACAATTATTTAGCATTACAGGGATGTAAAGGAATGTTAGTTGTCCATAGGAATACCTTTGTCCAAACAAGTTGTGAACTACAATCACGCAAAATGTTTAAAAATAATACATATGGTATATAAATGCATATCTTAACCGCTTTAATAGATTACAGTACTTTTCACTATTTAAATTTCAAATTAACTCCTTGAAAAACTTTAAAAGTTTTTAGACATATTTTACTCTAATAAATCACTTTTGTTCAATTATGACAAAAAGAAAGGCTCAAATCAATATAAACCAATCTATCCTTTAGAACAAGTTGGGAAAAAAGATTGAAAGTTGAACTTTGTGTTTTCTGTGATAGTCAAAGTCGTCCAAAAACCTTAAATTATTGAATTTTTCTCTAAGTAACTAATTATAGCTAGATGCTAAACCCAAATTTTATGTTTTAATAGTCAATTGAAAAAAAAATTGTTTGATTTTATAAAATGCGCTGTATATGTTTAGTTATAGTAAAGCATAAATATATATCAATGTATTGATTATTATTGGAGCTTTTAATGTTGTTGCTAGTATCTATAGTAGAATGAATAAATATTTTTAGTACCTCACATATCAGTATAATGTAATCATAATGATTTAAAACAATATTACTCTTAATGTTGTCTGCTGTGTTCGACCGGTTTCAGGTTCAATCCAAAAATATCATAAAAGATAATAGGATTTTTAATCATTATGACTTCATTTATGACAGAATACGAATAAATTTTGTAAAAATAATTAATTAAGACGTAATAAAAGAAACATTTGATTTTGATTGATGAAAATTAATCTTTTTATGAACTTTTTAATTATAACATACTATTTTAATGTTTTCACATTCATATTTTTATTAAAATCGAGTTTAAAAAATGAATTAATAATATTAAAAAAATTCTGAATAATAATCAGAAATATGTTTACTTCTTCACATGGAAGATACAGGTCCATATTTTATAAAAATAATTAGTTAATTGCTATAAAAAATACCAAATCACTTCAAGATTAACTCACTTGTAAAGTAAGATTAATTGTTTTAAATCATTCTGATTACATTATACTGATATCTGAGGTACTAAAAATATTAATTTATTCTACTATAGGTACTAGCAACAACATTAAAGTAAGATTAAGTAAAGTATTTCGGATGTGAGTACAAATTACCTATCATTTTTCTCAGAAAACTGATTACTAGAGAAGAGAAAAAATACAGTAACGTCTATCTTGAAGAAATTAGATTAATAATTTTTTTGAGATATATTACTGGCAGACAAGATATGGTTAGTTTTGAAGTAAACGTTTGAGTAGCGAATGATGTCGGGAGGGTAGCATGAAGCTGTTCGGACACATAGCTCAGTTAGGAATATAAATGAAAGGTCAGCGTGAGTCAAGTTTTGAGAAAGAGAATATAAATTGAAGGATAGATAGGGTGCGATTGGGGAGATATTGGGAAGATGTAGAAGGGGACTTTCTATGAAGTGATATTGGCAGGCTGCTCGCTTCGTCAGGCAGGACACAATGCACGCAGAGCTCTGATAAATGAATCCCACTCTCACATATTCTTCAGCTCAAAACAAATTCGTATATTTCTACCATCTACCAACAAACTCTCAATATTCCTACCATCAATAATTTAACAACCTTTTTTAAATCCTGATCTTCTATCATTACAGTTACAGAGAAGTTATTACACGGTGAAACATTCAAAGTCAAATTATTTTCTTCGTACATCTGACAAAATTAACAGTAATGCTGATTTGAACAAAGTATTAGTATGAGGAAATTGTAATCTAGTATTAATATAGTTTACTTATAATAATGAACAATATCAAAAATCGGACTTTTTATAGGGAAAATGTACAAGTTAGACGGTATACTCGTAATAATATTACTAACATCTTTGGCATCAACAATTTGTCATCGGCAAGTGTTTTGTTCTAAACCACGAATCAAATCATATAGGAAGGAAATAAAAACTAAAAGTATTGAGTCCGGAGTAATGTGAGCTTAACGGAGACAAATATGGATTTATCTCTTCTAAAGCATTTAAGATAAGATTGGTAGTGTTGTAGAAGATTGTTTGACAGTTTGGATATTTCGATATAGAAACAGTCGTTTTAATCAAGACTAAACTCTAAGAACCAGGGTTGATTGTAATGGATAGGTTGCTGGGATTGCCAACAGAAATCCTGTGACAATTAATATGAAAATTCAGCCTTGTAGAAGAGTTAAAGAATAGGAATCATTGCTAAACATGGAAATGAGATAAGAACTGGGATTGATAATCAGGCAAGTTTAACAGCTGAGACTGTTCATGCCTTCAGGGAAATACGGGGAAAATTTCTTTTGAGATTGGGAAGTTATAGAAACTTGTCAAAAGTACAAGAGGAAGGAGAAAAGTCTTTTAGAAAAGAACACTTTAATAACATTTTCAAGTTTATCAAAACAAGTAAAAAAGCAATATTGAATAAGATTGAATGACTACAATCCCTCCCAAGCACAGGTTGGTGCGTATCTCAGCCCGTCCCACTCAAATGCCGTATACATTTTTTTTCGTATACACTGTTTTTCGGAAAATGTTCAAAGATTGGATAAACCTCATCCCAACAAGGACCTCATACATGCATTAGAATGAACAATGAAATTCCTAAGACTCTCATGCTTAAATGATATATGGTATTTTACCAACAAATAGTAATGGCTAATGTTTCATTCATATCTTATTGAAAATTAAAAAATGACGTCCATCAAATATTGTAGCCCGTTTTTATTTTCAAACAACTTATATATCAGTTCTTCAGGTTCAAATTAAACTTTCATTGCCAAAGTTTCGATTTTTATTTAAAACCATTTTCATAGACAGAAGTATAAAATTGTGAAACAGAAAAACTAAGTATTACTTTAAAAATTATTTTACAAAGAAAAATATTTTGCGGATTTTAACAACTGTCTAGTTTGAATGAGCATGTGACACTTGTTCAGTGCCATCAATATAAGGAGTTTTCATCAATAGAAAGTAATAATAAATATTTTTTCTTATTTATATATATGTACACTTTAACAAATAGGAAAGAAACAGAGAAAGTCACTACAGAATCTTACTTCGATATTTCGACATCCGTCGTCATCAGGAAGAAGAGTACGAAGTACTGGCGTTGCGGTTTAAATCGTTACGGTTTGCTTCTCAACGCCAGTACTTCGAACACTTCTTCCTAATGACGATAGATGTCGAAATATCGAAGTGAGTTTCTGTAGTGACTTTCTCTATTTCATTCCTATTTGTTAAAGTATTTATTGTCCACTCCGACCTTTCATTTTATTCGAAATATATATATATATATATATATATATATATATATATATATATATATATATATATATTAGTATAAGTGGGCAGCAGGTCTTATTGTAAACAAATGGAATTAATATATATATATACTTTTTCGTTATAAATACGATCCGAAACGGACAAATATAGTTCAATGTGGAAAAAGAAACATAGATAAATTAAAAGCACACACTTACAGTCTTTAATTTTTGGTTTGAACCACACTGGTTCAGAGATGGTTGGAGTCACCAACCGTCGAAAATTAGAGACTGTAAGTGTGTGCTTTTAATTTCTCTATGTTTCTTTTTCTACACTGATCTATATTGTATATATATATATATATATATATATATATCAATGGCCAAACCACATATGAAAAGGGAAATAAGACTAAGATCTTTCAACCGTAACCATCGGTCTTCGTCAGAGTCAAAAACCCAACCGAAACACTAGATGCAGAAAAATCTTAGTGAGGGGTTGAGAGGAGTGGGAGGGAAGAGAAGTAGTTCAAAAAGGTGTAAAATGCAGGAAAGGACAAATTTCCAGAGAGGGATGTTTGGGAAAACAAAGTAAGAAAGAGTAGAAAACTATCCGCTAGCTGTCAACCCACTTGAGGAGTTTAAGAGGAGTTTACTGCCCTCTTCAAGAATGAATCAAGTATGAAAAGCCCGTCACTAATGTTTATAATATTTGTTCTATTAAATTTAATCAGAGAAGATTCGATAATATTTCTTATCAACATCGATTTTTCATAGGTATTATATTCACCTCCGGTCCTGTCCATATGATGATTTTCATTATTGCACATAAGTAATGCTACCTACTGTAGGTAGTATCTACCTACTTCATCGTCAGGTAGAAAGGTTTCACATAAATATATGTGGATTTCGCACTAAAACGTGCTCTATTGTTTGGGAACAATTATGCATAATGGGAAAGACACTTTTTTGCCAAAATGTGTTTTTTGATATTTTATGTCCTAAACGACGAACACTACAGTCATGAAATTTTAGCATTATTATGAAAACAACAAACGCAGTAATTGAAAAATTCTCAGACTTTAAAACAATCAGAATATATTTTTTTCAATAAAGTAGAAATATTTTGACTTATGCTTCAACCTGAAAACTTGTTAGGAAGAAACAAGCTATACCGTTTAACGGATTAAAATGAAATTATACCTAATAATAGAGCATTATGTGGTAAATGAATTATGTTAATTTTTTTTAACATAATATTAATGAAAGAGGCGTTATGGTACATTTTGTTTTCTGAAAATATTTTTTTTTCACGCTAAGTGGTTCATTAAAGAACAATGGATTTTTGGCAACATAATGAAAAACAAATTAGCAACTTAAAAAAAATTGTACAATTTCAATTCTTGAAAATACCATAAATAAAGCTATAAAAACTGAATATTTATCCTGGACTAATGGTTTACCTACTATACTTGTCGGATTTGTTTGCATTTATTTACATTGTTTACATTGGCTTGAACATTTTTTAAGTGAATCGATTGAAATAAAATTGTTTAGTGGTTTAATGAAAAAAATTGAAATTGAATATAATATGAGATGTTATAAGAATGAAATTCTTATATGTAAAACATCAACGCCAATTAAGCATACAATTTCTGATGCTTTCCCATGGGATGATTGATCTGACTGACAAAATGCTCTAATCAATCTATATGTTGCACCCTTTAGCCAAACTTAATATCAAATGTAGATTTTCATGTGTTTATGAATCATATTATCTTTGGGTTATATTGAAGTATAAAGAATAGACTTTTGTTCTATATTACTAAAGGGATATTAGTTTAAGCTATATCTTCAAATTGTCAATAAGATCAATCTGATGACTTCAGATTTGTACGGTGTGTTACCACATATTTTCCAAAATCAAAATAAAATTAGCTACTTCTTATATTTTCTCATTTCTCATTTATCATTGAACCTAAAAAATATAAAATAAATATAATAAGTTTATTCTAACTGCGCTACGTGTGTGAGTGTGTACCTTGAAAAAAATATTCCCATAAACTGTTGAAACTCTAAAGTGGAAAATACAGTACAAGCAAAAAATAAATACAATACTGATCATGTAATCAACATATCTAAGAATTGGAAATCTATTTTTGTGATGAATGATATATGAAAAATAATGAATATTGTACTTTTCACCTTAACTATCACACTAATTCTCCTTGTATGAGAAATAAAAGTCAACTGATGTCTTTGTTACTTTTGTTTCAGCAGTACTAAATCATATAAATATTAATATATTTTGTAATGTTATAACTAAGGGGCCAGGCTAGCGCAGTGGTTACGTGCTCGCCTCTGAACTGATAGGACCGGGGTTCGATCCTCATCTGGCACTCGATTTATTCACGCGGGAGGTGAATAAATCTGAGCGCGTCGTCCCTCGGAGAAGGACGTTAAACCGTCGGTCCCGAGCCTGTACGATCAGGTACTCGTTAAAGATGCCTACTCTAACTACATTTGAGTTAGGCGAAATTTAGTACTGCCACTGTAGAATCAATCTTCATTGTGTGGTATCACAAAGGGCCAATGCTCGACCTAGGTGTGTTCCCTTGTGGAACTGCCACTGCAACCTAACCTAACCTAACCTAACCTAACCTAATGTTATAACTAGTTGAAAATTCTAATAATAAATGTTCTATACTAATAGAATAATATACTATATACTATAATAATATAATATACATCATTAATGCTGTATATAGAACGTTAATGATTTATAGAACTCAGAGTTGTAGGTGTTTAGATTTTTAAAGTAGAAGATAGTTTTGATGAAATTCTAAAATTTTATGACGTTGACAATTAAGTTATGCAAAGGATGGTTGAAGATTGTGAAAGGGAGTGCAATCCGTGTTCTGTGACTAAGGAAACAGAGGGGAGGATTGTCTATGTAAGTCCACCTTGTCGATGGGGTCTGGTTAAGTGGAAAGGAATCCGTGTCTGGAGGAATAATTAGGGGGGTCGGAGTTGTCTCTCTTCACGTGCGTCTTATTGGATAAGTTGAGCCAAGTAAGTCCGCTTCCATCTGTCATGCTGTTCGAATCAGCGCCAGGTGAGCTTAATATCACCCCTCCACAAACGTCTTTTTTTTTGAATCTCTTGATGCTTTGTTTTCAATATCGTAAAGGGGGGATGTGCCGCGACTTGTTTCCTTCATTTTTTTCGTCTTGGCGGCAGCATTGGTGGCGGCACATCACAGTGACGGGGTTGCCGGCCTTGACAAATGGACTGGGCCAGATTCGGGCAGCTTCTTTGCTTTTGCCATTTTTCAGCAAGCCGGGCTTTATGCAGATGTATTCGGGAGCGACAGAACCCACAGCCTAATATCCAACTCTCCCCACTCATATCCCGACAAGACAGCCCTTCCACCTCGCCCTCCCTAATGACCCTACATCCTTCAAATATAACCTTCACTTTCTCACTAAACAAAAAAATGATACCCACAGCCACTTTTATCTCAATATCAAGCAACACTGAATTCTTTTTGTTCACCATTCAAATTATAATAGTTCCACTAGATAACAAATTCCCATTTTTTATGAAAAAAAAAATAAATAACGCAACCAAATACCCTTTCTCTCTAGGTTTCTTCACAGAATAATTTTCTCTTTCCTCTCGCTTTTCCAACTCATTACAACTAAGCCGTTTTTATAACTTTTTTTATACATTAACATGGTCCTAATCGACTAATATTTTTCACACAAGCTTATATCGTTATGTATGGATAACCTATAATAATTTCTGTCTCGACCCTTCAAATTTGAAGTAATCATTTGAGACCCTGAGTAAATGACTACCTCAAGGTAAACCTTTAAAGAAATACTCTGACCAAATTAACAGTAACACTTTAAATGTCATAGAAGTAAGATAACACCATTGCAATATCTCAAGTCTTCTACTTCCGTATAAAATTTTAAAAAAAAATTAAACACAATTTAGACACAGTTTATGCATTTTTATGAATTAATCATTATTAACGATGTAATATTTTTTTTAAAACTATATATATATATATATATATATATATATATATATATATATATACCATGATAAACGAAAAACGGTCCGGCAGGACAAATAACAATTAAAATAAGCAGTGACACATAAACAGAAACACAACAAAGACTCACTTTTCAATATTTCGACCGTAATGGCGGTCGAAATATTGAAAAGTGAGTCTTTGTTGTGTTTCTGTTTATGTGTCACTGTATATATATATATATATATCAAATAATTTAAAGAAGAATATTTATCGAATACGCACAGGCTTAATATGTTCCCAAATAAAATTACAGAATGAAAGTAAATTAAAGTCATCAAAGAACCAACATTTCACTTCATTACCGCTCACCCAGTATGAGAGGCACCCAGTGATTATGGAATCAAAAATTAATCCTGAAGAAAAGTACTGCACATCAGGAAAAACTCCAATTATACTGTTTCATCATTTTTCTGAAGGACATATTAATGGTGATCTACATTTACAAGTTCAATTTCGTCTTTATTGAAGTTAGCTTAGTATAACAGATGTTTAAACAGTGTTATTACGTAGTTTCCATTGAAATACGTTTGTCAAAAGTACATTTTCTGTTTTTTTTTTCAATTTATAATCTAAAAAATTCGATTATTTGTCTTCTGGCACCATATTTAACTCAGAGAATTTACAGGTTTACAGGTTTTCTTTAACTAATATCCATTGTGTTATGCCTTAAGGTTTAAAAAAATGAATTAACGTTGTAACATTTGTTTAACTTAACTTAACATTTGTTCATTGAATATATTCTTTACTAGAGTACCAGTGACCCGTTGGGTCATCCAACACCTTCCTTTTTACTGCAGTCAAGTTCACATAAATGCAGATAAACATTAGATTAATTTATTTCTAATAAAGAGGATAATGAACATATTTTTAAGACAGTTCTCTTTATTTACATTTTTTGTACAATTTGAATTTTGCAGAAAAAAAAACATTAATGCTTTCTTTCTGTTGACCCAACTGAGAGCAACATGTAGTTGGTTCTTTGAGACTTATGAATAGTCATGGCAAATGTTAACTGAATTCGAAATTGAATCCATAAAAAAGAAATGTTGTCCTCTTCAGATAAAACGATTTTCAATCTGGGGATTAAAACTATTTCTTCTTGACACAGTGGTGCCTAAATTTTATAAACAATGACAATATCATAAATTTCCTCAGTTATTAGTCTTATTTCATCATATAAGCGCGGTGGATCAATGTTTCTCATACATACACACGGCAGGAGCTTCTTTTTTGAGTTCTAGCTTATGTTGTAGCAACCCAGACAACTTTAGTGAGTCAAGAAATTCTTGAGGGTAATGTGTGGGTTCTGTTCCTACACAAACCGAGTTGTATGACAGATATTGTTTAATTTCTCCTGAAAATTATTCAAAGAACCTATGATTAAATTCACTCTGTTTCTCGTTAAATAGAACTTACACAGAATTTTCTGTGAACAATATTTGTGGGTTGGTGAATGAAGAGTAAACTTATTCAATACACTAATCAACATTTTATGCACGGATGAACATCTCTTTGGGCAGTAATAATCTCTTTATTTCCAACTCTGTTTTCAGGAATATGTATCGGAAGTTTAGATTATTCCTCATTTTCTTCTTGAACTCTCATATTGCTAGTTAATGTAATTTAGTAAATTTGCTCCACAAATAAGACTGATTCAAGATTATAGATATCAGCATCAGTTTCTCTCATGACTGGAAGAAGTTGTCAATTAATTCCTGAGATGCTACAGCCAAAGCAGTTAGTCATGAACTCCTCAATTTAGAGAGAATTAGTTCTATTAAAACTTTTTTGTACCTTCGATTGCATCG
Source organism: Hermatobates lingyangjiaoensis (assembly GCA_026182355.1). NCBI lineage: Eukaryota > Metazoa > Arthropoda > Insecta > Hemiptera > Hermatobatidae > Hermatobates > Hermatobates lingyangjiaoensis. The sequence continues at coordinate 1,354,986 of JAPFBL010001924.1, read as the reverse complement.
GGAGCCCTACTCTATCATTTTTATTGAAATAGATATATCAAAAGAAGTAAATATAGGCACTATGATAGTGTTTTTTGATTACGGACACAATTGTGTGATGTTATTATTTTACTTATATTAATATGATAATTTCTAAAACATTTGTTAACTATAATAAATATCATTTGTTGATATTTTAAATAATTATTTCATATTCTCGTCGATTATTCAGTAAATTTTCTCTTTCTAACTTTATTATAATTAAATCATTATAATTAAAGTCGAAAAACATTTATTTAATCTTTCGACGTCATTTATATCAGGATTTGGATGCAGTCTCTGTAGCTCAGTTGGTAGTGCGTGCTGGACCTCCAATGTTGAGGGCGTGTATTCGATTCCCACAGAATTTGAAATAATTTTATTCCGTCTTGAGCGTGTGGAAACATTTAAACGTGAGCAAGAGAGTATTTTATAAGTATATAGATAAATATAAAAAAAAAAACTTTTAATGAAAGAATTTTATATGATAGTTACTTTGATAGACTTACAAAGTTCATTCAACTTATTAATCTTTAGCTGAGATTAAATAAGTGTTCAGAACAATTTCTTGATTCGTTTAAAATTATTTCCATCTTTTATTGGAAGATAAGAATTCAGTGATTTATTGAACTGACGTTCTCAGAACTCTTTGACAATTGCAATTCAGAATATTTGCCAATGCTAGAAAATGTAACACCGACACAGGTCGTGTACTAAGAACACTTAGCTTGTACGTAGAACACTTAGCTTGTAAGCAGAACAAAACTATTTAACAATTCATTTTGCTTTTCAACATCAATACGTTTAGCCATGCTATTTAGCCCTATATTTGATATATAGGGTAAATATAACAATATTTTATTATTGAACCAGAGAACTCTATTTTATTATTGTAAATCCTAATTATAATACAATTATAGCAATTTGTACATCATTACTTTACAGTTCACTCACTTTAGCTTATTTTTGTTCATTGTAATAAACTTTTTAATTAATACTAATTATAATAAGTATGTCATTTAGACAAGTACTCGTGATGTGCAACAATTGCTAAAACAGAAAAACGACATAATCCTCATAGGATAAGAACATAGCCCGGACAATGCCTGCTTTCTTCTACCTATTTGTTTTTTTGTTTTTTTTGTTTTTTATATATATATATATATATATATATATATAATTGCAACTTTAACATCAAATCAAAATGTTAAACTATTTTTATATTTTTTTTTAATCCTCCATTTCTTGATAATATTTAATGTTATGTATAATATTATTACTGTTGTATGAATGTTATGTATAATATTATAACTCAAGTGGGACACCAGATGACTTGCAGGGCTTCCACTAATATCTGATTTAGACTTCACCATTCTCAAGCGGTTGATACTCATGATAAACCATTTAGGATGTACCTACTGTTGACAATCAAGTAGTACTATAGTTATTAGATGGCATAAAAAGTATTAGGGATAATAAAATAGTTTAAAAAATCATTAAGAATGCTACAATACAATATAAATTTGAATATCGAATTAAATTAAAATTTCTTAGTGAAACAATTAACCATTTACTTTTGCAATCTCTGTAAGGTATGCAATGCATGATACGAACGTAAAAAATCGGTTCTGAGATGACGTTTGAATCACTATAAATATATATTTGAAGGAATTATAATACTTAATTATAATTCAATAATTAAGGAAACAAAGTATAAATAAAAGTTTAAAAGTATAACAAAAACGTGTAACCACTTGTATTTATGTATGTGCATTTGTATATAAGCCATAAAGATATGGCTTATATACAAATGCACATACATAAATACAAGTGGTTACACGTTTTTGTTATACTTTTAAACTTTTATTTATACTTTGTTTCCTTAATATAAAGATATGGCTTATATACAAACTCTACATTTGATATGCCTACCGGTCAGTTGAAGTATATGTGAACTTTATTTACGAAGAATCATATTAATTAATTGATAACATTAAATACAGAAGTTCCATTAATCGTATCAAATATCAAATTGAATGTATTATCCATACTTTACTGCCTTTTCTTCTAACGTAGTGCAATCAGTTATTATGTGATATTTACTCATTGTAGGGTAAAAAGCTAATGAAATGGTCTCCACATATAAAAATTTAATGGTATAAACAACGCGTTTCGAACACTTAGTGTTCTTCCTCAGGCATTAACTAAAAAATACAATGTCATCAGAGAGTTATCTATAGTACAAAGTACATATAGTACAAAATGAAAATAAAGTAAAATAAGGAAGAGAGTACGAACCTAAGTGTCTGTAGTACTACAATCACCCTTAAGTTCGTACTCTCTTCTTTATTTTACTTTATTTTTATTTTGTACTATATGTACTTTGTACTATAGATAACTCTCTGATGACATTGTATTTTTTAGTTAATGCCAGAACACTTTACTAAGTGTTTGAAAACGTTGTTTATACCATTAAAATTTTTTTTATGTGGAGACCATTTCATTAGCTTTTTACCCTACAATTATTGTCTTTTGTTTAATATCAGTATCAACTTAAGTAGAGCTCTTTAAAACTTAGTTTATTCTTTTTCCAGAAGAAGTTGCTAAACTTTCGCCATCAAGGACGATTTCAATGTCGATCGTCAATGTCTGTGATATTAAGTGCCAACTGAAAAACGTGAATCACAAATCAATTGCTTCGATAGATTACTACCAAATCAGAAAAAAAAGAAGATTTTTTTTAAATAAAATACCCTCTAAGAAAGTGATAATATTGGTAAGGTATAGTTATTCTGTCTCAGGGCTAATTTATCAAGTTTGATTAAAAGTAATCAAAGCTGAAGCTTAATTAAGACAAATTTTGATAGTTCAATGAATACAATTGCAACAATTTCAGTGATAAGTCATAATGGCTTTAGTACTTTAATCTAAATTTCACGATCTGAATTTTTTTATTACTTTTTTTTCTAAAAAAAAACTTGCTTTTCTTTCTTTTAAACATACTAAAGAGGTTTTTTTGAGCAGTGATATTCCTGGGGTGAAAAGTGAATTTACTTCTGCTGTGGTGTTAGTAAACATGGTTCAATTTGGACTCTAGAGTTTTGTATCGTCTGAACACTACTCTATAACGCCAAGAATAGTAATTCAAAAAAATTTTTAACATTTTTATTTAAAAAATGATTGTTTTTTTTGGTTTAATGTAGTTTTACCTTTTCTTCCTCATTAAAGACATAATTCTTTAAGAAGGCCTTGTTTATTAAAAAAACAATTTAACATTTTTATTTAAAAAATTATTGTTTTTTTTTTGTTTAATGTAGTTCTACTTTTTCTTCCTCATTAAAGACATAACTCTTTATTTCTTCAAGAAGGCCTTGTTTATTAAAAAAAATTCACATTTTTATTTAAAAAATTATTGTTTTTTTGGTTTAATGTAGTTTTACTTTTTCTTCCTCATTAATGACATAACTCTTTATTTCTTTAAGAAGGCCTTGTTTATTAAAAAAAAAACAATTTCACAATTTTATTTAAAAAATGATTCTTTTTTTGGTTTAATGTACTTTTACTTTTTCTTCCTCATTAATGACATAATTCTTTATTTCTTTAAGAAGGCCTTGTTTATTAAAAAAACTTAACATTTTTATTTAACAAAATGATTGTTTTTTTGGTTTAATGTAGTTTTACTTTTTCTTCCTCATTAAAAACATAATTCTTTATTTCTTTAAGAAGACCTTGTTTACTTAACTTTTGCAGTAAGATATACCAATAAGAGCACACTTTAAATGCAATACATTTCTAAGGACATCTGAAGTGAAAGCTATCCTTATAGCATAGCCATAAGGATCATGGCTATATTATAATGGCTATATTGCAATAAGAGCACACTTTAAATGCAATACATTTCTAAGGACATATGAAGTGAAAGCTATCCTTATAGCATAGCCATAAGGATCATGGCTATGTTTAATCTGCTAGTCAAGATGAAACAAAGAAATAGGGAGCATTTTAAAAAAATCTCTGTAAACAACTAACAATTTTAATAAAAAATAATTATTTCTACCAAATCTGTTAGAAGGCTAAAAAGATGTTGGTCCTGAGACCTACTCAATATGCTAACTGACAAGGCCAATTACAAGTCTTAAGAACAATTTACATTAAGTGCTATCAATGGGTAGTTACTCCATTCTCTTATTTTACTTTGGATGTAATATGGATCCCATTAGTGTTACCTGTCTTGTGGTAGCTGTAACATAATCTATATAAATAAAAGAATGATTTTGTCTGTACATTCCTTAGAACTGACTCATTTCAAGTTTTCTTTACGTTTCAGACATTGGAGAAACCGAATCCACCCTTAGAAAAATTTCTGTCGGTTTGTCCGCAAAATTTTTATCACAAGTAAACTCAGCCGCCATAAGATATATCAAGCTAAAACTTTTACAGTAGGTTTGTGTATGTCTTACTTAAAATATAGCCTCTGAATTGATTGGAAATTCAACGTAGAAGCAAAGTTATGGATGTTTAAAGCAAAAACGTTTGTCACAAGTAAACTCATCCACCATGAGACATGGTCAGCTGAAACTTTAACACTAGATTTGTGTATACCTAACTTAAAATATTGTTGATTCCGAGCCACTATCTGTTTCAGTTGAAACGATTGCAATGTCCTGTCAGAGTCTATTTCGCATTGACGTTAACTAAATCACAAGGGGAAACTTTATCTAACGCAGGAATTCAAGTTAGTGAGACCAAGTTTTAGTCATATAGTCAACTGTAGTTTACTTGCTCATGAGTCAGAGGTTCCAACTGTTTGTTCTTCCATGAACCTAAAGGACAGACAGCTAATGTGGTGTACACAGAGACATTTGCTTAACACTAATGGTATTTTCTACTATTCTATAATTTCTAATTACAGTATTAGTATAATACTGTAATTGGTATGGTATTCCATGGTAGTTTAGAATTCCAAATATAATAGAATTTTTGATTCCGTTAAAGACGGGTACGTTGCTCGTATTAAATAAATATAAGGAGAATGATAATAACTACGAATGATAGAATTAAGTGTTCTTAGCATTATAATAACAAAGAATTTTAGATTTACAATAATTTTTGTTAGCTACAAAACCCGTGGAAATTTAAATATTTTTCTTGTGATGAATTTTCAAATTGTTTGCACTGTAATGACTTTCACATAAAACTATGCCGACTGCCATTTGAACTCAGCACATTGTTGATATAAATGAGTATGACATCTCGTTTCTATTAGGGTATCATTATTTATTTTTGAATTCAATTATCGTTACGTACTGTTTAATTACAGTTCATTATGTTTATCAACAATACTACACCAACTAGGGCCACATATCTGTCTTTACTTCTTGACTCTACCTCATTACTAAAGTGGAGGCAAGGAACACTGAAACCAGAGTAACACAAAGTACGAAAAGTACTGTCAGTTCTTCAGGTTCAAATTAAACTCTCATTGCCAACGTTTCGGCTTTTATTTAAAACCTTTTTCATAGGCAGATGTATAAATTTTGAAACAGAAAAACTAAGTATCACATTACAAATTATTTTACAAAGAAGAATCCACATACTATTTTTTTTTGTAAAATAATTTGTAATGTAATACTTAGTTTTTCTGTTTCAAAATTTATACTTCTGCCTATGAAAAAGGTTTTAAATAAAAACCGAAACGTTGGCAATGAGAGTTTAATTTGAACCTGAAGAACTGACCGAGTCCCGATAAACTATAGTTTTGTACATATGTATATATTTATATATAATTAAAGTTATCATTAGAAAACAAAAAAGAGACTAACACTTACTATTATCGATGATTTCCGCATTCACGCCGTTCTCAGGAAAGGTAGGAAAAGGAACACAGGAGCGGAGACGTGGAAGTGTCCACCTACCGACACAAAGTGACACACCATAATATATATATATATATAATTATTTATAATATATATATAGTTATATATATAATAATTATATATATATATATATATATATATTCAAAATATCGTTAATATCTTAGCAGTTTTTACAGATATTTAAACTTTTAATATTTCAAGCAAAATATAGATATATAAAAAGAACTTAAGAGAAAGAAGAATTTCTGCAACTGTGCAGAATTTCTACGAAACAGTGTATGACCCCATATTTTGCTAAAATACCCAACATCACCCGAAACACGTGATATCTGACCCTCTTCTAGTGGACCTGTCGTGTTAGTCTCCAAATCCAGAAACAGAAACAGAAACTCCAAAAATAATACCTATTTAAATACGTATAGAAATCGAACATTCAAATTGTATAAACAAATGTATATATATTTTTAAATGGGAAAGACAAATACGCTAATATAGTTATTGAGTAGTTTTCATCAAAAGGTGAAGTCATGTTAGAGGATACTTCATCCTCTGATATACTCACAAATGTTTTGACAAAATGTTTGAAATAATTTTATTAATAATTTTCCTATGAATTTAGTACGATGACGTCATTAGAAGAACAGTATAATAAAAGATGATAGAAAGAAAAAGAAAAGGTATTTAATCTAACTAGCAGACCGTTAATTATTGATAAATGTCTTAACAACATCGACCTTTCATGAGTAATCTGGCTGTCTACCAGGGTTAACAACTAGCACATAATGTACTTATTTCTTCCCAAACTCCTTTGTTCATCCTGACTTGCCCAGCCTTTTGTTCCCTTCCCCTGGCGCTTGCTCCCTTTAAAATATCTCTCTTACCTCCTTCCCTTCTCAGTAACACATGTAACGTTCTATGTTTCTGTTGTTTCAGTTCAAGTGTGCTTTGGAATATTCTAGTTTTTTTCATTAAACGCTCTTACTCCATTTTTTTCAATTACTAACTGTGGTTTAGATGTAAATTTTTAATTTCAATTCCTTATTATGAAATCGTTTTATATATAGACTTTAAAATAGGAAGAAACACGAATGAAATCTAGATACTAGGACTCACTATCAATATTCAAGGTTCGACTCGACCATTTTAACGATTGTTCTCAGAAAAAGAAGTGATACGGTGAAAAGACGAAAGCTAACTGAGAAACATCGCAGGATATTTGCAGGTTGGCCACAACGAAAATAAAAAAAATACTAGAAATAGCTGAAAAAGAAGAAATAAAAAGACATCAAAATAAAACACTTAACAAAAAATAAAATTTAATCGAATAGAAATAAATTAATTAATAAACTTAAATTAATTAACTAAATTAAAATAAATTTAAATGATAATTAAAAGAATTACAAATGGGTAGAAATAAATATATAAAAAACCATTTAAAAATCTCAGAATATTATTATATATATAAATATTGATAAAAGTATGGACCATGTAGTAGAAAGAAAATAAAAGTTTATCAGGACTTCGTCGATTCTTCAGGTTCAAATCAAACTCTTATTTCCAACTTTTTGGGTTTTTTTCTTATTTGTAACTTTTTGCGCTTTTTATGTATGTTTAGTTTTTGAATGATTGTATTATTTCTTATATTACCTCTGTTTTGTAGGCCCATGAAAAAAGTTTTCAATAAAACCAAAACATTGGCATTGAGAGTTTAATTTGAACCTGAATAGAATAACTGATCGAGTTCTCATAAACTTATTTTGTATATATATATAATGTGATAAAAGTATCGACCGAGAAGTAGAAACAAAGTAAAATTTATTAGGACTAGGTCAGTTCTTCAAGTTCAAACTAAACCCTCATTACTGACGTTTCAGTTTTTATTTAACTAACGGAGTCCTGAAAAGTTTTATTTTGTCAATATATATGTTGTTTAAAATAAGACACCATTTTGTTCCAAGTTCTGTCTCTTAGGTACTGCTTAACAGTATATTTTGGTTCAGCAGCCATCATAAGGTGAATAAGTTCGTCAACACCAGGTTTAGATGTGGAATCAACGTGACTAAGTTGTTATTGAAACTGAGTAACAAATCGCAGCATCCTCATTTGCAACCTTTCATTGATATAGGTCAAGAATCGATCCACCACTATCAAAGACGCAAATTATTGAGACTATCTTATCACGTAGGGACTTTAAGCATTGTTTATAGCATGTGCTTAATTAAAACGGAAATTTTAAACAACAAAATTAAATATAATTTTTGTTTCTAGACCATCATATAGACTTACAATATTTGTAATTACACTTTGATTGAAACAATTTAATTAGAGACAAACTTTTAGGCTTTTATTATTTATATTGTTATAGATATATAATAGACCTCATTAGACTTTAAAATTCCAAATCGTTTATGATTATCAATTTTTTATACGATAATAATATCTTACAATAATTTAAATATAATGTAAATCCCTTATTAATCAATAACAATAATAAGTTATTATTGACATTGAATTTAAAGGGATATGAATAGAGTTTTTGTAAAAAATCAACACTGGATCCTAAAGCAATATTGCCATACATACCTATCTACAAGATGATTTCGGCTGAAACCTGTAGAACCCGTACTGATAGGTGAATCGCCTCTCCTCCTTTGTAACTAAAGAGCTCTTTATACTCTAGGCAAACTTCAAATGCCAGTCTTACTAAAGACTCGTCTTGGCTCACACACTCGGAGCAATTCGGAGTCAAGCCTTCTTGGCTCACACACTCGGAGCGATTCAGAGTCAAGCCAAACTATCAGTTTTATAGAATCAATACTGAAATTATCTCAGTTTGCGAATAACATCAATCAGGCATATGTCATTTTGTTGTAGACCGACGAAGTTGAGAGGAGGACCCTCGACACTATTCGCTGTCAATGTTACAGTCCCCATTCTTCCATGGTTCAATCCTGAACTGATGAAACATGTCAAACTGTTTGATACTTTGTCGTACTACCAATGCCTTCAATGTAAGCGATACAGTGAGATTCATTGAATGTATCGTTTTTTTTTGCGTTTTGTTTTAAAATTATCTGATAGTTTTTTTATTTGGGTGTGAATTAAAAAAAAAATGTTGCACTATGGTATATGAATATTGTTATTCAAGCTTCAAAGTGTATAAGTGGAGTTATATTTGTTATCAAGTGTAAATCATTTCTTTGTAATTAAACAAAGAAATATTGAAAAAGACATTTGTTTAAATTATTGTGTTTGATTTAAATTGTAACATTTATTTTAACAGATGCTTTTTGTTTTTATTACAGAAAACGGTTTGCCGAGACGTTTGAGGACAGCCTACACAAATACCCAACTGCTGGAACTAGAGAAGGAATTCCACTTCAACAAGTATCTGTGCCGTCCCCGTAGAATTGAGATAGCCGCCTCCCTGGACCTGACCGAGAGACAGGTTAGCCCCGCCCCCTATTGGCCCCGCCTCGTGACCACGCCTCGACACCACACCCACCACGTGCTCCCCATCCCCCTGACCAGTCTCATCCCATACACACTTATGTATTTCATCCCTATAATCCAGTAATCATAAAGTCAATCAATACAGTCCTCCGTCTGGGTCAACTGCAAACCGTTAACCCTTTTTGTATAAACTTTTAATAGCCATGTTCCAACATTTTTTTTTTTATCTTGATATAATATTTAATTTAGATTCATTTATAAACTTCCTTTATGTTTTTTTGTTAAAAAAAAATCACGATGACTCCAGCAAGAATTACTATTTCTTGAAATGGCAGAGGTTCAATAAAAAAGTTGCAACATTCTTGCCTATTGTAGAATACACTTAAGGGATACAAAGCTTCACTTTGTATCACAGCGAGATTTCTATTAATAGTAGCAGAGGAAAATAGCTGATTGCAATGCAGAATGCAATAACAAATGCAAATAGCTATTCCAATTCGGATGTGTGAATCAGTTCCACATTAAAATTGGTCTCATGTGATAAAATGAACTGAATAATATTTGCACATAAGAAAGTAAAGTTTACAAATTTTGATGTAAAATATTGTTTAAGGTAACAAAATATATAAACTCGTTGGAAACAAATTATAAATAATTGGTTACAAATTAGTTTTGTGAATTAGCTTTGGATTTTAAAATATTAAAATGGTGACATACAAAATAATTAATAGAACTGTTGTTATAAACCAGTGGAGGTCCTCGGTGTATGAACGCACCTTAACAGTTTGATAATTGAAAACAATAGTATTTAGCATTTTAGGTAGATGAGCAAAAATAATTACATATCCATTTTACATACAAGTAAAACTTTATCCAAAATACGATTAAGAAGTTAAATTGCTAAGTCTGCTAAATCCATATTCTTTGGGCTAATACCCCTTTACACAGTTTTCTCTTCTTTGAGTTTCAACCTAGAAAAGTTTATCAATATATTATAAAGTCAAATGCTTAGAAAAGCATATGACATTTCCTAAAATTTTTAACTAGTAAATGAACCACTTTAGATTTTATATTTGCATATAGTTTTATTCACGTACAACTTTACTTACTTCTTCTCTCTTCTTCTCACTCTCTCTCTCTCTCTCTCTCTCTCTCTCTCTTATATATATATATATATATATATATATATATATATATATATATATATATATATATAAAAGACAGAATGAAAATGATCATAAAACCTGGCTAAACTACTGAAGACATCTCAAAACGTTATATATAGATGACCCTGTATCACTCATTGTCATATTATTTTTGGTTATGTCAATAGTTGTTGGAACCTTTTGATATATATTTGGTATAATCAAACCACACACACACACACATATATATATATATATATATATATATATAATCAAACCACAATATTAAATAGGAAACCAAGACTAAGATCTTTCAGCCATAACCACCGGTCATCCTCAAAGTCAAAACCCCCCTTGTTTTTGACGAAGACTGCTTGTTACGGATGAAAGATCTTAGTCTTATTTTTCCATTCCATATTGTGGTTGGATCGTTGATCGTTATTTCACGTTTTTCTGTGAAATCTTCATATATACATATATGATCAAACCACAATATGGAAGGGGAAATAAGACTAAAATCTTTTAATCGTAACAAGCGGTCTTTGTCAGAGTCAAAAGGCTAATTGAAACATCAGATGCAGAAACATCTTGGTGAGAGGTTGAGAAGAGTGGGAGGGAAGAGAGGTATTTTAAAAGGATGTTAAGTGTAGGAAAGGACAATAGACCAAAGGGGGATGTTTGGGGAAAAAAGGATACAATAAGAAAAAGTTTCGTTTGTGTTTCTTGTAAATACTGTTATATATATGTATATATATATATATATATATATATATATTATAGTTCACAAAAAATCTGAAAGAGAAAATCAGATATAAACACAAACTAATGACTCACTACAATATTTCGACATTCGTCGTCGTGGGGCACGACGACATATATATATATATATATATATATATATATATATAGAAGAATCATAATAAAAACGTAATGCAAATAATGAAGTAAATAAAACCACAAGCAGAAAGGAAAACAATAAAAATAAATGCTCTAATTATGTAAAAGGAAAGGCTTTAGAGTATTTATTTCCATGTTTTCCAATTTTCATGTGGTTTAAACCACACACACATATATATATACTTTAAAATCTTTGAAAAACACAAAAAAAAACACAACGTAGGATTCACATTCAATATTTTGACTCATGTATATATAAATATATATATACATATCAGTGCTGACGTTTCGATTTTATTTAATTGTTCTTTCATTTTCAAATACTCCTACTTTTATAAGTTCACTGTATTTTTTTCTGGATAGGTTCCTTCTCATTATTTCCATTGTTATTCTATTACTCTTGATTGTAATTAGTGTGTCATAATGTTTCTTATTTTGTTTGTGTATGTATCTAATTTATTATTTTCCTCTATATTGTAGGCCTTTGAAAAAGATTTTGAATCGAAACGTTGGCAATGAGAGTTTGATTTCAAGTGGAGGAGACTGACCGTATCCCGATTTATTGTTTTTAGTTTTATATATATATATATATATATATATATAAACGAATTAAAACAAAGGCAGCACACAGATAGACAAAGGAAAAACTCACTTCTATATTTCGACGAGTCACTCTGCCTTCCTGCGGGGCTCTTGATGGCGATGATCATTGAAATATAAAAGTGAGTTATTCCTTTGTTTAGCTGTGTGCTATTCGTTTTAATTCGTTTTTATCTAAAAATCCGCTGTACCGTTTGAGTTAATATATTATAATATTATATATATATATATATATATATATATATATATATATATATATATATAGTCAGTTGGGTTTTTGACTCTGACGAAGACCACTTGTTACAGTTGAAAGATCTTAGTATTTTTTTTTATTTCATATTGTGGTTTGATCATTGATTGTTATTTCACGTGTTTATCTGAAATCTTATATATATTCCCCTTAATATATATATATATATATATATATATATACTCAAAATTAAAAAAAAAAGATCCAAACTGGACGCAAATCAGTTCATAAATGAAGAAAAGCAACACACAGAGAACGAGACACCCTAACAAACTCTAATTTTTGGATGATTCGTCTTCAGGAGAAAAGAGATTGGGCGACCAAGCACGCTGGAAACACAATGGCAGGAAACCGTCCCGGCAACCCTAGTTTGTAAGTGTGTCTCTTTCTCTGTGTGTTGCTTTTGTTCATTTTTGAACTGATATATATATATATATATATATATATATATACATGATCAATATATATATATATATATATATATATATATATATCATATATATGATCAAACCACAAATAGAAAATGGGAAAATCTTATGTGAAATCTTATATATATATATATAATATATATATATATATATATATATATTGAAGGGGTGAAATAGTGAAAGGAAGAGGAAAATGACTAACATATTCTACGGGAAAATATTTTAATTTTGTAATACTGATTAATAAAAATAAATTAGTATAATATTTGAAAATGAATATGAAATATATTATGGTGAAAGCTCATACACCAGTCTGTTCTTGTATATCAATCAGGCATCTACCATAAGTGGCGTCCCTGCTATTGTTTGTGTTTATCAATTGTAATACTTTGCGTTTAATGGTTACTTGTCATTGGATGATTAATGAGCTAATCTTTAGTTTTAACAAACTTAAAAAAAACAGCTATTATTTATATGTATCCAAAACATTTGACTAAACTAAATTAATAAAAATGAATAATGGTTCAGATAATAATAAAATATGAAATATGTTCTTGAAAATGAAATATATTTTTCATAACTTTTGTTTGTCTTATGTGTCCGCTCTTTCCTGGACAACCTAACTTAGACCAGGAGAGGCTCCACATACTATGATTCTTATTACCTAACTGTCATTTTAATTGTATAAATAATAAAGAAATAGTTCATAATCGTTAATTCTGTGTTATTATATTTTATTATTCAATGTGGATAAATTAAAACTTCAACTTATTGATAGTTTATATTTAGGATGTTTTATATAAATATGATTGATCTGAAACAGTAGAAGTGAAAATATTTAAATTTGGTTCACTTCTTTAAAATTAATTAACAGTGGATAGAGATATTAAAAATTTTCCACTTCTCACTATTGCTTTGTTGTGTAATAGTTTGTAGAACTGTTATCGTTTAGTGTATTAGAATTTGATCATCCAAACAAATAAATGAAATCTCTTTCAAAATCGTCTTTAAATCTATGGCATTCACTAAATAGAAAATTCAGACTTTTAATTTCTTCATATCAGGGTTATGTTATGTTATATTATGTACATAATAATAACATAACATGTTATGTACATATTATGTTATGTGTTATGTGTACAGTTATGTACACAACTGTGGGTTCTTTTATGTAATTTATAACATACTAAGCCTCAAAATATCAGGCCTTATATTTTCATTTATATATATATATATATATATATATATATATATATATATTGTAAAAGACGAGCCAATCCCTATTACGTATTACTTTGGGCACTTCTTATTGGTTGTGGGTGTTTATTCGTTGAACACGTTTCTCCTTAGCACACTCCGTCTGCTCGGCCGCCTCAGCCTTCACTCCGGGAGAGGGCTGAGGCGGCCGAGCAGACGGAGTGTGCTAAGGAGAAACGTGTTCAACGAATAAACACCTAGGGACTGCGAGCCCTCTCCCGGAGTGAAGGCTGAGGCGGCCGAGCAGACGGAGTGCGCTAAGGAGAAACGTGTTCAACGAATAAACACCCACAACCAATAAGAAGTGCCCAAAGTAATACGTAACAGGGATTGGCTCGTCTTTTACAATATCTAATCTGGCATTCAACATACATATATATATATATTATTAAAGAGTATGCCGATCTTCATTTTCGTTCGTTTTTTATTTAATTTCTCCAGTTTTCTAAACTTGGTTTTTAACATAGCATCAAACTGAGCAGAGAAGAATTAACCAATAACATAGAAATTCTATACCAGGAAAAAGACCATAATAGACTACAAATTCTAGAAGCCCTGTGTATTAGAGAGCATAAACCCAACCTCAACAACCAGACAGCGAGTTTCAGTAGGATTTTAAAGCTCCACGCAGGACACCAACAAAATAGAAATCTCGAGTCAGTGACAGCCTCATAGTGTTGTAGTGAATTTAATTAACCGATGAATCGAACTGGAAAACCTGAAATTTTGGAACCTCCAAGATTTGTAACCTCCTCGTTGTCTTGATGTTGTCAATTCATTATGTTAGATATGTAATAATTCGTGACTAGATTGTTTGTAATAATTATTGTTAGTGTTTTTCCTTAAGTTAGTTGTTTAATCGTCATATTGTAAATCCCTGAAGATGGTCAAAGTGACCGAAACGTTGGAATAATTTAATGTGTAGTTTGTTTGTTTTTTTTTTCTTTTTTTGTAGTTAGGTTTAGAGTGTATTATTCGATTACTACTATGGAACTCAAGAATAAATCTTTCGGAGAGTTAGTGTTTAGTTTACCTGAAGAGTTAAAAACCAAGTTTAGAAAACTGGAGAAATTAAATAAAAAACGAACGAAAATGAAGATCGGCATACTTTTTAATAAAACATGTCTAAATGAAGGTCTGCTTCCAAAATATACATATATATATATATATAAAAAACTAATCAAAACAAAGGCTCTTGTGTGTCCTTTGTAGGACAAATATTATCAGTCAATATTTAGTTGACTGATTTATAATCAACTAAATAAACTTCTTGCTGTAGGTAGGATATAAAGTTTATTGCTGAATAGTACTAAACACGAGTCTACATAACGGTTGATATGAACAACAGGTTGAATGATATCTGTCACGCTGAAACTTTTTTAAGTCGACTGAGATCAAAAGTTCACCAGAGCTTCTGTGAGGTTTTAAAAGCACATTGTGGTTTAAGTTGTTTGTTAATTTTTCTATAACCTTACTATTTTCCTACTCTTTAAGACAAATATACAATATTTATTTATACTTGGCGTGAGTACTTTTATTTTCTATGTATCACTGACCCTTTTAGCTCTATGTAATATTGGCCTTATTAATGACTACTATTATTAACACCTTGTTATGTTAGTAATAAAATGTATTCATTATTTGCATATATATATTCTTGGGTGCAGTCTTGCAGCAATGTTAATATTTCAAGCTTTATTGTTAGCTAAAAAATTGCAAAGCAAGGTGAACTATACACAGATGGTGAATATATCAAAAGTCATTGCACAAATGCACCTGAAGTGCTATTCCAAAAGTTTAAGAACTGGGAAGAATATAGGCATATTTATAGGCATATTCACTAAGAACGTTAGTTAGATACTCACAAGCCGCACATGGCTCTTTGGCGACCTGAAAGCAGCTAGATCAGTCGGCCACAAATTAGTTTCGATTAGCTGGTGTCGGTTTAGTCGACGTGGCAGAGGGGTTATATTATGGTACAGAGTTACGTAAATTATAACATGATTTGGGCGAGAGCAAACCAGTCACAGCTTGCCCTTTAGTATGAATATTTAGTTAACAATGACTGATATAGCAAAAAGTTTCACGTAATCCATAGGAGACCCAACAAATTAACTACATATTGTGTTATTCAACCAGCTAGATATCTCACACTTACTTCAGTCATCATTTTACTAGGTTGTAAGAACTTTGTATTGTAGTTTACATTGTCGTAAAGTAAAATGTTTTTAGTTGACACAGTAATAAGGAACAAGCAAAGAAAAACGGAAGAATAAAGACGTGAATTTAAAATTGTTTGGACTCAATCGTTCGCGTTTTTAACAAAATTCTACTGGAAATAAATATCCCGCCGGTTATGCGAAGAAGAAAGCAGTTGAGAAATTTCAGAAGAGTCAACAACCCGTAAATCAACAAAATGAAGTTCCGTATTTAATTCTTGGGTGCAGTCTTGCAGCAATGTTAATATTTCAAGCTTTATTATTAGCCAAAAAATTGCAAAGCAAGGTGAACTATCACAGATGGTGAATATATCAAAAGTTATTGCACAAATGCACCCGAAGTGCTATTCCAAAAGTTTAAGAACTGGGAAGAAATAATTAACACAATTAAAGTTATCACTGTGTCATAAATCTGCAAAAGATAGAACAGTCAAAATACCCTCCACTATAACCAATGAGGAAATCAAAGTTGCTTAACTTTTTCATACTTTGTCAGTGGCTGTTGTGTTGACAAATCTTGTAACATAAATGTGACGAATCTTGTAACACCCCAAGTTTCTCTTTTTTTCGATTTATTCAATTTACGAGTTCTAAAGCAGAACTTTGAAGATTATTACGAGTTTGCAATACACTATACGTGGTGAGTATATTGCAAAATCTGTCTTGGAATTCATGGAGAGACATATTCCCCTCGAGAAAATCGTTTCAATTTGAACCGATTGATCAAAAATTATGACAGGAGTAAGAAAATGTTGTTCATATTTTAAAGAACAAAATAAGTCACCAGATACTTGTTTACCATCAAATATTTACCAGGAGACAATTTGTTTGCTGATATTTTCAGTAAAAATTTGCGATGTTGTGGAATTAGTCATCAACAATTTTCATCAAATTATCTATGATAATTAATTTTCTCCGCTTTTGAGAAAATATCATGTTTAAGAATAAGATTTTAGGAATTCAGAAATAGCATAGTTACGTTAGCCTTTCTTAAAAAAAACACTTACGTAACAAAATTTATTTTTTCTCTCTTTACTATTGGCATGGACGATTTTGAAATGTATTTGCTGGGGTTGAAAAACAAACAATTATGGAGTTTGAACTTTGAATGCCTTAATGCTGAACTAGAAAAAATAATTGTTATCTCAGTTCAGAGCAAAAGTGGTGTGCTTTGAAAGACCTGGAGAAGGCAGGCATGATTATCTTCAGTGTTTAGAAGAGTATTCCCGGCTCTTGCTTCAAACTAGCGTTTGCTCACTCTTTGCCTCTACGTATTTATGTGAATGATCATTCTCAAAAATGAACCTGATCAAGAGTAAACTGAGAAATTGACATCAACAACAACGACCTATTAACCAGACTTCTCAAAACCTTCCAGGAAAGTGCAGTCACATAAAATGCCTGTTATGTTTTGTTTATTTGTTAATAAACGTGATTATTGCTATATCTGGTTTTATTTAATATTTAGTCGCCAGTTAAAACCATTTTGGACAAACATGGTTCCTTATACGTTCTTGGAAAGAAATTTTGGTCTCAGAACATGTTTAATCGTCCGGCTGCTAATTTTTGGATGACTGAGGGATATTACCAACCTAGTGACCAAACTATCGCATTAAGTGTATAATGAGAATGTCAAAGAAACAACAATTGATGCTACGTAAAAAACTATACATCAAAACGATATACAAATTTAATATGGAGTACTATGTTAGCAATAAAAATTTAAAAATTGTTCTTTACAAATAAAATGATTACGTGGCTATCAATATTGATATTCTTTAATATATAAGTCAACTGTTTCGGATTACCTTGGAGTGAACAGGGATTAATTTCTATTTTCGATGCTTTTTGTTGTATCCACGTGTTTTTGTATAAACAACTAACACTAGTCTAAGGAATTTTACAATCATTTTGTAACGGCGTGCGTCGTTTGGAGGTTGCAGGCTTGTAGTACATTGTAGATAGAATAAAAATACATCCAAAACACAAATTAATCCATATCCACTCCAAGGTAATTCGAAACAGTAGATTAAAATATTAAATATTATCAATAGGAAAAGCCATATACTCATTTTGTTTGTAAACAAGTATTTTTAAGTTTTTATTGTTAGCATAGCAGTCCATACTGAATTTGATTATACTGATTTATGAGTCCGATATTACATGAGTACTCATATACAAGATTTGTTTCTTTTGACTCCTTTACGCTAGGACTATTTTTCATTAATAAACTGCTTATTGAAGGGCTTTGGAAGTAAGTGACCCTGATAACTTACTACCAAAGCCCTTCAATAAGCAGTTTATTAATGAAAAATAGTCCTAGCGTAAAGGAGTCAAAAGAAACAAATCTTGTATATGAGTACTCATTTAATATCGGGAGCTGTGAGGCCCGTAAAAGCTCATATATAGGAATGACTTCGACTTCATTGTCTAGAAGAATTACTATGCACCTTTCTGCCGGCGCGCCAAAATGCCATACAACAGCAGTCCATAAGACAAAACTCACAAGAGAAATGATGGTAAAATCCACGAAAATTATCGCTCGAGAAAGAAATCATTTTAAATTAGAACTATTAGAAGCAATAATTATTCAAGAAAAGCAACCAGCCATAAATATCCAAGTTAATAATTCTTGTCGAATTTTAAAACTATTTGCAAACAGAAACACCCAGATTAGCCAGGTAGTAGGTGAGCCCAACCACCCTACCTTAATCCCCCATAATGCGCCGTGATACAGGGCGATGCCCTGTAAACTTTCCATTAATAATCCATCTCTATATATATAACTAGCTTCCCTACTATTACTCTCATTATTGTCCTGATGATGAATGTGGTACATTCGAAACATGTCGACTAGTAATATTGGTGATAGACTTTATAGTTTTAATGAAGAGACGAGGAAGGAATTCCGGAAACTGGAGAAATTGTGTAAGAAGCAGATACAAGCCAAATATGGGGCGTTATTTAACAATATATGTTTAAATGAAGGACTGCTTCCAACTTTTACAAATATATATATATATATATATATATATATGAAGTCTAAACCACAAGAAAAGAAAACAAAAAAAATAAATGCTTTGAAGCCTATGTTATCAAAGATTTATTTCTTTTGTTTTTTTTCTCGTGGTTTAGACTTCATTGATTGCATCACGTGTTTTATTGTGATTTTGTTTTTGCATATATATATATATATATATATATATTATATATAAAGATTTCACATAAACACGTGAAACAACAATCAATGATCAAACCACAATCAGAAATGGGAAAACAAGACTAAGATCTTTCAACCGTAACAAGCGGTCTTCGTCAGAGTCAAAAACCCAACTGAGTTTTTTGGGTCTTAGTTGGGTTTTTGACTCTGACGAAGACCGCTTGTTACGGTTGAAAGATCTTAGTCTTGTTTTCCCATTTCTGATTGTGGTTTGATCATATATATATATAGATTGATAAAAGTATGGACCGTAAAATAGAAACAAAACTAAAGTTTATCGGGACTCGGTCACTTTATAAATATTGATAAAAGTATCGACCGTGGAATAGAAACAAAACTAAAGTTTATCGGGACTCGGTTAGTCAAGATCACAACTGAGTTTTGTATATATATATATATATATATATATATATATATATATATGTATACAAGTTCAAATTGTGAACTCGTACGAGGTGTGTAAATAAAGTAGTGAGACTGGCAACGTAGCTTTCGATCTGGCAACGCTGGAGACGCGTGGCCTTGAGTAGCATCAGGTGCACGTGTGATGCGCCTCCAGTATGAATCTGAACTCGCCACAGTCATTTGTTTGTCCGTAGCGTTGGTTTTCGTGAAATGGTTTTTTCTTGAGCGTTTTAAAAATGAGTGACCTCAAAGTTGAGCAGCGGTGTGCAATCAAATTTTGCTTCAGACTTGGACATAATGCAACCGAAACTTTTGAAAAACTTCTGGAGGCCTATGGAGAACGTGTTTTATCAAGGGCACAGGTTTTTCGGTGGTTTAAGGAATTTTCAGAAGGAAGAGAGTCGATTGAAGATGAACCACGAAGCGGAAGGCCTTCAAGTGCAAACACCGATGAAAA
Organism: Hermatobates lingyangjiaoensis; assembly: GCA_026182355.1. NCBI lineage: Eukaryota > Metazoa > Arthropoda > Insecta > Hemiptera > Hermatobatidae > Hermatobates > Hermatobates lingyangjiaoensis. Next base: position 1,334,761 of record JAPFBL010001924.1, on the reverse strand, counting down.
TGTCAACAGAGTACGGAACCTTGTGCGTTCAGATCGACGCTTGACAGTCAGAATGATCGGGGAACAGTTGAATTTGAATCACACTTCGAAAAAGAGTCCTTCGTGTGCGGCCAAACATCAAAGACAAGTGGGTGTTGCATCACGACAACGCGCCCTGTCACACTGCCTTCTCAATAAACGAGTTTTTGGCCAGTAAAAACATTCCTGTTGCTCCTCAGCCTCCTTATTCACCAGACTTGAGTCCTTGTGACTTTTTCCTCTTCCCGAGATTGAAAAATCACCTCAAGGGAACTCATTTCGGGACACTACAAAACATACAAACTGCTGTAACCGACCAGCTGAAGGCCATTCCAGAATCCGAGTTCCAGCAATGCTACAATGATTGGAAGGACCGTCTCCAGCGCTGTGTGGCTTCCGAAGGGAACTATTTTGAAGGTGACAATATCACATTGTAATTATATTTGAATAGAAAATTTAAAAAAAAATCAGTCTCACTACTTTATTTACACACCTCGTATATGTTCATATATATACATATGAACTGGTATTGTGTCCAGTTTGGATCCTTTTTCGTTTTATTAAGTGGTATATATATATATATATATATATATAACTTTAAATTACACAAAACACGACACAGAAAAGAGAATAGAAAGAAAAATTACAGAATTCAATATTTCGAATTGCTGTTCGTCATCAGGAGAGTAGACTAGAAGAGAGGACGAAGTGAGAGAGATCTCCCCACGTCGAAGAACGGAGCGCGAATCATATATATATTCGTACTCACTACCTATTGACATTGATGCCAACCCGAATGATTGTTACCTTAGTACAGTGCTTCTCAATGTTTTTAAGGTTGGAGAAAACTTGAAGTCTTTCAAAAGGTTGTGGACACACTTACATACAAAATCTGAACAAATAGATAGAGAACTGATTAAAAAGATAGAGAAAAAAAAAGAACTGAGAAGAAAATGAGACAAGATTTTTCATCTATTTGGTTCTGATGTAGATCAGCTGATACATCTGTACAGAAGCAAACTCTCATATCTTCGTCAATTTATTGCAAACTTCTTCTTTTTTGCACTTGATATGGGCGAGAGTCAAAAATCCTAATTCAAATAAATATTACGTTGACAATTGTAGTACAATTCTAAAACTTACTTAACTATTGACTGGTAGCTAGATTATTTGTATTTAGTCTTCAAGCTACGAGTACCATAGGTAGATATAGATGCTAGTTCTTCTTCTTCTGTTAGTGTTAAACTAACTGAAGCATCAACTGATATTACTATGAATTTATTTCAAATGCAATAGTATTATTCAGTGTTAAGTGATAAAGGATAATATTCTAAGTTGCCTTCTAAATTTGTTAAATGTTTAAATATTAAGTCAAATTATCATTTGCAGAAGTTTTACTTATGAAAGGAAGCCTTTGTCTTCTAGATAAGCAGTGTTTTTTTTTAAAGCTTCATAAAGGTGGTTTTGCTTCATTTCTTTAAAGAACTTAAGTAGCACTTGTCAAAGCTTATATACACGATTAATTAGTTTTCTCTTAAAAAGTCAACTAATCTCAGTGTGGAAAAGTAAACGTTTATGTTGTATGTCCATATTGCTGCATAACTGCTCGAATAAACATGACTATACTGTCGTTTTAATGTAGTTTACAAGTTCAACACTTTGATTCAACAATTCTCTTTGTTTATCTCCAAATATTTTTACCCTCAATGCTTCTCTATGAAGAAAACAGTGTCTTACAGGAACATTTCCATTTTTTTTTCAAAGGATGTGATTCCTCTCATGCAGAGCTTCATCTATACAAATACTGACACAAGATGATTTTGGGCAAATAGTTAATCATTCATAAGGTTGAAACTATCTCCACTCTTTGCAATTGTACTTGATTTCTAGCAAAAAAGAAATTTACAATTTGATCTTCATCAATGAAACGAATAAATAATAATAACTGCGCTTTGATAGTATTGTCTCTAGACTCATCTATTAGTGGTGCAAAATCTGAATGCTGAAGTTTATTACTACAAACGATTTCTATAATTCGACTGTGAACACCACCGTTGGATAAAGAAGCCTTGTTCGTTTCATTTGCTGCTTCATTCTTTTTACACACTTCCTACATACAGGCAGAATGAGTGACTCTACTAAACAATGAGCTTTTATATTTTGTAATATCAGCTCAGAAACATTGTAAAAAGAAATCTGAGCTGTTTCAAAAGTGGTCACACTGCTTTTGAAAGAGTTTCCTGCATTTTTCTGTTGTTCTAAAAATCTTTTAAAATAATTGATTTATTTTCCCTTTATATGGAAGTGCCTAAAATGTTTAGCCAGTTTACTAGGAACCAATGATCAATTTGCTATTTTAAATCAACATATTACACATAGTGGAAAAGTTCCACCAAAATTTTCTATCCAATGAAAACCAAACGCTAAATAACTTTCATCATGTTTGCTAATATACCACGTATTACCTTTCTTATTTGAACTACTGCCATTGTATTTATGACTACAATAATCATCATGTTACCGTTTCTGTTTTAGAAATTTATCCATTTATATGGGTGGATCATTAAATATTTATTTGAACTTAAGAGGAGAATATTGAACTGGAAATTTGAAATACAAATCAATGCACTGCTACAGTCAAAAGAAAACTTTGTGAATAAAACTGTTCATAAAGATGTTTATAAAGCACTGCTTGTCACTGCTGGGCTAAGCTATTACTCTACGTGATGGCTCGCTTAAGAGAAATTACATCAGGACAAAATCACCTTATGACGTTGGGGGAAGTCCACCGTGAGTGGGGGAATGCCACACAAACGCGCTGTTGCCAGTTCAGTGTTGTAGTCGGTTCAGCGTTAAACTAGGAAAGAATATTGCAATATTTTTCAAGACCGGCTTCAGATGGTTCATTATCCAAAACTATTTTTGAATTGCTGTCTATTTCTTGCTGGACATTTCCCACTCATAGCACTAATATTAACAGCCTGCCGTAAAGCAAGTTTTAATATTAATGTGTGGATGCAAAGTACTATAAATCAATTCCTTATGAGCTTTCTCACAATACTTAGAATTTCTTGGGGCAGATCTAATCATCTCTCGAGGTGCCCGTGCCAGGGCACACTCTTAAGAAACATTGCATTACTAAGTGCTTCAAGGTTCATATTGTCACACTGATTCCTATTGCTGATGGCCTCATTCTGTGTTTCTAATCATGTCATTATTTTACTTCTCAGTGATCAATCATTTCCAGGTTATAATTTAGTCAGACTTGTTTTTATTTTTTTTGTAACTTTATTTATAGAAAAGTTATTTTTTTTACCATACTCTTCCATATGTTTGATGCTTGTATTTTATATATTTTATATTATAGTATGCCTCTTTTCTAAATGTACTAATTCTCATTTATATTATTTTTTTTTCTTTTCAGTCACATTTGTTCCTTCAATGATTATTTTCTCTTCACTAAGAAAAATTCTTCACTAAGCTCATGCGAAAAAGTCTAACCAAGCATTGTTTTTCATCTTTTATTATTTTATTATTTAACATAAAAAGTAAAAAAACTTGAGTAAGAGTAATTTTTTTTGAAAACTCCTTTTTTCTTCATTTTATTCAGAAATAACACAAACATACTTCTCACACTTTCACACACAAATAAACACTCACACATACGTACGCACATATATTATATATATATAAATACTATGAGGTATTTCTTAGTTTGATTTACTGGGTAACGTTTGGACTACTGTGCAGGTTGCTCAAACGTTGTTTAGAGTTTATAGGTTACAGTTATAGTTAATTCATGGAGAGTTGACACATATTCAATTCTATTATTTTAGGTGAGTAGATCTATTTTCCAATTAGACAGATTATTATATGTTTTATATTCCACACCATGGAATTTCAATTATATCTATTTTTTTAGCAGTTTCTTGTATCTACTTCCTAACCGAAGACTTCAAAAATAGAAAGGAACACTATATATATATATATATATATATATATATATATATATATATATATATATATATATACGGCAGCTTTCACCTTCACGACCTTTTTGCTGGTGTTTTCTAACTAGTTTTCTTTGGTAGGGAGTGATTTCATGAAAGAGTTATCCCTGAGACATCGAAGAAATAATTCCGTAGGTTACTCAATAATATATTTTTACTTACAAGCTTTCAATTTCACTGAATATATTATTGAGTAACCTACGGAATTATTTCTTCGATGTCTCTAGGACAACTCCTTCATAAAATCACTCCCTACCAAAGAAAACTAGTTAGAAAACTAGAAAACACTAGTAAAAAGCTCGTGAATGCCGAAGCTGCCGTCTACTTTAATAAAATATGTTTACAAGGGAATCTGCTGCCAATATACACTAATATATATATATATATATATATATATATATATATATATATATATATATATAAAATGTTCAAACCACAACAAGAAATATGTAAAAAAGACTAAAATCTTTCAACCGTAACAAGCGGTCTTCATCTGAGTCAAATCCCAGCTAAAACACAAGATGCAGAAACATCATGGTAAGGGGTTGAGAGGAGTTAGAGGGAAGAGAAGTATTTTAAAATGGTGTAAAGTGTAGAAAAGGGAGGGTTGTTTTGGTAATCAAAGGAGTACAGTAAGATAAAGTAAAAAATTATCCAAGGCTATTGCCCTCATGAGAACTGAGTCAAGTTTGAACAAACCGTTACTAACGTTCATAATATTTGATCTATTAAATTTAATCAGAAATGTAATGTTTCTTAACAACATCATAGGTAATAATTTAACTCTGGTCCAATCAATATAATGATTTTCATTATTTATATGCAAGAATAAGGTGCTACTTTTTTCCTGTCTACTTACGTTGTATTGGTGTTGTTTTACACGTGCCTTTAACGATTTACCAGTTTGACCAATATAAATTTCATAGCACAGAATTTTATAAATACCACCGGACTCCAGTTCCCTGGGAGAGGTTTTTTGTTAACATATTGCCTACATTACTATGATTAGAAAAAACTATACTAAAGTAAAGTTTACGCACAAGCCTAGGGAGAGGTTCTAATGGCTCATGATACGGGAAAACTAAAGAATTTGGCAATGAACGGGGCTCTGTTGAAATATTCTAGAAGGTTTTTTTAGCACCCTTTAAAGCTAAGTCGATTTAAGAGGAGGGGTATTTTAATGATAGGACAATAGACCTAATGTTATTAATCTCATCATTAAGAAATTCAGGGGAGCAAACTTTTAACGCTCTCAAAAACATTTTTCTAAAAACAGAAATTCTAACAATTCTTGGATGAGAAGAATAAAAATCTGGAGTGGCCTACACTCTACTTTACTATAAGTAACTCAATGTCAAATTTCTTGAGTATATAAAACATAACGTATCATTTAAGCATAACATAAATATCTAAATGGGATATAATTATTAGCATTGCATTCGTGAGGTAGTACAGATAGTGATTGAAGGACATATCAATTTATAAGCTTATTTTTGTACATCACAAATAATTTATTATTTGCAAATAATTTCATTAGTATAACTACAGCAGTAATAACATTTTTGAAAAACCAATGTGAACATTTATTGAAACGAAATATTATCCTACAAGAGAACATGGCTATTGTTCATATAACCAGTAGATTTCTTACATCGTTTACTTGACATCTTCTACATTGGATATTAATGTAAAATTTTCAAATTTGAAACAGTAAAATACCCTTTTTTTCTCTGAAAAACATCTTAAACAGCGCAGAAAATGTTGTTTTAAGCTGATTTGTGAATTAAAGATGTACGATAATTACAGTTATTAATCTCTAAACGAAAGATTTATATTTTGAATTATCTTTTACATTTTTGGTTTTTAACAGAATTATTATACTGGGAATTTTATGGCTTCTTAGTATTTAATAAGACCATTTTCCTTCCCCTTTGTCAAATAACATATATACGAATTTTTTTTTAATGAGTGTTATCATTTACCTGCACAATATTATTCCTGTTACATCTCTTATAAGTCAATAATATATTTTCATTTTTCCATTAGAAACATCAATTTTATCTCAGTGGATTCGCTCAAAAAATTTCTAAGTCAATGTAAACAATGTAAAAAAATACAAAAAATTCGACAAGTATAGCAGGTGATCTCTTAGTCTAAGATAAACAAAGAGTTTTTATATCGTTATTGCTCTTTCCCGTAGTTGAAACTTCATGATTTTTTTTTATGAATTGCTAATTTTTCGTTCCATTTTTGGTTAAATTTTCATTATTTTTTAACGAGCCGTTTAGCGTCAAAAAAAATTTTCTGAAAACACAAATCGTACTGTAACGCCCCTTTAGCGAATGTAATTTTAAAAAAAAATATCTCAACTCATTCTCCATATAATGTTCTATTTATAGGCATAGTTTCATTCTTGTCTGTCAAACAGTATGGCTTGTATCGCTCTCACAAGGTTTAAGATTGAATTATTAGTCAAAATTTGTACATTTTATTGAAAAAAAATATTTTCTGTTGTTTTAAAATTCTGAGTATATTTTTCGTTTGTTGCATTTGTAACCTCAAAGATAATGTCAAAATTTCAAAACTCTAGGGTTATCAGTTTAGGAGAAATAAATGTTTTAAAAAAAACGGTTTTTGGCAAAAAAAGTGACTTTTCCATCATGCATAATTCATCCCAAACAATAGGAATCTTCGTCTTTATGAGGCCCATTTTTGTGCAAAATATCAACTTGATCCATCAAAGATTCTGGACCGTAGCGTGGTAACAAGCAATGCTAACACACTCACCCACCCACCCACCCACACACACACACACAGACATCATCGTAAAAACGTCATAAAACGACTTCTGGGACCTCAAAACATGTGATTCCGTCAAAATTTCGAGATCGAATTTTTTCACGATCACTATACTTTACTTATAGTAAAGTAAAAATGGACATATATATATATATATATATATTTCACATAAATATGTGAAATAATAATCAATGATCAAACCACAATATGAAATGGGAAAACAAGACTAAGATCTTTCAATCATTACAAGCGGTCTTCATCAGAGTCAAAAACCCAACTGAAACACTAAATGCAGAAAACATCTGGTGAGGGATTGAGAAGAGTGGGAGGGAAGAGTTGTATTTTAAAAGGGTTAAAGTGCAGCAAAGGACTAATGCTCAGAAAGGGATGTTTGGGGAAAGAAAGGAGTACAGTAATAAAGAGTAAAAACCTATCCGCTAGCTGTCAACCCTCTTAGAAGAGGCTATTGCCCTCATAACGAAAGTATCAAGTTTGAAGAGACCGTTAATAATGTTTATAATATAATATTATAAGATTTGTTTATAATATTTTATTTATTTTTCTATTTCTCTCTTCTCTATTTCTTATATTTCTCTAATACGTCAATAGAGCACCTTTCATTGTTAACTTCTATAATTGACCCTTCCTAGACTAACCAAACAACTTGATTTTAATATAGTGTTTTCTAATCGTAATAACGTGGGCAATATATTAATAAAAAACTCCCCCAGGGAACTGGAGTCGGGTGGTATTTATAAAGTAGTTCCCTTCAAAAATTGCCATAAGATTTATATTGGTCAAACTGGTAAATCATTAAAGACACGTGTAAAATAACACCAATCAAACGTAAGTAGACAGGAAAAAATTAGTGCCTTATCTTGAATATAAACAATGAACAATGAAAATCATCATATTGATTGGACAGGAGCTAAATTTATTACCTATGAAAAATCGATATTGTTAAGAAATATCATTGAATCGTCTCTAATTAAATTTAATAGATCATATATTATAAACATTAGTAACGGGCTCTTCATGCTTGATTCTTTCTTGACGGGGGCACTAACCTCTTCTAAGAGGGTTGACAGCTAGCAGATTGTTTTTCCTCTTTCTGACTGCACTCCTTTGTTTCCACAAACATCCCTTTCTGGACATTTGTCCTTTCCTGGATTTTCACCCTTTTAAAATACTACACTTCCCTCCCACTCTTGTCAACACCTCACTAGATGTTTCTGCATCTACTGTTTCAGTTGGGTTTTTGACCCTGACAAAGACCGTTTGCTATGGTTGAAAGATCTTAGTCTTGTTTTCCCATTTCATATTGTGGTTTGATCATATATAGATATGTATATATACACTTAAAATAAACTGTGACACATAGAAAGAGATGTAACAAAGGACTGAGATGCTAGGTAGCAAACTGACAAACAACTAGGCTATTTGACCAATCCGTGTTTTACCACTAGACAAGGAGAGGGAGAAGAAAAACCAATGAAATAAAGGAAAGGAGACGAGTTATGAATTGAATAAAAATAACAAAATAATGAGTAACAAATCGTAAAAACAATAATAATAGATTAAACAATTAATAAGTAAATTAATTATTGGAAATTAAAAAGATAAATAAGTTTTTTAGTATCTTTATTTATCCGTTTAGTACTCATTCACTTTATGATGATGATTATTATTATTATTAATTATTATTTTTAGTTATCAAGGTAATCATTTGCTATTTTCATATCTTTGATTATAATTTTCTTTGTTTTTTCTTTAAATATCGTCTCCTTCTCTTACTGTTTTCTCTCCCTCCTGCCGGCCCCGAGTGGAGTTGACTCGGGTTGACAAGGAGATGACTGGTTTGGTCGACTAGCCGTTGGTCAGCAGGCACCTGCCCACCTAGTTGACCACTTCTCTCCTCGTGATTACACATGACAAAGTATTCAACTGGCCTTTTTTAGTTATATTTCTATATCTTTCTCTCTCAGTGTTGTACTCGATGATATTTTTATTATCTATATGCTAAACTTCTTAATAAATCATATATAACAATGCAATTTTCCCTATCATTCAGTTTGATATATTGTTAATCTCTCCAAACGGTATAAACTTCACGAATAGATAAACATGTAGGTAGATTTACTAATAATTGTACTATTAATTGTTTATTAATTACATATGTGTCTATAGTATCAAAAAAAGTTATATGACAGCATCAAAATATAAATACGTCTCAAGCTTTTTTAAATGAATAAATATATTTTTTAGAATTCCCTGCTTGTTGGATAAGATATCATTAAAAATTATGTTATAATTAGCATCTTTATTAATATTAGTTATAATAGTAATTATTATTATTAGTGATCATTCTTAAGACGTAAATAATTAATATGAATTATTATTAATACATAATAAAATCTTATGTTATTAGAAGCATCATTTTATATCTGTCATGTTATAGTGATTATTTCAATAGATTCTAAAAGATGTTGAAATAAAACAGCATTAATAGGAAAGGAAGCATGAGTGATGTGTAAATTAACTAACTAATCACTCTCAGCGGATTCAAATACAGTCTCCTGCTGATATATACATTTTTGTTAATTCAAGGTTTAAAATTATATTTGTGATGATATACTCATATATTCGATAAATGAAATTATATCACAAATATTCCTCAAATAACCCTAATAGTCTAGCTGAAACTGTAATGCCTATTCAGTTAATCATACATATATATACTAATATAAATATTGATAAATATATATATATATATATATATATATATATATATTATATATTTATATATATATTACACGACCGTGGAATAGAAACAAAACTAAAGTTTATCGGGACTCGGTCAGTTCTTCAGGTTCAAATTAAACTCTCATTTCCAACGTTTTGGTCTTTATTTAAAACTTTTTTCATAGGCAGAAGTATAAATTTTGAAACAGAAAACTAAGTACCTATTACGCTACAAATTATTTTACAAAGAAAAATAGTATTCAGACTACAGTTGTTGTTAAAAATCTACATACTATTTTTCTTTGTAAAATAATTTGTAATATAATAGGTACTTAGTTTTCTGTTTCAAAATTTATACTTCTGCCTATGAAAAAGGTTTTCAATAAAAACCGAAACGTTGGCAATGAAAGTTTAATTTGAACCTGAAGAACTGACCGAATCCCGATAAACTTTAGTTTTGTATATATATATAGACTTCGACAGTCTAGTCGAAGGTTTTGTCCGGTTAACATTGTTGTTACTTTGTGAAATGTTGTAAATTTCATTTTCTTAGTTAAAAAATTCTTACTTCTGCCTATGAAAAATGTTTTAAATAAAACCGAAACGTTGGCACAGAGAGTTTGATTTGTTATCCCAAAAAATTGACTGAATCCCGATTAGAGGGCACACTTAATATGAATCTGCTATATATATATATCATCATCTTTTGTTGAACGACCTTTGTACTGTGGCATGAATCAATTTCATAGTCGATCTTTCAAGTTTTCTCACCTTTGATTTAAATCTTTCTGGTATTAAATACACTAGTTCTCCAAATGATTTATTTTTCATAACTGACATGTTTCGGTCTCCTTGACCATCTTCAGAGTTAATCATATTTATAAAAACTTATTCCTACTAATCACAACTATTCACTATACTATACATTTCCTAAATTAACACAATAATTTTCAAAAACATCAAGAAATAATTCTATCACCAAAATAAACATTTGCTTAAAGCAGTTTTTGCCACCTGTCATAATTAGGTGTACCTCTTAACTTCATAAAATGCCTCTAGGTTCCATCTGTTGGGCCTTCAATCTTGATTCGTGTTCTTGCGTCGTTCTAGAATATAGTTTTAACGTCCTGTTGAATCCTGTGGTTTGGTTGTTCATATTTGGTTTCAGTTCTATTATCTTAAGTGCTTCAGCAATTTGTAGTCTATTATGATCATTTTCATGGTATAAAACTTCTGTGTTTTTCACTAGCATTTCTCGAGTCAATTTGATTTTATGTTCATTTATGGTATGTTCTTTTGGGGCTCCTGCTGACAAATACATTGTGAGTCTTCTTGAAATTGTTGTTGTTGTTGAACCAATGTATTTTGATTTTAGGATCTCGCAGTTTCCTATTAAACAATTATATTGATAAATTACATTGGTTCTCTAAAGTTGTGGTTTTAAGTGGGTTTAAATGTGGTTTTAAGTGTGGTTTTAATCTAGAAAATATATTTAAATATATATAAATGTCAATTTCAGATTTTTTCATGCCAAATCTGAATATGAAATCTAAAAGAGTGAACAAAGAATGAAGATCTAGATATAAATCCTGCTAAAACGGTCCTTATACATTTTTCAGTAAGAAACAGGGTAAATGTCTAAAACGTGTACTACTATGATGTTGAAAATATTATAGTAGAAAATATAGTAAAAGTATTTAGATTTTGGAAGACTTAACATCAGCTGAATATAAAAATATTTAAAATTCAATTATTACAAAATTTGCTAAGATTTATGATTTAATTATAAATATTGGTCCCTAAAATAACTGTAAACGAGTCTGTGAAGATAACAATCCTGAAGTTATATGAAACCATGTTGGCAGTACTTAAACGAGAAGAATTGACATTAAAACTAGTTGACGACATAGTTGAAGAAGTAATGAAAGAAATATGTTAAAGTAAAGAAATCCAAAACATAATTTAAACGTAAATAAAAAATCTGATAACATTTTAAATTGATTCATGTTACAGTACAAAGGACGTTCAACAAAACATGCATAAAAGAAGGACTGCTCCCTAAATTTACAAATATATATATATATATATATATAGTAATAGTAAAGTTAATATTAAAGTCGTTTGTTGTAGTTTTATCTAAACTCTTAGATTAATTATTTTGAACCAAAAAATAATCCAAATTATGGCTCATACAATAAAAAATGTTTTATTTATTAATAGAAAGTAAATGTGAGCTATATTTGTACAGAATGATTTTTCTATGTTTTTAAATCATACATCGTTCCTCTCTTTTACATGTAAAACTGGATTTCGCCTGAACATATATCATAAAATTATATTGGTAATGACAGAACGACTCAACGTACGGTCCAACAAACACATCGTGACAAACAATCCTCTCGAAGCGGGACCCACATATGGGAGTATATTTGTAATTGAGATTAATGGAAGTAAGTTAAAAACACTTAGGTGATAGAGAGGCTATAATTACTAATAAAAAAAATACATGGCCCAAAAACGCAGTTAACTAGGTAGGGTCTTATAATGATGAAATAAGTGAAGGGGATGTAATAACAGGGTTCTTCTAGGTAGACTTGTGCATCTGTTCTTCTCTTTGTTTTATTAGACCAACCAGACAAGCCTATTAAGAAAGAAGACAAGTTACTTATAAACTAATACAATCAAAAGGTAGCAGACTGACGCTGTTGGACTTTCAGAGAACTACCTCCTGTTGTCTATTCAGAAAGAACATCTATTGGTTGTCTCACCACAGGGTTATTAAATAGAAATTAGAAAAACCTTCCAAACAGCAGACATCTCAACTGTATTTTAGACAATATTTTTCATTACTAAAAACGACTCTGAAGGCTAGTGAATTTAGTATCTCTGAAAAACATCGAGGATAAAAATTATGTATCCAAAAACTATAGTAGAGATGTTGCTTAGAAAATGTTTATTTATGGTTTGAATACTGTATGCAATAATTTAAACGTAAATAAAAAATGTGATAAAATTTTAACCGGTACACATTACTAAATGGTGTACTGGTACATTTTAACATATAAATTTCAAACCGTGCTACTCTTAATTATAGACAGAAAAAAATAAATACCTTCCACTAACATACAAGAGTCAGCGCTGTGATAGTAACAGCGATCGTTTCCCTTGGTGTGGAGTATCTTTTCCCGTAATCTGTGCAACAACCCCCACGGCATTGTTGGAGGCTAAGAAGTGCACAATTTTTTTGCAGGATATTTGTACTCTTCATAACTTAGGGGATTGATACTGACGTTACATTAATGATTTTACATTCTAAAGGTATAAAGTGCATTCTAAAGGTAGTGCCTATGCACGCACGAGTCACCTCCAGATTTTACTGAAATAATAAATGTGATATTGTCAATAAACTATCCTCTTTAAATAACAGTAAACATTTATTAGCACTTTTTATTTGAATCTTTGATAGAAAGGAGTTTATAATTTGAATACTTTATTTGACTCAAATAAGTTTAATTCTATAAATTCAAGACCAGACAGACAATGTGATAGAACTGTAAATCCTAATTTTTGAAGCTAAAGTGAGTACCGACTTTCCCAAATTCTTGCTATGTTAACCGGATGACCTAGTTATATCACTGCTTCTTTGCATGTTTTTTCTCTCACAGCGCCGAGAATATTACATTTTCAGTCTGTTAATCACTTTTTTTTTGCTTACACTTTTAGGGCAACACAGGAGCAAAAAGTGACAGTATTTCGTTTGTTTACATAATTTTGGTAGTTTACTGAATATTTAACGTATAAAGTTGCATAGCATCCTTTCTTTTACCAAATCCATAAGACATCGTTGAGAACGTTCTCCAAAGACATACCAACTACTGAACAGAAGCATCCTCCTTTTTTTTGTGAGAGTAAAACTGATTAAAAAATTTTGCCATGCGACACCATATGACTTTATTTACCTTATTATTAACGATCAAACCATACCGCTTCTTACAGTTCAATAATCTTTGTCATTTTCCCCAATTCCTATTGTGGTACCAATTCACGTGTTTATTGTGAAATCTTGTTACCTTATTATAAATATACACTTCTTGAGAAATTAAATTATTCCTTAAAAAAAATATGTTCTTCTCTACAATTATTATTAGAAAATTTTAATTCTAATAATACATAATTAAGACTAAGCAATGCTAATTTAAAAGTTATAAATCACTTATAGTAAAATAAATACAGTGGATGATGATTATATAATAAGGAATAAACTAACTCACTCTCTCTTGTGAGATAGTTGCAAGAATGATAGATTTCATGGTAGTTTATTATTTTACAGAGCTGAACTCTTTGATTTTTGACTATCAGTTTAAACAATTATTTGTTATGTATATATGACTGCATTTTGTTTAATACTCGTATCAACCCGATGCAAAATTAATTCGAAACGTACCCTAAACGTACACAGCAACTTGAACCAAAGTGTGTGGACAGACATCAATCTATCTACTGACAAACACTTCTTAAATTCCTTTCATATAAAGTACTTCCTAAAAATGCATGGTGTTGGTTCAGAGTTTACCTTTTCAGGACAAACAGTAATTTAAATGCAAAATTGGGTGCTGTTAACCATTTTATTTTAGAAATATCCTATCTCAACAAGCCAATTTATTAAACATATTTGGATTTAAGAAACATCATAACGTGTATTTCTGTTCAAAACCTGATATCAAAATGTTAACCTAAATGCAATATTTTCATTACTATATATTTTTTTATCAATGATAAATGAAACCAAAAAAGATTAAGTTAAACATTACGTAAAATATTTTACATTATACTGAAAGAATTACGGTTATCTGTGTTTTCTATTTGCAAATGTCTGAATCTCTAACCATTCCATTCTACAAATTGTTATTCAAGTTTAGCACTCATAATGGTATATATTCTTTACTTAATTTACGTGTATTGTCTCCTTGAGTATTACAATTAATGATTTATACCACACGCATTTATAGAACTTAGTGACAAATTGAAAACGACCATCAGAACTTTCAAGGTTGTAGTGGAATTACTATTAAATTATATTTAATTTTCTATAACAATAATGTATATACTTCATTGAAATATTAAATAATTAGTATATGCTCTTAATGCTCGGTGATAAATATCTCAGAGGTGTTTAACTGTTGATAACTTACTTTATTCTCAAACTAACTATGCGTCTGAATTGACAACAAACAATAATAAATATGCAATTCTCTGTTCCAGGTGAAAGTGTGGTTCCAAAATCGACGAATGAAACACAAGCGACAAACACTGAGCAAGCAAAGCGAAGAGGGTGATGATAAAGAAGGAGGAAAAAGCAAATGTGGTGACAAGCTGGGCAGCGAAGCGGTAGACAAGAAGAGCTGCCAGAACTGTGAGCTTCCAGCAGGGCTTCTGGCAGACCATCTGGCCGCAACAAGAAACAACAACAATAGCAACAGCAACAACAATAACAACAGTAATAGTACTAACTTTAACAATAATAGTAACAGCGGCAGCAGTGTCACTAGCACAGCTAGCCCTTTTGAAAAAATGGAAGACGACTCAAGGTCAAATGAAAGTGGTGTCATTACTTCACCCCCAGCTGTTCTGAAACGCCATGATGTTGTTGTCAAAACTGAGTGCGTGTCTCCAGGAAAAAAAACTGGCAAAGAAATATTATCAGTAAGAGCAGCCGTTGAAAGTGGTCCTAGTCCAGAACGTCCTCCATCGCCAAGGTATTCCTCTCCGAGACCTGCTCTCGGTTTCAGACCATCTTATCCGCAACGGTCCTATCCAGATTATCGGCAACAAGCAGCTAGACCACAAGTAAGAGCTCCTCAGGGTCCACGACCTACAGCTTACACTTACCAACAATACTGTCAGTCCCAATATAATGGATACAACCAAGACTACCAGTACAGAAACTATCAGCAGTTTGACTACCAGCAGTCCAACTACCAGAACTATTCCTATGACATGAATAACTACTATCCCGACCAAAACTATCAGGAGTACCACAAGGCTTACTACCAAGAGCCTCAACAGGAGTCCTTTCCTCAGGACCAATCCTACTACTTCGCGGAGCCATGCCAGCCTCAACCCTCCGACAATTCTAACTCTTCCTCGGACCTCAATTTTCTCACTCATCTAGCCAATGACTTTGCGCCTGAGTATTACACTCTCAGCTGAGACACCACACATCAAACCTTAGCTGATATGAGCTGAACTTTAAATTGAACTTGCTGCCCTATTTATCTGATTTCTAGTTAACACTTAATGATTCAGACTACAGAATAACACACAAACCAAGATTAGCTGATTTATGATTTAAATTAGCAGGCATCACTAGTCTAGATTGCACCTTTTCACTCGGATTTCTTCATATCCTAAAATGGGCTCTTGTAAATATGGACTTAACAGCTTGCTGCTGATCTATCACATTATTGTATTTTAATTATTGTATTTCAGAACCACATTCATTTCTTAAGGTATTTTCAAAATAATTTCATTTTTAATAAATATTTCATTTATGATTTTTGAAATATTTTTCTTATTTTAGGTCATATACTTTATTTAAACATATATTAATTATCTAAATGATTATTTAAATATAATAAGACGAATAATTCTGCTTCGAATGCAATGTCCGTCTTAAA
This sequence comes from Hermatobates lingyangjiaoensis, assembly GCA_026182355.1. NCBI lineage: Eukaryota > Metazoa > Arthropoda > Insecta > Hemiptera > Hermatobatidae > Hermatobates > Hermatobates lingyangjiaoensis. Next base: position 1,318,515 of record JAPFBL010001924.1, on the reverse strand, counting down.
GAGAGCTCTTTAACATCATATAATTGTTACTTGCTAATTCAAGCATAAACATTTATTTTGTTACTATATTGTTTAATGTTAAGGAACCTTACTTTTCGAATCAATTACAGATTGTGTTAACGACAAACGGTACATTTCTTTAGCACAATCTCCAAAATTAAATTAAAATTTTAGATGAATGGTTGATATATAAGAAATCTCAGTTTTGGTACTTTTTTCGGCTGTATTAACGAGCCGTACTATGAGGATGATTTTTTAAACCATTTCTTCATCAAAATTGTTAAATTAATTCTCGATGAATTGTTAAATTAATTCTCGAGTAGCAAAATATTTAGATTAAAATATTTTTTTAAAAAAAAAAACGACTTTAGAGGGCATGTGAAAACACAAAGTCGATTAAAAATTTCAGTTTTCTCTGTGAAGTCATTAAGGGCCTAAAAATCTCAAAAAAACTTTAAAAATATTACATCGACATTTGCCATTTGTTTGTCTTTTGACATTTGCCGGTCAGTAATCCAAGTGTTCTTATCGAAATTAAGAACATTACGTTAATTAATAATACTTGTTTAGAACACCCGAACTTGTACGCTTTCAAATTTGAACTAGTTCTGGGAAAGTTCAGTTCATTTGTTATTTAGTATCCATTTAGATTAAATGAACCACATTAACAAATTTAATAGTAATTGTTAAAAATGATTCTTTTCTAAATTCACGCAATAATTGTCAATTAATGTATAGCATTCTATCCATTCGTATGAACTATATTCGTCTTTACTTGATATTTCAATTTTAACGATTCCGCTTCACATAAAATTTACTGCAGATGCTCTACAGTATAGTAATGACAAAATTGGTAATAACTGTATTGTAAACAAAAAAAGAATACATTTCTTTTTTTTTTATTAATTTTTTTTAACCAAGGCGAGGATAGAGAAATCTCGTATTACCTTATGTTTATCTATTTCACAATGTCTGGTGTCTCAGCTGGCATCCATCAATCAGGAAGAAAAACACTTATGACAAAAGGCATATAATATAAGCAATTACTCCCCAGTGAGAGACAGTGTAAACAAAAAGTAGTCCTACAATACATCATTGGTTTCAGAAATATTTTCCGTCCCAAATAAACTCTTAGATAAGGTAATGCATTTTCGGTCATTACTTCATAAAGAGTAAGCTAAAAGAACATTTCACTATACATGGATTTCAAAATAGCGTACGCAAAAGTAAGATCATTTATTTAAAATTTTACCACCTCAGATTAGAAACGTGTTTTATGGATTCTTCCTATAATCGCTTACTATAATTATCTTTTGAGAACCTCATTCTAAAATTACTCAAGCAATAAATCATTTATTCAATTTAAAACAACACTAAATAATTAAAATAGCCCACAAAATTAATTCACTATTACCCTTTATTTATATATATTGTGTATTATTAAAAGGGTTGAATGAAAATGTAAACAAGACACAAGTTTTAAATGCCTTTAACATGAAGTCACAATCTTCTTAGTCACAATGTAACAAAGATTTCACATGAATACTTCTTGAAAAAACTTAAATTCAATACTTCTTGAATTCGATTTAAAATCTCCCAGCCACATCAACTTAAAAGTTTAATTTGAGATTATTAGTTTATTTAATGCCTTAACATTTATCTATTCCACTATATGTTTATCGGCAAGGTTTTTTTAAAATGAAAACATGAATTGAATTAAACCTGTATTTATGTAAATATCTAAAATTAAATGTCTATAATGTTTATCAGTGGTGTTGTAAAAAAATTAAAGTGTAGCGTTCAACTAAACATAATGCTGCTGTGTTAAGTTGTTGGTAACACTACAGTGAACTTGTGGCAGGTAGCCTCCTGTCTTTTATGATCTGTTCCACTATAATTCCACTCGCAATGGTCCATAACAGACCTTCACTTGGCAATTCACTCACACTACATGTGATTTATACTTTAAGCATTATATATATATATTATATATATATATATATATATATATATATATATATATATATATCATTAATATATGTATGATATTAATATATATAAATATTGTAATAATACTAAACTTAGCGATCTCTATGTTATTAAAACGTTATCGATACATTTCATTGTTGATTTATAGTTTTCGTTGACTTTTTGAAATAGTTTTCATTGTAAATACTTTTGGCTAATATATATTCAATATATATAATATAGAATATATATTATATATATATTTATATATATATATACATAAACTGTTTTGGTTTTAAATGTTAAATGCTAAAGAAATATTTTGTATGTACATGTCACTGCATTTCTGTACAAAGTATATTAGTGTTATTATAATTAGCTCTAAATCACACATTGGATATATTCTTCGCATTAAATATGTAGTACAATGAATAGTAAATTTTTTTAAACCTTTTCTTTTTTTAAATTAGAGCCAAGTTGTTTATGACTTTATAGTATGAACTCATTACAAGAGATCTAGTAAAAGGTTTTCTCATAACATATACGTGTAAATAAAAAAAAATCTGGAGTCGACTACTCTGAAATTTACTATAAGTAAATAATAAAAAAACGTTGATAATCAATTAAGTTTGTTTTTATTTTAATGTAGTTATAGTGTAGATGCAATATAAAGGCTACGGTAAATATTATGAAAATCATAACTTATGAGATATTTCAATAATTTCATTAGTTCTAATGTCAAGCTAGCTGAGTGGTTACGTGCTCACCTCTGAACTGATAGGACCGGGGTTCAATCCCCACCTGGTCCTCGATTTATTCACGCGAGAGGTGAATAAATCTGAGCACGTCGTCCCTCGGAGAAGGACATTAAACTGTCGGTCCCGAGCCCGTACGATGTCAGGTACTCGTTAAAGATCCCTACTCTAAATACACTTGAGTTAGGCAAAATTTAGGACTCCCACTGTAGAAGAATCAATCTTCATTGTGTGGTATTACAAAGGGCCAATGCTCGGCCTAAGTGTGTTCTCTTGTGACTGCCACTGCAGCCTATCCTAACCTAGTTCTAATGTGACTATATTGATATTTGTCGATTTCATGAATTACGTCTCCACACAAAGAAAAGTTTAATACGATCATAATAAACCTATCATATTAAATATATAACTTTTCTTGGTGTGGGGACGTAATTCTTGAAATCCTCAAATATGAGTAAATACCACACTAGAACAGATTGCACAAGTAATGACTAAATTCAGTTGATATTTTTCAAAAACTTGAAATCATTAATTCAAAAGTATTTCAGATATTAGTATTACTGTTATTATTATTATTATTATATGTGACGCCGAGTCTGATTGGACAGGTGATTTTGAAAACAAATTAACAACATAAAGGCAATTGCTTTGCAGTCGCATAGAATGTGATCAAACGCTCAAAAGCATCATCGACACAGAGTCTGCACTATTTATTACAAAATTTTCGCAGTTTGCTTAAGTTGTATATAAAAAATGATGTAGTGATGAATAGTTAAATACTTCCCCTCAAGACTTTTTAGTTTTCATAGAAATTTATGTTCAGTTGGAATGAGCTTTTCTAAGCTAAAAGAGACAAAATTATCACTATTCTAGCCACATTTTATCTCCTTTCCTTTTTAACCAATCCTCTACTGCATTCATACGAATACTGAAGAGTGTAATGCAAAAAGTTTTCAAGCCGTAGAATATTTGCCTCCAAATCTTTTCGTACTTGTTCACTAGCTAATTATTCTGTACTCCCTTCCGTCCAGGTTTCCACCTGATAGGAACTTATTTTACTGTTCTGAGGTAAGAGGGATAAACAAACAAAAGTCTCCACACAAAATGAAGTTTTATTCAACAACAACAACAACGCGTTTTGAACACAAAGTGTTCGAAATGCGTTGTTGTTGTTGAATAAAACTTCATTTCCGTGGAGACTTTTGTTTGTTTCTCCATTTTACCTCAGAATGAGTAAATACCACGCAATTACGAATTGCACAACTAATGATTATTTTACTGTTTTATACTAATTATCTTTGGTCCATCAATATACCAGACCAAATTCCCTTACTTGAAAACATAAAACCTACAATCAAGGTGTCCATTTGTCATCATTTTGACACATTTGTAAAATATTTTAAAAGGGTCAGGGTACCTACGAGCCTTATTATTAATGTTCTGCTTTATTAATGTTTTGTACATTTAATCTCAGAAAGAGGAATTGCTATTTTGTACCAATTTTAAAAATCCTGATAATTTTTTTGTGGATAAAATATATCTAAAAGGAAAATGTTAAATACTTGATCCATGCTGAAGGTAGTGCAAGAATCATTATAGATGCCTTTTTCATTTAGGTTAAGATAGTATACAACTAATGCACTTTTTTTTCTATAAAAAACTACTTTCTGCTGGGCAGTCCGTTTGTGGCATTACTCAAAATAAATGTTGCAGGATCTTGCAACTAATTTATGTGTAACATAAATTAGTTCCATAAATTAGTGTAACTCTTTAGTTCCAAGAGTTAAAAGTCATTATTAGTCTTTTAACTAAAAACCAAGAGGATTTACATATATTTGATATTTCTACCATAATATTTTCAATGAAAGCAGGATTTATTTTATATCTAAATATTTATCGTTTGCTGGTCTTTCAACAATTTGGAGAGCATGCTTTATATAAATGTCCATAGTGCCATCTAGCACTGCACTACATATAATAAAAATGTCATCGGAGTATCCTGGTTTACAGTAAAGATTGTTATTTAATGTATCTAGTAGATCCTCTACAAATAATCTCCACATCGTGGAGATGGACGCGTCCTTGAGAAAAGTTTTTAGTAGTCATAGTTCTACCTGTGGTAGATTCAACAATAATAACAATTATTCATGTATCCAATTTATATTTTTCATTATACAGTTTCTGGAGTAATACAACTGTATCATTGTGCTAATTTAATGAAATCAAGAGGATATTATCAATATATTTCAACTTCATCAAATCAGCAAAAAAATAGCTAAAAATTAGTATCCCTTTGGAAATAAATAATTAATGTATAGCTTCCTCAAATATTACCAAAAGACAATGGAGTTCTTTTCTTAAACACATCGAGAACTATATATCTGACATTTCGTTTTGTTCAAGAATCAACATACAGTCTGATTAAAACACTTTGTTAGGCAAAAATCCATCACACCCTGGACATGTAAATATTAACATTTACAAAATTTATTTTTCCTACATTTCATGTTAAATCATGAAACATTACTCATTTTAACTTTACTATAAGTGAAGTAAAATTATCACAAAAAAAAAGCTGATCTGGTGATTTTGACGGAGTTTCATGTTTTGAGGTCCTCAAACTTCTTTTTTGGCACCTTTTTAATGAGTCATGACGTTCTGTGTGTTTGGGTGGGTAGGTGTGTTTGGGATAGTTGGGTAATTGGATGAGTGTGTATCCAAATAATTGTGAAGAAGCACCAGTCCACATAGTTTCATGGATCTAATTATATTTTACGCAAAGATGGGCCACATAATCTAGATTTTTCCTATTGTTTAAGAATACTATATACCAAGAGGAAAAAATTACTTTTTTTCCAAAATTTGTTTTTGACATTTGTTTTTGATATTTGTTTTTTCTCCTATACTACAAACTTTAAAGTCTTGAAATTTCGGAAATATCATGTAAGTGACAGAAGCAATAAATAAAAAATTATCAGATTTTCAAAATAACTAAAAAAATTTTTCTCTATTAAATGCAAAAAGTTTGACTTTTTGGTTGATTCAATCTGAAATTTTGTGAGAAAGCTACAAGCCAGTTTGACGAATCAGATATAAATTATATCCAAAAATAATTCACATTATGTGAAGATGAGTTGTTTACAGATATTTATTTTAACTTCTTCGGTTATTCGATGTGCCTTTGGATCAGTAAAGTGATCTTGAAAAAAATCGATCACGAGATTTTGACAGAATTACATATTTTGAGGTGCCAGGAGTCATTTTATGACGTTTTTTCAATGATGTCTGTGTGTGCGTGTGGGTGGTGAGTGTGTTAAGATAGTGGTCACGCTACGGTCCAAAAATATTGATGAATCAAATGAATATTTTACACAAAAAAGGGCCTCACAGTGTATATGTGCTCTATAGTTTGGAAGCAATTATGCATAATGGGAAAGCCCTTTTTTTTGCCAAAAATGTATTTTTAGACATTTTTTTTTCTCCTAAATTACTAAGTCTAGAGTTTTGAAATTTAAGCATTACTTTGAGGCTACAAAAACGATAACTGAAAAAATCCTCAGATATTTGAAACAACAGACAATTTTGTTTGTCAATAAAATGTATACATTTTGACTTATAATTAATCTGAAAGTTTATGAGGGGATACAGCTATACCATTTGACGGGTAAAAATTTATCATCCCTAAAAATAGAACGTTATGTGGAGGATGAGTTGAAAAATTTTTTTTAAATTACATTAACCAATAATTTTATAAAAATTATTGTTAGAGTACATTTTCCATTTTTAAAAAATGTTTTTTGAAGCTAAATGACTCTTAAAAAACAATTATGTTTTACCAAAATATTGAACAAATAAATAACAATTTATAAAAAAAAAATCATGAAATTTCAATCACATCAAAAAGCAATAAAGCTATACAAACTGAATATTGAACCTAGACTAATGGTTTACTTGCTATACTTGTATTTCTTTACATTTATTTCCAATGAAAAAAAATTGTTGTTTTGTGGTAATTGAAAAGAGTTGATTATATGAGATATAATAAAACTAATATTCTTACATGTAAAAACTCAGAGGCAATCAACATAACTTTCTGGTGCTTTCCATGGTATGATGGATTCGTCTAATAAAATTCTCTAATGAATTTATATAGTTCACCATTCAACAAAACTGAATATAGACAACGGTTTTCTTATGAGGGAATAAATGTTGTGGTTATAGATTACAGGATGTATGTAATTTTTAAGCTAATTCCTCGGTGATGTGATGACCCGGATAATTTTTTATTAAATTCTTCTGAGATTTATCACACCAAATTTAGTAATGACTAAATTCAGTTGATATTTTTCAAAAACTTGAAATCATTAATTCAAAAGTATTTCAGATATTAGTATTACTGTTATTATTATTATTATTATATGTGACGCTGAGTCTGATTGGACAGGTGATTTTGAAAACAAATTAACAACATAAAGGCAATTGCTTTGCAGTCGCATAGAATGTGATCAAACGCTCAAAAGCATCATCGACACAGAGTCTGCACTATTTATTACAAAATTTTCGCAGTTTGCTTAAGTTGTATATAAAAAATGATGTAGTGATGAATAGTTAAATACTTCCCCTCAAGACTTTTTAGTTTTCATAGAAATTTATGTTCAGTTAGAATGAGCTTTTCTAAGCTAAAAGAGACACAATTATCACTATTTTAGCCACATTTTATCTCCTTTCCTTTTTAACCAATCCTCTACTGCATTCATACAAATACTGAAGAGTGTAATGCAAAAAGTTTTCAAGCCGTAGAATATTTGCCTCCAAATCTTTTCGTACTTGTTCACTAGCTAATTATTCTGTACTCCCTTCCGTCCAGGTTTCCACCTGAAAGGAACTTATTTTACTGTTCTGAGGTAAGAGGGATAAACAAACAAAAGTCTCCACACAAAATGAAGTTTTATTCAACAACAACAACAACGCGTTTTGAACACAAAGTGTTCGAAATGCGTTGTTGTTGTTGAATAAAACTTCATTTCCGTGGAGACTTTTGTTTGTTTCTCCATTTTACCTCAGAATGAGTAAATACCACGCAATTACGAATTGCACAACTAATGATTATTTTACTGTTTTATACTAATTATCTTTGGTCCATCAATATACCAGACCAAATTCCCTTACTTGAAAACATAAAACCTACAATCAAGGTGTCCATTTGTCATCATTTTGACACATTTGTAAAATATTTTAAAAGGGTCAGGGTACCTACGAGCCTTATTATTAATGTTCTGCTTTATTAATGTTTTGTACATTTAATCTCAGAAAGAGGAATTGCTATTTTGTACCAATTTTAAAAATCCTGATAATTTTTTTGTGGATAAAATATATCTAAAAGGAAAATGTTAAATACTTGATACATGCTGAAGGTAGTGCAAGAATCATTATAGATGCCTTTTTCATTTAGGTTAAGATAGTATACAACTAATGCACTTTTTTTTCTATAAAAAACTACTTTCTGCTGGGCAGTCCGTTTGTGGCATTACTCAAAATAAATGTTGCAGGATCTTGCAACTAATTTATGTGTAACATAAATTAGTTCCATAAATTAGTGTAACTCTTTAGTTCCAAGAGTTAAAAGTCATTATTAGTCTTTTAACTAAAAACCAAGAGGATTTACATATATTTGATATTTCTACCATAATATTTTCAATGAAAGCAGGATTTATTTTATATCTAAATATTTATCGTTTGCTGGTCTTTCAACAATTTGGAGAGCATGCTTTATATAAATGTCCATAGTGCCATCTAGCACTGCACTACATATAATAAAAATGTCATCGGAGTATCCTGGTTTACAGTAAAGATTGTTATTTAATGTATCTAGTAGATCCTCTACAAATAATCTCCACATCGTGGAGATGGACGCGTCCTTGAGAAAAGTTTTTAGTAGTCATAGTTCTACCTGTGGTAGATTCAACAATAATAACAATTATTCATGTATCCAATTTATATTTTTCATTATACAGTTTCTGGAGTAATACAACTGTATCATTGTGCTAATTTAATGAAATCAAGAGGATATTATCAATATATTTCAACTTCATCAAATCAGCAAAAAAATAGCTAAAAATTAGTATCCCTTTGGAAATAAATAATTAATGTATAGCTTCCTCAAATATTACCAAAAGACAATGGAGTTCTTTTCTTAAACACATCGAGAACTATATATCTGACATTTCGTTTTGTTCAAGAATCAACATACAGTCTGATTAAAACACTTTGTTAGGCAAAAATCCATCACACCCTGGACATGTAAATATTAACATTTACAAAATTTATTTTTCCTACATTTCATGTTAAATCATGAAACATTACTCATTTTAACTTTACTATAAGTGAAGTAAAATTATCACAAAAAAAAAGCTGATCTGGTGATTTTGACGGAGTTTCATGTTTTGAGGTCCTCAAACTTCTTTTTTGGCACCTTTTTAATGAGTCATGACGTTCTGTGTGTTTGGGTGGGTAGGTGTGTTTGGGATAGTTGGGTAATTGGATGAGTGTGTATCCAAATAATTGTGAAGAAGCACCAGTCCACATAGTTTCATGGATCTAATTATATTTTACGCAAAGATGGGCCACATAATCTAGATTTTTCCTATTGTTTAAGAATACTATATACCAAGAGGAAAAAATTACTTTTTTTCCAAAATTTGTTTTTGACATTTGTTTTTTCTCCTATACTACAAACTTTAAAGTCTTGAAATTTCGGAAATATCATGTAAGTGACAGAAGCAATAAATAAAAAATTATCAGATTTTCAAAATAACTAAAAAGATTTTTCTCTATTAAATGCAAAAAGTTTGACTTTTTGGTTGATTCAATCTGAAATTTTGTGAGAAAGCTACAAGCCAGTTTGACGAATGAGATATAAATTATATCCAAAAATAATTCACATTATGTGAAGATGAGTTGTTTACAGATATTTATTTTAACTTCTTCGGTTATTCGATGTGCCTTTGGATCAGTAAAGTGATCTTGAAAAAAATCGATCACGAGATTTTGACAGAATTACATATATTGAGGTGCCAGGAGTCATTTTATGACGTTTTTTCAATGATGTCTGTGTGTGCGTGTGGGTGGTGAGTGTGTTAAGATAGTGGTCACGCTACGGTCCAAAAATATTGATGAATCAAATGAATATTTTACACAAAAAAGGGCCTCACAGTGTATATGTGCTCTATAGTTTGGAAGCAATTATGCATAATGGGAAAGCCCTTTTTTTTTGCCAAAAATGTATTTTTAGACATTTTTTTTTCTCCTAAATTACTAAGTCTAGAGTTTTGAAATTTAAGCATTACTTTGAGGCTACAAAAACGATAACTGAAAAAATCCTCAGATATTTGAAACAACAGACAATTTTGTTTGTCAATAAAATGTATACATTTTGACTTATAATTAATCTGAAAGTTTATGAGGGGATACAGCTATACCATTTGACGGGTAAAAATTTATCATCCCTAAAAATAGAACGTTATGTGGAGGATGAGTTGAAAAATTTTTTTTAAATTACATTAACCAATAATTTTATAAAAATTATTGTTAGAGTACATTTTCCATTTTTAAAAATGTTTTTTGAAGCTAAACGACTCTTAAAAAACAATTATGTTTTACCAAAATATTGAACAAATAAATAACAATTTATAAAAAAAAAATCATGAAATTTCAATCACATCAAAAAGCAATAAAGCTATACAAACTGAATATTGATCCTAGACTAATGGTTTACTTGCTATACTTGTATTTCTTTACATTTATTTCCAATGAAAAAAAATTGTTGTTTTGTGGTAATTGAAAAGAGTTGATTATATGAGATATAATAAAACTAATATTCTTACATGTAAAAACTCAGAGGCAATCAACATAACTTTCTGGTGCTTTCCATGGTATGATGGATTCGTCTAATAAAATTCTCTAATGAATTTATATAGTTCACCATTCAACAAAACTGAATATAGACAACGGTTTTCTTATGAGGGAATAAATGTTGTGGTTATAGATTACAGGATGTATGTAATTTTTAAGCTAATTCCTCGGTGATGTGATGACCCGGATAATTTTTTATTAAATTCTTCTGAGATTTATCACACCAAACAGGAATATTTTGAAGTCTTAAACAGAAATCATTGACTTAAATATTCAATATAGAAAGTGTTTAGATAAACTACATCAAATTTAACAGAGCCATTGATCATGTTATTTTACTGACGGCCATGTAAGAGATCCTATGGCTGACTGGCCATAGGAACAAAACCCATGTTATCCTGTAAGAGATTATTTTGTAACGCAAAATCTTTAGTTTGGTTTTACAAAATTGTTATTACTACTGTAGTAATACCATTTATTTTATACGAATCAGTAAGTGATGAAAAAAAAGGCGCGTGTATATTGATGACTGATCAATCACTAAATGTATTACCTCAAGGCATGAAAACTAGTAAACATCTCACATTTAGCAATTTATATGACAAATTAATAATTTTCTGTTTATTTTACAAAATATCAATGCCTCTCTAAGAAATTAAGTATAAAAGAAATTAATATAATGAAAATTAATAGTTAGACCTACAGATGTGTTAGATATGCCATCGAGGATTATTTTACATGTCTTCGAAATGAACACATATTCCTCTGGAATGAATGCATAGTGATTACAATACAAGGCTTCTACTCTATTATAATGACTTGACATGATTAATAATGTAAACAGTCTGAATAATTCTATAATTCTATTTTATATTGTATAGAGGAACAAATATATATTTTGGATACATGTAAAAATATGTAATGCATTTTTGAATAAGTCTAATTGTATAAACGTCAATCAATATATTTAATTTGTATAAAAGAACAAGTGAATAATAAACTCTCTGCTTTAGAGGTCACAGAAATGAGGAAAAGAAGACAAAAAAACCAGTACAATTGATACATTGTTATATAGGTCAGGGTAAAGTGTGGGAAGACAGCGAGATATAAGGAGTGAGAAAAAAGAGAGAGCGCGACATAGTGGAGAGAGAGAGAGAGAGAGAGAGAGAGAGAGAGAGAGAGAGAGATGTGTATGACAGGGATGAAGAGAGAATAAGAACAAGAGAAGAGATGGGAATCAAAGATGGTCGCAAGCTGACAGGTTTGACATTAAAAGGTTAAAGAAGGTAAGCTTAAATCAAGCATTCAACTAGAAAATTATAAATATATTTTTTTAAATAACCACATTGTATTTTATTAAGTAGATAACTGTCTTACATTTTCTTATATCTATTTCAAAAATTTGTTGATCATCTAACAGCAACGAGTTGAAAACCTCCTAATTTACACGAAACAAAGAAATTTCAGATGGCATTTGCAGAATATTACAAATAATTGATAGATGTAAATCTCTAATTAGTGAGCAGTTAAAAAGTAGCATAAAATACGTAGAAGAGATAAACCGGTTCATTGTATTGTTTAGTAAAATTATATAAAACAACTTGACTAAGAAATTTAATTATGTATTCTTAATCACATTGTAATCAATGTTATTTAAGTTGTGCAAAGAGATTAATTTAGATTACCTTTATAAATTCTGCTAAACAAAACATTTACTTTAACTAAGACTTTGTTTAGTGGATCAAAAAGAAGAAAAATAACTTTCATTTAACTTTTAATACAGGTATTGTGCTATAACTATTGCATATAATGCATGGGAATATATATAAAGAATATAAGATATGATCTATAAACAAATAATTGTACCTCAGCTTGATGAGACGTAGTCTTGATGTCGTTGGTCTAGCGAAGCACGAACGAAACTGACGTGTTGAGACATGAATCCAACTATAGGGTACAAAGTTCACTTACATTCATTCTTCTAGCAAAACAACCCCCCACTATTTAATAACGATTGCGTCTTAATTTATAGTGAGAGTAAATATATGTCTCATAACATTTTAAACAGAAATTGTATAATACAATCTTCTGCTGTTTTATTCTAAAGTAAATGATATTTCTGAGTTTTTCTTTCTTGCATATAACAAGAAATTGTATCTTGTTTTGATTCAAGCTCAGTGCACTAAAGTAAAAATTTTACTGCACGAAAGAACTTTAAATATGCTTCTTTATATTCTAAATTTATATAAATTGATAGCGACATTCGCTTAAAATAAATTTCATATTTCCACAGGCAAAAGAAATTAATAATAACAATTATAATTGAATTTCAAAATATTTCAAACTTTTTTCATATTGTTTCCAAAAATCATTTCATCTATAGGTAATTCGTTTAGAATACATTTGTTAACTTTACTTTAAGTTTAACTTTATTAAAATATAGTAGTCAAGATTAAATTGGTTGGAAAATTTCTAAGTATTCACAGTTTGATTTATGCCCTAAATGCGTTTTGCTTCTTTCTTTTATGTCTGAGGTATGTGGGTCGGAATGTATTTAAAAATTGTGTGACCACGTTACGTGTCCCACATAAAATTGTAAAATTTGGCAAACAAATTTCATGTTATCATGTTATGATAACACTATATAGCTTTGAGCAAAACCAAATAATATAGACGTACTCTCTTTTACAACATGCTAAAACAGTTTTTCCCACAATTATTTTTCCAAAAAAAAATTATTTTTTTCACAAATTTTTCCAAAAATTGTTCCACTCTTTAATTATTTAATGAGTCACTCTAGACTGCTACATGGATATGTTGAGGTTTTTTGTGATATGCTCTTTACTCTATTAAATTTTCACTAATATATTGATATATTCATCCAGGAACTACATATGAATTACAGCAATCGAATGTAAGAACAATTAATGTAAATGTTGGACTTACCACAGCTAAAACTGTGACTACTGAAGACTTATGCAGTAGGATGACCGACTGGGTACTCTAAATAACCACTGCTACTTTGATAAGTAAATCAATTATTTCAAGTTTTATAATATTTACCATAGTGTTTCATATCACATCTGCACTATAGCCCTATTAAGATTTTTTTTATATTTTTTTGTGGATTTTTCTGACAACATAGAACATTTTTTTAAGTTTTAAACAGATCATTTTGGTTAAATTCTTGGATGTAGAAAGAGCTCATAATAGACGCCTTCAAATCGATTTATGCTACTAATATTTAGATGGATTGATTTAAAAACTGTAGAATATAATGCATTATTACTGTATGGAATAATTCATCTAAGTATTGGACCTACTACAGCTTAAGTTGTGAACACAAAAAAAGGTGTTCTCAGTGAGGTGTGTTTCTACTTGTGTTCTATAAGTGTTTTGTGGATAGCATAGTGCATACTCTATAATGATTAATTTTCTGTTTATTTTTTAATATGCAAAAACTTCTATGAGAGAGGAAACTTTCAAAAAGTATAACGAAACAATAAGAGTATGACCTGTATGTTGCTTAGACACACATGTGTCTACACTAGACGAGCGAATCGCCTTGCAAAAGATAAAAACTTTGATCAAACACCTATAACTACAGAAGTGAGAAATAACTTCTCTATTTACTTTTATGAAGATCAATAAAGCAATAATAATGTGAAGTTAAATTTAGTTACAACATTGAGATGTACAATATGACAGGTATGGCTTGGAAGCATATGAGTCCGATAAAATTCAGGTCACAGTTTAATAACTTCTATAGCATATCAAATTGCAAATGATTCAAATGTCTTATAAATGTTAAAATTATTACAGTCACATATATACAAATATTATAATCAATATTATTAATTAATATATATGTATAACCACGTTAAAAATAAAACATAAATGTGTTAGTTGTCAGCGAGACTGATATGACGTTTACTTATACTAATGTTGAGTGTAGGCCATTCCAAATTTTTTACATTGACTCAAGAATTATGAAATTGTGAATCAAGTGAAATGAAATTGTTATTTAGGGGTTTAAATATAGGGGTAAAAAGAGTGAATGTTTTAATATATGTAAGAAGAATAAACTTCTTAAATATAAAAAAATCACCTTCAATCAAACATCTATTTTCTGATGCTTTCCATATATGATGAGTTTGTCTAAAAAAGTGTTCTAATCAAATTATATGTTACACCCTTGAATGAAACTTAATCTCAGATATAGTTCATGGTGTGTTTATAAACTCCATTGTCTTTGAGTTATATTGAAGTATGAGAAATTACTCTTTTGTTCATTATTACAGAACGGATACTAATTTTGGATTTTTTTTTAAAAAAGTTCATTAATATTAGAAGGCTACTTCTTCGGTAATTCGATGAACCTATAATTTTTTCTTACATTCTCTAATATTTTTCTGAAAAAATAGAAATATTGCGAAGTCTTAAAAGAATCACTTTTCATAATTCGTGAATGTAAAAAAGAGATCAGTACATTTACAATAATATTGAAAAAGAACAATTAGTGTAATTATTAGATCTACCAAAGTTGTGAACACTGAAAATACTACAAAATGTTCTCAGGGAGCTGTTCTATCGATCTTATTCTTGTGATTAGTTATGTATTGCTTACTGAATAATCTATATAATGATGGTTATGATACGCGAGAATATGCATAAGACCTTTAAATAGAAGAATAGTAATGCGTAATGGTACTGCCTTTCAGATGCTGAAGCAAGCTCTCCGCAAATTCTTGAAAGATGGATAAAATAGAAATATCTTGGTATAAATCTACCTTAAACGTTATAGCTTTCTAAATAACAAAAAGTTTTATCATAATACCGTCAAAGTTAAGGATACACTCCTGGAGGTTTAGATGACAATTAAATTGGAAAAGCAGAGTAACAGATTCACTGGCTAAGAGAACAAAAGCGATGTCCTTCCATATGAGATTATATCATACAACCTATAGTCTTAACTCGAAATCCCTACTTTTACTTTACAAAACCATTATTACTGCAATGGTAAAACTAATGATACTATTTGCATCAGTTGTATGATATACAAAAACTAGCGTGTATAGTGATAACTTCGTCTATCACTATCTCTACTATCTCCAGGATTGAAAGATTAATAAATATCTTCCTCTTAGACAGTTGCATGAAAAATGATTAATCATCCATTTATTTCACAAAATAAAAAGGTCTCAATGTGAGATGACATATCAAAGAAACTAAGAGAATAAAACAATAGTTTTACCAATATGTTGGTTAGATACAATGCCCTTCATAGTTTTTTTTTACAGTTGGCCTCAAAGTGAGCACAAAATGAGCACATGTATTGAACACTTTCCGATATCAATAAAATAACTCTAACATGTGATAAATTAATAATAATAACAGTGTACATTTTTTTTTATTTTCACTAACAGGAAACAAAGGAATATCTGGATATGAGCTTTGTAAACGATTTGAAAATGTTTGGAACCTAGAGAATAAGGTTAGGTTAGGTTAGGTTGCAGGGGCAGTCACAAGGGAACACACTTAGGCCGAGCATTGGCCCTTTGTGATACCACACAATGAAGATTGATTCTACATTGGGAGTCTTAAATTTTGCCTTACTCAAGTGTATTTAGAGTAGGGATCTTTAACGAGTACCTGACATCGTACAGGCTCGGGACCGACAGTTTAACGTCCTTCTCCGAGGGACGACGTGCTCAGATTTATTCACCTCCTGCATGAATAAATCGATGGCCATGTGGGGATCGAACCCCGGTCCTATCAGTTCAGAGGCAAGCACGTAACCACTGAGCTAAACTGACCCCCCAACCTAGAGAATAAACATCTCTAGGATTTTTGCACTTGAGATCAGCTTTCTAGAGAGTGTAACTAACGAATAGATGAAAAAGAAAGCTGTTAAGACATGGCAAGGATGACTGAATCCATTTAGCCAAAAAAAATTTCCAACTAGACTTACATTTTAAAGAATACTAGAACGTCAGGGGGAGTATTTAAAAATATATGTAGAAATCTATTAAAAATTTGCTTATGAATGGAAGTTCTATTTGACATCAGATATAGAAGGCAGCTATTTGTTGGAAGGTGAGTGGTTTGTGGATAGCATAGTGAAGCTATGCTATCCACACCTGGATAGCATAACTATATATATATATATATATATATATATATATATATATATATACTTTAACACATAGAAAAGAACACAGAAAGACACTACAGAACTCACTTCG
The DNA here is from genome assembly GCA_026182355.1 of Hermatobates lingyangjiaoensis. Taxonomy (NCBI): domain Eukaryota; kingdom Metazoa; phylum Arthropoda; class Insecta; order Hemiptera; family Hermatobatidae; genus Hermatobates; species Hermatobates lingyangjiaoensis. The sequence continues at coordinate 1,301,636 of JAPFBL010001924.1, read as the reverse complement.
ATATTTCGACATCCGTCGTCATCGGGAAGAAGTGCGAAGTACTCGCGTTGAGAAGCAAACTGCTACTGGCCTCCAGAGTAACTCGTGGAACCACCGCAATGCTGCTTCCCAGCGGAGGAGAGGAAAAATAGAAATCCCTCCAATATTTATTTAGAAAACAAGATAAAAAATAAATAAAATACGAAATAATAATAATAAAAAATAAATAATAATAATAATAATAATAATAATAATAATAATAATAATAAAATAATAATAATAATAATAATAAAATAAAAAATAATTAACGGTAGAGGTTGAGACCAGGAGGAGAACGAGCCCCAAGGAGGTATATGAATGCCTCTTCCGAAGCTCTAAGGGTGACATGGAAATTAGACTCGGGGATTTGTTTGAGGATTTGTACCCTGAAACAATCATTGAAAGGGAGGTCATGGGAATTAGCATGGATAGCTATGGGTAGGTCTCTGCGCTGACCAACGGACGCCATGTGATTGTTCATACGCAGGCTCAGCTTGGTTGAAGCCAAGCCAACTATATATGTATATATATATATAGAACCAACTAAAAAGAAAATAGCGACTCTGCCACTTTGCCTTCCTGCGGGACTTTTCGCCTCCTGATGACGACGATGGTCGAAATATAGAAGTGAGTTATTCCTGTGTCTATCTGTGTGGTATCTTCTTTTTAATTGGTTTTTTATTTAAAAGTCCGCTGGACCGTTTCTTTTAAATACTATATATATATATATATATATATATATATATGTATGTATATTCTGCATGAGTTGGTCTCGAATATGAGTGGATCTCGAATATGATTCGCTATTTTTTTTTGACCAAATTGTTTTTACTTTTACTTAAAGCCGAAAACAATAGAGTCCAAAGCGGAAAAGTAAAAACAATTTGGTCAAAAAAAAAAAAATAATAGCCAATCATATATATATATATATATATATATTAGTGTACTTCGGTAGCAGTCCTTCTTTTATACATGATTGGTTATACACGACTGAATATTGTCGGTCGATGATCTTCTTCTCCAACTTTTCAAGTTTGCGAAAAATTAATTTTTCGTTGTAAGAACAACGGTTCAGGGAATGAATTCTTCTTGTATATATATATATATATATATATATATATATATATATATATATATATATACTTATATATATATACACACACAGAGTATATATATACTCATTTAACACAGAGGGACTGTGGAACCTCTATACCTATTGGCAGAAAGGCAGAGGCTTTTTGCTGATCAGCGGGCAACTGGGACCTTACGCATGGACCTGCAAACTCCACTCCCATTGGTCCACATCGCATCGAATCATATATATATATATATATATATATATATGTATGCAAACGAGATATGTATTTCTCGTTTAGTATTCATTAGTTTTATTTACGAAGTAAATAAACTCTTAAAACCTCTATATCTCTGTATACCTTTATACAGAGATATAGACTTTCCTATATCTCTGTATAGAAGATATAGGAACCTTTGATTACATTTTATCTGAATGCAAACCAATCGGATTGGAGAGGATAACGATTTTTGTCAAATCATACTAAAACAATAGATGTCAGAGATACTTCTCTATTTACATTTATGAAGGTCATTAAAGAACTTGAATTCTGAAATTGAATTTAGTTTGAACAATGGGATGTGCAATGTGACAGGTATGGATGTGGATTGTGCAAATCCGATGAGATTTAGGACTCTTAGTTTAATCAACTGATGACTTTAATAACATGTCTGATTGATTAGTGATTTCAAATTTATGTAACTGATAAAATGATTATAGCTTCATGTAAACCTGTTTTGATATTAGAGCGTGTACCCAGCCTTTCGGCCATATCACGTAAGCTTCATGTAAACAAATGACACATGATTGATTAATATGTATGTTTAGCTATATGAAAACAATACAAAAAATCAGTTGGTTGTCAACGAGTTTAATACTCTGTTTACTCATAGTAAAGTTGAATATAGGCAAACACAAATTTTTTATGTTAGTTTACGGTAAATAAATTATTGTAATCATTAAACCAATCTTTTTTGACATGTTGATGATATACATTCTAAGTTGCCCTGATTTCATTTTTGATATTTTTTTATATCTGGATGTGTATAGGTATGTATCTAAAATGCTGTGTTTTCTTACAACCCCTCCGTTTTACAAACTTAATGGAATTGAGGTCTTCTCATTGATAAGTTTGTTTTTATTGGTTTGGAATAGTTCTAAGCAAAAAAACTTTGGATACTTTGGTCCCTGGATACAAGGGAATACATATGGGATTACTGAAGTAGATATGTTGTGAGAGTTTAGAGCCCCATAATCTTGCTCTAACCTGGAGCACCTTTGCACCACAACCCTGCTTGTTCAAAGATGCATTTAGAGAATGGATGAAGAAGGAATGAGATATTAGGAGGCTTGAGCAGCTGTGCCTACTTTTGAAGTAAAGGACCTCATTTATAAGGTGGTAATTAGGGCTAGCAAGACTTATGGATGCTCGACCTGGTTACAAGCTGCAAGAACTAATAAAACACTTATACAGATAGTTCAGAATAAATGTGCACGTCTTATGGCTGGGGCACCTTGGTATGCCAGAAATGTGGATATTCAAAGAGACCTCAGGTTAGAAACAATTGACCAATTCACGAGTAGACTGGTGACCAATGAGGACACGAAAATTCCAACCCATCCAAACCCCCTTATCCAAAGACTATCCCAAATAATTCCCCCAAACACATCCACATTAGAAGCTGTTATTAAAACAGAAGGCCAAACCCTTGAAAAAGACTGACAAGATACGACACAATGAGACCAAACGACCACGAAATGACGTAAACGGACGAACCACATAAAAAAAAAAAGTACAGACATTTACTTACTGACCCCAGAACCACAGCAGGATAATAATTAAGCAGTAGTAGGTCCGTGACCTGGAACTGCTAATACAACGTGCACAACAGTGCGCGGAAAGAATCGTTGGTCGTTGGTCGTTGGCTTCAAAAGTTCACTCCAAATGAACTTAAACTTGTAAAGAAAATAATAAATCACCTTCAAAGGAGAATTTAAAAGCATGTAGAATATTATAACATAATTATATAATATAATATAAATAATATTGACTACCACAACCTATGTGATTGCGATGTAATAACGTTTAAGTGGTTGATATTTATGGCAAATCATGCCTTAAAGCAATGGAAGTGTAAGGATATTTTCTAAGAATAATTATGAAATGAATTAAAGAACTTAAAATCTGAAGTGGAAGTGGAATTTGAAAGTTGAATTTGAAAATGACAAAGGGATGCACAATATGAAAGATATGCCACGGCGCTCTCGAGTCCAATCTCTCAGGCCCTCAGTTTACTGTTAATAATAACAACTTATCAAATTGTTTTAAATCAATGGTTTTAAGTTTGTTATAACTGTCAAAATGGATGTAGCTATATATTATTCACTATCTGTGATTTTGATATACATCTAGAAGATAGCCACATAAAATAAAACCAAACCTCAATTGATTGCCAATAGGTCTGATTTTACGCTTCTTATAGTACTGTTGAGTGTAGGCCACTCCAGATTTTCGACGTGTGTTTATTTACAATATATTTGATCTAGACTTATCCAGATTATTTTTTATTAAAAATTTGAAGAAACGACGCCATAAACAATGAGTATCAACAATTATTCGGCCATCCATTCATGAATATGTAATACGAATATTGCTATGAACATACATTTCTTATGCAATCACAATCTTTTAAAAATTATTTTTCTCTATTAACTGTAAAAATTATTAATTTCTTTGTTATTTGCTCCAAAAAACGATGTGGTTATCTTGCAGAGTAGCGTTACACAAAGACATTGACTTTCAACTCGCAGACACTAGTAATGTATAATAAACAGTGGCAGGACTGAGTTCTTTCCTCCCCACTATACATTAAATTGTGAAAGCTCAACAATTGCGTTATCCCGTTATCTCTCTAGTTCGTGACCGTTCCTTTGACACTTTCTTAACTTCCCTGTTACAAGTGTACCTTAAGCTTAACAGAGCAATACTTTTAAAATATTTCTCCTTGCAATTCATGTAAACATATTTTTCATGTTGCATTGATTAATTTATTAAAATTCCATACAATAATAATGGTATACAGATTTATTACACATCTGTTAGAATCCAAAAACTGCTTCACTACAATAATACGAGCATTTAGGTTAGATTAACATTACATTAAAGACTGTTAGGCAATATTGCACAATACTTGTTTCCCCTATAAATACATGTTATTAGATTGTTAATGTTAAAGGGGTTATGGGCTGCATTTCAGTATATTCACGTTAAGTTAAGGTAGCTGTTATCTATAAGCCTCAGTGCCAAAACACATCAATATGGAACTTTAACTGCTTGATACCTATTATTCAAAATAATGATACATTTACCACAGCAATATAATACAATAATTAACATATGAAGGTTGCAAACATTTAATTCTAAAGAAAGGATTAAGTTTTGATTATATATAATAATTTTTAGTTATAATTGAGAAAAAAGATTTATTTTTTATAACTTCAAAAAATATTAGTAAATAATATATGACCTCTGATTGGCACAATCTGCTGGCACAATAAATACAATAAACATGTATTTATTGAAAATAAAGCTAATGAATACGTAACTTTGAAATATTTCAAATAAATGTAAGAGGTACTTTTTTATGACATAAAATATCTTTTACTTCCTAACCACTCCAAATTTTTAGTGAAATAGTAAAATATTTAATTTCATGAAACATTGAAAACAGAAGTCTACAAATTTTAAATTTTTTAATGTCAAAATAAGAAAATAATTTCTGTGATGTAAGAATATAAATTTTGCAATATAGAATTAAATTTGCAACATGAAATTTAATTACTAGGTAAAAAGTTGTTTTTGTTTTGTTTTTTTCTCAAATCTGTTATGCTTTAAAACTGCTTGGAATGTAGTGAAGAACATCGTAGCATGATTGCCTCATTTGTAATACGAGCGATCTTTAGTTGGAGAAGTTACTCAGATAAAGAGAGGCTGGCTAACTGAAGTCGTCGATTTCTATGGAAAAGAACGTTCAAAGTCAAACTGGAGCTTTGTTTACTTTATTCAAGAAAATTATTGAAAGTACATGACAGATGACGGTAATACCAACACAATCGACTACCTCCATTTTATCTTAGTTACTGATAGCTAGCTACCTCACCAATTGAAAGGGACGCCAGAGGAACTTCTGTTACTTGAGGAGCACTGGGACACGGATGTGATGGAAAGATTAAGGAACCAGAAATCATCTAAAGTATATCGTTAAGTATAGGAAGGCTTTCCCTGCGAACAATATCAAAGTAATGCTTGCAATGTGGCAAAAAGTGCACAACTTTATCTACAAATACCACCCACAAAAATTAAGTGCATGCCGTGCGGTTGCTTTGTTCAACGACAATGATGTTCAGTATTCCGTGGAATTTTAAAACCAAGAACAATGCAAATTTCTCTTGATAAGTTTTTCAAGAAATGATCTACAAGTGATCAAAGTGACGTAAGCGAGGCCAAAAATGCCATTTATTCATGGATGTTTCAATGGGCAGGAATATTTGCCTGTGATAGGTTCTACCTATTCGCAGCTTCACGGTCTTATACACGTCTAGATTGTCTCCGTTTTAAGTTTAGGAAATTAATAAAACATGATTATTTCTTCCCATCATTCTTACTATTAATATTACATGTACATTTTGTTTATTCTTTTTAAAATAATGAATATTTCAAATTAAATCTAAAAACAGGTATTTTTGGGAAGGGAACGGGTTATTCATTTTTATGTATATCTTAATGCAAAAAAACTGCATCGTAATACGAGTAAATCGCAAACAAGCTCGGTATAGGAAGGAATTAAACTCGTCCTGCGAAGTGTTACTATAGTGGTATAGTTCTGTGCACTACTGGATCAGAACCTCTGATTCACGACAGTTTTTAAAGGTGGTTTGTATCAATTCAAATAAATATCACATTTAACTATTATTATGAAGACATATATTAACAATCTGATAAAGCACTTTTGTTCATTTAAAATATAATTCAATCTTTATATAAATTCAATTATTTGAAAATCGGTAAGCCTTTTAATTTTTTAAATGAAGTAAAACTAAAAAATTTTGATTTTTTGTTGTGAAAAAAGTTGAAAAATATACTATAATTCATGAGAGTAGCAACTTATTTGTTCTCTCAGATGATGAAGAGGTGAAGATCAAAGATCTACCACTTCTCATCTTCATGAGCTTGAACAAACAAAATCACGAAAAGACGCCTGTTCTTTATTGGATTAGAATAAAGTAGGTCAGGGTAGGAAAATGAAAAAATGGTAGATAGAAACAAATGATTGGGATAAAAATGGTTTTTCTAGAAACATTTAAGTTACTCCACCATAATTCAGTTTTATTGCATACAATTGTAAAAAGAAATAAAATCTAATGAGAGTTCCCGAACTTGAACTATTCAAAAAATCATATCGACATGAATGATTCAAGGACTAAGGTAAAGCCGAGACATGTCAGATTAGTGTCTTCATCTAAACCATGCTTCATTACATTGTCACAATGAATGTGTTTAATCTCCTGATACGAATAACATTAATGTTAAATACAGTAAACAGGCATGATATGATAAAGTATGAAGTTACTGACGCGTCTCTAAATCTAATAAATCTGGTATGAGACTCCACAAGATTTTCATTTATCACATTATAAACTACTGGTCTGCACCGTACTTGAACTGGTTAATTAATTTACCATTTTTTCAAAATACTGATATACTGTTTTGTATTTCTATTTTGTAGACCATCTGCGCTAAATTTTACATGATGGAATTAAGCAATTAAATAAATACCAATATAAAGTAATACTAATAAATCAAAGATTATCTACGAAAGTATGATATATATATGAATTTAGAAAAAATAATTTTTTAACAAATACTATTAATTAACTTATGGCTTTTAGCTGTACTAAAGGAAACAAGTTCAAAAGTTTGAAATGATCAGGTTACAACAAAGTTCATTATTAAGAAGATGAGTTTCACTGACGGGTTAATGTCAAAATCATCCTTTGACTCTGCAGGATAATTTTTGCGAGAATAGCATCTTAACAATATTAAAAACTGAATATCAACTAAAAGGTTAGGATCACAGAGATTTAAATCAAAACCGTGTGGTGAATAGAGTTTTATCAAATATCAAAAAACCATTTTTTGTTTAAATATAAAGTCCTCCTTAAAGTTCATATTATGTTGCAAAATTGCTGTTGATCTCAGATCCAAGTAACTTCTAAATTATATAGCTTGAAACCAACCATGGAACTATGTTTACAAGCTTGCAGCAGGTAAATTAAAGAGCCCTACAGTTTTCACTAGCCTGAAAATGTGCAATAGATCTTACACTTAAACTTTAGACGAGATATTAAATTTAGTAATTGATAAATTCGTTTCATGTGACAACGAAGAAGCCGATAACAACTACAATCAACACGTAGGAACTAAATCAAAACTGAATATTTCTACTGAAAATGACCTACCCTCCACTAAACATGAAGTGGAGCAAGTTATTAAATCTTTTGACAATAAAAAGACTACCGGAGAGGATGGCCATACTCAACATATAGTGCAACAGGTATTCATAAACAATCCCAAAAGTCTATTGACATATTACAAGGAATTTCTCAAGAGGGGAGTGCACAATTATAACTATAAAATAGTATATTTGTAGCAATTAACAAAGTAATAATGTAGTAACAGTAATCTAATTAGTTATATTGTAGCATGTAATATTTATATGGAGCATGCTGTTTTTTTAAAAAAAAAAACATACATTCACACACACGCAGACATCACCGAAAAAACTTCATAAATCGACTTCTGTGACCTCAAAACATATAATTCCATCAAAATCTCGAGATCGATTTTTTTCACAATCACTATACTTTTGACTTATAAATTTTGTTAGCTTTCAATGAGAATTGTAATACAATGTCAATATTAACCACCGTTACAAATGAGCTAATATATATATATATATGCTGCGTTACTTTTAAACAAAAAAAATGTACCTTCAGTAAAGAGGGTTAAAAAGAATTATGGAAAACATTTGGGACATGAAAGGTTTTTAATATGAGGGTCAGTGACGAACAAAAAAAGTGGCTAGAAGGTAGGGTTGGGTGAAGGTGGAGGGGGACGTAAGTCATGTGGGGCTGGAATCATCTGGTAGGGTGGGCCAATATGTGTTCTCATTAATCAAACAAATTGCACTAATCCCGGTCAAGAGCAGAAATTAACTCTGTAGAGGCAGTCAGCCCTCTACTTTCGACTCCTGCTACCTTGTTCCCACATTCCTCTCCCTTGTTCTTGTCTCCTATCTCCAAGTGCCTGCTCTTCCAGTCAAACCATTTCTCTTAACTGTATTATTTAATTTCATTATTCACTAAAACTTTTCTATTTAATGATTAAATAACTCACCAAAATAGTACCTACTTTAGGAAATAATTTCTCGTATATTTAATGATGAAATTTTTTTCTGAAGTCCCACTCAACGCCATCTAACCCTCATGTAAAGACATCAATAAAAGCGAGGATATAAAATTGCATCTCCAATCTTGCATACTACATTCTTTTTAGTAAATCTTAAAAATGATATGTTTGAGTTATCCCTAAACTCGAGTAGGTATGTATAAGGCAAAAATATATTTCATTCAATGAAATATTTCTTTGAAATCAATATTTCTTAGAAATATTTCCTTAAAAATTATATATATATATTAAGTTTATCAGTATGGCAAAGGTTATTAGACATATTATTAAAATAAAAAACATGTAAATCTTCTTCCCACTGCAAAGTGGAATGATTAAAATATCAATTCAAAATTGTTTTAACTTTTTCATAAATTTATACCTCATCAAAGCAATTATGTTTTCTGAATTCATAAAAATATATGACCTTTATCATCTATATATGAACACTATAATACGATTTCCTGTCGCTTGCATTTATTATATCAACTCCAAGTTCAGAGACATTGGTTTTTAACCTGGATTTGACGGACAAGTATCTTTTTACATCACACTCTATTTATTGGATCAGTTTATTTAAAATTTATTTGTGTTTAGTAACTTATACATATGGAGTGACGAATAACAAACATTATGCCATCCTGAAAACTATTGTTTAGAGCTGTAAAGAGAGATTCCTGTTTTTAAAGCAGTAAAATGAATCATAGAATATTAGCATCATTTTTATCCTTCCTGTTATTTAGGCATTTCTGTTTAAATGAAATCTTAAAACTATAGATTTAAGAGTTGTCCAATTTTCTATAAAACCATATGCATTTCCGTTTTATTGATGCAAAGAAACCTTACTTGAGAGTTTAGACAGGCTGCCTCTGTGACTGTTATACTCTTCGTCCAGGCTGTTACAACCATATATCAGGGGCTAACTAAAGCCCGATCATATCTCAAATTAGATAAACCAAAAACTAATTTAAAAGTGGAAATTAATCATTACTCGATATATGTGCTACGTGCAAGTTGTCCAATTATTTGTAAACTAAATTACTGTAGTATTTTTACATCATTCGTGATTTCCTACTAAATATTTTAATCTCTTCAAATTATATTAAACACAAAAATATAATTTTAGTTTAGAGGAATGCATGAAATAACATGTTGAAATAACATTGAAGTACTATGATAGCAGTCAAGTTGAACATGACAAGTTAACATACCAGGCTTGCAACGTGAAAGTCAAGCAAACACTTCCTATAGTCTGCCAGATTGGAAATATAACAGCTAAACACTATTAAATTATAAACTAGAGAAAACATATACGACGAAAATACCACTTTGTTTCTTTTAATAAAAAATAAATACCAAAATAAATCGAACTGTAAATAATGTAGAAAAAATAATAATATACAGAAATAAGAAACTTGGTGAGTTAGTCAAAACAGATTGAACACTAGATAAACTAAAATAAGAAATAATAGAACAAAATACCTCAAAGGTGGATCAGATGTAATCTAAAACCGGTGGGAACACTCAGGATTTTGCCAGGGAGCATGGATTATTGTATGTAATTCACTGTGCACTAAGTTCTATGTTTCTGGCAACCTCCCTTTATCTCTTAAGGTTGATGACATTTTCTTGACTGTTTATATTAACCGGAGATTCAATATTCCAAAGAGTTTCTTATATGTCAGATAATTAATGAGAACCTTGTAAGTCGTTTTAATTGTTGATTTGAGTTTTTAATCTAATACAAGTTTTGTAAAATAAATAAATTCGAAATAATAAATTTAATTTAGTAGTGTTATTAATTTCCATTATCTAGATTGCCTTAACCATTTAGCTAAGGCAAAATAATAAAGGCAAATGGTAATAGATTATTAGTTTTGTTTGTCAAACATTAGACTTGGTTTTAGGGTCCAAAAAATCTGCAGTGGACTGTGCTCAATTTTACTAAAAGTAAACATATTATCAAACTTCTGTTCTGTCACTTGTAACAAAGTGGATTTATTGTTCTAGAACTATCTGACAAGATGCTAACAAAAAAGAATGCACTTCTCCTAAGTTTTGAAGTTCTCTAAACACACTAAGGTTTTTTCTCATACCAAGATTTATACAACTGTGAAATGTTATCACAATTTGTCATGTGATGTAGCTAGTTATTATTATTATTTCGTGATTATTATTTGGCACCTGCTGTTTTGGTGATTCTACAGACTTTGAAGTTCTGCATTAAGTATTACCTTAATATGAATATTGGATGAAAATCAGCTCATGAACTTAGAATATGGTTAATATTATAATACAAATTACAACCATTTATTCCATCTGCAGTATCTTGCCCAATAGTTGTGTAACAATTTCGTTTACAACTGACACAATAGAAGTTTGGTAAACTGATAAATTGCTTATCTAGAATTTTTACAGAACTCATTGAGAGAAATCAGTGATTACATATCTTGGTAGTAATTAGTATTTTTTTATTTTGTGAATAATTGTTATTTCAATAGGAATGTAAAATATTAAAAGATTATTTGATATTTCCTCAAGAATTATAAACATTATAAGGCTATCAGCATGGCAAAGGTTATTATTATTATTATTATTTTATTTTCTTGAGGGTAATTATAGTACTATTGATAAAGAACTATTGAACTCCCCCCTCCCCTTCAATCAAAGCAAGGATATAAAATTGCATCTACATTATTTTTAGTAAATGTTAAAAATGATATGTTTGAATTATCTCAAGACTCGGGTATGTATGTATAAGGCAAAAATATATTTTATTCAATGAAAAAAGTACCCCCTTCTGTACTATAGTACCCCAGTTAGCTTCAACGCCTCCAAGAAGCTCAGCACATTTACTGAGTCCAAATGGGCAAAGGTAAATGTCCATGTACATGACTCTAATTTAATATATTAGACATATTATTAAAATATAAACACCTAAATCTTCTTCCCACTGCAAAGTGGAATGATGAGTTGCTATTAAAATAGCAATTCAAAATTTTTTTAAATTTTTGATTTATTGTAAAAAAATATAAGCATTAAGAATAATATGCTAATTAAATAATTGAAAAAATTTTACTAAGATTTATGATTACAATTTAGTCTAATATAAATTCATTTACGTCGTAAGTAGGCTCTTGAAGTATCTGGTCGGCTCTTGTATTGGGGTAAGGACCAAAAGTCTCCAGTTTAAATTCCGGGCGGCTGGCCAGCCAACCTATCTGTTAGAGTGCAAAAAAAAAAACATTCACTAAATACATAGAGCTGACATGATAGAAAACATTTTAATGTCATTGAAGTAAAAATTTATATTATCGTATGTATTTACACAGAGATGAAGCATCATTTACTAATATCATGCTCGACTACATACCATTATTAAGAATGATTAAGTCTATCAAAGTATAACTTATAGTTGAAAGTAAATAAATTAGTGTAGAACGTACAGTTTTACGCTTATTCAATTACAGTTCAAAATTCCTGAAACTGGAAACAAGTAAACTGAATATTTTCTTAAGGACTTATGATTGAAACTTACAATTTATGTCTGATTTAAACATATTATAGTACTACTAAAAATGACATTTTTATTGCAAGAAACGTAAATATAAAATACCTTGTAATGTAATTTTAATAAACAGAATAAATAATACATCAAATAAACTTTGAAAAACATCTATATTACTTTAGAAATATTCAAAAACAATAATTAATAAAAGCTAAACTAAAATCTTCTTGATCGTTATTTATTAGTTTCTAAAGCTCTAACATCCTCATTTCTAAACTGTTATTGAGTAGAATGGGTTTCTTTTTTGCTGAACTTATTTAAAAGTACCTTCAGCACAATTTTTGGATTTTTATTCACTAACCTGGTTTCTATTTCTAGACATGTTTTAGCAGATCTGAAAGCACCATATTTCAAGTAGTCTGTACCGTGCCCACATACTATTGCATTGAAAAAACTTAAAACCACACCCAGATCATCATCGAAAAAAAGTTGAAAATTGAGGATTAAAGACCTCAGAACATATCAACCCGTCCAAAGTTTTGAAAATCCATTTTTTTCTATGATTGCTATACTCATTATCGGGTAGAAAGTTAATGAAATGGTCTCCACATATAAAAATTTAATGATTTAAACAACGCGTTTCGAACATCTAGTGTTCTTCCTCAGGCATTAACTAAAAAATACAATGACACCAGAGAGTTAACTATAGTATACACTAAATATAGTACAAAATAAAATAAGGAAGAGAATACTAACCTAAGGGTGAGTGTCGGTGCTACAAATGACTGGGAATAGGATGGACGTGGGTGGGGGTACATCTGTTTCATATTAAAAGGTAGGTGCATTTCATTGTTATTTTTTTTTCCTAAAGGTTAGGCTGAGCCTTTACATTTGCTCTAGAAATAAGTGTAGGAAACATATTTAAAATATAACATAGAGAACTATAACGAAATATAAACAAATATAGGAATACGGAGAAAATAGAACTTTTTTTTTAATAAATAAATTAAGAAAAGTTGTACACTTGGGGATTTGTTCATTAAGCAAGTAAAAGAATTATTGCGCATTAATATGTTAATTTCATAGCCTTCTAAAATAGTTATTTTACGGAATTATTGTTTCCATGTAATATTTGTATATTTAGGTCTGGGAAAAATTGGGGGTTATTGGTTACTAAATGTTTGGTAAAAAGTGACATGAATTGATTATTTTTGGGGTATTTGGTTTTCTGTTTAACTTCTTGTACATGTACATGTTCATTAACTCTTTACCCTACAATGAGTAAACACCACATAATAAGTGATTGCACTACGTTAGATTGCTATACTTTACTTATAGTAAAGTAATAAAAATATCAAATATCTGGAACCTTTCTATCGTAAATTTTATGTTAAACTAAGATTGATTAATTATGAAATAATAAAAGTTTACACACGACAATGCAGAAACTACGTCGGAATGTCTAAAGAGAAATTAATCTTTGAACTTGAAATGGTTCTTGCCTGATCTTAAACAGGATACAAAGGCCTTCAATTCAAGATTCTTCAGAAAAAGAGCTTAGTTTAACTTTCGCCGAGAATGTGATTTATTCATTTATTTCATTACATACCAATTTAAATTGAATCCTTGTATATATATATATATATATATATATATATATATATATATAGTATATGATATAGCTTCAGCTAATCAAAGGGACTACTTCTGCCCGATGACGATGAATGTCGAAATATCGTTATGAGTCTTTTTTGCGTTTGTTTTTATCTGTTTTTCTCTTTCCTTTGTGAACTATATATATACAAAACTAAAGTTTATCTGGACTCGGGCAGTTCTTCAGGTTCAAATTAAACTCTCATTGCCAACGTTTCAGTTTTTATTTAAAACCTTTTTTAAAGGTAGAAGTATTAATTTTGAAACAGAAAAACTGAGTATTACATTACAAATTATTTATCTTCGTAAAATAATTTGTAATGTAATACATAGTTTTTCTGTTTCAAAATTAACCGAAACGTTGGCAATGAGAGTTTAATTTGAACCTGAAGAACTGCCTGAGTCCCGATAAACTTAAGTTTTGTTTCTATTCCACGGTCGATACTTTTATCAATATATATATATATATCCATAAGTATTAGGATGAAAAATAATACTAAAAGAAATCATAAAAATAAACATCTTACTACTGCAAGAGAAATACTGTTTTATTGTTATTACTTACATAATGTTGCATTTCTAATTAAGTAATCTATGCAAATAAAATTTATTTCTTAAAGAGAAATTTTAAGCGTAATGATTAATATTGTTATAAAACTAAAGTTTTTTATGACATGAATCATAAATGAAGACCTAAGTGATACATCGAAATAGTCTCTTAAAAGCCTGAATAAAACTAAAATCCTGATTGTCCAAGTAAATTTTCATTAAATAACAAATTCATTTATATTAATTTTTATGCTATAAAAAGGGTACTTATTAAATGATTTCTCTTTAAAGACAAAAATCGCACACTCTATAGGTTTAATTTAACTTTAAATGAATATTAATTAACCTCATGGGAAGTGGTGTTAGGCCTGGGTAGCGTGGTTCTTAAATCAGGTTTTATTTGTTGAATAGGTGCAGAACCCCTCTGGTTTCTGATATTCAGTAGTTTCTGCTTCGTGTCACTGAATAAAACAAACTTCATAAATGGACATAAACCAATGTATATTAACAATGTCTTTATATTTAATCATTGGTAATTTTATTTTATATATATATACGGTACTGTTTTCTTGACCACTAAATATTAACAAACACTTTTTCTTTTTCTCAGAGTTTGGTCAGGGTAAATATATGGAATCACCTTTTTGCCAACGTTTCGTATTTATTTCAAGACATCCTCAGGGCTATAAATGAAGGCTGGGTTTTGTTACATTATTTTTGAAAGTGTATATATATGTTATGGTATCTCAGGGTTTCCTATTTTAAGATGGCTTGTCCATGACTCTATTATTTTATATATATATATATATATATATATTTTTTGTTACAAGTAATGTAACAAAACCCAGCCTTCATTTATAGCCCTGAGAATGTCTTGAAATAAAGACGAAACGTTGGCAAAAAGGTGATTCCATATATTTACCCTGACCAAACTCCGATAAAAAGAAAAAGTGTTATATATATATATTATTATTATTTATTATTATTATTTATTATTATTATTTAATATATATATATACATATATTGTTAAAATGTACCACAGCTTCGGCATTAACGACTTTCAAACTAAGCTGTTCCAGTCTTCTGACAGTCTTACGAATACAAGGTGGTAATTCCCAAATAAGTTGCCCAAAGGACATTGAGACACTTTTTTTTTGAAACACTTTAATAAATATGAACAATTTTAAGACAGCTGAATTACTTCGAACTGAATCATATTGAAAACAACATCACAGATAAAGGAATTTGACATAACTTACAAGACTTACTTATAAAAACTAGCTTTCGACTATTCTTTAGTCATCATCAGGTTAGTCTTACATTTTCCAAATTCGTAGATTAAAATCACAGAAATCGAATAAAAGAATTTCACAGAAAGTTTACAACTAAACAAGGGTTTGCCTCCAAGAAGATTTGCTTCCAACCTATACTAATATATATATATATAAATAATAGAGTCATGGACAAGCCATCTTAAAATAAGAAACCCTGAGATACCATAACATATATATATATATATATATATATATATATATATATATATATATATATATATATATATAATATACTTTCAAAAATAAATGGCAGTTCAAGCAGACAAATAATAAAAATATGAAACTCCAAAATACAAAACAGAATAAACACTCATGATTTTCAATAATTATGGCATCATTTTTCTTCTTTTATTTTTTTATTTTGACGTAATTATTATAAATCATGAAAACTTGTCACTTTTTTGTGTTTCTGATTTTCAAGTTTTTATTATATATATATGTCTAAACTACGCTGTATATCCAATGTAAAATTAAAAATTCCCAGCAGAGTCTTCAAAATGGATGTTATTTTTGCAGAAATATATGTACTCGTGTCGGAATGAAGTGAAATAAGCGTTCATTGATTCTTTATGATAGAAAAGTTATTTAGGCAACCTCAGCCTCCCCGTGAAATGAAGGAAAATAGTAATTGATAATGTTTATTGCCACCTAAGAAAGGTTTGTAAAAAATTTTCACAAATACATAATAAAAAATTTAAGTCATAGAGAGTGAAAAGTTTTTGCAACCAAAACAATATGGAAATAAACCGTAAATTAATCATCCGGGTATTCTGTGGAGATTGGTGTCAAAAAGAACATTTTCATTCACTATTTGTTTTATATTTAGATGATTTATTTAACATTATTATGTGAATTTAGCTAATTTTTCATATAAATTAAACCTAATATTAAACACTATATGTTTGAAATAGGTATTTTTTATACAAGCTATTTATTACAACGCTCAAAAAGTAATATTCTATTTTAGTGATCTTATACTATTATAAAATATTTCGAAATGGGGAAACAAGTGAATATATCTAAACCAATGTAAGGGATTCTGTGAAAATAATAAGAATAGTATATTTTAAGTTTAGAATATGATCGCAGTATACAGTTGCTATATCATTTTTGTAAGACTTTATACTAAATTAAAAAAATTCTATCTTCTTTTGTAACGCGTTTGACTAAATTTTTATACTTCATCGTAAGACAAGAGTTGATGTGGGAAATTGAATAATAATCTAATGGTATAACAGTATTTCATCGTATTGTAACCTTGAAATTAGGCCTAAGGTTTATGTGTGGCAGAAAGTTTGCAGTACTCTATTTTATTTCGTAGGCTTTTATTAATATTTCTTCATTTGTAGAAAAAAAGAAAGTATTTCAGTTAGTTTCATAAGAATTTATACACATGAATATTTAAACTTGCAAGAACACTACCTAAAAAAATTGAAAATCTGTACGGCAAATTATATGGCCGTTGATTCCGACTACTTTTTGTTGGTTGCTTTTAAAAAGTAAGACATTTAGAAAACATAAGTTTTAAGATTATTTTGACTTTAACAACGTTTGTTTTAAAGGACTAAGTTCTATACTCACACGTAATAAGAGACCATCCAGGCCCACTTAGGACCCCAACTTTTCTTTGCCTCCTCTTCTGACTTAACATGCATCCTCCAGTTGTATGTGGCTGCATTAGTGATGGTTTCTATTTTTGAAATGACCATAATTCCTGAGCTTCTAAAATATCTTTAGACTCTACTGATAATTCACTTGATCTTTCAAATAAAACCGTTTCTTTGACAATATACTGTGCACATTCCACTGTGTGATGGACATATGTTAATTCGTTTACAGGTAAATAATAAAAATCAGTTGTTCAGTTTTGTACCTGTTAGGAATTGCTAGGAATATTAAAATTTAAATCTTACCAATTAATGTTTCTAAACTAAATCATTGAATATTACTTTGTTAAAATATTAAACAGAGAGTATAAACTTCCACTTTTAATAATATTGTTTAATAATAATAGTTCTAATGACTTAATGAATTGTGTAGATAATTTTTCTAACAGCAATATTTCTAGCATATTATGGACTTAATCAAAAAAGAGGTATACATTCTACAAAGTTACTTTTCCTTCCTAGTACTGCCTATTTTGAAGAAACCAATATAGCAATGATTTAAGAATATAACTAGTAGCTCCTGAGCAATTTAATATATTGGAAATGTATTGCAAACATCCTGTGGCCATTCTCACAATAAAACCAATTTCTAGAAAATAATTGTAAACTTAAACTTTATGCAATCACATTGTTTCTTGAGAAACTAAAGTTTCAATCTTTAACTCCTATAATAACTTTTCAAAGGTTTTTTCAGCCTCATACTAAATAAGATTGTATAACTTTTTGAACTATTTTCCATTTATTCATCATAAAAAATGAATGGGAAAAAATATGCAAGCTTTTGAAACAATAATGTAAGCTAGCAATTATTTTACAGCGCTTACTAAGTGAGATTTTGTTGTTGGATAAAATATTTCGAATTAAATAAAACATAATAATAAAAAGTTTATACTAGAATTATGAATAAGTTAAAAAAAATCATATTTTATGATCATAAAATATAAATACAGGTAAAAATATAGATAAAAAAAACTTAAATATGGATAATTAAGTTGTATATTTCTTTTAATCCATGTACAGGCATTAGTATATTTTTTTTTATTTATACATAAGTTTTGTAATCTAAAGTACAAATTTAAACCAAATATAAAATACTTTCAAAAATATTTTTCAAACAAATCAAAATTTGTTGTTTGAAGTTTATATCAGAACAATTTACTTGAAAGCTAGGCTATATGACGGTTGAAGTAAATATTACTTTTTTATCAATGGATTCGTTTTAATAATATATTGCAAAACAATATTTTTATTGTTTTGATAGTACTTGATGTTTCTACTCATAAATCAGTTTATGAAAGTAGCTGCATTAGTGATGGTTTATATTTTCGAAATTACCATATTTGCTCAACTTTTAAAATATTTTTTAGTTGAAAAAAATTAACGCAAAATGATAAAAATAAAACAAATAAATAAGTTAGAAAGTCAACATCGTAAAATTTGAATGAAAAGTTCAAAACATTTTACATGAGAATATTGCAATAGTACGATCAAAAACATTGCAGGGAATGGGTGCATAATGTCTTATGCATTATGTTGTCCGTGATGGATTCAACCAGTTACATTTCAAATATCTGGTTCTAAGCAATTATGCCTACTATAATTTATTGCTCGCCTCTAGGGTTTAATATATCTTACCCTTGTCAAACAACTTTGTCCACGTGACTTTTCTCTAAACAGTGACTTTTCCGCATGTGCTTATCTTTCTTCTTGAATATCGTTGGCTTACGTCATGTTACAACCAATGAGACCCTAAAAAGTGAAACAGAAAGGTGAACCTACCGCTCCACTTAAATACGATAAAACTTTAAACTGTCATAATTTTGAGTAAAATATGGAATGTTGTCGTACATTTTTGTATTATGAGGCATTTATAATCGAGAAACAGGCATAAGCAAAGTGTAAGTTCTATGATCAACGATAGATTACTATGTTAAGCAGATATTTTCTGAAAAAGGCTGTAGTAGGAAAACGAAGAGCAAGTTCCCATCATCCACAGCCCCATTTCCAGTGAAGCGTTAAGTTTGTGTCTCTGCTTATGCTTTTCGGGCCTCATGAGTTTGGTGTGTGCGGCAAGATGTAAGCCTACACAAACCCCGGAAAAAGATAACTATAAAAGGAAAAGTCCTTTGATAAATATCAATGTGGACAAATATCACATGGACAAAGTTGTTTCAAGAGTGTAATTATTGATTGGAAAGAATTATTAATTATAAAAGCGTTTGGTTTTACAAAGTGTTTATACCTCTTTTATTCTAGATAAGCAATTAGAGTTAGTTGCGGAAATGAAGGTCAAAGTTATAAAAACTGAGATCACACTTTTCAAAAATTTCTAAAAGACATTGTAAGCACGGAAAATCAACACAAAATTATAAAAAAAAACAAACAAATAAATAAGTTAAAAAGTCAACATCATAAAATTTGAATGAAAAGTTCAAAACATTTTACATGAGAAAATTGCAATAGTACGATCAAAAACAATGCAGGGAATGGGTGCATAATTTTGTTTCTGAATGAACCTGTGGCAGTGGACGTGATATATAGAAGAAGGGTAAAAGATGTGTCAAATTAAAAGTTTGATAGGGAGTGAGTGTATCAATAAGAGAGAGGTGTGGGAAGAGTTAGGGGAAGGGCCAACAAAACGGTAGAAATATGCATCGACTGGAGGCTCAAGGGCCTTCTCCTACTCTCTTCCTCCCCTTAGACCACTCATTTTCTTACTCACTCTCTTTCACCCTTCGATATACAATAAATCCTTTTTTGAAACGCGCGAGAACAGGCCCCCTTCCTTCCTCTATATGTATAGAGGAAAAAAAATCCCTTTAACCCCCGGCTGCCTGCGTCCTTTCTGTCGAACGTCTCTTTATCATTTACATAATGGCCCCTCTCATCGATCAGTCGATAAAATTGTGACGCTAAGTCAAAACGGGGGATGGTAGCTATGGTTACCTTCTACTCTTCTAATCAATTTCCTCCGCTTTCTTCGGTTAATTGATCTGCATATACGTCTCACCTGTCACCCTTGAGTGTTCATCAACATTCTAACTTCAAATACAAGTGGCTATATACAACTCACAGCATGGAAGTGATTTCCTAACAAAAAAATAGCAAAATTAAATTCTATAATAAATTTTAATACAAAATAAGTAACAACCTAATAAAAGATCTGGACTGGACCACACTCAACTATACTATAAGTAAACTTAATATCAAACTTCTTGGGCATATAATATATAATGTTCCATTTAGGAATAATATAAATGTCTAAATGGGAATTAGTCTTTTATTCTTGGAGATAGTACAGATAGTAATTGATCCACTTATGCTTATATATTATTGATATCAATATTAATTAATATATTATTGATATCAATATATATGCTTATTTTTGTATATCACGCCACTGATGCATATAATATCATTTAGTCTAACTACAGCAGTAATAACATTTTTCAAAAAGCAAAACTGTAGATTTCATTTATGAAATAATCTCTTACAGGAGAACATGGATTTTGTTCCAATAGCAAGTGAATCTCTTACATAGTTGATCTGATCTCCTTCTACACTGAAGATTTAAGACAAAGTTCCCATTTAAAACCTAGAAAATGTTTCTGTTTTTTCTGAAAAAATCAGAAACATGTAAGAAAAAATGTCGTTTTAAGATAATTATTAATTTAAGATGTAGGATAATTTTATTTATTCTTTTTCAAAGATGTTTTCAATTTTGAATTATCTTTTACATTTTTGGGCTAATTTTGGCCCATTTTGATCCATCAAAGATTCTGGACAGCAGCGTAACCACAATGTTTGGATACGTACTCACCCACCCAGCCACCCATACCCACGCAGAGATCAACAAAGAAAAACGTCATAAAACGACTTTGGGGACATCAAAACATGGGGACATTTTAACATGTAATTCCGTTAAAATCTCGTGTTCGAATTTTTTCACGTTCACAAATTTTTCTTATAGTAAAGTAAAAAAAATACTAAAAATGGATTTAATAATAATAGATTGAGGATTGTCAAACTGAAAAGACCTCTAGGCTCGTGATAATCCCATGATAAAATTCATGGTTTGCACGATACAAAATGCAAGATGCAAGACAAACATCAAAATCTCATGCAGTCGTTTAGATATCTGTGTAAATCAAAATTGCTGCATGACACGATGTTCAAAAACAAAAAGGGACTGTTACATTAGAAAAATTTATTATATCTTATGATTTAACAAATAAAATCAGACTAGAAACTATGTCTAATAAGTTAGATTTAAAAAATTCCTTGCAAAATATTATTAACTATTACTAAATGTAATGAAATAAATTAAGGATGTTATCTAACAGATAATCAATGCGTGAAGATCGTATAAGTAGTCAATTATATTGTCTATTTGTTTTGTTATCCTTTTGAAAATTTTGAAATAACATAATAAATTAACTGCAAACATTATAATCTTTATTTCATTTGAGTTTAAATTATTTTCAGTACATTTCATGTGATGTGAATAGTATTGTAGTTTTCTTTATTTAATATCTCAAAAGTTGAATTATTTTCAGGGGACCAGAAAACCTGTAAACCTATCGAAATCTCGAAACAGATTCTTTTGGGTCATTGTGCTTATACTTACTGTACTCAATCAATAAAATAGAAAGAAAAAAAAGTATGAAAACAATTGATGTAAAATTGGAAAGAACATGTTAAATTAATTAATATATTATTCATATCAATATATACACTTATTTTTGTATATATTTTGTGTAAAACATCATTTTGATCCATCAAAGATTCTGGACAGCAGCGTAACCACAATCTTTATACTTACTCTGGTATCACATCCAATTGATGTGAAATTGGAAAGAACATGTTAGTTCTTTCAATAAAAGTTTGGAGAAATGTGGTTTTACATAAAATCTGTTAGTAGAGGAAAAACTTTGAAAGGCTCGTAATTAGAAAATATAAATGTAAGAATAGTAAATTTGAACTAGTGGTTGTTCAGAACTATTCAACGAGTTTATCATCAAACATTACCAACAGAACTTACTGTGACTGAAAAGTTCTCAGTGAATTTCAGAAATCATGACAGCTAAAGAATGCTGATAAGAGATCTGAAATTTTAGTATTGATTCTAATACTCTAAAGAAAATATTACTATTTCTAGCAGACTTATTTGAAAAAGTGCACATCGCAACTTCTCTGTACCTTGTATAATAGGAGTGTATTTAATGTCGAGATAACATATTACAACTGTTCCTGCCTTCTCAAAATTTTTATCATCCGATTTTCCTGGTATCGAAACCTTTAAACCAGTACCAGTACCGCAACTCCACACCATCAAATTTTAAAAAATAATATTTTATTATTTATAAATTAAATATTACTTTTATTTGATTTTTCATTAATAGTATACCAAAAATTATTCAAGGACAATGCGCTAAATGAAAACTTGACAGAAAATATTGTTAAAACAATTTTAAGGAGAATACTTTAATTCTCTCTGTAATCTATTTACAAGGTCCCAATCTTCCTATTTACTCACACATTTCGAATATTTTTTTACAATATTCAAGAGTTATAGAGTACGCATCAATATGTTGATTAGGGAAGAGGAATTTGTAAATAAAAATGGCTAGATAGTTTCAGTGCAACCCATTGAATGGAACAATTAATCTCTATCATTAAATCATTTATTTAAAATTTTTAATAAGCAACTTTATTTACAATAATTGATTTTTAATCCTCTTTTTAAATCCTTATATTTTGATTTCAGACCTCCAAAAAGTTTATTCAGTTTAGTTTTTTTTTTCATTTTAACTTATGTTTTACAATTTTAATCTAAATTTTTCACCATTTTTATGTTATTTTTTATTGAAAATTGAAAATAATTTGAAAACATTCACGTTTTTTTACAACAGATACACTCTAAAAACTGACTAGCAGTTCTTCTGTAATAACACAATTATAACCTTGTTATTGAGTGTGTCTATCAAGTAATCTATTTGCATCTTTTTATTGAACAATTGTCAAAAAAAATAAAGTATTAAATAACTTAATTAATTAACTTAATTAAATAACTTAATTAATAGTGTACTGTATGTAAAGAGGTACATTGGAAGACTTAAAGTTGACAGTGAACCCGTCATGTAACTAATATCTCATATATAAATTAAAGTTAAATTAGCGTAACTAGCTGTCAATTTGTAAAAAAAATTAAAAAGAATGGCTTAAATAGTAAAATAATTTTATTCATTGTTATTTTTTATATATTTGAAAAATATAAATCTATGCAAACCAGGTATGAACAATAGCAGACATTTTGAATAAAGACAAGCTATTAGCAAAATGCTTTTTAAATTTCACCCTTTATGATGTGAAATAGGTTTCTTGAGTACTTATAATGGTTAAATGTTATATTTTCCTCCAAGTGACACCTTCGTTTAATAATAATTTAACTTTATTAGATTTAAATAACTTTATTTCCAGTTACTCACTGTTTATATGTCTTTAAAAAGTGTTTTAAAGGAATCTTTTTGAATCCATGGCATCATCAATTTATCTGCCAAACTTTCTTTTTAGGATACTCTTCGTACTTTCTGTCATGGGACGCAGAACATTTCACTGTTTAATATCAGCAAGATAAACTAAATCGGGAAGGGAGTTTAATTTGTGGAATAAAGGGACTAAGAGGGTGCAAGTAGATAGGTGGTTGTTATCTGAGGTTGGAGGGGTAGGGGGCAGACGGTTGAGTGCGAAGCGATTGAAGTGGGACAAGCAGCAGGGGTAGAAGAAAGAAATTAGAAAAGTAATGGCCGAGATAAGAGGCTGGCTGATCGATTCGTGGAGCGCGGCAGGCCACACCTCCGCACCTTTTACAAACCCAAATCAAAACTCGTCCTGCCCCGCTCTTGATGTAGCCAACATTTCCACCAACAACTCCCTACCCAATTTATTAACAGTCCAATATGTATTTCGTTTTGGTTTGAACATCCATCTTATATAATTAGGGATACCTGTGCTGCTTCCATCTACAGGCACTTCCATTCTAGTTTACCCAACGAGATGTTCAAAGCTAAAGTAAAGTATTCAGGTTCTCTACTAATACAAATAATATCTGTAGTCTCACTTAAACCCTTTGACCACAAAACATTCATACTCTATAGATTTACTAAACGGAAAACGTAAAGTCTCTACAGTTTCTCCTGTCTTCGCTACTATGCCCACATGAATAAAACGAGGAAGCTTTTGCTTAGGACTGGACATCAAAAAATGTTTGAATGAAAAGGATATCAAGAGAGTTGCCTTCATTACCACTTTGGGACACAAGAATAATATAAGAACTTCATAATACTTCCATCATAGCTGACAAATTGTACGTCTGTAAAAATTACTTCGTTATAATCATTCTCTTTCCACTTGGAACACTAAGTCATTTGTTTAATCTCAGATAGAATCACACACACACAGGAAACTTCAAGTAGATAGAACTTTATTAGTACTTTAATAAGAAATTACATTATCTAAATCAAAATTGTTGTTTCGATAATAGTATTATCTGATCTATTTGGTAACAGTAAATAATTGTTTTTAGATCTTGCTAAATAATATTCGTTAGTAAAACATCTTTGACACAGTCATTGCGTTGAGTCCCTTTCCCTTGTCTGCTATTCTTTATATATTTCTATAACTTATTTGATACGGCGTTAATATCTGGAGTCATTGATGTTAATTAAAAAAAAATTGTAAAAAGCCCTGTAAGAAGTTTGTTTATTTTATTCGAGTTCAAACATTGTTGGAGACAAGATTAAATATTTAAAAAAAAAAATTCATAAAAGAATCCTGTTTATAATTTCCCTTCATTCTAGCAAATATGTACATAAAATCGAATGTTAAAGTAGCTATTAGAATTTGACTAACCACTAATATAAGAGATAAGAGATAAGAGTGATGTTTTTTTAGCAGCTACACAAATTACACAGAAATAATAAAAGAACAATTGATGGCGTGTTTTAAAGCTTAAAATAGATAATAAATAGTTCGTTTAGAATCTATAAATTCTATTCTTACATCTAACTCATAAAAATATAAATATATGGTTAAAAATTTAATTTTCATAATAATAATTGTCATCTTTGATTTAATTTTTATTTTAGCTTCTGGTAACCAGTAAAAGTTACACATAATTAGGAAACAAGTATTTTAGGTTAAGAAATATTTTAATATTACTTAATGCAATATTTTTTGAAATGAAAACTAGTTAGTTACTGAAAAATTTATTTAAACAAACGGAGACATAAATTATGAAAAAGACATAAAATGATAACTCATATCTCCCGACGTGGATGAAGGTAGAACTGTCTTGTAATGCAGTTTTTCTTGTATTCTATATTCGCTCCCTGTTTGTTATACAATATTATCTCCTTCTACATTATATATGTTATCATCTACTGTAATTAAAAAGTTCTATTGAAAAATGGTTATGTTTTTACAAGGTATTTTTAGATTCTGAAGGCTAACATCCGATCACTATCAAATCAACCCCTTAAACATTTTACTTTCTTTAGAGTATTCAGACTGGAGTACGAATCTTTGGAACTGAAGTAGAGGTACTGTTAATTACAGTTAGGAGGATCATGAAATTAAAACTGTTAAAGGAGAAGCATGGTATTTGGTCAAGGGTCAGTCTCTATATAGGTCAATCGGAATGTTGCAGGCAGCGCCATGAGGGGTTAGTTAATATATTCAACTGTCGGGGGTGGAGCGAAGGCAGGGTTGAGGTGAGTCACGGGGTGATCCATCACTGTCCCGTCGCCCCCTATAAATGTTTCAAAGCGCTCAGCAGCGGGCGCTATCCCAGGGGTCGAATCAAACCCACCGACATCCTCTGCCCGGATTAGCTCTAAGCCAACACTTTGGTTCCAGCCATTATACAGACAGTCGACATTACTTAAATACTCTTCTATTAACACATGCACCATCTTACATAGGTTTTATTATTCCTTCTTACAATTCCCATTGCTTGAAGCTAATGATTCGGCATTTCATTGCCTCAAAATATTCAGAACCCATTTCAAATATCACATAGCCAGTTCAATCATTATTGGTTAAATTAATCCCATTTCAGTTCTCCTCGGATGACTATAGCCTTATACTAGAAATTAACTATCACTCATCAACATAATATTCTATCCTATCCTTGTTCAATTATACATTCATTCTATTTTTACACCATTATTTCATAAAATTATTTCTTAACGTTCACATATAATTAACACTTAATTCTGAGATCAGTCAAAAAAAAAGCAAATAATTCTCTGAAAAAGATATTTTTCTATTTCAAATTGTAAATAACAAAAATATTAACTGTAAACAATAATTATAATAGTTTACTTACAATACAAACACTATTTGGATTTTGATAATTTTTAAATTATTTTGAAGATATTGCATTATTATAATTGGAAATGATGCAAGATTCACGAGAACAGAATGTTGTGACAACTAAGGCTACTACTACCACCAAAAGTTTTTCGTTCCTCACTTGCTCATCATGAAGTCATTCTATTTCTAACTTGCAAATCATAAGCTTGCAAAATACTTAGCTTAAGAACAGTAAGAGAAAGTGATATTATTTCTCACTAGCATCTTAATGCAATGCTTAGAGTCATCGTTTATATGATTCTTAAACCAAATCCACCAATACTATCTTCAGATAAACCCATATCCCTGTTGCCAATCATTGGAAAAACCTTTCCTGCACTGACTTCTTCATATCCTTAAATCTCCTCAAACCTTTCCAAATCTCAAATCAGTACTCCACCAATACTATCTTCAGATAAACCCATATCCCTGTTGCCAATCATTGGAAAAACGTTTCCTGCACTGACTTCTTCATATCCTTAAATCTCCTCAAACCTTTCCAAATCTCAAATCAATACTCCACCAATACTATCTTCAGATAAACCCATATCTCTGTTGCCAATCATTGGAAAAACCTTTCCTGCACTGACTTCTTCATATCCTTAAATCTCCTCAAACCTTTCCAAATCTCAAATCAGTACTCCACCAATACTATCTTCAGATAAACCCATATCCCTGTTGCCAATCATTGGAAAAACCTTTCCTGCATATCCTTAAATCTCCTCAAACCTTTCCAAATCTCAAATCAGTACTCCACCAATACTATCTTCAGATAAACCCATATCCCTGTTGCCAATCATTGGAAAAACCTTTCCTGCACTGACTTCTTCATATCCTTAAATCTCCTCAAACCTTTCTAAATCTCAAATCAGTACTCCACCAATACTATCTTCAGATAAACCCATATCCCTGTTGCCAATCATTGGAAAAACGTTTCCTGCACTGACTTCTTCATATCCTTAAATCTCCTCAAACCTTTCCAAATCTCAAATCAGTTCTCCACCAATACTCACCATGCTACAATTCCATTGTTTTGTAGATTTAATACTATTCTCCCTCAAGCAAAAACAATACTGTTCACAGCATTTCTTATTGTGAATCAGACAGTTAATAGAATCAGGTTTCAATATCTGCTGTAAAAACTAAATCAATTCTTTATTTTTACCTACAAACTCATTCTGAATGGATTTTTATACGTAATAGTAAGTTGATGACTATTACAATCAAAATGAACGATCAAAGAAATTTACAAGTAACTTTCACTCTTTACCGTAATGACTGTAATCCAGTACTTAGGAAAGTAATCCGGTACTTTACTTTGGAAAGGTTAAGGACAATAGTATGTTTAAGATCATTCTTCCTGCGACCACTGCACGCTATCTTGAATTATACTTGACGCTCAGAAAATTTAAATCTCCCCCTACGAGAATAAAACATAATTAATGCTAATCAATTAATCAAAATATTGATCTCTTGATTGATTTAGACTGCGATCGTCATATGTGAATTTCATTGCACTTCTAAATATAACATATTTTAGGTGATATAAAAAATTAATTATAATAATTTTGTTATTTAAATACACATCATGAATAGATAATATTAAACAAATATAAAACAGTGAGTTTTAAAATAAAAATCAAAAACCTACACTCAATGGAGTGTCCTACACTCAACTTTACTATAAGTAAACATAATATTACACTTCTTGGGTATATAATATACTAGACTACCCGTGACCCGTAAGTTCATCCAACACCTTCCTTTTGAATGTAATCATGTTCACATAAATGCAGATAAACACTAAATTTATTCATTTCTGATAAACATATAAACATATTTTTAAAACAGTTCTCTTTATTTAGATTTTTTTTACAATTAGAATTTTGCAAAAAAACTTTAATGTTTTCTTTCTGTTTTGACCCTACTCAGAGCAACATGTAATTAGCCATGTTGAAATGCTGTCTAAATGGGAGATTTTTATTAGTCTTTTATTTCTGGAGATAGTACAGATAGTGATTGATCCACTTATCAATACATAAGCTTTTTTTTTTTATATCACATCACTGATACATATATCATTAGTATAACTATAGCAGTAATAACATTTTTGAAATACGAAAATGTATATTTCGTGTTACGAAATAATCTGTGACAGGAGAACATAGCTTTTGTTCCATTACCCAGTGGATCTGTTACATAGTTTCCCGCACCTACATTGAAGATTTAAGACAAAGTTTCCAATTTAAAACTTGAAAATATTTCCATTTGGTCTGAAAAATATCAGAAACATATAAGAAAAATGTCGTTTTCAGATATTAATTATTTTAAGATGTAGAATAATTTTATTTAATATTTTTCAAAGAATGATTTCAAATTTGAATTATGTTTTACAATTTTTATCTTTTATAAAATTATTAAACTGGGAATTTTATGGCATGTAGTGTTTTTTAAAAAACCTTTTTCTTTCCCTTTGTCAACAATTCAATTTAGTCAGTGTGAGGGTTATTTTCCTGCGTGCTACCAAAAATATATTGGTATTGGTAATATTCCTAAAGTTTTATTTTTAGGAATATTTTCATTTTGAACCCTCAAATGGTATTGCTTGTATCACTCTCACAAGCTTTCAGATTAAATTATAATTCAAAATTTTTACATTTTATTGAAAAAAAATTATTTCCTTTCCTTTAAAAATCCGAGGATTTTTTTCGTTTATTATTTTGTAGCTTCAAGGATAATGCCAAAAGTTCATGACTCTAGAACTAGAAGTTTAGGGGAAAAAAAATATTGTCTAAAAGCAAAGTTTTGGAAAAAAAGGTATCTTTTTCATCATGCATAATTCCTCGCAAACAATACAGTACATCTACACTATTAGGCCTATTATTGTGTAGAATATCATTTGGATCCATCAAAGATTGTGGACCGTAGCGTGACCATAATCTTTAAATACATACTCACCTACACACCTACCCACTCACACACACACACATAGACATCATAAAAAAAAACTTCATAAAACGACTTTGAGCCTCAAAGCATGTAAATCCGTCTAAATCTCGAGATCGATTTTTTTCATGATCACTATACTTTACTTATAGTAAAGCAAAAACACTGAGAGTAATAATAGAATGGAATATTAATTACTTGATCCTACTGTATCCCCTTATACTATTACAATACCATTAAATCTGATGATGAAGAAAACTACAAAAAAAACATATAGTTTTATATCGTGAGTTAATAATGCCTCATGGTTGTCGACATATTTCTTTATGCATAGCAACCTAAGCTGAGGTTGAAACATTTTGTTACATCCATATATAAAAAAAAAAACAAACAAATAACTAGACAAAATTGTAGGACAGATTTTCTTTGAATTTTATGCTAGCTATTGTTCGGTGTTTGAATATAGTTCGATTTTTGTATGAATCGATCAAGTTGCTGTTATAGTCTGACATTGTTATTCCCATCTCTATTATTGATAAGATCTCAATTTATGCAGTATCAACGGATCCATATCAGCTGTAAATTTGCTCTTGTGCCTTTTACATATTAAAATATAGCAGGACTTGCTCGAACTACTCAAAGCATTCAATTCATTAATTGTGTTTCCATTGAGCTTATTGTTCCCAGAAAATATGTCACTAAACTTCCTAAACAACCCCTTAAAAATTAAAATTCAGATATAAGTACTCGTATTATATAGTGTAAATATTCCTTTACTAAATATTTACTGACTGTAACGAAAAAAAACTTTACATATATGATAAATACATGTTACTTTTTCGGAGCCAACTCATTTAAAAGATAAGTTTTTTGTTCTTAGCATGTATGTACCCATTTTTTTTTGTTACTATAAATAATAGTTATTATAAAGAAAAATAATTGTTTGATGCTTAGGAATTTGCAAGTGATAAGCCTTCTGAATACAATTTCCATGATGAATACATTTCCATATCTTATTAAAAAAATATTATATCTTTAATATTATAATTTATATATTTGTGAAATACATTGATATCAAAGCACCCTAAATGGAATCTCTGCGCCTACACTGCTATCATGCTTGATACTCATCAAATAAATATGAACTACTAAACATATATTGGAACGAGTTTTATACAAGTTTTAACGGAGAAGTACCATCAGCAATAATAAATTTTGTCGTACCAAGTTTTCTAAACATAGAGTAGGAGAGCAAATCTTATATAAATTGAATATAAGCAAAACTAAACATTTAATAAATTTCATGAGATTTGGAATTTAAGTAAGTGTAGTTTAAGTACTTGGGGTTCGGGCTAGATGTCAGCATTGTGTTTCCAAAAGTTTTTCAATACGCTACAGTTCAAACCGTTTGATGGATTATTTAAATCATATTCTAAATCATAGCCCTTGTAGTGTAGATAAACTGTATAGTTTTTGGATAATATGTTCTCATAAAAACTCTTCTTTGCTCACCATTTAGTGATTTTCTCATATATTATCTCATGAAATAATTAAATATTCATCACTTAGTAATTAAATATTTTTTCAATTTCCTTAGAAAAATGTTTATTTATTTGTAGTACAGCTAAGAATAGACCACTCCAAATACTTTTATCAAAATCCAGTCAAAGATATATATACCATATGAAACGTTAAATTTTTGCTTAGAAAAATTATGAATTTCTTTCAGTTATTTTAGTTGTAAAATGAAAAAAAAATGGTAAAAATTAATGTTTAACTAGAATAATATGAGAAACTATAAAGCAGGGGTTTTTGACCGGGGTCTATAGAATATTCCTGGGGGTCCACAGACAAAATATAATAAATTCGGGGTCCACAATGATATTTTGATGATTCATGAAGAAAACTAACTTATAATGGTTTTTATTATGAGATATATTTGAAAAATTGAACTCACTTAATAAACAGCTCCAAGGAAAATATTCTGACCTCATATCTAGTAAAAGTGCCATTGCTGCTGTTCTGAGGAAACTGCAGTTGTATAAAATAATATCAGGCTTCGTGCATTTGAACAGTTTCCTTGTTTGGCTTCTGTTAACAGCAATTTGCAAAATGAAGATCTTGCATTACAGAATATCTGAAAAATATTCATGAAGATATACAAACTCGGTTTAGTGACCTACTCATGGTAGTTATACCACCTTGGGTTTCATTTCCTTTCAAAGATAATACTATCGATGTAGACATACCTTTGCAAGAGCCTTTCAACGAATTAAGTGATGAAATTATGCGTGCAAAATTAAAAAAATGGAAAGTACAATGTATGGAAGACAAACGATGTTGCTACAAAGTACTCTTTGCTCTGGGATGAAGCACAGCTCTAAGTTATTGATTTCCCAACATCTTATCTTGTTGATTTGAGATTTAGTCGTGTTCCTCAACTGTTATCAAAAGTTTGCAATAGATTTAACATTTTGAAAAGTGTTGATCTTCGATTATCATTAACATCGATGGAACCAGATATAAAGAAACTCCCCAAGCAGCATCAACCACACGGGTCTCGTTGAATAAATATGCCTATCTCTTTTTCATTGCACATTTCAATTTAACTGTTTATCAAAAATTTTAACCTGTGTACATAAATACTACAGGTTATTCAACTGCCTGAAGATCTCTGATTTCCATCAGCTTGACCATAGAATAAACATTGAAATGTTTTAATACAAGATATTGGTAAAGAATTTTATAACCATAATTTTGACTATTATTACTACTACTTTTTATTATCACAATTATTATTATAATTTTTCTGGAATACTTTATTTTCATTAAATTAGTTTTCATTTAAAATAAAGCTTAATTACAACTATTTCCTTGTTTACTAAAACTTCAAAATTTGTATCAGTGAAAAATGGAATATTGTTTTATGGCCAATAGTCATGATGGAGTCCACCAAAAAAAAAAAGAAGGTAAAGGGGTTCTTGGGTAAAAAATGGTGAGAACCACCGCTATAAAGTTAAGCACATTATTTTTGATGGTATATGTTCTTTAGACGGGAACATCATATTCTTCTTTACCGTTTGGTTGGTTACTCATTATAAATATAGAGAATATATATAGTTATAAATTTGAAATGTAATAATGATATATTTTCTGTATACGTTCTGTACAATGTTTATGATCTGAAGCAATACAATTAAAGGATATGTTTTCACATCGACTCTTTGCATACTCGTCATGTTATCTTTAGTTGACTTCTATAGTGTATAGTAATGATTATGTACAGTTATGGAAAATGTATGAAAATAAAAGTAAAGGATTTACACATTTTGATGTCCCATTATTGCTGGTGTGTGACTGAATATCTGTGGTACTGTAGATGTCTATAACATGTATTGTTAATAATCCACATTTTCCACTGTTTAACAAATCTTAGTGGCAATTTCCAAATATATACTTCTTTTTGTGAGAAGGAAAATAATTATTCCTATGGTTTTGAGTAAAGTTGAAATATGGAAATGATACATTATCGTATTGGTTATCAAATCAGGTAGTAATTTCATTCTTCTCTTCTGGTGATTCTAGAAGCTTAAAATTTTGTATTCATTATTGAGTTATTGTAAAAATTGTTTGAGACTAATTTTTGTCACTACTCTAGTCTAATAATTCATACCATTATTTTTAAAATGGTCAACCTTCCAGCTATTAAATTTTAAATTTTACTGAAAAGTCGGCTTTGAACATGATTTGACTATGCAAAAGCGGCTAATTACCAATATATTTTTTTCACAATATGCATTTACAGCAACCTTATAACAGAGTACAGCAGGTGGGAAAAAATTAAACTCGATCAGAGTAAATTGGATTTTTATGATTTTTGACTAAGGTAAAAGAAAAGTGATTTTTTAAAAAAACTCTAGCACGCAATAAAATTTCTAGTATAATAATTTGATAAAAGACCAACAATTAAACATACTCGTAGATCATTTAATTCATATTTATTTTATTTAACTTATCTTTAATTTTTAATTTATTAAAAATAAAATTGAACATAGTTCAAAAATTAAAAATAAAATTAAAATAATAAATGAAATTATCCTACATCTTAAATTAAAAATGATCTGAAAACGACATTTTTTCTTACATGTTTTTGACATTTTTCAGACAAAAACTTTGTAATTTTTTTACAATGGTTAAAATGTTTTAAAGTTTTAAATGGGAAACCTTGTTTTAAATATTCATTGTAGAAGGAGTTTAGATAAAGAATGTAAGAGACCTACTGGATCTCTTAGGCTATTGGAACAAAAGCTATGTTCTCCTGTAAGAGATTATTTCGTTAACATTAAATCTACAATTTCGCTTTTCCAAAATGCAATTACTTCTGTAGTAATATCAATCATATTATATACATCAGTCGTATGATATACAAAAATACGCACATATATTGATAAGTGGATCAATTACTAACTGTACTACAGCCAGGAATGAAAGACAAATAAACATCTCCCATTTAGGCATTTATATTATGCTTAAACGGAACATTATCTATATGTATATCTGATTTTTGCGTTTAAATATTTGCACACGCTCTAAACTGAATAAAAGAGTTTCTGTGGGAATCGAACCCACAACCTTAGCATTAGAGGTCCAGAGCGCGTGCTACCGAAAGTGCCAGGGGGACTTTTGTAAAATAAGATTCCAAATCCTAATATAAATGACTTGGAAAGATTCAATTATAGTTTTTCGACTAAAATTATAATGTTTTAATTATAATAAATTTGAAAAGAGAAAATTAAATGAATAATCGACGAGAATATGAAATAATTATTTAATATATCAACAAATGATATTTATTATAGTTAACAGAAGTTTTATAAATCATCATAAAAAAATATATATAAGTAAAATATTAACAGCACACAATTATGTCCGTAATCAAAAAACACTTTCATAATACCTATATACTCTTCTTTTGATATGTCTGTTTTAATAAAAATTATAGTGCAAAGCTTCCGATGCATCGGAATGTACCCAAGAGTTCTTAATAAAACTGTTCTCTCTAAATTAAGGAGTTTATGACTAATTGCATTGGCTGTAGTCTCTCAGGAATTGACAACTTCTTCCAGTTGTCAAGAGAGGAACTGATGCTGACATCTACTCGTATAATGCTTGCATATGTAATACTTGTGACGCAAATTTACTAAATTCCATTTGACTAGCAATATGAGAGTTGAAGAAGAAAATGAAGGAATACTCTAAATTTCTGATAAATATTCGTGAAAACAGAGTTGAAAATAAAGAGAATAAAGAGACTATTACTGCCTGAAGATAAGTTTATTCGTGCACATCATGTTGATTAGTGTATTGAATACATTTACTCTTTATTCGCCAACCCACAAATATTGTTCACAGAAAATTTTATATAAGTTCCATTTAACGAGACACACAGTGAAATTAATCATAGATTCATTGAATAATATCCTGGAAGAATTCAGCAATATCCGTCATATAACTCAGTTTGTGTAGGAACAAAACCCACACATTTTACTAAAGAATTTCTTGCCTCAATAGAGTTGTCTAGATTACCCCAACATAAGCTAGAACTCAAAAAGTAAGCTGCTGTCATGTCATATTATATGTATGAGAAACATTGATCCACCACGCTTGTGTAATGGAACAAGACTAACAACTGAGGAGCTTTATGATAATGTCATTGTTTATCAAATTAACACATCACGGTGTCAAGGAAAAATAGTTTTAATTCCAAGATTGAAAATCGTTTTATCTGAAGAGTACAACATTCCTTTTTTAAGGATTCAATTTTCAATTCAGTTAGCATTTGCCATGACCATTCATACGGGTCAAGGAGAGGCTCTAGAAAAAGTTTTATTTCATTTAAGTAAAACAGGATTTAAACATGGCCAATTTCATGTTGCTCTTAGTAGGGCCAAACAAAAAGGAAACACTGAATTTTTTGGAAAATTCACATTCTACAAATATTGTTGTTAATATAGAAGAACTGTCTTAAAAATATGTTAATTATCCTCTTTATTAGAAATGAATTAATTTAGAGCTTATTTGCTTTTACGTGAACATGATTTCATTAAAAGGAAGGTGTAGGATGACCCAACCGGTCATGGGTAATCTAGTATATTATATACATAAGAAGTTTGGTATTATGTTTCTTATGGTAAAGTTAAATGTAGGCCACTCCATATTTTATGTAATAGTTTTCGTTATAAAGATTGTTTATAAAAAAAAATGTAAATATCATATGATAGTTATTGTCTTAATCAAATTAGATTCGAACTTATGTTCCTAGTTATCATTTTAAATTTGTTTTTTTTTCAATGTTAACTGCCTAAAATTTTGAGGCGTTAATTACTGATGTTTGCTCCAATTTTCTCAACTTCTGCAAAAGTATAGTCACCACTAAATTTGAAATTTTGAAATTATTAACTAGGACATAATCGTACTTATCTCCACCACGATTTTATATTATTTTAATTTATTCCATCCCTCATGTTGGCTTAAATTAACCACTCAGTATTTTCAGTGTAGCCTCAATAGCACATCCATATTTATAATCAACAATTCCCAATCATTGATCAAATTAATTCTTATTTTGTATATGTTTTTTTTTTTGTATTCCCTTATAACATACAATAGAACTATCATATTATATTTATATGGAATTAGTAAAACTTGGTAGTATTTTAAATAATAGGAACTTACTACTAAGTTAGCAGTATTTTAAAATTCATAATTTTATTTTACTTGGTGTCATATAAGCCGCAGGTAAAACAGGTATTATAGCCTAGTAACAACTTTGAATTTATGTTTTCGGTTTTAAATTTTACACAAATGGCGGCGAAAAATTCCAAATTTCAAGAAGAGCAAAACGAAGAAAGTAGTGCGTACGTATATTTTTTCAGTAATTGATAGAGAGATGATATTAAGGTCAACAAACTGTGTATATACATCAATTTCATTTTGCAACTTCTTATTTCAAATTCATTTAATATTCTCTGTATCAGCTCCAGTTCAAAGTTTAAAACATTTTCAAATTTTTATTTAATCATTAAAATAACTGAAAAATCATTTTAAATTTATTGAAAAGATGATTATGTGTGATATAATCATTATATCAAATGATCAGTTTACCCAATCATTGGCGTTATTTTTGATGTAAGTTGTTTTCAAATATGTAAGTATTTAACCATTTTAATTCCATAAAAAGATTAATGTTAACAATTAAATACTCTATTTAATTGTTAATATTATTTTTATTTATCAACAATAATTTATTATTTTATTTATTGTTAACTATTATTTAATGTTTATTACTATTTTATAGCCTGTTTGGTCAGTCAAACAGACTTTGCATTAATTCATTGGTTAATGTCTACAAATTTGAAGTTAACAATTATTTTAGATCAATTTACAACATTTATAACAATAATAATTCATCAGCTTTTAAAAAATCGTCAATTACCTTGACTTTTTCAAATTAACTGCAATTAAACATATGTCTCATTACCTATATTATATTTAATAACTAAACTCATTAAAGTATTAGCATTGGGAATCATAGTTCAGCTATGGTTTGGAACTTCGATTGGCTTTTATTATTAATTTGTATTTAAAGCCACTATATTAATTAAATCACTAAACGCCTAACTTAGTTCTACATTAGAATTAGTAATAATACAATCCGTCATACCTCGTAAAGTCTCTGAAAAGCTCGACCGGTTTCAGGTCCGTCTGGATCCCATCTTCAAGAGCACCTAACTGACTGTGAATGTTATTTTACTATAACCTACCTATATATATCATCTACATTGTGTAATCAGTGTTGTCTGTGTAGTTAAATTGATATATAAGTGTTGTCTGTGTAGATGACATGTATAGGTAGGTTATAGGAAAATAACATTCACAGTCAGTTAGGTGCTCTTGAAAATGGGATCCAGACGGACCCGAAACCGGTCGTGCTTTTCAGAGACTTTACGAGGTATGACGGATTGTATTATTACTAATTCTAATATTACTAACCTCAGTGGAACTAACCCATTAACTATATTTAGTTCTACATGTTGATAGAATGAAGAAAGAATGGTCGCTGCATCAACAACCACCATTGAAATGTCAACCTTCCATCACAAAATTGACATCAAAATCTGAAACTCAAAATCCTAATTCTGCTGGTTTAAATGAACAAAGATCAATATTTCGACGACGTATTGCTTTGGATAATTATAAAAGCAAATTTTTGAAGAGACGCATTAAGTGGACGATTAAAGAACCTACCATTGCCGAGGAAGACGAGCCTACCAGTGATACTGAAAATGACTCCAGTGCTGCTGCTGACACAACTGGCAACAGGCAAATTAAATGTGAACCAACAAGTTAAACCATGACTGAATAAAACACTTTGGTTTTCAATTTGTGCATAAGCTTATTTACATAGGAAGGAAATGCAGATGTTATCTCACAGTCAGTTTGATATATGTATTTACCAGGAAGAAGCCGGAAACACTAAGATAATGAGCATATTTGGTCCATAATTGATGCTAGTATTATGTAGTTATGAAATAGGAGTGTCCTTTCATATTCGAGTAAAATCTGCATAAATAAGATAGACTTATCAGCTCACTTAGATATAGATTCTTATTTGTTTTATATGAATGTTCTGATTGCAAAATTTTTTTAAATGAACATTAATGATCATGTTTAAAGCATATACCCAATAGAGACGACGAGTCCAGGTAAACGAAATCGCAGAGCACCAGTTTAGTGTTTGTATTCTGAAATAAAAAGGTTAAATGCAGAATTTATACAAAATCATAAAATCATAATCAATTTAGTTGAGATAAATAACAATAGTAAATTAAAACTAGAACAAAATATACGAAAATATATGTCACCGTGAATTTAAATATAATGAACTGGATATATCTTAGTCTTATTTGCTTTAACTTAATGCTTGTGGGTATGATTCCATAAGACATATCACTTTCATCTCAACCATTTTACTGATTTTAGTGTTGTAACAATAGCATTTCCAGAACACTCTTGATCAACTTCAACATACAACATAGCACATGGTATGTAAAATTAAAGTCACAAATATTAAAACACTTATAAGATACTACTGAATAACATAATAATTTTTAATTTAAGTTATTATTTTATTTTATATACATATAATATACTAGCAAACGTGCCCGTCTTTGATGGGTATTTTTCAAAAATTCAATGATACATGGTATACCAAAATATCACTAAATTATAAAACAGTAGGAAATATCATTATTAGTACATTGTTAAGCAAATGCTTCCCTATAAACAACATTAGCTGCCTGTCCTGTCTGACTCTTGGGCAAGCAATCTACAGTTGACTATGTGAGAAAACATGGTCTCACTCACTTTCAATTCCTGCGGTAAGTAGAGTTTCCCCTTGCGACTTAGTTACCGTCATTGTAAAACATACACTGACGGGACATTTCAATCATTCGAATGGAAACGGATAGTTGCTCGGAATCAATGGTATACGTGGTATACACACAGACTCCCTAGTACCAAACCCAGTCATGATGTCCGCCTCTATGGCATATCTGTGCAGAGCACGAACTCAGAGTCGTATCCCATTGTACATTTTTGGGTATAGTTTTGTAACATGAAATTTATTACTGCTACTAAATTGCAGAATGATTGGTGCTCCTACTTAATGTTTTTACTCATGAGCAGGCACTGAGTCGAGAAATTCATTTGAATAATGAACTGCATCCTCATCCGTAATCACTCTCTTTACTGACTTCATATAGCGTAAGAACTTGTTTGTTGATTTTTCTGCCTGTTCATTACTAAGAGTAGAGAATCGCTCGTTCACAAAGCTGTTTATTCTGAATAGATAGCACACCTTGAACTCTGGAAAAACCTTGTCAATAAGCCCAAATACCTAATATATTAATATACGCAAATGAAATTAAAATCAACAAACAATACCTACTTGCTAAAGTTGTATATTTTCAAAATAAACACGTCTTTGAAGTTATCCAAAGACAGCTTAAAAGTTCATAACTTCGCTTCTACGTTGAATTTTCAATCCAGTTAGAGCTTATATTTCAAATTAAACATACACAAATCTACCGTCAAAGTTTCAACTTGCTATGTATTACGTTGGCTGAGTTTAAATGTGACAAAATTTGTGGACAAACCGATAGACAGAAATTTTTCTAAGGCTTTTAACTCGCTATATCTCATGGTGGCTGAGTTTTCTTGTGACAAAATTTTGTGCTTTAAACGTCCATAACTTCGTTTCTACGTTGAATATCCAATCCATTTGGAGCCTATATTTTAAGTTAGACATACACAAATTTACCCTCAAAGTTTCAACTTGCTATGTATTATGTTGGCTGACTTTACTTACGACCAAATTTGTGGACAAGGCAGAAATTTTTCTAAGGGGTTTCTCTAATGTATGAAACGTAAAGAAAACTTGAAATGAGTCCGTTCTAAGCAATATAGAAATATATTTAAAACCTTTCTTTTATTTATATAGATTTAATTATTGTATAATATATAATATTGTATTATAATCTCTATATATGTATGTATTGTTCTTTGTTTCTATATCAAGTTTTCTTATTTAAACTTTATAAGGACTAAAGATCGATTCTGAACCATCTGAAAATTCAATATATCTAAGTTTTAAAACTACTTTTTGCAATGATAATTCAGTTACACATGTAAACTACATTTTAGACGATAGTTTTCAATGAAAATACGAGAATTTGAGTTTTCAACGTTTTATTAAATTGTATACAAATTCATTAACTTTTCTTCAGTACTTTAAGTCACTATCTCTTCTATGCATACTATAAAAGTTAGTTTAGGAATGAAAGAATAATAAACATCTCCCATTTAGATATTTTATTATGTCTAAATGGGACATTATATATTACATACCGAAGAAGTTTCATATTATATGAAAGTTTACTTATAGTAAAGTTGAGTGTAGGCTACTCCAGATTTTTTTAATTTCAACTCGACTTTTTCTTATTGGCACAGTATTTTAAAAAGCATTCCATAACATTTTGTTTTGGTTTCAATTTGATTTAGTAGTTGAATATACAAAATAATGTTACTCTTAAAATATTAAATCTAGATGTACAACATCTGAGAGAGAGAGAGAGATGGGAGTATGTATGTTTAGTAATAGAGAGTGTGTGAGAGAAAGAGGGCGACTGAGGGGAGAGCAGTGAAAGTTTGAAGAAGCTTACCAAAGCCTTTAGACAGGTGAGTGACGGCAGGCATTATCCTGGAAGCTGATTTAATGGTGCAAGTATTCTTGAGGTTTGTGGGCAAAGTCAGAGGAGCCTTGTCAAGTCGTTAATGGGACAGCCACTATACGCCGACCAGACAAAACACAACTTCTCTATTTACTAATTATGGAACTCTAAGGGCAAGTTCTCTCCAGTCAGAGGCACTGTACCCGATTTCGCTCTTTCTTGTTTCCTCTTTATTTCTTAAATTTTACCTATTTCTGTTTCTATAACCAAGTCTTTAAACAATGTCAACTACATTGTTCCAAAGCAATCAACTAAGATTACTTTCATAAATTTCAAATTACTGAACCAATTACCAGACAATCACAATTTATACATTCTAAATATTAAAAAATATTGTCTAAAACTCATTTATAAAAATGAGATTTGTAGGCATTAGAAAGCATGAAATATCGACATACATAAATAAATATATATCTGTATAAGTTTGCAGCAGATCTTCATCCAAGCATACAATGTTGAAGAGCACAGCAGATTCTGCAT
This sequence comes from Hermatobates lingyangjiaoensis, assembly GCA_026182355.1. NCBI lineage: Eukaryota > Metazoa > Arthropoda > Insecta > Hemiptera > Hermatobatidae > Hermatobates > Hermatobates lingyangjiaoensis. The sequence goes on along the minus strand of JAPFBL010001924.1, from coordinate 1,260,133 downwards.
TCACAACTTTTTTAAGTGGATAATTTTTTTAAGTAGAAAAAGTATTTAAAATTTTTAAATATATACCTCTATATTTGTACATTTATTAACAATTTGGATGATCGATCTTCTAGTAGAATTGGACTAAATTAAATCGGGGTTCAGTAAGTTTTTCAGATTAAAATAAAAATCTCAATCTAATGCTCCGATTTCATTTCAAAAAAATATTCATATGGCAAATATACACAATTAGATTACATCGTTTAATGAAATAAATATAAGTTTATTGTAAACTATTTATTTTACATTAAAAGAGTAATAAATATGATTTGGAATCACGGTTTTCACATAACAATGTCTTGCAGTATGCTGCACATACAGTACAGAAGTAAACAAGACACAAATTTTTCCCAATTACCCAAAAAAGTATTCTTTAAAATTAACTTCGCTATAATTAGTTATATTTACTATAACCTCATTTCTGTTAAGCGTAAGCTTGCAACGAATTGATATTCTTTCACACTGAGCTCAAAAAATGATTTCTGAAAACAAATACCAGTGCAAGGTTAGGAGTAAAATTTTAAAAAAGAGCGAGCGAAAAAAGTGTAGTAAGTCACTACGATGATAACAGTCATTCTTTAACAAGTTAACATCAACCAAGTTGTCGGCGAGTTGATGTTTTAATGATATATCATAATACAATAAAACAAAGCTCCTGAAACAAGCATCAAGCTTTGCCAAATAATTCAAGATTTATGTTATTTATATATCAGCAAAGAAATATGCAACCTAAAGAAGAGCTAGAAAAATCTTATAATTTAGATAATCTCTCCATTGCTTCAAATGAAAGAAAAAAACCCTGGAATAATCTACGCTATAACTTCACAATAAGTAAACGTATTGTGAAAACTAGTATATAACCATTTGAATTAACTGTTGACTACAATAATTTTTCTAATTATTATTGAAATAAAATTAATACCTATATATCTTTAAATAATAACTAGAATTTGTCATTGAAACAGATATGATTGAAAAAAGGCCAATATAAGTAGTACAGTGGACGCCGCTTAATGCAATCACTTTTGAAAACACAAACAGTGATAACAATAACCGATTGATAACATTAACCGAAGAAATGAAATTGCCATGTTACCGTTCATTAGGTTAACTAAAGCTGAAGATTCAGTAAAAAAACACAAATAAATGAAATATGTAATAATAGTACAACTATAAGTTATAGTTATACTATTTAAAGTATAGGTATTACAATAAGTTACTTATTTAGGAAATCGTCCAGCTTTGTCTGTTTCACGTCATCTTGTAGCAGACCATTTATAAAGGACTTGTATTTATAATGATGCAAATTCAGAAGATCTATTATGCACTCCAAGCCGTAACACGCAAAGATCTTTCCACATTTCCTTATTTGTTGAAATGTACACTACTAGTTGATCATCCTCAGACATTGTAAACATTTATTCAAAACGAATTCGACTTTAGTGTCTTCTTTTGCACAACAAATTTTGGATACTTTTGATATCCATCTTGAAATTTTCGCGTTTTTTTAAAATTTTGCCTAGAAGCGGCTGGGATTTTTGCAGTTGTTAGTTATGCTGTTAGTTATTAGTTAGTTAGTTATGCTGTTAGTTAGTTGTTAGTTAGTTATATTTTACGTTGTTTCATACCTCTCTAAAATTGCAGCTTTTTTTCTTTGATACTTAAATCTCTGCGTTTCTTCATCTTGAAGGGTTTGATTGGCAATCAATGAAAAACAAAAAAAAAATCTCTGTCATGGAGCTTTTGCTCTATGCATTAGACCGCTTGTCACAACGGGCAGACTGGTAGCAGTAACTGAAACTGAGTAATTTAGACGCCAGTTAAAAAAAAAGCAGAAAACTTAAGAACATTAAACTAAGAAAATCCTATCTCTTGCTCTACCAGAGATAAAATCCGGATTATTAGAACTACTTCCGCTGGGAATTTACTCTGGAACTGAACTCAACGAAAAAAGTCCCCAAGTTTGGGAAAAAATTGATAATAATAACCGATGTTCTGATCACAACAAGAGATATATTTGTAATTCATATTCTATGTAGGGACGGTGATCAGGAATTCCGATAATATTAACACTATCCGTGATTACATTTAGCGGCGTACACTGTATATAAATAATTGTGGTTTGAAACGAAAGAATAACAATTAATTAATCGATATCTTACACTAAAAAACTCTTAACAAGTACTAAAAAACTGATGATACTTTTTCCCTTTCAACTGTGATAAATTGAATCATTAATGAAAATGATTACAATTTCTTGAATTGATTATCAATGCAAGTAGATCAACAACATACTAATACATAATATTATTCTTAAAAATTCATAATACTTAATACCTAATAAGTCATCACCCTCTTTGAAAAACAAAACTTTATCTATTGCAATAGACATTGTAATTTTAAATGATTTATATACGCATCATTAAGTGAAAATGAAAAAAAAAATTTGGAAGTATGACTTGAAATTGAATTTTAAAAAAAATATTTATTGCATCTTTAGAACGTAATGAGATTATTACGTACTCTGACTAGTGAAGATAACAAAGTGTAAAACCCCATTCTTGAAAATTGTATACCTACAAAATGTCGACTATCTTCATTTGATGGTCATTAGTTCAAAGAATACCCTAGAGGTATCTCAGGTTTTGAGCAAATAGGTAGAACACTTCTTTTCAATAAAACTAGGATTAATATATCACCTCTTTTAATATTTAACCTTGATAAATTATTATAAAGTAATATTGTGTTATAATGAAGAACATGCAAATGTGAAACCACTTTTGTTTTGAAAAGTTTGTACAATGTATTGCAGCAGCTAAATCGTTGTCAAGCTGCGCCTAAGACTAGGAGCATGCTGGTTCAAAATTATTTTAGATACTTCAATGCATTAGGCAAAAAAAGGTGTACACGTAGTCTATATCCTTATGAAATCAAAAGCCTTAAGGGCCCACTTAAACTGGCGGCGTGGATATGTACATAGATGCAATAAAGGAGGTAGTTTTGATTGTGGGAAGTGGGAGGGTGGAGGCTGTGGAAGGTGGAAGCGGTGAGCCTAATGGTGGTCAGCCACGGCAGAGGGTAATCAGACTATGTTCTGGCCGAAAAAAAGATAACACTACCCCACATAGCGTGCAAGAAAAAACAATCGAGAATATCTCAGACTAATGGTGACCCACCACTCGGTAGCGCCACTATTAAGTAAGCACCAATTTTTTATACTTAATCTTTTCTAATTGCAGCCTATACAATGGGATTAGTGGAGAATTCCTCCGACCTTGGCGGGACCGACTAATAATGGCTGCCCCGTAATAAATGTAATCAGGTAACACTCACTTCTTCCAGACCGAACTAATGCGATAATTTCAAAGGTTCCTTTGCTGTTAAGCTGTATTTATAGCCTGGGGCCAACAAGATGGGCCGACAGACAGTAACACTCAATAACAATTATCTATCTGGGAAAATTCCGGCCATGGCAGAAAAAAACTTGTTCCCAAAACAAGTTCAAAGGCATTAAGCAGCAAATCCTCATGACTAGTTTTTTTGGAACAATAATACAAAAACATTCTACACTGCCCCTCAAATCATCTGACACAGTAATCTATTATGGAAATCTCTAGCAATTCAATTTAACTTGCGTCCCAGAGAAAAAATAATCAATGAAAGAAATAAATTTATTTCTTCTTAAAAAGTTAGGTTCTGAAAAATTCCTTTAAATTATAACTTTATTTTTTAACCAAAACTAATGAAATACACTAATAACTAATAGAGTTTAAAACGAATGCTTAAGAATAATAATTGCTTTATGATTTATTTGCAATAGGCTATCTATAAAATATATTAAACAAATATTTGGCATTCTTGGAATCAGAATAGTTGGAGGGGTGATTACATGAGCGGAATATGAATCTAACTTGTCAGTTACAATGATGGATCCCTGAAAGGGCTTCCGATTAGAAACCTTACCACTTGTTTTATTATAATTAGTTGTGTCAAATATAGCTATTTTTTCATCGAAGTAAACTCTATTTCTCATTCATATATAACATTATATGAAAGTAAAAGCTACAAGGAAAAATTAAAAAACACAGAAAATATGCTCTGAGGCCTTCCAAATTTATCTCATCAGAGAGAAACAAGAAAAATATCTAATTACATTCTGATGACATAAATTTGAAAGGTTTGAGATTATATTTTCTCTGATTTTTAATATTTCCTTGTGGCTTTAACTTTCATTGATTTCCATCAACTGTTTATTCTTTATTTATGATTTGTTAAACACGACTGAATATTTTCTGTCGATAAGTTTCTTCTCATGAACTTAAATCTGCCTGAATATGGATTTTTCTTTGTGAGAACAACCGTTGAGGTGATCACTGATTTTTGTCGACTCGTTTCAATTCGTATCCCACAGTCATTTTCAAGCCTAAATTAAGGTATATGTGGGTGCTGTACGTAAAGAGCGTGGAATTGGCAAGACAATAGGCTGTTAGTCTATTTAGTGTGTTTACGTAGTATACGTAATATAACATATATATATAAGTATAATTTTGTTGACATGTACCATAGCTTCGGCATTTATGTCTTTCAAACTAAGCTGTTCCATCTCCTGACAGTCTTACGAATAGAAGGTGATAATTCCCAAATAAGTTATCCAAAGGACATTGAGACACATTTTGAAACACTTTAATAAATATCAACAATTTTAATACAACTGAAAAACTAACATCACAAGTAAAGAATTTAACATAACTTACTACACCATTAGATAGAAACAAGCTTTCGACTATGACATAGTCATCGTCAGGTTGGGAATTATTAGTCTTACATTGTTCAAAATTTAGAAATTTTAAAATTTTAAAAAACAATGAAACAGTTTAAACAATTTTGAATTAAACTAATGAATGTAAATAAAAGTTAGCAGGTCTAAACAAGTTACTAAATGTAAAACAGTTTTTCATCCCGTCGTAGGCCAATCAATTAGCATCCCTATTGACTTTGTAACTGCTTTCGAAATTCTCATGCTTGGTATTACACCCATATTGCATTTCAGTTGTATTAAAATTGTTGATATTTATTAAAGTGTTTCAAAAAAGTGTCTCAATGTCCTTTGGACAACTTATTTGGGAATTACCGCCTTCTATTCGTAAGACTGTCAGGAGACTGGAACAGCTTAGTTTGAAAGTCGTAAATGCCGAAGCTGCGGTACATTTCAACAAAATATGCCTCAAAGAAGATTTGCTGCCAACCTATACTAATTATAAGTGTAATTATATATAACAAATTCATAAATATATCAACTTATGATAGAATAGGTTATTATACAATTAGAATTCGGTCAATTTTCTAGATTCAAAAACAAACTTACCAACGTTTCGGTTTTATTGCAAAACCTTTTTCATAGGCCTACAAAACAAAGAATAATAAGAAATCATATATAAATATTAAAAAACAAACAATATGAACATAGATTATTACAGCTTGTGGTAAAAGCTGTATTACTTTTATTACGTAAAAGAAATTTACGTAATTAAGCAAAAGCGTTGTTTATTATTTCCTATTGAAATAATGCTTTTGGGCTATCATCTGCGTCAAAGGGATCTTCTCATATTCAGCTTCCAAAATCTGATAGAAATAACGTTTTGTTTGTATAAGTCGACTAAAGATGATGCCTTAACTATTTTATGATTACAAAGTGATTTTGAACATCAAACAGATTAAATATTATTAGTTTTCCCATCTAAATTATAATAAATTTTAAAAAAAAATTAATAAATAATCAACGAGAATAAGAAATAATTATTTAATATATCAACAAATGATATTTATTATAGTAAACAGAGGTTTAGAAATTATCAAATTAATACGAGAAAATATTAACAGTATGCAATTATATCCGTAATCAAAAAACACTTTGCCATAATGACTATTTTTTTGATATATCTATTTCAATAAAAATGATATGGTGATTTGGAAGGTACAGCAAAAATCTTAATAAAACTAATTCTCTCTAAATTAAGGAGTTCAGGACAAATTTCAATGTTTGTAGCCTCTCAGAATAGCAACTTCTTCCAGTTATCAAGAGAGGGAATGATGCTGACAGCTATAATGCTTGCATCTGAGTATTGTTTATTAACTCATTCCCAGCTATTCCCTTAAAATCATCTCCAGGTAGTCACATTAAAAATCAAATGATTTATAATGTTTTCATTATTAATTGATGACCCCTTCAGTACATCAGGCTATAACTCTTTTATTAAAATCATAAATCATTCAAACCAAATGATCACGTGTGTTCACTTCCAGGCCTCCTGTAAAATAACCTACATAGGCCTCGAATAATCGAGATAATCAACTCAGCTTTCAACAATTAATGGACAACATGTGCATCATCTGAAAGACAAAACCGTCACGTACACTTCTTCTATTAAAAGGTCTTATGTATATCCTTCATTATATAAATAATATATTAGAGCTTATCATCCACAAATAACCATTAGAACACCTAATTGATAGCGCACCTTTTTGAAAATATTTTTTAGTGTTCACAACTGTGGTAAATCTAATATTTTCACTAATTATTCTTTAAAAATATTACTGTAAATTTGAAAAACAACATTTCTTCTTCACAAGCTTTTAGATTTAATCATAGATCACAATTTTTACATTTTATAAATTAATATTTCCAGTTGTTTTAAAAGTTTGACAATTTTTTTTTTCTTATTGCAATTGCCATTTCCATGATGACACCAAAATTTCAAGACTCTAGAGTTGGTAGTTTAGGAGAAAAAAGATGTTGTCACAAATCGCATTTTAGTCAAAAAAGTAACTTTCCCATCATGTACTATTGCCCCCAAACAAAAGTCACATTCACACTAGATGACCTATCTTTGTGCGAAATATGAGTTTGTATCCATCAAACGGTGTAGACTGCAGCATGTTAACAAATTTTTGGATATGTACACACGCAAACACATTACGGAAAAAAACGTGTTTTCGGGGACCTCAAAACTTGTAAATCTGTGAAAATCTCGGGATTGAATTTCTTCATCATCACTGTACTTATAGTAAAGTAGAAATCAATAACAAAAAAGAAGTAAAACAATCATACCTCCTTTCCGCTTTTTTATAATTACAAGGTTTAGCTAAAGATAAGGCATTAAATAAAAAAATAAAATGTCATCCAATACTGTATTAAATTGATTAAATCTCCTTTGACTGTAATGGGAGTTACAAGTTTATTTTTGTGCCAGTTTTTTTTTCCTGAAAAACAGTCAATTAAGAAACATTCAAGGTCTTTATTCCTACCAGTATTAATCAGTTTCATATTGACCTTCAACAGTCGAAAGATCTAAAAAAAATTGCAATATCTTACCTATTATATCCCAGCCGCAACAAACATTTCATAGAGGGAACTAATACTTAAAACCTGCCTACTTCCCCAAATATATGTACAATTTAGGATTTTACTTAACATAATTATTATAGAAATCATTGATACCAACCTATACAAATGAACAATGGTAAAATATTTTAAGCATACTATTATTCGTAGTATGTTTTGTTTTCTATGTACTATACATATATCAATTGTCAATATAATCATAATTCCTAGAATTTAGAATTCTCGTTGATATGCAATTTAAATTTTAAAAATTACTACTCCTATTATTTGCAAATTTTGGAATAATAATGAATTATTTTAAAATTGAAATAATATACTTCCTTTATTAAAAAGTAAAATGTAGGCAACTTTGTTACCAGAAGAAATACGGTCAAACTGTGTAAATATAAATCTGACTTTTAATTACCTTTTGTGATTTTTCATACATGGATTTATTTGTTTAAGACAAATTTTTCATAATTACATATCGAAAATTCTATGATATGTATTCCCTTTGAATGCTGACGAAATTGTTATCATTTGGAAGATCCATTTTTATTTTACAATTGTTAAAAAGATTTCTACACAAATTTGTTTCTTCACATACTTCTTTAAATCATATGAATCATATGTAAAAAATTTTTATCAAAAAACACGAAAGTGGAAATTAAAGAAATAATTCCAAAAATAAATAAGATACGTAAAAATGTTAAGGCCTTTACAGGAGAAGCTAGAGGATTGTCAAGAAACTAATTCTTTATGATTATTTGATACGGCTACTTCAATAGACTTCAATACTGCATCATATATTATTTTTTAATTTTAATGGTAATACCTTTAAAATTCAAAAACCTTCAAAAACAGCAATACCACAGAATTATGTACTTCATCACGACCATTATGGCTATCATTATGTATAAGCAATTTGCAAACATAAACGAAGTATTGCACCATCAGTCACTTCCTGTGCAGACACTAAAGAAAACTACAATACCATAGCCCACTGTACACCAGTATGAATAGACTACTAATATATGAATACTTTATTAGTACCACAGTAGGTCTATTAACCTATCGTAATCTAGAAATCAAAATAGTTTTATAGTGATAAAAACAAAAACATAAATATAACTTTTTCAATGCTTCTAAATGTTGCTTAATGATTTTGGAAGTAGAGAATCATGATTAATTTATATATAGAACTAGAGAACCCGTGATCCCTTGTGTCACTAAGTGTTAAGAAATTATAGCAACATTTAATAATATGATTCACTGAATGTGATTGACAGGAATAACTCTTATTGCTGTTTCTTGTTATTAAGCCATGAAAACAAAGATTCTTATTTAGTCCAACTTTATGATATAGATTTATAATATGAATCAATATATATACACAAAAGAATATTTAATAAAAAAGCATATTTAAAACTAACAAATCCTGTAAATTGAAATTTTTCATTTATTTTACTCAACATAAAATAACATTACTGAAAGGAATGTGTCTTTATAACCTTAGAACATTAGTATTTAAGCTGACATTTTTGTTCCAGTTTATATTCCTAAAATTATTCATTTTAAACCTCTCATGTAATAGTTTATTATATACTTTTGGAATTTCATACATCTGTTTAATGCTTAACTTCTAAATACGATTGTTAATTCAAAACGTTGGCTTTGAATTGATTTGAACTAGGAAATCTGACCGATTCCTGATGTAAAACTAATATAACTTTTTTTATATATATGTATAACAAGAAATAACAGTAAATAAGTGAACTAAAAAAACATCGTCTAAACAACAATAAGATTTTCCAAAAATGGGACTGAGATTTTTCTTAGTAAAACTTGTCAGGTTTATTATATATAGTAACATAAATAGATTTTACATCTTGGATCTGGCATTTTCAAGGTTTTTTTAGAGGAAACACTATTTACTGGTCTATGCTCTTATCTATCATCTGTTATGATGCAGCTAGATAATATCATCGACCGGTAAATAGTGTTTCCTCTAAAACAAGCCTTGAAAATGCCAAATAACTTTGGCGAATCGTTGGCTTATAATCAGGAGTTGTATGTTTATGACAAAAACCTCAAGAACCCCTTGTGTGAATTCGAAATATCAGTGGTCGAGAAGCTAATATCAATATACTACTTATTGTTTTCTTCAATATGTATTTGAATAATTCGTCATAAACTGGAATTAACAGGTATTCCAATTTTCACTTGTGTGCAACTATTTATACAAGAACATCAGAGTTTAGAATTATATGGACTATAAGGTACTACACAAAAGCTCACATCTGATGTATTGTATTTAACTAATCAGGTTAACATTATGGTATATTATAAAAAAAACTCTCGACATCTAAGACAATAATATCTTGAAAGTAAAAAAAGCGTTTCCAATTTTTAGAATTAAAATATTAAGAGATAAACAAATACAGACTGCATGCTTTTTGCTAGAGTTTGCTAATTACTAGGAGAGAAGAATCGCATTGCATAAACTGAACGACAACAATGAAAAAGAAGAATGCATATTCTAAAAGAAAGGACATTTATTTTCCTTAATTACTCATTAAGGAAGAAGCAGGGTTCTTTAAATAGTTATAGCCCAAGGCATTTTTGTATTCTTAATTAACATAAGATTGTTTCATTTATTTCACTGCAGATGTGTGTAATTTTTTCCTTATTACAATAAGCAATAATTCAATAAAATAAACTGTTTTTATAACGCTTATAATCAAGAAAATACTTTCTAATTTTAATTAATTATAAATAATAACAATTAAAAGTGATGGAAGTAAATGAAAAAAGTCAAATTAAAAGAAAAGTTTGGAAATAATTTAGTCGCTTTCAAAGTGCCTTTCTTATCACTCCTTGCCAATCCTCTACTGAAAATTATGGTATTGAAATTACAAGAGTTATTTCATTGAATCTACTTAATCAATAGTATTTAAAGGTTATTAATTTGTTATACTCAAAAAAGGTATTTTAAAGGGTCTGAAAGTCTAGAAGGAACAAAAAGCTCGGAATGTTGATGTATACAAAAGAAAATTTATATCGAAATAAGAAAACATTATCTGCTAGTTGTTTTCACTGGACAATGTTATTTCTCCCGTTAATATAAAGTCTGATTTGAATAAGTCATTCATTACTAATGTTTATAATATTTGATCTGTAAAATTTATTTTATGAAGACTATAATATTTCTTAAAGCACACACCAACATTTTATTTTATCTTCAATCTAATTTATAACATAACCCTCAATGATATATGTTATACACAAAATTAGGCGCTACTTAGTTCAATCCAGTTCACACAATCCATGGTTTACTGATGTGGTTTGCCACGTAAATAAATAAATAAATGATCTAAGTATATTTTAGGTCAACATTTACACGAAATTCAGTAAATGCCTTTATAATTTAATTATATAGAAGAATGTTTGCTAAATAAATTGCCTACATGCTTAAAATTAAAAAGACTATGTCAAAGGCAAGACTACGGGCAGGCCTAGGACCAATGTTTGCTAAATAAATTGTCTACATGATTAAAATTAAAAAGACTATGTAAAAGGCAAGACTACGGGCAGGCCTAGGACCAATGTTTGCTAAATAAATTGCCTACATGTTTAAAATTAAAAAGACTATGTAAAAGGCAAGACTACGGGCAGGCCTAGGACCAATGTTTGCTAAATAAATTGCCTACATGATTAAAATTAAAAAGACTATGTAAAAGGCAAGACTACGGGCAGGCCTAGGTCCAATGTTTCATGATATGATAAAATTACGCTATTTGTTACAGGTGCCTGTCACTACTGTCGAGGTCAACTTTTTAAAGCTTTGCCAATGTAAGAGGAGTGATACCTTAATGAGTGAGCATTATAAATAATGTTGTTAAGTTTATTATTCTGGAATTCAAGTCAGCAAACTTTAAACGCCCACAAAAACAGAAGTATAAAAAAAAGAAGATATTTAACATTGTTAGGATGAGCAGAATGAAAGTGGAGACAAGCAAGTATATTAGTAGGTTTCTTGTACAAAATAATACCTGACTCTTTATAAAATCTATGAATAAGAACATCTAAGAAGTGCATTTTATGTTAAGAAATTAACAAACCATTTGGCTAAATCATATGTTGCTGAACAAACAGAACTTACAATTCATCCTGTGTAGAAATTATGTTTATGAGTTTTAGTTAACACTTTCATATATGGCAATGAAGAGGACTTACAGAGAGATTCGAATTGATTTTTTAAGATAGATATTACTTTTTTTCCTGAAAGTGCTGTTTATCCTATCCAAAAAATTAAAATTTAACATAGGATAAACAATGTTATTACTCATCTGTTTATTTCCTAGTACTCTCTTTACCTAAGATAACAATGACTTTTTTCTCAGCTTTAATAAATTTTTACAGTACTATCATTTTTAAAGCTAGAATTAGAGTCAATGAAACGTTTAGGGGCACTAACAATTTCGTTCTTTTCTGCAAGTCCATGAACCAGTTATGATTTAAATTATTTGTGATTTGTTTTTATTCAACCTAGACTTATAATGAACTTGCTGAACTTCTTTGATTTGTCAGCCTTTCATTCCGTGTGCATTTTATATCCTTTAAAATACTCTTTTTAAGGGTATTTTAACTACCCTCCCACTTCCCTGACGCCAAACCTTCTCTTTCACTAGTCATTTTCAAGTATGACTCTGGCGAGCACCAGTTATTTTGTCAAAAGACCTTAATTACATTTCTGAATTTCTTACTGTGGCTTCTTCATTGGATTTTGCTTCACGTATTTATTGTGAAATATTGTTCTATAACTATATAACTTGTTACTAAATTGAATAAACGGTTCACACGAACTATAAAACTTTAAATTACACAAAACACGACACAGAAAAAAGAATAAAAATCACACTTACTAAATTCTCAATATTTCAAACTGTTTTTCGTCATCAGGAGTAGACTAGAAGAGAAGGACTTTTTTCGAAGTCCTCTCGAAGAATCTCTCTCACTTCGTCCTCTCTTCTGTATAACTTGTTACATAGTTATAGCTTTAATATAGTTATATCGCTTTATTATATAGCTAAATTACCTTTTTAATAAAGGGATTTCTATAATTTTTATTTTAATATAAGTATAATAATCATAAAAAATTATGATATCACTACGTGAATATCATGTGTTCAAAAAGATTGAACTGCTAGACAACCCTCACTGTTCAACAGGTTTTCATGAATTTTACAAGATTAAGGAATGAAAAAGATACTTTATTGTGCATATCACAATATATCACAATAGAAATTATTTTTTTTTTGCTTTCAGATTTAAAAAAAATTAAATTTTGATATAAATAACGTCATCACAACATTGTTTTTAGAAGAAATAATGAATTTCAGTAAGTAAGTAAGTAAGAAAAAGTCCACTGTGACTTCCAAGTTTGCTTACTTGCCAGATTTACTTTACTTTACTTTATTCTAAAAAGAAATTTTAAGCGATGATCACGATTGTAATCTTGGCAAAATTTAAATTAAATGTTGAAGTGTTAATTGAATGTATGTAATATAAACTTTAAGTATATGTAAGAAATTTGTTTTACTTAATTGAAATTCTTTAAATATAAAGTAATATTTACTCTTATTATTAATGTTATTATTATTCCTGGGATTGTTGCCATGTTACTCGAAGTGGTAATAGCTCTCCTTTTCTGACATTTATATTGTCGAATATGTAATTATCATTATCATTTAAGTTATAATTCCTGTATATAATGCGTAATTACAAGAGTAAAATTGATTGTTTACATGATTTAACATTAAGAACTTTTTGAGAAATATTATTTACAAAATAAAATTCTTTAAACAAAATTAAACCATAAACTGAATTCAACTATTTGACTTTAGAATTTAAGCAGAGAAATAAATCACATTTGCTTTGAATGGTTAATAGAATATCGTCTAAAATATGGTGAAGTGAAAAATTAAATTAATGTAATCTAACCTGAGCTGCATCTGCGGTTGCAAACCCATTAACGCAAAGAGTTAGATGCAGGGTAACCAAAAAAAAAAGCAGGCTCCACCTTATGATAAGCCTCATTTCTTCATTTCCTGCAAGAAATGAATAAAAATTTAACTAATTATTCTGTTTAAATGAATAAAAATTTGATAATTAAGTATTCTGTTTAAAAATATTCTGTAATAACATATATTCAATCCAATCCAACACCAACAACAACAATCCAATCATTGGATTTTTTTCCACGATTCTAAAGCATGCACAATGATGATCTGAATTTCTGAATTTCTCTTGAGAACTACAGGTTCTAGGAATAGTTTGCTTGAGTTTCAGAATGATCCCTGGCACCCTTCACACAATCTATTTTAAACATAACCCCTCACCCTCCCAAATTTTCGAGGATTAAGATCCGTTCTGTGAATCTCCACTTAGAATCAACGAGTCTCTCGTAGGCGAACCAAAAAAAAAAATGAAAATTAAAGTTTTATTTTTTTTCTGGAAGAAAGAATAAAATTGAATCATTATAGTCAGTTATTCTTGAAATCGCGTTGTTTCAAAAACTAAAGAGCATATTCTCACCCTCAAATTGGTCATCTTTGTTAGGGGTGGAGTGAAGGCAAGCAGTTCTAGGTTTATCATGGAACTGAAAGAAACCACTCGGAAGGGCATTCGAGTTGGTCGGTTTGCAAGACGTCATGGAGTTTTTGCTGCTTCTCAAGAAAAGAAAGATCTTAATAGCAGTCATCTTAATAACAAAATGATAAAGGAAGTACTAGACCAGTGTTTCCCAAAGTGCATGCCTCTTGTACTTTATAAAAATACCTTCATACATTTCCATTGTAATTCAAACTGTTCTCATAAATTTTCTTATTTCTGATTGACGAAGCACTTTTAGATTTTAAGAGGGGATTATTCTATCAAAATTCCAGAAAAAATATGATTTTTATTGAGATATCTTCTGGTGCTTGTTTATTTTTAAAAAACTTTCAATTTCTTTTTAATAGAATTCAATTTTTTACTTTACTATAAGTAAAGTATAGTGATCGTGAAAAAATTCGATCTCGAGATTTTGACGGAATTACATGTTTTGAGGTCCCAGAAGTCGTTTTATGACGTTTTTACGATGATGTCTGTGTGTGTGTGGGTGGGTGGGTGGGTGGGTGGGTGAGTGTGTTAGCATTGCTTGTTCCCACGCTACGGTCCAGAATCTTTGATGGATCCAGTTGATATTTTACACAAAAATGGGCCTCATAAAGACGAAGATCCCTATTGTTTGGGAAGAATTATGCATGATGGGAAAGTCACTTTTTTTGCCAAAAACCGTTTTTTTTAAAACATTTATTTCTCCTAAACTGATAACCCTAGAGTTTTGAAATTTTGACATTATCTTTGAGGTTTCAAATGCAACAAACGAAAAATATATTCAGAATTTTAAAACAACAGGAAATATTTTTTTTTCAATAAAATGTAAAAATTTTGACTTATAATTCAATCTCAAACTTTGTGAGAGCGATACAAGCCATACTGTTTGACGGAAAAGAATAAAACTATGCCTATAAATAGAACATTATGTGGAAAATGAGTTGAGATATTTTTCTCTAAAATTACATTCGCTAAGGGGGCGTTACAGTACGATTTGTGTTTTCAGAAAATGTTTTTTTGACGCTAAACGGCTGATTAAAGAACAATGAAAATTTGACCAAAAATGGAACAAAAAATTAGCAATTCATAAAAAAAAATCATGAAGTTTCAATTATGGGAAAGAGCAATAACGATATAAAAACTCTTTGTTTATCCTAGACTAAGAGATCACCTGCTATACTTGTCGAATTTTTTATATTTTTTTACTTTGTTTACATTGACTTAGAAATTTTTTGAGCAAATCCACTGATATAAAATTGATATTTATAAAGGAACAATTTAAAACGTTTATTGACTTATAAGAGATGTAAGAGGAATAATATTGTCCATGTAAATGATAACACTCATTAAAAAAAAATTCGTATATATGTTATTTGACAAAGGGGAAGGAAAATGATCTTATTAAATACTAAGAAGCCATAAAATTCCCAGTATAATAATTCTGTTAAAAACCAAAAATGTAAAAGATAATTCAAAATATAAATCATTCGTTTAGAGATTAATAACTGTAATTATCGTACATCTTTAATTAACAAATCAGCTTAAAACAACATTTTCTTCGCTGTTTAAGATGTTTTTCAGAGAAAAAAAGGGTATTTTACTGTTTCAAATTTGAAAATTTTACATTAATATTCAATGTAGAAGGATGTCAAGTAAACAATGTAAGAAATCTACTGGCTATTTGAACAATAGCCATGTTCTCTTGTAGGATAATATTTCGTTTCAAGAAATGTTCACATTGGTTTTTCAAAAATGTTATTACTGCTGTAGTTATACCAATGAAATTATTTGCAAATAATAAATTATTTGTGATGTACAAAAATAAGTTTATAAATTGATATGTCCTTCAATCACTATCTGTACTACCTCACGAATGCAATGCTAATAATTATATCCCATTTAGATATTTATGTTATGCTGAAATGATGCGTTATGTTTTATATACTCAAGAAATTTGACATTGACTTACTTATAGTAAAGTAGAGTGTAGGCCACTCCAGATTTTTCATTTAGTTGGCATATTTAAGTAAAAAGGTTTATTTCTTATACTATTTTGTTTATCATAAATTTTGTTTTTATTTCATGGTATATCTTGCAATGCACTAATATAAGTGGCAATGTGTAAATGAATAAAGAGCATATGTGCCGATTATAAGAACTTCAAAGGAACACTAGTGAAAGGATTTGCAAGTTAGAGAGGGAGAAATGTTTCAGACCCAGACAGGAAGAACAAACGTTAGGCTAAGAGATTGGAAATCTAGTTCAAATTTAACAGCAAGATATAGTGAGGTCATTAGTGCTGGCTGCCACCTAACTTCGTCGCCCCTCCCGCTCTCTTTTTTGTCCCCCTTCAACTTCCCCACCATTGTCTCAATCACCACCCTCCCTCCCCCCCCCCCCCCCACAAAGCAACAAATTTACCGTATCCATCCAATAAATTCCAATTCTATTAAGGATTTATTCCATAAAATAATAAGTGTAATCTCAAAATACAGAATGTAATTCTGTTATACTCTTCAAATAAATCACCATATCTTCAGTATATGAGTATATCATCTTATTGATATATAAGCTGAAGTGTCGCAATAAACACACATGACTCTATAATCAAGACAATCACCACTAAAATTGGTAAAATAAAAAGAAAGAGCTCAGTTCTTTCAAAATGAGGTAACAATCGAAACCGCATTACTATTTTTCTTTCCTTTCAATCCTTTACTTTTAGTGGTGATCTCCTTGATTGTTATTTCACGTGTTTATGTGAAATCTTTTGATTATATATATATATATATATATATAAACATAGGGTTTACTACAAACAAACTTTCCCGACGCCTCACCCTTCACCTCACAACAGGAGCCCCTAAAAAACATTCCAGAGAAGTACATAATATCCCCTTGACACGTGAAATGCTTGTGGACGGGACGTCAATCCTAAGAAAAGAAAGAGATGTCCACAGGCTCCACATTTTAGAAGCTTTATATATCAAAGATTTAAATCCCTCAATTATTGGCCAGACATGCGATATGGGTATAATACCAAGCATGAAAATGTTTGAAAACAGTTACAATAAAATTAGGGATGCTAATTAATTGGCCTACGACAGGATGACAAACTGTTTTCAATTTGGTAACTTGTTTGGACCTGCTAACTTTTATTTATATTCTTTAGTTTATTTCAAAATTGTTTAAATTCTTTCATTGTTTTTTGAAAATTTTAAAATTTTCAAAAACGTTTAAAGACCCTACCTGAAGATGACTAGAGAAAGTCGAAAGCTAGTATACAATGGTCTTGTAAGTTATGTTAGTTTTCAATTGTATTTGAATTATTGACATCTATTAAAGTGTTTCAAAAAAGTGTCTCAATGTCCTTTGGACAAATCATTTGAGAATTACCACCTTATATTCGTAAGACTGTCAGAAGACTGGAACAGCTTAGTTTAAAAGTCGTTAATACCGAAGCTGCGGTACATTTCAACAAAGTATGCCTCCAAAAAGATTTGCTGCCAACCTATACTAATATATATATATATATGTATATATATATATATATATATATATATTAATTAATTATATATATATATATATATATTATATTATTATAATAATTATATTATATATATATATATTAATATTAAGTCGCAAACAGAACTAATTCATCTGAGTGTTATGAATCAAATGGGTAATTTATATATCTTACTTATATATATATGTATATATATATATAAATACACATAATATATATATATATATATATATATATATATATATATATATATATATACTGAAACGAATTTCACCTATTTCTGAGTAATATGTACATTATAATAGTTGCTGCTCCATATATATAGCATAAGTTATTTAAAAAATAAATAAATAATTCAGCAGAACCTGTGATCGTTAATGTAAAAAAACATAATGGTCTGCAGGGAAACAAGTGTGAGCAGTCAATGGAAGAGACAAAAAGAGCTTAGCATTAGTTGGTGATTGTTACGTTGTCGCCCAAATAGTTTTGGACCATATTGTCCTGGATGCTACGTACTGGAACTGCTTACAAGAAGAGTGACTCTTTTGCTGGGAAGTGTTGGAGTTTACATTCAGCTGAACAATTTACGAGGAAAAAAGCTGTTTTTCGCGGAGGAGGAGAATGAATTCCGTGAAACAAAATTTGTTCATCAGTTGGAACTTCAGAAATTTTAAAAAAGAAAGGGTTATTGACTGATTGTGAAGGAGTCACCTCTTCATACATGGGAATATTAACCATATATTTACCTTAAAGTATTACTTGTGAGTTTTCTTTTGTTTTTTTTTTGCTAGTTCTTTTCCTTGGGCTATTTATTTGTAAAAATTAATAGAATTACTGCATAAAATCAAATATCGATTTTTGAATTAGTTTGTAAATCCTTATCAGTTTGATCACTATTTATTTTTTTTCTTTGAAAACAAAGAGAGATATAGATGATAAGAAATTCTGAAGAGTTAAATTAAATTTAAGAAGGCATACAAAAAATAAAGAACCTTTGAGGTGTAACAGTGTGAACTAATGCATACGCACTGTGGCACACCAAATATTCTTATATATATATATATATTTATATATATACCATGATAAACGAAAAACGGTCCTGCAGGACAGATTACACTTAAAATAAACTGTGACACATAGACAGAAACATAACAAAGACTCACTTTTCAATATTTCGACCGTAATGGTGCAGGTATATGAAGGTACGTTATTTTTCGTCAGTGTTAGACTAATACTTTGAAGTTTGTAGACCTGAAGTTATTTACACGTTTATCTTTTATTGATGATTCTAAGTATTGTTCTTTAAACTATTTATTGTCGCTCTTTTGACTCTTTTAAAAGGCTTAGAAGCATTCCATTTGAAGATTTCCCTCTAATTGACCTACCAAATGTGTTGAAATACTTCATTGACGTTCATAAGGTGACGTCAATGGTAATAACAGAACTATGACATCATGTTGAAAGACTATTTCTGGCAAAGAAATTATTGAAAGTTTAAAAATATTTCACTACAAATAAGACAAATAATTGTGTCAGGATTATTCCAATAAATTATAACACTGCTTGTATGAATCATTGAGTTCACGCTATTATAATTATAGTTATGTTTAATGATAATCCATATAATGTAACTTAGAAGATGTTATCGTATTCCAATAATTAGTAAATATTTGTTACAATTATTTTAAAACTGAAGCAGTGTCTTGATATGTTCTGCCTTTTATAATAGGTACTTCAATACCTTTTAAAAGCAGTATTCAAAATGTTAACTTTCTTCGGCTGATCTTGTAAGCAATGATGTTTTTATCATTTTGCTACAATCCATAAAGTAAGAAAATTCTCTGTTAGTTATCATAAAAAAGAATTTTATTTCCACTTCTTTATCAAATTCTTCATCATCATAAACTTGTCAAACTTTGTACTCCTGGAAAAATCCTTTACCGATTATAGCGGGTGGGCACACTTCTAGCACTTTTGGAAACGATGTGGAAATTTATTACGGTTTCACACCGCAATAAATTTCATACTAATAAATAATCATAAAATCTACTTTAAAATGTGTAATTTGGCTAAAACAATTAATTCTTTAATATAATCAAAGAAATTATATCAATTGACAGATAAAAAGGTTCTATATATGGTTTATTTGATAACTATCAACCAAAAGATTTAGAACTAATTCATTTTTTTTTCATTTGTACTGATTTCTTCGATTATAGAATGACATTTGAATAGGATATTGAAGAATCTGAATGACTGTTTTATCCGGCAATACTAATAAAGCCACATTGCAAATATGCACTTTTCTATTTCATTAATCGCAGAACATGAATAGCAGTGATATAAGTTAATTCATAGCTGAATATAATGAAATAGACGAAAAATAATGTATTTAACACGGAAATATACAAGAAATTAAAAAATATTATTTACTGATTAAATTAAAAAAATTGTGAAATGTTTAGTTGAAATAAAACAATGAAATGGAGTAGATGTGGATAAAGAATGGATATGAGCGTTAGATGATGTTGTGTAGGAGGGGTCTCTGTCTAGGAGGGGATTGGAGGAAGAGCACGTCACTCTGACAAATGCCTCATTGTCCCTCTATGGTTATCAACAATAATTTTTATTGCTGTACGTATTAATGTCGGAGGAGCTGTCTGATAGATCAAGGGCATGTGTGGTGGGCCGACGCATTCGTTCACGTCCTCCTGGCCCATTTGTAATGCGTCAGTCAGTAATGGGCTGAGGTGGTCTTTTTACCTGGCCCTCACCACCACCTCTCTGGTAATCCCACTGCGCTTGTCGCCAAACTCCAATCACTGTTCCAATCCCTCTTTCAGTTCACCTTACATCAGTGGATTCATTACCCACACTAATACAATCATTACTTTGAATGTCGTCGTGATGCAACTAAAATGTATACTCATTGATATGGTAATTTCTTAGAGCTCATAAAAATGTTGCTTCTGTATTCTACAGAATGATGGGCTCCTGTAAGTCACACTGTTACTCTTACACCATTATAACAAACTGTCCTATCAGAGCAAGGCATTAATTCTGATTTGCATTACAAATCAGCAAATCAGTTATCCTGTAGGATGTTACTCAGGGTTTAAGAGTACAAAAACTCGGCTCCAACTCTAAAGAGGAGATTTTTTTATCGTTAGACAGGACTACGTCTTTACATCCAATTCATACAAAAGTTTTCTTGCTGACTAAAATATAAATATTATATTTTAATATCTGATTATTCTATTTAATAATTTAAAGAACTCGTCACGAATGCATTGAAAGCACAGGAGTTATAATTTCACGACACCAGCTTCATTTTCTGGCAATCTGAATATGATCAACATAAAGGACTGACAAACTAGAGGATGGTAATCGATCTAAAAAGGAATGTAAGTTCTGTGCTACCCTTCAGAACTTAATTTAGACAATTTTATCTTTAGTGATCTGGGAATAGAAACCTAGAGAGCAGATAATTATGAGGCTTACTTTACGAAATATGAACTCTAGAGACAGAACAATTATGCTAAACAGAAACTAAATATAATTAAAAATTACCATAACAAATACAATATTACAAATAGATGCTAAACTCTGATTTTTTATTCATAATTTATTTTTAAATTTATTATTTGCAATCATTTTAAAACTTACTTAACTAAAACTTACTTTTTGAAAATCTTGAAGCTATAAGAACGAAATTCTAGAGTTTAATATCCTTTGCCATCCTGATGATGTGTGTGATGTTGTCATTAACATTTCAAAATTTGATTTCTTTCGGTTGAGGAAATCATTTAAAATGAACTTAATGCTGAGAGCATTTCTTGTGCGATAACAGAAATGTCCAGAATTAACCAAGACCAGATTCTGTTCAGCCGTTTATGATTGGTGGTGAGGAAACTCATGATGTCATGTAAAGGTCACTAGCAATTGAAGAAAGAAGTAGGTAGCAGTTATGGGTCAGTTTATTCCAAACTACATGGATTTGTGCAAGATTTTTCTTAGATACGTCCTTCATTTCTATTCCATTTCCAAAGGTAAGAAGAGAGACTTCTTCACGTGTCATGTTGGCTATGTCTTATGATGAGAATAAAGATGGGCAATCTTGGAGCTGACTCCAATTTGGTGGAAAGCTTATCTTGTAGTTGAGTTGACTTCAGCACCTAACACATCTTGAAATAAACCCTATTCGTGCCAACCTAATTTTGGAGCAACTTAATTTTGTAAGACTTAAGGTGACCAATCATTTTATATAGATATTTATATATTCAAAATTAGCAAATATTCAGACAGAAAATATATTAGTATGTAAGTAACTTTTAAAAGATTTAGACCAAACAACACTCTAATTAAATCTGTAAATTTCATTTAACAAAGTATTTAATCATAGAATATTCACATTATTCTTATTCAAAAGGACAATTCTTTTCGAAGGATTTTCCCGCGTTGTCACCAATATTACCATGCTAAGGTGAGGTCATCAGTCAAAGTTATCTAAACTCTTGGAGCCAGGGTAGCCTAGTCACTTATTTACTTATCTTTGAACTGAAAGAGTCTGGGTTTGATACACCCTATGACCCTCAATTTATTCACATAGGAGTTGAAAAAAAAATCTGAACACGTCATCCCTTGGAGAGGTCATTGATCCGTCGGTCCCAAGCCTGTACGATGTCAGATACTCGTTAAAGATCCCTATCACAAATAAACTTGAGTTAGGCAAGATTTAGAACTCCCAATGTAAAATCTTCATTGTGTGGTATGACAAGGGCCAATGTTCGATCTATGTGTGTTACGTCACGGGATGGTTACTGTAGCCTATCTAAACTCTTGAGTGAATGATTTTTATGGAATGATCAGAACTTCTATATAAATTTATGAACTGCCACAGTCATACAGAAAAATTGTTGCAAATAGTCAAAACAGTGTTCATTTTATAACAAAAGAGAAAAGTTATCTTTAGTTTTACATTGGATAAATAGTTTATGAATATTTTCTTGACTGTTAACAAGAAGTAAAGCAATAGAAAAGTCAATCACATGTTTTCCTCACTCATTCACAGTGTTACCATAACAGCACTATAACCTTTGTAAATTATTGAAGGCTCCTCTGTTCTCCACCGCCACAGTGACTGACCTCGTGACTTCAATCTTCACCATTTTTCCCTAAGCAGCAAAACAAGATAACAGTTTTCTTTCCAATCGTTGTGTGGATAAGTTACTTTCAAATAGACACTTTTATTTTACTGTAAGTAAAGTATAGTGATCATGAAAAAATTCTATCTCAAGATTTTGGCAAAATTACATGTTTTGAGGTCCCCAAAGTCGTTGTATGACATTTTTTCGACAATGTCTGTGTATAAGTGTGTGGCTGGTGCGTATCCAAAAGTTCGTACAGACGATAGAGTCCACAATCTTTGACGAATTAATATTTTACACAAAAATGAGCCTCATAGTTTAGATGTGCTGTGTAGATTGGGAGCAATTATGCATGATGGCAGTCACATCGAATGCCAGAATGTATTTTTAGTCAAAACACTTTTTTCCCCTAAATTTCTAATTCAAGAGTCTTGAAATGTTGGAATCATTTTTGCGGTATAAAAGCAATAACCGAAAAAATCCACACATTATTAGAACAACAAGAAACTTATTTTTTTCCGATATGATATAAAAATTTTGACTTATTATTCTTCTTTCTGAAAGTTTTTGAGGGTGATCCAGATTATACCGTCTGACTGATCAAATGAAATTACACCAAAAAATATAGCATTATGTGGGGGATGAGTTGAAATAATTTTTTTCAAATCTACTTTAAGCACAAGGGTGTCAATTTCATGTTTTCAAAAAATGTTTTTGACGCTAATTGGCTATTAAAAACAATGAAATTTCGCCAAAAAAATTAACAAAACATTAGCAATTAATAAACAAAATTCGTGAGTTATCAATTACTAAAAATTTTGCGAACAAACCGACAGACAGAAATTTCTCTAAGTGTGGATTTGGTTTCTCTAATGTATAAAACGTATAGATAACTTGAAATGAGTCAGTTCTAAGTAATGTACAGACAAAACCTTTCTTTTATTTATATAGATATTGAAGGTAATTTAATGGAGTGTAGACCAGTAGCCTCTATTATCTTTCTTTATATAATTTGAGTTAACAATTAGATAGGAGAATATACAACTTATTTGTAATTTATTTAGTCGTAGCTAGATATTGTAACTACAAATTTTAGGATTCTAGGTTTTTTTTAATTTACGTAATATATAAGTGATGGTTGGTTTTGGTATGGTATAAGTGGTATGGTTGGTGGTATATCTTATTAAGTATAGATAAAATGTAAGCATACAGAATTATAATTATCCATTTCTCTTCATTTTTATTTTCATTTACTCTCGGTATGAAATATAGAATACTAAAATATTGCGTTTTGGCCAACATTTCAATATGGAGTTTACAACGGAAATACACATTTTAAGGTACCCTTCATCAAATAGGATAGATTTTTGCAAATTTTACTGCTTAGTGTGTGCGTATGTGTGTTTGTGAGAAGGTTGTCCCAAAAAACTAAAGAGTTGTATTCACCGAATTTCATATTTAAGTTACTGTTGGCTATGAGACAGGAGAGAAACTTTTTTAAGTATTTCTTTGTCTAAAAAAAAATCAATTTTTGAGATTTATATAAATTTGCCTACCCAGATTACTGAAATGATTGAAATTGCTGCGGTTTTGGTTTTTTGTTTGGCGCAAAAAAATACCTGTAGTTCACGTAGAAAGTGTCCTTGAAGGTAAAGATATAGAAAAAGTGTTAAATAAAACTGTTTTATCTATTAATCACTAAGTAAGTTACCGTTTATGAAGCTCTGATTTAGTTAATTCGGATATGAAGTAAAAGACAAAACAATATGCCTGACAAATTTTACATTTGATCCAAATTGGAAGAAGTGGAAGATTTCAACTTTGGTTAAGTAATAATTTTGACATGGCAACTATCTTTCTAAAAACACTTCCTGGTGAGAATATAAGAAAACTTTCAGGCTTTCCAATATACTCGTATTTCAGTTATTCATTGCTATTTTATGATTTTGTTGAATTATAACCGAATAAAAATGAATTATTTGATTATATAATCCATTTTAGTGATATTTATAATTTTAAACTGATAATTATTATAATAAAGTCGCGTGGCATCTCACACCAGATTTTCTTCTATTCTAACATTAAACCATGTCATTTGGGCTCTGGTATACAAAGAACTATATTTATTTCTACGCTAGAGGAAATCATACAACAATGTATTTAATTAATGTTCGGTTACGTTTTATATATTTAGTGTTACTTCCTCTTTTGTTAAAATTACGAGTTATTTTATTCAATTTTTGTTCAAGTAGAATTTTCCAAATAAAATTTATCAATTTGATTACTTGAATTAGTATAATTTTGTCGATTTGAACAGTACTCTAAATATTTAAATCATAATCTAATTTCGACAATTTTTTCGAAGTAAAAGTGGACGAAGCTATGGCTATAACATCCAGGAATAAAATCAAACTCGTAAATCGTCTAACTCTGTTAACAGTTGGACGTAATGGAGCATTTAAATCACTGTTTGAAAGATTAATATTGTAATGATAACAAAACTACGAAATGTAATACAGACAAAGTAATCTGTCTTGTTTAGTCCATATTTCATTAGTATAGGATAGTACTAGGATACTATTTATACAGTATTAGGATAGTACTGTTCTAGATGCACGTTAGTGTCATAGTACTAACCAGTTTCTTCCGACCGTCCTTTCTGAAACTTCCTTCGATACCACTAATCTTACAACTTTTACTCATTCTAGTAAAAAAATTAAGAAAAAGAAAATAATTAGAAAATCATTAAACTATAAGTTATGCTTTCTATTTAGTAATATGGAAAAAACAGTTTTAATTACTGTTTCATTAAAAGTTTTTACTTTAGCGTTATCTAATCTGATTCAAAATTATAAATGTGAGTGGTGATAGGTAATAGTTGTATGAACATTATATGATATACCGGATTTATTTTTCTTCAATGAATAAAAGGTTTTATTGATTATTGCATAAGGTAAGGTAAAAAGGACGACAAATGAAAAGGGTTCGATCTGCTCCAGTGTTATTGAAACTAGTTTCTGTAGCAACCTATTCCCTGTAGACCTGCGATACTTAAATCTACCAATGAACTTTTGTTATAATGATAAAACACCATGAGTATTACCTTTACAAAACACGGAGCAATAGATTAATTTATGGTATAAAATTTACCGTTAGGGATATATATATATATATATATATATATATATATATATATATATTATTAAAAATGACACAAAACTTAGCTGATACCTGTTTCTTTACAAGCTTCAAAATTTTTCTAAATAACACCCTTGTTATTTCGTCTACACAATAAAGTATATTTCTCATATAGTCGACATGTTTTGAATGATCAACCTTCACCCTATCAGGACTTAAATAACTTTTTGCGCAAATTTTTTGGTTTATTATATATACAAAGTGTAGACAATAGACACTGTTTTTCTTCAAGTTTATGATAAGCTGGTCGTTAATCTTATGGGGTTGAGTGGCCTCTTGGCCTGAGTTACTACCTGCAAAGGTTTCTGGATGCCCTTGATATGAGTTAAAGAGCTTTAAAATTTTGTTATTATTTTTGACATGAATATTTAAGAGTGGTTTCGTTTTTAAATTAACATAGCTTCTAAAATTCTCAGCTTATGGTGATTGCTTTCATTTTATTATTTTTGTATTTGTAATGAGCATCTCACGAGAGATACTAACTGTAACCACCATAAACTGAGAATTTTAGAAGCTTTATTAATTCAAAAACTGAAACCACTCTTAAATATCATTTGGAAAATAGTAGCAACATTTTAAAGCTTTTTAATTTACATCAAGGGCATCCAGAAACCATTCCAGGTAGTAACTCAGGCCGAGAGGCCACTCACCCCACAGGATTAAGGACTAGCTTATCTTAACTTTAAGAAAAACAACCCCCACTGCCTTCACTTTGCATATATAATAAACCAGAAAATTCACGCAAGAAGTTATTAACGTCCGGAAGATGAATGTTGATCATTCGAAACATATCGACTATAGGAGATACATACTATTGTATAAAATGTAAAAGTTGGTTTGATCATTGATACTATTGTATAGACGAAATAACGAGAGTGTTAGGTATTTAGAAAAATTATGAAGCTTGTTAAGAAACAGGTATCATCTCAGGTTGGTGTCATTTTCATTAACTTATGTCTTAAGGAAGGACTGCTATCAACATTTAAATATATATATATATTTTTTTTTTTTTTGGGTAAGGAGGTTTGCATTTACGCACATAGAAATATATATATATAAGTCTAAACCATATATAATCAATTAGATAAAAGAATTCCACGAAATAAATAAACTCAATTCATAAAAAAACACACCATAAAAGTGATCAGATTAAGTTGTCACTGACATTTGGAGTGAGTTAAATCTTTCTACGTGATGACGAAGCATTCAAAATATTTTAACTAGTTTTCATCATCTCTCTTGTATCTTCATTCTGTAAATTTATTTCATATATGTCAACCATAAGTATTAACATTTTTCTTCAAAACTAACAAAACTTAAGAAAAATCAAAAGAATGCAAACAACAGATAAACACATTAGCAGTTCCAAATATTTGTTATAAGAGTTATATGAAAATATGATAACCAGTTGCTGGTTATTGATTCACCGTTATGTTTGCTCATCTCAGTCTATTTCATCTATATATATATATTTGTAAAAGTTGGAAGCAGTCCTTCATTTAAACATATATTGTTAAATAACGTCCCATATCTCACTTGTATCTGTTTCTTACACAATTTCTCCAGTTTCAGGAATTCCTTCCTTGTCTCTTCATTAAAACTATAAAGCTTATCACCAATTTTGCTAGTCGACATGTTTCGAATGCACCACATTCATCATCAGGACAATAATTAGAATAATATTAGAATTGTTAGTTTATAGATATATATATATATATATATATATATATATATATATATATATATATATAGAGAGAGAGAGAGAGAGAGAGAGAGAGAGAGAGAGAGGTGGATTACTATTAGAATGTTCACAGGACATCGCCCTGGATCACGGGGCATTATGAGGGATTAAGGTAGGGTGGTTGGACTCACCTGCTTACCTGGCTAATCTGGTTTTGCCTGTTGGAAAATTGTTATTTCACAAATTATATATATATATATATATATATATATATATACCAATTAAAAGAAACGGTCCAGCGGACTTTTTTAAATAAAATAAATTCAAAACGAAGGAAACACACAGAAAGACACAGACATAACTCACATCGAAATATCGATGTGAGTTATGTCTGTGCCTTTCTGTGTGTTTCCTTCGTTTTGAATTTATTATATATATATATATATATATATATCAATGATCAAACCACAATATGAAATTGGAAAACAAGACTAAGATCTTTCAACCGTAACAAACGGTCTTCGTCAGAGTCAAAAACCCAACTGACTTTTCATATTGTGGTTTGATCATTGATTCTTATTTCACGTGTTTATGTGAAATCTTTGTATATATATATATATATATATATATAATATATATATTATATATATATATATATATATATATATATATGTAATGAATTAACATCATAAAATTATATTAACAAAGTATTGATTAGAATCTGTTTCTAGTACTTTGGATTACTTATAGTGAACAAAACTTTATAAAAGGTAGAATTTTTCCTTGTCATTGAGTATAATTCATAAATGAATATATATATATATATATATATATATATTATATATTCACTTAATAAATGAAAAGACGATCCAAACTGGACACACTACGAGTTCAAAATTGAAGAAGAGTAACACAGAGTAAATAAACACACTTACAAACTCAAATTTTTAGGCAATCCATCTTTAGGAGAAAAGAGAGAGGGAAACCAAACACGTAGACCCAACGGTAAGTATCCCATACTTATATATATAGATATATATAAGAAATTACTTCCGGGAAGATGGCATCCTGACCAGTCTTTACTGACACTAATGCAAGCACGTGCAAGAATCCAACGTAAAAAAATGAGCAAAAGCCCCCCTCAGATTACAGTTATCTGATACAGACCTTCCTCAGAGAATCAGCGTTGGCACTTTCTACGTAAAAACTGGCTACGACTACTTGCATCCCTTCTATACCGCATCAGAGTACTCATCATCCCTGAAAAACATTAAAAAATGTGTTTGCCATTAGGAAGTTTTCTGCGGTACAGCTACCGTAATATGAATGTTAAAATACAGCAGAGCGCTTGCATTTCAGCTCGCTCCTTGAAAGTTTGAAAAAAAAATTAAACCTTGGCAAGAAAATATCTGTTTATATTAGAACACAGAGGTTTTTTGTTTGTTCAATACATTATTTACTCATTTTATATCAACTGCGTGATTTATAAGTAGATTCTTTCATTTAGGTATTTCTCTGTGTTAATTTTGTATTTTGACTAACGTAAACCAACTTACAATAGGAATTGTTTTAGTTCTTGTGTTTTTATTCTCAGCATTTAAATGATCAGAGATAAAATCGTATAATTTTCTTAACTCTTAAAAAGTTGCCAAGAAATTATCAATATCTTTTACTAAACTCTGCTTAATTTAAAAACACCGCAAATTTATTAAATTCCTATAAGTTTGCTGCATAAAATTGCTGCAGAAATGGAAAATCAGACTCAGTTTGAAAAAAAAAAACGAAACTTCGTACAAAGCTGGTTTTAATGATTGTAGGAATGCGTAGGCAACACGGTCAGTTTCTGTTGTTATTGTTTAATAAAATTACTTCAGTGAAATCAAATGTGAATAACTAATCAATAGGACTAACAATTAATATGCCAGAAATATTCTTCATAATAGATTAATACTGTTAGATTTATTTAAGATTTCTTTAATAGCATCTCAGCACATTAGAATACAACTTTAAAAAAGAAAATGTTTTAACTTCAACTGAAATTAAAATATTAAGCGTACATATTTACGTCATACATAAGATAGTTTCTTGAACAATGTTTTTATGATGAATATTTTGATTCATTTTTGAAGTTAAATATTGTTGTTTCATAAAAACATTAGGTTTTAAAGATTTTTCAAAATTTTGTGTTGTAAGATACCATTATCAATTGCAACATCTTTACATCACAGATATTTTCTACACATACAAATACAAAGGTGGAATTTATCGTGTTTAAAATTAAACCACCTTAATTACTGCATTAAAACACCAATTTTAGAGAGAGATTTGTCAAACTTATTAAAAATAACCCAAAATAGTAGATTCATAAAACATTGAAAGGATTAGAAGATTCGTATTCATTTTATACAAAACATTATACAGTATTCTAGTACTTTAGTAAGTTTTTAAATTAAAATAAATAGTTGTAATCTCTAATAAAAAGAATATGCTACATTCACCTATATGTCATTTTTATTTCATGTAAATGATCATTGTATGACTGTTCCAATTACAATTATTAAAATATTTAACCAGTATATTATAATGGCCATTTTTTGCTTGAAAATTTAATTGTTTTATTTAATGCATGCCATGTGCAGGTCGTTGGAGCAACAGCAAATACATTTTGTAAGTACAATCCTATAGTGTAGTTTTAGACATTTTTGCCAACACATTTACTCCATATAGACCGAATCAAACGTCGGAAACCATGATAATAAAAGTTAGTAACTAAAATTGAAACCCAATCCTATTTATCTATCAATTCAAAAGGGATGACAAAAATTTTCCACTAAAACCACCAAAAAAGGATTTTAGC
This sequence comes from Hermatobates lingyangjiaoensis, assembly GCA_026182355.1. Lineage (NCBI taxonomy): Eukaryota > Metazoa > Arthropoda > Insecta > Hemiptera > Hermatobatidae > Hermatobates > Hermatobates lingyangjiaoensis. The sequence continues at coordinate 1,229,644 of JAPFBL010001924.1, read as the reverse complement.
TAGAAGAGTAACATTGTAAAACAAATTATGTATATGTTTAACTCTTGAGCCAAACTATGATATTGATAACTCGTTTTATAAATTGAAAAAGACACTTAGATAAACATAGTTCAAGTGGTAAACACCTTACTTCAAATATATTCTCTAAACAAGTTGTGCAGTGCAGTCAGTTACAATTTAATATTTTTCAAGCTTGAACATTAGAAAAAGTCTGACCATCAAGTTTCATTGTAGAATACGCGTTTCAGATACTTTGTTCAAAATTACATGTATAATAGATAATCCAAAAAAATTCTACTCTTAAGTTAGTTATAAATGATATATGATTTAATGTTAAGATAATATTAAACTGTTTTGGTTTAAATCAATTTACTACCTTCTTGCTGTAAGAAAAACACTAAAAGTTTAACCTGCATAGTTTTATAATATAACTTTGTTTATGCTGAGACTTCCTTCTAAGCATAGTAAAGAGAAATTAGTCTGCAATGACTATGGAATCAATCAGGACAAATTTTAAACATCTTGGTCTTAAAATTATTTTACGATTCTTTGTTTTTTGTATTTAGATAAATACAGAAGTTTGATTGGCATAAAAGAATTAATTGTTTTCAAAAATGAAAAACAAAGAAAACGGTTGCATGTGTCGTGGTGCGTGTTGAATCCTACAGTACATTTACCTAAGTCAGTGGAGCAGCAATATTACATTATTTTAAATTATATAGACACGCAGCAAAATAGGGACGCGAATTGTACCAGTAGGAATAACTGTGATTGCGCCTGATAATAGCACTCAATTAGCTAGATTGAAAACATATACAGGTTAGAAGGAAACAGTCCATTTAAGCAGGGTCATCACTGAACGCATCCTCGTTGAAACCACATGAACTAGGAAAACTAAGCGCTGCTTAGTCCAAAGACAAAAAAAACAATGTAATGATGTATCATAAAATATTTAATCCTTAGACTTAAACCTTATAGTACTACGACTGTGTTTGTTTAGCAAAATTGAATACAGTATTTTCCACCAATATTATAATCCACTTCAATCTTCGAGAGATATTTTTTTCTGTCTGCATATATAGTCCAGATGGGTTTACATTTTAAATTATGTTTTGTTAATGTAGATTGATGTGCTTCATAAATTAATAATTCAAACGTTGTCTGTACTGCAGAAGTTAGTACAAATGAAATACTTTTTTTAAACTTTCTTACCTCGAATATCGTTTCTCTGCTCGACCGATTCTATAAGTGTGACTATTTTAATTAGCCCTGGTTCGTGTTTAATATTTATGAATACCACATGGATAGTATAACAAGAAATAGCTGTTATATAATACATGCTCACATACAAGGAATGTTGTATACTATTCTTGATAGTGGATACCATCAGTAACACGTCGAGATAGAAAGTTCAAAATAACTATGGTTTCATTTATACAGTAATATTTGACAATTGCATAGTAGTTACTATTTTGATGTCGTGCATACTTTAATATACTTTTTTCTCTCTAAGTAGTAACACATTACTACTTTCGTAAGTTTTGAAGTAAAGTTGTATTGTTTAGCAGGATAGTTTGCTTTATAGTCAACTCTATACACAATAAAAGTATTTCTAGATACATATTTTTATTATAACAACTACTCTTCCAGAGTTAACAAGTAGTAGTGATCTGGGGTACTATAAAAAGAAAGTACAGGCGGAGAAACTACCTATTTGTAGTACTCCATATAAATTACTACCGGTCACCTAATTAATTGAAATTATATTTGTCTCACTCAAGAAATATCTACACACACAGCTCTTAGTCTTTGATTATGGTCAACAGAGATTCGTTTGCCAGTTTCTGGTAATCATATGAATTTTTAGGATCTTAAAACGCATGTTTAGACCACAGACTTCACGTTCGTAAGTCCAAATTGGTTTGACTTACGATAGTAAGTAATGATAGTAAAGTAATGACAGTACTGTATTATATATGAGCCTTTTGTCTTATGGTGTCAAGTTTGTTTATCAAGGAATTTAAACAGAAGTACCATTTTATCAGGTATTAACGTAAACGTTTTAGCATCCTATGTTATTGCAGATTAGTGGTTTATCAAACATCTTCAGATATCAAACTGTGTTCATAATTAAGAAATAAGAATTGATAATATAGCTAAAAGAACAGTTTTTATTGAAGTTTGAAAGTAACAAAAATAGATTTATTGTGCTTAATCTGTTCTTCTTCTTTTGTTATGAAAATTTCAGATGACAGAGAGAAATGTTTCTTAAGGAAGTGAATAAAGCAAACAGAACAGCGCCACTGGATAAGACCGCTGCGTCTTATAGAAAGGTGAAAATAACTGTTTGTAGATAGGTCGCGACATCAGCTATGTTTTTTTGTGATATAATAAGAACTAGTATGCTTTCTTATGCCATACCACCTTTTATAGGATAGTAGAAGGAAAGAACAAACTTTCGCCTCTGTCGACTCTCATACGTACATATACAGACTCTTGACTGCCTTCTTCAACACCTGACTGTCCATGAAATAATCCTCAAGATTGATTACTAAACTACTGTACATTGTCTTACTGACATATCCTTCAAGCTACAATAAGATAATTTAGTTGCACTACACTTGTAGTTTAGAACTACTAATCATAATGACATTATTAGTCAACCATATGGACTTTGTGAAATCATATCGGTTCATCCTATGAAGCCTGCCATAACGAGAGTTCGATTGATGAGACAACACTTTATACCCTCTTTATTATATATCCACGCATAAAATATAAACATTTATGAACTACTGGCAAATAAAAAGACGAATATCAATATGTTTACAAAAGTAAATCTCATCCCTTCACTATCAAATCAGCTTTCAAATTCATATCATTTTACTTTTGGATCAATTTTAAAGATTTTAAAGTATTGATAGAATCAAAATTGTTTGAAGTACCCACAAATGTTGTCAATCAATTTTAGCTTCATGACTAAACTTGTGCAGATATCAAATATTTTTACCCTAGATGGTTGTGAATCCTAAGCATCCCAATCATGAGAGTCTGACAGTAATTCGACAGTCGCTCATCGTGAACTACAAGCTGCATAGCCACCTCATGAACTTTATAGGATGGACAAAAATCAAATAGCTAACTGAAAATTTTAACAACTTTAAAAGATTATAATTAATTATAATTACAATTATAATAATTAAAACAAAATTACGGAATTATAAATATCAGAATGTTAAGTGAACTTACTAACACCTTATTTATATGATGGGGGCCAGGATTAAGACTTAGGAAAATATTGTTTTTTCGGGTTTTCCACAAAAATCCACCACTAAGCTGATCGGCTATTTAGAGAAGATTCTTGACTGAACACACCAAACAGGCTGACCGCTATTCATCAGCACCCACCCTTTGGCTTCTTCACCTGTACCATTACAATATTATTAAATTGTCGGTTATTAATCCAATTTCGATTGTTTTTTTTTAATAATAAGTTTCTAATTTAATTTCTAATTATTTAATTTTTTTCTAGATATATAAATAAATAAAAAAAGAGTTGTTTGAATATTAAATGGCATATAATGGTAGAATATTAACATATATCACTTTACTTTTCATTCTTTGACCAATCGTCAATAATTAACTGAAATTTAATTAATTAACAAATTATGAAGCACCATACTGAGTGAAAAGATAATCAGACTACCATTTTTTCTATTTCAAAAGATGTAGGGAAAGATGGTTTTTTCAACTTGAACTACTATAGCAATGTTTCCGAAAGGACATATTTTGCAAACGTCAGGATGTTTTCAGTTATAAAATGATTCCTGGAGCTCCCCTCCGTCAGCTATCCATCCATTAGTCTCCTTCAACAAAGGACAGACCTTTATAAAACGTCTGCAATATTATATCATTTTATTCTAAACTTCCCTCAAACCACTAACTTGCAGCTTTACTATGTCATTAGCCACTAACACTAGTGAGAAGCTGAGAGTGCCCTAAGATGTATGATGCAATCCAAGCATGTTATGGAAGTTCAGTTTGAATTCAGTTAATTGTATGAATTCTATATTAATGAGAATATTAAGCAATGATTGTGGTCCTACTTATAGTGTACAATATACTTCAATGTCTAAAATTCAACAAGTCTTACCTAAACTCATGACAATAATGCCCAGGCAAGAATTATTATTATTCCCTCCCCCAGGGGCAACTGACGTGTGCAGTTGAAGGAGTGTAGAGAATCCTGGATCCCCGAGATCACCGACCACACGCAAATACATACATAAACATGCACTCACTCATCACTCTCATTGAGCCCCAGCTCATGGCAACCCCTTGACTAGGAAGCATTTTTCATTGAGGGTGCCAAGGATGAAACTAGGGGTTTAGGGGTACCTGGGCTGCTGGATAGCACGGAGAGTCGAGCACATTCCTAGCCAGAGAGGATACTGCCATATCATTTAGACATGATTTTGAATGTATTAGTAGTGCTAGGTGGTGCCTCAATAGGGACATGCTACACAATTCAGGAGGCTATTCCTAGGCCACTGAGATTGTAGTGCACCCAGGGTTATGTGGAAAGATTTGCTTGGGATACTCCCTAATAGCATCAGAAGACACTGAAAGACGGTTGATCTAACTTTTAATTGCCCCGGAACCCAAATCTTGGTAGAAGGATATCAAAACTGCCAGGAGAACGCAACAACCTCGGAGAAGTTAAAACGTGCAGCTTCTAAACTAGCTGAAGAGAAGGGTGATTCAGAAAAGTGCAAGAATATCTACCCAATGCCAACATTGACCACGCTAGTCTCAAAAAAGGAGCAATAATGACACCTTTTTCTTCTTTTTATAAGTAAGTTGTAAGTTTTAATGGTCAGCTGGCTTACTTATTAAAAGTCCGCCAAACTTTTAATAAGTCTGACCAGAAAGTTATGAGTATGACGCGATACCACAAAGCCATCAGAAAAAGAATACAGATTACTATTATTAATAATAATAATAATATCATTATTGTTAATTATTATTATTGTAAAGTCTTAGTAAGAAACTAATGAATGTAAGGAAGGCTTATGTCATGATTTCTTGAAATAAGTAGGTGGAAGGGACACATGTAATCATGAGCAAGTAACTGTGTTATTTTTATTCTTGCTGATATCCCTTTATTTCATTTGTTTTCGTTGAAACTGAGCGCATGTCACAACAGTTGTTTTCCATTGCTATAGTTCATGCACGGACATAAACTACTCTCCTATAAAATCCATAAACCCGACATAGCCTCCCCTTCAAGTCACCCAATCAATTACATATTTAATTACGCTCAGTTTTCAGTGACTGCCAGAAAATGATAGGGTTTTTTTTAGAAGATCATCATTGTTTATGAAATACCAAAATAAGTTTTACAGCTCACTTAGTTATGATTATAAATGATTATCAGTTTAAAGAAGTTGACAACGATCATATTTTTAAAGTTTGTATTGTTTTAATTACTAATGGTAAATTCTTAGAAATCATTTAACTATACGATGATTAGTAATAGTATTAATTAACTTATATGTCTTAACGAAAACCAATAACTGCAACATTTAGTATCAGTTCGTATTTGAGCTGGTAGGAGATGGACAAGGCGATACCTAGGAGTGGTGTCGATCTAGCGCCACACACCGTACTCAGAATTGACTGCAACTAATACTAAGACTGAGAAAGGGTTAGATACCTAGTTCAATGAATAATACGTCAGTGGGATAGGTGTGAAGTATGCTAAAGTTACTATACACTTTCTACCAGTCATCAAGTGAGGATGAAAGGGATTTAAGATCTATATCATATAATATCGCAGGGTTTTGGTGTTATTTCAATCATAATCCTCTGCTCATGGTTCAGTTGACGTTATAACAGCATTATAACGGTTATACAGATACGTTAATGCAAGGCTGTCATCAGCTGTGATGGACAACCTAGTTCAGTATAATCGTGTGTGATAAAGATAATAGCTCCAAGTCTTGACATATTTAGCGTCAATGGTACTACTTCTTGAATCAGGTCGTGACCAAAACTTATCTTTGAATCTTATTAATTCTTGCTTTAATGCACTGAACTGCATTGCAGACTTTTGCAAATAATGCTATAACTGGAATGGCATATTTTAGTGAACTGTGAATGATAACGTATTTATTAAAGAATCTCCAAATCTGAACTATTATATCTCACACCTCTTAAACTATTATCTGCAGGATAATAAATGAAAGAACGTATATAGTGGTTTTAGGGACACCCAGTAAGCGTATAGTCGAAATTGCTTTGAAAGAATTGATTTACCTTTCTAAGTCAAATACGTCGGGCACTGAACACTATTTAATGAATCATATTTGATATATATATGTATATATATATATATATAGAAAATTGTCACAATAACACGTGATATAAATATTCAGGTAACTCACCACAAATTAGAGAAGATAGTCGCTCTAAGGCCTTTCGTTTTCACGTCGTCAGAGAGCAAGTGAATACAAGTTGTAAGCAGGTTATGAATTTTGATTTAAAGAAGGAGTAAGATTGGCATCATTGACAGTATTTTTCCCTATAACTGTTTTTCAAGACTATTTCAACAGTTATAGGGAAAAATACTGTCAATGATGCCAATCTTACTCCTTCTTTAAATCAAAATTCATAACCTGCTTACAACTTGTATTCACTTGCTCTCTGACGACGTGAAAACGAAAGGCCTTAGAGCGACTATCTTCTCTAATTTGTGGTGAGTTACCTGAATATATATATATATATATATATATATATATATATATATATATATATATATAAAGATTTCACATAAACACGTGAAATAACAATCAATGATCAAACCACAATAAGAAATGGGAAAACAAGACTAAGATCTTTCAACCTGAGTCGGGTTTTTGACTCTGACGAAGACCGCTTGTTACGGTTAAAAGATCTTAGTCTTGTTTTCCCATTTCTTATTGTGGTTTGATCATTAATATATATATATATATATATAATATAAAAATTTTTATCAGGACTCCGCCAGTTCTTCAGGTTCAAAATTAAACTTTCATTTCCAATGTTTCAGTTTTTTTTAAAACCTTTTTAATGGGCCTATAAATCTACTAACCTATTGTTAAAATTTCTACTTTATTTTCTTATTTGAAACTATTTGCGCTTTTTATGTATGTTTGATTTTTGAATGATTGTATTATTTCTTATATTTCCTCTGTTTTGTAGGCTTATGAAAAAGGTTTTAAATAAAAACTGAAACGTTGACAAAAATATATATATATATATATATATATATATATTATAGTACAGTAACATATATATGTGGTGAGTAAAATGCTCTGGAGACTCAAAAATATAATAAAATGGGAAAGTATTGTTGGAGGGCCATTTGACTGCTGGTGTAATAGCCCTTTCCAGTGGAATGAGCTCGTGAAATGGTCAAGTTTGGAAAAGTTGTCAGTTACGTAAGAGAATGCGAGAGGGAAGTGAGAGAGGCTGTCAGCGGAAGGGAGGGAATATATGGAAGGAAAGGGAGCTGAAGGCTAACTGTAACCGACAGCAACATGGCCGCACGTCAATCATCTAGCAGGCCTGCTGAATGATTAATGACTGAATTGGGCTCGCATACTCCCCTGCCATCTAGCAAACCAACATCCAACTACACCAACCGACTGCCTTTGACTCGTCCCTTCGCACCTCTGTCCTTGTGCCTATTATGCAAACTAAATCTTATTGACACATGTTTTCCACTAAACTACCAGCCAACTTTCCAACTCGTAACTTCAACTACTCTCAATCAATTTATTAAATAAACAAACACATGATTTATTCGAATGCATTGTTCATTGCATATTTATCAAAAAACAAAAAAAAAATTAAATTTTCCTCTAATTACTTCTATTGTTTTCATCTTTCCTACAATAATTTAGTTAACAAAAATTAAGTAAATTTAGTCAATTCTTAGTAATTGATGAGAACTAATATAATATACAAAAGAGCTAATTTAATTGCGTTTGAAGACTGCTAATATTTTTTTATTGAAATTATTGTTTAATTTTCCGCTATAAGTCAAAAGCCATTATCGTTTTATTAACATGAAAATTTAAATAACAAAGTAAATATACTGAATTATTTTAGCATTTTGACTGTTAAACTGATTACATCAAATCAATTATAACGAGGAAGAATTTTCCAGAAATGCGATACAATTATTTCACAAATTATATTACACATAAAAATCATATCAAGCGTTATTCGATAAATAAGTGTGTAAACTTTGCCATCCCAGAGAAACTGATGCAGGTTTGCTAGAATGACAAAATATCCAGATTCTCGCAGCACCCAAAGATTGAAAATTAGACCCCGCTACTCTCAGAGGAATCGACTATAGTGGAGGCATGCTGACAGACAAGGCATCGGGTGGTAGAACAACCGATACAGACCTCAGATGAAAAAATATTCAGCTTATGAACCTGATAAGACACATTACAATCGTCAAGTTAAAATAAAAACTATTCCCTTCATGACATTAGTGAAATAAGCCCCTGGACCACAACTCGAAAAAGAAATCTGGAGTTCAAGTTCTCAGTCATTTAATTTTAGAAACAAACTTACCTCATCCCAAACCTATTGTTTTTTTAGATCCATTTTATAAAGTACCAACATTATTATTTGCTTTTATTTATGTTAATTTTTTTTAACTTAAATAAAAATTAATTCAATACAAATCTACATTATTAATATTTTAATTAAATAATAATATAGAACATGGACTCATACTGGTTTAATATATTTTCCTATACACAGTATTTTATTATACTTTGTTTGACTTCAAAATAATTAAGCGACTTTAGTTTTTTGAAAAAATTCTATTTTTAAGATTTTAATGGATTGACATGATTTCAGTTCCCCAAAGTCCGTTTTTGATGTTTTTTTGATAGTCTGTGGTGTGTGTGTGTGTGTGTGTGTGTGTGTGTGTGTGTGTGTGTGTGTGTGTGTAGGTGGGTTGTCTGTATCCAAAAAGGTTGTGGGGGGCTTTTGGCTTCAAAGTTTCATGGATAGAATTCATATTTTACACAAAATTAAAGCTTGCAGTGTAAAAACGGAGTATTGTTTTAGTGTAATATTGCATGATGGGAATGTCGCTCTGTTTGGTACAATTTGTTTTTAGTCATTTTATTTCTCTTAAACTGCAAAAACTACTAGTTTACTGAAACTTGTTTATTACAGTTTCTAATTTATTTATTATACTCTTCTGACTTAACTTATTTTTCATGTCACTTTAAGTTATTATAATTTTTTATATTACATCTTCATATTAAATTTAAAAAAATCTGGAGTGGCTTACACTCAAACTTACTATTAGAAAACATAAGATCAAATTCTTTAACAAATAACTGATGCTTCTATTTAATGTTGTTGCTATACATATACCATATATTAACCAATGGGCAGCATTAGTTTGCATATGGCTATAATCGTTTTATTACTTACAAGAAACGTGAAATCATTAATCAATTTGACATGCTATTAAAATTATCAAACTGAGGGCATGAACCTTACTCGACTTCTACGCTCCTCTCCCAAAACTGTCATGTTGTATCTCCCAATGCTAAAAATAAATTCAGCTTCAGATTTTAAGTTCTTTAATGACCTTCATAAATTTATGAAGCCTCACTTTTATAGTTTTAGGTATGACTTGACAAAAATCTTTATCCTCTCCAAGGTGATTTTCTTGCATTCAGACATAATGTGATCCAAGGTTTCTACCACTTCTGAACAGAGAAACTGTGATCTTCGTATGAGATCAAATACAGCTTCCATTCATAGTAGCTTCAAAGTCGAAAAATTTCGAATAGATGTTCTCCATATATATTTAAATTCCCCCTTTGAAGATATGGTATTCTTTCTAAATGAAAGATCAGTTAGAATGAGCTCTCCCTTTGAAGATATACTCGTAGTATTCTTTCCAAATAAAAGATCAGTTGGAATGAGCTCTTCATTTGGAAATGTAATATTCTTTCCAAATAAAAGATCAGTTGGAATGGGCTCTCCCTTTGAAGATATAGTATTCTTTCCAAATAAAAGATCAGTTGGAATGAGCTCTTCATTTGGAAATGTAATATTCTTTCCAAATAAAAGATCAGTTGGAATGAGCTCTCCCTTTGAAAATACAGTATTCTTTCCAAATAAAAGATCAGTTGGAATGAGCTCTTCATTTGAAGATATAGTATTCTTTCCAAATAAAAGATCAGTTGGAATGAGCTCTTCATTTGGAAATGTAATATTCTTTCCAAATAAAAGATCAGTTGGAATGAGCTCTCCCTTTGAAGATACAGTATTCTTTCCAAATAAAAGATCAGTTGGAATGAGCTCTCCCTTTGAAGATATAGTATTCTTTCCAAATAAAAGATCAGTTGGAATGAGCTCTCCCTTTGAAGATATAGTATTCTTTCCAAATAAAAGATCAGTTGGAATGAGCTCTTCATTTGAAGATATAGTATTCTTTCCAAATAAAAGATCAGTTGGAATGAGCTCTTCATTTGGAAATGTAATATTCTTTCCAAATAAAAGATCAGTTGGAATGAGCTCTCCCTTTGAAGATACAGTATTCTTTCCAAATAAAAGATCAGTTGGAATGAGCTCTCCCTTTGAAGATATAGTATTCTTTCCAAATAAAAGATCAGTTGGAATGAGCTCTCCCTTTGAAGATATAGTATTCTTTCCAAATAAAAGATCAGTTGAAATGTATCTTCCTTTGAAGATAGAGTATTCCATTAACACTCAACTAAATCCAGTGGCCAATTGATACACTCAACTTTGCTATAAGTAAACATATTAGCAATAAATCTTTGCAATCCTGTTGATTTAATGGATAGCAAGAATGTGCTATCCAAAGCTCATTCTGCATCTAAGAAGGCCAAGGTTATTCTTTGAAGACAAATATTCTCAACAGGGGCAATATTACCCTCCAGGGGGCAATTTCTTAAATCAAGGCAGAAAATGTCTGCCTTATTTAAGGCAGAATTTAATTGACATATGGATATTGAGGGTCTGAATATCATGAAAATAAAAATTATTTCATTAGATTATATCTATTTGTGTGGATTGAATAAAATAAATTTGAATTAAATAGAATAAAAGTCCGGAATAATCATCTTAAATAATAAGTATTATTTGTTTGTTTAGTTTCTGAAAGAACAAGTAGGGTTTATCTTTCAACTTCTGGCTGAAGGTATCGGATATCTGACCTTACCTAGCGGTCCCTTTGTCATTTTATCGGCCAAGATCGAGATATTTCTTTATTTCAGTCAGTCCAATGGAGTCATTTGAGGTGTTCGTACAGTGTTTATTGGAATTTTGTAGGTATTACGGAGTAACAACTTATTAAACGGTGTTAGGTGCTATTTCATCATTTTTAAGTTATCTTCCCCTCATTATCACATCGAAAAGAAATGTAGACAAAATACTCTTGTCATCTTATTTAAAAAAAAATTGCAGAGAAATCATGAAACTGCACAATTAGTTGTAAAAAGTGGGAATGCACACACAGTTTCTGAAAAGGTTATTAAACCTGCGTTTGAAATTTTAATGAAAACTGTGCTAAAGCAAAATCTTGCAAATACAATAAAAACAATTCTGTTGAGTAATAACCAGATACGTAGGAGAATCGATAAAATGTCTTTAGATGTGCAAAAACAATTGGTTGCAAAATTGAAAACAAGCAAAATTCTCGATTCAGCTTGATGAGTTAACGTTAAGTGATAGCAAATGTATTCTTATGGCATATGTTCGCTTTATAGATGACAAATGCAATATTTGTAAAGAGATATTGTTTGCAAAACTTTTAGAAACTGATACAACAGGATTATTAATTGTTCAAACTACAAAATCCTGGTTTGACGATAGTCAAATTCCACTAGAAAATATGTTATCTCGGCAACAGCTGGTGGTCCACCTATTGTTGGCAAGCAAAAAGGGTTTATCGCCCACATAAAAGAATTATGCCCATCAATCCTAGCAGTTCATTAAATAGCACACTGTCACCATTTGGTTGTCAAAACGATTAGTCCTGATCTTAAAGATTAGTCCAAGAATCTTTAAGAGTAGTTATTGAAACTATTAATAAAATAAAGGCTGAGGTTTCATTACAGCTTCAAGGTAAATTATGCACGCTTTTAGATTGCAAACATATAGCTTTTAGATTGCAAACATATACTAAAAGCTTTTGTTGAAAAGTTACATTAGTTTTGAATTAATTTGCAGAAAAAAAAATGTAAAGAAATGCCTGAGTTAAAGGCCGTAAGAGAAGAACTCACAAAACAAGCTCAACAAAAGTAAGAAGAGTATTTTTTAAAACTAAGAAACAACAGTCGATTCACATACTTGTTTTCTTTTCAAGGTCAATCAGTTCATCATTTTATAGATCCTTTTGGCTATAATGTTGAATGTGTTGATAAAGATCTTCAAGAAGAACATGTTGAATTGAAATGTAGGGATGAAGACAAATACAAAATTGAAAAAGGTGAGATAAATGAGTTACGGCCATAAATAAACTATGTTGGGCCAAAATGAAACCGATATTTTTATATTTTCCAACTTCTTATTTAGTTGAATGTTGATTCAGTACCGTCAACAAAATCATGACTAAAGAGGGAAACCAAATGGATATATGCATTCAAGAAGAGATAAGACTTCAACTAACACATTTAAAGCCAAATATAAAAGAGTTGACAACAATGCACGCTCATGGATCTCATTAAACAGGTATGAATAAAACATTTTAAAAAGTTGTTAGTACTTTTTCAATAATTTTTAAGATTTTCTATTAAAGGGACCAATTAATTTTTTTTATTAAGTAAAGGGGGCAAATGCCCAAAAAGCTTGAGAACTCCTGTTTTAAGCAAAAGATTTTTATATTTTGTTTTAACAACATTTTTGGAACTGATTCTGCTGTTCTGTCCCTTATGAATATATTTATTTACCCACATCTCATACTGTTTTATAGAACTTTTGTTATTTTTAATGCAATATTACTCTTCCAATATTGTATTTTCATTAAGTATTCCTAGTATGGCAGTATTAAGTAATAAATTTTAAATTTATAAAATATCCCGAGAAGTAACTTACAAATAGCAGCTGTATTGTCATACTGAATGAAAGAGTACTAGTCCCATGATTCAACATAACGCCAAAGCAATAGAATTCTTAAACACAAAAATAATATTTGCCTGACAATTAGATGTGCTGAAAGGTTAACACGTAGATTGATTGCAACATTCTCGTCGTACAATCGTCCTTCAACCTGGAGAGGATCATAAAATATGTGGTTGTTTGGAGTTTGTTTATGTAGCTTTAAGTATTTTATTGTTCTTACATATCATATCGAATTATAGAAGCTTTTTTCTTCAAATTTCTTTTATTAAATCTCAAAACAAAAATTCAAGGAAACAAGAATGTGTTCGGACTAGTTAAATAGTATGTTATTAGTATTCTAATGTAGGCAGTATATTTTCCTTCTAAAGTCAATTATCATCGTTTCCCTTTACTTTCAGATTAAAGTAGAACAGAGAAATTTATAAAAAAAAAAAAAGAAAAGAAGTTTATTGTGAGGTTCAGTTCCTGATACGATACTACGACTATTCCCAAAGTTGACAAACCTAGTTATAGGCAGTCATCAAAAATATGATAAAAAAATTAAAAAATGGGCAATTAAAATATAAAGATTATACAGGAAAGAATTGGAAATACCGTACAGTAAGAAAAATTCAGTAGATTTATCGACGTAGGAAAAATAGTTACGACTCTAATAGGTCATTTTTTGCTTAAAAAAATATGAGTCATTCGTTAATTTGTATATTATTTCTCTCCTTGTTACTACGTATCATTGATATAATTTTCCCTTTAAATAGTAGTAACTTATTAAGTTACCACTTTAGTAACATTTAAGAAAAATAGGCTTACTGAGGTTAACTTGTTTTAATTAGTTGACGCCATAGTTCTCTAAGCATTTTTGCCGCCATTTTTGTCTCGAATTTGGTTCTCCTACAAAAACGAAAATGGACCGCTATGAAGGTATAATTTCATAAAATAAATAAGCCCTATTAAATTTTGTTCATTAAGAAACAGTATTTGCAAACGAAAGTCCTCCCACACAGAATCTTCCTTTATAGTTTCACTTTAGTTTGAATCATACTTTGCCTATAAAAATTGGTCAGCCATATTTGTCATCTTTTTTTTCGAAACAATATCGAGTTGCTTTCCAAATACACATTAAAATGGCTTGTAATGTTTATTCTATTTATTATACTATTGTTATAATAGTTATAAACTATTGAATAAACATATTTGTCATTTTAATCATTGTTGTTTTATAACTTAACTATACAAGTTTCATTTTGAAATCACATGAAATTCCAAATGCCGTATCTTCTAATAATTGCCTCCTCAGTACAATTTTATGTTAATGTAAAGATTATAAAGTTGTTCAATATATAATTATCATGGATACAGTTAAGAACTGAAATTTCTTCTGAAAACATTTCCTCAAACGTTATCATAATTACTGTATTGAAATTGTGAGTGAGATAAAATTAAATTGCTTATTTAATTTTTGTTGAATGATCTTCTATTTGTATGTTTTGAGAACTAATATCCTAGTATTTTATATTCTTAGAAACTTGAAAATAGGCAGAGATAAAAATTGTTAACTATTTATATAAACTTATTACTGGTCGTTTATTTAATTTTTTAAGTATTTAAAGTTTCCAAGGTACATTTCTTTTTTACATCAAAGAGTTTAGTAATATTTGCCAAGTGAGGTTATAAACTGGAAATTGAAGTTTATTTGTCAAGGTTTTACATTGATTACACAATCTAACTAAGCGGATCTCTATGAAGAAAAACTAAAAACTGAGCTCTAATATTCATAAACTAATATTCAAAATGAACAAATCAAACGTTAACGCTACAGACGCCTAGATAGATTGACGCTAAAACCGGAAATTTTTTTTTTCAAATTCAACAGCAAAAATTTCAAATAAGTTTAACTTTTAGAGATTAATATTGTATACTAACATCAATAGCAGTCAAATAATGACATAATTAACTCATTATACTGTTGATTTAAAAAATCATAGCATAAGAATGCTGGGTTTCATTCAAGAAAATTCATATGACTGCAAAGGCCCTATTAGTACTTTCGCTACTCTTTAAATATATCTTTTTCTTCCAATTTGAGTTATCCCTTACCAGTTTAGAATCTGCATTATAATCATTATCAAACTTTACCTCAAACTGCCCATTCCAAATTCCTTAATAAGCTTTCCCATAAGTCGAGTTATCCTACAGACTCATCATCTTACTATCCTTTCCTTTGTGATTGATTTAATATTTTTGATCTCCTTTCCCGTAGAACATATTATGGCATTCTATTGATATATATATAAATTATTAAATAATTTAATCGACTCTCCTTATCTCATTTCTCAACTACATTTCCAAATCTCTGCATATATTTTAAAAACGCCCAAATTATTCCATATTCCATGTCATCAAAACAATTATTTGCTTCCTTCCCTATTATATCGTATGATAATAGAGTGTAATGGTCTATACAGCATTGTGTACAGTGTAGATTTTTCAACTGCGACATAAAGAAATTTAAAAACATAATAAAACATTTAATATAGTTATACATCATTATGTTAGAGTTTCCTTAACTACCACTGACTGAATCTTGTTTGATATTATTATTAGTATTATGTTTAATTTGTGTTTGTTGGTTTAGCATATATTAATTGATGTCAACATAAGAGATAGAACTTGTATTATGTAAAGATTTTGATATGTATAAATAAACAAGTCTTGATTTTATTACTCAAGTTACTTTCAAAAGTATGTACTCTATACGATTATTTTCTTTTAGATATGGGAAGTGATGTGTCAGATGAAGAGAGCGAAATGGGAGAAAATGCTAACAACCGCCCAGTGCTTAGGTAAAACTACAGTTCATAACTATTAACTTGTTCAACAAGTGTCAGTATGAAATCAGTAGATTACAGTTATTGTAATCTTTTTATTTGCTGCATGAACTTGTTTTAGAATGAATACAATCGTTTATTAACCAAAGCATAATCATATTTCATATTAAATGAAAATTACGAAAGCAACCGGAAACAAATTTGGAAGGATTAAAAAATATTTCAACGAGAATTTTAAATTTCAGAAATTGAAATTAGTATATATATCCAAAACGTAAATTGTTAAATTAAATGTACAGTTTAATAATCCAGAGTTATGTAGGAGTAAGTACCAATTGGTACATTTTGATAGAATCAATTTTTGAATTTCTCAATGATATACTGATTTTCCCCTATAGAAATTATCTATATGATGTCTTTATTATAGTGATACTACATCTCATTTTTGGTCACTTGTACAAAATGTCGTGAAAAGTGAGAAAATATTTTATTATCATCTGGTGAAAACATTATTAAAAAAATTTGGAGTGGCCTACACTCAACTTTACTATAAGTAACCATAATATCATACTTCTTGAGTATATAATATATAATTTTCTATTTAAGTATCATATAAATGTCTAAATGGGAGATGTTTATTAGTCTTTCATTCCTGTAGGTAGTGCAGATAGTGATTGATTCACTTATCTATATATGTGCTTACTTTTGTATATCACACCACTGATGCATATAATATCATTAGCATAACTACAGCAGTAATAACATTTTTGAAAAGCGAAAAGGTAGATTTCGTGTTATGAAATAATCTCGTACAGGAGAACATGACTTTTGTTCCAGTAGCCATTGGATGTCTTACATACTCGTACTTTACCTGACCTCCTTCTACACTAAATATTTAAGACAAATTTTCCCATTTAAATCAAAAAAATACTCTTATTTTTTCTGAAAAACGTCAGGAAAATCGAAGGAAATATATTGTTTTAAGATCATTTTTAATTTAAGATGTATATAATATATAATATATAATTATATATATATATATATATATATATATATATATAATATATTAAGGTGTATATTTAATTACATATTTTTCTTCAAAGAATGTTTTCCATTTTGAATTATGTTTTACATTTTTGGTGCTTTATAGAATTATTATACTGGGAATTTTATGACATCCTAGTATTTAATAAAATTGCTTTTCTTTCCCTTTGTCAAAAATCATATATACCAATTTACTCTGAGCGAATGTTATCTTTTTCCTGCGTGCTGTAGTCTGTTATAATGTTGCTGTGAATGTATATTGAGAAAAAGTATATTAGTAATTAGCCAGTTTTACATCCTCAAATCAAAGCCAAAGCCGGCTATTCAGTATAATTTAAAACTTTTATAGTTTGGAGCTTCTAATTTTTGAAAATAATAAATATGAACTATTAGACTAGAATAGTGGAAAAACTGGATATTTGTCAACAAACATAACTCATCTTTCTTGAGGTAAGAGTCCATTCCTCACACGTCAATATCATGCAAAGATACTATAATTTATAAACATAAACAATTTTTTATCTGATATTAAGTTTTGTTCAAAGTTGCAATATATAGAGTAATTAGAGCATTTTGTGAGGCAAATTCATCATACCATGGAAGACAAAGAAAATTGATGTTTATTGCCGGTGATTTTTTACATTTTCTGAAAACAGAAATCGTACTGTAACGCCCCTTTAGCGAATTTAATTTTAAAAAAAATTATCTCATCTCATCCTCCACATCATGTTCTATTTGTAGGTATAGTTTCATTTTGATCCGTTAAACGGCTTGTATCACTCTCACAAGCTTTGAGATTGAATTATAAGTCAAAATTTTTACATTTTATTGGAAAAAAAATAAACCTTTTTTGTAAAATATCAAGTTGATCTATGAAAGATTCTGAACCGTAGCGTGGTACCAAGCAATGCTAACCCACCCATCCATACACACATACAGACATCATCGAGAAAACTTCATAAAACGACTTTTGGGACCTCAAAACAAGTATATTCCGTCAAAATCTCAAGAACAAATTTTTTCTTGATCACTATACTTTCCTTAAAGTAAGGTAAAAATTGCAGTTAGAAATTGCTTAAAAGCCTGGATGACAACAATACTGTAATGTATGTGTATCTTTACAATAATAACTAGAAAAAAACATGCTTCTGTTTTGTACAGATCTATATGATAAATGATGGCTCAACCAGTCAGCGGGTTAAAACATTCTCTTGGCTGTTTATATATTTTGCTTTGTCTCTAGCTCTATCACATGCATATATTTTCATAATTGATAGTAAAAAATTAAGGGTCTGTCACTTATGTATGGTTAACTCTCTGAAACCCAACGGCCTATCTTCAATGTCCCCACTGAGTCGCTGGACAGTGGTAGGCCCTGTCCAACCGGCTAATGTCTGCTAACAGACGACGAACCGAATGCACTTAAGACGACATCGGTGCGAAAATATTGGCTGAGACAGGAATGACCCTCATACATGCTTACTTGAACTTTGATCCCTGGAGGTGGCTGTGATATCTTTCCTAAGATTGGACAGACATGCTGAACTGCGCGTGGGAGGGGGTAAGTTCTGTAAACATGTCTGTGAGAGTATAGAGCAGTACCTACTCAGGAGATTACCTGCAGAACAAAAAGTGGTAGCTAGAGAAGTGATGCAACTTATTTTTTATGTTATAGTAATTAATCTTGTTGATGTTAGCCCGGGGGTGGCAACCTCTGGCGCGCGTACCAAACTTGGCACGCCGATGACTTGTCTCTGGCAAGCAAGAGCACAGGATACCCTTAGCACAGATGCAAGCACATGTTACCCTAAGCAGAGACAAAAAAAACTACTTTCCTTTGGGTATAAGCTTTCATGTCATGATAGTATATGTACGTCCTGGTGGTGAAGAGGTTTAAGCTCTACGAAGCTAAAGAGGTCTTAAGAAAAAGAAGTTGATCTTGTTGCCATAGTTACCTTTCTTCTTTTTTTGGACTTGGAATACTATTCCAGAAAATTATATTTGTTTAAAAAACCTTGCAAAAGCATTGCTAACCATGTTTTCGATTATATGTGCTTGTGAATCTTTGTTCTCAATTATGAACTTTGTTAAATCTCGTAGCATGACATATAAAACTAGTGCTGCATGCATATCTCTCAATGTTACTAAATATAAACCCGATGTAAAATCTCTGTTCATCAGTTATGCAGCAGCAGAAGTCTCACTGACAGTATATAAAAGGAGTCAAGTTTTCTTTGCATAGGTTTATCTGTTGTATTCTATTAAAGTCACAAAAGCGTAAAGGCTGTTGAAATGTACTTCTGAAGGTTAAATAATTTTTTTTTTTCTTATACTATGTTTTACTGCACTGAGGTAATTTATTACTTTTTCAATTAAAAAGTTCTTAGTTCTTTTATGTTTCTTAAGAAACAAATATGTTCTAAAAAAAAAAATGGTTGGCACGTGGAAAAAGTTTGTGTCAGAGACTTGGCTGATTTTGGCACGCACTCTTAAAAAGGTTGCCCACACCTGTGTTAGCCCTTAAGATGTCTAGAAATATAGACGAAACGTTGGTTTCAAGGTGCCTTTTTAGCACTGTTTTGACACTCGACCAGGCCTTGCTAAAGAAAAATAGCGTAGAATATAAGTGGTCGAAATAAAGAAACTTTGAATTTAAAAATGTTTATACATAAGCAGATGTATAAAATGTTTACAATAATATAAACTTATGTATAAAAAATTGTTTTTCGGGCTATGATGATTCCTTGAAAAATAAAAAGTTATTCTTTTTATTTTAAGTTTAAAAATAATTGTTTTGGAATATCTTTAAGTTTATTAATATTGATTGATTGTATAACTTTGATCTAGCATAAGTACAGCTTTTATTCCAATTAAAATACTCTTTTTCGAATACTCTTTCTTTGCCTTTATGATTATTATTACCTTTATAATAATTATTTAAATAAATTCACATCTTAATAGCACAGATAATAATTTAAGAGCAATAACTGAACAAAGTTTTTAATGATATAGATTCCTGTCTACCGCCATCGGAACATTCTTCTTTCTGATCGAGTGGAGTCCGGTGCAGTTTTACGTTATCTCCTTCCCCTTCCTCATGTATCTGGAGACAGGTAAGAACTTCGATTTTCACACACAAAATATTAGTTTTGCGTTTAGTATTTATTACCTTGCATTATAAACATTTTCTTATTTAATATAATTAATGTAAAATTTCTGACTTATATCAGTAACCAATTTCATTCAAGTTCATTTGTTTTAAAAAGTGAATATATGTGTATTTTATATTCATCTGAATATTTATAAGAAAATTCTTAGGAAAGGCATAATAATGAAAGTGACTTAAACATGCATTTCTAAGTTCAAATGCTTTTTATCCTAAAATAGACTGCTAAAATATGTTTGATTAGTTCCAAAATTTGGTAAGTGACAAAATTATGATTTCATATTTACGCTTACTATAGCGATTGCCTCATAAGAAGGTGTCATAAATAAATATGACTGCATGTTTATAAGCATAGATTTATCATTGGTCATATTAATTGGTAATGATTTGTGTTAGGGAAGGCCACTGGTAAAATGACTCTTTCCTAGCTCAACGATGAAGTTGAAGAAGTGATATAAAAGATTATATTGTTATTTCAATGAAGAAATAATAATATAAAGTAACATAAATTATAATATAGTGATAATTAATTATAAGATAGTTTTATGAAATCGCGAAATAATACATTCATTTTAAACAATTCCTTAAACTTTAAACAGTGTACAAATATCTTAATTAATTTTACATTAAAAGATTGGTAAGGGTGAGTACTGTGGATGCTGGTAGCAACAACAAACTTAAAATTATTTTACCTCAAAATAAAATCAGCTTTCTCAAAATTTGATAAAGCCACTATTTTGCAAAGCTAAATCGTTATAGTTTTTATGACGGGTTATAGTAAATAACAATTTAAACAATATTAGGAGACTATTTTTTTATAATTATAAAAAATATTAGTGGCTATTTTTTTATTTTTTGTGCAGCTGTTTTGTATAACTGCTTTATAGAGATATACTACATTTGTTAGGGTGGAATTTTCACTGCATCCAATTATTTCAATTAAATTTATTAATATTAACATACCTGCCTAATAATTGTTAAGTGTATCATTTAAAGAATGCTTAATTTTTTTTGGTGTAACAATTACCTTACAACTTATATCTAGAAGTAAATAATCAGTCCCTATGAAGAGTCATTTACCAAAATATTCTTTACTACTGTACAATATCAAATCCTTTTTTTATTTTTTTCAAAGTTATATCCAATTGATTTGCTTAATTTCAAAATGAATAAATGAACATTAATTCCCTACTGTATTTAGCAATTTCTGTTTAATATCTCTTTGATTGTTCCAGTTTTTACAATACAATATAAAAATTCAGTTTCATTAGACAATGAAATATCTATTTCATTGTCTATTATTTCTTATGAAAATAAATGAATGGTTAACTCTCAAATTAAAATTATTTGACATAAAATCTGAATAAATTACAAAATTTATTGTAGTTTATTGTTTTCTCCATAAAGTATAAAGGAAGTCTAGTTATTTATATTCAAATGTTATAGAACAGTTTAATTAAAATATTTTGTGTTGTAAGGTTTATTATTTTAATAGTTTTAAGTTTTTTTCTTGAATTTGTTGGTGTGTATTATAAAATCTTTACACAGTTTATATACATATAAAAAAATGCAGTAATTATCACATAACTCTACATCCCTCTAATAATAAACGTCTCCTGCACGTAACATATGAAATGCTAAAGGAAATCTACGCTATATATTGTATTACATATATAACTTCCTTACAAATAATTTTCAATAGAATTACTTTCATAAAACAAATATGCATAAGAGAAATGTGATGGAAAATGCAATCACTGTTATGAAGGGAAAGTAAATTCTGTCTTTGTTAAACTTTGTAATTGAAATACATTTTGATTAATTATTTATTATTTTTTTTAATATTTAATATGCATATATAGTAAATAACAGGCTGAAACAAGCAAAAAAAACTGTGGTTGAGAAACACAGAGTAAATAATTAAAATGGGCAACTTTTTTTCCTAATGACAACGAATATTCACTATAGAAGTGAATTAATTTAGATTTCAAATATATATGTACATATAATGATACTCTCCGATGTCAAATAAAGAATCAGAAATTTAGTGGAAAGTAATTCTTGAGAACATAAATGCTTCCATTGACTTTTGTAATATGTAGATAAAAATAAAGGATTCACTAGGTGGTACTTACCTGAAGGGGGCAGTATTTTTATCATAAATTATTATAGAGTGTTTGTCAAAATGGTGATTTTACGTAATCACCTGAACACTTGAAGTAACTTAATTACATTCATTTTAAAACCTCAAATATATGAAAAGAATAACATTTGGTTAAAATTTGAAAATGTAGATGTACACAAGTTGATTATACATTATATTCAAACTAAATAGCTTTTGAAAATTATAGTTTTAATTTGTTAAACATAAAAATTAATGCAGGTTGTTTCATTATTATTCCTGTTTTAGGAATTATTTTGAAATTTTTTTTTTAAATTTATATGTATTTTTTACTGTACTTAAAAGTATTGATAGAAGGAATGATCATTAATTTCACTGTAACATCCAAAATTTCAAAAAAATAAATGACAAAAAGTAAAGAAAAGTCTTTTAATAATTTTTTTTTTCAATTAAGAAAAAATAATAGCATGTAAGTCTATGAATATTTTTTAATGAGATGGAACATTTTTTTTCAAAATCCCAATGAATATATAATTTTACATTTTGTATAATGATAGTGAAAAGTTAACTAAATGAAGACTTACTGTGTAATAGATATGCTATTGCAATAGTACAGAGAAGTTTAGATTGTGTACATATAAATTAAATAGTATTAACAATAAATGGGTGATTAATTATCATTGAACCCTATTTATTGTAGTGTTTGGAATTATGTTTCTGTTCTATTGTGTTTAATTATTGTCATTATAATTAATATAGTAGCAGTATTAAGAAAATCATAGTATACTCGTATACTGCAATTAATTAATCTGTTATTAATTTTGTTTGCTACGCCAATTAATTAATATTAATTGACTTGACATTTTATAAAATGAGAGCTTAATTATTTTAAATTTATGATAGGTATAATTGTGTTTCTATGTATAATTTGGTGCTCTCTTAGAGGTAGAAGCATTTTGTTTAGGTATAAAAGAATGGCTAAAATCATTATTTCATGAGACAGAAAAAATGAACAAACGAATCGTAGGTTCTTAATATTACACAAATTTTATTTCTTTCCCTTTTTTCGAGTTGTTTTAAATCCTTTAAATTAACATGTTATTAGTAAATAATGAAACAAATCATTTTGTAATTTCATTAATTCACAATAATCTTACTTCCACAAGATGAAATTTACAAGCACCTCCATTCATACTGAAAATACCTTAACTTTCCTATCACTTTCTTTATATTCATGTATAAAACTTTACTCATACTTTTACGTTTTCACTTCTTTTTAAGAAGTGCTTCAACTATAATTTACACTTCACTTTCATATATATATATATAAGAAATAATGTAAAAAAATAAGTAGAATTATTTTCTTTTAGTGTATAGCGATTATAAGATTAGCATGTAATAACCCACTACAGCTAATTTGAATATTCAATTTTACTTTAAAAATGAATTTACTTTAACTTCTAATTATATAGCAGTCACAAGCATCTCTTACTCCTGTCACCCTCCAGATACATGTATATTACAAAAAAAAGTAATTTTTTGTTATATTATTTGGTAATATTTATAATAACTTCTATTTTGTGCTAGGCTCGGAAGAAATTTTACAGCACGCATTTTGGAGGATTCTCACTGCAACGATATTAGACCTGTGCAGCTACACCTTTCCCTGTTAAGAGCAAGGAATGAAGTTCGTAATTTTAATTTTTTAATTTAATTTTTTTTAATGAAGTTAGTCTGCTTTCACTGAAGTGAAGCGCAGTAATATTTAAACGAGTTAGATAATAAATATAACTGTTTTATTGTATAATTATATTTTCAATCAATAATAGTATTTCACATTGTACAATTTAAATAAAAGAAGTATTTCAATTTTTTTTGTATTTTATGTAATGATACTAAATCTTTCTGTATAAGTAATAAATAAAAAATCTCTAAAGTTGATAGCTGATTATAAACTAGATGATCTACCCGGTGTTACCCAGGAAACAATTTAATTCCAACTCTAATAATAAATTACATGAAACCAAAACAATTTAAAATTTCGGATACTCACATCATCCAAGCTACAAACAGTCAAATACATTTGAAAAATTCCAATAGTACAGAAAGAGGTACATATTTTGGATATCACATGCTGGAAAAATTTGTTAAATATTAAAATTGGTCAGATATAATGAGAAAATATTTTGTGCAATTCGATTATTTCACACATCTTTTTTAATATTTTTACAACCTATACGGTTACAAATATAATTTAATTCTCAAATTAGCTTTTCTCTATAACCAAGTAATCTATAATCCATATGTAATCAAGTGAAGTAAGTGTCTTGTTATAAAATACGTTTATCGGATACTTTATATTTCAAAAATTATCCATATGTTTTAATAAATGTATTAAATGGTGTTAATAATTTTTTTTTTAAAGAGGATCTTAGTGGTTTACTTAACCTGATATCATTAATAAAGCTATTAGCAATCATTGGTATCATTGTTAAAGTAATAGGTTTACGTTTATATTATAAAACTATTTCTTCTAAAGTTTCTAGTATGAATGGATCCTAAGCCACCGTAATATCAGGGGAAACAAACTTACCCTGAAGTCAAACCTATTACATATGAACAAATCAAAGCCGAAGTAATAGAACAAATGAAACAGGTGTTCACAGCCCACCAGCAAAAATCTCCATAAAGGAAAATTGGTAAACTCTGCTTCAAAAAGGAGTTCTTATTAGGAATCTACACCCGTTTTTTTGGTGGTAAACAAATCAATATCTACAAATTATTTGATGGTAAGCAAATGATTATATAGGCCCACTTTTGTAGAATCGAAGTCAAAACAGGTCCTGCCGGCCTCCTAAGTGGAATTGGGAAGGTATAAACGGGGAACATATCCAAAGATGTCCCAAATCAGTTTTAAGTAACGCTTCCACTCACGAATGGCACAAAAAGAGCCCAATATAGGCTGCAAGGAGGAAAATGGACTTCATGTAACAACTCTTTGTCTATTCCTAGCGTACGAAAAAAATGTTATAATATATTTATTTTTAATCAACATAAAAATTATTATTTTTAATAAACATTGGACAAATTGTTGATATATTTCTGCTCAAATTGACTTTTTTGATATGCAAAGAAACATCTTTTACTTTATCAAAAATGTTCATTTGAAATTACTATTGGAGTGCCTTTAAGGTAGATGTTTAGAAAACAAAATATCATTTATTTTACATATTTAAGTTTACTAGTGTAGATTTTTTTTTTTTGCTGGTATACATATCAATCAAAATTAACTGCTACTATTCCTAGTACACAACAATATCTCACTGATTAACTCTGTAAAAACTTGTTTATACAAGGGATAAGAAAAGAAAATTCTTAAAAACAAAACCGTACATTATGTTTAAAGCTTATATATAGTTTGTAATTAAGGTTTGAATGTCTCATCATTAAGTCATACTATCACTGACGTTCAATTTCAAATTAAAAGTACACAGAAATTCATGTTTTATTTCCATCGATTCAAATCGGAAAGAATAACATTGTAAGAAAAACAGTGATGTCTGAAGTTTATGAAACCAACAATACTGGACATCTCAAGTGTAAATAAAATAATAAAATAGGAATATATAACACCATTCAAAACATTTGACTGTATGATATATTAAAAATTAAATCACGTTTTATTCGGTTTATCAGCTTTTTTCAATTATATGTAAGATGGACATTATCAGGCTTCATATATATGTGTGTTTTTTTAACAAAATCGTATTCTTCTAAATTTGGTAAAAATTTATCTTTTACTCTATGTTTAATATTTATACAAAGCCATTACTATTTAAAAATTTTCATTGCTTTAATTTAATTAAAATGTAATTAGTGGGTACAACATGAGTTTAATCCATCCTACTGGTTGGTTTTTGGAAAAGACATTTTGAATAAATATGACAATTTTTGGATAATGTAAAACTCATATAAGAGACCTCAACAGGAAATATTTGTTTATTTGTATAAAAATTTTTAAAAAATATAACATTTTATTTATGAAAATTATATTATATGACTTTCCTTATAGAAGAGCTATCTATTAGTAAAGAGACATTTTTGTAGTATATAATATATTTCTTGTTTGTTTTTATGAGGAGGTAAGAATAAAAAGTAAGATTAACTTAAGCAAATAAATATCAATATCTTTCTGTCTACAAATAACTAAATACTTGTTTGCTTATGATATACATGTCAATTTCAATACAGGCAAATGTCATCTTTTGATATTCCTAACCCTATGTAGTTGTTTTAAATAAGGATACACTAATTCATATGGCTTAACCCAGCATTCGAAAACTTATGAAGTAGGTTTAATAATATTACCTAATCAATAATTCCAAATATTTAAAAATTCTATTGGAAATTTTTTCGTTTACCAATATCTTAATTGAAGTATTACTTCTTTCTCATTGCTGGTATGGTTGTCAAAATATACAGCTTGAATATCTATTTCAAAAGTATGATTTATTTTAATTATTTGCATTTAAATTTGGAACTACTTTACGTAAATATTTAACAGTAATCTTATAATTTTCAACTGCTTTTTCATATCAGTAATGATTCGGATCCACCTTCCAAAGAATTTTAGATTAATATTTACATATATATATATATATATATATATATATATTTAGTTAGTCTATACTGGCTGGCTTGTTCATTGTTCCATGGATATCAAAATGCTTTGAATTTCAGTAACATATATATTAATTTGAATGGTACACCATTAGGTTTTTTGTATTTAATTAGGCTGCATAAATATATTAATACTCTTCAAAGAATACCTACTGTCTGATAGAAAAGTGTCAAAATTATTCACAAATAGTAAGTTTATTGAACTCTCAACAAATTTGGCTTTTGTTTTTAACGAATAATATCTAATATAATACATATTTTCAGTTTTCAACGGTTTCATGTTAGAAGGATCTTTACCAATATTCTGAAATGTGGTGGTAAATTAAGTGAGTTAAAAGTCGAACTCACTCACCCAGTGATTGTGGCCTACTATTATCTTTCCAACTTTGAAGATTTCACAAACTTATTTTTCAGGTTACTAGTTATTAAAAATAATAGAAATTCAAGTTTCATCAAGAATAATAAAACATCCTTTAATTAACAATAAAAAAATCACAAGTAAATTTTATTAAGGTAATAGTATTAATTAACCAAAGACTATGATAAATATTTTAACTTCTGTTACTTATTATACTAATAAAAAGTTGGGGATACGTTAAAATATCCTGAAAACATAAGCATCCTAGAAGCTCTTATAAATATACTTTAATATGTAATGGATTCTTTCATTTAAAGGAGAATTGATAAAACATTATTTAATAGTGGTTAAATGTACTTTGTTATTTATTTGGATATTTCTAAATCTACAAACTGAAGTATATATGTACTTGAGAAAAAGAGTTGTTTTTTATGCACAGTATTTATTGTAAACCTAGTAGAATGGAGGGACATCATAACAAAACCTTTTTTATTAATTTCCCTTTCTACAGTAATTTATATAGAACTCAAAAATTTATCGTAATGTGCACATATATAATTATTATTATTATTAATAATTAGGCTTGTAGAGAGAGAATAATCCCTAAACCAAACTATTCTATTAACTGACAAACAGTGATTTCAGCTTATAGCTTAATAAACAGATTTGGAAATAGAAAATCTAGATAACTATAAATTAATTTCAGTGTGACAAATACTATGAGTTTTTTTTTTGCAGAATATTAATACACAATGTGTAAAAGAAAACTTGCGAAAATACAATTATCAATGAAGAAGAATTTAATTTTATTGCAAATTTTGCATTATTCCTGCTAAGAAAAAGAAAAATAGAACTTATTTATAAAACTTATTCATAAATTGCGATAAACTTTTGTGCAATACAAGAATTCAAAAACTCGATCGTTGTCATAATCAAGAAAAGATAAAAATATTGATTGACATATTATTAGACTTCTATTAGTAAAGATTATTTCTTACATACTTTATTAAGATAATCTTTCTAATTATCAATGAAATAGTTTTGTAAAAAATTACTCGACATCTTAGCTTTAGTAATTTTTACTTTACTGTAAGTAAAGTATAGTGATCGTGAAAAAATTCGATCTCGAGATTTTGACGGAATTACATGTTTTGAGGTCCCAGAAGTCGTTTTATGAGGTTTTTACTATGATGTCTGTGTGTGTGTAGGTGGGTGGGTGAGTGTGTTAGCATTGCTTGTTACCACGCTACGGTCCAGAATCTTTGATGGATCAAGTTGATATTTTACACAAAAATGGGCCCCATAGAGAAGAAGATCCCTATTGTTTGGGAAGAATTATGCATGATGGGAAAGTCACTTTTTTTGCCAAAAACCGTTTTTTTTTTAAACATTTATTTCTCTTAAACTGATAACCCTACAGTTTTGAAATTTTGACATTATCTTTGAGGTTACAAATGGAACAAACAAAAATATATTTAGAATTTTAAAACAACGGGAAATATTTTTTTTTCACTAAAATGTAAAAATTTTGACTTTTAATTCAATCTCAAACCTTGTGAGAGCGATACAAGCCATACTGTTTGACGGATCAAAATGAACCTATGCCTACAAATAGAACATTATGTGGACAATGAGGTGAGATATTTTTTTTCGAAATTACATTCGCTAAAGGGGTGTTACAGTACGATTTCTGTTTTCAGAAAATGTTTTTTTGACGCAAAACGGCTCATTAAAAAATAATTAAAATTTGACCAAAAATGGAACCAAAAATTAGCAATTCATAAAAAAAAATCATGAAGTTTCAATTACGGGAAAGAGCAATAACGATATAAAAACCCTTTGTTTATCCTAGACTAAGAGATCACCTGCTATACTTGTCGAATTTTTTGTATTTTTTTACATTGTTTACATTGACTTAGAAATTTTTTGAGCGAATCCACTGAGATAAAATTGATATTTATAAAGGAACAATTTGAATAGTGTATTGACTTATATGAAATGTAAGAGGAATAATATTGTGCAGAAAAATGATAACACTCATTCAGAAAAAAATTGTATATATGTTATTTGACAAAGGGGAAGGAAAATGATCTTATTAAATACTAAGAAGCCATAAAATTCCCAGTATAATAATTCTGTAAAAAATCAAAAATGTAAAAGATAATTCAAAATTGAAATCTTTCGTTTAGAGATTAGTAAATGTAATTATCGTACATCTTTAATTATAAATCAACTTAAGACAACATTTTCTTCGCTGTTTATGATGTTTTCAGAGAAAAAAAGGGTATTTTCCTGTTTTAAATTTGAAAATTTTGTTTTAATATTCAATGTAGAAGGATGTCAAGTAAACGATGTAAGAAATCCACTGGCTATTTGAACAAAAGCCATGTTATCTTGTAGGAGAATATTTCGTATCAAGAAATGTTCCCTTTGGTTTTTCAAAAATGTTATTACTGCTGTAGTTATACTAATGAAATTATTTGCATCAGCTGTGTGATGTACAGAAATAAGGTTATATATCCTTATATTAAGGATATATCCTTCAATCATTATCTGTACTACCTCAGGAATGAAAGACAATCATATCCCATTTAGATGTTTACATTATGCTTAAATGAGAATTCATATATTATATACTCAAGAAATTTGATATTAAGTTACTTATAGTAAAGTTGAGTGTAGGCCACTCCAGATTTTTTCTTTAACTCTAAGACGTTTATAAGTTTCTGAAAACCCTGTGGCAAAATTGGAACGGAAAAGGTTTAAAATGGTTTGACACTGCAATTTTAATTCATATATATCTTTTTGTAAAAAAAGTATTATAAATATCCTTATTTAAACCTATATGAGTTGCATTCATCTACATATTGAATTCTACAGTTACTGGTTGGAATTAAACTATATATGTTTACTTTATTATTATGAATTAACATGCCTATTAAATAGTAATATAGCTACCAGTACATTATGTAGTAAATAAATGTATATTTAAAAAGTTGTATATTATTAATTTATTTCTACATATATGCACATATTATAAAATAACACTGATACATAATGCGTTAGATCAATCAAATCATATATTACAGTTAATAGTTATTCAATAATACTGTAAGATTTCATCTGTAAAAGAGGCCATTCAAAAATAATTATATTTAAAAATTGGTATATATATTTTTTATTTAATGTATGTCTTACATTGAAGATTGTTGATTTGAAAATAAAGTAATAAGGAATACGTATATACCCTGAGTGCAGTTCCAATTATAGTAGAACTAAATGTAAATAATTATAGTGTTTAGACACGAATTTCAAATTATGAGTAATTCCGTTTTCATTAATCAATAACGAATTTGAATTTAATGTAAACAAATAAGAAAATAGAGTATTTTAACATTATCAAGAATTGGATTGAGAAATGACACTTTGAAATCTGAGAAGTTACTCAACCAAACCAGAGAAAGCGCCACGTGCATAAATTACAAGTATAAACTAAGAAGAAAACACTTTTAGAAAAACAAAATAGCCCAAGTGATTAACTTTTTCTTGCCCTTTATCATAGTTAATATTGTTTAAAAAAATATCGGATTTTTAAAGCAATATATTTTGTAATCAGGAAAACACAATACGTTGAACAAATTTAAAGAACTAATGGTATTTACATAAAAATGGAAATTCGTGAAGAATTTTTTTTCACTAAACCTACACATTATTTTGATTAAACTCTAGAGTGAAATTGATATTTTTAATGTTATTTTACAAAAATATTTTAATAATTTTTAGTATTTTTCTCATGGTTGAAAAAACCTTTCAGGTGACAAATTGTAAATCAGTTTTTTTTACAATAGTCTTCAGCTAGCGTCATGATGTAAGAAAAAACAGAAGAATGTACCGTTTTTAAATGATCTTAATCATCACTATGCTTATTAGGTTATTAACACCATTCGAAGTCTACTACATAAAATTTGAAAAACGAACAATCATAGTTTGGGTAATCAAACCCACATCCAGCGGCTGATCTGGTTTATTAGAAACAATTGATTGAAATGTACTTAAAAGTTAGTTATTCCAAAATGAGCACTTTTAACAAATTTTAGAAAACAAACTAAAATCTGTTTGCAAGCTTATTTTAAAGTAAATTCAATACAAAAGATCATTAACATACCATTGGAATCTTTTTCTTATAGTTGTAAAAATTGTCTATATGATACTGAGTAATGAATCTGAAATGAAACATTTTGGAATTTGTAGCACAATTCACATAAATTATTGTAGTAAATGAAAAAGATTCCCCAAAGTAAAATATTGTTTTATAACTAGACAAAATAGGACTTATATTTAAGAAATAGTTTCCCATTCCTGTTATTCGTTTAATAGATATTTACATGAACACTTTTTTGTGATTAATTTATGGTAAGGTGAATAAAGATCAATTGTTAAATAAATAATATGGTTTCTTACTAACAAACTGGTATGTGTTTATATTGTGGAAATGGATCAGTTGCTCTAAATTGGTTAAATAAAAGTATGATTGATAGTAGTTCAAAAATTGGAAAGGAAGTTTTTTTTAGAGAAGTAATAGTGAGTCACCTGTATTTATTTTATACCATTACAAAGCATCCGTTGGTATGTATCAACATTGAAACTCAAAATTTGTGAGTAGGTAATATCGTGTTGTCTGGCGTGTATATTTATTTTATATTCTAGGTTAGAATTTTATGTGCAAACAAATTATAGCTTCTGATTTAATCCCAGTACATGTAAGTTATTTTTTCAGAGCCATCTTTAGGTTTGAATGAGCTCATTTGATTATATAAGTCAAGTGATCCATATAAAACAATTTAATGTAATTATAAACATTTTTGATACTAAGTATTGTAGCTTAAGAAATAAGGGTACAAAGAAAGGAATTAAAGGGAGACACTGTCTGAACACTTTATTTTATCATATCAGAATGAGTATGCCACTCATTCAGTTGTAATATTTCTCAGTAGCCCGAATACAGTAACTAAAGTTAGAAAATAATTACCAAAAATGCCACAATAGACAATAAAATCCATTTTGACAATTCTAAACAGAAAAATAAGGATTAGCGAATATGTTGACAAATTGTTATGTACATTTGTACAGATATAATTAAACACAGGACTTACTATAGTAATATTGTTCTTCAAATAATTATATCAGGGTAACTTTTCGAACAGTAAAAATCTAACTACATTACTAAATGTAATACTAAACTAAATTACTAAATGACAACTTTGTTGTAGTTCTTACAAATAAAAAACAACTTACAGTAGTAAGAAATTGTCCTGAAGACTAACATGATGAATTTACAACTGAAAAACAATTAACTGAGAAAATTAAAGGACTATTGTTGTGAATTAAATTGAAGATATTGACCAAATTATTTTCTTTACCAGTGACGTTATACATTCCACTCGAACAAACTACAATGTAAATATTATGAGCATTAATTATAAATTTATCTTTTAATTATATTATAAATATATTTGTTAAGTGTTATATCATTTACAAAATCACCGTTTTAAAATGAAACGTTTTTTTAATAATAATACTTTGGTTGATTGTGACTAGTAACGAAAAAAAGGTTGATGACAGCTGTTCTTAACTAATAAAAATAATAGTACTCCTTATATATCCAGTTGTCTTATACCAAACACAAACTGTCACCGTTTTTGGTGTTTGATATTTGATAATTCAAGAACTTAAGGTATCTAAAGTCATTTGCACATGAAATTGTTAAGCTGAAATACAAATAAAAAGTGGTTTAATAAGAAAGTAGGACATTCCTAAAAAAAAAATATATATATATATCAGTAATTTTTTAATTAATATGTGGAGTCTCTTAAGGACAGCTTCTTTGGCTCATATGTATGAACTCGTAAATCTGGTGAACTATTTTTCCTGGCTAAAAATAAACCTATGATTTTAATAGTTTATTCTCTAATTTAATCAAGAGTTATTTTATATAATTTAATATAATTAAACAGTATTTGAATTACTTTTTAATGCTTCAACTGTAATCTCCAACTTTGTCTCCAAACTCGATTTCAACAATAAGAAGGAATATTATCTAGTTTTGAAAGAACAGATATCATAGAAAAGAATGTTATTGCCGAATCCTAAGAAATGAGCTATGGATATTGTAGGTCAAAAACTAAGAAAACGATCAGTAAAATTCCCTCCTTACAAATTTAAACCAATTTTCTTATAATTTTAATGATTTTGAAACCATCACGGTTTTGAACTTCATTAGAGGTTGAAAACTTTAAATTAGTTGTTTGGACTATAAAATTAGTTCTGAATTAAATAGTTTTAGGTTGAAAGAAACTATTTACCAAATTGTTAAGTTAAAAAAATAAACTAGCATGCTCAAAACGCCCTACCTTACTCCACCATTATCATTGTACAAAATTAATTTATTAATTAATTGTAATTTATTAATTACAACATAATAAATTTATATTGCGTTAATTGTAACATTTATAATTAATAATCTTTATATAATTACTTTAGTAATAAAATAATAATATTGTAATTATATTAATAACATTTATTATAGAATATTATATTTCCTATTGCACAATATAAAAAGTCTGGATTAAGCAAAATTCACCTTTAGCATAAGTAAAAATTGTGAAATTTGTTGAAATTTAATTTAATTTTGGATTTATTTTAATATGACTGTCTTGTTTTATAAAACTCTGTCTGAAATGCTTAACAAACTAAAGACAATTAATTTAATGACTTCATCCAATTTAATGTGAATATATCCATTTTGTCAGCTATAAAAAAGTATAATCATTGTCAGTAGTTATAGAGTAGCTATTCAACTTTTTTCCCTCACTGCCCTACCTCATATTTTAGTCTGTAGTTCCGGGACCGGTTCAATTGGAGCAGAACTGCGTGCGGCTCATGTTAGTTTATGTGTTTGCTGCTAGATTGCAGCATCTTCCAGGTAGAGCCTTTTTAATATTGATTTTTTTTTTTAAAAAAATATGTCATTACTTATTGAATTGAGGGATATTCAAAGGGATGGAGGGAGGGGGGAAAGATAATTTTAATGTAGTTCTATTTTTGTGTTACTTTCATTATAAGTTATATATCTATCTATCTATCTATCTATCTATCTATCTATATATATATATATATATATATATGGAAATTACCTCTAGAGCAACGGACGATTGTACGTTAAATAGAGGCTATCAGCACACAAGAAGACCTGCTGCCCACTTATACTAATATATATATATATATATGGAAATTACCTCTAGAGCAACGGACGATTGTACGTTAAATAGAGGCTATCAGCACATTTTAATTCCATCTGTCTCCAAGAAGACCTGCTGCCCACTTATACTAATATATATATATATACATATATATATATATATATATATATATATATATATATATATATATATATATATGGAAATTACCTCTAGAGCAACGGACGATTGTACGTTAAATAGAGGCTATTAGCACACAAGAAGACCTGCTGTCCACTTATACTAATATATATATATGGAAATTACCTCTAGAGCAACGGACGATTGTACGTTAAATAGAGGCTATCAGCACATTTTAATTCCATCTGTATCCAAGAAGACCTGCTGCCCACTTATACTAATATATATATATGGAAATTACCTCTAGAGCAACGGACGATTGTACGTTAAATAGAGGCTATCAGCACATTTTAATTCCATCTGTCTCCAAGAAGACCTGCTGCCCACTTATACTAATATATATATGTGGAAATTACCTCTAAAGCAACGGACGATTGTACGTTAATTAAATAGAGGCTATCAGTAGAATGGTCGTTAATGCAGAGGCTGCTGCACATTTTAATTCCATCTGTCTCCAAGAAGACCTGCTGCCCACTCATACTAATATATATATATGGAAATTACCTCTAAAGCAACGGACGATTGTACGTTATTAAATAGGGGCTATCAGTAGAATGGTCGTTAATGCAGAGGCTGCTGCACATTTTAATTCCATCTGTCTCCAAGAAGACCTGCTGCCCACTCATACTAATATATATTATATATATAAATTTTAAGGTATTGTTTTCTTGACCACAATTTACTAATAAACACTTTTTCTTCTTCTTGGAGTTTGGTCAAGGTTAATATACGGAATCACCTTTTCGTCAACGTGTTGTCTTTATTTTAAGACATCCTCAGGGCTATAAATCAAGGCTAGCTTCTAATACCGAACCAGGTTCGGTCTCCAACCGTCTGTGAACCAGAGCGCTTGGTTTCCCTCTCTTATCTCTCCTGAAGACGGTTCAAACCGAAAATTAGAGACATTAAGTGTGTGCTTTTGATTTCTCTATGTTTCTTTTTCTACATTGAACTATATTTGTCCATTTCGGATCGTATTTACAACGAAATATATATATATATATATATATATATATATATATATATATATATAAAGGTTCAGTTTTGAATCCTATCAGTTCTTCAGGTTCAAATTAAACTCTCATTGCCAATGTGTCAGTTTTTATTTAAAACCTTCATATATATATTTTAAAATTGGTAAACAATATATAAATTGGTAAATATAGCAATATATATTATATACAATCAACCAAAGAAAATGACAAAGTTAAACACGGACAAAGACTCACATGAATTTTTCAAAACCTGGTCATGAAGATGTGATGAAAGATAACAAAGAGTCCTGATTTGCCTTTCAATTTATTGACATATCAACCTGTTGATTTTACGCCAGAATTGAAAATGTTGAAGTTAGGCTTTGATAGTTATCAATATTTTTCATGTGAACAATTAATTCTCCTTACAAATGGGATTGTAGCTTCATTTTTTTTTAAAAACTAAACATACATATAATATTTATGTTGTTAATATTATAAAAATGAAATTAGAAATAGTAACAAATAATCAGAAAATGTTTCCGTCCATCAATATGCATACAACCATACTATTTAAATATATATATATATATATATATGTTTTATATACGATACAATACAACCATAAAGAAAATGAATAATGTTCTGATATTTAAACGTAGAAAGGACTTATTTTCAGAACGAGAGTTACTTTAAAAATACCAATTTTATAGCCCGAATAATATAAATATTAAAATGGTTAATATTTAAATGGTAATTTTAAGGAAAAACTATGAATTAATAGAATCAAGTAAAAACTTTTTATAAAACTTCAATAAATTTGGCATGTTACCCTG
Organism: Hermatobates lingyangjiaoensis; assembly: GCA_026182355.1. NCBI lineage: Eukaryota > Metazoa > Arthropoda > Insecta > Hemiptera > Hermatobatidae > Hermatobates > Hermatobates lingyangjiaoensis. The sequence goes on along the minus strand of JAPFBL010001924.1, from coordinate 1,193,030 downwards.
GATAGTGCTGCTTATATTGCGGACTTTAGTAGAACTAACATACACAACCGATTTTTTGTTTTATATTAATGTAGCTATACACAATTATTAATCAATAGTATAATATTTGTTTACATAAAGCTATAATCATTGTATCAATCATAGCAAACTTGAAATCATTGATCAATCTAACATGAAAATTAATCAACAGTGAATAAAATTAAAGAGTGTTCTATTAAAGTAACAAAAATTTTTGGAACTGATTCCGTTAATTTGCTCTTTTGATATTGATATTGTCGCTTATGAATATGCTAATTTACCAAGAAATTATGAAGCTATTACAGTTAGAACTTGGTAATAATTTGTTATGTGTGTTACTTCTCTAATATTTAATCTCATGAATATTCGTAGTAAGACAATACCTAATAAAAAATTTGAGGTCCATCGAGTCACCGAAGAAATAGCGTAAAAGTAGTATTAGTTTGGTAACAATGAACGAAAGGGTACATTTCCCAAACTAATATTACCCAAAAGGGCTAAGTTCATAAACACACAAAAGACTATATCTGATATTACTTTTTGTTCAAGGGTGCAACATGTAGTTTAATTAGAACACCATCCATCATACATTGAAAAGCACCAAAATTTATATTTGATTGGGGTTAACTTTTTACATTTCAGAACTTTATTTTTGTTACATATCATATTAAATCATTGAAAGATTTCCAATTTTTTTTATTATACCTCTAAATTACAATATTATTTCACTTTTTCAGATGAAAATTTGGAGTGGCCTACATTCGTTTTTACTGTTAGTAAATATAATATCAAACTCAACTGATTGATATTATTATTATTACTATTGGTTGACAACTGATTTATTGCTTTACTTTATACATACATTTAAAGCAACAGTGCATGATTTCTTTATATGTGGCAATAATCATATTGCCAATTATAAGAAACTTGAAAATCATTGATTAACATGTTATTAAAATTATTAAACGATGGCCTAAATTCATGTGACTGGTACGCTCCACGACTATCCCGGACAAACTCGCCACAGTCATTTGTTTGTCCGTAGCGTTGGTTTTCGTGAAATGGTTTTTTCTTGAGCGTTTTAAAAATGAGTGACCTCAAAGTTGAGCAGCGGTGTGCAATCAAATTTTGCTTCAGACTTGGACATAATGCAACCGAAACCGGCCTATGGAGAACGTGTTTTATCAAGGGCACAGGTTTTTCGGTGGTTTAAGGAATTTTCAGAAGGAAGAGAGTCGATTGAAGATGAACCACGAAGCGGAAGGCCTTCAAGTGCAAACACCGATGAAAATGTCAACAGAGTACGGAACCTTGTGCGTTCAGATCGACGCTTGACAGTCAGAATGATCGGGGAACAGGTGAATTTGAATCACACCTCCGTTCATCACATTTTGACCAATGAATTGGAGATGAGAAAAATTTGTGCGAAAATGGTTCCGAAAATTCCGAAAAGAAAACGAGTTTTTCGCCAGTAAAAACATTCCTGTTGCTCCTCAGCCTCCTTATTCACCAGACTTGAGTCTTTATCACTTTTTCCTCTTCCCGAGATTGAAAAATCACCTCAAGGGAACTCATTTCGGGACACTACAAAACATACAAACCGCTGTAACCGACCAGCTGAAGGCCATTCCAGAATCCGAGTTCCAGCAATGCTACAATGATTGGAAGGACCGTCTCCAGCGCTGTGTGGCTTCCGAAGGGAACTATTTTGAAGGTGACAATATCACATTGTAATTATATTTGAATAGAAAATTTAAAAAAAATCAGTCTCACTACTTTATTTACACACCTCGTATTGTACATCCCATTGTTGCAACTAAATTCAACTTCAGATTTTAACTTCTTTAATGATTTTCATAAATGTACATTGTGAAGTATCCCTTATCTTTTATAATTTGATATAAAGTGTTTGATATAATGTGATCAAAGGTTTCTGTCTCTTTTAGACAGTTAGACTGCATTCTTCGTTCGCTGAAAAATTCAGTTTCAAATCATAGTACTTAAGTTGACGAATTTTTAATAGATTTCGTAGATATATTTCTAAATTCTCCCATCGAAGATAAAGTACTTGTTACAAATGGAAGTTCAGTAGTATGATCTTCATAAACTACTTCGGACCCGGTTGTTCTTGCCATCCTTTAGCTGCTTACTTCTTGATTTATTTGTCAGTTCCACTCTTCAGAAAGCTGGAGTGCGTAGAGAAAAAGTGTTTGAGACTGTAGGATATTCGTATCGTTCCAAACATTTCCAAATTTTTTACTAACTCATTTCAGTTGTTCCATTGATTCCAGCTACTTAAATGAAAATCAACTTATTTAAACTGTTTTCATTCAGTAACTATACCAGACTAGAGGTCTTTTATTGAAATCAGTAAGCATTTAATCCAGATGATCATTTGTGTTCACTTCCAGCTCCCCTGTAAAATAAGAAGGGTATTCTACGTAACTATCCAACATGCAGGCCAGGGAAGGTGGGCGAACCTTTTTAAGACGTGTGTCAAATTTTGTTCATATTTTTATTAGTATCATCTCATTGGTCACTAATACCCATTTGTACCAGAGTTAAGTTTAAAAATCTTTAAAATTCAATTGGCTCAATCGAGTCAACTCGCGCAATTGAGTGAGTATCGTTTGGCGATTTAACAATTTATAGTGGAGTTTAGATAGTTATTTTATTTATTTTTTTTTTTTAGATATTATCTTTTATGTTATGTTATCTTTTTTTTTAGATATTATCTTTTATGTTATGTTATCTTTTTTTTTTTAGATAGTTATATAAGAAAAAATATTAGGTTAATATTTCGTATTCATTAGTTTAAGGCATGCCGCAGTTAATTCACTGCCAAGACTACTTCTATAGAATATTTTACAATGTTCATTGAAGAAAACAATTTTTCAAACAAATGTGTGGACCCAAACATCGTCAAAAGAGCATTAATTAGTTTTTTCATTGATATAAAATTATTTGGTAAAGAATCCCATACGTTTAATATAATATTTTCAATTTTTACAGTGATATCAATTAGTATCTGGATTAATTTCGTACAGTTTTCCTTCTACTTCAGAAATCAAGTTTTCAAATTTTGTTTTCCGCTCAATGCTTTGAAATTCAACTAATTCCATTTATAAATTATCAGTACCTAGTCAAATAATTTTGGTTCACTACATTGCTTCAAATTCTGTTTTGTATAGATATAAATAAAAAGTGAAATGTACTTCTAAACAATTAAATTTATTAAATCTCTCCTGAGAAGCTTGTTTTATTTTCTGCATAATTAATACATATTTTTAAATTGCATTTTCTTGAATCGAATCATCTTGCAACCGAGTTTTCAAAAAAAATTTATAATTGAGGAAAATATTTCATGATTTTCATTTGCAAACACTATTAAAGATGTCAAGTTTTCTTACAAATATTCTAATCATTAGTTGTGCAATCCGTAATTGTGTGGTATTTACTCATTCTGAGGTAAAATGGATAAACAAACAAAAGTCTCCACAAAAATGAAGTTTTATTCAACAACAACAACGCGTTTTGAACACTTTGTGTTCATCATCAGGAAGACTCCAAGGATGTTGTGTAGAAGGGTTGGTCCAGTGAAAACAACCCGTCAGCACCACATCCTTGGTGTCTTCCTAATGATGAACACAAAGTGTTCGAAACGCGTTGTTGTTGTTGAATAAAACTGCATTTGTGTGGAGACTTTTGTTTATTTATCCATTTTACCTCAGAAGGAAATATTCTAATATTTTCGAACTTCAATAATTGAATAATTGAAGTTTTTTTCTTCAGTTATTGAAATGCTGAGTGGTATCACACATAAATATTAAATCATTTATCTAATATATATTGGATAATTCATTGATACTATTGTCTTTTTTAATTCAAAAGAGCTTAATTTCTTCTACAACGTTACAAAGACGATTAAGAAATTGTCTAAAACTAAGCCATTGCAGGTTGTTATATGTCAAAATTCCTAAACATTGGCATTCAATTTCTTCTCAAAATTGTGCAAATGGCCGTTTATTAAAAGCTCTTGTGCTCATAAAGTCAACTATTTTTATTACAACTAATATTACACTGGAAAATGTTTTTAAATCATGCTTCGAGCATAAACCTTGGTGGTCCTCCATTATACAATGGAATTCAATCAGAGGATGTGAAATATCTTCCGTAAGATACTCAATAAATGTAATGTTCTTCCCTACTACTTACTTACCGAACCTTAGGTGCACAGTCCAGACATACTAAATCTACAGTAATTGAATACATTTTCGCTTAATTTAAATTGTTATATATTTGTAACACATATTTTTTTCTAATTCTTTTACTGGATCTTTAATTATACTGCTACATATAGGTAACTTATGTATACGCTTTATAATCAAGTCTTTTTTATTCTACATTAGCAACAATATATAACTACAGTCATAAAACGCTTTTTCTTTTTACAAATTCTCCTTCTTAAAGAGGTTTCAATTGCGAGTAATGCAATGGGCGACTTAGAAACCAAATGTAATGTTATTTTTTAGAAAGAGAACACTTTTTAAAACACTACTGTGAGAAAAATTCGCTTTTCTCTTTTTTTACGAAACTATTTTTTTCATTCTTCATCTGTTAACAAACCAAGATTAGACTTGCTATGGAAGTCTCTTTTTACAAACATAAGTGAACATAACCTTACAAAAGCGCATCTGAAGACTGTACTTTAAATATAGATATTTGCTTTGTTTGTCGATTTTTTTTTGTCAACAAACGAAATGAAAGTAAAATTATACACTATATTTGATATTTTTTAAACACTTTTGCTTTATTACAAATGCTACTAACACATTTGTCGTCATTTGCGTAAGTTTAGAACTGTAATGATCAAACAGAAGGTTATAAATTGTTTTGTGTCAATGCGGAGCTGAAAAAAAATTACCTACCAATCGTGGGTCAGTTAAAAATATTTCGTGAGTCAATGCCTAACCTATATGTTAATTCATTAACAACCAATATGTTGGTTAGATACAACTCTCTTCGTAGATTATTTTACAAGACTTTCAAAGTGAACACAAATGATGACCTGTATTAAATGCCTTCAGATTTCAATAAAAGTTTCTAGTCTGATATACTCACGGGTCATAAATTAATCATAAAAACACTGTAAATAATTTAATTTTCATTTGAGTAACACGGGAATACCAAAGAATGAGCCTGTAAACAATTTGAAAATGTTTGAAATCAGTCAAACATCTTATAGTCTCAATTGCTTTTGCACAAAACATCTCAGTTTTTACAGAAGTGGAACTGACAAATACATCATAAAGAAGACAGATAAAAGATAGCAAGAATAGCTAGTTCCAATTTAGTTTAAAATGTCATTCTAGCTGAACTTACATTTGTAAAAAAATACTATACGTCTAGGGATTGTTTAAAATATATTATACTACAAAAATATATATAAAACATTTATCAAAAATTTGTTTTCTTAACAACTAATTATGCAAGCTGTATTTAATATCATACGAAAAATGCATTGTATCTGTCTAGAAAAGGTAGAATCCATTGATCACATCATATCTGAATGCGCGGCAATTGCCTTAAAGAGGATATAGATTTTGTCAAGTCGAACTGAAAATCAATAGAAGTGAGGGATACTTCTCTAGAGACATTTATGATGTTCATTAAAGAACAATTGGATGCATAATATGACAAGGTTCGGGTCTGATGGAATCAGACCCTCAGTTTAATCATTTTAATGACAAATCAGATTGATCAATAATTTCAAGATTCTTATAACTGATAAAATGATTATAGCCACATGTAAACAAATGAGATATTATTGATTATTTATGACTTTGATATTACGTCAAAGTTTGATATTACTTATAGTAAAATTGAGTAATATCAACTTAATCTGTAAGCCACTACAGATTTTTTGTTTTGTTACCACCGTTGATATTATATTTTCTTTGTGTGTGTGTCAAGTCTCAAATTACATATGTTGTTCAATTACATCTCTTTGTTCTGTCAAACATAAGACTACTACACTTATTGTAATAATGTTAAAGTAAATAAATACTGACTTTTAGTATGGGATGTCAATATTCGTCAAACATCGCCTTCTCGGTCACTGGCTATTGCAAGAAAGGTAAGGTCCTTAAAATATATTTTAAAACTGGTGGTTTGTTTTGAAATATGGAGAAAATAAAGACAAGACGATTTACTCAAATCCAAAACTTATATTCTTAACCTATACTCTTCATATATCCAAGAGTATATACTTGACTTATATCTGCAGTTAATAATCTAGTATATGTTGTTTTTTATACATTTTGCCCTACAATTTTTATTCCAGCGTTTTTTCTATATTATCCTTGACAAATGCAAATTGAAAAATTGTCTTCGATTGGATGCTTGTAATCAAGTCTAAAAATTAAAAACAACACGTACAAACCTCAGCCACCCAAAATAATATCAACAGTCTTAACAGTAATGAACAAAATAATGTTGTGTTTGATTAAACCTAAATACGTGGACCAACCGAAATCTCAGAATCGGTTATTTTTTACTACGACTACTATGCAAACACCATTTATAAACCATTTATAACCATTATATTTCTACAACTAGAGGGGTATTATTAATATTATTAGAAGAATACATTGTCTATCCTCAGATGATGTATGCATTGCTTGACCGATTTTGGCAGCAGTTCAACAATTTCTTTGTGTTAGCTTGTAATTTTGTACCTTCACCTGAAACAATTATAATCTTCCAAATTTATTTATTCTAGTATATTTACCTATATAATTAACCCTATCTAATTTTATTTAATTAATATTAATTTTGAATTAATTTTAATAGTAATAAAAAAATTAAGTCAATATTTTTTGACAAATAAAATTATATTCATTAAGAAAGATCGATTAGGAAGACAATTTACTTAAGAGAAGGTTACAGGGTAACGCAGAAATAACATTCAGTTTGCTTTAATATTGGACTACGTTCAAATGCGGTCCCACTGAGCTATGAAGACAACGTAGGAGGTACAACGATGTGTTTTTCTGATATTATTACTACATTTTATTTATAGCACAACAATGATGTAAAGTATGTATTTAGGGGATATCAGAACATGCTACACTGTCAAAATCTAGAAAATGATTTTTTTTTTCATGTTTACTTATAAACATGTTACTTTAGTAGAGCAAAAAGCATAGCTGTAAGGAAGTGGATCTTGTGGCAAATTTTGGCATTCTTGAAAATATGAATGTTGAACTTTCTTAGGTTCAAATCAGTATTAAACTTAAATTAAAAACAAAATATGGTTCAAAGTTGAGAGAGAACTGTAGATGAAGGAAGGTAGACAGAGGGTGGCTAGTCGGCAGTCAGACTTTTCCCAGGATGAATAAGTAATTAGTGGATATTGTGCTGGGGAGCGCGATCCATCAAGCGGCTAGTGACAGGTGTGCAGAAGAGCCATGAATGGGCACCCTTCAGTCGGCCTAACTCACCCCATATACCCCATTGCTGTTCCACTTTGAAATGGCTTGTATCTCATTCTATTCACTCTATTGTCCTAACAGGACGTCATCCTTTTTTCTATTAGAAAAAGAAGAAGGGGAATTTATTTGTATGTTCTACTGGTTTAATTTTCTTAAAGACGATGCATAAAAGAAATATAAAATTATGTTGTCCTTTCTTACATTTTTCTTCTCTATATACAGATTATATACTTCTGATTCAGTAATTTTAAATAGAATGAACAAACTGTGACTGTTTAGAGCAGACATCTCTTACATAACTTTATATTAGCAATCTATAATAGAGCCACTTGAAATCCCTCCCTCCCATATGATTGTAACTATTGATAAATGTTGAAAAAAAAAAACAAATAAAAAATGTTAACTCTATGGGGAGCTTTGAAGCTGTAAACTTCTCGTAGAATGTAGTCTTCTTGTATTATAAAGATACAAAGTAACTTTACTTCCTCAAAAATCTGATGATGTAAGTCAGTCATCTTCTTCTTATGAATTTTAACACTCTATACGGATTTATGAAATACAAAAAACAAACTTAAACAACTAGTCCACCTTTTAAGTGGAGAAGAAGTTATGGAACACAAATCATAGCAATAATAAAACAGGTAATCCACATAGCCTGAGAAAGTTGATCATTTTTCAAAGGACTAATTACTTTGTTACATGGAAAATGTAATAATCAACAGAAAAAATCATTTTTGTGATTTTTACAGGTTTACATACTTTGAAGTTCCTCTAATCTAATTGTTAACTTTTTATGACGATTTTAGTGCTTTATATGTATGTGCAGAAGTTTGTGTATCTAGGGTTGGTTAGGTGTGGAGTTTGTGTGTCTGTGCTTGTACGGATGAATGGGTATCCAAAAGTTGAGAACACGCGCCAGATAGCAGCGTTTCACAGATTAGAATGAATTTCAATTCATATTTAGTTCCTGCTTAGAGGCAGAGGTCAGCAGTGTGTTGACAGGACAGTGTGTATTCAAAAGTTGAGGAACACGTAAGGTTACAGAGTTTCACAGATTATTATAAATTTTAACTGATAATAGTTAGAGATAGAGGTTAGAGGTATGGAGATGGGTATGTATCTAAAAGATGAGAATTTAACTTTAAAATTGTTTTAAGTCTGAGAATTTTTTGGTTTTATATTTAAGGAATTTCAGTTGCTAAAATTCAAACATTCAATTATGGAAATAATAATCTAAAATTAATTAATATGATCAAAAATAAGATGCAAAGAATATATATATATAATAAAAATGTAAACCTGCAAAAGTAAAATTGATATTTTGGATATGATAAGCTCAAGTTTATTACTGAGATAATTTTTCTAAACTTCTTTGAACAAATTTAACTTGATTTGTAAAATGTAGTTTAACTTTGTTCAAAATTTTTTTTCGAAAATACAAGTATATCGAAATAAATACAAAATTAAATAACTCTCTCACTTTCTCATACATTTCTTTAATTAGGGAATGTTTGTTGTTAAATCAAAATAAAGTCATTTAAAACATTATAACTTTTGCCGTCTCTCACGATCCTAAACAGTAGTCGATATAGCTCTATGTTGCTTCTTGATAATGCGTCGTCGAATCCATTGAATCAGTACTAATATACAGATCTATTTATGAAGGATTGGAACCATTTACGCAAGAGTAAAGAGTATAGCTCACTATTCAGTGCCATAGCTGATATTGTGACTGCTAATAGTTTTTCTCAGGGATATGTCCTATTGCCCCTATTGTGATATGTTGTGGATGACATAATGGATACTCTAAATAATCAAGATGACTATATTCATATGCCGATGATATTATTATAAGGATAGTAATGTTTTGTGATAGCGTATTTCAGCTTATGCAACCTGTTCTCCAAATTTCTGATAGATCGGTAAAGGAGAAAGGTGTGTATATAAATTCAATTGAAACCGTCCTATACTTTTTTCAAGCTAAAAAAAAAAGTGGTCTCGAAGACTTTTATATCAAAACTATTAAACATAAGTTATGCAATAACATTGGAGTCTCTTTAGACGGTAAACTAAACTGAGACAGCATATAACAGATACATTGGTTAATGACACAAAAGTTATGTTCAATATTACGAGATTCTTTAGTACAATATGAAGAATTAACCCCAAACTAGGATTTAGATCTACAAAATTGCTAATATTACATGATTAACCAAGGGTTTGCATTTTCATCGTCTGTAAAATGAAAGAGTTAACCTTCTTTATTGAAAACCTTATTAATGATTAAACGTTCCCGTCACGCAGATATTTTTATCAATAAAGTGGATTTGTTTGGAATATGTTCCTGTTATATTATTAACAGGCTGTATTAATAATAATAAGCTGTCAAATTGTTCTAAATCAATTATTTCAAAATTGTTATAACTGATGGAATGTTATGGAATCACTGCAGCCACACGGTAATTTAGCCAATAAACAATAAATGAAGTCAATAAACTGATTATCTATAAATTCAATAATAGTTCACCAGAGAGTTTGATTTTATGGCTCCACGATTGCTATACTTAAACAGAATCAAAACTCAAATGTTTTCAACGATATTATGTTTTCTTATAGTAAAGTTGAGAGTAGACTACTCCAAAATTTTTTTAGTTAAAATACCAAAGCACTAGATACTTATGTGCAAAACAGTGTTTATATTCATAAATAACATTAAAAACTTTCACAAAAGCTTGAAAGCTTTCATTCTGATTATATATTTTAAGTAAGAGGAGTTTGAAAGTCTCTCTGTTAAATGTAGGTTGACACGTTTCAACTGAGCTGGGTTATTCATTCGAAATGTAACTTCCCACGATGAACCACGCTTTGCTCATAACCGTAGGCGAAACACGACGGACAACAATACCTAGAATTTCTCTTTCGCCTAATTGACACACCCTACGTTGACCCATAGTCTTATCTCAACAGGACTGCAAGCTCTTAGATTTTGTGTGTCTTATGAAAAGTTTACAAATTTAAAAACTCATGATATAAATATATGACTACAAAAGTTCATAATATTTGAACATGACCCAGTAAAGAATAATCTATTGATGGGTTATTTTGAAGTTAAGTTGTTTAATCTTTGGATATAATACAAAACAGATACGGGATTCATAAAATCGAGATGTCATAGCCGTTTCCTCAAAAACCATTCACTTCCTTAGATCAGATGCATTACCAAAATGAATCAAAGCATGAGATAAGCAATGGTTGAATATCTTTTAGAAGACAGTTTAAGCAACAGACATGATTAGTTTAAACAAAATCATGTCTATTCAAAGCCAAAGTTTCTCTTCAGTTTTTAAGGTATTTGCCATAGGTTTTGTGTTCGTTAATAAAGTAAACAATACATGGAAAGGTCTTGTGTATAGCCATGCGTATCATAACGTTAGATTATTTACAATATCTAGAAGGTTATCTACAACAAGTCAACACATTAGGGGCGACAGCACACCACTAGTGGTCTTCATTTCAGGTGTGCTATACTTACACAAATTATCCTTATGTTAAGTTGTTGTAATCCATTCTATAGTTCTTGAATTGAATCATATATATGTTAGTTCTGATTCACTGGATTCTTAACCATGTTATCAAAAGATCCTTCAATATCCAAGAAGCAGTCCACAGTGAATCTTGAAAGACTTACCAGGTTTTCTATTTTGTCTCCCAAAGTTTCTTCAACTAACTCTGTTGATTTGCTCCTCTTACATGATATTTTGTTAACCAGTTTATTTTAACCAGTACTCGTACTTGATGATAATGCATTGAGTTTATACTGCAAATCTTCAAATTGTTGACAGATAATTAAAGTAGAAAGGTTGAAATATAAATCCAGTTTAAACATTTTAAAGACCTGCTAATCGCAAAATACTAAGATAGAACTCTCAGACATATGCAAATACCTTGTAGTTTCGTTAGAAAAAAAAATTAAACAGGAAGTCATGTACCACATATATTTGTTTAAGGCTATAAAAGCAATGTTCGCTCTAAGATGATCTGATAGAACATAGATTATTAACCGCAAATGCCTCTAAAATGAGTGCCTCTGAATAAGACTTATTCAGAGGCACTCATCCTTAGTTAATGCCTGAGGAAGAACACTACGTGTTCGAAACGCGTTGTTTATATCATTAAATTTTTATATGTGGAGACCATTTCATTAGATTTTTACCCTACAATAAATTGATTATATATGAGTTCGATCACATTTTATCAGAGAGTTTGATACTACCTTTACACGATACTCTCACTAAAATAAAAACAGAACTCAAACAATTGTCAATGACCATGTAATGTGCTCAAATCATATTTTTTTAAATCAATTACATACAATTATATTATGTTTGAATGTCACTTTTATGCAATGGTATATAGAAAGATACCTAGGACCAAGTCTTTAATCGAATACACCAAAGAGCTAAGCAGGTTGTTGGTATAAGATCTAATACTGTCAAATCTAACTAAAATAACATAAAATCTAATGTTCAAAAGATGCTCCTAAACGAAAATAATTGGTCAAAAGCTGCAAACTTTGTAGAGGCAGTTCTCCATCATAAGAAGAACGAAAGTGGTGTGAGGCAAGGGCAATGATTGAACGAATGGGGATAAGAAGGTGAATCCTACTCAAAAGGACCGAGGCACCAGCACGAAGTAATGTGCAAACGGTTTCCGTGTCGGGTATTGCCAGGAAATAGGATGTGGTTTTTTAGTGGGTCGGGACCCCCAACCCCACATACCCTAAGCAAGACGTCTTGCTAAGGGATCTGATGAACAGATTTTTCCACATCCTACGACGAGAAAAAAAAACATAAAATCTAATGGTTCAAGTGGACTAGTATGGGTAGAGAATAGCTCTAATGTTATATGTGGTATCACAAGAGGCTAGTTTATGGCTTAACATATATGGGTCCTCTTCTGATTCTGCCACTGAAACCTAACCTAACCTATTATTTTTAGAATAACACACTATTGGGGTTGACTTTAATTTATTATGAAGTAACCAAAGCTTTCACTGCTGTATATCAGCTGTATACGCTTGAAGATGCTTAATGAGAAGTTACACGTATCTAGAGACTGAGGTATTATCTGAGTGTTTGGAGAGTGGGTCAGTCTGTTTAAGTTAAGGATACGAGACGAGGGTTGATGTCAATTAATTGAGAGACAGTGGTCAGGTCTGGAGCAGGTATGCGGAGGCAGGGTGTCTCGCTTGTGCTCCATTAATCAGTCTCATCCAAAGAGGCATGCCTAGCGACCCTCTTGTTCAATTCTGACCTCAAGTCAATTTCTTCCCCCATCTCCCTTCAAGTTTTCTATTTTTTTATTAAAGATTAAGAAATGTATCACGACAGGTTGCTTTATGCTTAGTAAGATATCTTTAATATAAGAACACTAAATGATTGGTGTCAAAAGTTTTTCTTTACCAATAATATATTCAAAGTTTCTTGTTTTAAACCAACGAATACAAAATTATTGCATCGATTTTAAAACTACTTGTTTACACAACAACTTGTAAAACAACTTGAAAATGTCATCAAAACATTCTAAATGTAAATTTGAAGGCCATGAAACAAATCAAATTAGAACAAACACTAAGCGCAAAGTCCAAAGTGCGAGAAGTAAATATTTTCTTTAGATAAAATTTATTATGAATCCACATCTTTTATCGTAGAAAAAGTATAAAATCTAGGGGGTGAGAGATCAGAGCAAAATGTTTTAGGGGTACAGGAATAAAAAAAAGTTTGAAAACCACTAACATAACCAGTCAGTTCCGTGAACATCTTGTATCAGCTTGAGTTCTTGTTTTGTTTTTTCAACGATTGGCAACAATGATGGTATCCATATAAAGTGCATTTTAACTTGGCTGCTCTCAGTTCTCTAACTATGAAAAAACAAAGTTTTAGAAATATTTTATTGAAAGGCTTTGATTAAGCTGTTCTTTCATATATTATCGAAAAGGTTCTAGTACGGAGTTGAAAAAGCTTATAATTTATCTAATTATATCTTTTAGATAATTATTTATAATTATCTTTATACGAATATATTAGGAAGACCAAAGAATTTGAACTCAAATTACATGAATCTACTCCACCAGAATACAATTAAAGATAACTAATATCAGACTACTGGTTCAGGATTCAGTTCAGCAGGTAGTCTACTGGATTCCAGTAAAACCCAAGTTGTAAACTGAGACATGCATTACTGCACATATATTAATGGGCTGATAAATGAATTTCTAATAAATGATAAATGGGCTAATAAATGACAGTGTGAACTACACCTACTTGACTGATTTTATTTTTAAAATATTTTGAAAATAAAAACACATATTTTGTTTCATACTTCATTTACTTTTTACTTTTAAATGAAGGTATAAGTGACTGCTAATTTAAGATTATCTACTGTCAGTCATAGAGTTAAGGAAATAGAAACACGTATCCATAGCCAAGCAAGCAAGTGAATGAGTGAGTGTCCTTCCGAATAAGGTAGTTTTGCGTACTCCCAAAATAAATCCAAACATGTGTAAAATTAAATACATGCATATTGTTAATACCACTGAGGTTAGTATGATTTATATTAGAAATAGGTAAAACCGTCATACCTCGTAAGATGATCCTGAAGTTGGAGCGCTTTCGGACGTTGTCCGTCTTCGATCGCAACATGGACAACGTCCGAAAGCGCTCCAACTCCAGGATCATCTTACGAGGTTTGACGGTTTTACCTATTTATAATACAAATGTGTAAAATTATTTTGATTACAAATGTTATCTTCATATTCACTGTATCAAGAGTGACATATACAGATTTTTTCACGAAATCATCTACAATATTTAAAACTGTAGCATCTGATACACTGATACATGAAAACAATAGCACCTAATCCAAAATAATTTATGAACTAGTTTCACCCTTCTACCTTTAAGTGAACTTCTTAGTATATTCGGGGAAGCCAAGAAGCTGAAAGCACGCTTTTCAATTTACTTACAATATATTTTGATAAGGTTTGAGGTTTCTTTATAAAAGTAGGCATTCAAATAATTTAATTTCAACTGAAATGTATAAAAAAATATTAGTCAATAATCATTTATATATTTTGTTATTTTAACAACTAAACTGCTATAGGATTTATTTAAAATTCTCCGTAATATGGAATAATTTTATGGTCAAATGAAATATTTAGTAAATATGCATTAAGTAAATGTTATAAATATTTAATAACATTCATTTACAATTTCTGCATAAATATTTGTATTCATTTGCATTTATCGGTTTTTTACCTTCAGTGTTTTTGGTGATATATTTGGCTTGTTTATATTCAACACCTTCGTTGCAATGGGTGAGTCACATTACCAGGGGGATTCTATATTGAGAGTACTAAATGTCACATCAAATAAGTTTATTATAAATTTTATTATATTAAATTTTGTTAATTTTTTTTATTATTTAACTTTAACGAGTACCTGATGTATCTGTTAGGATTGCTACTGACTGCTTTACGTGATGTCTAAAGCACGGTGAGTATATTTCTCATCTCTCGCTTGAATAATCTAGAGTCACAGTCAAGATTTAAACAGCCTATTCTCATTACATTAGGAGATCTGTTAACCAAACTTAAACTCTGTTTGTATACCAAGTTTAATAAAACTAAATATTCTTTAATCTTTTATTAGAATAGAATATTGTTATTAAATGTATGTTAAGAATTAGGACTAGTATGGAAATAAGGAGCCTGACAGGTAGAGTTTGTCGGTTTTTTGGTAGAAAATATCCGTTTTCAATGTATGAATAACACTTAAAACGAATATAGCGAAATGTACCAGGTTGCAAGATGAAAACACTGTTGCAAGCGGTTTGGTTCTTGGAATCATACCGGTCCGATTTAATAATATGGTTATTATAAATATAATATAGTTATAAAATAGTATGGTTATTATAAAAATATGAAAATATATTGTTTTTATATATTCGAACCTTTTGCTATTATAAAAAAATAAAAAATTATTATAAATATAAATTATTATAAATATAAATTATTATAAATTATTCGTTTCACTATTATAAAAATATTCACATCCTTATATGTGAAAATTATGCATAAACAACGAATAATTGTTTTTAAAGTTATTTAATCCAGGTGAACTATTATTTCTTTGTTCTACTAAATTGCATAAAAAAATTTTACTATCAATAAAATTGAACAGTAAATAATTTCAGTTAAAAACTGCTTTTAATCACTCTTAATTTTCTGTTAAAATTTTTTGTTTGAATTACAGAATATTCGAGGAAAAAATTTTTTTTACAAAAATTCAAACCCGGTTAAAACCGGTTTTCTGGAAAAAATTACTATTCGAAAACCGGTTTTCTAAAATGTCGGTTTTTGTATAAACCCTACTGATAGGCTTTATGCAGATAACTGCTCTTCTAAAACATTAGGTTTTTACACATGTTCAACTAACTAATGTACCTATTGTACATTTTGATTATTTTCCATTTTTGTGTAGCATATATATACTCAAAACATGCTATTCAAACGACAGTAAAATTTAGGTGTTCCTGAATTAGTTTCCTTGAGTAGTTTTCTATATGAAATTAGGTCAGCAATTGGTACAATAAGATTTTAAAAAATCTAGAGTGGCCTACACTCAACTTTACTATAAGTAAACATAATATCCTACTTCTTGGGTATAAAATATAAAATGTTCCATTTAGGTACCCTATAAATGTCTAAATGGGAGATGTTTATTAGTCTTTCATTCCTGGAGGTAGTATAGATAATCAATCGTCCACTTATATTTGTATATCACACCACTGATACATATAATATAATTAGTATAACTACAGCAGTAAAAACATATTGATATGTGGATCAATATATCTTTCTGTTTTCAGAAAATGTTTTTTTCATGCTAAAGGGCTTATTAAAAAACAATGTAATTCTGCCAACAAATTGAACAGAATATTAACAATTTACAATATAATATTCATGGAATTTCAATCGTATGATTTATTAGCAAAGAGCAATAAAGCTATAAAAACTGATTGTTTATCCTAGACTACGGATTATCTGCTATACTTGTCGAATTTATTGATATTTATTTACGTTTTTTCCATTGACTTGGAATTTTTTTGAGTGAATCGACTGAAATAAAATTGTTGTTTAGAAGTATAATGGAAAAATTTAAATAATTTATTGACTTGTATGAGATAGAAAAGTAATAACATTTTTACATGTGAAAAAATTACCGCCACCGCCAGTGAGCATAAATTTCTGTTTATTAACCAAACTTAATATCATATGAAATTTGTTTGTGTTTATGAATCATTGTATCATGGGATAATATTGAAGTGAGAGGAATAAATTCTTTCCTCAAGTAAGAGGAGTTATGCTTGTTGATATCCAATATTTTCACTATTTTAGTCTAATAGTTCATATCTATAACTTTTACAAATTTCAAGCCTTCAGCTAAAAAAAATTTAAATTATACTGAATAGCTGGCTTTGACTTTGATTCGAGTGAAAAGCTTTTGTAATGCCGTCAAAATCTCGAGATCAATCTTTTTCACGTTTACTATAGTTTACTTATTGTAAAGTAAAAAATAGCTATTTATAATTTTCATGAATAAAATAAAGTTACATACAGAATGATTTAAATGAATGAGGTTAAAATAGTCTACTATTAGAAAATACAGGGGTTGGTTTAAGTTTTCCAATTCGAATAAAGATGGAGTTATTATTTATAATATCGAGTTGTGGAGGAGAGCGTGTTGCCAGTTTGTCGTCGTGCAGCATTTCCAAAGATCTTGATATAGAATGGCTGCTGCCGTTTCCTATCGATCTTTCCACGAACAACGCCAACAATTGCCTCGCACAAGAACCTGCCCATCTCGCGACACAACACTACCCTCCATCCGAAACGCAATTGACGTTATCGTTTCTATCAAACATTATTCTTTACTTCTATTCGTGATTAATTCCACGTGGGCCAAGGTAAAAAC
This sequence comes from Hermatobates lingyangjiaoensis, assembly GCA_026182355.1. NCBI lineage: Eukaryota > Metazoa > Arthropoda > Insecta > Hemiptera > Hermatobatidae > Hermatobates > Hermatobates lingyangjiaoensis. The sequence goes on along the minus strand of JAPFBL010001924.1, from coordinate 1,175,485 downwards.
GTTGAACTCTTGTCGTTGAAACGAAACCACTGTAGCCCAAAAGCACTGCTTCTACTTAGGGGAATTTTTTATTTCGTGATCAAAACTGATTGTCTTTTATCAGTAAAATTTTACTGTATTAATAGTTGGTAATATAAATTTCATATTCTAAAACATCCGAATAACAATATTGTGTTTAACATGGCTTTGTTTTATACTCCTATATCTCACATCTTGAGCAGATAGTTTCTATACATAAGCAAATTGAGGTACATCACGTGAATCAGTTGAGCTCACTATTCGCTAGAAATGTGTTTTTTTTTGCAATTAAGCATAGGTTTTAATAGTTTTATTAAATTTTCCTTAATCCTTGAAAGTTAATGGAAGTTAAATACTTAAGGATTTTTCATTAATCCTTGAAATAATCGAAAATATGCTTAACAGTGTTAACATTTTATGTTTATTAGTAGCATACAGTAAACATAATGTTCAGATATTATAAGGGGCTTATCACTCTATATAAGAGAGTAGACAAAGTTACATCAGTTCTATACATTTTTGATGAACTTCAACTAAACTCACATTTTAATCTTACTTAAGCAATTGTATTTTTTTCTTCATTATAAAAAGCCACGTAGGGAATGTTATACGCTTATTTCAAACTGTTAAAGAAATTATATTGCACTTTTGACAAGTAACAGAAAGAGTATCAATTCCCTAGGGAGGTCTTAAGGACACGTGTACAAATTTCATTAGGGAGGAACATTGTCAACCCGGCAGGTAGCTACTGAGCGAAGAGTCAACACTGCAGACAATAGTCCCCAACTGTTTAGCGTGTTATTTATAAAAACATATTGGACCAAGGAATTTGGGATGGTTAGAGAGAGAGTGACAGGAAGTGTCATCCCACGGGAGTGTTGGTACCTGAGTTTGCAAACAAACCTACCTGCCAGTTTGAGACCACCTGTAGGGCCAGCCATGTATCACCTGCATCCTTCAACTACAAGACATACCTAACACTCGTCTCAGGAGAACTTCATTCAACTTATTATCTGATAAATATTGCCCAACTCTACTGTTTATATATATATATATATAAAAGTATCGACCGTGGAATAGAAACAAAACTAAAGTTTATCGGGACTCGGTCAGTTCTTCAGGTTTAATTAAACTCTCATTGCCAACGTTTCGGTCTTTATTTAGAACCTTTTTCATAGGCAGAAGTATAAATTTTGAAACAGAAAAACTAAGTATTACATTACAAATTATTTTACAAAGAAAAATCCACATACTATTTTTCTTTGTAAAAATTTCTTTATAAAAGTCCATAACTTCGCTTCTACGTTGAATCTTTGCTTTTAAGTTAGACATACACAAATATTCTTCTAAAGTTTCAACTTACTATGACATTGTTTGGCTAGTTTACTTCTGACAAAATTTTACGGGCAAACGAGGAAATAAACAACCAGACAGATATTTTTCCAAGTGGGATTTATGATTTTTGACAGGGAAAGAAAAGCACTAGTAGCATATAATAAAATTCTTAGTATATTAATTTAATAAAAGATCAAAATATAAAAGATAATTCAAAATCGAAAACATTATATGAAGAATAATAAATGATAGCAAGTTGATTTGTTTGTGACTTCATATACGATACCTCCGTAATTATTTGTACAATAATTTTATATAGCCATCAGAGATACAAGATAAATGCATATATGGGGTTTAAAGCGTTATTTTATTTTCATTAATTTATAAACATATGACATTAATGGAAAGTTCATTAATTTTTTATATATGTTTTTATTATTACAGCTTTAGTATTTTATTTCGCATGCATAATATAAATAATAATATATTAAGCATTTTGATTATTACTATTCATTTTTTTGCTTAACTAATGAAATTAGTACTATTAGGTAGTGCGGACGGTTCTAGATTGCAGCGACTGTATTCTATGAATATTGGAAGATTTTGTACAACCCCATAGTTCATGTCCGCATGTCCAGGTCGGTCTCAGTAATGTTTTGTAGAGCAGTCAATTTCGAGTGTTTCCCTAGAATTATGTTCAGTAATAAGAATTGTTTTAAGTCAAGTCTTTTCAGTCGGGTATGAGGATTCCAAGTTAGTCTTTTGACAACGAAGAGCCATAAGCATCTAACAACATCTGCAGTTGGAACGAGAGCACTGTTCATAGTGATATTGGGACATGGTGCTTTTTTTAACGTAAAAGTTGCGTGAACACTTTCATTTACATTAATATCTAAGTGCCACTTTTGCAGACAAGCTTCAATTCTATTTAGGTGTTCTTGGAGGGTATTTGTAGAAATAATTGGGGTCAGGGTTTCGGGATGAAAGTAGTACCTTAATTAATAATTTTTTTATTTGCCTTAACTTAACGAACCCTTTTATTCCCTTTTCTTTACTTTTCCACCCTTTAAAAAATCTTTCTTACTTAGCTTAAGCTGTAAGACTTTTCAGTTCAGGTGAAGCTCTGATAATGAACATTTATTTAGGTAAAAAAAATGAGTGCCACATCTGAATTTCTTACTATCATTTAGTCGATTATTTAGTTGATTATTATTTCACGTGTTTAAGAGAATTAAGTTGATTAAAAGTTTTAAGTTTTTTAAGAAAATCTGTATCTCTTAATGTAATTATCCCATTATGTAAGTAATGTCTTGGACTAGTGAGTCTGTTGTCAGTAGTCACTGATGATGTCACATTCTACCCTATCTAGAATCTACTATCATTTTGATTCTAGCCTGTTTTAAATATTCAGTTATGTAATTTATACCTACTCTTTCAAAATTCTGGACACTAGTGAAATTTAAAGTTTGTTCACTTTAAAGATCTTGAACCATATAGTGGTGTATAAACATCTCTAATTAAATAATGCATTAGAAACTATGAATTAAATTAAATTATGTTGATTTTGAAATTTTCCTGTGTTTCTAGTAACTAGTATGAAATTGATAAGAGAAGATAAGATTATATAAGAGAAGATAAAATTATTTATATATAATATCGGACAAACTGTGAGGAATATTAAAAGGGTGTTTGGGAGATTGCCTGAGGCGCCGTCGCTAAAAATTCCTGCGAGTTAATAGGTCATTTCATGTAGAAAATTGATGAAAAAAGTGGGGCAGGGATAAAAAGAAGGAGAGATGGGGTGAAGGAGAGGTAGACCGCTAATGGAGCATGTCTAGACCTGGATAAGGGACATCGGAACCCAGTTAGAGCAGGCGACGCGCGCTCTGAGTGATTACTCTCATGCATCATCGAGCTCTACATTGACTCTTTGCATCTCCGCAAGCTCCTCCAATCCCTGCTCTAAAGCCTTTGCAGAGTTCTACAAGACTTTCGACTAACAAGTCTTTAGAGTTTGTCATTACTTGTTTGACAATTACCATGACGCAACTCAACCAAAACCTTCGCCTAGAAATTTAATGCTTTAACACCATGGAGACAATTATTTTCCAATAAAAAAAAAAAATTCTTATTGAATGGGTTAACTTAAATACATATCCATTGGGTTTTTCTTGTCCTTTCAATTCCTAATGGTAAAGTTGAAAATCAACGCAGTTTTTAACAAGTCCTGGCAATGTGGTTGTTCACTTGTAAATATGATGGATTTCCCAATATGTGCGTGGGACAATGAATTTCTGCAAACAGCGAAGCATTTCCGGGATTGCTCTGACCTGATGTCAGCAAGAAGGAAGCTGGTAGAGGAGGTTGTACTACTGAGTTACATGTCCTTTGCCTTTTAGTACTCTTAGTAAAGATAATGTGGTGCAAATTGTTTCTTAACATAAAAAAATGAAAATTATGGTTGTTTGTATATGTCAACTAGAGTAGTTATTATGAGTTATTTTACTTTGGAGAAATTATATAACATATAATGTGTAAATGAATAAATATTCGTGTAACTGTCAGTCTAACGTAATAAATAAATAGGTTATATTTATTTTGTCTTCAAGCAAAGCACATAGATAATAACCAAAAATTAAATTAAAAATTTAGTATCCATGAATCAGGATCCATGAATATTAAGAATTGATTTTTGCAAAACAGTTAATGGAAGCTATAAACAAAATTAGCAATAACTATCTTAGCCTTCAGCAGTAAAATAGTTATTGCATACTACAGATTGTAATAAATTTCATGTGTTATGGCATAACATTGTTATGGAATACTTAACACATGGTACAATTTTGTAAGCCTGTTATGAAAAGTACAAAAAGATACTCGTTGTTCTAAACAACTGTTCTAGCTCCGGATAAACCCACTAACTCGTGTTATTGAAGTATGTATGGAGTCATCATAAGTAAAGAGTAAATTTTAAATAATAAAAGTAAATTTTTAATACAAAACAACGCATTTCGAACAAGTAGTGTACATCCGCAGCTGACATCAGCAGTGTGAAGGAGGAAAGACAAGGAACAAGCACTTTCAATCCCTTGTCCTTGATTCTTAGTTCAATATTACTAAAGAAGTTACAATTTGTGAAATATGAGCTTAATTATACTACAATTGCTGCAGTTTCTCCATAATTTTAATTATCAGTAAAATCAATCATCAAAAAGAGAGAGAATACTCTAATAACTAACTAAACATTGCTCTAGACTTTCGTAAAACAATATCTGCAGTCAGTTCTACATTAGAAGTAACAGTAACTGTTGAGCAGTGATGAGAGGGGAGGTAAGTCTTTTGTGTGACATTTGGTTTAGGCTAAGAGGTAGAGTACATGCCTGCATGTACTGGAGATTGCAGCTTAGAATCTCTTAGTAACTGTTGAGCAGTGATGTGAGGGGAGGTAGGTCTTTTGTGTGACATTTGGTTTAGGCTAAGAGGTAGAGTACATGCCTGCATGTACTGGAGATTGCAGCTTAGAATCTCTTAGTAACTGTTGAGCAGTGATGTGAGGGGAGGTAAGTCTTTTGTGTGGCATTTGGTTTAGGCTAAGAGGTAGAGTACATACCTGCATGTACTGGAGATTGCAGCTTAGAATCTCTTAGTAACTGTTGAGAAGTGATGTGAGGGGAGGTAAGTCTTTTGTGTGGCATTTGGTTTAGGCTAAGAGGTAGAGTACATGCCTGCATGTACTGGAGATTCCAGCTTAGAATCTCTTAGTAACTGTTGAGCAGTGATGTGAGGGGAGGTAAGTCTTTTGTGTGGCATTTGGTTTAGGCTAAGAGGTAGAGTACATACCTGCATGTACTGGAGATTGCAGCTTAGAATCTCTTAGTAACTGTTGAGCAGTGATGTGAGGGGAGGTAAGTCTTTTGTGTGGCATTTAGTTTAGGCTAAGAAGTAGAGTACATGCCTGAATGCAATGGAGATTGCAGCTTAGAATCTCTTAGTAACTGTTGAGCAGTGATGTGAGGGGAGGTAAGTCTTTTGTGTGGCATTTGGTTTAGGCTAAGAGGTAGAGTACATACCTGCATGTACTGGAGATTGCAGCTTAGAATCTCTTAGTAACTGTTGAGAAGTGATGTGAGGGGAGGTAAGTCTTTTGTGTGGCATTTGGTTTAGGCTAAGAGGTAGAGTACATGCCTGCATGTACTGGAGATTCCAGCTTAGAATCTCTTAGTAACTGTTGAGCAGTGATGTGAGGGGAGGTAAGTCTTTTGTGTGGCATTTGGTTTAGGCTAAGAGGTAGAGTACATACCTGCATGTACTGGAGATTGCAGCTTAGAATCTCTTAGTAACTGTTGAGCAGTGATGTGAGGGGAGGTAAGTCTTTTGTGTGGCATTTAGTTTAGGCTAAGAAGTAGAGTACATGCCTGAATGCAATGGAGATTGCAGCTTAGAATCTCTTAGCAACTGTTGAGCAGTGATGTGAGGGGAAGTAAGTCTTTTGTGTGGTATTTGGTTTAGGCTAAGAGGTAGAGTACATGCCTACATGTACTGGAGATTGCAGCTTAGAATCTCTTAGTAACTGTTGAGCAGTGATGTGAGGGGAGGTAAGTCTTTTGTGTGGCATTTGGTTTAGGCTAAGAGGTAGAGTACATGCCTGCATGTACTGGAGATTGCAGCTTAGAATCTCTTAGTAACTGTTGAGCAGTGATGTGAGGGGAGGTAAGTCTTTTGTGTGGCATTTGGTTTAGGCTAAGAGGTAGAGTACATGCCTGCATGTACTGGAGATTGCAGCTTAGAATCTCTTAGTAACTGTTGAGCAGTGATGTGAGGGGAGGTAAGTCTTTTGTGTGGCATTTGGTTTAGGCTAAGAGGTAGAGTACATACCTGCATGTACTGGAGATTGCAGCTTAGAATCTCTTAGTAACTGTTGAGAAGTGATGTGAGGGGAGGTAAGTCTTTTGTGTGGCATTTGGTTTAGGCTAAGAGGTAGAGTACATGCCTGCATGTACTGGAGATTCCAGCTTAGAATCTCTTAGTAACTGTTGAGCAGTGATGTGAGGGGAGGTAAGTCTTTTGTGTGGCATTTGGTTTATGCTAAGAGGTAGAGTACATACCTGCATGTACTGGAGATTGCAGCTTAGAATCTCTTAGTAACTGTTGAGCAGTGATGTGAGGGGAGGTAAGTCTTTTGTGTGGCATTTAGTTTAGGCTAAGAAGTAGAGTACATGCCTGAATGCAATGGAGATTGCAGCTTAGAATCTCTTAGCAACTGTTGAGCAGTGATGTGAGGGGAAGTAAGTCTTTTGTGTGGTATTTGGTTTAGGCTAAGAGGTAGAGTACATGCCTACATGTACTGGAGATTGCAGCTTAGAATCTCTTAGTAACTGTTGAGCAGTGATGTGAGGGGAGGTAAGTCTTTTGTGTGGCATTTGGTTTAGGCTAAGAGGTAGAGTACATGCCTGCATGTACTGGAGATTGCAGCTTAGAATCTCTTAGTAACTGTTGAGCAGTGATGTGAGGGGAGGTAAGTCTTTTGTGTGGCATTTGGTTTAGGCTAAGAGGTAGAGTACATGCCTGCATGTACTGGAGATTCCAGCTTAGAATCTCTTAGTAACTGTTGAGCAGTGATGTGAGGGGAGGTAAGTCTTTTGTGTGGCATTTGGTTTAGGCTAAGAGGTAGAGTACATACCTGCATGTACTGGAGATTGCAGCTTAGAATCTCTTAGTAACTGTTGAGCAGTGATGTGAGGGGTTGTAAGTCTTTTGTGTGGCATTTGGTTTAGGCTAAGAAGTAGAGTGCATGCCTGCATGTGCTGGAGATTGCAGCTTAGAATCTTGCTTATGACCCAAGATTTTTAAAGTAGTCGTTGGAAAATATGTTTGCCACCCCTCATATATACTGTAAAACTGTAAATTGCCTAATGAGTATGCCATGTGCTAGTTCAAGTTAAACTTATAAAAAAAAATCTGGAGTGCTCTACATTCAACTTTGCCATAAGTAAACATAATATCAAACTTCTTCGGTATAATAATATATAATGTCCCACTTAGGCATAATATAAATGTTTAAATGGGAGATGTTTATTAGTCTTTCATTACTGAAGGTTGAACAGATAGCGATTGATCCACTTATCAATAAACACGCTTATATTTGTTCATCACACCACTGATGCCTATAATATCTTTAGTATTACTACAGCAGTAATACAATTTTTGAAAAGGACAAGTGTAGATTTCGTATTACGATATTACTCTTACCGGAGAACATCGCTTTTGTTCCAATAACCAGTGGATCAATTACATAGTTTATCTGACATCCTTCTACATTGAAGATTTAAGACAAAGTTTCCCATCTAAAACTTGAAAATATTTTAAGTATTTTAAAAACATTACAAAGTTTTTGCTTGCAAAATGTCAAAAACTTGTAAGAAAAAATATCGTTTTTAGATAATTTTTAATTTAAGATGTAGGATAATTTCATTTATTATTTTTAATTTTTTTTTAAATTTTTAATTATGAGTTACATTTCTGGTCTTTTATCAAATTATTATACGGGAAATTTTATGGAATAAAAGTGAGTTTATTAAAAAATCACTTTTCTTTCCCTTTTGTGAAAAATCATAAAAATCCAATTTACTCTGATTGACTGTTTTATAAGGTTGCTCTAAATGTGTAATGAGAAAAAATATATTAGTAATTGGCCACTTTTGCATACTCAAATCAAGTTCAAAGCCGACTTATCAGTATAATTTAGTATTTCATAGCTGGAAGGTTGACATTTTTAAAAATAGTGGTATGAACTATTAGACTAAAATAAGGAATAAACTAGATATTTGTCAAAATATAGAAGCTATTCATTCTATAGGAAGAAAAAGTTCATTCCACAAACTTCAATACTACCCAAAAAAAATGTCATTCATAAACATAAGGAAATCTGCATCCGTTATTAAGCTTTGTGGAATGGTGCAACGTATAGATCAATTAGAACATTTTGTTAGACAAACCCATCATGCCATGAAAAGAATTAGAAATTATTTGGTTGATATGCTCTATTGGCGTTGATCTTTACATATAAGAACTTTATTCTTCTTACATCAAATGTAAGTCGTTAAATCACTTCAAATTTTTATCATTATACCTTTAAAAATTATATTATTTCAGTGGATTCACTCAAAAAATTTCTAAGTCAATGAAAACAATGTAAAAAATATCAGTAAATTCAACAAGTATAGTAGGTAATCCGTTAGTATAAGATAAGCTATCAATTCTTATATGTTTATTGCACTTTGCCGTGATTTAAATTTAATGAATTTTTTTTATAAATTGCTAATTTTATGCTCCATTTTTGGAAAAATTTTCATGGTTTTTCAGTGAGCTGTTTACCCGTCAAAGAAAACATTTTCTGAAAATAGAAACAGTACTGTAAAGCCCCTTTGGTGAACATTATTCTGAAAAAAATTGTATCAACTTATTCTCCACATAAAATTCTATTTTTTGGTTTACATTTCATTGAAAAAAAAATATTTCCCGTTTTTAAAAATCTGAGGATACTTTTATTTTATTGCCTTCGTATCTTCAAAGATATTTCCAAAATTTGAAGACTCTAGAAACATTAGTTTATGAGAAAAAAATTTAGTCTAAAAACAGGTTTTTAGCAAAAAAACTGACTTTCCGTAATACATAATTTATCACAAACAATAGGGTTCATCTACACTATGAGGCCCATTTGTGTGTAAAATATCAGATTGAACCATCAAATATTCTGGACCGTAACGTGGTAACAAACTTTGCTAATATACTCACCCACCCAACCACACACACACACTTCACAGAGAGAGAAAGAGAGAGAGAGAAAGAGAGAGAGAGAAGAGAGAGAGAGAGAGAGAGAGAGAGAGAGAGAGAGAGAGAGAGAGAGAGAGAGAGAGAGAGAGAGAGAGAGAGAGACATCATCGATAAAACGTCATGAAACTATTTGGGGTAGCTGCAAACATTTAAATCTGTCAAAATCTGGAGATAATTTTTTTTCAGTATCATTTTACTTTACTTATATTAAAGTAAAAACTAATAAATGTTTTTTTTTTACTTTACTATAAGTAAAGTATAGTGATCGTGAAAAAATTCGATCTCGAGATTTTGACGGAACTACATGTTTTGAGGTCCCAAAAGTCGTTTTATGATGTTTTTACGAAGATGTGTGTGTGTGTGGTGGGTGGGTGGGTGAGTGTGTTAGCATTTCTTCTTACCACGCTACGGTCAAGAATCTTTAATGGATCAAGTTGATATTTTACAAAAAAATGGGCCCCATAGTGTAGATGATCCCAATTGTCTGGGAAGAATTATGCATGACGGAAAAGTCACTTTTTTTGCCAAAAACCGGTTTTTAGAAAACGTTTCTTTCTCTTAAACTGCTAATGCTAGAGTTTTGAAATTTTGGTATTATCTTTGAGGTAACAAATTGAATAATGAAAAATATATTCAGATTTTTAAAACATCGGGAAATATTTTTTTTTCAATAAAATGTAAAAATTTTGACTCATAATTAAATCTCAAAGCTTGTGAGAGCGAAACAAGCCATAACGTTTGACGGATCAAAATGAAGCTATGCCAAAAAATAGAGCATTATGTGGAGAATGAGTTGAGATAATTTTTTTTAAAATTACATTCATCAATGTAAAAAATCTTTAAAGTACGATTTCTGTTTTCAGAAAATGTTTTTTTGACGCTGAACGGCTCGTTAAAAAATAATGAAAATTTGACCAAAAGTGGAACAAAAAATTAGCAATTCATAAAAAAAAATCATGAAGTTTCAATTACGGGAAAGAGCAATAACGATATAAAAACTCTTTGTTTATCCTAGACTAGGGGATCACCTACTATACTTGTCGAATTTTTGATATTTTTTACATTGTTTTCATTGACTTAGAATTTTTCTCAGTGAATTCACCGAAATAATATAATGTTTAGATGTATAATGAAAATGTTTAAATGATTTAAAGACTTATATGTGATGTAAGAAGAATAAAATTCTTATATGTAAAAAATCAATAACAATAGAGCATATGAAACATAGAATTTCTGATTTCATTTATGGTATGATAGGTTTAGAACAAAATGTTCTAATCATTCTATATGTTGCACCATTCTACAAGCTGAATATCAGATGCTGATTTGTTTACGTTTATGAATAACATTATCATTGGGTAATATTGAAGTTTTTGGGATGCACTTTTTCTCCCTATAGAAGGGCTTCTATGTTTTTGTCTAATTTCCAGTTTTTTCACTGTTCTAGTAATTGTTCATACCATTATTTTGTTTGTTAAGAAATATCCAGTTTTTTTACTATTCTAGTTTTTAAAAATGTCAAGCTGCCAGGTGTAAAAGTTTTAAATTATACTGCATAGCCGGCTTTGACTTTGATTTGAGTGTGTAAAACTGGGTAATTACTAATATATTTTTTACATACCAACCTTATAACAAAGTACAGCACGCAGGAAAAAGATAACACTCCCTCAGAGTGAATTGGTAAATATGACTTTTGACAAATGGAAAGAAAAGTGATTTTAATGAAATACTAGGATGCCGTAAAATTTCCAGTATAATAATTATATAAAGGAACAAAAATTTAAACCATAGTTCAAAATTGAATATTCTATTTCAATAAGATATAATTATCCTACATTTTAAATTAAAAATTAACTTAAAACGATATTCTTTGATGTTTCTGACATTTTTCAGACAGAATAAGGATATTTTTAAATTTTAAATGGGAAAATTTGTGTTAAATTTTCAATGCAGAAGGAGGTCAGGTAAAGCATGTAAGACATCCAATGGCTATTGGAACAAAAGCCATGTTTTCCTGTAAGAAATTATTTCGTAACACGAAATCTATAATTTCGATTTTCAAAAATGTTATTACTGCTGTAGTTATACTAATTATATTATATGCATCAGTGGTGTGATATACAAAACTAAGCGTATATATTGATAAGTGGATCAATCACTATCTCTACTGCCTCTAGGAATGAAGACTAATAAACATCTCCCATTTAGACATTTATATTATATCTAAATGGAAAATTATATATTGTATACCCAAGAATTATATTATGTTTACTTGTAGGAAACTTGAATGCAGGTCACTCCAGATTTGATTTAATCTGTATAAGGGAACAGGTGAATAATTCATTCTCTGCTTAAGAGAAAATCAGGAAAACAAAGGATAAAAACTAATACCATTGGCATATTGTTACATGGATCAGGGGTGAAGTGTAAGAAGAGGACAGCAAGATAAAAGGGTGTGAGACGAAGCAGAAGGAGAAAGAAAGAGAGCGACATAGTGTAGAGAGGGAGAAGTGCACGACAGGGATGAAGAGGGAGTGAGAAGACGAGAGGAGATGGGAATCAAAGATGGTGGCTAGTTTACGAGTTTAACATTCAAAGCTTAAAGGCCGAAAGCTTAAATCAAGCTTTCAACTAGAAAATTATAACTATGATTTTTAAAAAATCTATTGTATTTTATTAATTAGATAATTATCTTACATTTTTTATATCCATTTCAAAAATTTGTTGATCACCTAACAGTAATGTGCTGAAGATAATTTAATTTATTCAAAATAAATAAATTTTAGATGCCAATTGCAGAATGTGACAAATAATTCATAAAAGTAAATCTCCATGTAGTGCGTAATTGAAAAGTAGCATAAAATACGGAGAAGAGACAAACCGGCTCATTGCTTGGTATAATCATATAAAACAACTGGACTAAGAAATTTACTTATGCATTCTTAATTTCATTGTAATCAATTTGATTTAAGTATTGCAAAGAAATAACACTAAAAATTTACATGAACTAAGACTTTTTTTGATATTGGTGGATCAAAAAGAAGAAAAAATAACTTCCAATTAACTTTAAATACAGGCATTATGAATAAAATATATATACAATGCATGTGAAAGAACACATAAAGAAATTATGAAAAATTATATCATAGAATATGATCTGTAAACTATAAAATAAAAGGAATACCTTAGTATGATGGAGAGGTAATCTTGTTGTGTTCTGTCTGGCGAAGCGCGAATGTGACTGACGTGTTCAGACATGCATTCAACTATAGGGTTCAAAAGTTCGCTTACATTTATTCTACTGGGAAACTACTCCCACTCTCCCTTTACGATTGCGTCTTAATTTATTATGAGCTAATATATGTCTCATAGTATTTCAAGCAGAAATCGTATAAAACAATCTGCTGCTGCTACTTTATCATTCTAAAGTAAATGGTTTTCTTCCTTGCACTAATTCAAGCTCAGTGCACTAAAGTAAAAGGTTAATGCAAGAAAGAACTTTGAATATACTTTTTTTATATTCAACATTTATAATAATTGATAGCACCATTCATTTAAAATAAATTTCATATTTTTACAGCCATAAGAAATGAAAAATAGTGGTTATAATTGAATTTCAAGATATAAAACCTTTTTTTTTTTTATTGCTTTCAGAAATTATTTGATCTATAGATAATTTGTTTAGAATATAATGCATTCAAATGTATTCATTGTATTCAATGTATTGAATGTAACTTTACAATAAGTTTAATTGTATTAAAATATAGTAGTCAAGATCAAATTGATTGGAAAAATTCTAAGTATTTATAGTTTTGTAGTCCCCTGATTGCATTCTTTTTTTGTCTGAGTGTATGGGGGAGGGAATGAATTTAAAAAGTTTGTGACCACGCTATGTGTCAAGTACCAAATAAAATTGAGAATTTGGCAAACAGATAGTCATGGTCATGATGACACTATAAAGCATTGAGGATTGTACGTATAATTTAGAAGGATATTTAGGACTAAGGATATTTAAACCAGTATTGTATATTACTAATTAAATGTACTATTGAAAGTTATGTTGTGTATTTAGTATTGTACCAATTAATGTTTGACATTAATTACTTTGATTTGCATCTCCACGAATGTTCATATTAGCAGAAAAATAACAATATATTTATTTTCTCAACATATTTGCTATTGTTTCTTACAATGCTAACCTCTGCTATAAATGATATTTATTAATGTTAATAATACATCAGACTGTTCTATATTTAATGTACAAAAAATTTTAAACTGAACTATACGAAAGTATGTTAATAGTACTTATTTTGTATCTGCTTTTATAATTTATTGTGATTCATGGCCAAACAAAGTCGCATTAACAACTGTGTAATCTCACTCTCTGCTGATAGCGATTGCATCAGGTTAGAGACCTTGCTACTGCTAGAGACCTAAAAAACACGCAAGATATTTAATAAAGCACAATTCGTTCTCTTGTCAGGTCTAATAATGACAGATACTGGTCCAACGTCCTTTGTGCAGAGGAACAGCCTAAGTATTATCAGGTACCTCAATAAAGTGCTAAGTCAATCATATTCTTCCGTACTCCTCAAAAGAGATAATCAACTATTCATAAGCGATACCAAAAAAGCCCTAACATTTTAGAAGTATGCACAAAACCTATTAAAACATCACCCACCTTCTCTCATTCTATTCGTATCAACTTTATTCTATTCGTAAGTATTCCTTCTTATTGATGTATTCTTCTCTATTGAAATCTGTACTACCATTCAAATCAATCAGGTAGTAGCATTCCTTAAAGTTATAGCTGGCACTGGTCATGATGACCTTATAATAAAGTACTCACATCAAAACTCCACCTGTACTTAACTATTGCCTTCGACTAAACTACTGTCTAGCAGCGTGGGCGACGGCAAAAGTTACAATGTGACAAAGGCCCTACAAATCAGGTCATTCCCTTCAAAACTTAAAGCCTATTAGTCTCTTTCTTAGTCTTGGGTTTTTGGAACGACCACGGAATAACTTTACAGCTATGTAGATTAGTTCAGTTTATTAAGGAAGGTGTTTTACCAAGTAGTACTGACCACCCTAGTAAGACAGTCATTTTCTTGGAGCGTTCGTTTGACTCGGTTTGGCATAGGAGCATGGTTGACAAACTAAGATGTTTTGGTTTGCATGGTTGATTCGTGGTGGTAACAAAGTTTTATCTCTTTGGAGTTAATTTCTTCGTTTTAATTAAAAACAAATATTCCTCAGCTAGATAAATTTATAAAAGCGCTCACCACAAAGACCCTATTTAAGAGAAGGACATATATTTGACTTCTCAAAATCCCCCTTTTATAATAAACTCCAATTCATCCGATCGTATTGAGACGTTTTTTGGGTTTTTTTCCGATGATGTAGCATAATTGGTTTACAAGTAGGAAATTAGCGTTGAACCCAACAAATGAGTCTCCACATTCATTTCTCCAAGCAAGCTTCTCGAGTGAGGAACATTATCTATAAGGTGGTCAATAATTTCATTGTGACTTATGAATGCTCAGTCTCGTTTGGAGCAGCGTATACAAACAAGTTATGAGTTCAAAATGTACAAAATAAATTTGCCCTCAGGCATTTGAATCAATGACAATCAAAGATTTTATGAAACACAAAACTAACCTCTTGGGTAATTAGAGGTTAAAAAATCTGTTTTGTTTTTGTTTGTTTCTTTTCCTTAAAACTGCTATCAGTTTTATTGTATTACCAACATTTCAATACTTTAGAGTTAGTAGTTTAAGGGGAAAATATTGTTTAAAACCACATATTGGACAAAAAAAGTGAATTTTTCGTGATAGAGTATTGCTCAGAAAAAATGTTGTATACCTACATCATTGAAGCCATTTTTGAGTAAAATGAACTTCATTCATTAAATGGTGTTACACCTATTAATTCCTTAATAATAGGTGTATTGTATTCTATTGTGTATATTGCCATCGAAATATACACAAAGAAAATAATGTGTAACCTGTAGCATTGCTGCAAACTTTTCGATATACACCCAACCATCCTCACACACACACACACACACACACACACACAAAACGCACACACACACACACACACACACACACACAAAACGCACACACACACACACATAGATGTGAAACAAATCTCGAATGTTGAGTAAACTCCTGTTGGTAGTCCGACAAATTCTTACTGCATGCTAGCTTGTATAATAAACTACCACACCTGGTGTGATAAAGAACTTTAGACAAATGATATCTGCAATAATTAAAATATCAATAATATTCTTTTATTTTACCTTGTTATATGTAATAAGTAGTAATCAGGAAAAAATTTAATCTCAAAGTTTTGACTGATTTGCTCGTTTTGAGGAGCTGTAGTCATTATTGACTTCTTCATTTAAAATGATAAAAGTCTTTATTTATGAGAATGCTAAAGAAATAAGGACCTTTGTAAGTTGAAACATACCTATCAGAAGAGCCAATCAACAAGATCATGATTATGTTCTGTTGGATATAGAAGTAGCTTTCATAACACATCCATGGAATAGAATTAATAATAATTGAATATAGCCACAATAAAACTCAAAAAATCATTGAATTAATTATGAATGAGTTGATAATACTTTACCACAGGTTTTGACAATTACGTCTACACGATAGCTACTTTAAAATAAAATAAAATTTTAATTATCTCCTCAATTGATAACATCATGATTTTGATGTAATAGAGGATAGAGAATAGAGCTCTTGTCTAGTATATTCACACGTCAACAAATAATAACAAAACAGCATTGAGTATTAGCTGCATTGAATGCGTTGAAATCTATGGTTCTTAATTCAAAATTAATGTAGGAATGTTTGTTCTTTTTTGAGAATCTAGCGAGTAAAAATAACCTAACTCTCATATGGATACGTGAACATGAGAATATAGAGGGGTAAGGCAATGGACCGGTCGGAAAAGTAAGGAGCCAAAATTTGCGTTCTGAGCTTTTTTCATTAACTTCTTCAAAGATGCAATAAATAAATTGATGAAGAAAAGCAGATAAAAGTTGGCTAGAATAACCATGTATAATTTAATCTGAAAAGCTCATTCCAGCTGAGCTTCAATTTGTAAAGAAAATAATGAATCGTCAAAGGAAGAACTTAAAAAATATATGTAGAAGGTCTAACCATGTATTGTTGATCTGTTAGCCTACCTCTTAACTTTTAAGATCTCTTAACTTATGAAGCTGAAATTAACATCAAACGAAGAATGTGGACTCTGTCTTAAAAAGGTGGAAGCTTTGAACACATTCTATGTCAATGTGAGGCAACCATCTTTGAGAGATAAATGATTTCCGCAAATCTTACTAAAAACTATTATAAGTGGCAGATAATTTTCTAAAAACAGTAATGAAGTTCATTAAAGAACTGAAAATTTAAAGTAGATTTTAGAAACGCCAAATGAAGTAAAAGAGAACAGATATGACCTCGGTGTGCTCCAGTCAAAGGTCATTGAGACCTTCAGTTTAATATTAATAATCATATTATGTTATTATTATTACAGATTGTTATAAATGATTGGATCAGATTGTTCTGAACCAATCATTTCAATTTTGTTATAACCGATAAAATGGATTAGCCACATTAAAACATTATCATGTCATTAAATTGATTATCTATCTGTTTGATAATACTTTATCACAGAGTTTGACGTTACATCTATACGAAAGTCACATTCATATAAAATCAAAAACTAAATTGATTGGAGACGTGTTTGATATTATGTTAACTTATAGCAAAATGCTTGTGGGTTACTCAAGAGTTTTTGTGATTTGTATACAAAGAATAAACATTAGTATCTTGATTTATGGTAATAGAAACATCAATAAACCAGTCAGTTTTATGATTAATTATTGAAGTAAATCTAATCAAATAAAACTAATATAATATGCCACTATGTCAATTTTATAACAACATATGTAAACAAATGACCAATTAATATGAAAAGTTACAAGAATATAAGACATCATGGATTATTGTCTTTGCATATTTTGTGTTTAATTGGAGACTTGTGTGGAAATATTGGAGATGTGACACTAATGACAGAAGATAAGGCGCTGCGGCGCCACCCTTATCTCGCACAACTCTTTTCCCATTCATCATCGACTGTCAGAATTTTCTCCTATTTTGTTAATACTTCGTAAATAATACAATTATTTTACTTAATGTCAATCATCATAAAAATTTCCGAACTTATAAAATGAATGATTTTATTTCAAATTGAAATTCATTCAAAGAAATATTTATGACAAAAATATATCCCCCCTGAAGAAAAATTTTGAGGGGGATTAACGTTATCTGCCAAAAGTATAAGGCAAATAAAAGTAGATCTAATTTTGAATGAAAACAAAACTATAGTTTTAAATATTAGTGGGAACGAAGTTTGCTGAAGTATATATTAGCATAGAAGTATAGATTAGTATAGTATAGAATACTATAGTATTAGTATATACTATACTATAGTATTAGTAGAGAAGTATACATTAGAAGTATAGCCAGGCGACAATACATTTTTCCTGTGGCCCCATTTAAGCATGAGTTTGATCAGTTCCTTAAGTCATTTAATTCTTTCTCTTCATCTATTTCCTTTACTCATGAAGTATCCAATAACCTCATTACATTTTTGGATGTCATCGTCACCTACGATGAGGGTCATCTTTCTACTTCTGTACATATCAAGCCAACTAATGCCCAGCAGTACCTTCGTTTCAATAGTTGTCATCCCTCCCAGGTAAAAAAAGCTATTCCCAGATCATTGTCCATACGCCACCATAAACTTTGTAGCAGTATAAATTTTCTGACCAACGTTATCCTTCCAATTTTATTAACAATTGTATAGTCCCTGCAAGCGTACATCTTAATTCAGGCCCTAGGAGGGATCGCAGTGACTCTACTTTCCTCATCACCACTAATTTTCCTGGTGCTCATAGGCTGGGTGCAGTTGTCAGGGAGTTTTTCCCTATACTTTCTTCTTCCTCCTGTACTTCTTCTGTCTTTAGTGAGGCACCTTCCATTTCCCATCGCAAACCTGCTAATCTTCAATCTATCTTTTCTCACATCTCTTCTCCTAAGCCTCCTAAAACTGCTGGTGGTATAGTTCAATGTGGACGTCGTGGATGTCTTCTTGTCCTATCATCAATCCTGTTCCTTCTTTTACCTCTTTCCATAGTAAACGCACCTACCCTATCGCTCACGAGACCTCTTGTACCTCTCGTAACTGCGTTTACCGTTTGGACTGCACCCGGTGTGATGCTTTTTATGGGGGTTTAGCGTCCACCAAGCTTAGTCTGCGTATGAATAATCACAGGGCGTCCGCTGACAAACGCAGTGACCTTCCCGTTGCTACTCATGCCAGTTCTCACGGACTCAGTTTCAATGACTGTTTCTGTGTACAGGTCCTGAGGCAGATTGATGAGACTAATGTGAAAGTCACTCTGAGAGCTTCAGAAGAAGCACTTATTAGTCTTCTGGGTGGTAGACTGGGCTTAACCTCAATCGTTAATTGTTCCTTTTTTTTTAATTTATTTTATTTATTTTTTCTACAAGTTGTTATTAGTTTTTAATTTTATTTTAGTTAAATGTTTTCATTCATTTAACTATGACCTGGGCTTAACCTCAATCGTTAATTGTTCCTTTTTTTTTAATTTATTTTTTCTACCAGTTGTTATTAGTTTTTAATTTTATTTTAGTTAAATGTTTTCATTCTTTTAATTTTTATTTGGCTTTTATTTCTTTATCTTCCTTGTCTCCCCTTCCTCCAAAAGTTAGCTACACTGTTTGAGTGCTTCTGTTTGAACGCCAAGCCAGTCGTTATCAGCCTTTGGAGAGATTCACATCTATTCCTGACGACGAGGACATCGAAATATAGTAGTGAGTTCAGTGATTTCATTTCTGTGTGTTCTTTTAAAAATATTAGTTTATTCAGTTCGAAGAATCGTTTCATCTAATTGGTTATATATATACATAAATTCAAGTATATATGAACCCTTTGATAGAATAGGTGTTTCAATCAATTTGATAGGTGTAGTCAATCAGGATTCGGTCATTTTTTAGTTTAAAAAATCAAACTCTTCTTTACTGCAAGTAAAGCATAGTGATTATGAAAGAATTTCATGTGTCTGAGTGGATGAGTAGTATTCTACATCTTGTGGATACAATACAGGCAACACCGTCTGTAATTAAATTCATATTTTACCTAAAAGTGGTCCCTTTGGTCTAGATATCCTGTATTTTTTGAGCAATATTTCGTCATTAAGAGTCACTTTTTTTGCCAATATATATTTTTAGAAATCTTTGCTTAATTAATCATAGCTGTAAGTGAAAAAACTTTAGATTTTTTCAATATAAAAAAGATAGGTCTGCTCAAAAATGTAAAAACTGATTCTGTTTACAGTTTTTTACTAAATATATTTAAAAAAATAATGTTATTCAGAAGAGAAAGTCCTTGACCAAAAAAATAGTAAGAAAAATACTTTTAATTGCTACTTTCATGTTTGTTCCTTATTCTTTGTGGTATAAGCAGTGTAGAAAGAACTATCCCATCCACACCTCCCTTTCATTCAAGTAATGAAGTATACTTAATACTTCATAATGTATGAATAGGCTTAATGTATATCCACAGTCCAAATTATATAACGTGTTCAATTATTCTCAGTGCTGGCTACAAGTTTTCAGAGCAAAATAGAAGTTATTTTCACAAGAATGGAACCAGAGTTCAAAGATTTCATCAAAACAGGACAATACCAAATGTACAGTTAATTTTGAAAAAATAAAGGAATGATAAATGACCACAAATTACTCTAGAGTTTTTGATGGTTCTAAAAACTTTCTCTGAGACTTGCCAGAACTCCTGTCATCTCCCAGCTGATTCGGCTTCATTCTCTCGACTCCCACACCACATTCCTAGCCTTTATCCCTTGGAGAAGTGTTTATTTCATTATATTTTCATAATTTTTTAGTAAATAATAAATTTCATTTCGTACTTACTATATTAAATTTTTAGTTTATCTATTGCTTACTAGCATTTATATATGCGTGATTTGAAGCATACATTGATTAGGGTATACCCCAGGGTAAGCAGGAAGGACCAGGTTTATGTTAATATAAATGAAATCTCATCTACCAGTGACCAAAAGTTATGTTAGGTTGCAGTGGCTATCCTACGAAAGAACACACATAGGGCAATTAACATTCTACATTAAGAGTCCTAAATTTTTCATAACACAATTGTATGTAAAATAGGGATCTTTAACTTGTACCTCACATCCTACAGCCTCGAGACTAATAGTTTAAGACCCTCTCTCCTCCTCCGAGTTCAAATTTTGTTTCACCTCTCGCTCGAGAATCAGAGTGGAGTACGTAATCTTCCAGTCCAGAGGAGAGTACGTAAGCCACTGGGCTACTCTATCTCCTACAGGCGTCCAAAATAAAATAGACTACCTTTATCTGGAAAGAGAGCCCTCTTATATTTTATAAGTGAGTTATTTTACATCTTATTTTTAAGATATTCTTCAACTTCAGTCATGAAGAAGATTTCTGGAACTCGAGCAGATGTTTTGATAACGGAAACAAAAGGAAATGCATAGTTTAAATCATACAAACTGAGAAGTAAAATAAAAAAATGAATAATGTTATATTTTATTGAAATTTAGTAAAGATGGAAGAGGTGTTGGTGCTGCAGCATTTTGATAAGGTTGAAGGAGGCTGCACTGGAGATAGGTGGTTGTTGTGTCTATCTATAGGAGGGATTTAGCATGTCAGTCTTATCGCTTATCGAGCGACCTCAAGAGGCCCTCTGTGCAGCGGTCTGCCAACAAACCAATCAACCCTACCTAAATTATCTTCTTCTTCGTTACCTAAGTGATATTCTAGGGAGTAAACTCATTTTTCTGTTAAATAGACCGTGTTCACTTTCAAACATATAAAACGCATGGTGGTAGGAAAAAGTCATTTAATTTTATAGCTCATTCATGACGTTGTTGGAACTGTAACACTAAAAAAATCAATCCTAGTTCATTCAAAAATGGAATAAAATACTACACCTGACTTGTATGAAATGTAAGCTGATTGATTTCTAAATCAATTAGAATATTTGATTTCTTAACTTTTGTGTCTTTTTCTAGACATGAAAAAGGAATACCCAACGTAGGTATGATTATGATAAGTTAGTATCAACGGTACACTTACCGTTAATATTGCTTTCCATCCTGCTGCTAAACAATAACGATCGAAGTACCATAATAAGTAAATTATGACGCTGTCTTCAATAATTACTAATGAGTGTTTATTCATATTTTCTACTTAAATTACTGTTTTGAAACAACTCAGACAAACATACATGATTATAATTTTCATCCTGATAATTATTTTACTTTCAAGTATTCAAACATAAGATAAAAAGTGGAATTGTAACGTTGTAACTATTTCCACTAATATTATATCCGTGATAATTGCCGCAAAAAAATTACTTATACAATCATTTGGAAGCATACCTAATTTCCTACACATTCTGATATACTGTTGATTATTTAAGTACATATCAATATCTACCAGCTGTAACATCTCTACAAAATAACAAGGAAGTGTTTAAATAAAATAGCATGATGGGAGTTTCATTGCACTGGCTCTCTTTAGGGTATTAGAACGTTACGAAGGGTCAGGGTGGATCGAGTATTGGGGTGCATTTATTATGGGTAAAGTATCTAGGTGGAAGTATTTATGTTAGATGGAAGGAACCATCTGCCTCTAATGAGTCAACTAAATTTCCCACTTAAAGTCTAAAGTTTTGAATTATATTAAATAATAATTTGGTCAGAAAAAATACATTCCACTTGCTTACGAGATATTGTTAAAAGACACTGAAGTAAATTATTAAACGTTGAAGTTGACTTGGTCTATTTGTTTAGGTTACTGAATTTGGCATTATAAATGTTAAATTATTTCAGTTATGGGGTTATATTATATTCCATTATTAGGCTAAAATCCTCAACAAACTCACTCAATGCTAATCACTTTAAGTGATGTGGAACTAACACCTTTGTCTTTATTAATCCATATAATATGCAGTTCTTCAAATTACACACTACCGCTAAAACAAAGTTACAAAAGATAAACTTCTTTCTTTAGTCACTTCAACTCGCCCTGAACTTCTAAGTTCTTAATTAAGTCTTTAAAACCTCATTTGATACCAATATAATGTTTCATTAATCGCTTAATTAAAGCTTGCACATTTAGCTACTATTATCATTTGCATTGAAAATACTATTATTACAGAAATATGATTTGGAAATTGAACTGATGCACAGGATAACCTATTATGAGAATATAGCATGCCATTAAACAAAATTACAATATTGTTTTAAGGGAACCATTTGAAGCAAAATATCCAGGTAATCTAGGTTAAGATACAGTATACATATAAATGAACAGATTGGTATACGTGGTGTTGATTTAGAATTTCTTGCTTTGGTGGAATGAATCAACTAATGATAAGGGTCTATTGAGCCATTATCATTAGTTGATTTAGCCCAAACCCGTCTTTAGCCTTACAGATTTAAAGGCTGAATCTTAGTCAAGAGATTGCGATTTTATTAGTTGGGCCATTTAAGTGTTTCTTGTGCAGAGATCTTTTTATACTATTAAGAAGTTTAGGATTCCCAATGTAGAATGAACACAATAATGCATCTACACTGCGTAGGAATTAACAAATCGTCAAAACTATCAGATCTTAGAGCAACAATGAAAGGAAAAATTCAAAATTGATGCTTAAAGACAAAATCAAATTTTCAACGAACTTTACATAAAAAAACTGAAGAAACTGTTCTTTTCAAGAAAACAGTCGAAGTTCACAAAGATAAAAACTAATAATCTTTTTTAAAATAAAGTTATAATTGTATAATGCTTTAAAGTTCATAATCTTAATATTTAAAATTGTATGAATATGGCATTAATGAGGCAAAAGTTCATAAATTCGTAAGTAACTTTATTTCGTACTTATATAATGGGACAAATAATTAAATAAAAATGATCATATATACTCTTTTATAATTTTATGCAAAGACAATTTTAAAATCTAAAATGAGTACCACTAGACTAATATGTAAACTAATATGTTGGCAATAGTATTAGCAACATTTCTCAATAGGGTTGGGTACAACTCTTCGTTGTCGATTATCGTTAAGTACACTTCGCTGTTAGGAGTCATATACTTTTTGAGTATGAACAAAC
This sequence comes from Hermatobates lingyangjiaoensis, assembly GCA_026182355.1. Classification (NCBI taxonomy): domain Eukaryota; kingdom Metazoa; phylum Arthropoda; class Insecta; order Hemiptera; family Hermatobatidae; genus Hermatobates; species Hermatobates lingyangjiaoensis. Next base: position 1,152,023 of record JAPFBL010001924.1, on the reverse strand, counting down.
AAATAGGTTCATGTCCTCTGCCTTGGAATAGCATCTAAATATACAGGTACTTTTTTGAAAAGCATTTTATGCGCAAGTGAAAAATTATAAAACCTACAAGTTGAACATTACACATACACTTATACTTAAATCTTTGAGTGGGTTCCCTACAAAAAAATATTTTTGCTCTTGTTGAAAGCAAACTTCTACCTAAGAATATATCTATTCTGGATTAATTAATTAACTAAGCAACTGACCGCTGAAAGATACAGTTCTCAGTATAATAGAATTTGTTATTTTTCTAGTAATTTTATAACAGGTAAAAAATAGAAATTAAAATAAAGAAAATTTATATTTTTTGATCAGAAACAGATTTAAATATGTGGCAAATAAGATTTGAAAATTTGTTTAAAGGAATTATATTTAAAATGTAGAGTAAACTCGTTTAAAAGATTTTTAATAAAATTTAAAAAAAATATTTAAAGTTGTGTCTAATGTTTGGTGAATATTCTAAAACGTTACTATGTGCAATTTTTTAACCATTATTTTTATTGTTTTTCAGCCATCCTGTTATTTCTTTTGTTTCTGGGAGGTTCTTTGTACAACCATAATTTGGTCTATGTAGATGTCACGCTTTTCTGTATTTTATATAAAAATGCCATACATTTCCATGTTGTCTAGTGGTCTGAGCAAAGAGATGGTCTGTCACTATAAGAGTAATATTGTAGGAAATTGTTTAGTTTTAATTTTCCATATTTTAACATTTAAAGCAGCAAAACATATTTTAAGATATCACGAAAAAAAGTTTAGCTTATTGTAAAATGAGTAAGTTATAGAATATTGCCTAAATCAATGATATACTTCCAAAGTATTCTGATCTTTGACGGTGAACTGTAACTGATGTTGAAATTGGGGAGGGTGAACTTGACCCAACCCTCTTGAGAAAGGTCTTCCAACATGGTATTAAGTTTTTTGAAGTTTTTAATCTTTCTATTTTCGTTATTAAAATGATATTAAAAATATACCGACATCCAATTTAAATTATAATTAGATGGACATATGTAAAAGGTATACTTGCCTGAAAATAATGCAGGGAATTGAGAGAGACTGGAAGGGAAGGCGCCGACATCTAACAGAGACCGTGACAGTCTGCCCGACTAACCCTCCAAATATTAACTCCACAAATATAAGGGCATTGCACAACCAGCCGGCCGCAACCCCAACACTATCGTATTACAGTCCCTTTAATTGATTTTTGTAATTCCTATGATTGATTTCCTGTTATCAAGACAAACCACACTTTAAAAACTACCTGATCATTTATGTGCAAACAACCAACGAAGAGTTGGTTATTTACAAAGGAATGATGAAGTCAAAATTTCACAGTAATGCTTAAAATGTAAATCTATTAATTACACTAAAACTTATATTGAATAAGTAAACTTTCATTAATTATTTATCAAGTTTGAATTTGATTAAAAGAGTGTCTATTATTAGCATTTTCTTATTAGTCGTATGATATTTAGATTCATATTTCGATTTAGCACAATCCATTGACTCACTAATTGTAGAATTCTCTGATGTTCAGTTAAACTGGAGCACTTCCAGATAAAATTACTATAAATGCTGGAAAAAAAAATATCTATATGTCATACATGTTAATGCTAGAATAGTATTAGGTTAAACTGACAGTCAACGATTGGACAGAATATCCTTAGCTGTGATTTCTGTAAGAAGAGGTCCCTAAAAAACTTGTATGGTCCTCTCTTGTTTTTAATTAGTACTTAGCAATTTTTTGAACAAGTTATAGATGTGTTTCCATACTGATTGAAGTGAACTGAATTAAAAACTATACAGAAAAGCCTTGATCAGTATGGTTTCGAATAATGAGTAAAAGTTTGTTTATACCAGTCCTTGAATAATGTGGTATAAAGGACTGATTATGAAATTTAACATGACATTAAAACTCTGCAGATATACCTCTGCAGATTATATTAGTGTGTTTAAAACGTAAAAACCTTTGAAAAATTTTAGTTTCGAAGAATTAGCAATCCATGCTTCCATCAGTGGTAATGTAATCGGTCTTCAAGAGTTTTGGATGAATACAACATCAAAAAAATGATAAAGTAACCAACAGAATACATGAGAAGCTGCTATTGTATGTTGATTGAGAGCAGTTTGGTTAAGTTTTTTGCACAAATTAAGAAAAGTTTTCGTGATTTCAATGATCTGATAGGAAACCTTATTGTAGGTGTCACTGCTCCTGAGAAGGACCTGATTTGATGAGTCGATTCACAAGATGTCAGATATTTATTACAAACACATTTGAAAGCTCTTTTTGATGAGGGTTTCTTTAAATCACTCATACATATGCGCAAGAAAAAGAAGAGGAAAAACAAGAACAAAGATCAGCCACTAAACCGATTGACTTTAAAAAATTGGAATGGTCGATCACTAATACTGATAAGCAAAAGAGATCATAAGCAAATGAAATATGATTATTGGATGGGAATTGAATAAAACCGATATTGTCGCCAAAAAAATGGATGAAGAAATGGAAAAGTGGATAGATATTTGCTTAGCAAAATATTTTTTTTCTATTATGTGTATCGTTCTATGTGCTCATTTTAGAGACATTCTTCTAGATGGCTACATTTGGAATGGCTTGATGAGTTCAATGTGTCTCCAGGTACATTAACCGCAGTAAGGATTGGATTGCTCATATCCATTTTCGCTCAAATTTAACCAGAAAACCGCTTCAGCTAGACTTGAGACAATAATACAAATACGCTATTGTAGAATCACGTCCAGCCTGTGCATATGAACTCTTTAAATGGTGTAGTTGATACCATTGTAACGGAGGCAGTATTCGCACCACTAGTAGCACACCTATGATACTTATAGGCTGCCAGTATTTTTAATTGTGTTCTCCTATGCATAAGACCGAAATGTTACGAGTTTATCACATTAGGAAAAACTTAAAACTTAAAAATTGTAAGTTAATTGATCAAAAAATAAAAATATATCTGTCACCTGAGAGTCCTTTCTTCTTGTGGATTGCTGGACATGTCCAAAAGAAATTAATTTCAAGTACCTAGGTAAGTCCAGAAATAATTATATTAAATTTAACTATATGACTAGTTAATTTATTGTAAACGACAATTATACCTGGATTGTTTTAACCCGTTATGCAGATATTAAGTAATGATAAAACAATATATTTGGATTAATAACTGTCTTACTAATTTAGCGTCATTTTTCAAAGGTACTAAAGTTTTTGACAATATTAACAAGCTCGCAATTTCTCCTGTTAAAGTAATCATTTATGTTTTTTATGACATTTTCCATCACAAAATTTTGCATCTTTTTTAATCTAAAAACTTAAAGAAAGGTATAGAGTTTGTTGGTACATTAAAATATTAAATTTTACTTTTATTAATTGGAAAAAAATAAAAAAAAATAAACAGTGCTCAAGAGGATTCAGGATTTGATTTGAAATATAAAAGATGCAAATAAGGTCGTTATTTGTTGGCATGATTAGTATGGTTTATACATATTAGTATGGTTATACATAACATGTGTATATCTGCCCTAAAGGAGTGATGAATTCGCTGCAATTCACAGGAGGTAGATAGAGAAAAGTCAGGCAAAGCATAAAGATGTCTTTAAGTCAATCTGAATTTCACTTAAAACATGTACACTTTGATAAAAATAGGTTCATTAAAAATTACGAATAACCAAATCAATGTCCAGAGTTATTCAAGTCTTTTCAAAGGGCCACATATATTCCCTCAATATAATATAAGCTTTAATCAGGGTTGGAGGAGAAAGGCAAACTGTTGACACTCTCCTTCTGTTACTTTCTTCAGGGACATATTCACAGACACTGTTAGATGATTAAAAAGCAGTTAGGAGATGATTAAAAGCAATACATTTATTTTTTTTGTTATCATCTTTATTTACAAATATACAACAACGCATATTATGCGTAACAGGCATATGTAGTAATAGATTACACAATGACATCGATGCACATGAGCAAAGAATGAAACCCACTGGTTCAACTTCTCACTTTGGTTTTTTTTTTTAAGTATATTATTGTAATAGCAGATCCCTGGGCCATTTTCTCTTGAGTCATCTTGGGGGATTCTGGGAAGGTGAGGAGGAATCAAGGATTCGTACAAATGGATTTGGGTGAGAGGAAAGGTTCTTGTGAAATGACCTATAACGATCAGAGGCCAGGTTTTGGATGAATGGAATTTTTAAGTCTTTATGAAGGGTGTAGTTTTTGACGTAATACGGAGCATTAGCGATAGTGCGGAGGATTTTAGATTGCAATGATTGTATTCTATGAATATTGGATGGTTTTGCGCAACCCCAATTTATTTTTTAATTTAAAATTCTATAAATATTACATCCAAATAATTAAGGATGTCCAGGTTATACTAAATCAAAATAAGAAGTAATATTACTTAAAACAAGTTGACCAACATTTTCACTATCAGTTGAAGGTAATACCATTTCGTCCTCCATTATAAATCTTAAATAAGCCTTAATTAACTTTAGTTGTTAAAACTTCTTTAACAAACAGGCATAAAATTAAGTGCTTTGCAGCTAAAAACTGAACACATTTTAAATATTTGTCATTTCAAAATATTTCATTTTATCGCACAATGTCCTGTACTTGCTCTTGTGTGGTGTGGTGTCTTGTATTATTGAAAAGATAATCCTAGGTAAAGACTTTACATTTTAAATGATTGAATATTTTAACTCTTGGTTTAACATTTTAATTAGGCAGAACTTATATAAAGTTCTTATTTTATTTTTTTTTTTTGTGCATTTTTTTGTTCAGTTTCTCCTGTATTCTTATACATTGATATAAAATAAATATCTCGAGTTTCCGGAATAACGATTTTGTTACTGTATCCACAGAATATAGTAAGTTACCAATCGACATGCTAAATGAACACATGTTTCTGCTGTCTTCAGCCATTATCAAGAAATGAATGCATTTTGAAGTTTGAAGCTTATATAAGAAAGGTGGAAGAATAAGAAATGCATTCATTTCTTGATAATGGCTGAAAACAGTAGAAACATGTGTTCATTTAGCATGTCGATTGGTAACTATAAAATAAATATATAAATGTATATATTTATATATTTACCATCATATATTTATATGACGGTCCAACCAAAAATTAGAGACTGTAAGTGTGTTCACCCCTTTACTCTGTATCTATAGTTTACTGTGAAACGTTTGTTGTTCTTTGTGAATATTTTCCTGTTAATATATATAATATATATATATATATATATATATATATATATAAAGATTTCACATAAACACGTGAAATAATAATCAATGATCAAACCACAATAAGAAATGGGAAAACAAGACTAAGATCTTTCAACCGTAACAAGCGGTCTTCGTCAGAGTCAAAAACCCAACTCATGACAGTTGGGTTTTTGACTCTGACGAAGACCGCTTGTTACGGTTGAAAGATCTTAGTCTTGTTTTCCCATTTCTTATTGTGGTTTGATCATTGATATATATATATATATATATATATATATATATATATATATATATATAAGTAAGATATATAAATTACCCATTTGATTCATAACACTCAGATGAATTAGTTCTGTTTGCGACTTTAATATGAACCGATCCTGGTAAAAAAATTATTAAAATCAAAAGTAAAATACCCTTGAGAAAGTACTATATATGTGTATAATGCATATAAACACTGACACTGTTTTAGTAAATTTTGGCCTATTTACTATTTATAGGCTAATTTACTATTACTACTATGACTATTTATTTACCAAATAATAAAACCTTAAGCTAAAAATGAGACCATAACTGGTGGAAGGGAACATGAATGTAAGGCAGGAAACTAGAAACAGAGTGTGGATAATGAGTGGAAAGATAGTAATTTGTAAAATAAAGCATCAAGTTTCCGTTGTGTCACTGAAATATGACTTTTTCCTGTTCCGTTCACATTCGTAAATTATGGGCACATTGTCCTTCAGGCTTTGTTTTCTTATATCAACTATAATAATCTCTAGTATTACAATTATTTTTTCAGTTACAAAAGTATTTCATTATTAAATAGAGTTTTGTTAGAAGTATCATTTTTTTTTCAACAACAATAATTATAATTGTATATCCTCGATCTATGATATAAAGTTTATAAAACTGCTGCATAACCTCATTGCCAATTTGCTAAGTAGTGTGTTGATAGAAAACATTGCCTGATTAAAACCCCTAGGAAGCAATGAACTACATTTTATCGATAAACAGACAATTCGAAGGGAATCATTAGTTCCGAGACTCTGAAACCAACAATCTACTCATGAATGGTGCCATAAATTTTGTTACATGGAATGTTAACTTAGTACAAATAAATTATAAGACAAATGGCCAGAGTCATTAAGCGATTTGGACCGAGGATGTCCTAGGTGTGAATTCCTTAACTGAATCCTTCACGGGGAACGGCACGATGCTCTGGAGAGCCACAGGTGCACCACCTCACCTTCTATTGTGGTTCCATTATACCAAGATTCTACTTATTAATTCATTTTATTAGGTAAAAACTTTCACTTTATCATGCCCTAGTGTATCAAAGATATTTTCTGCCTTGAATACATATATTTATTTAAACAAATTTCAGATTTAATGCTCATCTGTCTTTACTTTTGTAAAAACAAATTCATCGGAATGTCTTATGACAGTAAGCTTACACGAATATAGATGTGTTCAATATTTGACAGTTTAAATTGAAGTTTCGATATCAGTAAAAGATTAATGTCTCCTTTTGAGAGGTAATGCTGAGAGAATGTTTATGCCATGAAACTTTCTGTTTGTGCTAACTGGGTTTTCAGGGGTCGCAGTAACGAAGATGCAGTATTGAATCAAACCTAATGTCAGATGTCTTGGTGTTATTAAAATACCCATTGTCTTTGGGTAATATTAAAGAATGATAAAGGAACTCTTTCGTTCTTTATTACAAAATGGTTACTTATTTTAAACTACTTTTTCGGTAGCTAAGTAAGTAGGCAGGTAAGAAAAGTTTAGAGCCAAACAAAGTTTCTACAGTCTGAAGCCTTTTGGCATCATATACCTCAGCTTTCGTAAGGAACCAGCTGAAGAATGGGTGAAAAGAAAATCAGATAAAAGATGACTAGAGTTACCTGGGTTTTCTATAGTCTAAAAGGCTCATTCTAACTGAACAGAAATTTTTATGAAAATTAAAAAATCTTGATATTAAGTATTTAATTATTTAACCAGATATTTGTCTTTTACATACCGTTTAAGTAAACAGCAATTAACCATATACGAATAATGTAGCCTCTGTATTGAAGAGGCTTTGAACATTCAAGGATTTTTACTGAGAGATACCTCTCTGAGAGTAATTATTAAGTTCATAAAAGAACTGCAAACCTAATGTTGGTTTTAGAAAGGAGAGAATGAAGCACAGTAGGAAAGATATAACAGTTGTTCAAACAAGTCCACTGAGACTCTGTATCTTAGTTCAATAATAATGATAATAAGAATAACTGTGATAATAGTAACATGCCACATCCTTCTGATCAAAGATTTCAATATTTTGTTACTAATCAAATCAACATGGACACATTAAAATTATTAAAATCATTAAACTGATCAACTATGATTTTCATAATATTGACCATAGTGTTTGGTATCACGTCTATATTCTTGCCACATTAAAAGAACAACAAATTCAATTGATTGACAACGATTTTGTTATAATATTTACTTTTATAGGAAAGTTGAGTGTAGGCCACTCCAAATTTTTCTGTTGGTTTTAGGCCAGCAAAGCAATCCATCAATTGTTATCTACGCTGATTCCCATAGTCTTGGTTTTCATACTGTTCCGTATCCAAATCCTTAAACAGATCCGTGGCAGTACTACCAGTCTTACTTGAAGACTTTCTGAGGATGCTCAAATTGTTTTATTATCTTATTAACCTGTAATGTTAATTTATTTTTAAATTATGTATGTTCTTTTATCATTTCTTCACCTTGTTACTTAAGTATTGGTAAAGGATAGTAATAATAATAAAATTTGATCTCAATATTTGACGGATTTCCATGTTTTGTCGTCCCCAAGTCCTTTGTTGACTTTTTTGATGATATATATGTCTATGTGGGTGGGTGGGTGGTTGTGTGGGTTGTGTATCCTAAATATTCTGGGCAGCTGCAGGCCACACCGTTTGTTTAATGGATGAAATTCATATTTTACACAAAAATGGGTCTCATAATGTAGATGTGCTCTACTTGTATTTTTTTTTATATTATGTCATTGAAAAGTCACGTTTTTGGTCATAATATTTTTTTAGACAGCATTTTTTTCCTCTTAAACTACTTACTCTAGAATATTGAAATCTTGGTATTATAATGACACTAACATCCACATATTTCAAGGGATCTACGTTGATTCGACTCTCAAGGATAAAATAGATACAGTTTCAAGAGATAAAAATTTCAAAATTTTACAACGGAAATGGTATGTGTTTGCAACATATTTCAGTTGTTGAACCACTTACTTTTGCCACTATTCCAATAGGAATACCTGATATTGAGTATTTTCCAATGAAAACATCTTGGGGACTGATGTTTGGGTGTTTTATTTTACCACCACTCCTGTGCCTTTACTGTTTACAATATATATATATATATATATATATATATATATATATCAATGATCAATCCACAATAGGAAAATGGGAAAACAAGACTAAGATCTTTCAACCGTAACAAACGGTCTTCGTCAGAGTCAAAAACCCAACTGACCAGTTTACAGGTTTCAGTGAAACCTGATCAAACCACAATAAGAAAATGGGAAAACAAGACTAAGATCTTTCAACCATAACAAACGGTCTTCGTCAGAGTCAAAAACCCAACTGACCAGTTTTCAGGTTTCAGTTGGGTTTTTGACTCTGACAAAGACCGTTTGATACGGTTGAAAGATCTTAGTCTTGTTTTCCCATTTTCTTATTGTGGTTTGATCATTGATTGTTATTTCACGCGTTTATGTGAAATCTTTATATATATATATATATATATATATATATAGAGAGAGAGAGAGAGAGAGAGAGTAAAAAAGAGATAGAGAGTTATCAGATCATGATATAATGAAGTATACATTTTAACGTAGCTACTTATTAATTACACCTCTCCTGTTCATAATATTTATATGTATTATTCATTACTTTTGAGCTTATAGTAGATTATTTAATCTTTTTTTTGTCAGTGCTATAAAGTTTCTGGTTAAAGAGTTTTTAGAAAATGATTTCAAGAAAAGTATTGGTTAAAATGCTTCGATTTTTTCGTTAATCCAATGTTCTATGTGAGTTTTTGTCAGTATTTTTTGTGTTGTCTTTTAGTAAATTTACTATTTAATTTTGATATAGTGTCAGAGAAAAAACTCCACAACTGAAAGAAAGTGTTTGAGTAGTTTAAGAATCATGGTGGCGGTAGATGTCGTTATTGAAGTGACCTTAATGTTTTCTAGATGTCCCCGTTAGCGTTGTTTTCTTATGTCGTTGACTGTATCTGTTAATATAAATAAACATCCAACATCTTAAGTTCCATTATTAGAATAAGGTATAATCAATAACTTACCTTCTATTTTAATAACCTCTGCAAATAATGAAATTATTATTTTTAAATATTGAATTATAAACTTGTACCTTGACGTTGTTAATATGATAGACTCCTTATTTTTAAATGCATGAAGAAAAAATTTGCTCTTTGTCGTAATATTTCCTGATATTCAGTCAGTACTAACAAAAATTATTTAACCTTTATAAATAATATAAAGCTTAAATTATTGTATCTTGTTATTTTTTGTACATTTTAAATAAATATAGGAATTTTTTAATAATTCTATTTAAAAAATTCTTATGATACATATTGCAATGATTAAGTTCAAATAAGACGATCAAACTATTAGTATTAACGGAGTTACTTGGTTTAGAATTCCTCGTGATTGCAATTTGACTTATTTCTTGATTATATATATATAAAGGCGGTTAGTCGAGTGTAGGCATTTGCTCATTGTGATTTCTGGCTGAAAGCCTTGAGAAGGTTACGTGACTCTCAAGGAGAAGCTGGACAAGCTTGTCACTCTTCACTTTTTGTGTACGCATGAAAGGGAAACATCTGTGGATGAAAGTCGACAAGTCCTGCAGCGATCCATCAACGAAGTGAGGTAGCCGGACTCCTGACAGAGCGTATCGCTGGGGACTAATGAAGCGGTTCAGACAGGGCCATCACAATGGGGTCTTCAGAGAGGGTCGGTTGGGTCACCGGACGGATCCATGAAGGGAGGGGATTGGTTGAGAGAAGGTTTGCTGGAGAGGGGAGGGCCACGCCCCGAGAGGCGGTGTCAGTCGGAGGGCGGGCGCGGCACCATGATGACTATGAACGTGTATGGGGGGTATAGCGACTACGGCGGCTACCTGGAGGACTACCCGAGCTGTGAACAGGAGGGAGGTTTTACAGGTCATCAAGAACAATTTGGAAGTCAGGAAGTGGCAGGTCACCACTACGGACAAGACATCATCCAGGCAGACGGTCTTTCATATACGAACCTCGATTACAGCCAACCGTGCTGCTACAAGGAGGAGGAACGGTGGCCCACCTGCCAGCAGCAACAACAACTGCCCTACCAACCCGACTATCAGGCCCAGCAGGGGCTGCACCAACCTTTTCATCAAGCTCCTTGCCACCAGCTCCGAGACCCTCCAAACCCCAGCCCCCACCCGCCTCTGCCTACCTACAAGTGGATGCAAGTCAAGAGGAACGTTCCCAAACCCACAGGTCCTATAACAATTTTTAACTAAATACATTTATGCATCCCTCGTAACCAATGTATGTGCGTATACTCCATTAAGTGCAAATTAAATCATATTTAATTTGTTCTGATATAAAAGCGTTTGACAATGATAACTGATACAGAACTTTGTCTAATTGTTCCACTCAGAATATTCATGAAATTCTTACTACGACAATAGATCATAAGAATAAGTTTACGGTTTCCAACATCAAACATTTAACATATGAACTCATTTAAACTGTATTACTATTTTTACTTTATGTTTTCTTTCTAATGAAAACTATCCTAAGAAATCATCTCAGCGACTTAATTCATTAAGCAGTTCCCATTTAGATATTGCAAAAATTGCATTTCATTATACTTTGGAAATTAAGAATACAGTTTACAGAAACTGGACCTTTCATTAATAGCTTTTATTCCTCGTTCAATTCAAACCATGGCAGTGATAATACACACTCTTTTTCTTCAGAACTGACTTGGCCTTCAAACTAGGATTTCAGGACAATAGTCAATTACAGACCAACCCTTCATAGCAATCTTAGAGAAATGTTGTATGCCTTTACATATATGTTACTGATGAAATCACACTTTAGTTCAGTAACAAGTGGTTATGTACAACCTGTTTTGATAAACATTGTTTACCATAAGGTGCAGTATAACTTCTGTCAAATACCCTATCTTGTTGGCAGATGAGCATCTAATACCTACATATTAATTATAATATGGTTATTTTTAAATAATGTTTTAAAATTAAAGTAATCACTTGAAAAAAAATTTTTTAAATCATCATTACTTCATTTATTCTATTTAATTATTTACTAGAAAACAAAAAGCCTCCCCGAATTTTCACAGAAAAATTACAAAAAGATAATTTTTTGTACAAAATAGTATTTTGCTGTAGACGAAAAATATCAGTACATATACATAGAAGTCAATATACCAGACAATTAAAGTTTACTGTTTACCTAGATCGAACAAACATGACTGTAAGCATCTATAACATAGTACAAATTTCAGAAACTATTGAAATTGTTATTCCTTTTTTATGAAACTTAGGTTTTAAAATAATTTTTTTATAAAATGAAATAAACGAGAAATTGAATAAAAATATTGTCAATGTAATTATTTTTTTATAAATTAAAAAGCTGTCAAAACTATTCATAAAAAAATCCTCAACATGACTAATTAGGTAACGCAAGTTTAGAGGTTACACTACATGGAAAAAAAAAGTTAAACAGCTTCTAAAATGTCTTTAACTCATAAAATAAAACGTTGATAAAACTTTTCACATACAAAAAATTGGTATATACATCTGAGGATCTCATTAATAATCGTTGATAAGTGAAAATCTGTTCTTGATTTTCAAGAAATACTTACAGTACACTAATTTCATGATCTAGATCTATATTTCGTTCTGCTTTCTATATTTCTTCTCCATGTATACCCAGGCAGCAAAATGTATTCTCCAAAACTCTCCTCCGCTAGTTTACTATATGGACCATTAAAATTTGACTGCACAGTTCAAGAAACACGCGGTGCCGCGGCACAGTGGTTAAGTATCACTGGTATATCCATTCATTTTCTTATGAGTTTGAAATAAAAAAAGCCATTCCAATGCAGTTTCAATGACTGTTTAACAAGAAATCTTTGTTTGTTTCTGTTTGTTTGGTGAAATCCAATGCGCCAGTTAAAAACCTTGTTTTTAAACCACGCTTATTGTTTATGTTGTGCTCAGTTTTATTTTGTTCAATTCAACTTCTCAAAGAATAATACATGTCTATATTTATCTTATAAAGTTAAACCACATTCAGTTTTCTGCTTGAAAATAAGCTTCCGACCAGCCTCTTTCTCAATTAGAACTGTGTTTGGCCCAAGGACAATTATCAGCATGACATTCATACATACGGGATTTACCACAGACATCTTGACTAAAATGTTAATAAAAAGTATTAAATAATAACTACAAAAAAAAGAAAAAATGCATATGTTAATCAAAACTCCCATTTTCTTCAATCATTAACAATTTGTAATAAAAAAATTTGAAATTTCGAATGGATATTCTTGTGCTAGAGTCAAATAGCAAACAATGTTTAACTCGCCTGGGAGACCCTTGTGTTCGCCCTTTGGGTCTTACTTGTAATATATTAAACCACCTGAAATATCTTTTTATCTTGATGTTTGTCAGTAAGTGACAACAAGTGCTGATAAATTTTAATAGCGCCACTAATGTAAGACTAGCAAATGTATTCTTCTAATTTTCTGCCTAAAGTCAACTGAAAATCTTCATTCACTAGTAAAACAGAAGGTACCTATAGTTTTAAAAAGTACTAATCCTGTATTCTGATATTCAACACACAGATTATATATACAAGAACCTATCGAGTGCGGTACGTTTATTTCTATTAGGAGGTAAAAGGCACTGTATACTTATGAATTCAATAAAATTTAAATTGTTGGAATTATATGCCACTTTAGTATGACTCCCTACATATCTATTTATTTTTTGTTTTTTCTCAAGTACTGGTTAGATCAGCTTAAATACATAAAAAAAAATCCATACTATTGGAGGATGTTTTCTTAGCACTCTTTAAAGCTTTGTCAATATAAGAACAGGAGTATTTTAATAATTGAGCAATTTTTTTTATTTTTTTATTGTTATTATTTAAAGGTGACTATAGCACCCCGTTTTAAAAAAACCTTCCCCTTTTCTGTACTAAAGTACCCCAGCAGTTAGCTTCAATGCCTCCAAGGATTGCTGGTCCAGCGTAAAAGTTTTTCTATGGTTTTGTTGAGTGTCCCGAAGCACCTACATCTTCGCGGTAGCAAAGTTGCCATCATTGATAATGTCCATTCAGGCTCCCTAAGTTTCGGGAGAAAGTAACTTCCTTCCTCCTTCTTCGGGACGGTCTTCTTCGGGTCCTCAGGTGCACTTGTGGGAGGTTGGCTCCCACTAGTTAGCGCTTTTGGACCCTCTGCGCTTCCGGATGATGGTTTCTCGACTTCCTTCTCCTTAATATAATACAGGGGGAAATCCCTGTGTATCTATCGGTGGTATTTTGTCCATTCCGGCAGAGCACCGCATACCGGAGTAAAGCTATTTACTCAAGGAGGTCGCCTGGTACTCTTGAAGCTCCGTTCATAATACAGTAACCCCTGTATAATCCATCCTTCGGTACAGGTCGCACAACACCTTAGATTGGGGCTGAGATAAAAGGAGGAGATTTGGGGATTAAGAAGGATGGGAAACGAAGGTGGTCAGGCCCAGCCCCTGATCACCTTCTCCTCCTCTTTCAGTTGTCCCTGCATATAGCAGGTTAACAGGGTAGTCTCGTGAAGGCCGAAAGTCGGAATTGAGTATTAGAGGCTATTAGAGGCGCTTGATCAATCCATTACTACCCCAATTGAGCAATAAAAATAATGTTAATTTCATCATTAAGGAATTCAGGGAGCAAACTTTTAACGCCTTCAAAAGCATAGATCTATAAACAGATATAATTACATTTTTGAGGTAATGAGAATAAAAGTAGACATAAGAATGTTTATTGGTGGGTTTCCTATGTACGCTTAAATGTAACTCTTAGGAAATCTATGGAGATAAGCATCTAAGAAGAGAAATTAAATGTACTTATTCTTTCATTGTAAATATTCTTCCATCTCATATGATTTCCTGACACGATTAACGTGAGTTTGGTCTGTTTGGTTTCACACGTCGTATGTAAATGTTTAGTTTGTGTTTTGAGTGTATGCACTAGTAAAATTTCAGGCAGCTATATTAAAAATAATGTAGTTTTTTAAAGGAAGATTTTAGATAGTTTTTTAGGACATTTTCCTAATAATATTAAGGAAGGTAGAGATTGATTAGTTGTGATGTAAAATACACTTTTGCAATTGTGCTCGTACCTGACCTTTTAAATTTCCTTCCCGAGGAATGTTTCCTTCTCTTCCCATAATCCAGTTTATTAAATATATCTGGTTACTCTCATTTCTAATTTTAGAATAATTTTTACACAGAAAAAAATTACTCTTACCCCTTCTGAATGATTTAAATATGGAATTTCTGAAAAAAAAACATGTTAAGTTCAATTCTACATAATGAAGGTAGATTAAATAGATACATGTGTCAACTATCATTAAATAAAAATTTATCATTAAAAATTTGTAAACAAATTAAATAGTTCCGATCTGTTGACAATATGTTATACCTCTGGTTCACATCTCAGAATAAAAGTCATTTTTAAGAAAATGAAGTTCATTGAAGGACAATTTAATTCATAATACAAAAAGAATAAAATATAAATTGTTCTTCTTATTTGCCTCTCTGGGTAGATTTCCTAAAGAATTACTTTTTAATATGTATAATAAACCCATCAAAGTACTTACTATATTCTATAAAAATGTAAAAAAAAAATGTATTTTTCTATATGCATATAATTTTTAATCAATTAAGGAATCTATTAAGGAATTTTTAATCAAATTCCTTAATGATGAAATTAAAATTATTTCTATTGCTCTCTCATACTGGCCGCTCTCTGGTATTAACAAAGATTAAGGAATTGCTAAAAAAACATTCTCCAATTTAGTTAAAGGAACCCGTTTCATCTCAGATGTCATGCTTTTACTACGACTCAGTGATAGTAAAAATGAATCAGTGGGCATATATCTAGGCTTCCTTGCAATCATAATTTTAATATACTTTTTTTCTAATGGTAATAACTCGTATTCTTAATGAAGAAGTCTCGTAAAAAACTGGGTATAGTGGAAATTCCATATAAAAACAAATATGTAAACGTGTTAGGAGAATATAGATTTCTCAAATGTATTTAAACTTTTTTACATATTTACTATATTTTTTGATTATATAGAAGAATGTGAGTTGTGCCAATCCATATATATATATATATTATATATATATATATATATATATATATATATATATATATATATATATATATATATTAGTTGTGTTCTCTAATCGGGGATTTTCAGGATAAAAAATTGACCGAATCCCGATTAGAGAACACACCTATTCTATCAAACGGTCGATATATTATTGAAACACTATATATGTTTATATATATACAAAACTAACGTTTATCGGGACAATCGGTCAGTTCTTCAGGTACAAATTAAACTCTCATTAACTGAACGTGAACAGTTCAGTACCACGCGTTCATTCAAACTACAGTTGTTGAAATCCACAGACTATTTTTCTTTGTAAAATAATTTGCAATGTAATACTTAGTTTTTCTGTTTCAAAATTAATACTTCTGCCTATGAAAAAGATTTTAAATAAAAACCGAAACTTTGGCAATGAGAGTTTAATTTGTACCTGAAGAACTGACCGAGTCCCAGCGGTCATATAATTTATGATATATAAATATATATAATATTTAATGACATATATATATCATTAAATGCCTAACTTATTTTCATCCTGATTCGAATAATATGTCCACATTCTCTTGCCAGTACAAGAGTGGCCTAGAAACGACCAGATATTGTGTTCCACCAGCTATTAAGACCTTAGACCCATTCCTAGTTGTTTTACTGTGGTTTAGACGTTGATATATAACAAGGTTACAATAAATACGTGAAAATATCATTGAATTTATGACTTTGCGGAGAACCGTTGCTTGAGAAAAAGAACCCCATTTCAAAATTGTAAGAATTTCATACTGTAGTTTATATACATGTATAAAGTTCAATGTATTAAGAAACATAGAAAAAGTAAAACATAGTTACATTCTTTAATTTTCTCTTTTTACCATCTTCTGCAGAGATAAGTGAGGGAAACCAAGAGCACTGGTACAGAGATGCTTGGAGACCAACAATGCTGTCACATAAGGGAGACAAGAATCAATTTAAAATTAATTATAGGATAGGGAAGATGAAAAAATAATAAATAAATAAATAAAAGAAACACAGAGGGATGAACAGAGGAAATGAGAAACACATTTAGAAATTATTTTTTATGTATAAATAATAGTAATAAATTTATGTATCATATATTCTGTTCATTCCTCTGTTTTCTTTTATTTATTTATTGTTTTTTCATCTTCTATAAATGTAAACATATCCGACAAGAAAAGTGGGCCATCCATTAGTCCAAGACAAATATTCAGATTTTATAGCTTTATTGACTTTAGCAGTAGTTGAAACTTGACCGTTTTTTTTTCTAAATTGCGAATTTTTTATTCAATTTTTTGAAAAAAATATTGTTCTTTAATGAGGCGCTTAACGTGAACATTTTGTTTTTGAAAACTTAAAATTGGCCATAACGCTCCTTTTGTTAATGTAATCTTAAAACAAAATACCTCAACTCATTTTCCACATAATACTCTATTTTTATATTTTATTAAACAAAATTTTTTTTTCAGTAGTTTTAAAAATCTGGAGATTTTCCCAGTTTTTACTTTTATTAATTCCAAGATAATAGTAAAATTTGAAGTCGCTATAATTAATAGTTTAGAGGAAAAAAATTTCTAAAAACACATTTTATTAAAAAATGCGACTTTCCCATCATGCATAATTGCTTCAGAACAATGAGATTCACCTATACTATGAAGCCCATTTTTTGTAAAATATCAATTTGATCCATCAAAGATTCTGGACCGTAACGTGACCACAAGCTTTTGGATACACACCCACCCATGCACCCACTCACCGACCCTCCCACACACACACACACACACACACACACACACACACACACACACACAGACATCATCAAAAAAACTCCATAAAACAACTTTGAAGACCTCTAAACATGTAAATCCGTCAAAATCTGGGGATCAATTTTTTTCACGATTTGTATACTTTACATATAGTAAAGTAAAAATAACAAAATAGCATAAAAGTAACACAGGAAAAAATTTAGGGTAATGCTTTCTATAGATGATTCCCAAAAGTTCACACTGAATCATAAAAATGAAAAATTGATAGGTGAAAAATAACGGAAAAAACTTGAAAGACAACTTAAAATAATAAAATACACCCAATGAAAACTAAAGATATGAAAAACATGAACAAGAAGTTTTTTTAGATTTCTCTGAGAGAGCTGGACATAAGAATGATTGTGAGGAGTCAGATGACAAAGGAAAATAAGCTTAAAGGATAAATGTTGTACTCTAAACAGTTATCATTAAACCATAAGAATTGACATGGAAGAAAGTAAAAATTAAGATACTATTTCTTTTAATAAGAATCGTTTAAATCCATATTTAAAAAATCAAGTGTCTGTATGTCCGTTTGCAGTATAGAAATGACGAAAAGACATTCGATTCGAATGGAAAGGTTTAATTTTTTTATAATTTTTTCTGGTTCAGTTTTGCTGTAAAAAATCACGAAAATTTAGTTTAGATATAATTAAAAAAAAATTCAAACTTGTTAGAACGTTTCTACTTGTAAATATCAATAGAGTGGATGCCGCTTAATGTAATCACGGATAATGTTATCAATCGGTTGATATTATCGGAATTGCTGATCCCCGCCCCAATATAAAATGTGTATTACAAAGATATCACTTATTGTGATCAGAACATTGGTTCTTGTTATCAATTTTTTTCCAAACCTGGGGAATTTTGTCGTTGAGTTCAGCTACAGTGTAAATTCCCAGGGAGAAGTTAAATTGAGAAGAAGAAGCTAAGAATCCCGATTTTATCTCTGGTAAAGCAAGAGATAAGATTTCCTTATTCAATGCTTCACTTTTCTGCCTTTATAACTGTCGCTTAAATCATTTATTTTCAGTTACTGCTACCAGACCACCAGTAGTGACAAGCGATCTGACGCACCGAACAGAGGCTCCGTGGCAGTAACTTTTTGGTTTTCATTAATTTTCTTACCACTTTAAGATGAAGAAACACCGATATTTAAGCATCAAAGAAAAAGCTGCAATCTTAGAGAGCTACGATAAGTTGGATAAGGTAGAGGAACTTGAGGTTGCTACAAAACTGCAAAAATCCCAGCCGCTTCTGTGTAAAATTTTAAAAAGCTGCATAAGCCTCGAGATGGACATGAAAGGTATAAAAAAATTTTTGTACAAAAAAATTTAAGAAAACAATTGAATAAAGAAAGAAAACAATTCAAAACTGTTTTAAGAAAGATTGTATACCACTACAACCTCAACAATAGAGGACATTGTTACTGGAAAACGAAGACAAATGACGCGAATCAACTTTGAGGAATGGATGGCAGTGACCTCCAGAAGGCTGCAAAGTTAACGGAGGGTGACGTCTGCGATGCTGTTACACAGACTGGGGAGAATAAAGTAGGCAGTGACGATAAAGCAGAAGATGATCAAGCAGCAGTGTTCATTCCGACAAATAAGGAAATGTGTGAAGCTCTTCGCGTGTTACGACTTGGAGTGCAAAATAGATCTTCTGATTTTGAAGTTCATTATGAGTATGACTCCTTTATATATGATTTGCTGCGAAAAGACGTAAATCAGACAAAACTGGACGAGTTTCTAAATAAATAACTTATTGTATTTTTTATAGTTTAAATAGTATAACTGTAATTTATAGTTTTACTATTTATTACATATTTCAGTTGAGTTTTTTTTTCTACACCTGCAGCTTTAGTCTCATGAACGGTAAAATGACCATTTCCATTTCTTCGATTAATGTTATCAATCGGTTATTGTTATCACTTTTGGTGTTTACAAAAGTGTTTACATTAAGTGGCATCCACTGTACTACATTCATGAATATAACCATAGATTCATAAATAGCCTATGATCTATTACTATGAAATAAATTTGTTTTTATTTGATACTTCCTTTTAATGATTTCGATTCACCTGAAATTTACATTCTCTATACTACGGAAATCACAAACAAACAAAATATATCAGTATATTAAACAAAAAACACCGTCTATTTAATATTATTATTATTCACCCCAGAGAAGCCGGAAAGCCGCTAGTATATTATATAACAGTAAAGAAGTCAGAAGTTAACCAATGAATTAAATTAAATTAAATTATTTATTACATGCATTATTTTTATTCTCACAGTAACTATTCATCACAATTCAACATTTTGAATTCACTTTTCATTAACAAAATGCTTCAATTCAAAAATATTTTATTTTTAATTTAATAACTGATTCAACGAAAAGAATAAAAAATAACTACCAAAGATTTATAGTGCAGTTTTAATAATAAACAATTAGGTGTCTAATGACTAATTTAGGTTAAAAGGATATCATTGTACTCTAGCAATAGAACTTTCAGGCTTCAATCATGAAATAATGTTTTGATTAAAACATATTATGTCTTACCTGTCATGATGAGTTCTTTCATTTTACAATGTTAAAACTTTTAATGCAATAGAACCCAGTAAATCATTAAGCTGCTCAATATACACGCCAAAAATAGCCAGTGAAAGATCACTATACAACTAAAACACCATCTAACGAAATGGAAACTTATTGCAGCTTTATTTAAAACACAGAAAAGTCATGGTTCCAGAATTAAAGGAAAGGAAGAAAATTGCGCCAAACATTGTTTGGTCGAATCTATTTAGCATATTTTCATGGAAATGAATACAACTACCAAATTAAGTAGTTACTATTTTCTTTAAAAGTAGATATAAATTATTTAAATAAAATTTTATCTAAATTTGATGTGGTCGTTCAATCAAATGTCAATTTTTCAAAATTTTTAATTTATTTTCCTTCAGATTCTATTTTTTAGTTGATGAAAATAAATAAAATTTATAAAAGTAAATAAATAAATAAAAGATTTACTTTCATAATTATAATAGAAAATGGGAGATATCTATCTGTATCAGTTTAACATTGAAATTGTAAACTTCACATGTAAAATTGTAAAATGAATTAAAAATACTTGAAACTTGGTTGATTACTCTTTTCTCAATAATTAAAAATAAATCATCAATATACACTTAATTTGCCTATGTGCCGTTCTTTATTAATACAGTCTGTAACAATCTTGACAATATAGATGAGAACTAGTGAAATAGAAGATCCCATTGGTGACCCAAATCTCTAATTACGCCTAGTTTATGGTACCACTGGTATATTAAGGAGTTTTCCTTTATTTTCTCTTGTCCGTTTTATACACTTTCTATCCTTTATAGTGACACATTTATTTATTTGTGACACAGTTCAGTGTCACGTGTTCATTCAGACTACAGTTGTTGTTAAAATCCATATATTATTTTTTCTTTGTAATATAATACTTAGTTTTTCTGTTTCAAAATTCATACTTCTGACTATGAAAAAGGTTTTAAATAAAGACCGAAACGTTGGCAATAAGAGTTTAATTTGAACCTGAAGAACTGACCGAGTCCCGATAAACTTTAGTTTTATATATATATATATATATATATATATATATATATATATATATATATATATATGTATATATATAACAGATACAATAATATATCAACCGTTAGATAGAATAGGTGTGTTCTCTAATCGGGGTTCGGTCAATTTTCCAGGATAAAAAATCAAACACTCGTTGCCAACGTTTCGGTTTTATTTAAAACCTTTTTCATAGGCAGAAGTAAGAATTTTTTAACTAAGAAAATGAAATTTACATTATTTAAAGGAACAACAATGTAAATTTCATTTTCTTAGTTAAAAAATTCTTACTTCTGCCTATGAAAAAGGTTTTAAATAAAACCAAAACGTTGGCAACGAGAGTTTGATTTTTTTTTTCTGGAAAATTGACCGAACCTCGATTAGAGAACACACCTATATATATATATATAACCTCAATAAAGATCAGTTCACAAGAAATCTGGAGTAGCCTACACTCAACATTACAATAAGTAATCATAAATTTAAATTTGTTGATAATCAATTGACCTGTTGTTTTATTTTAATGAATCTATTGTGATGAAGTTATAACATAGCCTCTAATAAAGTATTATCAAAATCATAGTGAATAATTTTACTTATTTCATTTCTGACATTGTAGGTATAAACATTTAGTCAGTTAGAACATATTTTAAATCGTTTATCTGGAAAAAATCAGATGAATTCTTATTATTCGGATCTACTGAGACTGACGGATGGGTCCTGAGATTCATCCAGCTTGTGCCAGTAAGTGACCGATATAACTTCCCTTTTTCCTTTTTTTATATCACTTTTGGATTTTAATTTATCCCTGACTAGTATTTTACTAGTATATGAGACTAGTGTTTTTATTGAAATCCAGAAGCTTTCTATCCGAGTCATTTGTAATCATTTCAATTGCCTCTGTAAAATCTGTGCTTACATTTACATATACTAAATATTCTTACTTCACTAAATAATCGTACTTACATTAAATATTCTTTTAATCCATTCTGAAGTTTCTTGATTACGATATCTATACATTCCTGCTGATTTAATGGATAGAAAGGATGTCTATCAAAAGTTTTTTTTTTAAGAAGTTACCTTTACCTTTAAAGATCTTTCTATTTTTTCACCAACATTTTTTAAACTGATTCCGTTGTCGTATGCCGTTCCTTATGAAGATGCTTATTTGCCCAAAACGTATCAAGCTACTTTAGATAGTGCTTCTGTCATTTCTAATGCAATATTGCTCGTCTAATATTGTAAGCTCATGAAATATCTAATAATAAATTATAATTTTATAGAATAACACGAGAAATGGCTTAGAAATAGTGGCTCTATGGTCATAAAAAATGACATAGTACCTTCCCCATGCTCCAATATTACCAAAAATAATGCAGTTCTTTAATACAAGAATATATATGAGAATATAAAAAGATTTCACATAAACACGTGAAATAACAATCAATGATCAAACCACAATAAGAAATGGGAAAACAAGACTAACATCTTTCAACCGTAACAAGCGGTCTTCCCTCCGTTGGTTCGCTTCTTCTCCTGAGGATGACCGCCAAAACAGTCGAGGTATTGGGGATTGAATCTTTGTTATGTTTCTTTCTATGTGCCACAGTTTATTTTAAGTGTAATCTGTCCTGCTGGAACGCATTTCATTTATCAGGTGTATATATATGTATATATTATGTATGTATATATATATATAACAGATTCAATAATATATCGACCGTTTGATAGAATAGGTGTGTTTTCTCTAATCGGGGTTCGGTCAATTTTCCATGATAAAAAATTAAACTCTCGTTGCCAACGTTTCGGTTTTATTTAAAACCTTTTTCATAGGTAGAAGTAAGAATTTTTTAACTAAGAAAATGAAATTTACATTGTTGTTCCTTTAAATAATGTAAATTTCATTTTTTTAGTTAAAAAATTCTTACTTCTGCCTATGAAAAAGGTTTTAAATAAAACCGAAACGTTGGCAACGAGAGTTTAATTTTTTATCCTGGAAAATTGATGGAACCCCGATTAGAGAAAACACACCTCTATATATATATATATATATATATATGCATACAGATGCAGAAGACATCTGGTGGGGGGTTTTCTGAATCTAGTGTTTTAGTTGGGTTTTTGACTCTGACGAAGACCGCTTGTTACTGTTGAAAGATCTTAATCTTGTTTTCCCATTTCTCATTGTGGTTTGATCATATGAGAATATATGGTTGATAATTAGATATATTGATGATATGTAGGCAAGGCTAAACGTTCTCTCTGGCAGTTCCCTTCACCCTAGAAAACATAATACAAATTATGGTTGTTAGGCGTTGATTATCCGTTTCTATCAAACCAAATCATTAAAACATCTTTACTTCAAATGTTTGTATTAAACTTTAAAGTAAGAATTCTATTTTATTGAATTTTGGGAAAAATTTTCTAAACCAGTGTAAACAAAAGTTCTACTATTACACTAGGTAGTTAATTAGTCCAAGTTAACTTCAGTTTTTATAGCTTTATTGCCTTCTGATGTGATCAAAATTAACTAATGTTTTTTTGTATTGCTAATTTTAAAGCAATACAACTTACTGTTAAGTGTAAAAAAAATCTGGATTGGCCTACACTCAAATTTGCTGTAAGTAAACATACGTCAAACTCGTTTATAATCAACTGATTTTTTCTTTTATTTTAATGTGACTATACGTACATATTAATCAATAAACCATTTATTTACATATAACTAAAATCATTTTTATCATTTGTAAGAAACTTGAAATCATTGATCAACCTGACAAGTTAATTATGAAAGTGGTTAATTTTATCGGATTCGTACGTTTCATGACTATACGTGTCATATTGCTCATCTCGTTGTTGTAACTAATAACAACTGCAGATTTTAAGTTCTTTAATGACTTTTATAAATATTCATAGAGAAGTATGCATCATTTCTATAGTTTTTGGTATGATTTGATAAAAAACTATCCTTACTAAGGCAAATTGCTTGCATTCAGATATATTGTGATCAAAGGTTTCTACCTCTTCTAGACAGAGAGTTTACATTCTTTGTATAATGTCAAATACACCTTCTATTCATAGTAAGTTCAGTTGAAATGTACTTTCTTAAACTGAATTGTACCAGGTTTTTCATGGCACCTCTTAACTGCTTTCTTCTTGAGGTATTTGTCGGTTCCGATCTTGTGAAATCTGACGTATGTGGTGCAAAAATGCTCCAGACTACGAGATATTTGTTTGGTTCCAAATATTTTCAAACTCTTTGCTAACTCATTCCTAGGTATTTCCTTGTTTCTAGGTACTCACATCAAAATCAAATTATTTACACTGTTTCCATTATTAATTTATCACTCGTCAGTATATCAGACTAGAGTCCTTATTTTGATATCAGAAAGTGATTTGTTGAAATCTAAGAGATCATTTCATGTCCACTTCGAGGCTCCATGAAAGTAATCTACTTAGACCATTGTATCTAACCAACATATAGGTCGAACTATTAATATTTCATTCTATTCATTTTTTTTTTTTTTTGATATTTCATCTTTCATAGAGGTCTTCCTATTTTGTGTTGAGGTCTTACCTAAATGTGTAAGTGGGTGATGCTTATTAATCTTGCAATCCAGGAGGTAGTACCAATTGTGATTCATTCAATTATCCCTATACACACTTGTTTTTGTATATCACAAAAAGAATAATCAAAATATACAAATGATATATGTATATATCATTTGATATGCATATGATTTCATTTGTTTTACTACAGCAGTATTAATACAATAGTAAATACAAAGTTAATTCAAAGTTAATATTCAAAGATAATATTAAATACAAAGTCCACAGTTCTACAACATATCTCTTATAACAGAATATTGCTTTTGTTCTAATAACCAGTGGATCAGTTACTTGGCTTTTCCAATTTAATCTGTCATCTGAAGAACCTCCAATCGTATCTACATTTTGAGGCCTATCTTTGTGTCAAACATGAATTAGATGAATCAGTTTGGAAAGCAGCGTGCCTGTAAACTTTTGTATTCACACCCACCCTCCAACACACACAAACACACACACACACTCACACACTGATGTCATCGAAAAAATATTAGAATAGGACTTTAGGGACTTCAAAACATGTAAATTCTTCAAAATTTCGAGTTTGAATTTTTCCATGCTCACTAGATTTTACTTATCGAAACATTGCAGTATGTAAATTTAGTTTATATATATATATATATATATATATATATATATATATATATATATATATATATTAATAAAAAATATATTTAACTCGAATTGTTCAGTGTTTTAGGTTCAAATTTACTTTTAATGGTGGTATTTAATTTTAATATTGAAAAAGGGAAACACAATTTGTTTTAAAAATTTTCAATCCATATCGCAATTTTCTTTCATTTAGAAGTACATACGAGGCGGAAAGAGTGGCGTATTTTCATTTCTTGATATGAAAATTAGAAGATATGAAAATGACAATACTTTAAATGATTGGTTAAATATTGTAGTATGTAAAAGTTAATTACTACTCTTCCTTATTATTTATTATTTAGTTTCCTCTGTAGAATATATATATATATATATACCATTTATTTAAAAACAAGAAACATACCGTTAGGACAACTTATCAAACGATTATAGAAAAGAATACGGAGACAGAACTACAAAACTCTCTTTAATATTTCAACCAATAAAATAAATGTAAATTTTAAAATATTTAGGTTTAATAGTTAAGAACATATTTTTGTTATTACTAAACTGCTAATTATTGAAAAGTGAAATTTTGTGTCAAATATTTTCTTAAAATTAGTATGTGATATAAAAAAATTTTCAGAAAATGCTGATGATAACAAAAGATAATATTGTGTTAAAAACTGAAAACTCAACTTGGAATAATGGATAACCTGCAGAACTTGTCGGATTTCTTTACGTTGACTTAGAGACATTTTTTTCGGAATCCAGTCAACTGTAATTCATGTTTTATGGTTTAATACAAAAAATATGATTATACCTTAAAGAGTTAAAATTTCTTGAGAGAACAATAAAACTACTATAAAAACAAACGCCAAACAACCATATATTTTATTATGCTTTTCAGGGTGAAAGATGGTAGTCTGGCAAATTGTTGCAATAAAACTACATATTCCACCCTTTAATGTGTCTAATTGTTAGATTTTAGTTGTTTGTGTGTTTAAAAAATCCAATGTTTTTGGATAATATTAAGCAATATATATCCGAGTGGTATATGTGAAAGTGATTAAAGAACCACAGAATGTTGTATTAGGTATGTTCTTAAAGCGAATATTTCAAGAGCTTTCAATAAAAGTCTTGAACATATATGAATTAGATGAATATAAATGATTATTCAACTAATGAATAATCTTTTATTAGATTATTAATAAAAGATTAATTTATTATACGATTACATCGTATCATCATGTAATACTATGATAATATTACATTCAAAATGACAGAAGTTTATCTACAGAGAATTTTAGGCAAATTAAAATTTTCAAAAGATATATTATATCCACCACAAGAGTAAATCGACTCTATCAGTACCAAAAATGTTGGCCCACAAAAGAGAAAAATCTATAAGGGTTAAATGAATTACTCTGGGATGCTTCATGGATATAGAGGAAGCTCATGACCAATTCGATGAATCATCACTATTGAACAGATGAATTAATCCAAAGAACATAGAATGGATACAGTAATCCCACAGGAAAATCATTATTTTAAGTATTGGATCTACCAAGACTTAACTGTGACCACAGGGGATCAGGCTAGCTCAGTGGTTACGTGCTCGCCTCAGATCTGATAGGACCGGGGTTCGATCCCCACCTGGCCCTCGATTTATTCATGTGGGAGGTGAATAAATCTGAGCACGTCGTCCCTCGGAGAAGGACGTTAAACTGTCGGTCCCGAGCCTGTACGATGTCAGGTACTCGTTAAAGATCCCTACTCTAAATACACTTGAGTTAGGCAAAATTTAGGACTCCCACTGTAGAATCAATCTTCATTGTGTAGTATCACAAAGGGCCAATGCTCGGCCTAAGTGTGTTCCCTTGTGGAACTGCCACTGCAACCTAACCTAACCTAACCTAACTGTGACCACTATAGACTCTCCTTAGGGAGGTGTGTCATCGCCCCTGTTGTAGTGATTAGTAGTGGATACCTACTGGATACTCTAAATAATTAAGCTTACGATACGCAAGGATATGTAGATGACCTTGTTCTATAAAAAAGGAATGCTTGACGGTAGTGCTTTGAGATTATGCAACATCCCCCTCCTCCCCAAATTGTGTAAAGATAGAGTTAAAATGGTCGCTATACCTTTCTCATGGAAAATTAAAATAGCTGTTACAAATGATTTTATTAAAAATACTAAGCTAGAACTATCAAAAATATATAAAAACATTGAGAGCCTCTTTAGATAAACGACTAAACTGGAAATGTCGTGTTAATAAATATATTGTCCAAGGTCACAAAATCACTGCCCTAGTGTAAGAGATTCTTTGTTAGAACATGGGGTTTATACTCCAAATCTACACTTTGGTTTTTAAAAATATATTTTTACTGATCTGATAAAATAAATAGTATATATATATATATATATATATATATATTGTCTGTGTGGTACCCTAAGGTAAATGATGTACCGAAATTGTCCTTAATAAATTACAAAGACAATCGTGTCTAGGAATAACAGGTGCATTGACCATCTGCCCTAACTCAAGTATGGAAAAGTTATAAACTCTACTCATCCCCCGAAAAAAGATATGTCAATCAAGAAGTGGTAATTTGCAGAATATTGAGACTGGTGCGAAATTAAAATGTTTCTATAGGTGATATTTTTTAAAAAAAGTAATAGAACGAAACATTAATGTTTGGCTCCTATGTTGCTAGATATAATAGCACTCATAAAATATTTTAGGAGGGAGTCAAAGTGATCATAAATTACCATCTGGATTGGAATCTTCTTGGTTTGAAGAAAGGTACTCTTGTCTTGCGTACTGTCAGTTCAAAACGTACACCAGAAAAAAGGTGTTAATGTGGTTACCTGGACAAAACGGAATGCAGGTTAGGCAGTCAGCCGGTTAGAAAAGTTTGGAGACATCCAAATCTTTTTTGGCCTGGAACTTTTTACAAAAGACTTCTCAACTTTCTTAAGGATATAATTGATGAATGAATTAATTAAGAAGGACTTAAAAAGTGGCTGGATCAACTGTGTCTAATTTGGTCAAAAAAGAACTCATTATAACTGAAGTTATATTTGTAAAGAAAGTAATGTTTGTTCAAGAGAACAGCTTAAAAGTATATGCGAAATAACTAACTTGATATTGCCCTCTTAACTGTCACTGATGCAAGTAGCAATTTGCATCATACGATCAATGCAGACTTTGTCTGGCAGAGGTGAAAACTTTTTAACACATTCTGAAGACAATCGCGTTTAAGAGGTTTAATATTTTTGGAAAATCATACTAAAACTAATAAAAAGTGAGAAATACTTCTCTATGAACATTTATGAAGTTTATTAAAGAACTTAAAGTCTAAAGTTCTTTTCAGACACGACAAAATGAAAAAAAAAACAATAGAACATATATGGCAGCTGTATTCATAAGCCTCTGATGAGTCACAGGCCCTCACTTTAATAATAATTATAATATCAGATTATTCTAGATCAATGTTTTCAAGTTTGCTCTTACTGATAAAAAGAGTATATCAAAAATGAAAACTATTGAAATCATTTAAAATGATTATTTAATAGTTTGATATCACTTTACCCGAGAGTTGGATATTATGTCTACACCACAACCGCGTTAAAATCCAAAACTCAATTGATTGTCAACTGTTACGTTTACTTTTAATAAAGTTGAGTACAGGCCACTCCAGATAATTTTTTTTTGCGTAATAAACAGCATTATACTAAATTGAAACAAAATGCTATTAGATTTTAAGAGTAGATATTAGTAAAATTACTAATTGGAAGTTTTGTTTGTCTAATATCTTGCTCTATCTAAAATAGCAATATGAACGTTAACTATCAAAATGAAATATATACAGTTATTAAGTGTTACGAAATAGCATGGACGTGTGTGAGAGCGTCAGTGGGCGTGACATTGTTGGTCCCTGGTGCAGGGTGGTGTGGGCAACAAGAAGAAGGTTGACGGGGCTGGTAGGTCCGGACAAGAGAGGTGAATCACTTCTACCTTGGTAATTGGTTGGTATCGCTTACTGACAACCCAGCCAACCGTTAGCTTATCTACAAGTCAACAGTCAGCCTCCCCGACCGCTCTCTCCTGCCTCTCACTACATAAGAATAACATTAATATTTCCACATTTCCCATTCACTAACTGTCCTCAAATTTCTCATACAATTACTTTCCAATTGTAACTGCATATCTAACTCAACATCGATTCCATATCTTCATAGTTCCATTTCATTCATTTCATGAATGAATATCTTGGAGTCTTTTCCCTCTTTGACTGTTAGTAAAAATAATTTTAAAACTCAAATAATAAAATAAATAACCAATAATTAATTAATAACAAATATATATTACGCTGTTAACATTAAATAAAACATAACCATTAACCATTAATAGTATATCTTTTTATCTGTCCTTATCAATCAAGTAGATCAATTATATCAATTCAAAATTTCTTATTATTATTTCTAAATTTTTATTGAACTATTTGAAATCGATTCCAAATGAAAAGTATGATTCAATTCTTTGCTAAGGAACAGTTGTACTTAATGTGTCAAAAAAATTTGCTGAGTTCAATTTGTTGAAATCTAACTAGTTTAGTATTTTCACTACCAAATAGAAATGTGCTTAGAATTTAAGGATCCAAGAAACTTTAAGCATCAGCCTTTTTAAAAATAAAAAAAACTGATGGATTAAAAACTAAAGATTTGTGTTAAGTCAGTATTTTCAATTAGAAAAGTGCCTATGGAAGTATAAAATTAAAAAAGTTTTCAATATCAACTTTTACCTGAAGTATGAAAATACAATACCTCGATTTATAGGAAAGGATTGTTTATTTTAACTTTTTTGTTGCAAAAAAAAAAAGAGTCAATAGGGTTAATAAGATTAATGAGAAATTTGAGTGAAAGACTGAGGGATTGAGAAGGGTTAAGGTAAGATGTGGGAAGTGGCGTGAGGGCGGGATGAGTGGAAGTCGACCACGTGGCTGCCGTGTCGATGACCAGTGGAAACAGTTTTATACCGGGGCCGGACAGTAGGCAGAATCAATATGGATTGTCGCCTGCCGCACGCGACCACCCTACGTGTTGCCCAACTCTCAACCTTTCGCAACTTTCTTCACCCCACTTCTTACCATATTTATAAAATATTAATGGAAAACTAATCCCGACTGTATAACCTGTTTTTAAATAAACGTATAAACATTCATTTATAGTGCTGAAAGAACATGGCAGATAACTTAGGGCGATAAAATTATTAAAGGTCAACTCAGCAAATTCACAATTCTTATCAGAGTTACGGCCTTTAGTCACGGGAATTGAATGAACTTAGGAAAAAATTATTATAAAAAAACATTACTCATTTCTACAAATGTCATCCAGACAGTATTTAAGCAATAAATAGACAATGCATGGAACTCAAGATTCATACATCGAAGTCTTTGACTCCACACCACTCATTTGATTAAAATTTAAATTAACAAAGCAATAGTAATCATGTTACAGTACATGTTCATGTTGCCGATAAACGGCTAACGTTATCACCCGCTAGGGGATCGGTTTAAACAATAAAAAAAGAGTACCATCAATGGGTAATTTCCGATTTATATTAATTTATGCTGTTACTTGTAAGTATCAATTACTCAGTACTTGTTAATACAATGATATTGTAGTTAAAGTAAACAAAAATATTAATAATATATATATATATATATATATATATATATATATATAATGATCAAACCACAATATGAAATGGGGAAAAAAAAACTAAAACAAGCGGTCTTCGTCAGAGTCAAAAACCCAACTGACTCTGTTGGGTTTTTGACTTTGACGAGGATCGCTTGTTGTGGTTGAAAGATCTTAGTCTTTTTTTCCCATTTCATATTGTGGTTTGATCATTGATTGTTATTACACGTGTTTATGTGAAATCTTGCATATATGTATATATAAAGCAAGAGGTCACCCGTCAGACGCAAGCTAGTTAGCTTCCATACCCGACACGTCGCAGCCCATTTCAGCGACAATGCCTTTTATATATATACATAATAATCTCAAAAATAACAAAAAAATATAATATACAGTAATGAGACAAAAAGCCACAAGAGTAAATCAAAAGAAGAAAAATATGATCTTAAGTGTTTTCACTTTATATCATCAGATAACGACTACAAAATAGAAATTTTTGATTTTTTAAAATTGAAAAAAAATATAATTTGCAATCGCTCTCTGTTGACATAAAGTGAAAGAGCTCAGAGCATATTTTCGATTTTCATTTTTGATTCAAAGCATTTTAATTTTTCCTGGAGACTTTTCGTTTTATGTATATACATATCAATGATCAAACCACAATATGAAATGGGAAAAAAAGACCAAAATCTTTCAACCATAACAAGCGGTCTCATCAGAGTAAAAACCCAACTCAGTTGTTGTGGTTAAAAAAATCTTGGTCTTTTTTTCCCATTTCATATTGTGGTTTGATCATTGATTGCTATTTCACGTGTTTTTGAGAAATCTTGTTATATAAGTATTTTAAAATCGGAAAGTCAATCCAAACTGAACACAGAGAAGTTCAAAATATTATTCATTTTTTAACTTGAATATATATAAATACATATATAAACTAAATTAACAGGAACAACAGACATAGAAGAGATCAGAAAAACTTGCTACTATATTTCGGCTGCTTTATCAGTTATACAGATATGAGTTGCTCCGAATACAAGCCAGGATTCATTTGTCTTCGGAGCGACTCACATCTTTTTAACTGATGACGAGTGAGTATGAAATATATTAGTGAGATTGTATACGTTTGATTGGATATGATAGAATGAAATTATACAAGAAATAAATAAACCACCTTTCTTCGCGTCTTTTACTGGACTTGTTGGACTGGTTTCTCATGCTCCATCAACAGTATGGCTCCAATACTCGACGTTAGACTGTCTATTCATTTCCAATATAACTCATTCTAACCTCTGAGATACTAACAATATTCTTCAGCTGTAATGAAACTTATCCCTAATTTTCTCTCTATCAGTAAAGTAATTGGATTTCATGCAGCCCGATTCAGACAGGGTATTTCTATGCAAGACATACATGCATACATATATTCGTGTTTAAGCAATATATATATTTGATAAAAATATTCATGGTTATTTGTTTGCTGTCTATTACAAAAACAATGACATTTTGGTAAATTGGTCAGGTTGTTTTTATAAAGATCAATTCTAGCAATATCAAGATTATAATATGTAGTACATGTTATGTATTGCGAATCATAATGATTTCTATCCCTTCTTGTTTGCAATATGTATGTATTATTTACACACAATTAAGCTAATATTCTGAATGTTGTAATAATTTCATTTTATTTGTCTTTGATAATCTCATAGTGCATTGTTAATGTTTGAATTTTACTGATGGATTGTTAAATATGTTGTTACATTCAATTTGTTCAATGAATGATAATCTTTTGCTACAAATTAATTGTCCTTGGGAGGGTTTATATGTTATAATTAAAAGGCCTATCAAATAAAATCAATCATTTTTTTAATACTATATAATTTAATTCAATTTATTTATTAAAAATATTATTGAAATGAATTTGTGTAATATTGAACTATTTATTCTGACTTAATTTTGTAAAAGAAAGCGGTGGTCATATCTGAATGAGCATATCTCAGTGGTGTGTGGGCAGTGGTAGGTCTTAGGGAAGCTACACTAATAAGGGGGCACCCAGGCATGTTGCCGGGTGACAACTTTGTGAAACCAACTCACGCACAATCCACACGCACATACACCTTACCCCAGCCTTATCACATCATTTAGTCCCCAAACCTCAATTATAATCATTATTCCACTCACCATCTAGCTTATTTCTATCGCAGAGCTGTGAATAACCATGCATCATTAGTTGAAGTACTCAGTTGTACAATTGTTAAACAGCAAATTTCTCTAAAAATTTAAAATAACTATTTCCTTATTTTGAAAAAAATATTATTTCTTTATCGTCATAGAATATTAATCAGGGTATAACGATGTCAATTACTTTAATTACAGGTTTTATTCATGGTAATTTTGTATTTCACATCTTCGTTAAGTAGTTTACAAGATAACCTGTAAACAAGTGATAGATTTTAGTTACTTTTTTGTCCAAAATAGGATTTTTGACAACATTTCATATCTCCTAAGCTACTAACTCTAGTATTTTGAAATATTGGAATTATCATAAAAGTGACAGAGCAAGTGAAAAAATTATCAGATTTATAAAACTGAAAAGATTATATATTTTCCAATAAAGTGTAAAAATTTTAACCTATGATGAAATCTGAAATCTAGTAAGCAGAATAGAAGTCATATCGTTTAACGGGTTAAATGATTTTTTGTTTTTTTTTTTTTTTTAAAATTGCACCATATGTGAGGAAGTGTTCAATGCCATTTTATCAAAATGACATGGACTGAAATGTCATTTAGATAAAATATTATCAAATATTTCCGTCTTATAGTACATTTTAGGATTTCAGAAAATCTCTTTTTAACTCTAAAGAGCTAAATACAGAACAGTAATATTTTGCCAAAAAATTGAAACTAAAGTTAGAATTTATAAAAAAAATTTCATACAATACCAATTACCAGAAAGGACAATATAGCTATAAAAACTAAAAATTCATCTTAAAAGTGATGGATTATCTGAACTTATCAGATATATTTCTTTACATTGACTTTGAAATTTTTTAATTAAATATAGTGAAATAGAATTGCTATTTAGAGGTTTACAAAAAACTTGAAATAAAAAATACTCTTGCGACATTTGTATAATTAATAATATAATTATATAACTTGTATAATAAATTGCATACATTTGTGACAAATTGCATATTAGGAAGGATGATACATAATTGAAACCTTAATATTAAGTTTTTGTGAGCACGATCAATTCTTATCAGATCCGAACTGAAGAATTGCAAATCTAGTTTGGCAGTCAGCTGGAGCAGGAATTTTTCTTTCTAATCTCGAAACTCTGTTTCTAGACAAATTTCATGAATACCTAATTAAGAATTAAGGATATTCAATTATATCATAAAATAAAATCAACCTTCTAATAAAATTTCAGTAATAATTAATTTGACCATATATTAGTTACTGTAATGTAATCTGCTAATTCCTTACATTAGAAGATTAAAATGACTCTTCTGTCGTGATGGTACATATTTTAGACAATGATTATTGTGACTTTAGCTTATAGTAAAGTTCACAAATGGAAAAATAGAAGGAAAAACAATTATCTAACTTAATGTGTTGAAGTTAATATCCAAACTTCATATTGGCCCGACATATTGGCCCAAAGAGCAACCTTTCTATGTTAAGAAAACATTTAGTTATATGAAATGTTTAATTTTTAAAATTAATTAAATATTAGTTTATCTCCAGATAATCTAAAAAATCAAAATATTAATAATAATTTTCGTGAAGTACATTTGTAACAAAATTTGTACATCAATAACAAACTGTAAAAAAACAAGTGGTAATGTTTTTTTAGGGGGCAAATTTCGATGCAACAATATTTTTTCATTGATTAATTAAAAGTCAAAAGTTATAAGAAACAACATAAATTGAAGGCAACAACTAAATGGCAAAATTAATGGAGAAACTAGTATTTATCAGGGCTCTACATCTTTGTCGTAGATACTGTGCCGGACTGGACACGATATATATTCACTACCAGGTCGACATATACAGATGAGATGGGAGTTTTTTTAGTTTATTGGTTACAGTGGCAAATTTGATTGATTTTTATCATACTGTTTTTTCTACTGTAGTTACTGGATTAGTTAGAATGACTATTGTCTGATGAGATAAGCCTCTGTGAGTTATTTATTAGATGTTTTAATTAGAGATCAATTACTTAATGAATACAAATGAAACTAAGACCTAGTACTGGAAGCGCTTATCGTGGCGTGGTGGGTGTAGTGAAGCAGAAGGCTGTAGTCACGCTGAACAAATACAGGTGACGTTGATTCATCTGCTTGGTTGGTATCGTTACCCTCTGCCACCCTTCACCCTCCGATTAAAATATAATATTACACTTAAACTCAACCATCAGAAATAATCAATTTAATCAAGTTTTTCCCTTAATTATACACCATAATCATTTATTTTTGTAGTGATGATTTTTCAGAATATTATGTGGCATATTTCACTTATGGCAAAAAAAACTTACTTTTTAAAACAAAAAATATAATGTTATTACTAAATCACGTTTTATGGTGCCTTCAAAATTGGTGTTGTGTAAATATATTTATCTAATAAAAAAATTGTATAATTTTAGAACAAAATCAATTGAGTAATGTCGGGTACTTCAACATTTTCCATGAATTTCTTCTCTTCTATCACCCTTTAAGTAAGTTAAAGAGATCATGAAATCCATATCATTTATAGCATAAACTTGAAGTTTTGACTAATGCACTGTGCATGGTTTACCAATCGATGTAAGCACTGCATATATATTTCCTTTTACATGTTTGTAGTCAACATTAATTTTTAGCTGTTAGAATGGTTACGCAATTTTTCTGTTTCATGAATGCCTATCAATAATTTAATTACGTCGTACTTCAACTGTGCTAAAAGCTAGTTGGAAACCAGGAAAATCTTGTCACATACTAATTTTACATTGATGATTTTAACATCAGTTTACAAACATGCATCAGTGGATCCTACAATGGAAAAACTTTTTCATGCTAAGTTGTTAAATTAAATGGTTTATGACTTCATAATAAAGTGATATGTTGTAATAAACATCGAAAATATACCAAGTACGTTTTGGAATTATTTCTGACATTTTTTTAACTTTCCCCTTACGATTCTGACCTCCTAAGCCAAAATATTAAATGAAGTTCGAAAGAAGTTTGAAAAAGATTTAGCCAAAAGATTTTTTTGTAATGAAATTTTCTATCATATCAAATGATTACAAGAAAAGACAACACACAACGCACTTCAATATTTCGACCTTGTCGAATGAGTTCTGCTCGGCTGGCAGTAACTAACCACGCAGTGCTTATGACTTTGTGATAAGTAGTATTGTCAGCTCACAAAAAAATAACTAAAAAAATAATAAAAATAAAAAAATAATTAGAAATTAATAAAGAATAAAATTCTAAAATATAAACCAGTAAAACAGCAAAATTAAAAATGGAAAAGTAATAATACAAATTAAAAATAATAATTATTATTAACGGTTTAGGTTGAGGCCAGGTTAGAACAAGCTTTAAGGAGATAAATATGTGCTTCTTCGGAAGCTGTTAGATTAAGAAGGGGATTAATAATATCAGGGATTTGTCTGGAGACCTGGACATGGAAGCAATAATTAAATCCGAGTCTATTGGAGCTTGCATAGATGGCGATGGATAGGTTTCTGCGTTGACCAACGGATAATTTATCGCCTTCGGAAAGAAAAGCTGTTCAAAGTTTGAAGTGTGATACCTCCCTTGTAACTGTGCCTGCTGACAAGGGTTCCACTGTTGTTCTTGTATTTAATAAAAGCAGTAATTAGCCTAGTCTTCTGTGAACAACTTACTGGTCCTTAATACGTATATTACCAGATTTTAGTGATTGTTGTATTATTGTTAATAATATTTTAATTCCACTGATAAATAAAAAGAAACTATTGTAAGAAGAAATCAGTAGGTATCATTTATGAATTTCTACTAGAATGATTATTACAAAAATTTTAGTATGCAACTGTTATAAAGGGAAATCTTTCCTAAAAAAACTAAAAATTAATTTGTAACATATTTTAAAGCAAATTAATATATCTAGAATGTGACCAATAAAATTTAAGTACTCGCAGACATGCCCAGTGAAGTTGAGTATCAGGCTGTTATGAGATATTCAATTGCAAGTTCCTTTAGTTTTTTACGTTTTGTAACAAGTAAAGTTAAGATAAAGCACATGCCTTAAAGTTATTGCAGTATTTTCCTTAGAACTATTAGTTATCAACTGCTAAGTTCTTGATTCTATTATGGTTGTAAAATGAGTCATTTCTACCTCTATTGCTAATGTAGTATATTTTCTATTATGATTATAAAAATATAGATTATATTAATTCTGAATTCTGACAGAAACATTACAAGTATTATAGAATTACTCAATAATATATATATATATATATATATATATATATATTATATATATATATATATATAACAGATTCAATAATATATCGACCGTTTGATAGAATAGGTGTGTTATCTAATCGGGATTCGGTCAAATTTTCTAGGTTCAAAAATCAAACTCTCATTGCCGACGTTTCAGTTTTATTTTAAAACCTTTTTCATAGGCAGAAGTAAGAATTTTTTTCTAAGAAAATACTAAGAAAATTAATTTTACATTATTTAAAGGAATAACAATCTTAACTGAACAAAACCTTCGACTAGACTGGTCGAAGGTTTTGTTCGGTTTTAAAATAAAACCGAAACGTCGGCAATGAGAGTTTGATTTTTGAACCTAGAAAATTTGACTGAATCCCGATTAGATAACACAATACTATATATATATATATATATAAAACGCAATAAAGAAATGAATGTAGTGTATTATATTAAATACACATTTACTTTTCGTGCATTCTATAATTAATAAAATTGTGAGTGACGCAAGGGAAGACAGGTCGGGTGGTATGTGAGGTATTTAACGAGTGCCCGTCACCTGCATTATTTGTTTTACATGTAGTGGTGTTGGACCAGCGTGGCTGCAGCTCAGCTGTTTATTTGGCGAGCAGGCCTTGTCACTGCGATCCGTTCAGGCCCTCGCCTTCATGTAAGTCTAATTCGGACCACCCGCGGGGCTGTCCAAGCACGGTAGCATCCTCCCGCCCGCCACCCCTGCGCACCATTAATCTCTCACCTGCATTAATTGATTCCAACCCAGTATCTTTTTAATTCAATATAAAACTTAACAGACACCATTATAGTTCTTTTTCAAAAGAATATTAAATGCATATGTAATTAAATAATCAATGTTTTAACAACAACCCAAAGTTTAGAGTTAACTCTTCACGATAAACACTAATTTTTCTAAGTTACAACGAAATTTTTTTTTCTACTCAAGCCCTACCAATCTTTTATCTTGGAGCAAAAAATGTTTCTTTTCTGTAAAACACTAAAAAAAACTTCATGTGTACTCAAAAACAATTATATCACCATCAGATATTCCAGTTAAACAAAATTTGTATTTTCTAGTTTAATATTTTCAATTAATACTTTTTCAACATAATTTTAAATGTTTTGTTAATATCTATATATATCTACTAGTAAAATATTGACAAGTTTTTCTTCGCCTTAATTTTGATTTTTCATCTTTTAACAGATAAAAATTTACTTCGTTATTTCGAAATTCTTTTTTAATAAAAGAGTAATACTGTGATTGAGTACAAACGTAAATTCTGTTTTTCCTTGAAATTCTTTTCTTAAATAACTTTCGTAAAAATAATTTACCTCTTTTATTTCACTGTTTTTTGACTTCCCTTTTCCAGTTTTCTTACTAGTTTACTTACTTGATCAGAATTGTAAAACTAATTTGAGCTATATTTTTGTGTTTAGTCCAATATTTTTAAACATACTAAGAGTCTGGTAAGATTTTTCTAACCTGGATGTGAATATTGAGTTTTTTCAGTTCTCTTTGTATAAGTCCATCCAATGGCCAGTAATACTTTTATTTTTAATAGTTCTGATCCCTCTTATGTAAAGAGACGATTCTTAGACTACTATCACTTCAAGCATGATAGTACTCAAAACATAGTTATTTTCATATTAGTAAATAAAAAATCATTTTGATTGTGGCTTTCGATATGGCTTATATTTTTGATAGTTGCTTATATATATATATATATAAAAAGATTTCACATAAACACGTGAAATAACAATTAATGATTAAACCACAATAAGAAATGGGAAAACAAGACTAAGATTTTCAACCGTAACAAGAGGTCTTCGTCAGAGTCAAAAACCCAACTGAGTTGGTTTTTGACTCTGACGCAGTTGGGTTTTTGACTCTGACGAAGACCGCTTGTTGCGGTTAAAAGATCTTAGTCTTGTTTTCCCATTTCTTATTGTGGTTTGATCATTGATATATATATATAGAAAACTAAAGTTTATTGGGTCTTCAGGTTCAACCTGAAAAACTGACTGAGTCCCGATAAACTTTAGTTTTGTTTCTATTCCACGGTCGATACTTTCATCAATATTTATATACAGGTTTTGAGATTTTTTGAGGGTTTTGGTCTGGATATTAAAAAACACTTCTTCGTCAACGTTTCAACATATATTTATGTCCTCCTTAGGGCTAAAACATTAATACATTGAGCACAAATATTACGACTACATTAAATCTATTGTTTGCTAATATGTTACAAAAAAGATAAACTATGGATTTAGGTATTCCAGTCTGGTTTTGTATTATAATGATAAGAATTTCCAGAGATTTAAATTTGTTTACCTGGGAAGTCTGTTGCATATCCTTGTTTTTTCCATTTGTACAAGGATACACAACAGACTTCCCAGGTAAACAAACTTAAATCTCTGGAAATTCATATCAATATACGTAATACAAAACCAGACTGGAATACGTAAATCAACAGTTTATCTTTTTTGTTACATATTAGCAAACAATAGACCTAATAGAAGTCGTAATATTTGTGCTCAATATATTAATGTTTTAGCCCTGAGGAGGATATATATATATATATATATATATATATATATATATATATATATGTCGAAACGTTTGCAAAGAAGCGTTTTTTAATATCCAGACCAAAACCCTCGAAAAATCTCAAAAAGTGTGAATAAAGAGTGGTCAAGAAACAAACAGCATGATGAATATTTATATATATATATATATATATATATATATATAGTATATAACAGCAATGTTATTATAACAGCAAAAAAGTAACATTAACAAAGAACATTACTGGTTGAACTGACTTTTCAATATTTCGATGATTGTAGTAACCATCATCAGGAATGCAAATAAGTCAAAGAAAAAATATTGAACAAATTGAAGCACATATTTGTTCAATATGTGACCAATTTATACATATATGAGTATAAGCATGTTACACTCTTTGAAAACTGCATTGATTGATTCCAACCCAGTATCATTTTAATTCAATATAAAACTTAACAGACACCATCATAATTCTTTTTCAAAAGAACATTAAATGCATAAGTAAGTAAATAATCATTGTTTTAGTAACAACCCAAAGTTTACAGTCAACATAACAAGATTTTGTTATGATGATCATTAGTGTTATCTTTATACTAATTAACTTATACTAATCTTTAAGCAGTGTTATAGACATGCTTACAACTGATCTAAACTTTAACCGTTGGTAATATTATTTGTTTACTTCTTTAATATTTTTTTATCTATTTTTTCCAATATTTTTATTAATTATATTCAGTTCATATTATTTTCTTATTATTATTTATATTTTTTTTATTATAACTATATTTCTATGTTCTATGATTTATACTCTTTAAAGCTTTACAACCATATCGTTTTTCTTTCATCTCCTCACTTTGTTATATTAGTTAGTGTGTGACAGTCTCCAAGCGATAGATCTTCAGTTGGCAGACTTTTCTTTGACCTGTCACTCACTCCGTCTATCGGTGATCACCATAATGATAGAAATATTGACAAATGAATTTGATCAGTTATGTTTTGTTCGTTATTAGTTATTTTTGTTTTTTTTTTTGTTATTAGTTTTCAAGAGCACATTTCATTTATCATATATTCTTATCAATGCCTGAGACGTAGAAATGAGAAAGTCAGAAATGGAATTAACTCTGATGAGGACTAGTTGCTCAGTCAAAACATATTAATCTCCTTTCTGAATTTCTTACCATGATTTAGATGTTAATTTTTATTTGTCATGTTCCGTGAATTCTTCTTTTATATACCCACTATAAAATCGGAAAGACGATCCAGAATGGACACAATACGAGCTTTCTTTTATGTATTCATATGAGTGGTTGAATTTGAGGCACTGGATTCCTTTTCATTTGTATTATTGAAATATATTTTGAATGAGTCAACTCTCTCAATTTTATAATTGAAAGTTGCAAAGTCAGTTTTAAAAATTTACTCGCTCTTAGGGTGAACAAGTAAATTTTGTAAAGTATATACTTTTAAACTGTATACATTAAATTAAGTAGATACGTTTTATGCATATTACACTACATTATAATCTAAATTAATTGAAATCACAAAAATTATAAAATACATTTAGATTGATAAATAGTAACCGGAGGAATGGAATTATAATAGCTTCAGTATCATGGATAAGTATATTTCCATGATTTATATTTCCATGATTAGAACAAACTCTAATATAATAGTATAATACCAGTAATCCATACTAATATCCAAATAACCATTTTTCCCAGTGTTATAGACGATTCTTTTTTGCCTATGAGATAATCTTAAAATATTCTGAACTAATAGTCATTTCACCACAAATTGACTGAACAAATCTAATACAAATATATTCGTTTATATCGAACCTTATCAACTGAGTACTAACTGGTCGATACATCACCAGGATCTTTGATTTTTTTTTACTCTGTTAATAACAGTTTCACATAGTTGAATTTTTAGTATCTGTTCTGACATACATGTGTATTCCAGACAAGTTCTGTTAACTTCTAATTGAGTAACCAAACTCCAAAACTTAGCGATATCTACATTACAGACTTCAAGCACTGATCTGATATGCTGAAAAGCTATGTTTGCAGAACACAGTGAATAGTAAAAATATGCACAAAACTATAGAAATTATTATTCCTATCATATTCATGTAGCTATTTAAAATTATTTCTAAAAAAATTTGTACAAATGATTCTTCATTACTTTTAGACATTTAAAAATGTTGATATTATCTTAAATAAATTAGTTTTCATGGAGTTTAGTTTTTATATAATTCTGTAGTTTATAATTTGGAAAC
Source organism: Hermatobates lingyangjiaoensis (assembly GCA_026182355.1). Taxonomy (NCBI): domain Eukaryota; kingdom Metazoa; phylum Arthropoda; class Insecta; order Hemiptera; family Hermatobatidae; genus Hermatobates; species Hermatobates lingyangjiaoensis. Next base: position 1,109,627 of record JAPFBL010001924.1, on the reverse strand, counting down.
TTAAGTAAATTTATATAAAAATAAAGAATAACTACTTTCTAGAACATATTTTTTTAACATTCTTTACTGGCATTTAAGCTGCAAACGTTAATGCTAAAATTTGCATTAAAATTAATTTTTTAGTTCATGAATATATTTATTCATTCACAAATTTGGACCATGCAACATTTCTAGTTGGAAAGATTGAATTTGTCCCTTTTAATCCATATATTCTACAAATTTGGCTTTTTTATTTGATAATTGTACTATCAGTTATTTCTTTCTGTTTTAAGAAAAACTATATTAATTTTTTTTATTCGTATAAGAATTAGACCGAAATGATAAAACATGGCCCATTTATTAGCAATGATTCATAATTTTGAACTTTTTTCCAAAATAAATTCATCCATAAATTAATATTAAGATTTCTTAAAACAAGTTCTGAATACAAATTAACTATTAAGTTTAAATTTTTCTTAAACCTAGTTTATATGATACTTATAGTCATTACATTCTTTAGGACGTGTACTAATGAATAATACAAACACCTTAAGCATAAAATAAAAAAAAAAGCTAAGAATGTTTAAGGTTGGTGAGGGATGAAGAAAGAAGAAAAAGAGCTCAAGGTGTTTTTCAGAGCTCCGGGTGAGGCAGTCTCAGGAGACCTCAACTCCCAGGCTGCCTCTAAACTGGCCTCGACTAACTCTATTTCACGCTCCTTATGCGTTCCTACAACTGCTTCTTCACCCCATTCAAGTTTAAGCAAATCGTATCTCATTCTTCTGCAAAAATTTCTGTCTCCTTTTCTTTCACATTTTATTACGTTTCATGTATGCAAAATTATCTCGGTAAGTTGACTTTAATAAACTCATACATGATTTTTTTTTATTTGTCAATATAATTCTTTTATTTTTACTAATATAATTCTTTGGGTATATTTTCAAAGTGTAATTTGTAGTCAAAGAGCAATAAATGCACAAAAACTTTGTACAGGGTGGTATTTAGTTATAACAGTTTATAGGAATTAAAATCACTCATCAGAGAGAGAGAACTTCTCAAGAATTATTCTTCAAATTGTTTTCTTTCGTTTAGAAAATAGGATGCACATTGAGCTACTAGAACGCATCAAATCACAGCTCTAGTGGTCTCGGTTTAATTTAAACAGAAATTATAGTAATTAATGATGTTTCGGAGAAAGGAAAAACTTTGATTTCATTCATATAGATCTTTTAAAAATTGAATTATTTTTATTTATTTGTAAAAATTTATTTTAATATGAATTTGATCTTTATTTTTATTTTCATCAATCATTTAAAATGTTTGTATAATGGATGGAGACGGGATAGCCCATGGCTTGCGACTTGCCTCTAGACTGGTAAATTCTGGGTTCGATTGACACTCTGGTCGTTGATTTTTCTAGCAGGAAGTGAGAGAATCTAAGTACATTGTTACTTGGATACATTGTTAAGCCGTCGTTTCCAAGTCTCTATGATGTCAGGTACTTGTTAAAGATCCCTCCTCTAAATACATTTGAGTTAGGCAAAGTTTAAGACTCTCTATGTAGAATCAACCCTGTAATGTGGCTCACCCATTGTTAAAATGGGTTCCAAATAATAAATGAGCCATACTTTCTGCCTATAGAATAAAACTAAAAGGTGAATGCCTATAAGTGCGGCCATTGGAAAACAAAGCAAAGTTTGTATAATGATTTTTCAACTTCGTTTGATACGAGTCAAATCTTATTAGAACAACTTGACTTTGAAGTCGCATGCAAGGTCTTTCCATGGGAAACAGCCAAACAGAAGGACGTTATCAGTGTTCTTTCTGTATTTAAGAAGCCAGAAGAAAGTACATGTCTCTATGTATTTTAGTTGCTTCAATTCCTTTCAGGTTTTTACTTCAATAGCAAGCCTCTATGACAGTGTTTCTCAAAATTTTTTAAGTATTGCCCCCCTTAAGACACGATTTGATTTGCCACTGCCCTCTAAAGAATTTAATTGTATAATATACAATATTTTTTAAATTTCCAAATGTATTACATGTAAATAAGTTCTAAGGTGCAGAAAAATGTTAGATAAACTCAAAGGTTTAAATTCATTTTTTTGATAAGAATTGAATTTACAGAACCAAGTTTATCAAATGAACTGGAATTTTCAGTGTCAATTTCTTGTCGTGTGAACAGCGTTTTAGAATACGTATCTGGCAGTTTATCATTGGTACATAATGGGAAACATGTAATATCTAGAGATGTACTTGACTATGTAGAACCCTATCTTTCATTCATTCTTCAGAAATAATACAATTTTGTACTAGACGCAAATAACCCTCTTCACTCCACAAAACTTACCTGTTGACTGACGGTGCTTACTCTGTGATTATATCCAACAAGATGGAAAACAAGAACAGTCTCAGGTTTTCCTGCGTGCCATACACAATGCCTCCAGTGTGAGTCCTCTTAGTCATAGAACAAGTAGTAAATAGAATTCTTTCAACCTATTTATTAATTAAATAACTGTATATTCAACCTCTCTTGTATGTTCAACGCCCCCTTCTGTTTATTCGAAACCCCCATAAAAGGCGGCATTTCCTACCGCCCCCTTGAACTTCTTTAACGCACCTAAGGAGGCGGTATGGACCACTTTGAGAAACACTGCTTTACGAGATGAATGTTAAATTTGAATATCACAGTTTAAGACTGATTATTAAGAATGTTGAAGTCAGAAAATATAATCTAATTTAGTAATAACTAGTATATATTGTTATGGTGGATCAGTTACATAACTATTTTTAGTACGTGATATTGCAGTATGTGGTTAATAAGCAAAATTCAAAACTACAAAACAAAAAAATTATTAATAAACAATTACGTCATAAAGCTATTAGTCTCTCGTCCAATTGATGATTTTGCCTCGCAAATATCAAATGTATAGATGAGATCGTAGGGGTGTTTCACATGAAAGCATATCAGTGAGGGCCTTCTCAAGCCATATGGCTGTTCAAGCCTGTAAGAAAAATGTTTTAAGTGTAATAATATTTGGTTATATTTATCGTTGTGGATTAAATTTGAGATAAGTATTCGGCGCTTCGAATACTTGCCTTACTTCAACTTAATATACACCTGTGAAATAATAATAATATATATTGATAATTTAACAACAAAAAGCTTTCAACAATAACAACGAAACAATAATCATTCTTTTGGTTTATTTAAATTTAATGTTGTCATACTGGCAATGTATAAACTGTGAACAAATTCAGAAATATTTAAATCAATAGGTTATTTACTCCTCTTTTTGAATGAAGTACACCAAAACTTATATTGTACTCGACCAAAAGAATATATTTGGGCAATGTGAACGAGAACTTCAGAATTTGTTCAATATCTAGACCATGAATTTTACCACCACTTTTTGTATTTTGTAACTTAGCTTATTTGTCATTCATTTTGTTTCTTTATGTATTTTTGTATTAAAATCAAAACTCGTTTTGATTAGTATTCAACTTTCATATAATTGTATGAGAAACAAAAACAAACAGAACTATTTTTTTTCTTCTTTACAGAACCAATACCATATATTTTGTATCCCCTTCTGCTAATGAAACGAATTACTGTTTACGTTGCTTGAGTTGCAGTTTCAAGCAGGATATTTCCAAGATCCGGAATAAGGAAGTATTACGGGTGGATGGAGTGGTCTAAAGTCTAAACAGTTTAGTGACAGGATAAGTCTCTGTCACTCCTTTCTAATAAGTATTTATCCCAAAGAGGGTGTAGAATAGTTTTGTCATATAAGTGTAGGTAGGTCTACTAGATGTTTAAAGGGTAATAGTCAATATTCTAATAAGTATTTATGAGAATTAAGGAGGATGACCATATAAATAAGGATAAGATGGACAGGAGAAGTTAAGGATGACTAAAAAGAAATAAGTAGGGAGGATGCTGTGCCAACGAAGGGGCTACAACATACGGGTAGAGCCTACAGTAAACAATGGGATCTCACGGTAATAGCTGTCTGTAGTAATAAGTATTTATGGGAGTAAAAAATGTGAGCTAATATAAGGAGCGCTAATAAAGGGTGTTTTCAAAGTTCGCGAATAAAAATGTATAATCACTAACAATAATTTGTCATCATTCATAATTTTTATTTTGATAAAACAATTTGTAAATCTTATTTTTTTTTTTTGCTCTTTTGATGAATTCTTTGAACTACAGACCCATTTTGTTGTAACTCACTTCTATTCCGTTGAGTACTTGTTATTAACAACGGGAATAGTCGATCAGGTTTTATTTCTTGATCTGTTGACATAAATAAATCATTCTAGGGTAAACAGCTAATGAAATGGTCTCCACATATAAAAATTTAATGGTATAAACAACGCGTTTCGAACACGTAGTGTTCTTCCTCAGGCATTAACTAAAAAATACAATGACACGAGAGAGTTATCTATAGTATACTGTAGATATAGTACAAAATAAAAATAAAATAAAATAAGGAAGAGAATATGAACCTACGGGTGAGTGTCTGTGGTACAACTGACTGGGAATAGGATGGACGTGGGTAGAGTATGGAGTACATCTGTTTAATATTAAAAGGCAGGTACATTTCATTGTTATTTTTTTTTCCTAAAGGTTAGGCTGAGCCTTTACATTTACTCTAAGACTAAAGTGTAGGAAGTATATTCAAAATATAACTGTGTTACTATACTTGAACTACGTGTTCGAAACGCGTTGTTTATACCATTAAATTTTTATATGTGGAGACCATTTAATTAGCTTTTTACCCTACAATGAGTAAATACCACATAATAAGTGATTGCACTACGTTAGAATGAATTAAATCTATCTGCACATGAGGAAGTGTTAAGTAAACATCATTGCATGAAGGGTAGGATCCTCATCTTCCTGATTGTTCTACTGCTCAGTTGAGGCGTACTATCAAAAACATTGTCGTACTATAAAACAAGTCATTCAAACTACTGGATAATTTAACCCTCTATGATACACAAAAATTCCAATATTCTTCCATCTCTATATGATATATTACTCCAATTCCAAATTTTTAGCCGTAAATATTTATAAGATATTCATAAAACGTTAGGTTTTTTTATATATTAAAGGTATTTATTTATGAAATTTCCTTTTTAGGCAGTTGGAGCTCGTCAGGTCAACTAGATGAACATGTTTACAACTGTATAAGCACGTGTTCCAAAAGTAAGAATCCAACCATTGGAAAGCACTTTCCACCACAATCCACTATGTATTATCCCTTTTTATACACAACAGCACGACCGCTTCTCACTTACACCTGTACTCTTTACCTGCACCCGTGTTCGCTCTATCCACCTTCCACTACAGTCAAATACTATTTCTTTTATATTTTAATAGATCAAATCCTAATACAGCGATCCTCAATGGACATACACAAACTGAAATCATTTTAATTGATCCAATATATATACATCCTAGTACTTTTCTTTCTGATTATCTTCCGTAGAATAAATGAAATAAATAATAAGAATAAATGAAATTCTTATCAAGACTAAAATTTTCAGATATGTCAGATATACATTTTTTTTTAATAAATATTTCATGCATTTATGCGTATATTTTTCTCGAAAATGAAAGAATTAAATACTGTTGATTCTTATAAGTCTGCTGAATTAGAAGCTCACTTTTCCTTTCATGCTGTTAAGTTCTCAAGCCGTTTGATTAAAAAGAATTTCTAGAGCACATTGTATATTCACAATTACAATATGAATAATTTAGTACAAAGATAATGTATGTACCATATCTAGATTAATATATGCTTAATAAATAGTATACAACTACAATAAGAATGGGAAAAAAATATTAAGATCTTAGTCTTTTTTTTTCCTATTTTTAATGTGGTTTGAACATTGATTGTTGTTTCACGTGTTTATCGTGGAATCTTTTCATATAATATATAACTATATATTAAACAAAATAGAGATAGATCTTTGTATTCATATAAATATTGTACATTTGTGAATAAAGTTTGTATTTGTATGTCTGTCGAATTGGGGACTTCAAAGCCCTTAACACCTCATCTACTGAAATGACTAAAATACTCTTGTCAAGATTACTAAGGTTGCATCTAGCCTCAGGTGGGGCAAAGAACGTACAGAAAAATAGTACAATATTACAATCACAAAAGATGTAATTGCACATGGCACCAGAAGGATTCAAAGGGAAAGGAACTTCAACTATTACAAGTAGCCAAAGTAATCATAATAAATGAAAAAAAGTCCCGTGCCAATGTTCAGTTTATTTACTACCAAAATAAGAAAACCAAATCTTGAAATTCTTACAGGAATACTACTGTTTATAATTGTACATCATAACTCCAGTTTATGAACGGGAGCACATAAGCACGGGAGGAGGAACAATCTCCTCAGAGTTCCCCATAAGAGGTGATAATGTATCATATAGAGAAATACACTCATAGAAAAGCAGTATAGTTGACTTTTGTGACTTAGAGATATCAAAAACTCAAAGAGACTGCCAGGCGTGTTCCTTCTCCAGACACTATAGTCCTTTTTACACAGCATAGCCAACATGTAAAACAAAAATGTTAAAAATATACTACCCTGTCAAGTTTAGAGAAATACACCAGCAACTCAACCGAACTTGTCGTTGACAATACTACTTCGAATAAAACTACTTCGACTAAACCACAACTACTTAAAACACCCAGACAGTAAATTACAAAACGTATACCTTAGGGTTTGTCGGTTTTTAAAAACCGGTTTTTTGGAGAAAATTATGAAATTATAAAAACGGCTTTGTAGTAGAAAATATCGGGTTTTCAATGTATGAATAACACTGTATGAATAAAGTACCAGATTGATGAAAACACTGTTGCAAGCGGTTTGGTTCTTGGAATCATATCGGTCCTATTTAATAATATGGTTATTATAATATGATTAATAATATGGTTATTATAAAAATATGAAAATATATTGTTTTTATTTATTCGAACCCTCTGCTGAATAACTCGTTCACTACTAAAAAAATATTTAGATTCTTATATGTGAAAATTATGCATAAACAACAAATAATAGTTTTTTAAGTTATTTAATCCTGGTCATCTATTATTTCTTTGTTATACTAAATTGCATAAAAAAGTTTTACTATCATTAAAATTGAACAGTAAATAATTTCAGTCAAAAACTGCTTCTAACCACTCTAAATTTTCTGTTAAATTTTTTTGTTCGATTACAGAATATTCGAGCAAAAAATTTTTTTTATAAAAATTCGAAACCGGTTAAAACCGGTTTTCTGGAAAAATTACTATTCGAAAACCCTATTTGTTTTCTAAAATGTCGGTTTTTGTATAAACCCTAGTATATCTGATTGGTCCTTTTTGACCGCGAAGTTCCGTAGTCGAAATCTGTCGACTCCTATTCTCTTCATTATACTTCAAATAACAGATATGAAAAGGAGAATTAAAAGAAATCTTGACTTCTTATACATACTTATTTTTTTTTTTTTTGCAGTTCTAAAAGTAAGTTTACCATAAATATGACTCTCTAACCTCTGAGTTACTCTACAAGATGAGCTTATTTCATAAGTTCTATTTCTTTCACAATATTATAATATATTACTGTTATAATAATATATAACATTGAATATTTGGATTCTAAAAATAAATGAAAATTGCAATACATACTCTAATATACTTAGAAATGTTGAAGTCGAAGACGAAAAGAATTCGTAAATAATTTATTATAAAGAAAAATATGTGAAGAAAACGATGTCAAAGTTAAGTTTCACAAATATTCACGCGGGAGGTGAATAAATCTGAGCGCGTCGTCCCTCGGAGAAGGACGTTAAACCGTCGGTCCCGAGCCTGTACGATGTCAGGTACTCGTTAAAGATCCCTACTCTAAATACACTTGAGTTAGGCAAAATTTAGGACTCCCACTGTAGAATCAATCTTTATTGTGTGGTATCACAAAAGGCCAATGCTCTGCCTACGTGTGTTCCCTTGTAAGACTGCCACTGCAACCTAACCTAACCTAAGTTTCATAAAAGTAGCATTATGCAAATCAAGGGGATAAACAAGATTATCATTAGATGCAAGTTCATTCTGAAAAGAGGAAAGCATATCTCTTTTCATCTCACTTACAGATTCTCTGTTCTTTCTTAGTTTCAGAGTCCCAGCTACGGTGCATTTTCATATTCTTTTTATTTTCTATCTCTGTACATACTAATTTCTTGGTTATTACATGAGTTTTCTTTAAACAATTTCTATAATTCATTTATCTTTTGTTAGATAAGTATCACTTCAGTTTAACACAATTTTTAGAAAGATATTAATAAAATTTCAAAACTTTAATCAACAACATCATAATTTCTTTGATCCCTGTACTCCTAGGTTACGAAATCCTGTCGAAATAGTTTTAAAGCAATAGCCTTGAAGCTTGTAAGTAGCTGTATAAAATGGATCCCGGAAAGTTTTATTTTAAAAATACTAAGTTAAACTGTTCTCATGAAGGTTTGATTATGCATTGCTTGCTTAAAAAAGTTACTTTTCTCTACTTGTTTTGCTAATTAGAGAGCAGTAATAAATAAAACAGTCATTTCATATTACATAAAGACATTCAGGAAATAATTTAATACCTTATTTAATATTTGATCGTTTACAATAAAAATAATTTTTGCACATACTCAGACGCTAAAATTTTATTTTCGTATATTATTATTATTGAATTGATTTTACAATTTGTTATTATAACTTTTGAATTTCTTAATAATAGTTTTGCAATAAATAATTCATAATAAAATCTTGAAAAGTTAAAGTCGAATGCAAAAATGTGGGTAAAAAAGTTGACTTAGACTTGGATCATTTGCTGTAAAATATATTTTGAAAGAAAAAATTATTTTTTGAAAATGCACGTCAACTAAGTGCGTTGAACTAGATTTAATGTTATTTGCAAAACAATAATATAAGCTAAATGATTATTAAAAAAAAATTAAAATACTGGTAAAAAAAATTGTGTTATATTAAAAGACATTATAAGTAAAACAAAACATTTTGTGGGTTCGTTCTTTATGAAATTATAAACAATTTGTCCAACTGTCATGCATAAAACTTAATCAATATTATGATTAATGTCGTTAAGATATTTTAATGCACGCTAGATTATTATACATTAGTACACATATAGTAAATATTGCACTCATGAGGGTTGAATAGCTTTGTAATTCTGTCTTATGGAGTCGTACGCAAAACTTAGATCTCTCTAGTCAGTGAAAGAGACCTCACAATTAGTTTTAGTTATATGACGTAATAAATATTACACTCTTTTCTAAAGATAGCTACAAGTAAGACAAACCTATACTGATAGCAGATATCTTTGACTTTATTTTCAAAGACCTTGACTGCAAATATATTTGTAGGACCTAGCGCTCAAGTCTAGTGTAGGAAGGTTGTTTTATTGAAATTAGGTAAATTTTGAGTCGCATCGTGAGGAAAAATAAAAAGTTTTAATCTAATAGTATAACTACAGTAAGCAATATTTCTATAATTTGTTTGTAATACTATTACAACTCTAAATCAAAAATCAATAATATAAATAAATAATTGTACAAATAATAAATAATACAAATTAATAATTATTTGGAATTAATCAAAATAAGTAGGTTTGATTTTATAATGATCATAGTATTTGACTTTATTCTGTTTGAAATGAGTTTTCGTCTAGGTTGTTGGACTGGGAGTAGACAAACTCGTTTCCATCAATTCTACCTGAAAAAAGCTAATTACATATTATTAGGCTTTCAGATGACTATTTCTAAAGCCATAGAAACTTATTTTATATTAGAAAGTTGGATATTATTGTTTTGATACTTCAAAAAATATTTAGATAAACAAAACGTAACTACCAGAGATAAAAGTTGAATATTTCTAATCTTCTGCTGGTAATTCCGAATGCAATGTCTAAATTTGTGTGCAATGACACTCGAGATGGATTTTTTTGCGAGGCATGTTTAACTGAAGTCTAAATATAGCGGACGCAATGGGAGGTCGCTTGTCGGTTATCTGGAGCGACAATGTCGTCAAGTTGAGAGCCTGAGCCATTGATAGCCGTTAGGCAGACTGAGACTGATGATTATTTGGACGGACGCCTAGTTGGCAGCAGACTAACAGGTAGTGTGTGGGCGTGCGTGTGCGCGGTGCGTGCGTGTGCGCGGTGCGTGCGCGCAGTGTGTGCTGACTCAGCGTGGAGGTGGTCACGATACACCAAGCCACCACCGGCGCCACCTCAGATATCCTGCCAGATAAGCCTTTTGCCATCTTCCGTCCACACAATCGATACAGTCCACCACCAAATCATACCCATACCACATCGGCCTTTAACAAGTCTTTCCAATTCTTCCAACCAACACACCACTGTCGGACACTGATATCTTTCCGTGCTCAAATCTGTTTCCAGTGATTGATCATCGATTGAATGGCATGGAGTCTTAACATTCCTTATCTGTTTGGAAAATCAAAAATAGTATCATGTTCCGCATGGAGTAGAAAATAAATACCTGTATTTAGTAAACAGCTTTCCAGAACATAGTAATGCGATCAATGCTGGCAAATAATTAATAACTCTACCTGTACTGGTATTAATAACACAAACACAGTTTTCACAAAGGCCCAGAGTTTTAAAAATAGTTCATGGGTGAGCATTATGTGATATGCTTTTTTATATAAAGCCATCTACATGACTCTATTTCTATAAAACTACCTTTTATTCATTAGTGATTAGTACACAACTTACATCCCATTATGTTGTAAAGCATTAAAAATAATTATTAATGTATTAAGAGTTTATTGATCCAACCTATCGATTCAACTTACAATTCATTGATTTCACCCAGTGAAGAATAATAATAATTAAATTGACAGGCTTTGGTCTAAAGTACTGGTATTAAAAAATGTTGTACAATTTTTTTACTGTAGAGAATCTAGCTATATTTCAGATGAGCTGGAATCCGTTAAAATGTTAATATATCATATGATATGTAATATAATTAACATTAGCAAAATAAAGAATATCCACGAATTTACGGTTTCCTTGTAGCGTACTTTTATATCATACTAAATATAGCGTACTTTTCAACCATACATGCATAAATAAAGGACTGCTTCCAAAATATACAAACTTACAAATTTACAGTCATATACATGAATTCAGAAAAGAATATTTTGAACAATTGCTGCTAATCCTGTTATTTGACTCACCTGTAGCTTAAATAGGTGTTTAATAACAAATGGGTTTCATTTTTCACCCCCAGAACGGCATTAAATTTAAATTTGGGAGTTGGAACAATAACATACATTCCTTTATCTTACCATTGGAATAAAGTACAAACGAATGAAACATTATCTAATCTAAAATTGAAAGAAAAAATTTTTGGTCTACAGCCAATTTTACTATAAATATAAGTACTGTTAAATTTATTCATAATCGAATTATTTAATTCTTTTATTTTAACTTGGATATCTTAAGTTAGTAATTAAAACAAAAATGTAATCCCTGGTTTAGCACAATCTTAGATGTAGCTAAAGAAGGAGCTCACTAGTTGCCCTTGTATAGTATTATATTGAATATTGTATAGTATTATAGTATATAGTATACTGAATATTTCTTCAATCATTAATCAAAATTTGTTAGCTTTATCACAACTAAGATTCATATCAAGACAATCTTAATATGAACTCTGTAGTTTCTTAAATAATCAGAAGAAAATGTTAAATTAGTAATCTTTTTGACGTAAATTACGATAATTAACCTTCCCTTGTTTCAAAATTACCCAAAACAATAGGGCTGTTTGCAATGCCTAATATTATAAGTAGTGGAATATTACTAAGATTTGTCAAACGGTTGGACTTGTAGAGTGTATAGAGAGACATTCACCCAGCTACACGAAAGAAAATGTAATCAAAAATTGGTTCATGAAAATCATGAAATTTTTAATGTTTTGCTTGGAAACTCAAAATTTCAAACTACATTTCGTTCTTTATTCATATACTTTACAAAGACAACAAAGAAATATTCATGACAATGTTAAGAAGGGAAAACTCATCCTTAAGGTGTATTAGCTCGAAAACCAGATACTATGATTGTAATTCATACCACCTTATTTGCAATATATTTATATTTCCAACATCTAACCATATATATATAATACAATTATATGATTATTGCTCTACTGTTTAACCAAATTTGATTTATGCAGTAAATAACTATGAAATGTCTAAAGACCATATACCATCAAAAAATGGTACCCTGAAATGTATAGTTCCTCATAGAATTTGGCTTAATAGTTAAACATTTTATATATTTTTGTTATCAAATTCACTTATTTTAGGCAGCTTACGATTTTTCTTAAAAAATTTGTGTTATAAAATTATTCAACACTAAATAAATATTCAATTTTTTGTATTTTAACGTCAAGAGAATTTTTTGTACTATAACCAGATGTGTGATAACAGTTTATAAAATAAAATGTACTATAATGCAACTTTTCTATTATGAACATTTTTGAAAAAACTATACACTTCATTCTCTTATAAGATAAGAGAACCAGTAACATTGTTGAAGATTTACGGTTTAATCAGAAGTCGAATGTTTACATTTCTGTGACGAACTGGTCTTTTATATTAGGAAAAAAATGTTAAACCCTATCACAGTTAATGGCGTTATCAGTGCTATAATAACTGAAAGATTTCAACGGTTTAGAGTTTCTCTTATAAGAGAAAAAACATTTTATCTGAAAACCCATAATGGACAATAAAGGAGACTTCCTAAGAGGCAATATTACGCAAAACACTTCTTTAAATTATAAAAGCTCGAAAAATATCCATTAGCAGTGTGACCTGTAGCGTGGTCTGAAACTTTTGGATAGGTATAAGAGCTGATATTATACATAAGCACTTTTCTTAATTTTGTACGGACTAAATTTTTAAGTTTTTTATACCAATACTTGACCAGGAATATTTGCAAGAAATTAAGTCCTACTCCTACTCAAATGGGATGTAATTTGGCCATTTCTCAGACTTTGGCAATCAGACAAATTTTCAAGCAGACATCTGATTTTTACAAATTATAGATATTAGAATGATTTGACACTAAACAAAGTTAGCTGGTACCAGTTCAACCAATAAATAACATGAATAGTTGCTGAAAGTTAAAGCAGTTTCTACTGCTTTACAGTCAATATCCAAAATAGGAGGATATAGGAAAATCATTATTCCTTTTTAAAGTTGAACTACAAGTTAACTTAGACGAAGAAGAAAATTTGAATTTTCAAGAGGACTATTTACAAGAAATAGTTGAGCTTGCTGAAGTAACTAGATCTGTTACATTTGGAAGTGTTACACAACAAACTACTTCTCTTGATCAAACAATCTTGCTACAACATATTAAAGAATTAGAAAGATGCATTCTTTCCAAAAATGAAATAAATCTCAATGATGTCAAGAAAAAATGTTTGTTAGATAAGTATAATGGACGACAAGAAGCTTTAGAGTTGATGTAGGTACTGAATTTAATTATAGAAGGACGTGTCAAAGAATTTTATACTTTTAACATAACTAAATTACCACTGTAAGATTGGAATCTTTGGAAAAAATCATTTGTATTAGTTTATTCAAAAAAATTGGGCACCTATCCGTAGTGTTTTTAGTGAAAGGACAACCATAAATCCTTAATTGATTTTGTGCTTAAGAAAGAAATACTACTATTAGAGGCAGATAAAAATATATCCTCGATATATTTAAATATCGAGGATATATAAAAAAATATCCTTGAGTTATTTCATTTTTATCAGATTGTACGTGGTTTACCTTTTGAATTACAAGATAAACTCGAAACAAATAACATTACTAGTTTTGATGATTTACTCAAAGAAATGAAAAAGACTAACGATGCTTTTATAAATAAACAAAATTCCGATAAAAAAACAGTCAGGAAAATTAGAGGAAAAAAACCTTTTATAGGAAAAATGAGTCCTCCAGATCCAGAAATGTAAATACTACTAATTATTTATTGGTTAAGTAACAAATTATTAGTTATTTGTATTTAGTTATTTAAAATAACTAATATAGTTATTTAATCAATATATAGTAAGTCTCGTTGACACTGCTGTGCAGTTTGTTTGAAGATTAAATTAGTTAACCATATAACAATTAATTCATGGACAATGGGCATAAATTAATTCTATTATTTTAGGCTAGTAAATCTATTTTATTAATTAGACAAATTATTATATTTTTTTATATTTCTTGCTTAGTTGTTATTAAAACTATTTTTGCAATTGTCTTTTGTCTACTTGCTTTTAAATATTTAAAAGAACATTACATATATATATGTATACAGGCAATGTTATGTGATCACAATTTTTACAAAATGATTACAAATAACATAGATGATAAATATTATTCTGTGATAACACGATAGATTAATAATATATGATCAACAGGAATCTAAGTGACTTATTTAAACACAATATTTGCTCACGCACAGACACTTGTTCCAAATCTCTCTCTTCCCTCTCTCTTTCTCCCTTATCCTGTCACCATGACTACATAAAGACAATATGACATCAAACCTAGATTAATATGAATATAAAATCATTGCTAGTCAAAATTAATCCAAAAACAATACAACAATAACCAGTCGTCACCTGGTTTAGGAATTTCTCCATACTAGAGAACAAACTGTGTAAAATGCATATTCACTAAAGGACCTCTTCCATATACAATAACTTTATTTAGATTTCGAAATGAAAATAATTCATGTTTATTATAAAAGTGGTATTAATTATAGTTTTATAGTATTTTTCTTTAAAAAATTCACATTATAATGAAGATGTTATTCTTTTAGTATTCGTTTTCCCTAAAATCTAAAGGGTCATACTTTGGTGTACACTATATATATTGAGGGTTTCTAAGAAGTCACTCACTACACGCATATTTTTATTTCCATTCACTCTCTACATAAAAAATAAATAAATAGATTTCACAAAAAACACGTGAAATAACAATCAATGATCAAATATAAAGTAATGAAAGTATTGTATTCAGGTTAAGATTTCGATATTAAGTTTCCTACTGAAATACACATTTTTGGGTATCTGATTTCAAGGTTTCGTGAATTGGTATGTGTGTGTGTCTGTAAGTGTGAGCAGAACATCTTAAAAACCAAAGAGTGTTAGAATCACCTAAGTTCATATTTATGTTCCTACTAGCCATCAGAAGGAACAGTACTCAGCAGGAATTTGCAGTTTTTTAGTGGACACTATATAAAATATTTGTATTAAAATTCCTATGAGTCTGGCTTTTCAGTTGACTTTTAGTAAGTATGGTTTGAAAACTACCCAAAAATTTTACTTCAGGCCAGAAGTGTTCTCAAAGGGTGATGAACAACTTCTAAAGAACTGTTTTTTGCAATGATGCGGAAACAAAAGACAGTGAAACTGAGCTACTTCATTCCTGCTGAGTATTCTGTTCCTTCTGATGGCTAGTAGGAACATAAATATGAACTTAGGTGATTCTAACACTCTTTGGTTTTTAAGATGTTCTGCTCACACTTACAGACACACACACATACCAATTCACGAAACCTTGAAATCAGATACCCAAAAATGTGTATTTCAGTAGGAAACTTAATATCGATCGATTGATTCAAAGTGATTAAACTGAGCAAATAAGAGAGAGAGAGAGAGAGAGAGAGAGAGAGAGAGAGAGAGAGAGAGAGAGAGAGAGAGAGATGTTTGTTTAAGGAATAATACATTTCGAAAAGCACATTGATATATCAATATACTAGTGCTACTGGTGAGAAATGAAGATAACTTGAGAGTTGTTCTCAGTTTTCAAAGCTATTCGGTTGTTATTGCCACCATTTAACTGCTGCCTTATTTATCTATTTGTGAGTAGCACTTCTGTGAAAGCTGAGGTGTGTAGTGCTAAAATGCTCAAGACTAGGAGATATTTATATGGTTTCAAACATTTCCGAATTGTTTATTTACTCATTCCTTAATTACATTGTTTTCATTATTATTTTATCACTCGTCAGTATATCCGACTAAAGTCCTTTTATTGATATCAAAAAGTGTAAGTAAGTGTGTTTCTAATCCCGGTGATTATGTTTGTTCACTACAAATGTTTAGTACCACAGATGTTAGAAAACATATTATTCAAGTCCGTCTTATCTCTTGAGTCGATGTTATAGCCACCCAACCGGTTTCACACGTTGTGCTTCTTAAGGGAACTGATAATTGTGGAATATTCCCGGAATAAATACCCATTGAACAAGTAATGCTAATAAGTGCCTAAATTTCCTATTTTAGTTGTAGATTTTTTTTATTATCTGATTTTATTCTTTTAAATTTTCCATTATCTTATCAAGTCTGTCTAGTCGTCTTTTTCATTTTATTATTGGTTTAAATAGTATATCCGATTGATGATTAATCTGTTCATTTATTAAATTATCTGTGTTTTTATGTTTATAAATTTCGATTTCCTCTATTATATATAATCTTTGTCCTATATATATTTTTTTCTAAATGCCTGGAGTTTTCGATATTAAATGTATTTAATGAAAAGATGATAGATTTTATAAAGTCAACTGTCACAGTTTCAGTGAAAGTGTTAGATGCATCTGACACTATTGCAAAATTGATTGACGAAACAATAAATAGGTTTCTTGGTTAACTATGTTAAAATCACCATTCCAGTCTGAAAATCATTTGATTTATCCTTAACCTAAACAACTGTACAGTATATCTATATTGTTAGAATCTTTGTATGTACTTTATCATTTATAAAGGACTTCATACACACCCATCACCGAAAAACCATTGAAAAGGACTTTGAGGTCCCAAAAACATGTAAAACCGTCAAAACCTCAACTTCCTCATTCCTTTAAGGTTCAAATAATAGTAATAATTCGTTATAAAACTAAATCCCACTAATTTCATTTGAATAATTACATTGTTTCTATTATATTTTGTTTCTAAATATTTTCAAAATAAATATCATATTTGCTACTGGTATTATACAAATCCATTATACGTCGTGAATCATTGTTGTCCAACCGGTTTCGCACATTGTGCATCTTCAAGTAGCACTAATACTAAGTGATATTCTGGAAATATTAATTGCAAAAAATCTTGGAGTTTTCAATGTACTTGCTGAAATTTAGATATTCAACAAACAATCTCAGTTTTTCACTTTTGCTAATGGGGATTTGATAAGTTTGCTAATTTTCCAGAACTACCAGAACAAGCTACTGATGAAGTAATTCCTCAAATAACTAACCAGTTCTCCAAACTTTATAACATTGATTAGAGTAATTTAATTAGCAGTAGTTCCAATACTTCTTCAGTAATGACGGGTGGAGATGAAGGTTTCGTTCCATTACATGGAACCTAAACGGAAGAAATCTCCGTTTAGTAACTAAACGGAGTAATGAAATCTCCGTAAACGAAGAAATCCATAACTAGAGATTTTCATATCCACAAGGAAATACTGATAAACAATTTTAGAAGTTTTCCTTCGGTCTTGATGCCCAGATACACATTTCTTCTAATTCCATTACCGCTAAGGTGTTCCATTCAACATATTGTCTGAGGAAAACAGAGTCATGTTTAGAACCCCATTCCTTTTCTCCCTTGAATAATTACATTGTTTCTATTTTATTTGCTAAAAACACTTTTAAATATAATTATTATTTGAATTTTGCCTTTAGTTTTATTTAAATATTGCATACACTTGACTCGAGAGCTTCATCTGTATTATTACTCTCTTCCAATAGTTCCTTTTTTTTATGGGATCTTAATGATACTGTAACGGTGATAGTGTAACGGTTTCCTTTCTTTTTGTGTAACTTTCTACTGATTATATACATTAAGAAATACTGAACTGGCTGTGATTAAAGCAAAAAAATACGATCTATCACTCTTTGTTCGTTATTCAAACAACTTCAAATATTATCAGTTTCCAAGGGTCAATTTTCAAGAGTCAAGGGTAACTAATCAAGGGCTCTAATTTGTTTCTTTGGAAAAAAAAACTTTTTTCCTAGGAACCAAGTACCTATATTAACATGTAGATCAATGATCAAAGCACAATAAGAAATGGGAAAACAAGACCAAGATCTTTTGGTTTCTGACTCAGTTGGGTTTTTGACTCTGACGAAGACCGCTTGTTACGGTTGAAAGATCTTAGTCTTGTTTTCCCATTTCTTATTGTGGTTTGATCATTGATTGTTATTTCACGTGTTTATGTCAAATCTTTTTAACATGTAGATGTGTAGGAACCAAGTACCTACATTAACATCTAGATGTGTTTTGCTTTAGAGTTCTGCTAAAGTAAGTAGAGCTAGACATATTTTGAGATCAATTAAAAGTATGTTCAGTTTATTTCTAGATGTTTTTACTATTCTGTTGACATTTTTGACTTTGAAGACTCGTGAGTCCAACTCAACATATCTTATTTCTTGATTATTGAATCTTAATTCAATAATGGTATATTTCTATAATAGCTGTGATAAACTGAATCAAAAGCAAGTCTCATGAATAATCATGGCTGTTAACATGCCATGAGTTTTATTGAGATACGTATATCGTAACTGAAATAATGGCTGATTTTACCCATGATCGAAGACCAGATGTAATATTATCTCTTTATCACTTCAAGCTACTTGAAGTTAATCCCACTGTTGAAGCATAAATTCAAGATAAAATACTTACATGAATTATGAATATTCAGGTAAGGTACATGTCACTAATAATTTATTATTTATTTAAAGAATAAAAATAATCTAACCATTGAATGTGTCCATTTATGTTTAAATATCTCACGTTATACAAATCTGGGAATTTCCAATTTAATTCAAGTATCCAATTATATATGACATCCAAACTTATTGAAATAAAGATATATATATTAAATTTTATATATTATTTCTATAAAATTTGGGCACATTGGATTATTCCTTTTTTGTCAGCAAAGTAAATCTGTCAATCTCATAAGCTTCTAGTCCTGATATTTTGAGAAATTGTTATTAAAAAAATAATAAACATATGCTGGAGTCAAAGTTAAAAACAAAATGTAGATTCAATTTTTTTCACTGGTTAGATTTAATATTTCTGTGTAAATTCTTCCATGTCTGACATTATAACTAGGAAAGTTATTACCTCTAGAGAATTTGTGTATAAGTTACTCAGAACTAAAACTTATCTCAGTTTAAAGACTAATACTTTTTTTGTTTAATTTCTCTAATACTTACAGATAGAACGATAAAATGGTATCGAAAATCATAATTTACTCTTCTGAACAGTTTTTTTTTTTTTATTTTAAAGAAACACAGTATAAGTGCATTATTCTTCCTAGTTTATTAGTCCTAATAGTTAATAACTATTCTATTACTGGAAAACCATTATACGAGCAGTTTGGTTTTTGCCCAAAATTTATCGTATTTTGGGCAGTTGCTTTTGCAGTATTAATTCTATTATTTATATTTTGTCTGCATAAGAGTACCGTAAATAGATGATAAAGAAATAAAAAAAGAGGAAGCATTGAGTGATACATCGTCTATGTAATTATTCACCGTAAGTAATTTAAGTTGGATGGAGGTAAGGTGATTAATTTAATGCCTGTAGGTGAGTTTTATTGTTTTTTCGTATAGTATTAATAATAGTTAACTCCTTTATGGTAATTAATAATTAGAATTTTTAAGATAGTTAAATTATATTTGAAAGGAAATTTAAAGTCTCTATTTACCTCTAATAACATTAATGAATCTTTTTTCATTTGGGTGCTAACTAGTTTGGCTATTATACCGTTAGGGTGTTAAGATCTTCTGATACTTAACTTCATTATACAGGTTTTTGCAAAAAGATAAAGATAAGGGTAATAACAATGTAATATTCATTCCCAACACCTCGTTACAAATTACTTTTGGAAACTTATAAGATTAGAAATCTCTTGTAAAAATATTTGTTGAGATACAAGATAATTGTTAGTTCACTGTCTTAATGAGTGAACACAAATTTATTCCAGTTGTTTATACAGACCATAAAAGTTCTATATCAGTAATTTTATTATACTTTTCAACTAGTTTTAGACTGTTTCTAGTTATCCACAAATACAATTTCTTTTTCTTTCACTCTGTTTTAAGTCTTGCACAACCTTTGCAATCCAGATATTTTCTCTCTCTGTTGTCCTTCGGACACTAAACAAATAAATTAGCAATGTTATACCCCTCAATTAACTTGATTTTAACTTTTTCTCACTTTATTATTTAGTTTTTATATTTCACCTCAAGAAAAACAGTACGCTTTACAAAACACTTGTGTTGTAAAGCATCATTTATATGTAAACTATTTCCAAAATAATTAAATTTCCCGTAATGACTGTTGCTTAAGTATTTGAATTGAATAATGAAATCAAATAATGAATTAATCAATTTTGATGAATTGATCAGTTCATCAAACTCTGAGTCTATATCTTACTCTGAGTATCATGAAATTTATTTAGTATGTTAATAATTTTATGTTTGTGCTTTTGACAAAATTTAATTGTTTCATCATCAGCTGTTTAGGGTTAAAAGAAATTTTCTGAAACAATGAAATATACCATAACGCCTATTTTTTGAGTAATTTTGAGAAAAAAGGCTTTGGACATCGATTTCTTTCAACTTAATGATTAAGTATATGTAGAATACTCAAAGAACTGAACATTAGCTAATGATGTCCATTATCACCTTATTATGAGGAGGGAATGAGACTTGTGAAAGCACAATTATTTCTTTAATGTTCTGAAAAATATACTTTATCTTATCTGCAATAATAAAAATATATATGGTTATTAACATGAATTATATAGAAGAAGCAAAAGTTGTTAGTGACTCTCATTTAAACAAGACACTCAAAATATTGAGTACATTCGGCAGTTTAAAGTTATCAAGACTTTTTTGATAGTTCGAAACACATGGTTCTTGATATAAGTGGTGTAAGTTTGCAGGGTCAAGTTGGATGAGGCACCATACTGGTGAACAGCATGACTGAACGCTTAGCCTTCTCACCAATTTAGATGACTACACCAGATATCGAAGTTCAACCCAATTCTACATCCCACAAACAACATTATCATTATCAGGATGTCTCTTGCGTTAACATTATTGCAAAAATCTACTTTTTGCATTACTCCAAGAAGGTTTTCTCACTGTGTGTGAAAATAATCCATATTTTAAGGTAATCTGTATAGAATAAGGGATATTTAGTTAAATATTGATGCAGTTTACTATGAAGAAAAAAAAGTCAGGCAAAGATTTTGAATGAGTTTTTCCAACTTTTGATAACCGGGTAAACGGTTTGAGATAAGGGATATAGTTACACTGGTTCGAATGATGAACTATGGTTGAATAATTACACTAACTGGGACAGTACCTCTGTTGACAAGTTTTTAGAGTAATCATAACCAAAATCTATAATGTTCTCTATTTATCTGTCTATGTTTAGAATAATGGAAAGAAACACTACGATGTCACACAAAAATTTTATCCAACGTAGACGCGTCTCGAACACTTAGTATTCATTCTGAGGTTACATATACAATATAAAATCAATGATTAAACCACAATAAGAATGGGAAACAAGACTAAGATCTTTCAACCGTAACAAGCGGTCTTCGTCAGAGTCAAAAACCCAACTGAAACGGTTGAAAGATCTTAGTCTTGTTTCCCATTCTTATTGTGGTTTAATCATTGATTGTTGTTTCACGTGTTTATGTGAAATCTTTTTAACAATATAAAATATGGATAGAAAATGTAAAGCTGAATACAGAAAAACTCACTGGCATATAAAAATATAAACTGGTACATAAATTAAAAAGAGTTACATACCTGTTCCATGTATGGATGGAATGAATGAATCATAGGACACTGTTACCTACGACGCCGAGAACATCATTATCACTGTACTAAGGCAGGTTGAGTTTTTTTGTATTTTGTTTCACATTTTCTGTTCATATTTTATATTGTAGATGTAACCGGAGGATGAACAATACGTGTAGACGTCGTATAAAATCTCTTGTGTGAAGCTTAGTGTTTTTTCACTTATTCTACTCATGAGTAAATTCCACACAATAAATGATTGCATAGCTTGTAAGTTATCTATGTATATTTACCGGTCAGTAAAGATATTGTAAACTCGATGAAAATGAATAAAAATATCTATGACACTATTAAACCGTTGTTCTGAAAACGAAATGATGGATATTTTGCGAGAAAAATCTCAAATCCTCCATTATTTTTAATTGCATATGGAAATCAGAAATCCGCCTATCTGCATACACCAACATATAGGGAAAGTGTCTATTAAGTCTGTGTGCACTTTAAAATATGTATTTCTTTATTTGTATTTGTGATAGAAATAATCTGTAGAAAGGATTATAGATAAGGAAATCTATAAATATTTTTTAAGGTTTTATTGAAATTTTATTTAACTTTCTACATTTCCTCCATCATTAGCAAATAAAAATAGTAATACGATTTTGCAGTTTACGAAAAAAATTTACCAACTGATCAAGTAATGCCTGAAATACATACACAATTGTTTTCACATGTCTCCATGAAAAAAATCTAATGGAGTTAAATCTGATGAATATGGAGCCCAATAATTTAGAAGTGGTTAGACAAAAACCTCTAACCTCCTTTAAATCAAGAATTACCTAACAGATGGATCGGAAGAGGTGGACCATGTCATTGGTCTTCACGTTTACCAGATTTGACTCCATTAGATTCTTCTTTTATCGGGATATTTGAGAACAATTGTGTATGCATCCAAACCTAGTTCATTAGAAGATTTGACAGCTAAAATAAATTAATGTTATTTCAGGCATTGCTATAAATCAATTGGCAAATGTTTTCTGCAAACTGCAAAATCATATTACCCTTTGTATTTCTAATGATGGAAGATATGTGGAAACTAAAATAAATTTCAATAAAATCTTAAATAAAATAAATTACTTCTTTCTAATACTTTTTACAAATTATTTTTAAACGCAAATAAAATAAAGTTAAAATTTGTTTTTACGTGCACACGGACTTATGTACACCCTATATATAAATAAATAAAGAACGACTTGAAAATATCGTCAAACTATTGGAAGCTTAAACTGAAGTGAAATTTACTTACTGTTTTAGTTTGAGTGTGACTGTAACGAAGACAAGTTGTCTTGGTTGAATGATCTTAGATCCATTTACAAATTTCTTCCTGCGGTTTAGGCGTTGATTTTAATTCACGCGTTTATTGTGAAACCTTGTTTTCACAATTAATATATCATTAAACTGAAACACAGTATCGGTATCCACGATCTTCTGAATGAAAGATTATTATCCTTATTTAACTTCCTTTTTCTGTCTCATAACCTTTTTAATCTTCCCCTTTTAAATTTAAATCTTATTTAACCATTCCTCTAAGCTTTTAACATTACATAACCTTACTCTTTTTTTTATATACTTTATTAACCTCTATTATAACATCATGTTCTTTTTTTACAGTATTATATTCTCCTATTGACTTGTACATTTATTTCAACTTCCATTGTAATATTTTCTGCTCTTTTCTATTGCACTAAAAATAATCTTTTCTTGAATTTCCTTTTGATTTTTATGCATCTACTGTTACTTCTTTCCAAATAACAAGACTGAAAAATAAACACTTGAAATAACAATCAACGTCCAAACCACAATAAGAAATGAGAAGAAGGACTAAGAATCTTTCAAAGGTAACAAGCGGTCTTCGTCAGAGTCAATTCCCAACTGAAAACCCACAAAATGTAGACACATCTGTGTGGGGTTTAGAGAGTGAAAGGAGAGGTATTTTAAAAGGTTGTAAATAGCAGGAAAAGGACAATAGTCCAGGAAAGGGGATGATGGAGTAAACAAAGAAGTTCAGGAAGAAATAAAAAACTATGTGCTAGCTGTCAACCCTCTTAGATGAGGCCATATTAAATACAAAGTTTACTTAATCAGTAAGTTAAGATTATAGATTGATTAGTTTTGATGTTCAGTCGTTATTTATCAATGTACCTGTAACTGATCTCTTGAGAGCGTATTCCGGGAGGAATTAATTAAGTATTCCCTCCCTCTACCTTCCACCACTATAATCGAGTTAATTAAGTTATATGTGGCGGATTGCCATTTTCAGTTTGAAAGTAATTTTTATAAACAAAAATTTGGTCTTGCAATAGGTAACTGCTTATCCCCCTCCTGAGTAATTTATATATGGAATTTGTTGAAACTATTATGTTAAGCTCAATTTTGTCTAGTCACGTTAAATGGTTTAGATATGTTGACGATATATTGTGCATCGGTCCCAAATTTATGAATAAAGATGCCTTTTTAATAAAATTAAATTAATTGGTGTCGACAATCCAATTCACAGTGTCATTTACCCTTCTTAGATGTCCTGATCCATAGGTTACCTAAAGAGCTACGTTTTAGTATATATATAAAAACCTACTGATGTACTTGCGTATGTCAATTTTCAATTTTTCCAACCGAGAAATGTTAAAATATCTGTTTTTAGACAAATGTTTTTGAGGGCGTTAAGAGTTTACTCCCCTCAATTCCTTAATAATGAGATTAATAACATTCATTCTATTACCCTATCATTAAAATACCCCTCCTCTTATCTCAACTTAACTTTAAAGTGGGCTAAGAAAATTTTCTCCAATGTTTCAACAGAATCCCATTTTATGTCCCAACCCAAAGTTTTATGGTATCATAAGTCATTAGACCCTCTACGGCATACATATTGCCAAGAGTTAATGATTAAAACTGGTATAAAAAAAGCAAGAATACAGACTGGCGCTACACACATACACACACACACACACACACACACACACACACACACACAAAATCCACACTCAAGCAATATGACTGGAGACTGACACTACGCCAACTGACGTGTGTGCGCATCCAACCAGTTCATAGATCAAAGTAGCTCTTGAATCACAAGCCACGTAAGGCCGCAGGTTCCCCACCATAAGTTGAGAATTAGTTTGCTAGGCGTAGATGGCATACGAATGATTCCCAGAATCCTTAATGACAGTCCTACGTGCTATCAACACAATAGATACTGTAGTCTAGTAGAAAGCGAGCAAGTAACTAAAGTGCTAAGAGTTTACGTTTGCATCCCCCCCTCACAAAGAAGGGATGTAAAGATTCAACTTTCTACTAAACCTTTCTTCCTTACTGTCATTGCTGACAAAATAATACATATTTCAATATGTGGAAGTCTACTATTTAACATCATGTCAACTTTAAAATAACACCTGAAAGAAAATATTAATGAAAAAAATACAACTAAAATTCTTAAACCATTACGATACTTATTCAATTATATTATATTGGTTTTATTAAACACTAATGATACTGCCAAGAAATACATTTAATGGAAATCCCGAGCATTTTAAGTGCAGATCTCTTACGTCAAACACTCAGGTCGTGAATTTAAATGGCTTGTTATTCATCAATGATACCCGGATATTGATCAGAAATAAAGAACATGGAGCAATTCATGTCTGTTACAGAACCATGCTTATAAAGTTATTTTATTTTACAGACTACATTCAGCTCGGTAGATTCAGTCATTTTTATCTAAATTACAAAATCTTGTTTCTTTTAAGTAATGGCATTAAAATGGAAGGTGTGTCAAGATTTAACCGGCATCTGTGAGTTGCAAACCAAGACAAATGCGCTGGAATAATGAAATATAAAATGTATTACCTGTTATTTCTAATCAGTTTTCTAACATAAAAATTAATAGTATGCTTGTCATCTTATCCAATTGATGATAGCTTAATTAAAAATGTCATGAATACCGTGATTTTTTGATTAGTTAGGAACCAAATGGTCTATATTTTCCTCAACTGAGAATTTATGAAAAGAGACTCCATTATAGAAAAAATGTTCCTCGACACCTCTGATCTGCACTATAATAGTTGCACATGAGTTTCATAGATCATATTAATTTATTATTAATAATATGAATAAATCAAAGTTGACTACAGTTGGTTGAATATATCAATTATTTCTCTGTTTACTAAGGAAGTAAATTATTTCTTTCTAACGTAATGTAATACGAGTTTCTTGAAGTAATCAGTAAAATACTGGCATTTTATTGAATACATGTTCTTATCAGATAGATTTCAACATATCATACCCTCTTCTTCTTTCTAATCTTTTTCGAGAAAGTTTTATTCGGTCTGTAAAATTGTGTATTTGATTTGACTAGATAATCTGTGTTAAACATTGTTAAGTTTATCATGGATTGAAATTACATGTACACATGGGTTATTGGGTACTTTACCAGGACAGCAATAGCAAAATTTCCTATTGTCTATTGGTGCACCACCATAGGTATCTATTTAAAATTTCAGATTTAAATATTTTTTTAAAAAAACTAATAGTAATTTAGTAAATTTGTGTTTTTTTTAACTGTATAATTCTAAAAACCTCATATTATAAGTGTTAAAGAATAAATATTTGGTTCTCCAACAATATAAGGTAATTTATTACTATATATTTATTATGATAAAATAGTAACCATTCAATCAAACTTTTCTTTACTCAATTTACACACCAAGTGTTGGGTTTACAGTTGAAACCAGACTGCCAACTAAAACACCACCAGTCTCCTAGACTTGCCCCTTTATTCTGTGCCGGGGACGAAATATTGTGAGGCATACATTACCCAGAGGGAGAATGAGAGTTTATTCTGGAATGCCTAACCACAGGGTGAAACGCAGAACCACCAAGTGGTGCTGCATTGAGACTCTCTGTTCGCAAACCTTTTCACATCGTTGAAGACAGGTGGTTTTAAAAAAATAAATTATTTCTATAATTATAAATTATAAATATTTATTAATTAATTATTAAATATTTATAAAGATTTTATTACAATTATAAAATATATAATTATATATTGTATATAATTTTTCTTTTTGTCATAGGATGTGGAAAAATCTGTTCATCAGATCCCTTAGCAAGACGTCTTGCTTAGGGTATGTGGGGTTGGGGGTCCCGACCCACTAAAAAACCACATCCTATTTCCTGGTAATACCCGACACGGAAACCGTTTGCACATTACTTCATGCCGGTGCCTCAGTCCTCCTGAATAGGATTCACCTTCTTGCCTCCATTCGTTCACCTATGAATAATCATTGCCCTTGCCTCACACCACTTTCGTTCTTCTTATGACGGAGAACCGCCTCTACAAAGTTTGCAGCTTTTAACCAATTATCTTCATTTTGGAGCATTTTTTGAACTATGGTCTCTGGAGTGACCTCACCCAGTGATGCTTTTAATTCCTGGCGCAGAACTCCCCATTTAGCACAGAAGAAGAAGGTATGCTCTGCATCGTCGTTTTCCCCCGAGCTACAGTGCTTACATTGAGGGCTATCAACTTTACCCATCCTGTGTAAATATTTCTCAAAATTCCCATGGCCAGTCAGCATCTGAGTTAAGTGGAATCCATGCTTCCGGCCCAACCATTTGGAGAGGTCCTGGATGAGCCTGTATTGTATATAATTAAAATATATTTTATTATAATATTTATAAATATTATTATTTATTAATTACAAATTATTTTATTATTTATGTCAGTTTTATTTCTTCTACTTAATAATAAATTATAATGAATGAGTATCTTCGAGCAAGTAGTTTATCTTATATTGATTTTAATGCACAACTTGTAGTTGATTTAAATGAAGTGAGAGAAAAGTCTTTCCTTTTTCAGTTTTTATTAAAACATATTTGAACCTAGCTGCTTCAGCATGCTGGTCGTTTTTTATGCATTCTTTTCTAGATTGTCTTCTCACATTCAATGAGACTGTTATAGACTACAAGAGATAAATGGTGAAAGAGAGAAAAAAAGTCTAATAGAAATGATGAAGCTGAAATGCTTATCTACTTCTCCTGTTCTGTATAAACAGCAAGTCTGTACATAAAGTCATTTGCTTCAAAGAGAGATCTGAATGAACATCTAAACAGATGTACTTTTTAAATCAGATTTTTTTTTTAGAATTGTAAGTAAGCAAAAGTTTAAACGATGTGTATAGCATAACAAATGACTACGGTAACAGATAATTAGACAATTTTGATAACCAAGTGACGAAAAAAAAATTAATTATTTTCAGTAATTACTTATAGTATATATTCCGTTTTTTCACTAAGACCGATTTCAAAAGAGCTTTAATTCGCACAAATGCTTCACTTAGGGTTAGGCAGTATAAATAAGGGTAAGGGAAAAGTGACAGGTACTAAATGGATTCTTAAAAGTGGAGAGCCCGCCAGACTCTTTAATGAGAAAGGGGGGTTATTGAAGACCTGTTGCTGCGTATCTGCTACAAAGGTACTATGCTCTTAAAGTAATGTTGGATGAAGTTGTATAATTTGAAAAAGAAGCAGCACTCAATCCTTTGGTGGATTTTAAATGTCTCTAATATCTTTTCATTGATAAATATTTGTCTAAAAATATCAATTTTCATTCAGTTTTAAAATATATTTTGTACATTTTCTATGATTTGGACTGAATTGTTAAAAATTTTTTTTGTTCAAATGTATATACAATACTTGTTGGTTATAGCTTTAATCATTTTTTGTACAAGATTCATTCAAAGTTATGTATATTCACCTTTAGTTAAAAAAATTCTTTTACCATCGAATTATTTTAATGTTTTAACAAAACTTCAAGTCCAGAAGAGTTTTATTATATTTTTATCAGTAAAGAGAAGATCAATCTTAAAATAATATTATAAAAATTGAAACAAAATTGTTACTACAGTTAGCTTGAAAAGTATGGTGTTATATCAAATAAATAAAGAAATATTGAATGATTGAACAGTTAACTTTATTTTAAAATTGGCAACAATTTTTTTAAATCAACAGAACGAGGTTATTTGATAGGAGATAAGTACCTGATTGTAAAATGAACTGTTGTTAGTGATGAACTTTGATTGCAGTTAAACTCGAAGTGATCTCAGTTTGAGATTGATATTATTTTCTCTGATGGATGTAAATGTCTTCTCACGGTACCTTAGGGAAATTTTATCCAGCTATATAATGAAGTTAAAGCGTGCTATGTGAGAGGTGATGATTTTTATAAATCAAACAGATGAAGAAATGAGGCAGGTTGTAGGGTTGTATTAAGAGAGTCACGACGGTGCCTGAGGCACATTGAAAATGCTGCTATTAGCTCTCCGAGGTATAGAATATAAAAATTAGGTGAGGGCGGACTGCGTGCGGCCTAACAGTGTAATAAAGGTTAAGGGAATGAGATGAGGGTGATTGGGAGGTGAGTTATGTAGATGGAGAGGTTGTGAGGCCCCGGTGGTTTTGACCTATTAGGAGGGCGTTTCGCCAGCGACACCGGCAGCCACACCGCTCATTAGGCGACCGCCGTCTACATGGCAGATTTATGTTACCACACTCGGCAGCGCTCCGTGACCACTCGCCTAAACGCCCATTCATACCGCTTAGACAATAACTGTCTTCAATCCACTCGTGAATTACAACAGACCATAAATTTATCCTAATAGTCTCCAATAGGCTCCTTCAGTCGAGCCCTCTAATCTAAAACGCCCTCTGTTTTCACTGAATTTTCTTTACACTCACTTTTTCTCAAAACCTTATCTTAAACTAAATTATTTTTCAAGCACTTAACTGAACGTTCCAAGCTCCATCAAATTACATCGATTATGATGCACGACAATTTTGTCTATAATAGAACTCGCATGCTTATCATTTAAAAGATATCCTTCCATTTTGGGAGTGATTTATCGTTTAATTAAAATTTGGCATAATACACTTAACACGTTATAATTCTAATCATAACAAAAACTAATAAAAAATAAACATAAAAATATATTTTACTAAACTTTCTTGGGTGGTGGGGGGGCCACAAAAATAACCATATGTCTAAGACATCAAACAACTAAAAAAAATACGTTAATGAGTTTGTTAAGAAGTAAGAAATAATATTTTAAATGTATTGTTCAGAAAATATAACTTGTACCATGATTATAGTTTACACAATACTTATAATATGCATATATTTCAAATTTATAACTACATGTATCACATATATTTTCAATTATTTTACAATTATTTAATCAAAATGTTACCAAACAATGAAGAACGATGTAATGTCCCTTTCCGAAGAACACATACAATCAAATATAATTCGCTAAAAGTTATATTCCTTATAGTATTCTATTTAATAATTTTAAATATATGCGTTTAAAATATTAAGTTAACTAATTCAAGCACTTCAGAATATGTAAGAAAAAATTAAAGTTTAATAAATACCTATACAGGAAACCCTCGCTAGTTCGCGGATCAGTTTTCGCGGGTTCAGTGTTTCGCGGAGTCCTGAAACGTTCAACTAAAAATTAAAAAAATAAACAAATGTTCAACTGTAATTGCAGTAAAAAAAAAAAAATACAACTCGTAATAAAAAAACTATAGTGTCAGTATTAGAGAAGAAAATATACAGGATTCGAGGATGATCGAGTAGGATCGAGAATGATATCAACTACCAGTGACTTGCTGGGTCAAAATATATTCTGCAGTTATAAATTAAAGGTTAATAAAAGCTATTAAAAAATATTCAATACGGACTAAAAATTAATAAAAATATTAAAACATAATCAGTTGTAACAAGAGAATAATAAAAATATCAAAAAATAGGCCTTTTCATCTATAAATCTAATAAAGGATAGTTACGATTTTTTTTTTGTTAATTGTATTATTATTTACTGTACAATACATTATGGGTATAATTATCTCTCTCTCTCTTTCTCTTATAGTCGGTAAATACATAATTTTTTTTATTAATTATTTCTTATTTTTTTCTTTTTGTTTTTCATTTTTATTTACAACACAGTACAGTATTCAGTAAGGTCAGGATTCTCTTTCTGTTGGAAAGGTCATTATTTGAGCTTTAGAGGCTTTTATAAAGGCGCGTCCATTATTCGCGGATTTTCGCTTTTCGCGGGTTTCTTCGGGCCCCATTATCCGCGAAAAGTGAGGGTTTACTGTATTTGAATTACCATTAACAAATTTCTACTTTACTCGGTTGTTACTAGGTTGTTCTTATTCAAAGTTGAGTTTTTAGAGTTATATGACCTTTTCGAATGTATCAAAATTTATTAAAATGTTTTCAAAACATACTAATTTTAGATGGTTGTCAT
Source organism: Hermatobates lingyangjiaoensis (assembly GCA_026182355.1). Taxonomy (NCBI): domain Eukaryota; kingdom Metazoa; phylum Arthropoda; class Insecta; order Hemiptera; family Hermatobatidae; genus Hermatobates; species Hermatobates lingyangjiaoensis. The sequence goes on along the minus strand of JAPFBL010001924.1, from coordinate 1,078,365 downwards.
TCGAAAGGTTTTAATATTCCTGTGTGTCAGTTGGGTGGGAAAAATATTTTCTGCATTCACAAAAAATATTTTCAGTTACTATTTCATTGTATGGGTGTTTCTGAAGTTTCAATATAAAGATCCCTACTCTTACTTACGCTTTTTTACTTACTTACTTTTATTTACTTACTTAAGCTTTTTTTTTTACAATTTAGTCAAAATGGTATGCCCTGAAATCTATCATTATCATTAAATCTACCATTACAACTACTGAGCATAAATAGAATTTGAACATTTAAATACAGAAGTTAATTTTTTTTTGTTTTAAAATTTAAGGTTATTTAAAAATCAAGAAAAAACAAAAAAACGTGATGGTGGGGACGACCATTGTCCCACTCAAAGTTTGTTATTGTTCATACTCAAATTAGAAGGAAAAGTTTTCTTAATTTTAAATTCTTCCTTACGTACGAAAAAACTAATTATAACATAAAATTTCATTTCATCTTAATTTTGTTTAACTTAATTAGTACAACTGATCAAAATTCTTGACTAATATTCTAAGAAAGATAGTTTTATACACTTGAAAAGATTAATATGTTATTGTTTAAGATACATATTGCTATAATTCGACATTAATCAAATAGAATTATTAGGAAAAGTGTCAACCTTAGTGGAAAATATAAATTAAATTAAGTGTGGTTTAATGAAGTGGTGGAGGGAGGGGTTATTGGCGTTGGCCGCTGCAGACTAATCTGAGTGGGATTGCAGTGCAGCTGTCACGTCCACCATCCCATGGTCAACATTTGACACTTGCTCTTTATAAGCAAACCATTTAATTGACATTCTCTTAAGCTGACTTCTCTACCAATTAAATCCAATATTCCTACTCTTTGAGCCTATAACAGACAATATTAACTGACTGGCTTATATGTGTACGAAGGCTTTTTCAAATATTTTCCCAATATGAGGGATGCACTAGAAGCAGTAGCAGTAAAAAAAATTGAAGTGGTTAAAGAACAAAATGTTGTTAATATGAATATAACTAAATTTAATACCATAATTACACTAGATGTTTGTTTTTAAGACTAGAAAATAAATTCCATTCATAAATACAATCATATAAAACCTACAGAATTCTCATTAAGTTATTATATACAGGCCTAACTAGCTTACTTGCTTTTACCATGTAGGTCTCCAATTCACGGTCCTTCCTAATGAAGTAGTCATTGACAAATAGTGAACACAGATAAATAAAATCAAATTTGCCAGTTTAATTAAAATAGTTCAAAGTTTAATTATATTTTTTAAATTTCATATATTTTTATATAAGACAAAAATTTAGAAGAATACCACCCAAGGCGGAACTTTATCTCCCCCTATCACTCTGTTATTGTACTATAGCTATTAAATTATACTCAAAATTATATTAAAGCATAAATCATTAAAGAATAATTCATAAAAGAAGCTTGCAGAAAAATATTGTACTGCAGAAGTATTAAGCATTGCTAAAACTAAAACCATTTTCTTTTTTGTTGACGTTTTCCTTTTGGTTTTTCTGAGATATAAAACTTGAATTTCAACACTAGTACATGATATTAAATAATTTACTTTTAAACATTAATGTAATAATAATAATAATAATAAACTTATTTGACTCTCCACAAACATATAGTGATAATATAAATAAATGAATATACATGAATTATTAGTATAATTTAGTTTACATAACATGATTTTTCCCTTCCTTTTCCTGCTTTTAACTTTTTGTGGAGGACCTCCTAGAAGGCAAAGCCTTGAGCGGAGGTGCCTGGCTACTTCATCAACATAATCCAAAAAAAAAAATAAATAAACATTATATTATTTTTACTATTTCAAAACAGTGCGGTATCTTTTCTTTATATTTTTACTTATTTACTTTTTTTTTATTTCTTTTTTTTCTTTTTTCAAAAATATAATGCTGTAGATAAAATAATAATGGTAATAATAGTACAGTTAATAAGTAATTTTATTAATAAATAAGAATAGGATAATAATGACGATTATAAATATAATTAAAACTGATGAAAAATAGTTTTGATCCATTGTGGGTTAGCTATGGGGGTTAAGGCTAAGGTAATTCCGTGAAGTTTATAATAATTATAATAATTGCTATGTAAGGAATGTGAGTTTACTGCATCTTAATTACTTTTAGAATCGAACGAATATGGTTTACACTAAAGAAATCCATCATTGCATTACTTCAAATACATCTATTAAATTCCAGCTTTCATAAGTAATTCTTTCTATCACTTAGTTTTATGAATAAACTATTTAATAATTTGCCTTATATATTTTGATTTTATATCTTAAAAAAGAACATGGAAAAAGGAAGCAATCACAAGGGGAAAGCAATCACAAGGAGAAAGCAATCACAAGGGGAAAGCTGAACTATTCGTAACTCTAAGAACTCTGTCGGTGTCTCCTTATCATTTCCATTTACCAAAGTTATCGTTATATGTTCCGTTCCATTGCCATTCATATTGTTAAATGACAAACTCAAGCAAATAATGACAAAAAGGTAATAGTTTATTTTGTTCAATATCGCATTGCATTGTAAAACGTAATGATGACAGACTCTTCATAATATTACTTCATGTCATTAGGTTGGCGATTGATTTAAAAATACTGATTTTTTATCTGTCATAATTTATATTGATCTTATCTTATTATATCTTATCTGTCATAAATAATCTTCCTTCTATATTGAATATTTAAGACGAATTTTCCCATTTATGACTTGAAAACATTCCTATTTTGCCTGGAAAATATCAGAATCATCTAGGAAAAAATATCGTTTTAAGATAATTTTTAATTTAAGATGTTTTACATTTTTTGTTTGTAATATAGAATTATTATACTGGGAGTTTCATGTCTTCACTGGTACCCACCCACGCACAGACATCATCGAAAAAACTTTATAGACCGACTTCTGGGACCTCAAAACATGTAATTCCGTCAATATCTCGAGAAAGAATTTTTTCGCGATAACTATACTTTACTTATAGCAAAGTAAAAAGAACTTGTATGATACAATAATAATTTTTTCAACATCATTTTTAGGAAAATTAAACAGTTATTTTTTTTAAAAAATTATGGCAAATGAACTAGTTATACAAAATTTGTTAATTATTTGCATTTGAAAATTAATATGAACAAGTAATTTTTATTAAAACTTTCTATATAACTAAACACTGTAAATACTATATTAGCTTCTTTTTTCACAACAAAAATTTAAAATTGTTTTTATTAAAATACTATTATTCAAATACTAAACTATCTGACGTGAAATACCGATAAAAGAATCTACGAAATTCTTTAGTGCATATTTGATTAAATCTAAGTAAAATTAAATATTATTAACTATTTACTTATCAACCTCTAAGAATATACTTATGCAATGAAATAGAACAATAATATCTATTATTCTTTATATTTTCATGATTTAGTTCACTAGATATATTTTATGAAGGAAAAAGTACTATGAGAAATGTTGTTTGTATAATTTTTGGAAATGGGATTGAAAAATTCCATCGTCTATTTTATATTAAATAAGTTATTTTGAATTACTTATTAGCCATTAAAGATTTAAAAAATTACAAAATAAATTCCATTTATCTAAAATTTTACATTTTGATCGGAATCGGGACAACAGATTAGTAGGTCATTAAAACTAATTTCCACTGTTAAAACACACATGAATTGGATTGATCGTCGAAGTTAATGGTGATTAACATTATCATTCTCAATAATGACTTTTTCATCTCAATTGATCCACTTGCCTTATTGTGTGAAATATATATATAATCACTGCCCTGGCTCCCCTCGGGATACTTCGCCTCCTGATGACGATGATTGCTGAAAAATAGAAGTGAGTTATGTGAGTGACTATCATTGTGTTGCTTTAGTTATAACTTTTATTTAAAGTCCTATGGACCGTTTCATTTTACTTTTATATAGACACTAGCAGACGTGCCCGTCTTGACAGGTACGAGTATTTTACAAAAATTCAGATATGATACGTGGTATTTCAAAATATTATTAGATAAATTATAGAATAGGAAAAAATATATTTATTAGTACAGTGTTAAGTAAGTGCCTCTGTAAACACCGTGTTAAGTATGACTAAACACGATAGTAGACATATAAAAAAAATTATTGCATTACTTCAAAACCATAGTGTATGTCTTATTCAAAATAGTAAATTATAGCTAATTTAGGGTAGGAAAGCATGAAGGACCGACTTGATTAAACGACATGAGAGGAAGAGGTGTTAGCTCTCAAGAGGCCAATCAATCTAGCTGGTGCCTCCCGCAAGAATCACTTCGTATCACAACCGGCTGGACGGACTCCTTCAACATAATATATTTATAAGATCACTTATAACTTTTTATCATTACCTTTAAGAATGTCCATCACAATAGTCTTTTCCCAAACGTGTGATTAAAACATAAATGTTGTTAACGTAGGAACAGACTTCCATGACTAACCACCTCTAACCACCTCTAGACTGTTTACCGACTATAGGCACATTTATTGATGCTGTGATTTTAGTCTTAACTTGGAGAACACTAATTCTTCATGGTAATTAAGTGGAGAGACTTTCATTGTAATTCTTCTTCATTTTAAGTGGAGAGATAGATTTCTCTTGAATGTCATAGATTTTCTCCTCAAAGAAATCAAAAATTTTACTGTAAAATAAATATATATGGTCATTGTAATAATTTTACATAAACTTTGTAAAGTGCAATTGAATTTTGAATGCAACAGACTTGAACTGGCATTCTTTGATTTTTGAAACTGAACGGATTTTTGGAAAATCCCTCTTCAGTAGAGAAGAGAAAGCACACCGTAATCGCAAGGGCAGGTAACCGACCTGCAAGCCGACCGGGCTGCCCGAGGCCCCAGGTCATAAATCCAATCGTTCTTGGGGATAAAAAGATTTATGTCCTTAATTATTTGCCAAATCAGAAGGAAGTTCACTGTGACAAAGACATGGTGTCTAAGATGAAAGTCATCAGTCAGTAGAGTAGAGAAGAGGAGGATGTTCTAGACAGTGAGGACATGTCAGACATGATGTAAGAACGGAGGAGGGATTAGGCTGACACGCCTCAACCCTTGCCCTTAACAGTCACTTCATCCCTGCACCAACCCTTTTCCAAACTTACCCCAATTCAAACCCTCAACTTCTATACTAAATTGCCCCTGTCATCTTTCCTGTTCTCCACCATCAACCATTTGACTTCTAACAGTAACTTATCCTCCTCTTTTCTTGTACAATTATATATAAATGCCACAGTGCAATTTCCTCGAATTATTTCACATATAAAAATCGGCTGTAATGTTTCATTATTTATAACTTAAAATTATACTTTTTAAATGAAATATGGAAGTAAAACTGTAATCGTACAAAACGATTCATATCTTAAAAAGAGTTCAATTAAGAGTTATACATGCTATAAACCAGAATATCGTATTCCCTCCGACAAAGCATGCTTTGTATAACGAATTGAGGATCTATTTGTTCTATCCCGGCGTCAAACATCCTGGTGCTTGGGCTGGTCATGTGTTGCATCCTCGAGATGACTATGGTTCTAAAGCCAAGGTTTGGTAAACGTGATGGGTGGGTTGAGTCTGTGGTACATCAGAGGCTCCCCTGCCACTGAATGAGAATCAGGGGTTACCCTGGTTAGCAACTAGTGCTCCACACCTCCACCGGCACTACCGAGAAGACTTGTGACATCAGTTCTTTTGAGTCTAGTGATCAGTCTATAGATCAGTTCTAGTGAGCACAGAGCTGGAGAGCTGGACTAGAATCTTTCAGGACTGGATTCGGAGCCCGGGATTCCGGAATAGTTCTTACAAACTGCAGACTATAGTGGATCAGCTAGCTATAAATAAATGAGAATAATAAATATATTATGTATTTATAGTTAAATCTCATAAGCTTTCTTATAAGTAGACCATAAGAATTCTTTATTTTAGCATTGTATTTAACATTAACAGTAAGATTAAATAAATTGGCAATTTAAAGATATTAATGGAATGAAAAACACAAACATTAATGATAGTAAAAATTAATTTATTTATACAATCTGAGTTTCTTATTAATTGTAGCTATTCTTAAATATCACTATATTAACCTGAGATTCGTAACTGGAAGAGAAAACCCTAATACACAAAATAATGCGTACATTTCAGAAGCAGTGTGCATACAAAACAAGGGTAATTATATAACACTTATATTACATTTAATTTTTCTTTTTTTGGACTTTCATTCAATTTTTATTTAGTATAAATCAATATTTCAAAAAATTATAAAATAAAAAAAGTACGTAAGACGTACAAATGTTGAAAAGATCTATTGTTTTCCAATTTTTTAAAATTATGAAATAAAACTTATGAACAAATGAATACCTCATAAAAATATTCAGTTTCCATTGTTAATAATCAAAGTTACCGGATCATACACACCGTTTTCGTTAATTGTGTGGCTGTATGTCATCTCTGCTTATTTGGTCATCCCTGCACATTTGTCGTATATTTTTCTAAATACATTTCAGATTTCATCGTTTGACGTATTGTAATTCAATTCGAAATGTAAAACATCGGGTAATTTTTACACCAATAAAGAAATATACGTTTAGTGCTTAATTACTGCTGGCTCAAATTTTATATTTAAGATTTTCACAATAATGTTATGTAATTAAACTAATAATATGAAATTTTGATCTTTAAAAGAGCTAGTTTATATAAGACTCAAAAAAACTACTAAGAGAAAAAAATCAGAACATTACTTCTAATATTTGTTACTATTTGCAGCAAAAGTATTTCCATAATAGATAAATATTGTTAGTAGAGCTAGATGTTTAATTGTAACTGGTTATTAAAAGTGAAGATTTACTTCTACTGTAACTATGACGAAGGGATTCTTCAGGGAGGTTTCACTCCTCAGGAGATTCAGATCTCCTCTTCTAATGATAACGACTCATCGAAATATGTAATTGGGTTTTCGCAGTGTTTTCTAAGTGTTTCCTTTTGTGTTCGATTTATAAGTTTCACGATGAATCACAAACACAGAACAAAGGAAAAAACACACTTACTGTGTGTTGGACAGTCATCAGGAGAGGCTGTTGGTCTCCAACCGTCGCTTCACAAGTGCGCTTGGTGTCCCTATCTCAACTCATCAGGAGAGTTGAGTTGAGAGTTGAAATCACATTGTTGATATGTGATTTCTTATTATCCTTTGTTTGTAGGCCTATGAAACGTCAACAACAAGAGTGATTTTTTATCCTAAAAAATTGACCGAATCACGATTAGAGAACAAACTTATTCTATCAAACGGTCGATATATTATTGAATTCTTTATATATATATATATAAACATTCAATAATCAAACCACAATATAAAATGGGAAAAAAAGAATAAGATCTTTCAACCGAAACAAGCGGTCTTCGTCAGAGTCAAAAAATATATATAACATGTGTCGTCATCATCAGTAGTTCTAGAGCTCACTTGTGAGCTTTGGGTCTGTTTTTAAAGTTTTCACCAGTGCTCAGTATGCCTTGTTACTGCCTTCTCGTAAATAATTCAAGTTGTCAAAATCATAAATATTTTCCATTTAATCCTCTTCACATGTACCGTCTACCGTAGTCATCCCAGTTTTACTACCTTTACCACGTTCTGTGTAAACATAGTTATCACAATACTAATTTTAAGTTGATATCATGTACAAAATTTTAGTAATTTGGTATAGTAGTTGATTAAAAAAAAATTCTGAATGCACAAAGTTTGCTATAATGTTTCTTTCCGTTTCGTAATTTGCCAAAAATTTACACAGTTCATTGCTTTTTCGAAGCGATTTTTGTTTTGTATTTTATCATAATCTATCAAAAGGTGTGACTACTGTCGTTTTTACAAGCTTTCAAATTCAATCAAAAGTACAAAAGTAAAATTATTTAGTTTTTTAAAAAAACTGACCATTCTTGTTGCCAGAAAAATTTGAAATTTTTCTCCTTTGTTAGAAATATTAGTTCGATGTTGGAACCGAAATTACAGGATTAAGAATTTTAGTTTAATAGAAAAAATTGTATCTATAAACACATAATGAGTAATTCTTCCCATCATCTAGATCATCTAAACTATAAGTACTGTTTTTTGGAATAATATCAACGTGTTTTACATTAGAAATAGAACAAACCGCCATTGCGCCTATAATGCTGTTGGAGTTGTCCGACCGATTTCGGACGTTGCCTATTTTTGAAAGGAACTGATCTAAGGAGTCATTGTTATGAGTTTATATAACCTACTTACCACTGCTGTCAAGATTTATTTTTTTGCTATTTTTAGGTTGCTTTAATTTTTTTTTTATTGAATATTATTTACTCTGATTCTTTTGCAGTTATTTTTGTCATTATAGGGTCTGTCTAGTCGTCTTTCATTATTATTAAAAGGTTAAATAGAATATCGTTTTTGTGATTTATTTGTTCATTTATAAATTACCCTTATCTTTATGTTTGTATATTTATAATTATTCTGTTACATTAAGTCTATCCTTTCCGTCCCGTCTTTATTAAGTCCACTGAATTTGCTAAACTATTCGGTTTATGTTCAACTGTGGTCTGCGTAATTAGATTTTTTTGTATTTTTTAAAGAACCTTAAGATGCTTTTTAAACCTTACATTTAGGTTTCTACCCGTTTATCCAATATATTTGTTTACAATCATTAAATTTAAATTCATGCACTCTGCTTTTTTTCATATATATTGGTTTTATTTTGCGTTGAGTTTCCTAGTATTTGATTTACTGAATTATTTGTCTTTAACTCTATCTTAAAATTTTATTGCTTTAGTAAATTCGCAATATTATTATTAACTTCACCTATAAAGTTATATAAGCATGTATATTATTCTTAGTTATTCCATTGTTACAATGTTCTTTATTCCTTATAGTTTTTAGTCTATCAAGTTTACATTATTGCGTTATTTACGTTATTAGTTGCTATTGTTTTTATTATATCTAATTCTTTATTAAATATGGATTCATTGCAATTTTTATTAACCTGTCTATCATATAATGAAAAGCTGCAATTTTTTGTTGCCTAGGTTGAATTGAAGTTTTATATATAGTTTTATCAGTCGCGGTCGGTTTGCTGCATATTTTAAAATTGAGTTGATTTCTAGGTTTGTCAATAGTTAGAACCATAAAATTAGTTTATTGTTTATTTCTATTTTGTGAGTAAATTTTATTTTACTATTTATTGATTTGAGGTAGTGCTTAATATTTATTATATTTTCTTTATTTAAATGATGACTTAAAAATAGCAAAATATAAATCAAAACAGCAGTGGCAAATGGATTATATAATAAACTCATGATAACGACTCCTTAGATAATTTCCTTTCGAAGATGGATAACTCCCGAAACCGGTCGAGCAACTCTAACAGCATTATACGAGATATGACTGTTTGTTCTATTCCTAATGTAAATCTTACTAACCTCAATGGTACTAGCAATATGCATAAAAAATATCAACGTGATTCAACAAATTATGTGACCTGTAACATGTCCTAAAACATCGGATACATGGAGACATCTTCAAAGAAACTCCAAGAGACCTCAAAACTTAGAGGTTCCAAAATCGTAAAAATATGGATATTGTTGGTAAAACAGAAATTCGTTTTACCTCATATTAGCCCCTCATTCGGCCGATCTCGGTCGCACCATGTGGGCAATACGTTGTTATAGTTTATGATTTGAAATAGCATTTATCAATCTAAGGTGCATTTTATATTTACATTTGATGTTATTACGAAAAAATGTTACAAAATATGATTTAAAAACTTGAAACTTTACTTGAAAATAACATTTTACTTAAATATAAGTAAAGAACAATGATCATGAAAAAATTCGATCTCCAAATTTTGACGGGTTTACATGTTTTAAGGTCCTCAAAATTCTTCTTTGACATTTTTTCGATGAAATATGTTTAGTGACATACTAGTATCTTCAGTTATTCAATGATTCGATGGTGATTGATGATTCTATGTGATTTTTTTCATACATTTTTCTGACAAAATAGGAAGAAATTAAAGCTATAAAGAAATCGCTTTTCCTTATTCGTGAATATACAAAGATATTGGTACATTCACAGTAATATTTTAAAAGCATAATTTAAATGAAATGTCAAAAAAATTAGTCGAATAAAATTTTAATTTCTGACTTTTATGTTGATTAGATGCAATGCTCTACGTAGATTGTTTACAGAGGGCCTTGAAATGATAACAAATGATCACTTGGATTAAAGACTTCTGATATTAATAAAAGGACTATTGATGTGTAATAAATTAATAATGAAAACAGTGTAAATCATTTGATTTTAATGCCAGTATCTGGAAGCAAAACCTGGGAATGAGCAAGTATATAATTTGGAAACGTTTGGAGCCGTATAACATCTCGTAATCTCAAACATTTTTCACTACACACCTCAGCTATTACTGGACTGGTGATTCAGTTATAAATTTTTACTCCAAAATATTTTGATATTGACTCTTGTAACTGAATTTACAAATAATAATTATTGGGTATATTATTTGATAGTAAATAAATTGTACCAATGATGTGACGTCAATATAATTTTAAACGTCAATATAAATTCTGAAATATAGATTAAGCAAAACAAAGGCTTAATCCATTACATGTAGGTCAAAGTGGAAAAAATATCGACCTTGAAGGGTCGTTGCCTATACTTGTTTCCTACTTACGTTGACAGCCTTGAGATGCCTGTTTTGAATTAGCCTGCATCATGAATGACATTAGGTTTGTCACGACACAACTATACATAATTGACCATATAAATCGGTGTTCCAGTGTCTGGCCTTTGCCTTCTGTCGCTCGCATTCCTCTCCGACTCCTTCTCAAACACTGATCGACCAGTCTTATACAATACTCTTTCTAAAATAATCATTCTTTATTTTTTTCATTTCAAATTATTTACGTATATATAACAACACTATATAACAGTTGTATATTACTTATTATTTATATTATTTTATTATACATTTAGTAATAACATAATGTTTTGATTTAGTTAGCTCTAATTAACTACTCTAGCTTGCAATGGGGACATTTACTTAGTGCCTGAAACCGTTCAGACTGGGAACTTTTCGACTTTACGTCAACTCTGAGGGATACCGTGGACATCATTTTTCCATCACCAAAAAACTCTTGAGTCGTACATACTTAACTTTAATTTAATTAATCAGTCATAAGAAAAAATGAACAACCAATTTAATGTAGTCAATTATTTTAATGTGACTACTATATTATGGTGAAAGTGTAAATTTCTTTGTCTCAGTTAAAAAAGTTTATACTGTTGTACTGACCATTAATCTTTATCATCACACGAGACAGGCTATGAATGAATGTATTTGAATGAAACAAATCAACATTTTTATGAAATAAAACATATAATAATTTGTATATGACTATTAATTGAAGTGCCTTTTGAAAACTTGTAATATCGTCATAATAATCAATTAAATTATTTAAATTAATTAGTAATGATACTAATAAATCAAAAATGACAACTATTAATTGAAAATTACTTGGTTAATTTCCAGAGAATGTTAATGAAAAGATTGAGGTATTTATATTCATTGAAAATAGTGTTCCTTGAAATCTGTATGGTCGTAGTCCTTGGCAGAGCTTTAGCCTTGTTCAAAGTCCGCATATGGTTATGTAAGTACTTTCACAATGTAACAAACAGCTAAAAAATACCGAGGGAGCTGAATATGTTTTTGATAAATTAATTGTGCCCTGAAAGATTGCGTTATTAAATAACTCTAAATAGTGAAAGGTATTATGCTGTATTTCTATCACGATTAATTTATTTCATTTGGTTGTCAAAAGAATTCATGAAGAGATAGTACTTTATCACTTTACATAAATCGTATTATTCTACGCAATATGTTTATCTGTAAAGAACGTATTTCACGTTAATATCATTTTATCTGTTGAAGATAAAGATAGTATAGTCATTTTTAAATTATTCAATTAATCTAATTCACGTGAAAGGGATTATTTGATAATGGAAGCTCTCTACATTCAAGGATTATTCTTCATTTAATTTTCTAGTTATTTTACAAATAGTTTTTAGGAACAATATTATCAAAGTAGCAAACATTATCTATATCCATTAAAAGAGTATTGTAGTGTTCTTCGTTGACTTACATAAAAAGAATGTAATTTTACTTTTCTTTCAAAGATTAATAAATAAAACACTTTTTGCCTGAAAAGGAAAAAAAAATGTTGTCCACTCAGGATTAAGCTTGAAATTAGAAACAGTCTGGTCACAGCTCACGAATGCCCTTTCAAGCCGAACAGAAGGTCTTTGTTTCATGCTGCTTCATGATTTTCAATCGGCAGATGTATGGAAATCACCATGACAGATTTACTTAGTTCCCCTCCCTGAAAGGTAACACTGAACAATCTGCCTCGGCAATATATTATAATTCTCCCTCTATTATAACAAAAATATTTAAATTAAAATGCTTTCCATCTATAAAAATGGAATATAAACATTACATTTACATAAATATACAGTTGATGAAGTTTTGTTATTGTACAAATTATAATGGTCCTCATTTTGCAGTACAGTTTTTCACTATTATCAATTTCTTTGATGGGAAAAGTAAATTGAATGGGATTAATTGAAGTGTTGTTTGAAAACTTATAATCCCTTCCGATTAATCTACGATTTTGTATGGTAATAGAAGAATGAAAAGAGTTTTAGTGTTAATTTTCTAACAGAATATTTCACCCACTCTAGCTACTGTCAAGAAAACTCTAATTTTATTTCTGTTGAGGTTTAATGATTGTGTTGGAATCTTTCGTACTCATGTTACGCCTTGACATATTTTAACAAGTAATTAATCTTCACTGTTTCTTTATTATTTTACTATAAAGTCATTAACTGTCATATGGGTGTTCAACTAGATCCAACAATAAAGGTTCAAGGTTAAGGGACAATTTCAGAATCACTCGATTTTGAAGATTTTCGGTACTTCACTTCCTTTTGATAGCTTTCCTCAGTTCTGATTGCAGTATCAGTAAAATCTTATTGTGATTATTCAAGTTTTATACAGATTTCGTATCACCAAACAAGTTTTGATTAGTCTTGAGAGACGGTAGAACTTGCAGACAGTCTTATTGTCATTAAATATACTATTTATAATTGTAGAATAATATTTTCAGATATTCATGATGACAGTAGATATTGGCAAGAAGCTTCGGTTGGAAAATTGTCATGTCTAAGCCCTGCTTTCAGAAAAACATGTAACAAGGTCAAAATCCCTAGGTATCTGGACATACATATTCATGAATAGTTTCGGAATATCTACGTATGACACAATATTCCGAACAGAAGAATTGCACAAGACGTATGATCTATGACCGATAGACAAAATTGATAGCTGTCATAAGCTATGATGGCATCAATAAATGGGTTCAAAGACTTTCTATTGATGTTCGTACAGGATTTTTCACCGTACTAATTTACTTTTCAAGCAGTACCGCTGAAATCTACTGGAAAGTTTGAGAGAGAGAGAGAGAGAGAGAGAGAGAGAGAGAGAGAGAGAGAGAGAGAGAGAGAGAGAGAGAGAGAGAGAGAGAGAGAGAGAGACAGAGAGGTAATAGGTTTGGTTTGGTTTGACGTGGGTTATAAATCTCTAAACAGGTTTATGAAGCCTTCCAGTTTGACTCTAAACATTCTCTTCTATCTGCTTTCTGATCAGTGCTTTATATGCGATGCAAGAGCAAAATAGTATATTCTGTCAAAGCGAGCTTGCCAGATCAAGGTAAAATATTCCAATAAATCACCATGTAGTGTTGGAAGTCTACATCAAGGAGACCAAGAATTAACCCCCTTAAACAGGTCACCTTATATCTTCGTTTATCTGGTTCTGGTCGGCGATTCGTATTGGTTACTTGAGGCTGTTTTAAGACAAATCTGTCTTAACTTATAAACCTGAACTACCCACCACCTAAAAACACTCCCAGCAGCTGCTCATACCTGTTTGTTTCTAACATCGCTATTGAATCAGATTTAGTTTTATATTCTTAAAATAAATTCTTAATTTTGCACGATTTTGAAATAGATGAAAAGAATTGATTATTATCCAACCTCTAAAAATTAAAATCGAAAAATTATTTTTTACTTTTGAAAAAAGAAATTATAAAATATTTTGTAAGTAATAATTGTATAAATATCTTAAAATTTAACTCTCTACAATTTATTTAGAACTTTTTTCCACATAGATTTCTTAGAGCAAAATGTTGCAATAACTGGATTGAATTGAAGAGTTAAATACAGAGGTGATCGAATTGTTCACTGGTGGGTCGTTAGTTTGTATTTTTTTGTGAGATCATAGATTCCTGCAAGAGACATGCGCCCTATTTGATCCATTCCCAGATAGGCAATCTACATGTCGCATCTTATTTCAGTCTACAACCACTAGTCAACAATAAAATAATTACTCACTGCCTGACCTGACACCTGTCTTAAACACCTTTTGTTTTAAACAATGCTTATGTTGTTTAGAATAACGATATTTTCTAAAGTTGTGGTAAAATACTGCAGTATTGAATATTTATATATGCAGCTCTGATTTTACATTTATTTGGGTAATAATTGGCCTACCACTTGCAGTTATTTATTTTATTATTTAACATTTTACCTTTGTAGTTAGTTGTTAATGCAGAGCTGTTAAAATAATTCACAAAATGTTATATTTAAAAGCTGGTTAATTTTTAAGAAATGTTTAATTGACATTTGAGATTTAATTGACCATATGAGTTGTGTGTTCAAGTGATGAAAATTGTCATTTTAGATTTGGTTTTCAATGTATAAACTGGATGCAAGGTATTTATTTCTAGTTTCAATCTAATGGATTGGAACGGTGAAATGAAATGTTTTGCCGAGTGCACTGTATGCACATGCAGTGGCAGAACTGCTTGTCAGTGCCTCTAACAGGTTTTTTATAGCCGCACTTTCCACCCATCGCCGTTCCATTATCCAAACCCATTATCAATGCACATTTAACAAAACTTTTTAACTTCCTGCATTTTGGCTACCAATTGTGAAACAAATCCCCTATTAACTCTCTTCATCTCTCCAACTGCTTGAATATTTTTGTTTAATTTGAATATGAACTACAGTATTTTAAAAAGTTTCTAACACTAATTTTCATTTATGTATTTATTAAAAGGAGTGTATTAAAAGTTTTTACAAAATAAATTTATTAAATTCATAACTTATTTTATTGATTGATTAGGCTAGCCCAGTGGTAACATGCTTGCCTCTGGACAGGTAGATTTGGGGTTTAGTACCTTCTCTGACGGGAGGTGAAAAAAATCTGAGCACGTCGTTCCTCGGAGAGGACGTTAATCCATCGATCCCGAACCTGTACGATGTAAGGCACTAACTAAAAATCCCTACTCTAAATATACTTCAGTTAGACAAAATTTAGGACTTTAATGTTGAATGTTCATTGTTTGGTATCAGAAAGGGTCAATATTTGGCCTACATGTGTTCTCTTGTGGGTCTGTCATTGCAACCTAATCTGAATAATGCATCAAGACTACTATTAAATCAATGAAGCCATAATTAATTCATTAATGAGGGATCAGGATAGCCCAGTAGCTTACCTGCAAGCCTCTGGACTGATTAGAGGTAGATTAATATACACTTGAGTCTCATAAAGTTGGCATAAAACTGATAAAACCAGATATAAGTAGTAAAAGAATTTATTCAATAAATAATATTAATTATTAGTATTAATAACATTATATATTAGAAATTATAAATACTAATTAAAAAAGTAAAACAATTTGGCAAAACTACATAACCTTGCAACAGTGCAACGAATTTGACAAATTTTGTTAGATATACGGTTTAAAAAAGCTGATTTCATTTAATTATCTACAACAAGGTATTTTTTCTTTTTAAATATAATAACTGGTTAACTACCAAAAAAATAAATTAAATATTAAGGTCCCTGCAAGAATTATTATTATAATTAGTATGTTTTAATTATTACACTAAGTAACTAAGGTACCTACTTGATACAGGGATCATCATGTTCCTACAGAAAGAGTTACACATATAGAATATTCTCCTATCAAATCCAACTTTAAAGGATTTAATTTATTGGAGTTGTTGTTTGAGTAAATATTGTTATTAAAAATGCGTTGCAAAATGGTAATGTTTTCTGACGTTTAGTAACTAATATATACAAAAGTTTTTGATTCTAAGTGAGTAAGCCGTTTGGAGTGAGCGTATTTTTTGTGGACTGAGGGAGGTATTTGAGTTAAGATGTAAGTGGAAGCAATCGATAGCGAGGCCAGCCCCTGGAGACGGCTGGACACTGCCTCCTGCCCATCCATCACGGGGCATTATCGGACCGGGCACCTTGTCACCCTTCACCACCCACCCCTCTTATATTTATTCCCCATTTCGCCATAAACAATTCCTGACTCTAGTGTCCATGTGTAGACGAATTACATTTACTAAGTAATATTGACTAATACATATGTACAACATAATTAATAGTAATGACAAATGACTCATAAGTGCTATTAGCCAAATATTTTATAAAAAATACCCTCTATTTATGCTTTGCCTTTAACATTTTGAAAAAAAAATACCCGCTCTAATACTGTTTAGTACTAAGAACTTGTTTGTTTATGAGAGTATGAAAAGTTAAAAAAAGAAAGATCATTCTAATGCTACACTCTAAAAGTAAAAGTAATGTACATCTGTCTTAATATAGCTAAATAATCACCATCGTTAAAAAATAAACAACTATCAATTAAGTGATTATGTGAGGTTCATCAGATAAAGGAAAATCCTAGTCTATGATTGAATAACATGTGTTTATGGAATGGAGTACAATTATGGTATGAGGATGGTTTTGAATATACACAGGTTTTATGGTTTAAAACAAAAAACTGTGAACATTTGTGTTTAAAAATATCCATTCAGAACAAATTCCTTATGCTCTTGTCTACATTGCACCATGTAATTTAGAGTTGTCATACTGCATAATGAGTTTTTCCTAGTGATTCTTGGTTTCCAATTCATCAGGAATGTATCCCATTATATTAGCTCGTCATTGTTCTAAAAATGTTTTCCACTCAAAATTCTCTTTTAATTGATAAGAAGGTGATCATCAGATAAAGCTAGTTTTTGAGTATGAGTGTAGGTTTAAGAAGTTCCCATTCAAACTGTTTTATAAGTTGTTTTTTGCAGCAGGCTCAGATCAGAGATATAAGCAGCCTCAGACGGTCAGATTTCTCGCAGAGAAAAACAATGACATCCTCACTATCCAAGATAAAATTCAAACAACAACACCAAACACATAGTTCATCTATAATACGTTGTCATAAATCTCTTCCATTTTAAAAAAATGTTACATTGCCATACATTTTCTGAGTTTAGAAATGCAATCAGATACATCACTTTGGGATTTCTTTCACCGGGCAAAGTTTCAGTTAATTTAGAGTACAATTCGAATATTAATTAATACAGGAAATAATCCAGTAAGTTATTATTCTGACATTAGATCGTTGTATGGTAAGTCTACTTAGCGTTTGCTTTTTCTATTCGATCTTTTGAAGAACTTTAATGTGACCAAATTGTGGCGATTTATTTTAAATCGTGGCGATTAAAAATCAACACCAAATAAAAATTGAAAAACCAGAGAGTCATTCAGTGTGATGATAATCTCAAATACTGATGAGCTCATAAAAGTTTAAAATTGAACTCCAGTCTTAGATATTAATAATTCTTACTAATCGTCTGCTCAAATGCAAATGAATAATCTCATATTAGCCTTTTTACTGAGAAACTAAATTTTGTCATTCTGTATTTGGGAAAGATATATTCACTCATATTTTAGACTTCTCAAAATACTATCAAAATGTGAAAAAGATATAGAAGGGTTTTTAACTAAAAATAATACTTATTTTGTCATATTACTTTGTATACTGTGAATACTAGTAGCTGTTAATATTTGAAACTACCTTATTTTACACAGGAAAAAACTTTTTATGCCTTTTATAACTTGATATGAATATACAATAAATATTCTTGTTATTTTGTTTTAATGATTTCTATGTATAATTCACATTAGATTTGTTTGACGTTTCATTCACATATATTAGAATAAATAATAAATTTGCAATCACTTTAAAGTAATGTTTTTGGTGAAATACAAAAAAGAAGAAAAATATCTCTATAATTTTCTGTTTGTAAATATTTTGCAGATATTTAAAAACCTGATCTATTTTATGAAGTTTCAAAATTACAGTCAATTTTTTTTTTAAATTGATTGACGTAATGAATTGACGTAAAGGGATTATAAATCCTTAATTGAGATTCAGTTATAAGCAATGTCACTTTTGCGAGAAGAACAGTAACACTTAGATAGTGTTACTGCATTATTAGTGTTATAGCACATTTGCATGTGCTTTTTTCATATTAATGTTGCAGGATGAATATTGAAGTGTATTTTATTAAGAACTTATTTCACAGGTTAGGCATAATACGAGTAACAGAATGCAGTATGCTCAGTTTTCGATCACTAAATTAATAGAAGCATTCTATGGGATAAGTTCTTTCCACATAAAACGAAACATAACATTGTTTAATTTAATTATTACAAATACAAAAAGAAGTATGAAAATTATGGAAAAGTATGTATGTTATATTTAAAAAAAATGTCACCTTGCCAAAGAAATGTTAAAAGACAAATTATTCAATAATATATATCTAATTTTAAAAGCCTTAGACCCAAACTCTCAGCTTGGAAATCACTTTTTTTCTTTTTTTTTTTTTTAAATAACAGTGCTAGGCGAGTCATTAAGATAAGTCCAGTAAAGAAAAATAAATTATAATAGTAGTTGTTGTGTAAAGTAAGAAAAAGACACTGACTGGATTAGACGATGCTGTCATTGACGAAGGCTGTCAGAGTAGAAGCGGCTCCCCATGGAGCCCAGCAGGGTTCTCCCAGATACATCGCCTTCTCCAAATAATTATGACTACAGAGGAAAACACCTCTCCCACCGCGCTTTAATAGCTGTCTCTTAGCTCTACAGGCGCACGCACTCCTGCCTACTGTCTGTCAATTACCACGCGTTCACCCCTAATCTACCACCATTAGTCTTCATTCACTCTGACCGCCTCATCTAAACTGCTCCTGCAACAAACACATCCACAACACCAGCCAATTTCTTTACCTGCTTCAATTATGCTTCATACTAGATTTTTTTTTTCTTCTGCAGACGCAACAAAAAAAAAATGTTTATATTTCAAAAAGAAATTAAATAATAAAAATTATTGACTTTTGTAAAAAGATATTTTTCTTTGTTGCCCCTAAATTTCAATTAGTAAGACAAAACTTAAAAATATTAAATGAATTCATTAAATACAGTAGGTTGCATTCAAGTCGTATACTGCAGCGGTGGCAGTCATCAAGACTAGAGTAGCTACGGAGGTTATGAGCAAATTGATTTTTTTGGGTATATCCTAAGAAAACAGTTGTTTTAAAAAAAAAACACTTCCATGACACTGCATGCATAGAAAGAGTTATTTATGAAGCCATTTCAAATTGACCTTTCATTTTCGTTCAGGCAATGTCTCAGAGTTTAGACAATTATTTAAAATTTGTCATAGGTAGCCTACATTTATGACTCTATCTACATTTCTTTTTTCGCGTTTTGATAGAAGGCTGTTACACAGTAATTAATTGAATTCATTGGCAGAAACTCTGTAACTGCACAAAATGCTACAAGAGAAACTAGATGTCTCTCAAGTATCAACCCCTTTCAAATTTAAGTGTTAAATACACTTTATTCTTCATATCAATAATTATAAATACTGAGTAGAGCACTTGTATAAAACTATTTAACATCCTCTATAAAGAATATAATTTTCTTTAAACAATTATTACTGCACATTAAAGTGCTCTAAATAACGTTAAAGTTTCCATATTAGTGCAAAAAAATGTAAGAAATGAACTCTTGAGCAAAATACATATCACAAGTGCCTGAAAATCACTAAAGTAATTCTGTCACTAACAGGAAAGTTTATAAAAGACATGAAATGTAAGTGTCGTGGGGTGTTTGTAACAAGTAAAATAGCAGCTGAAATAAATTTAAAACCCTTTCAACGATCTTTAAAAAACTTCATACTTTCCAGTTTTTGCAAGTGTATGAATAACTCATGTTATTTGACCATTGCAAGTTAAACAAAAAAAACATAGAAATTAAAACAGCCAAAGATAAACTCTTTTGTGTTTCAAGGGATATATTTTACCTATTATTTCTAATGAATTACAAAATTAAATTGAAACAACTTAAAACAATTAAAGTTATATGCCAGTTACTTAAAAGGTATAGATTAGACTATTTTTGGTATGTGTTTCTTAATTTCTTTGAGTATAATTTTGTGGATTAGTAAAAGGATAAAACATAGGAGTTCTCTGATATTAATCACCATCAATTAATTGTCAAAAACTACTATTTTAAAGTTCAAATTCACTGTGTTTTGGGTTTCTCTAAATGTACTTTTGATAGCATTTTAAATTTTCAATATTAACACTAACTGCAAAATTTGATGTTGTATTACAAATGAAACTATATACCAAACTAAAATATTGGTTTCAAATAAACATTTTTAGTTTTATCAAACACCTAAATATGTCAAAACAATTAAAATCATGTACATTCAGTCCTTGTGGTCCTCAAAGGGCTTACTCCAATGCTACCAACATGTCTTATTAGTCTTAATCAGGAAAAAAGAAATTGTTGAGCAGTTGTCATCTAATCTAATAATGTAAAGGTAAATAAATCAAACCAGATTTCAGAACTTAAACAAAGTAGTGAGATTAAATTAACTTTAGTGAGACAGAAGTTAAGAAGTGCAGTAAACTATTTAATCATTTAGTATTGTTATTTAAGTTATGTATTATCGAAGACCAAGAAAACAGGTTCTATAGAAGCAAAAGGGTATTGATTTGTGATTAACTGCAGTACAAAGCCTTCATAATAAATAAGACATTATAAGGCGAATGTAATTACTTGTATGTCCAGATAAGGAACTGGAACGACAGCTTTAAAGGTTAAACTTGTTTGTTTCTTTAAGGGAGTTTTGTCCGGAGGAAGTCTTAAAGTGGTGTTAAGTCTTGTAGTAACAATATTGGTTTAGGCGGGGGTGTCTTCTCCAAGCTCTAAAGACAAACAGAACCGCCTGCCGACCTATCCCGTCCAGCACCTCCTCCTATCTAATCGGAACAAGCCTCTTCACACAGCTTCTTCTTCATCCTCACCCACAGTCAACTTCACCAAATTTACCCTTTACATTTCAAGCTTTTTTCAACAGGACCCGGCAATTGTTCATAAAGCTTTTGTTTTGTTTCTCATATCTAAAATACTAATTTTTTATTAATATTACATTGTATTACTATAAGATATTACTTTCAGCAAAAAAAAAAAAAAATTCTGGACACCAAATAGTTTTACTATAAAAACTTATTACATTAGAATTACTTATTGAGTTAAATTCATCAGTTGTTGAGCACATTACTTAAATTTCATTATTTCTATCAAATTCATAATATACCATATATTTTTAATACTTACCAATAAACACTTGAATCACCATTAAAATCATTGGAATTCCATTCTTATTTCTCCTGATGGCGGGTCAATCAAATATTAAAGAATTTGGGTATTTATCTCTTTTAAGTGAACCTCCACATTATTTTTGCACTTTTGTGCACTTTGTACCATCAAAATATAAACAAAAACAGGAAAAAGACAGAAATAAGATCTTACTTTTTAACATTTTTACCTTCTCGGTAATCAGGAGAACTAGAATTTTCAAAAACTAAAGCAGCAGCTATATTATATGCATTGAATAATATATAATTATGCAACAAGATTTTTACACTAAATATGTGAAAAGAAACTCAGCATATATTCCACAGTCACAAATTCTTAAATGTGGCTAAGATGTTTCGAGCTGTAGTGTCTTCATTAGAGTCATAAAATGTATATTTTGATCTTCCCTACTCTACTTTACTCATAATAGTATATATATATATATATATATATATATATATATATATATATATATACGTGACAGTTGTCACGTGTTCATTCAGACTACAGTTGTTCTTAAAATCCACTTACCATTTTTCTCTGTAAAATAATTTGTAATGTAATACTTAGTTTTTCTGTTTCAAAATTTATACTTCTGCCTATGAAAAAGGTTTTAAATAAAGACCAAAACATTGGCAATGAGAGTTTAATTTGAACCTGAAGAACTGACCGATTCCTGATAAACTATACTTTTGTATATATATAACAAGATTTTTCAATAAATAATTGAAACAACAATCAATATTCAAACCACAATAAGAAATGGGAAAAAATACTAAGATCTTTCTACCGTAACAAGCTGTCTTCGTCAGAGTCAAAACCCCACAGTTGGCTTTTTGACTCTGACAAGGACCACTTGTTACTGTTGAAAGATCTTAGTCTTTTTTTACCATTTCTTATTGTGGTTTGAACATTGATATTTATTTATATATATCAATTATATAAATAGAAATACAATTATAATATTAGAAATTATAGAAATACAATATTATATTAGAATTGTTATAATAGAAATACAATTTAATTCCAACACAAAATTAATAAATATCACATTTCAAAAGTTTGGGCTTAATTGTTTAAATCACTCTCTATGAACTTGTTTGCCTTGGAGTTGCCACTACAGGAGTTCCTCAAATATTTGTGAAAGATTGAAAATGTTTTATTTAGCTACTATGATTTCCTCTCCAAGCTTCATGCAATTAAAAAAATAATCAAATTTTTTACCTACAATGGTACAAAATGATACAGACAATTATTTCTATAAAGCGAGCTAAAGTCTGAATGTAAACACTTCAAATTTCTTATCATTACCATTAATGAGATTGATAATACGATCACACATCTGATTTGATGTGGTTGACAAATCACATTGAATTAAGAGGAGTTCTTTTAAAGAGGCTGCTAAATTCTAACGGCTAAATGTTGGAGATGAACGACACAGTAATGGTGATGTACTCTTTCTAATATCTAGTGAAGTCTCTGGGCCTACCTGTGGTACACCAGCGCTATTACCTCAACAATATATGTTAAATTAATGCATTTCGTCATTACCACAGAGGTTAGTATTATTAATATTAAACATATAATATACCTTCTTACCTCGTACACAGCTGTTGTAGATCTCTGACCGGTTTTGGGTGTCACCCATCTTCAACAAGAACTGAAGATGGTGACACCTTCTTCTTGTTGAAGATGGGTGACATCCGAAACCGGTCCGAGACCTACAACAGCTGTGTACGAGGTAAGACGGTATATTATATGTTTAATATTAATAATATATGTTAAGTTAGTTTAAGCTGACTTTTTCTACTAGGGTAACTCAAATAGACAATAAGGTCCTGTGAGATACAAAATAAACTCCTGCATTTTGACTACTGAATTTCCCGTTACTTAAGTATATCAAAGTAAGAATCTTTTACTCGGACTTGATATCGGTACAAGTTGGTGAATACAAAATTGACAGACTGACAAGAGATCGTCTCATAAGTTTGTAGCGGTCAAAAACATTTAATACGCGTTATTGTTTCAATTATTGAGCCTCTGTCATTTCAAACTACAGCTACCAGCAATCTGCTCTGATCTCAACATTGTCTCTTATTATCAATACTATTCTCTGCTGTTTAAAACAACCCATTACCTATTTCTTTTTCTTTGGCCTATTGCTTGTTTCCCTATTTTAAAATGTTTAGTTTTGATAGCAGACTTCAGAATTCTTATTCAAATAAAAAAAACGAAAAATCGGTTTTACTTGAATTTCAATTTTAAGGAGCATTGGCAAAAAATATAAAAATTCAAAACATCACTAATCAAAAAACTAATATAATTGATTGATAACGATAAAAAATCGTTATCAATATCAATTATGTTATTGATGAAAAATAATATAATTTTCAACCATTATTTCAATTTAATAAACGTTGAAGTTGAATTTTACCTCTAATTTTTCTATGAAACTGATGAAACATCATGAAGTTTCAAAGAGTTATCCCTTCTTCCATTTTACTTTGTACTATTGCAAGTATTAAATTAATCTGTCAAATATAAACACTTAAACAATGGAATAAAATATAAAATAATTATATAAATATATGATTTATTTAAATATAAATTTTTATTTGTTTATATAAATATGAAAACTAGGTTTTCAATATTTATCGTAAAAGCTTTTCAAAAGTAAACTGAGTTAAATTAGTCAAATTTGTTTATCATATAGAGTTTTATAAAAACAAACGAATAAAGAGAAAACGTATGTAAGGTTGACCTTATACCTGTACATATATAATTTAAAAAAAATCTGGTGTGGCCTACAATCAATTTCATTAGAATTAAACATAATATCAAACATCTTGACAAACAAATGATTTTTTGTTTTATTTTTCTGTAACTATCCTTATGAATACTTATGAATATATTAGATACATTTATTAGTGCCAACCATTTCTGTAGAAATGGTTGAAAATTGAACTTTCTATTCCAATCAGTCCAATTCTATACTGGTTCAACTACGTAGTTATACTGGTTTGTGTACAAGTTGGTCTAATATCACGTATATTGGTTTGAGATGGGATAAGTAAGTTTCATAAACTCCGACTGTAGGTATACGTCTAGAAAAAATGACATCTAATTGATCATTTCAATTAGTTATTACTAAATCTCGTTCTAATAATTAATATAAATTATATTTACTGAAATAACTATACAAACAAATGTTTTGTTTGATATTAGTTATGGTCACCTAAGAACGTGATATTATTACTAACGTTTAAATTTTACAAACGTTTAAAATGTATTTTAACGTTCCTTACTCAAAATGAATACCAGTCAGTAAGTCAATGTAAATTTCATTGTTTTTTAAGTAGCCCAAAAACGTTTCGTTTAGCGTCAAAAAAACATTCTCTGAAAACATAAAATTGACTCTAACGCCCTCTTGATTTACATACTTTTGAAAACAAAATTATATCAACTCATTTTCCTCATAATGCTCTATTTTTAAATATAATTTAATTATGATGCGTCAAATGGTATGGCTTATAAAGTATTGTAAAGTATCTGTGCCCTCCATAATCGGTATATTCAATATTCATATTTTTACTCCACTGTACTTCTACTGTATTCCGAAATTTTGATGGATATACATGTTTTGAGATCCCAAAAGTCCTTTTTAGAAGTTTTTTCGATGATGTCTGTGTATGTGGGTGGTTGTGTACTTACAGTTCCAGATTTGCTTTCACATGTTTAATTTTACTTTACGAAGTATTTGAAAATTGTTTTTAATTTGTAAGGGGAGAGTAGTAAGAAATTTAATTTGCAAAGATAGTGGAAGATGGGGAGATACTGAGATAAGAGAAGACAGAATAGTGTTTATTGACAAGGAAGCGATCGGGCGAGGCATGGCTCTAATCGGTGGAGGCTCGGGCCTGCTGTTCTATCATGCCCCACAATCAATAAATAACCACTGTTTACCCCCAGCTCCACTTACTACCTAGATCTAATTGTTCTCTCCCCCCCCCCCCCCCCCAACACCCTGCATCATCATCACATTAGTCAATAGTCTTCATTATTACAAGAAACCACAAGAAATATGCAAGAATCAAGCTCATCCTATTAAATGATTCAAGATCTCCTCACAATCTGATAATGAACTATATCATTTCCTAATAACCAAAGATTTTATAATGATTTAAGGAGGCCATGTTAGCTCAGCGGTTAACGTACTCTTCTCTGAACTGATAGGACCGGGGTTCGATCCCCACCTGGCCCTCGATTTATCCATGCGGGAGGTGAATAAATCTGAGCACGTCGTCCTTCTGAGAAGGACATTGTTTAGTTAATTTTTTATGGGAAACTATCCATAATTCCAAAATATAGAATTACACATTTTTTACATGATTATGACATAGGAATATAGGAATTAATAATAGGAATTTTATTTGGATTAATTACCATAAATTATCAATATATTTAAAACCTGACTTGATGGTGCATGTAATTTCTAAACAGTAGTAATTATAATTACAAGAATTATTCATTAATTAATGTAAATGTTTAATTAATGAATCTAAATATGTTTATAATGAATCACTAATTAAATTATAAAAATTAGTGATTATTTATATATTATAAATTAGTGTTACTATTTTCATTTGATTTAATTTATAGTTGAGCCATGTTAAGTTCTACGGGTCTGAACCCGCCAGGCAAAAAATAAAACATTTAATGTAATATAGTCATAAATAGATAAAACAATGCTGATAGAAAAAATGGAGATTGATTCCAAAATTAAACTGTAAGAAAAATATCAAAAGTAAACATATAAAAATTATCAGCATCATGAGTTTTCTTTACTTTTATAATAAATTGTTATAATTTATTGTAATTTTTATTATCCTTAAAAAATACAAATAAACATTACGATAAATTGTGATTCTGGAAACAATATGTACTAATTCTAAACATTTACTTATTTAATACTTCGAAACCTAATTTAAACTGGAAATACTGATGTATTTTTCTTTTCAATATGTAGTTATTTGTGTAGTTTGAGCTATTTTTTTAAAATTTTTCCTAAACTGAAAGGAGAATTAAATTCCAAAATATCGCAGCGTGTTCTTGTATTATTATTTTTCCATGTTTCGTAGACTTCAGGCAGTAAATGTGAATGAAAAGGGGATAATTTTTTTTTTTTGTTATTGCAATTCATGTAACTATGAATATAAGCAAAAATATCGCATAAAAATAATGTTATTGGCTAATTAGTAACACTATTAATTAGATCTTTCACGCGTATTTGTTGGTCGTAGATTGATGGAGTCAAGGTTTGACCAACAATGCTCTCACCAGAACTATAAATGGGTGACTTGAGATTCTTTTTGTTTGAGGAAGAGTTTTTCTCAATTATTATTCAGTCATCTCTGAATGCAAATGTCCATATAAAGATGAAATTGAATGCATGTATGCTTATTTTGCATACAAATCTTCATGGTTCAAGTAATTTTCCTTAAACTATTATACGTATTTGACTGATGTGACACACGTATATGTCATTTGAAGGAACTAAAGACATTTTGATCCAAATGGAATAAAATGTGAATGGATATAATTCATATTAATTATATATAATTATAATATAACAGATATAATTAATATATAATAATATATTATTATATTATATTAATATTATATATTGTATATATATTATACATATAATATTATAATATAATATTTATAAATAAAATAATGATTTTGTCTGTACATTGCTTAGAACTGACTCATTTCAAGTTTTCTTTACGTTTCATACATTGGAGAAACCGAATCCACCCTTAGAAAAATTTCTGTCGGTTTGTCGGTTTGTCCGCAAAACTTTGTCACAAGTAAACTCAGCTACCATAAGACATATAAAGCTGAAACTTTTACAGTAGATTTGAATAGGTCTAACTTAAAATATAGGCTCTGAATTGATTGGAAATTTGACGTAGAAGTGAAGTTATGGACGTTTAACGCAAAAACGTTTGTCACAAGTAAACTCAGCCACCATAAGACATGGCGAGCTGAAACTTTGACACTGAATTTGTGTATGTCTAACTTAAAATATGGGCTCTAAATAGATTCATAATTAAGTACAGAAATAAAGTTATAGGGCTTTAAGCGTATTTTCCTAATTTCACAGACAAGTATGTTTTGAAAATATACACGTGTGGCAAGTAGGTATTGTTAGTTGATTTTAATTTCATTGGAGCATATGAATATATTGCGTATTTGACATCTTTGAAAAGGTGTTTCCCAGAGTTGAGGATGTACTATCTATTACGAATAAATAGTTTTGTAAACTAGCAATTCTCAACTCTTAATATGAACAGGCAGGAAAAATCAACAAGTTCTTACGCTATATCATACCGAGGAAAGAACTTACAAGTCAGTAAAGAGATTGGATTAGTGATGAAGAAGCAGTTCATTATGTAATTGAATTTCTTGACCCTGAATTTATTTCTCCTGGACTGCCTGCTCATGAGTAAAAACTTAAAGTAGGAGCACCAATCATGTTGCAATTTAGTAGCAGTAACAAATTTCATGTTACGAAACATGAGTGCCCCAAAACTTTGCAACGGGATACGACTCTGAGTTCGTGCTCTACACAGATATGCCATAGAGGCGGACATAATGACTGGATGTGGTATTGGGGAGTCTGTGTGTATACCACACATACCATTGATTCCGAGCCACTGTCTGTTTCCGTTGAAATGATTGCTAAGTCCTGTCAGAGTCTATTTCGCAATGACGTTAACTAAGTCGCAAAGGGAGACTTTATCTAACGCAGGAATTCAAGTTAGCGAGACCAAGTTTTTCTCACGTGGTCAACTATAGTTTACTTGCTCAAGAGACAGAGGTTCCAACTGTTTGTTCTTCCGTGAACCTGAAGGACAGACAGCTAATGTGGTGTATACAGAGGCATTTATTTAACACTGTACTAATAATGGTATTTTCTACTATTCTATAATTTCTAATTACAGTATTAGTATAATACTATAATTGATATTTTTGAATACCAAGTATACTAGAATGTTTTATTCCTTCAAAGACGGGTACGTTTGCTAGTATAATATATAATAAGATATAATAATATAATTATTATGATATAATTAACTGGCCACATAATTAACATATTCATCATAGGAACGAAATGGATTTTGAAACCATCGCAAAGTTTAGAACATTCGCTTAAGGTTGCGGGCCTGGATTTAAAACCAAGATTCTTCATGTGTGGACAACTAGAGGTTGTTAATTCAAGAGTAGGAGGCTTAAACGGCGTTATCTAGTTTACGGATTAATTTTCATTTCTCCAAAAATGCAGCCTAAAACAAGTCTTAACATAAAATTATGAAGATTAATTCGCAATATTTACAGATTATACGGGAGGTAATTACATTGAGTTTTGAGGAAAGTAAATATCTTTCTCTCCAATTACATGTATAAAACTGAAGTCCAAATATTATTTTAAAAATCTACCTCTATATAGCCTGATTGAGTTTATAATCTACCTCTATTTATGAAGCATGATTGAGTTACCATACCAAATTCTAAAACAAACCATCCAGGTGAAGCTATGCACACTAGCCGAACAGGGTACTGAATTTGTCGGTCTTCTGATATGGATGCACTTTAAAAAATCCAGTGCCAAGCACTGCCGGAGTCAATTTGAACAGTAATCGCTACTGTTCATAAAGATTTATAGTAACACTAATTACTGTTAGAATCAGTATAAAACAGGCTGTACGGTGACTCCAATTTGTTCTCAATAATATAACTTAACTGTTTTTAAAAGTGGTTATCTTGTACATAACAAGACTAACAACACATAAACACTCGTAAATTCATATTTTTCTTTAAAATTTGCTATATGCACTAAATATAAATTAAAATCTCGTATACAATATTATTTTCTGTATAATTGTTATGTATAATACAAATTTGTTACAAATCCATTCATTTTAAAATTGAAGACTTAAAATCAAATATTAAATTTAATATATGCTATGAATCAACTAATTTACCAAGAAAAACCACACATAACACACGATTAAGACGCCAAATTCCTTTAACATTCCTGATTCAACTGGAATGAAAACTAGACATTTAAAAAAGATATCTAAACGAAACTAGATATTTGAACTGTTTAGCTTTGAAAAAGAAGATTTACTATAGCTATTAGAAACCAATATTGTTAACAAAATACAAAAAAATGTATTTTATAAACAATATATTAAGTGATTGGAAAGAAAGAGCTATCCTACATCAACGGTCGGTCACCTAACTTGTCGTCTTACTGGCCGTAAAAGTTTCTAACATCCAGAACGTTAAAAGTGTTTTGATCATTTCTATTCAAAATTACTCTTTAAGTGCTTTAGAATTCATATCACTTCTTTAAAGAAATAATTAGCGCAGAATTTTATTTAAATTTCTCTTTTACACTTTAGTCCATAATAAGGTCACTTCAAAAGCCCAAATTAATTTTGTGTTTTTTTTTTCTTTTCATGGACTTTGCTACAATTCTCTGCCCTTATGTGTTGATCCTTCTAGAAGGTTTTGAACCAATCGAATATAGATTTGTAGATGGTCTATAGCAGGAGTGTCAAAGTCAAAATAGATGGAGGGTCACATAAAAAATTAGCAACAAGCCGAGAGCCGGACTGATCAAATGTTTATTGATTTTTTTTAAAAATAACCACATATAGTGTAGTAAACCAAATTGAACTGAAAACCTAACAAATATATTACAATATGTTAGGATAAATAAATCAATATTTTCTTATGGTTTTGTCAGGCATTTTGAATTTTCAACAGCACAAAAGACAAATTTCCTTTTTATACAAATCCCCATAACATGACCGTTCAATGACTGAAGAGGTATTAGTCAAGGCAGCATCAGTATATTTTCTCAATTAGACAAACAGGTTTTTCAGCTATCTCCGTGAATATGTACTTCGACACCCACCTTGTTTGAAACCACCGGTTTTCTCAGTGGCCACCTTCCGTTTCGCCATTTTTGAAGGGTATTTGAAAGTTAACTTTTCCTATTATGCCAATGACTGCTGATAAATTATGAAATGAAGCCATGCTCGCTACGTCGCCTTTGCATTGTAGTAAATGTAGTATTGGTGCGTGTAAAACTTCTACAGCCTGCGGGCCAGTTTTAATAATAAACTAATATCATCCTGCGGGCCATAGAAAACCCTCTCGCGGGCCTGATTTGGCCCGCGGGCCTTGACTGTGACATATGGGGTCACAAGGGCAAAGATTGGCTCTTTGTAATACCACACAATGAACATTCTACATTGAGAGTCCAAAATTTTGCCCAACTCAAAATTTAGTCGAGATTTTTATCGAGTGGGTAACGAACCCCGGATCTAGCACGTAAGGTACTGGGCTGCCCTGGTCCAAGGTAGTACAGAGAGCTGAACAAAGTTATAACATATACATTTTGAATTCGTAATCATTTATCACACATTATTATTTATGAATAACATTTGTAAGTATTTAAATGAATCGCAGCCAATATAGGCTACCTTATATACAAAACCTGGACAATAGAAATCTCCAAGGGTCTCTCTACTCCAGTCAAGCATCATTCCTCCTAAGCCTTCGTATTAAATGTATTTACTAAACTGTATTAAATAAGTCCAAAATCTTAAGATTGTGTATCAAAATGATTAGCAATAAATGAACTAAACTGAAAATCAAATTTTAAAAGTAAAGAATTAGATTAACTAAAGATAAATGAATGCTATCGTCATTGAAAACTAGTTAATGAGTAAATTAAATTTGCTACAAAAAAAAGAGTATTAGTATAATTAGTATTAGAGAGTATTAGTCGCTACATTGGTGACACCAGAAAAAATTAAGGTAATTCAAAATTTTATCTTACTTCTGACTTTGGCGCACACTGGAAAAATGACTTTTTTATTTGACCTCTTATTGACTACATGTTGACCCAAACGACAATATTCTTTTGAGCTCTAATCTTTGTTCAGTAGCCTGCTATCAATGATGATTTCTTTGTAAAATCAGAGAGAGGGACAAAAGAAAATAATAGTTGACTGAGGATGAGATACGGCATGTCTTGGACAGTCATGTCAATTCTTTGTTGAGACTGTTCGATCCACAGCGGAAACGGTTTAGAGCTCACGCAAAACCTCCTCCTCCACGAAGGCTCTATCATGTAACTACCTCATTTACATTTTATCACAAATCTTAGGCTAAAACTACATTAAAAAAATAGTCAGTCCTCTTCAGACTCGTTGAATGTAAATGAAGAAATTCAAAGTAACAGGTAAAAAATGTTTTTAACTTAGGCAAGTTTGAGGCCGAAAAAAAACATTCTCTATGAATCTTAACACAGTGCTGTATTGCTCTCGGTTGAGAGGTAGCCAGAAGTATTAACTGTTTCATTTGTAGTGATTACTGTCATATAAATTACAGTTCATAAAAAAAGGCATGATTTTTTCTAACATTTGTTAGTTTAAAAATTATAATTCTCGATCATTTCATAACGATTTTCTATTATTTTATTGACTTTTCATTTATGCTTAAGTTAATTTTCCCCATACATATAGTTTACTTTCTAACTAGAGATGATTATAATCAAATGTCATTATGGTTCGTCAAAAGCAGCAACCTATTTCGTTTCCACAAATACACATTACAAAGACATCATAACGAAAAATATAACAAATGAAAATAGATTTTGGTTAATCAAGAGCATAATCATAAGTAAAAAGTATAAATTTGTTTCCTTTTATATTAAAAATACTAATAGTTGATAATTTAAAAAACAAAATATTAATTTATATTATGTTTAATGGTTTATTATGCTTCAATATGTTTCAAGAAGCATAATATGTGATAAAGGATTGAAATCCCAACAATCCATATAAAAAAAATTCAAAATCAATTAGCATATTTCTAATATCTATATTACTTTCTCTGTATTCCTCATTCCATGAATCAATATTCATAACACTTGTATCATGATGTACTATTGTTGTTTAAAACTCACATTCGTAATTTCAAGTTTATATAATCAACAGTTTAATAACAAAAAGTAGTTTCTCTACTAACATGAAATATGCTTCTCATACTTTTATGTTTACGAAAACTATAACAGTTCTTTTTCTCACCAAAATGCGATTATTTTTTGAATTTCATTATGACCTATCAAATGATGTAACCTGTGCTCTCTGATACATACTAAAGAATTCAATGTCATGGAGAAATTATGAAAAATGAGTTTTTTTTCTTATTTTGTGCCATCTATTGGTAAATACTTTTGGATTTATTAATTAGGCACTTATTTATTCTTAAAACATTATTGAAAACTAAAAAAAAGTTGTAGTAAAGATGTTATGTTTGTGAAGAAGCAGGTTCTTACTGATTTGACATTCTGTGTTTTTATTAAGGAGTCATGTAACACTGTTTGCCTGTTCCTATTTGGTTTAGCAAGCAGTCGTCTATAGGAAGTCTTTTCGTCAATAATACCTGTTCTTGCCATTCAGCTTTTATCAAAACTTTAAATGGATTTGGACTGATCTATAATTTTAGAATGACTGATCTTTTTTAAGGAAATCATTGAAATTTCCTTTCTCCTCCCTCTATCTTCAGAAACGCTGATTTCATCATCGTGCACTTGCTCATAATACAAATTCCTTTATATTGTCGTTTTGAAAGACTTTCACCAGTTGTAGCTTACAAAAATTCTTCCCTATCCTGCGCATTTATACAACTATCCAACCCTGTGAAATAGAAATCACTCGGCTAGCTGAACACTAGCAGACTGCAGTTGCAACAATATTTCTTCAATAGAAAATAAGAAAGGCATTTTTCACTGAAAGCGGAAACTACAAACAATAAAAATGTTTTAACAAACCAGTTTTGGTTTTCCTGTTCATCATATGAAAACAAGTTTTATAAAATCGCTTTGGAGCATAAGTTTGTGTATAATTTCAAAAAATATATTTGTATATTGGGTCGTGGCATAATTATTACTGAAGGTTTTTTATTCTTGGATAATTGGGGTTCTGTTAATTTTTTCATCACCATACTATTTATACTATAAGTACAAACTACTACACGCACACGCGCGCTTGAGTCCAAATACTACCAAGTAATACTAAAGCAGCATTAAGCAGTCTTACTCTTAAGTAAGACTAAATATGAAAAAATGAGAGTTTGTGTTTCATCACCACACTGTTTATACTATAAGTACAAACTACTACACGCACACGCGCGCTTGAGTCCAAATACTACCAAGTAATACTAAAGCAGCATTAAGCAGTCTTACTCTTAAGTAAGACTAAATATGAAAAAATGAGACTTTGTGCCTGGCTGTGTCTCTTTTTTGCACTAGATCTGATAGTGTCAGGCACAGATCGTTTGAGGTACAATATTTGATTAACAATCTTACTGAAAAGCATCAAGTTTTTTCTTAAAGGTTATCTAGATTAATATTGAAAATCACTTGAATTAATATTCAATATATTTCAGCTAGTCAAAATGTCGGCTCATCTGTCCAATAGGTTGCTTGTCTTACTGTCACTATTGAAATCGGTACATATACTATGTTCATTCTATCAATATTACATACCATTCAAAATAAGAAGTCACCTTTTCTTGAAATAATCTTAAGGAGAATGGTATACATTTTGGATTCACTCAAAGTACGTCAAAAAAAGGTTAAGAATTTATAAAAGAGAGATGACAACAAACTAAAAAACAAATTTTAAGCTGCATCTAACAGGACTGTATTTAATCTACCAAAATTCAAGAAGAAACTACTCTGTTATGTTAACGATTATTGATCAAGATGAATGAAATTTACAGCAACCTAGAAACACTAATTCCAAGTGTTTTCTAAAATTATTGCAATTACCTTAAATTCATAGTAGAGCTGTAAACCATTCAAAATATATAGGAGTAAAATAGTTTAAATCAAAGTGAAAATTTTTTAAGCCACTCATTAAAACAAAAAATACAAATTACCTTTCTATTATCTGTAAATATCAGTACATTTACAAAAAAAGTGAGGTCTTAGAACCAGTAACTATTGCCGTCTTGAAAGAGAAAATTTTGCAACAGTCTTTAAAAAAAATTACAAAACAATTGTACAAATTCCGAAAACTACACCTAAACTAATTATGTTGTTACGATCAATAAATTGTAACCCTACGAGCTAAATTGTTATAATTTTCTTACACTTTAAAGACTTCCTGAAGTAAACCTTCAGCATATTGTCATAACTAGCTACTGTCTTTCCCCGTAACTTTACTTCAAGGATATGGATTCTTTCCTAGATCTCAGTTCAGATATACTCATACTCATGGTTTTTAAAATATCCTTATTGCAAAAGTTATTTTGATGTTAATGTACAGAAATTGTGTTTATAACAGTTGTAGTATTAGCGTTTCTTCTGTTACTTCTTGAATTTCGCTATCGAAGTTTCGATATGAGTCAATTCTCCTTAGTATTCGTCCACTGTAAAATTATATTGTTCTAAAATTGGTGGTGAGCTCCAGTTGGAAACTAAAAATATCATACCAGGTGACTGTTGAATCAAATTACTCTTATAACAATTGATGAACTATGAGTTAATGATATTTATTTGTCAATGATAGATAAATAAAAACTGATGCACTTAAGATGTGCTTCAGACCTTGGATGACGTCTACTATGACTTTAAATGTACTGTAAAAAAAGGAAGTGTACATTGCCTTTGCGGCAACCTGTGCATAATAAACATGACTGAAGGTTTGTTAATGGACAACAATTTTGGAGAGATGAAGGAAGTGAGAAGTGTTTGCCAATAAGCGGCAGATCTTGAAGTAATCCAGTCCAAAGAGAGGAAGGTTGACAGGGTGTCGGAGGAGGCGGCAAACGTATCACATTACTGGACCTGATTAGTTAGGGGCTGGACAGCTGAGTGGAGAGGGTGGAGCCAATGAGCAGCGCCGTCCAGCATCCCCTATCCCCTCCCCTTCAGCAGACATCCTTCAGCCACCTCTTCTTACCAAATTCTACTTGACACTTTTTATATCCCTCATTATACTTTCAACTTGTTTGCAAAATTTACTCTTATACCATATATGATGACTATACATTATACGAAATTATATGTATATAATTTTATAAGCTATATTTTATGTATAAATATAGAAACCAAAATTTTCAGGAATCGGTTAGTTATCCAGGTTCAAAATAAACTTTCAAGGTCAAAGTTTTAGTTTCAATTTAACATAAAAGTTTTAGTTTTTAAACATTTAGTTTTGCTGTATATATTATAATATATAGAACAAAAATCGGGAGTGGCCTACACTCAACTTTCCTATAAGTAAACATAATATCATACTTCATGGGTATATACGAGTAATATATAATGTTATGTCATTTAGGTATAATATAAATTGCTAAATCAGAGATGTTTATTAGCCCTTCATTCCTGGAGGTAGTACAGATAGTGATTGATCCACTTGTCAATATATACGCTTATTTTTGTATATCACACCACTGATGCATATAATATCATTAGTATAACTACAGCAGTAATAACATTTTTAAAAATCGAATAAGTAGAATTCGTGTAACGAAATAATCTCTTACAGAAGATCTTGGCTTTTCTTCCAGTTTGACATACTCAAATCAAAGTTAAAGCAAGCTATTCAGTGTAATTTAAAACTTTTATAGCTGGAGGCTTCTAATTTTTGAAAAATTTGTGAGACAAATCCATCATACCATGAAAAGTAACAGAAATTTACGTTTTTGGTGGCAATTTTTTATATGTAAAAATATTATTACTCTTATATCTCATATAAGTCAATAAATTATTTAAATATTTCCATTATACTTGTAAACATGAATTTTATTTCAATAGCTTCATTCAAAAAAATTTTAAGTCAATTTAAACAATGTAAATAAATATCACTAAATTCGACAAGTATAGCAGGTGCTATATTAGTCCAGGATGAATACTGTTTTTTATAGCTTTATTGCTCTTTGCGGTAACTGAAATTTCACGAATTCTTTTATATATAGCCAATTTTTTTTCTATTTTTGGGTGAAAGTTCATTGTTCTATAGTAAGCCGTTTAGCGTCCAAAAAACCTTTTCCAAAAACATTAAATTCATCCTAACGGCTTTTTGGTTTTTGTAATTTTGAAAAGAAAAACTACTTCAACACATCACCTACATAATGCTCTATTTTTATATATAATTTCATTTTGATCCATCAAATGGTATGGCTTGCATCGTCCTCACAAGCTTTCAATTGGGGTCATAAGTCAAAATTTTTACATTTTATTGAAAAAATATATCTCTACTTGTTTTAAAAATATGGATTTTTGAGTTATTGCTTTTGTAGTTTCCAGGTAAATTTTCAAAATTTGAAGACTCTAGAGTTGGTAGTTTAGGAGAAAAAAATATTGTCGAGAACCACATCTTGGCAAAAAAAGTTACTTTTCCATTATGCATAATTGCTTCCAAACAACAGGGTTAATTTACACTATGGGGTCCATTTTTGTAGAAAATATTAATATGATACACCGAAAATTGTGAACTGTAGCATGTACACAAGCTTTGGATACACACTCACCCACCTACCATACACACACACACACACACACACACCACAGAGAGAGAGAGAGAGAGAGAGTGAGAGAGAGAATCGTCGAAAAAACTTCATAAAACGACTTTGGGGACCTCAAAATATGTTGTAAATCCGTCAAAATATCAACATCGAATTTTTTCACGATCACTATACTTTATTTATTGTAAAGTAAAAAACTAAAATAAATTAAATATGTAATAAATAGTAAAACTAAAGGTTATAGTCGTACTATTTAAACAATAAGGAATCCAATAAGTTATTTATTTAGAACATGGCCCATTTTTGTCTGCTTTACGTCTTTTCGCAGGAAATCATTTATAAAGGGCTTGTACTCAATATGAAGTTTAATTTGAGAAGATCTATTTTGTACTCCAAGCTGTAGCACCCGAAGAGCTTCCCACATTTCCTTATTGCTTGTCACTTCGATTTTCAGTAACAATCTCCTCTACTATTGAGGTTGTAGTGGTACATGAGAAACCACCTTTCTTGAAACAGTTTTGAATTGTTTCTTCCGAAGCATGCTTCCGAGTCAACTTCTCGAGCACATACAAATAGTTTTATATACTTTTGATGTCGATCTCGAGTCTTGTGTAGCTTTTTAAAATTTTGCATAGAAGTGGCTGGGATATTTTCAGTTATGCAGCAACCTCACGTTGCTCCATCTTAGGCAGGTAATCATAGTCCTCTAAAATTGCAGCTTTTCTTTTATGTTAAATCTCTGCGTTTCATTTTGAAGGGGGTAAGAAAATAAATGAGAACAAAAAATTCACTGCCATGGCCAGATCCTCATCATGGCCTTTGATCTATGCGTCAAATAGCTTGTCACAACTGGTAGTCTGTACAGTAACTGAAACTAGGTGATTTGGGTGACAGTTAAAAAGGTAGAAAACTGAAGACGAGCATTGAAATAAATAAATCTTATCTCTTGCTTTGCCAGAGGTAAAATCATGGTTCTTAGAACAACAAATTCTCGCTCGGCTTTTACGCTGGAACTGAACTCAACAACAAAATCCCCAGGTTTGGAAAAAAATTAATAACAATGACCGATGTTCTGATCACAATAAGCGATATATCTGTAATGCATATTGTATGTTGGGGAGGGGATTAGGTATTCCGATAATATTAACCGATTGATAACATTATCCGTGATTACATTAAGCGACGTACACTGTATATACATGTGTGTGTGTGTGTGTGTGTGTGTGTGTGTGTGTGTGTGTGTGTGTGTGTGTGTGTGTGTGTGTGTGTGTGTGTGTGTTTTAAAATATTTATTAAATTTCAGCAAGCTCCACAAAATGTACTACATAAAGTGATGAGTGATTAGAATACTATAGTATATAAATATTATTTTTCAATAGCATTAAAATACATTATTTGTTCCTATTTACTATACATTTTGTAAATACGTTTTATATAAACATATATATAGTATACATTAGTTTGCTTCTTATAAGAAGTGAATATACTGTTTGATAGAAATACTTATATTGACTTATCATTAATAGATGAGTATTAAAATATATTTGTTATCTAATATAAATAGATAATATTTTTCTCCTTTATTTGAGATATTTATTCTTAAGATACATTTTAATTAAGATAAATACCTAGATATACATAGATATGCACTTATTTATACACTTATATTCAGGTCTAATATCTAATTATACTATCCAATATCTGTTGCATATTTATTATACATTTTTTTGGTTTTTTTTTACCTTATAATATATTTCTACTTAAATTATATTTAAATTCTGATAAACACCTTGATATACATATATATTCACCTGTATATACACTCATATTCAGACCCAAATATTCATATGTAATATACAATTACAATTAATTTACAATACACAATTTTTTTTTATTTACAATAAATTACACTTTTTAAAACAATTGTCAATTGTCAATGCACACAGTGAAATGATTGTAGCAGTCAGGCTTTAGTAGTTGGTTTTTGAAGGGTTTCCAGCTCAGTCCCTGGGTAACTACCACAGCCTTCATGAACGTTGTTCTTTCTCGTATTAGAGCTGAACAGTCGCACAGGATATTGTCCATAGTTTGTGCTGATGTGTTATCACAAGGACAAGTAGCAGTGTTTTTCAGTTGAAATCTTTTCAGATATATCTGTGTGTGTGTGTGTGTGTGTGTGTGTGTGTGTGTGTGTGTGTGTGTGTGTGTGTGTGTGTGTGTGTGTGTGTGAGTGAGTGTGTGTGTGTGTGTGTGTGTGTGTTTATGGGTGTTACTTGAGCTTAGATTTTCTTTTTCTAACGAGGATAGCTATCAAGATGTAGAAGTTTGTTTGTTAACGTTTTACTACATTTACCCATATATATATATATATATATATATATATATATTGATTGAAGAAGCATTAAACACCGCATGCGATTGGTTGACTATACTAGACAGCCCAACCAGTCACCCGGCCTCTCATGGCTACTCAGCCGATCGGTCATCACTATTCACAGGGGCATCGAATTCGCTCATATCGATTACTAATCTGTAGGAGCTATCAAAGTTTCTGCAGCTAGGTATAACATTCATATCACTTATTTGTGAATTTAGAACAGGATTCAAATCTTTAATATAGAGAGCTTCAATTATTTTTAATCTATTGCTATCACTGTTCATCTGCAAAATAGTTGTTCCTTCTTCTAAGATCTTACGTGTTAAAGCCATACCATGGGCTTCTCTTGCATGGTTCTTGGGTTTCTTGCAGGTCCCCAAGAACCATGCAAGAGAAGCTCATGGTATGGCTTTAACACGTAAGATCTTAGAAGAAGGAACAACTATTTTGCAGATGAACAGTGATAGCAATAGATTAAAAATAATTGAAGCTCTCTATATTAAAGATTTGAATCCTGTTCTAAATTCACAAATAAGTGATATGAATGTTATACCTAGCTGCAGAAACTTTGATAGCTCCTACAAATTAGTAATCGATATGAGCGAATTCGATGCCCCTGTGAATAGTGATGACCAATCGGCTGAGTAGCCATGAGAGGCCGGGTGACTGGTTGGGCTGTCTAGTATAGTCAACCAATCGCATGCGGTGTTTAATGCTTCTTCAATCAATGTCTCCAAAGAAATCAAGAAGAACGTCTCCATGTAAATATATATATATATATATATATATATATATATATATATAAAGATTTCGCATAAACACGTGAAATAACAATCAAAGATCAAACCACAATAAGAAATGGGAAAACAAGACTAAGATCTTTCAACCGTAACAAGCGGTCTTTGTCTTGAGTCAAAAACCGAACTCAGTTGGGTTTCAGAAACGAACAAGATTTTTGATCTAGAAACAATCTTGTTTGATTCAAACTAGACATTTATTTCTGAAATCTACGAACTGCTTTCTCTGTAAAATAATCTCTAATGTAATAGTTTTTCTTTTTCAAAAATTGTATAGTTCTGCCTTTGAAAAAGGTTTTCAATAAAAACCATGACGTTGGCAAGGAGAGTTTAATTTGAACCTGAAGAACTGACCGAGTCCTGATAAAATTTTATTTTGTGCGTAAAGCATATATCTGCGTAAAACACTAAGTTCAAGAAGTGGAATAATTGCTTCCTTCTTGCAATTTTATAACTTCTAACACTTCTTGCATTTCTTCTAATTCAGGAGTCTGCAACCTTTATTATCACAAGTACTATTCTGCCTCCTCTTCCATCAAGAAAAATATTCTAGAGTCGCATGACATCATAGTTCTTAAATCTTTAAAATTTTCTTTTTATTTTAAATTTCAACTGTTATGACCACTGAATACAACAAACAAGTAAAGTGGAGGGTGCATGTGTGAGCCTACTCTCCAATAAATTAAACATTGAACTGTACAGGCCTATGTACTGTGTACTGTATGTTTAGCTGCAGTTTCGCAGCTAAACGTTTAGGAATAAATAAACATAACAAATAAACACAATAAAGTTTAGGAATAAACGTTAGTAAACATAAAACTAGGAATTTTGGTGGCAAGTCCATTACAGTTTGCTCTCATCCTCTTCGGGTTTTTTTTCTCAACTAGCAATCAACTGAAGCATCTGAACTTCCATTACTTTTTTATGTTTATTTACTGCCATTCTTTTTATTTCTAAATAAAAATTAAAAATAATGATTTATGTGTTATTTGGTGAAGTCAAAGGGAACCACTACAAGGAGGATAAAGAGCTCAGGTTGCAAACTCCTCTTCTAATTCTAGTATTTATTCATTTAAAATTCCAGAAAAAATCATCAAAAAAAGAGAATAAAATATTTAAAGCATAAATTTTATTTTGAGAAACTTAAGTCAGTCAAAATTCTACTGAGGCTTAATGACAATGGCTGTCTAAATACATATTATATCACTTCATCACATTATTTTGAGTTTTTCTTTATTTATTGTCAATGTAGAAAATATATATATATATATACTTCGAATAAAATGAAAGGTCCGTGTGGACAATAAACACTTTAACACATAGAAAAGAACACAGAAAGACACTACAGAACTCACTTCGATATTTCGACATCCGTCGTCATCGGGAAGAAGTGCGAAGTACTCGCGTTGAGAAGCAAACTACTACTGGCCTCCAGAGTAACTCGTGGAACCACCGCAATGCTGCTCCCCAGCGGAGGAGAGGAAAAATAGAAATCCTTCCAATATTTATTTAGAAAACAAGATAAAAAATATATAAAATACGAAATAATAATAATAAAAAATAAATAATAATAATAAAATAATAATAATAATAAAATAATAATAATAATAATAATAAAATAAAAAATAATTAACGGTACAGGTTGATACCAGGAGGAGAACGAGCCCCAAGGAGGCATATGAATGCCTCTTCGGAAGCTCTAAGGGTGACATGGGAATTAGACTCGGGGATTTGTTTGAGGATTTGTACCCTGAAACAATCATTGAAAGGGAGGTCATGGGAATTAGCATGGATAGCTATGGGTAGGTCTCTGCGCTGACCAACGGACGCCCTGTGATTGTTCATACGCAGGCTCAGCTTGGTTGAAGCCAAGCCAACGTAAAAAGCATCACATCGAGTACACTCCAAACGGTAAACGCAGTTACAGGAAGTGCAAGATGTATCAGAAGGAACAGGATAGGAGTCGTTACTGAGAGGGGAAGTAAAGTAAGGACTGGAGTTAATTAGGGGACAGGTTTGGCAGTTACGGCGTTCACATCGCTTCATCCCTCTGCTAGCACAGGGGCTGTTGGAAATATGGGTAAAAATGGATTTAAGGTTGGAAGGTCTACGGTAGGAGAAAGTAGGGGACTGACTGAAAATAGGAGAAGTAGACGAAGAAGAAGAAAGTATAGGAAAGAACTCCCTAATAACAGCGCCGAGCCTGTGGGAGCCTGGGAAAAAAGTAGAAATGAAGGGAGTAGTAATTCTACGATCCCTTCTAGCTGTAGGGGGGTGAATACTCTCAGCAGGAACGACGGAACTGTTGATTATATTACGAGGGTATCCTCGTTCAATAAATTTTTCTTTTAATAGATTTAATAAATATTTCTTTTAAAGTTCTTCTAGAACTTTAATATGGCTAACTTTAGGAAGTGGGCCTCTTCGCAGCAATAATATTTGTAACCTTTCCTCTCGTACTCTTTCTCGCAATGAAATTAGTCTCCTATCCAAAGGTCTCTCTTTTAGCCCACTTCCTAAAGTTAGCCATATTAAAGTTCTAGAAGAACTTCAAATGTTTGTCAGATCACTAAGATGGCAGTTCTTCTGGAAATCCCGAGGTAATAATTCCGACGGCACCACTCCCAAACTCCATACCTCACTCACCCCCTTCAAACCCCTTTCTCCTCTTGAACCACCAACTCTTCCCGCGTCCCACCCCCTTGAACTATACATTACCTCCATCCTCCGTAAAGACGGTTCATTTTCCACTTCTGTTCATTTAAAAGCTACTAACTCTCAGCAATACCTCCATTATAACAGTTGTCACCCTTCACATATAAGGAAAGCTATCCCTAGATCCCTATCAATTAGAATCCATAAAATTTGCAATTCCATTAATAGTAGAACCCAACAAATTAATCTATTAAAAGAAAAATTTATTGAACGAGGATACCCTCGTAATATAATCAACAGTTCCGTCGTTCCTGCTGAGAGTATTCACCCCCCTACAGCTAGAAGGGATCGTAGAATTACTACTCCCTTCATTTCTACTTTTTTCCCAGGCTCCCACAGGCTCGGCGCTGTTATTAGGGAGTTCTTTCCTATACTTTCTTCTTCTTCGTCTACTTCTCCTATTTTCAGTCAGTCCCCTACTTTCTCCTACCGTAGACCTTCCAACCTTAAATCCATTTTTACCCATATTTCCAACAGCCCCTGTGCTAGCAGAGGGATGAAGCGATGTGAACGCCGTAACTGCCAAACCTGTCCCCTAATTAACTCCAGTCCTTACTTTACTTCCCCTCTCAGTAACGACTCCTATCCTGTTCCTTCTGATACATCTTGCACTTCCTGTAACTGCGTTTACCGTTTGGAGTGTACTCGATGTGATGCTTTTTACGTTGGCTTGGCTTCAACCAAGCTGAGCCTGCGTATGAACAATCACAGGGCGTCCGTTGGTCAGCGCAGAGACCTACCCATAGCTATCCATGCTAATTCCCATGACCTCCCTTTCAATGATTGTTTCAGGGTACAAATCCTCAAACAAATCCCCGAGTCTAATTCCCATGTCACCCTTAGAGCTTCCGAAGAGGCATTCATATGCCTCCTTGGGGCTCGTTCTCCTCCTGGTATCAACCTGTACCGTTAATTATTTTTTATTTTATTATTATTATTATTATTATTTTATTATTATTATTATTTTATTATTATTATTTATTTTTTATTATTATTATTTCGTATTTTATATATTTTTTATCTTGTTTTCTAAATAAATATTGGAAGGATTTCTATTTTTCCTCTCCTCCGCTGGGGAGCAGCATTGCGGTGGTTCCACGAGTTACTCTGGAGGCCAGTAGTAGTTTGCTTCTCAACGCGAGTACTTCGCACTTCTTCCCGATGACGACGGATGTCGAAATATCGAAGTGA
This sequence comes from Hermatobates lingyangjiaoensis, assembly GCA_026182355.1. Taxonomy (NCBI): domain Eukaryota; kingdom Metazoa; phylum Arthropoda; class Insecta; order Hemiptera; family Hermatobatidae; genus Hermatobates; species Hermatobates lingyangjiaoensis. The sequence goes on along the minus strand of JAPFBL010001924.1, from coordinate 1,033,926 downwards.
GTTCTGTAGTGTCTTTCTGTGTTCTTTTCTATGTGTTAAAGTGTATATATATATATATATATATATATATATATATATATTTCATGAAATAACTTGTATATTTTTACGAATTTTTATGATTTTATATTTTCATATTATTTTTTTATATTTCCTTAAAAGTGTCTTAACATATTTTCTTTAAAATATGTCTAAACATATTTCATCGTTTGAGCACAAAACACATGAAAAAATGTATAATGTATGTCTTATTTTCTTCTATTTTTTATATCCTCGCTTATTTTTCCTCAGAATTCATCTAATAATCTGGGAAAAAAATAATTGTATAAACTTTTCGTAAGATATTGTTTTCTATATATAAAAATACAATAGGGTTGATAGAGCGTAAGTGTTTAATTGCAGAGACTGAGGTGGTGGTGAATGGGGTCTTATAAAGACAGATTGGTCCGACGGCGTTCATTCATTAGTTAAACCATTTGTCTTCGTAGACCAGGACACGCCAAGAACTTGCCTCCCGACCAACCGGCAAAAAACTAATCTTCCTTCTACAGATAGACAAATCCCTTAATACCTGTATCAACTATCGCCAGCACAATTATTTCAACATCTTAAAGTTTTTATAATTTCATTATATGCAATTAAGTTTAACAAATAAATATGTAACTTTTTTTTATAAATTTCATATTTTTTACATAAAAAAAATAAACTAGTTACTAGAGTTATATAAAAAAAGGCGAAGAAAAACATTTTTCTTGCTTTAGTTATGTATATAGTTGGGCGCAAAACAAACTTTTGGAACACATTCTGATAAATTCTTCTCGTCATTACAGCTCCAAGGTTTAGTACATGAATATATTTTCAATGCAACATAATACAAAAAAGTTCCTTTTTTATCATTATTTTCATATAATATAACCCTTTCATATTTTTTTTCAATTAACAAAAAAACTTAAAACTGTAATATTTATGAAGTAATAATTTTATAAATGTTAGTCATATAAAATAACTTAAGTTTATTAATTAAAAGGTAAACAGTATACTTTTTTTTAGCTAATTAATATCAAACAGTAAATTAGTTATAAAAATTGACAACACCTTTTTTTTGGTAGCATCAGACCGGTGTTTGAAATAAATGAGTATGATTTAAAATAATTTGCAAATCCTTATTGGAATGAGTGTTTTAATCTTTTTGACTTCTAAAAACATCATACATTTGAATAATTAATGTTTGATGAAACATTTGCTTCATATTATTATGTGATATTAAGTTTACTTATAATAAAGTTTAAGATTTTTTTTTTTAAGTTCTTCATCTTGATAAATAGGCATTAGCGCTGTCTTTTGTCATTTGTTGATAATAAATTAGACCCAATATACAATTAATAAATATTGATAACATAAACAAATAAAAAAGAACAAAAAGACAAAAATTGAAAAAAAAAATAAAAATATAAAGCAAGCTCTAGGAGTCATCAGGACCAGCTCATTATAAGCTAAGAATACTTAAATTACCAATAACTAAACCAATAATATTAAGAATTACTAACACATTAATTTTTGATATTATTATCAAGAATATTATTGCTGTTTACACCTACAACTTCATTAATTCGAACAAATATTGATCATAAACAAGTAACAACAAGGTTTGATGGTAATCCCACTGCGGCTCTTTCTATTAGTTCGGTGCAGTTCCCCAGCTAATGTGTCATTGCTAGCGCTGTTTCACATCTAGAACACAACTGTTTCTTTTAAGGAGAAACTGGGTTAATCAGGTGCTTACGATCCACAGACGGTTCAAACTTACCACTTCTGTCGGAGTATCTTGAAGCAAGCTTTACAGTGAAGTTAACTGTAGATCACTTCAGATTGTTTTAGCAAGTTAGAATATTTGTATTTTTTTTTTAATTTAAATAGTCAATTTTAAAATAATGGAGTTAATAATTAACTCAAATATTTTGTATACTCATTAACAATAGATATTGCTACTCACAATTTATTTATTAGTAGTCTCACAATACTATGTTACTACACCATGCTACCCCACCATGTTACCATACCATGCTACGACACCATGTAAAAATATCACGCACGACTACAGCCATCTTTACAACTGTAAGTAACTTCGTCCGAGTAACATACAGCCCTCTAAAATATATGGCACATTGATATGTTTTAATGGCATTAATAATCATATAAGATAGGTGACAGTCGCTGTTTTAGTTACCTATACACCGTTTAATAGAAAACTATTTTATTTGACTAAAGGCCACCTGAAAACGTGAATTCTTGTTGAAAACTTAATTTTAAAATTTTAACCGGAATGTAATACTTCCATTACTTTTCACTTCATGTAAATGCTAAATGAGAGTCAAAACATAAAATATAAGTGACTCGTTAATACAGTACTAGTAATGTTAAACATGTTTAAAAAACAATTTACAGATCAAAACATTTGTTTTAAACTATGTTTTAGACTTCTTTACTTCATGATCTGGATTTAAAAAAGTTTTAAAAATTTTGAATCTAATATTTTTAACTTCTTATACATAGAATAAATAATTTACTAACAGATATATCCCATTGTAATTTACCAACATTTGATTGATTTTGATTAATACACTAACGATAATGGGAGAGACGCATCATAATTATATTGATTTTTTTTATTACCCTCTGTGCGAAAAGTTTAGATATTCTTAGATTATTGTAATCGTAATGGTTTTGTATTCATATTCTTTCAGCATTGATTGATTCATTCAATTAAAACTAAAGATACGAGATAAATGAAATTTGTGAAATAAGAAATATGTTTCCCTTTTATATTTTTCGAGTCCTTTTTATTTCAATAAAAATGTCAAAAAGCACTGTTATTTGTTAAAATAATATTGAAAATTAATATTATCTTCACATTTTAAAATAGTTGACACTATTTAAAATAGAACTATATTTATATAATTTTCTGGTTCTAAATCGTGTAATTCTATTGTAAATGAATTTACCCAATATACTAGCTGGAGAAATAGCAGTAGGAAGTGTTAATATGTGGAAAGAGAATCCTTGTAGACTGCATCAGCTCTAATTAAATTACTTGTCTCCTATCATCAACAGCCCTGGAGAGCTCAAGCTCTTCTCCGTCTATTTCAATGATGAATTTTATTATTATTTTTTTTTAAATTGACTTATAAGAATAATTTGCATTAAATTACTACTTTATTTTGGAACAAATATCAATCGTACCGAATCCTAATCATTTTTATAAACTGCATAATAAAATACATTTTTTTTTCTTGTTAAGAAAATGTATTTTCTTAATTATCACAGTTATAGACTTTCGCCTTCCTTATTTTCCTGGAAGTAGAAGATGTTTCTCATTTTTCATCAATTTTAGTCATGGGAGAAAGAGTCTTATTACCTGTTTGATTTCATATGGAGAATCAATTTTGCTTTGCACAAGTTATTAGAGTACCAGTCAGGGTGATTCAGGGTAGAATGCTTACCACTACAGATACTACAGATAATAAACGCATTATCAATTTCGATACCTCATCTGTGTTTTATTTATAGGTACCTCACAAGAATGTACGACAGAAAGAGTTTTGAAACTGCACGGATGTAAGAGATTAGGTTACACCCAATTTGTCAAGTGAAACACTAAAAGAACTTCTTGTGTAGAAAGCAACATTATTTACACACAATGATGTTTGTTTAGGGAGTAAAATTAGACATAAATATTTGACTCCAAAGGACATCAACACTGACGTTATTAAATCAGAGAATATGGCATCTATTTAAGTATATTTGATTATATGTAATTGCTTCTAAATTTTTTTCTTTTATAAAATAGTATAATAGTAAAATAGTATGTTATGATTCCTATTTGTAGTAAATTTCAGACTGTCGAATCTCTTTTCCCAAACCTTAAAAATGTGGGGAAAAATAAACTATGCTTTTGTCGCATTTTTGTTTCATAAATATTTAATCGTACTCACTGTTCTTGTAGCATCGGCTAGATTATCTCTGAAAAATGTTTAAGTGAGGAAGGGTCTTTCTCTCTGAAAGACATATGAGCGTTATTATAATACCCGTAAGTTAAACAGCTTTTCTGCTATCAAAGCTGTGATCTCCTTGGAAAAGAAGTATATTCAACCGATTATTGTTTGCTGGGTTGTAAAATGCCAAAGACATGAGGAAATGGTATTTAAAAAAAATTAATGCTGTTAGGCTCGAAAAAAGTAAAGGCCCGATGAGATGGAGAACTTTATCAAAATCGTCTTCCTTGTCTTTTCATCTATTTCTGATTAATAGATATAATCACGTTTGCAAAGAACAAAAAATTCCTTGATTGAAAATATTACCTTAGTATTTGGAGGTATTGGAGCTGACCTACCCAAGTTAAAAAAAAAGGAAGAGTTCATCACCAGTTGTTTAGTACACATCGCTGAAACTAGTTTCCATGCAAACCTGTATTAAGTCTTTATTACCTCTTGAAAAGAGTCTGTTGCAATATGATAAAATTTGACTTTTTCAAAATCTATCAGAAAAATAAAATAAACAAATAAAAATATAAAATGTTGGTAAAGTCTTTTACATCTATAAAATCTGTAACAACTATGACCTAGTAATGATAACACAAGTGAAACTAAAGTAATGAATATTAAGTCATATTTCAATTTTAACAACTTTTCTGTAATCGTTTTTGCAGTCGCAGCTGTATCTTGTAGAAAAATTGAGCAAAATTTCAATAACTTACTGTGTATTGAACACAAAGTTTTCAAAATATTTCAACATTTTCAATAATGTGTATCGAAATATTTTGTTTTCATATGTAAACATACTGAAAATTTAAGTTTTCAAAAATTAGAATTTTCTATGATAAAAAAATTAGATTAAAAGTATAAACACATTAATTCATTTTTAAAGTAATTATGATATTTTTTGATAATATATTTTTTTTATAAAGTTTTTTTAATTTGCTTGAGCTTTGTATAGAGATTGTTATTGATCGGATTAGCCTTCAAGCCCTTCATTCTTTATGAGAAGGGCCTGAAGGGTGTCGGTTAATGTTGATATAATGTTATTGCAAAGTGTCACAAAATTAAAACCGTTTTAGATAAAGTGAAGGGGGCCAGGCTAGCTCAGTGGTTACGTGCTCGCCTCTGATCTGATAGGACCGGGGTTCGATCCCCACCTGGCCCTCGATTTATTCATGCGGGAGGTGAATAAATCCGAGCACGTCGTCCCTCGGAGAAGGACGTTAAACTGTCGGTCCCGAGCCTGTACGATGTCAGGTACTCGTTAAAGATCCCTACTCTAAATACACTTGAGTTAGGCAAAATTTAGGACTCCCACTGTAGAATCAATCTTCAATGTGTGGTATCACAAAGGGCCAATGCTCGGCCTAAGTGAGTTCCCTTGTGGAACTGCCACTGCAACCTAACCTAACCTAGATAAAGTGAAATAATAATTTTAACATAAAGAATAGTTATTAAATTACAACAAGTTATATCAAAATCTAAGGATGGCTAAAAAATTCATGTTTATGCGATCATTTGATCAGGAATGATCTAATAACGTCGATGCATCTATGAGGGTTGCCATTCTCACAATCAATATAGCAGATATTAAGTCTATAGTACTAATTTTTATATGTAAAATTCAGTCAACTTTACATATTACAAATATGTATTACATACATCACATTACACAGTATAATATGAAATATGTAAATATAATTAAACTTAGTTATAAGTTAATTTTTATTAATTTGATACATTCACACTATTCAGGGAAGTATTCAGTAGTTTTCTTCCTTATTGTACTCTAAGTCACATTTAATATTTATATTTGTTTATAACAGAAATATTATATATATAACAAGATTTCACATAAACACATGAAATAACAATCAATGATCAAACCACAATATGAAAAGAGAAAAAAGACTAAGTTCTTTCAAACTTAACAAGTGGTCTTCGTCAAAGTCAAAAACTCAACTGACGAACACCGCTTGTTACAGTTTAAAGAACTTAGTCTTTTTTCCCTCTTCATGTTGTGGTATATATATATATATACATATATATATATACATATATATATATATATATATATATATATATATATATATATATATATATATTAGTGTATATTGGCAGCAGATTCTCTTGTAAACATATTTTATTAAAGTAGACGGCAGCTTCCTCATTTACGACTTTTTTGCTCGTGTTTTCTAGTTTTCGAACTAGTTTTTTTTTTCAATAAAATAACTAAGCCAACAATATACACAAGATATGTGGATGATATTTTTGTCTTGGCGGAGGATGAGGAACAAGTCTCTGTTCTCATGAAAACACTTCAACAAGCCTCAGGACTCAAGCTAACAATAGAACACAGTCACCAAGGACAACTGCCTTTTCTGGACATCATCACGAAGCAATCCCCCACCAGTTTCAGTACAACAGTTTACAGGAAAGCAACAAACCTCGGTCTTTGCTTAAATGGAAAGAGTGAATGTCCAGAACAATACCGAAGCGCGACAATTTATGCTTATGTTAAAAGAGCTTTCACACACTGTAGCGAGTGGAGCTCCCTCAATGATGAGTTAGAGAAGTCAACTCAGATTCTTATTAATAATGGGTACTCTAACCAGGAAGTTTCTGACATTATTGAAAAATTCATGAACCGATGGCACGCTAAGTCTGTAGAACCAAATGTAACCAATCCAGGAGAAACAATAGATCTCTACTATAGAGCATATATGCACAATTTCTACAAACAAGATGAACGTGCACTAAGAAAGATCATTCGCACTAATGTTTTCCCGACAAATGAAACTGATAAACTCCGACTTAGGATTTACTATCAAAGCAAAAAGACCCAAAACCTTCTCCTTAAAAACCGCCCCCACAGAGATGTCTCAGTGCTGCAAAAAAGTCACTTGGTGTACCAATATACATGTAATACCGGGAACTGTGAAGCCTGTCCTACAAAGTACAACGGGATGACTACAACCAGACTATCAAGACGTCTTACCTTCCATCTTACAGCAGGTACTCCGAAAAACCATACGAGACAAGTACATGATACAACATTAACGAGGGAAATGTTAGAGAACGGAACTACAAGTTTAAGAATAGAAAATAATACCAGCCGCCTTCATATCCTCGAGGCCTTATACATCAAGGACATCCAACCATCTATGAACATTCAGGCCAATTGTATAGGCATAATACCAAGTTGTAAGAACTTCGATAGTTCTTATAAACTTAATAAGCCTACACTGACAGGACCCCCAGGCAATGTGTATAACAAGTTGTAACCTTCCACTTGTCACAGTGAACTTGTTTTGTTTTTTCACAAAGATCGTCTATTTCTATTAACATCTAAATTTTAACGCTTTTAATGTCTGTTTAACGTTTTGAAAAATTATTATTGAGTTAATTTAATCTGTTTGATAATAATCTATATACCTGATGATGATTTCCGGGAAAATCGAAAGCTTGTAAGTATAAAAATATAATATTATTGATTAAGTTACAAAATTATTTCTTTGATGTCTCTGGGACAACTCCACGAAATCACTCCCTACCAGAAAAAACTAGTTCGAAAACTAGAAAACAGGAGCAAAAAAGTCGTAAATGCGGAAGCTGCCGTCTACTTTAATAATATATATATATATATATATATATGCTTTTAAAAACTGGATGTCTATTTCCACTTGATTTAATTTTGTCTTATATTTTTCCAAATTACGAAATTTTTTCTTCAACTCAGAACTCAACTAAAAAATTAATTCACCATAATTTCTTATTTTATTATTGAACATGTTTAGGTGTACGTTCACCATCTTTTAAGTTGAGTTCTGAGTTGAAGAAAAAATTTCGTAATTTGGAAAAATATAAGACAAAATTAAATCAAGTGGAAACAGACATCCAGTTTTTAAAAGCATGTATTGAAGAAGGACTGCTCCCAACTTTTACAAATATTATATATATATATATATATATATATATATATATATATATGTGTGTGTGTGTGTGTGTGTGTGTGTGCGTGTGTGTGTGTATAACAAGATTTCGCAGGAAAAACTTGAAACAAAAATCACCGTCCAAACCACAGTAAGAAATCAGAAAAGAAGACTAAGGTCCTACAACCGTAACAAGCGGTCTTCTTCAGAGTGAAATTTCAACTGAGTTGAAATCAAATCTCTACTGATTTGACTGTGACGAAGACCGCTTGTTATGGATGAAAGAGAGAAGTGACTAATCCTTTATTTACTAATCTCAAAAGACGTAAGAGTATTTTTTCTTATTAGTTTGGACGTTGATATATATATATATATATATATTATATATATATTTTATTCTAACCGCTTGTTTCTTGTTCATTATTGATTTTTGACCTTCTCTTTATATTAACCTGTACTATCCTTTTAATCTATTTATAGCAATGACTAAGCATGAGTCATAGATTTTAATTTAACATGTCACTTGGCCTTTCTTGAATTTCTTGGACTTTCAACTCTTTTATTCTAACCGCTTGTTTCTTGTTCATTATTGACCTTTGACCTTCTCTTTATATTAACCTGTACTATCCTTTTAATCTATTTATACTCGTAGCAATGACTAAGCATGAGTCATCAATTTTAATTTAACATGTCACTTGGCCAACTCCTTTTCCAGTTGAACCCTGTTAGCAGGAGGTTAGTTCGTAGGATCGAATCTCTCAGTCTTAAGATCGTGAATGCCGAGACTGCGGTTAATTTTAATTATACTTGTTTAAAAGATGATCTGCTGCCTATTTATACCAATATATATATATATATATATATATATATAATATATATAGAGAGAGAGAGAGAGAGAGAGAGAGAGAGAGAGAGAGAGAGAGAGGTGAGTCTGTGTGTGTATGTGTGTGTGTGTGTGTGTGTGTGCGTGTGCATGTTGTGATATTTATATTACATAAAATACATATATGTCATACCTGTTGAATTATAAAAAGTAGTATAATAATTAATTGCCAGTTAATAATGATATTTGTCCCTTGTTACAGGAGGTTCGAAGCCTGGAGGCCACAGCAGCGAGTTTCTGGCATACGGAGTTGGAAGCCTCGGAAGCTCAGGGACAGGACTCATGAACAACAGTGGAAGAACTAATTTCACAAATAAACAACTCACTGAACTGGAAAAAGAATTCCACTTTAACAAATACCTAACTAGAGCAAGAAGGATAGAAATTGCATCGGCTTTACAACTGAATGAAACTCAAGTTAAAATATGGTTTCAGAATAGGCGAATGAAGCAAAAAAAGAGAATGAAAGAGGGATTGGTACCAGTTGAAGCATTAGAGCCAGCGGGACACAGCGATGACAGTAGAGAGGGGCACCTCGTGGCGTGAATGCCCCAACTTTCAGAGCTCCCAATCGTCCCTCACTATATCAGTAATATATCTCGAAATTTTATTTTAAATGTATTTTTCGATTAACCAGAAAAGCGTTACTCTTTCAAGCTTACATCATTTCGTGATAGGTTAGAGCCAAAGACTCTTTAACGAATACACATCTTTTGACAAATCATCTAGTGTCATGTACATCCACTCTTACTGTACTCCTCAGCACTTTTTCAACCATTCGTACAGAACTTCGACATCTAGGTTACAGGTAACATTATCATATTACCACTACATGCATTAGATCGAAAGCTTTTCTGTCAAATTTGTTTTAATCCCGAGTTCTTTGACAGCTTCATGCCGTTTTGAAATATTTCAAAATATTACTAAAAAGTCTACCTCGCAACCAAGACCTGCATCTTAAGTTATAAAATACAATTAATCTAAAAGAAGGCTTCATCAAACAACGAATTAATATTATTTTAGTTAATCTCTTGAATTTGGCTTTTACTTCTAACTCTACACTTGATAACAAAATTCTAATGTATGCTTAAAGCGGCTGTTATTGAAGCTTTCATACTTAACCTGTAAATTTTATTCATTTTTGTCAAAAACGTTTTTCAAAATTTGATTTATATTCTTATAAAATATACCTAATTAGTGTAAATGATAAACTATATGATGTGAAGAAATATATCTTTACCAATATTGTTTGTTAACTAACAAATTAAAAGCTTATAAACGCACTACCTATGTATATACTTATCGATGAGTTTACTGCACATTTTCTTGGACAAAAAGACATCGAATAGTTCCAGGAAACATATTGAAGATAATGAGTTATTTGTATTATATAATACTACATTTTTCTATTTTAAGAATTGTCTACTAAACATTGCATTCATAAGGTGGTTGAAACCAAAAACGTGTGCATGATTCTCCTAAATCTACGAAAGTAGCACGGGTTTGTTAATATGTGTAGATAATTATGTATTGTATAACAATACTAGAAATTTTAGCTAATAGTGTATGTTAAGACATAAATTATATACATATGTAGATTTATTATATCACGGGTATGTAAAATAGTTGTTAAATGGGAATCAGTTTTACTTATATTGTTTGGATAAAATTAAAAATAGAAAAACTTTATTAAATCTCACCTAGACATTAACAAGAAACATGGACGATAATATATACAGCCTACAAAAAACAAAAAATACAGACGTACTCACACACATTCACACTTACTCAAACACACACACACACACACACACATATATATATATATATATATATATATATATATATATAGAAAAAGAAACACAGAGAAATCAAAAGCACACACAGTCTCTAATTTCGTTTTGAACCGTCTTCAGGAGAGATAAGAGAGGGAAACTAAGCACACTGGTTCAGAGACGGTTGGAGACCCGTCTCCAACCAAATCAAAGTGTGTGCTTTTGATTTCTCTATGTTTCTTTTTCTACTTTTAACTATATTTGTCCGTTTTGGATCGTATTTCCAACGAAAAAGTATATATATATATATATATATATATATATATATATATATGTAAAAGTTGATAGCAGTCCTTCATTTAAACATATAGCGTTTCAAATAAATAAATATGGCGTTAGTTGATACATTAGTTGCCATTTATTTACTAATCCTAAAACCTTTTCATTAACTCTATTAACTACTACTTTGTTCATTAAATAAATTATATTTTGACAAAAGATTCAATCTTTTATTCAGTTTTAAAGATTTGGTTCATTAATTTAATTTGTACGTGTTGATTGTGGAAGACATGTAATATAAGTAAAACAATATTATGTCTTCAAAAATACATATATATCTTATAAGTACAAAATATAAGCTTCCAACTGAGTTTCTTGTATTATGCTTATCTTTCAAAACGTGATACTAAATAATAACGCCATAACTTTAAAATAGTGTTTTTATTGATATATTTTTTTAACAACAGCTGTTCTCATCCATGATTATAACCAGTTAACTAAACCATTTATTAAACTTTTAGGTTCTTCATGCCTCATATATGCATCTATTAAAAATTCAGATTTTACAGTGAACATGATTACATGAAACTTCATGATACTGTTTAAAACTTGCCAAAATGAAGTTATGGCCTATATAGCGTAACTTCATTTTTTTATTAAAATTTATTGAGAACTGTTTGATCAGAACGTATTTGGTCCTTGTTAGAGAACCCATGTTCATTAATATAAAGAGATCTTTCATAAAGAACACATGTTAGACAAGTCAATATATAAATCACTTCAAATATAAAGCAGCCAAAAACTTTGCCCAAAAGAATTCCAAACAGAAGTCACTTTTTTCAACTTCCGCGTAAATCGTTTTGGATTGAAAAACCCTTTTGATTGAAAAATCCTGAAGTGATTTATACATTGTTATAAATGTATCTATTATAATTAGATTAAACACGTGAAAATAGCATTAATATTTTAAACAAACTACTTATTCAATTGTGTGATTGTTTCTATACCAATTTACATGTTTATTTAGAGATGTATATATTGAGATGGTCAAAATTAATCTCATAATGAACTCGAAAAAATTATAAAGTGGAATTGATAAAACGGTTATAACATTTTATTAGAGCAACGTTTTAGTCTTTTAAAACTGATTTTTATTGTGTATATAAAAATATAATCATCAATTTTGTTTATGTTTTCAACAAAACTAAACACTTCGTATATAATTTAAAAATGAAATTGTCTAAGTAATATTAACACTAATATCCGCAATACGTCTTTCTAGAAAAAAATCATTTTATGTGATTTAGAAACAAAAATATTACGATTAAAATCAATTTATAATATAAACAAAATTTTGATTTTACAAACTTTAAAAATGATATTATAATTTTACTGTACACACAGAATAAACTTTCTTTTAAAAACAAACTTACATATAATTATTTTTTATGGGACTTCATTATAATGTTAGTGTATTCAATTTTGGTTGCATTTATTTGCAAATATTTGGTGTTTTGGAAGAAATAAGCTATATATATCATCTTTTTGAAACCAATCCTTCTTTGTCCATCATAGAACCATATAGATATTTAAATATCGGAAGTCCAATATCATCATTTGTACAATGTTAGACCTTTATTTGTAACATTCCACATTTGTTGCATCTTTTAATATTTGTAAATAACTAATAGTCATTACTAATAATGGAGAATAGTCCCTGACATTATAGCCATTCAACAGGGTTAAAGCGTATTTCTTTTATAGCGTATTAAGCAGACGTACAGCACAAGGCAAGAGTGGTTGCATTCAATCAGTGTCAGTTTGAAACAATGTTTTAACTCCGTTATTTTAATTCTATTTCATCAGAAAATGTAAGATAAAAATAGTCGTGTCTTCCAATTTATTCAATTTGTACTTCAAAAGAAAACCAACAATATAAGAATGAAATAAAAAAATTATAAAGTTTTAATATCTAAATGTTGTTAATAGAAATAGTTATTCACCAAAATTTATTCTATTTGAGAAATCAGAGTAATTTTAGATAATGTAGGTACCACTTCGTTTTATCAACAAAGATATTCTGAAAGCCTAGTATACTTGTACTTTGATTTTTCACATTTGTATACCTAGTTCACTGCAGTAATTTGTAAAATGTATAATACAACGTTGCAGAAGTGTAAAATATACAAATAAATCTAAAATAATTAACAGTTTCTAACATTTGCTTTAGTTCAGTCGCTTTGAGATCTCGAATTTAAAATTTATAAATATTAAAAGGAAAATTCAATAATATTCTCAATAAAAAGATGTTGGTTCTGTGTATACAATTATTAATACACTTTAAGAACTTATTTTATGTTTATATGGAGTTTATAATACATTCATTGATCATTTTGGAAATTAAAGTTTCCTTTATATAAATGGTTTTCATATATGTTTCTAAGTTTATTGCTCTGTCCTGCAGGAACAGGCACTTTTTGTTAAGGATTATACACTGCTAAATCCTGGGTACCTTAAGACATCAACAATGTTTATGAAACAAATAGTCACTTGTTCAACTTTAAATCAATCTATATTAAAATATTTTATTCAATCTGGCTCTATATTTTCATTAACCATATAGTTTATGTTATATATTATCGTTTCTGCTGCTTAGGGAATGGCATATATAAAGCATACTTGAAAATTTTACTGAAATAGACCGATTCCAACATTTATTAAATACACTTAAATATACCATATCGTCTACTGTTTTCTACTTTTTAACTTACAGGTATAATTAATGTCATATGGTAGCAAAATAACATAAGTAAAAAAACTAATCATTAGAAACTCTCATTTATCATGAATCAAAAAAAAAAGTTAAAAAAATTTAATAATTTTTATCTAACGAAAACATACTGTATATATGTTATATTACAATAAATTTTTGGAAAATGAAAATATCTTAGTCACCATAATAATTCACAGAACTTAGTAAATAAACATAAACTGCTTTTGACAATACACATATTTGAAGTAGGCAATATATGCATAAAAATTATGATATTTTGTGTAATTGTAAATTGTACATGAAATTATAATATCACTACATACCATCAAATATATGTACACTTAAATAAAAATATCATTAAGTTAATATAATATTTAAATACTGTAAATTAATTGTTAATTAACTAATGTTAATGAATAAAACGTATATTAAATAAGAACAACTTCTTTTATGTCTGCGTATAATGAGTGTTCTTTTGTGCAAACTGTACAGTAATGCATGCATATTGTTGGTGCCACAGAGTGTGGCACCATCTTAGTAAATAAGATATTATTGTTAACCGTCATACCTCGTCTATCGCTGGTGGAGTCGTCCGACCGGTTTCGCAATGGCTGCATCATCAATGGGACAAACCTTACTTTCCAAAATCATGGCTATAAATACCTATTTTAACACAACGGTACCAATACATGCCTAAATTTGCTACCTAATAGTTTTTATTTATTTCTTTTATCCGTTTTTTGTCTTTTACAATTTAAGTCGTCTCAGTCCTGCCGTCTTTTCATGTTTTTTATTGGTTTTAATATTATGTCTGTCTGGTGCTTGATTTGTTCGTTTGCAAACAAATAAATCTGGTGCTTGCAAAACCGGTAGGACGATTCCACCAGAGATAGACGAGGTATGACGGTTAATAATAATATCTTATGTACAGTAATAGTTGCCATTCATGAAGAAAGACTATAGATTATGCAAGTTAATTTAATATACAGATTAATTGGTAATAAAGCCATTAAAATAATTAGTTTCAATGAAGTACGAAGATTTTATACGTTTAAAATAGAATCAAACACATTAATTTTATTGCCTTAATTAACAAAATTCCATGAAGGCAGGGACTGCTTATCCGACCATTCAAATCCTTGGTAAGCAGAGAATTATTTGTTATTCAGTAAAATGACAGTAAATTGATAGACCTCTGAAATGATCGCAAATACATGTTACCAAGTTGACAGTATATTGACAACCTTCATCAAATTAAAATGACAAGTCAGAAATGTTTAATGTATTTACATCTCAATTTATATTGAGGATGTAAATACATCTTCAGATATATTGAAGATATAAATATATTCAATTTATATTTACTTCTTTAATTTCCTTATATCTGTTGCTTATTGTAATTCATCTACAGAGAACAACAAAACATATTATAATCTCTGTACTCGTTTAACCCGTCCATTTACGCATCGAAATTTCAGCAGTCCCACGAATTTCAATTAGCCTTAATGATTTTTTCCTTACAAGTAATGGTACAATTTACTGTTGCTGGTTTGACGTGACCATGTGGCCCAAGTCGTCCACTATAGGGTTCGCAATCGACTCCAGTTTATTATGTAGTAAATATTCACTTATTTGTTTTTCTATTTCTTAGGTGGAAAAAATAAATTTAAAATGTATACAATTTTACGATATATTTAAAATAATGACGATTTCAAATTTAATTTACAAAAATTGTTTTTAAAATTTAAAACAAATTTCATTTAAAAAAGACATATAAATTTTAAAGAAAAAAAAAACTAATTTACTCAGTTGTTGTGAACTATACCGCACAAACTCTGTAGCCTATAGGTATATTTTGAAACAATTTTTTTTATTATCTATTCTGTTACTGACATTTCTTTAGTTTCTATACTTTATAACCAACAACTTTATAAACTACTCCGTGAAAGGAGGAAGTTTAAATGAAACTGTAATCATTTCAATATTGCGAAGTAGTACACACCAAAAGAAGTATCTCCTGCCATTTAACAATAAAAAATAAATTTAATAAATAAACAGCTTTCTTTTAATTATTTATATTTTAACACAAAAGCAATAAATTTATAAATAGAAATAATAATTATTTATGTTTATACAATATCAACTGAATTGTAATATACAACATTGTTAGCTAGAGGTTGTTAGTAATATATTATACAAAAAATCTACCGTCTTACCACGTACGTTTTCTTCACAACTTGACAGTGTACGTGGATATTCCGAATAATGTCCATTGTCACGAGCAAACTGATGGTTATTCTGTATTTACGATTATAGGAAGCCAATAATCAGTCTTCTCCTTCATTCGATTGTTTACTTCTTATGTATGGAAATTAAATTGAACGAGTCTGGAAAATTAAACATCCTATTTGATTCGCTCAAATCAAATCAATTGTTGAATTGATGTCAAATGTTGAATTTCGCTTGACAAATCCGAAATCTAGAAAATACTCGAAAACAATATAAAACTATAAATTTTTATAAAAAAATATTGTTTGTAGACAGCTAGCATAATAAAATAATTGATTAAATTCTGGAATTTAAGCAGGCATACTGATTTTTAACAACTACAAAACAAAAACTGATCTCTGACAGAGAAGAGTAAGTACAACAAAACTGGCGACAGCCAACTGTACACAATAGTGAACTGGGAACAACAAATAGTACATAACCCTTACAAAACTGTACTTAAATTATTGTTTTTTATTCTCACTCCTGAATATTCCCACCACTGTAGGTCCAAATATTCAACAAAGAGATCAATTAAGAATTATCTGAATACATTTTATAAATTATTTTATGCATTTTATTCTTGAAATCGATTACAAAAAAATTACTTAGACTATATCAATACAATTCTACAGTATAATATAATATTTAAAAAACATGTTATATATGTTGGGAGTGGCATCTGTAATATTAGTTTTAATGTACTATTTAAAAACAAAAGTAGTATTAGGCTCTATTATTTCTTGGAATATTATTCATCTTCAAATAAATCAAAGTATTTTTTTTATATATTTAAGCAAGTGATTTTTCAATTAATTATGTGTTCAAAGTAAGTATTTACTCATTTAGAAGAGCTATTAATGATATTGAAAATAAATGCTTATTTGTTTAAAAAAACTATGAACATTAATTTTATCAATCAAATTTAATATGTCATCAGGTAATATGAAAATCATACGGTCTCAAAAACTATACCTTAGGAAGGTTAATAAACTTTTAAAACTAAAACTAAAAAAAAATATCCGACGAACCAACTGTTAAAAATACCCCACCGACATAAGATAAATGTCAAAATGTTACTTATTAAATATTAACTGATTTTTACGAATCATATTTGAGTAAAATACTAGGATGAGGATATAAAACTGATATAAAATTTCTGGTACGTTATGAAAAATGGTCTTCATTTTTAAAAATAAGAAAGTATAGTCCCAATGAAAATATTTTTTTTTTTTTTACTAATTAAGTAGAAAATAGAAATATAAGGTTAAATAAAATATTTATAAATTATTTTCCTAATTTACTGCTAATGTGATACATGTCTTCTGTGTAGCATATTCGACCTTTTTATTTTATATTCTTTATTACTTATATATTAAAAATTCTAATAATTCTTGTACGTTTGTATATAAAATAATTAGATATAACTATTGTGCTTAACATTGTTTCTTCATTTAGAGGAGTACATTATGGCTAAGATGTAACATTTGACTGGAATAGAAACATTCTCTTATTATTTATTTGATTGAAGGATTAATTGTTTGGTAAAAAAAAAAACAAAAATGCTTCTAAAATTGTTGAGAAATAGGCACTTACACTTATAAAGAAGTGTAATTTGATTATTAATATCGTGAAATAATTAGTAACTTCATACCCAGTCACCACATCATACTATTCTATTTGTAGCGTCACCACAGTTAGTAAGGATAAAAAATAAAAAGAATGAATGATGATCAAAAATTCCTTTAGAAAACTATACCTCTTTTTACATGATCTAACAAACAGTGAAATTCATTCTGATGAAGTAAAATTATTCTTAATATAGTTTTTAGCTGAACACCAATTTGAGACCCAGTTTTGTTATAACAAATTCATATATTTGTTTTTAATAGTTCCTTTCAATGATATATGTAACATATATTTTTTTAATTTATACAAACTAATTTTCTATTAGCATAAAGTTTTTTTCGTTAAACCCAGTCAATAAAGTATTTTTTTTAAAGTAAAAAACAGCATAAACAACAGCCTTGAGATGATCGGTTAGTAAATTAACAACACATTGTTGAGTTAGCGTAGAGGTATACTACTAATGCAGACCTAATTTTCTTTCAGTAGATAAAACATAATTTCTAATATATCCCTGGAAACAAACTTTTCAACTATTTATATAATGACATTTGTCTGCAACGAAAATTACTACTTTTTTTTTTCTTAAATAATTCCGTACCACCCTTGCCTTGTTGTCGATTATTATATTGGAAAGCACGCCTGCATCCTGTAATTCACAATGGAAAATTACTTTGAAAATTATAGATTTATTGTTGGTTGTAAATATATACATATATACATATATATTTATTTCAATCCACAAATGTTCCTAGTACTACTAAGTTTTATGAAGTATACTTTTCATGCTGAAAATGTTAAAATAAGATTCACTGTTGACCAAGATATGGATTTTTTGTAATTTATTTCACTTTTTAATTCTATGGCTCATGTAAAATATACAAAACTATTATAAAGGTGTGTATTTTAATTGTAATTAAAGTTTTTATAATAAATGTGTTTTATTTATGACAGATTCATCAGTCAGTTTCTTTATATTGAATATACACATGCTCCTATTAAGAAATGTTACTCTCAATAAACCAGTTATGCGACATTTTATTTGGAAAGTCAAGCAAGTTGGTAAGTGTACTGGCTGACTGAGAGCAGTGAAATATTCCTACCATGACAAGATTTTGCGGAAAAATAAAAGACAAAATTTTTTTTCTAAATCTAAAAAGTTATTAAATTTAATTTAAATTTCTAGGTAAATTTCAATTAAAATAAATTAAATAAATCATTCATCATATTATAACTTGATTTTTTTTTACATAAATGAACTTTTTTTCATTTAATAATCTGACTTTTAAACATTGATAATATTGCAATAATTCATTCTTGAGATTTAAAAAGTAAAAATAAATCCAACGCTCTTAATTTCTGTTGAGTTATTCGAAATGTATTTAGATAATTTGCTTACAAAAATAACAGTCTTTGTAGAGCAAGCCAGACAAAGAAAGTTTACCAATTTTACTTACCACTCACTTGTTTCCTGTATGAATTGGTAAGAACAGTTTGTTCTTACAAAATATTAGTAATATTATTGTTATTCTTAATATAACTATTACTATTTTTATATAATATTATCATTATTAATATTAGATATCTAACTTAGTAGCAGGTGGATTCCGTAATACAAGTCCTCAAAAGTAGTCACATTGGTGTCATTTTAATCAGTAAAGCTCAATGTGGATGCAATGATTGTGCGCTGTGTAAAAATTTTTCTTTTAATTAATATTCTGATCATATTTAAATTACATATGTTATTACTGTATATTTTTCTCATTCAGTTTTAAATATATGGAGTGGTCTACACTCAGCTTTATATATACTATAATTAGAATGACACAGAAAGTAACACAATTGTTATCTCTAATAGAAAATCAAACTCATTTTGTGTACTATTACAACGTTTTACTGTCCATATACTTCTCATTTTAGTAAATTTACAGATTGAACACCATTTACAAATCAAATAACAATCATACAATCAACTTAAGAGTATTTGTTAAATTTTGTCAAAGTGGTTTTATACGTGCTCAGAAACTTTTCACTTTACTGTAAGTAAAGTATTAATGCTGTATAAAAAAATAGCCGTTACAGCGCAGATGAGCTGTATAGTTCCTGGACAATATTGTCTCATGGGGAATCCACATCATTGGCCATTATGTGTTTTAGACACCATTTTTACTTTACTATAAGGAAAGTATAATGATAAAAAAAAAAATTGATCTCAAGGTTTTCATGGATTTACGAGTACATATTTTGAGGTTCCAAAAGTCCTTTTTTGAAATTTTTTCGATGATGTCTGTGTGTGTCTGTGAGTGGGTGAGTGCGTGTGAATCAAAAAGCTTATAGGAAAGCTGCAGTCTACACCTTTTATGGATCAAATTCATATTTTGCATAAAAATAGTGTAGAACTATAGTGTAGATGTGCCCTATTGTTTAGGGGCTGCAATAACGCATGATGAAAAAGCCATCTTTAACCTTAATGAGGTTAAAGCTGTTTGCAGATCAAAATTAAAACCAATAAAATTGGGAGATACTTCTATCAGTCCTATTATAAAGTTGTTTTTAGAAAGAATAGAATGAAGTATAATAGGAAAAATATATCAACCGTTCGCACAAGTCAAATGAGACTTGATGTCACAGTTTAATCATAACATGTCAGATCATTCAAAAAATCAGTGATTTTATATTCGTTATTATTAATAAAATAAATATAGTCACATTAGAATTAATAAAACCATTAAACTGATCAACAATGATTTTCATAATATTTACCATTGGGGTTTGATATTACGTCTACACTATAGCCACATTACAATAATAAACTGAATTAGTTGCCAACTAGTTTGACATTATATTTACTTATAGTAAAGTTAAGTGTATCCCACACCGGGGGAATACACTTTACTATTAGTAATCATGAAAAATTCTATCTCGAGATTTTGAGGTATTTACATCTTTTGAGATCTCTAAAATCTTGTTTGACTTTTTTTTATGTCTGTGTGTGTGGTTGAGTGTGTGTGTGTGTGTGTGTCTGTGTATGTGTGGGTCAGTGGGTTGGATGTGTCTCCAAAAGTTTGTGGAGACGCTGCAGTCTACACCGTTTCATGGATCCAATTCATATTTTACACAAAAATTGGTCTGTTTTGTAGCTGTACCCCATTGTATGAGGATAGTATCCCTCTCTATATAGCTTGTTTTTTTTTATATCACATAACCGATGCATACGATATCATTGGTTTTACCACAGAAGCAATAATACATTTGTAAAGCCAAAGTGAAGATTTCACGTTAAGACCCAATGCTCTACGAAAGTCTAACACTACAGAACATTTCTTGCTTCCTTAGCCAGTGAAGTTGTCAGTTTATGACAACTCCTCATAACTATTGGTCATAAAACAATATTCTATTTTTCAAGGAAGTTTTATGAAAATTTATTGAAACCTAGGAAATATATTCAAATTTTTTTAAATGTCTACTTCAGATTTTTTCATGTCAAACCAAAATTATAGCATAAATTAAATTTTCAATAATAAAAACCATCAAGAGTTGGTTTTCCTCATAGCCCACGAAAATATCAGTGTGAGCACCCAATTTGTTATATTTTGCTTGTGGACCCCTAGGGTCCATGCCGACCCCGGTTGAGGAGAACTCATGCATTACATAGTCAGTGGATCTGTTAAATCAAATTTGTCTCTCATGATCTCCTTCTAAATTCAAGAATTATGCCGATGTGACTTCATAGTGTTTCTATTTTGCCAGAAAATTGTAAGAAAAAATGTTAGCTTAATCGAATCACTTAAAATATATCTTAAAATTGATATCTGTTTTGTAAAAAAGAACGGAAGAGTACATTTCTCATACTTCAATATAATCCAAAGACAATGGGGATCATGAACAGAGCAAGATCTATTATCTAGCGCTAAGTTTTGTTCAAGGGTGCAACATATAGTTTGAGAAAAATATTTTTTATAAAAATCCATCATACCATGGAAAACATTGATCCATTAGTCCAGGATTAATTTTCAGATTTTAGCTCATTGAGAAAGGTAACCGAAATTTTACATTTTTTTAATATTTTTTTTTATTTTATGTTTAATATTGTGACAGAATTTCATTGTTCTATTATTAGCAATTTAGTCCCGAAAGAAACATTTTCCAAAATGATATTATATACCATAACTCCCATTTCCGTCCATACAATTTAAAAATAAAAAAAAACCTTAAACTCCTCCTCACATAATGTGTTCTTTAGATATAATTTCATTCTGATCTGTCCGATGGTATGCTTTTTAGCTTTCTCTCAGGAATTCAGATTGAATCATAAGTCAGAAATTTTACATTCGGAATAAAAAAAATTTTCCCGTTGTTTTAAAAATCTGAAGATTTTGTCACCTATTACTTCTGCCACTTCCATAAAGTGCAAAAATTTCAATACTCTAAAGTTACTAGTTTAAAAGAAAAATTATCCATCATGCAATACTGCCCTCAAAAAATAGGTCATATCTCCTCTATATAGCCCATTTTTATGTAAATTGTGAATTTCATCCACCAAACCTTGGATCGAATTCATAGCTTGTGGACTACAGCGTCTCAACAAGCTATGGGGTAAAGTTTTCATACTGACCAAATGTTCAAAAAATTATCACATGTTTCATTTTTCTTCTTAATTTAAAGAAAAATCTATTCAAATTTTAGTTCAAGGTAATATTTTTAATTAACAAATAATGATTCAACAAATAAATATATATTCACCATTATTCGATTATCATAAGAAAAGAATTGATCTTTACTTTAGTGATATGATACCAACTAATTCATAAAATATATGAATAGAGAGAGCATAATGTTATTTAGTCAAATATTAAAATCTTTGTATGTACTATTATTGAATTGTACTTTTTATTAATCTTTTTCCCTATTCTTTTAATCTCTCATTTAATATGCACTTGTGATGTGGAAGTTTTTAGAGAAAGTCGGACAAATAAACTATTGTTAGTTTTTATTAAACTATACAATTGATTAATAGTCCTTTCCTTAATTTACAATAAAAACACTAACTAGGATACACTGTTCATTCACAAGTGATGTCAAGACAACCAACTGTGTAATCACAGGTCAACCAACCATGCAGTCCTTAGAGCAAAGATTCAAATTTACATACTTATTCGACATTATACTTGGTTTTTGAAGTTCAAGATCAACATTTCAATCTGATATTGTTTATTTAGCTGTTCAAGTTGAACACTCCCCTTAATCTCTTCAGTTACTAACTAACTAACATAACTAACTAACTTAATCTCTTCAGTTACTAACTCACCTCATATTAAAAACAGTAGTCTCACTATGTCATGATAGATATCTGAGCTATCAGTCGAGAATCAGATATCAATATCATTGTAAAAAATTCCATTAAAAAACCACAACTAATTTTTAAATTTTGTTCACTCCATTTTTAAATAAAAATATAATATATAGTATATGGAATACGATTTATTTTCTTAAATATATATATATATATAAAGATTTCACATAAACACGTGAAATAACAATCAATGATCAAACGACAATATGAAATGGTTTCATTTCATACCGTAATAATCATAACATTTCATACCATAACAGACCGTAACAAGTGGTCTTCGTCAGAGTCAAAAACCCAACTCACTTGACGAAGACCGCTTGTTACGGTTGAAAGATGTTAGTCTTGTTTTCCCATTTCATATTATGGTTTGATCATTATATATATATATATATAATCAAACCACAATATGAAATGGGAAAACAAGACTAAGATCTTTCAACCGTAACAAGCGGTCTTCGTCAGAGTCAAAAACCCAACTGCTGGGTTATTTCAACCAGTTGGGTTTTTGACTCTGACGAAGACCGCTTGTTACAGTTGAAAGATCTGAGTCTTGTTTTCCCATTTCATATTGTGGTTTGATCATTGATTGTTATTTCATGTGTTTATGTGAAATTTATATATATATATATATACAATAATATTTCATAAATCAATGTATAAAGTTGTAAAAGAGGACGAATACAAATAAAAAAAATAAATGTAATTAGGCTTAACATTTGAATTAACCCAGCAAAAACCAGAAAACAAGAAGTGTGCCAGTTTCTCAATGATTTCAACACCGTTCTTCTTCAACAGGACAGTAGAGTCAAATTGAAAAGAAAAAAGTAGGTAGTTAAGTTATGTTAGGTTAACCAGTTGTTAAGATGTGACATGGCAAATTAGCCAATATTAAGAACGGATGTTGAAGGGAAAAAATTGAATGCAATTAAGATATTTAGAAAATAAACTAAATATAAAAGTAAAAAGATTAATTCATATCATTTTTAAGAAAGAAAGTTAAACACAAATAAATCACATCTTGAAAATAAAAAAAATTCGAATGGTCTACACTCAACTTTACTATAATTAAAAACTCATTTACAATCAAATTATTGTATTGTTTTATGTTAATACGATTAGCGCAATGGTATAATTTTGTCACTTATAACAAAAGTGTAATCAATAATAGTGTCATAGAACAACTCTTGAAGTGAACACGGATAGAAGTTAATAGTCTTTTTTTGTGTTTAACAATTATATCCAATACAACAAAAAAACAATACTCATCCAATGTTCAAGATTTCTGAAATGTTTTTATGCAATATTTTATTAATACAAATAATACTCAGATATAACATAATAGCCAGAAGAATGGGTTTAAGTTAGTAATAGTTTTAACATAAAACACGAAATTTTACCTTTCTCGTGTTCTAATATTGCCCTAAACCAATGTCGTTCTTTATTGATATACATCAAAAATTAATTTTTAACAAATGCCATTACAATTTATTTAACAGTGAGTTAAGCAGATCTGTTAGATAATTTTCGATAGACAATCATAGGAAGACACACCAAATCAAAAGTGGTTTCAATGAAATTCTCAAACATTCCAAAACATATTTTTTCCATTACTATAATACTAAAGAGTATTACCGCTTAACTTAAAAACTTAACTTAAAAATTTTAATAAAAAAATTAAAAACTTAAAGAACTTAAAAAGCGTTCATGTGAATGTTAAGAGACGGTGTGAGAAATAATACTTTAAATGTATTCATTCAGAAAATATAATTTGTTCATACTACCAGTACAGATCATTTCATTATTATAACATATTTATATTTAACATTTATAATTATATATATCATTAATATTTAAAATAATTCAATTTAAGAGAACAGATTCTGTTGATTTGTCCTATTGATAGGCTGTTGTCCCTTATGAAGATTCTATTTGCCTGAAATTCTCATATTACTATACGTAGAACCTTTCTCATTTTTAATGTAATATTATTCTTTCAACATTGAAAAGTTATGAAATATTCATAGTAAGATAATACTTAGCTCAACATTTTATGTTGGTTCAATCACCAGAAATGTGGCATAAACAAAGCAATAAATAACAAAAAGTTTCTTTCCCATCCTCTAATATGCCCATCCTCTAAAAACAATAAAGTTCTTAAACACACTATAAGAACTATTGTCTGGTCTTTAGTTATACTGAAATGAACCACTATACTTTTGTAAACAATACTGTACATACAATAAAGAAGTATTTTAAATGTTGTTAGTACTTAAACACTGATATCTAAATTATTTAACGTTATTAGTCTTTGTATAAAATTCGATATAGTTTTTACTATACCTTTCTTTTTCTTCAAAATGAGTAATTTTAGTTCTTATTTCTGAGGGTGAATAAAATTCAATGTTTAAAAAATATATTCTATGACCTTGTTATAGAAATTATCATTTTCTATTTCTTAAGCTCTACACCTCGGAGTGGTCCTGGCTTCACAAACAACAAATTGATCACACTTCATTGTCCAATGGCCTCTTTTTCCAGTTCATTACTCTTAGTTTGTGTAGGTTATCTCCATCACTCGGAGATGATGTAAAGTTATTGGTCCGAGTCTGTATGATGACAGATTAAAGATCCCTATTCTAATAAAGTTGAATGAGGAAAACTTTAGGACTCTCGACGTAAAACAACCAGGTAATGTGACCTTCCATAACACAAATGCTTCCAAAAAAAATAACTAGACTACACTTTCCAGTGCAGTTCTATAACTACACTAAAAGTGTGGACGTTAAACAACTGTTTGAAACAATATCATATTTGGGTGCCAGATAGACTAGATGATTACGTACTCATCTTTGGACTAGTAAATCCGGGGTTCGATACCCTGTCTGGTCCTCGATTTATTCACGTGAAAGTTGAAAATATCTGAGCACATCACCCATCGGCGAGGACATTAATCCGTACGATGTCAGATACTCGTTAAAGATCCCTACTCTTCATCTTGGAAGTCTGGTTTTCTTTTTTTTTTCTTTTTGGAAGATGCAAACGTTTCTCTGAAGCATTATATTCTCTAAAGGTGATTTATTCATTCCATACTACAGAATATTATGAACTGAATGATTTCAATATTGACATAAGAATTGTATATTTCTGTATTCGTTTCTATTCTCCACTTACAAATACTTTTATCACAAATAGACCTGACGGTTTTCTTAAATTTTTTTACCCAAACTGCTTAAGGCATTTTTATTTCAACCACCAACGTCGTCTTAACTTTAAATTTAAAAATCGATCTAATGAGATTTCATAGATTTTATAATAAGAGATATGCACTGAAGAGCTTTAAATTTGAAAATTATGAGTAATTAGTTTTCATTTTTCTTTTTTTAACTTCTATTATTCATTTATTTTCATGATTGAGTTCTGCCTAAAATATAAATTAGTTTATATTTTGAAATGTATCACCCTCAATCATAAAGTTATGGCTTTTTGTTGTACAATCAACACCGAAAAATTATAGAATATAATCATTACTTACTGTATTAGTTTAAAAATTGAAGAAACACTTGTATTCACAGACTTCTGATTATGTCTACAATTATAGTTATTATAGTACCGACAATTTTACTTAGTACCATTAAATACTTAAATCATACTCCCGACAATTTTTTTGGTAAGTCTACTCAACTTACGTGAAAAATTAAAGAGAGATTAGTTTTAAAAAAATTGTCCCAATATCGAATACACGATTGGATCCCAAAACCGGAAGAGACCGACTTCCAGAATTACAAAGAAGTTTACGAAGCATGTAGAAATGATGAGTTTTCTTGAATGAATTAGTCCTTAGAAACGATTCAATAAAAATTAATTGTAATTTCAAAAAGAAATTTATAATTAAATATAAATATAAATGAACAAAGCTATTATCCATGGATAATGATCTCTGCCACCTGAGGAAACATCAAGTTTCCCAGCTGCAAACTTTGTAGAGGCGGTTCTCCGTCATAAAACAAAAGTGGTGTGAGGCAAGGGCAATGATAATTCATAGGTGAACGAATGGGGACAAGAAGGTGAATCCTATTCAGGAGGACTGAGGCACCGGCATGAAGTAATGTGTAAACTTCATTACCAGTGTCGTCGGGTATTGCCAGGAAATAGGATGTGGTTTTTCACATACCCTAAGCAAGACGTCTTGCTAAGGGATCTGATGAACAGATTTTTCCACATCCTAAGACGAAAAAAAAAATAACCTGAGGAAACATCAAGCTAAATTGCATCGGGAAGTGAATACATTAAAACGCTTATCTTTTAAAAAATTTACAGCCTAGATAAACTTTCTCAATATGATAGCTTAAGAGCTTCAATAAAAGATACTCATATTTATATAAAACCAATTGCAAATAAATTGCATTGTATAAATAAGACGAGTCTTGAAGTCATTAGTTTTATATCTTAAGGATGATTATAGAGATTATACTTACATGTCTTTTAGTAATTATCTCTATAAATTTATTCTAAGAACTTCAGTGAAATCATTGTATGGTCAATCAAACTTTCCGTATACTATCAAAAACCTGGAACCTACTTCTGAAAAAATAAAGGAAATTAAGATTTTTAATGAATAGTTTATCAATATAGGGTAGCATCAAATATGTTTTTTACCATTGTTTATTGTTCAACGATTCTCATTATTTAAAAATGTTATTATTGTAAATATAAAAATGAAAATATTTGTTTGCAAGTTCATTGTCTATAGACTCAGACACACTGCTAAAGAGTCACCAAGGTTGTAAGCCTGGAGGTTTTCGAATATTGTACAAGGCTCAAGTTGGCAATATGAGACATCTTAGGTCTTTTTTCTTACTCCAGGAACTATGTATCATGTAACTTTCAATATATTAAGTATTTTATTTGCATTTATTTTTACTTGTCCTAAAGAAAGTTTCTATTTGTTGGGATAATGCGTGAAATAATTTTATATAATTATCATTATTATTTTTTTACCTCTCTAAAAAAGTATTGTAGCTCTTAAAATTGTTCTAGTCTTAAAATTGCAATACGTAATAAGCATTTGTCAATAACTGTGATATGTTCTGGAATGGGACAAATAGTTCGTTGTAATTTTCAACAAAGTAGGGGATTAAGTTGTATAATTTGTAAAGGCTCTTTTGAAAGACTAATAAACAGTTGGCTAATATTCAAGAGGTTTCAAGAATAGACGATCTCTTGTTTAAGTGGGTAGGTAAAAAAAAAGCTACATCAGGAGCATAGATAATTATCGCCTGTCATTGAAGAAAAAAAACATTCTATCTAATAAGGGTTCAAATGAAAAGAAAATAAAGGTCTATATTTTTATAAAATCTAAAAATATAAAGAAAAACAAGAAATTTCATTTTTTGGAGATTTTGACTGTGAAAACTGGCGAAATTAAATTATCCTGTTGAGTGGAGAGAGGGAGAGGAAAGTTTTTATCTCGAGGGGCCCTGGAGAACGGTGGGTGGCGGGTGCGTCAAAAATATATATGTCAAGGTGGGAGCAGACGCAGGCATAATGTTATTAGGGGGTGATCGATCACTATTATCGGGCCGACTGCAGGACCCGCCATTGTCCGGCCCGCTCCCTCGCCTGCTCTCCCTCAAGACCTTCCACCCCCGGTCTGGTGATCCATCACCGGCCAACAACCTATCGCGCCCACACTCCTCCCTGCCTCTGCCCGACCCTATTACTCCCTCAAATTTTGTCCCAACCCAACGGTTTAGGGTACGGCTGTTGCACACCTGTCTTCAACCCTCTTGTTTCAATTATTTCCTCTATAGATGAGCTTGAATGTATTGAATACACAACTGACTTAACCCTTCTTAACTGAGCTTATATTTTCGTCATAAAGACGATTCCAAGAACTCCCCGTCTTAACCTCTTCTCTTCAATTCTACCAAAATATCTAATATAAAATTTAAAAAAAAACCAATCAATCAGCATGAGAAAGTATACAATATATTATTATTGAAATTCACAGAAATCAAATGTCTTACCATTAAAGCCATTAACCATAAAACTTGAAATAAAATTCAACGATTACTTTTAAATCTTTAATCATACAGTTAAATTAATAATGTTATTAATCTTTCTTTATTAATTTCGTGGATAACCAGTGATGAATACAAGAACATGTAATTTTCGTTTCATAACTCTTAAATTTTAGAGTTCATTCAGGAAGCTAAAATTAGAGAATCCTACTATTCTGAGGAAACTAAAGTGGGTGAATATCTAAAATATATCTACTCAGTCTTATAGACTACTGTTGATGTCATTTTGAAACCATTCTCTATTACAGTCTTTTTCATTCATCCTGGTCTTTTGAAGAGCCTGTAGTATGCTCTGCTCACTATTCACCTTATATTTCATTGTTCTTGTAATAACGTATTAATACTGGAACACTTCTTTCTACCTTTTTATGGCCATTCAAAACAAACTTATTAACAAGAAGGTTATAGATTATAAGTAATATGAAGATCCTATAAATGACTATTTTTGGTAAGTATAGCAGATTCTTATTCCACGAATTAACAAAAGTAATGAGAATTCCATTCAATCTCTCTACTCTGTCAACAGCAGGACTTGCATTCAACCCATACCAGGAGGATTACCAGAAGAACACAATTGTTTAACATTGCTTTTTTTCTATATTCCAAAAGTTCTTCTTGATTTTTTTCAAAGATCAAAAAAAAAAAATAAGTTACTCCTTGAATAGATACCATTAATTCTTCATGATAAACGTAAATCACTTTATGCACCTAGATCTATGAAATCAAATTTTATTAAAGTTTATCAGTTACGATAACATAAGGTTAATTATATTTCAACTTATTTAACTGTCATTTGACAAACCTGAAATGTAAATCTATGATAATGCTAAACTCTGTAGGCAGGTTTTTTTTAAGATTATTCCGCTAAAATTGAAAATTCATTTAATCAAAATACGGGTAAAAAAGCCTTCAAATTAATTATTCTCTAATACCTATTTTTCTAAACCTAGACCTTATGATTACTTAATTTATTCAATTTAATATAATTTAAAAAGGAAATAAAACAGACCACACACTTATAGCAGTCGTGTACAAAGTGTCTTAAATTAAGACAAGTAGTCAGTCCACATGATCTAATATATGAAAATTGTTAAAAGCATTTAAAAGTGTTTAAATGGATAGAAATTTTGTATATTTCTTTTTGATTATTTTTTAATTTGCTTCACTAAAGTTGATTCTTGTTTCTGTAGAATAGGTAATAAATGTCCCAACCTTTCTAATTTTGTAGTAACATCTAAAAATTTACCTATACAGACCAAAAAATTTCATATCTCATGTTTCATGTTTGATTTCATTATTAGCGGTTAGTTTTTTCTTTTTTTTATTATTTAATAACGAAGTCAGAGTTTTTCATTATTACATCATAAACCATCTTTATCCACTCGTACTTGTTTGTTTCAAAAGCTGGAAAATAGTCCATTATTTCTAGTAAGTGCCTTTCCAGTGTATTGTATTGATCTGTTTTCGTTTCGATGTACAGGTACTTACTTCTCTCAGTAAGTAAAACTCCCACTTCTCCCAGTATGTAAAGAAATATAACACAAATGATCTATCATTAGTGTTGTTTTTTTTATATGCATGGTATTTATTATAAAAAATATGGTATATTGGCTTAATTTCTGATAAGTTTTTAACAGTAAAAATGACGATTGTAAATTAGTTACTTATTTCAATTCAAGTCTTTACTTGACGTAAAGTCGTTACTTGACTCTGCTTCAAGTCTTTAATCACTTTTCTAATTTTCATACCAAACATCAAATGGTTTCATCTATCCTCCACTTCCTGTCACCCCTGATACTGAAATACAGTCATTAAATCAAATCAAATTTGATAAAGTTGTACATTCATGTATCAAAATGTAGGCAGTAAGGCCTGAGATCTAACAACATTGAAGTTTCTTTACTGCATATGTTGGTAATCAGGAAGGGTCGGACAGAAGACCGCAATGTATTTCGTAAAAGGACATTTGGTCTCCGCTACACTGCGTTCTCTTATCATGTTTTATTATTAATAACCAAGCCAAACAATCTTCCTAAATTCCTTTATGGCACTCTAAATGACAGCTGTAATGCATGCAAGGAATGATAATTTTTTTTCTTGAAGAGATTTCCAGTAAAACTTCAACTTAGTCTTGAAACAATTAAGCCCAAAGAAAAACTATATAATATAAATATATGTGTATATACTTTAAAAACTTTGAGAGACACGAATGAAAAACAGAAATTAGAACTCACGTTCAATATTTCTACCCTTTTAACGGTTGTCCTTAGACAAGAAAGTTGAGTGGCGAGAAGACGTAGAAAAGAAAGTTGAGTGGCGAGAAGACGTAGAAAAGAAAGTTGAGTGGCGAGAAGACGAGAGCCAACTGGACAGCTTCACAGAACATGTACATGTTGGCCACAACGAAAACGAAAAAAAGTAGTAGGAATGCTGAAGAAAAATAGCAACCAGGAAAAAATATAATAATAAAAAAATTAATAATAAAAAGGAATCTTCATAAATATAAAATTCAAAAGAACAAAAAATTAATAATTAATAAAATAAAAAATAATAATAATAATAATATACAAATTAAAAAATTAAATGTATGAAAAAAATTCAATTTAAGAAAAATTCACCTCTGAATACTGCTTAACGATTCAGGTTGATGCCTGGATTTGAACGAGCTCCTAAGGGCCATACATCGGCTTCTTCAGAAACTCCTAAAGTTACGGATCTATTGTATCGAGGGACTGTTCTAAGTATCTGAACTCTGAAACACTCATTGAAGCTGAGATCATGAGAATTAGCGTGAATAGTAGTTGGTAGTGTACAATTCCGACTGACAGAAGACCTATGATTATTCATACGTAGGCTTAACATAGTAGTTGTTAAACCTACATAGAATGCATCACACCCAGTACAGTCTAGCTGGTGGAGACTATCACTAGAAGTGCAGGAGAGAGAATTAGATGTATAATAACAGTTAGGATTTGAAGGGGAAGTAAAAGAAGTAGATGGATTGATTATGGGACACGTAAGGCACCCACGTCGTTCGCATCGCTGCAAACCTGAATGCCTCACCCCGACCGAGAGGATTTAATAGCTCAATATATCAATATGCTTTTCACAGTATATAATCTTTTTTATTTTTAAATTTATATAATTATAAAGAACAACATTTTTGGGCTTCTTTTTATGCCTGTGATTCATCAAACAGTTAACCGAAACAGTTGGTTCATAATTGCTTAGATATATCAAAGATCTAGTGCAATCACCCTTAAAAAATTAACTGATGTATTGGTATACTTATCAATAATGCGTTCCAAAATGTTTTTAATACCTTATGACGATATTTTCTTAATTCTACTCTGATTGTAGCTTCTCAATCGTCAATTCCCAACTTCCTCCTTTCTTTTCTTAATTTTGACACTAAACGACAAAGGGTGGCTTTGTGATCGATGTATAGTTTATTATTTGTAAAAGGCCTTGTGTGATTCTGTAGCCTTCTACGGCCATGGACAATTGATTAGTTACCTTACTCAAGTAGTACCCAAGACATAGGAAAGTTTTAATCAAGTAAACCCAAGTTGTTCACAAATGGTACTAAGGTGGTATCCAAGTAGTACAAAAGTAGAACTCAAATGGTGTTCAGTGATACTGAGGTACTAGTTGTTCCTACATAGTAGAAAGTGATACTAACGCAGTACGGAAGATGTCCTCAAGTTGAATACCAAAGTTTGTCCTACTCACTGATATCAAAGTTGTACCCAAATTCTACTCTTACTACTAAAAAAGTGTTACTCCGGGATGTCGAAGTGGTACCCAAGTGAAACATACCTGTATGTAGTGATACTTATGTAGTACCAAAGTGATACAATATTTTTACAAGTTTTTCAGAAGTAGTACCCACGTGGATCTAAGTTGTACCTAAGTGGTACCGAAGATGTTCTATATGAACCAGAGTTATATCTAGATACTCGTAGTATCTTGTGACGCCTAATAGGTAAATAAACTTGTATCCTAGTGGTACCTAAGTTGTACCGAAGTAGACTTTTTCTCCTGATGGTAGCCATTTCCATTCAGACAAATGTTCTTTCGGGCAAATGTCTGTCCGCCGTTGTCTGTGTACTGCAATCCCCCCATAACTGTCTTATATAACAATGTTTGAATCTGTATTTCCATGTCTTCTTTCTTTTAATCCGTATACCTGATATTGAAAAGTTTAGCGCTTATTACATGCCTAAATTTAATTATGTTTAAATTAATAAAAAGCTCATAACACTAAATAAGGTTATACCAAAAATGTAAAATCAAGTTATTTGAAGACACACCGTTGAATTTATAAATAAGAGAAAAAAAAACAAAATATCTTGACACGTTTCAAATTAAATTATAAGAGCTCCAATCGTCTGAAAATAAATCTGAGTTGTTTTAATATTGATTATCTTCCTTTTAGTTTTATTATGAGCTTAAACTGTAAAGTACATTCGAGACTCCTTTAATTCAATGGCGTCCTCCATGCGTCCTTACGTAAACCACACTTTGCTTTCGATCACCACCTTGCAAATAAACTGTCGTTGCATTTAGTAACGTTGTTCTATTAAAAAATAAGCAATTCTAATTTTAAACAATGAATAATTATCATTTTAGTTATTTTAAATATATTATACTCAAATTCATGTGGTCTCTTATACCAGATTTTTATATTACTCATAGAATTGAATTTAATTTTAATTCACTTATAGTAAAGTGTTAAATTCAGGATGACTCAAAGAACAAATCGTAAAAACTAATAATTTGCTCCCTGACTGAAATTATAAAAAATAAATCGTAATCTAAAAAAAAATGTAACAGACAGATGTTAACATAACCAACAGTTAAGGACTGATGAACTAGTAACAATCAAATTCATTTTAGAAGAGCTCAAAGCTGTTTGATAAATAAACTAAAACGATTTATTTATACGTTTGATAAATAAATAAAACTAAATAAATAAATTAAATAAAGTAAAACGTCTTGAACAAAGGTAATGTCAAAGGGTTTCTTGTATAGAACTACTTCGAGTCGATAGTTTTCCTTTTAAAAGGCAAATTAAATATTATAGGTTTATAATTAAAAACAAGCGATTTCATAAGTAAATATTAGTACATATTTAATAATGTATGTTACATGCAACAATTAATTTAATAGCTTTTTCCTTAGAAACAGAATTGGTGATCAATTTTTCAATACTCTTGTTTGCATCTATTTAAATTATTATTCATTCACTTATCTTTACATCATTGTTGATTACATTGCAAAAACATTTTTAGTGTCTTAGAGGTGAGTTGTTAGCAGAGCCATGATGTCATTAGTAGATAAATGTAAATGAACGATAGTGTAATGGGATCATTAGTATTGGGCCTGCAGTACACATACACGCACATGTATATAACATAATCAGTTGATCACAAACATTGTGACAAGACCACTAAGAGAGTGTCAACTGTCGACCTCCATTCAATAACCATTAAGTAACGATTAACAATGTTGTATGAATAATTTAAAACAAACATCATATTAGACAAAAAAAGAATTAGAGAGTACCCCAAAATCGTCATTTATTTAAGACTCTTAAATTGCTATAGTAATTAGGCCTGATAAATAAAATGTATATACGGAGGAGAATAATAAGAAATTTAAAAAAATATTATATAATTTTGAATAACACTGTATTTTACCGTTCTGACTTTAAGGACAATATATAAAAGGGACTAAAACAAAGGAGACCAATATACGTAAAGAAATAAAGGGTACTCTACAATATGACAGGTACTAAGTTTTTTTGCTAAACATAGATAAAAGTAGTCTAGTTGTAACGTGTTTACATTTGCACTGGGGTCCATGTTCTGGTAATGGGAATTGGTAACGGTTTTAGATGTTTTACATAGAAATAGAAATCTTGTTCACACCGTCCTTTGGTGAGTACGTAAATGCCCAAAATCTCTCTAAAGATATCTTCTCTAATAACTATCAATCATGCAAAATTTAGATCTCCCGGTATAGAATTACCACGTTAATATGGAATACGCACAAGTAATACAGGTCATTTAGTAAATTAAAGGAGAATTTGGGTAATTCTATAAAAGATCTAATCATGAGGTAAATTTTAATATATAAGAAAACTGAACTTAGATAATCTGCGAATAGCAAACACTTCATACGGCTACGTAAACATGACAAGAAATCTGTTGAAACTTGATGTGTTTCGTTCAAATAATGGCCCACAAATTAATTCAAGAGAAAGAAAAAACTTTATGTAAATACTCTGTACTTTTTACTTTTTTCATATTATTTTTTTTTTAATTGAATATATATAATATTATTTTTGACTCTTATTGAAGAATGTCTGATCGTTTTTGACAGATTTACACGTTTTTAGGTCTCTCTGATCCATTTTTGAAGTTTTATGATGATGCATGTGTATATGTGTTAAGTGTGTGTGCAGGTGCATCAGTGCAAGCGTATGTGCATACAAGTATCGTGGTATCTAAAAGGTAGTGAACACGCTACACACTCTTTGCCAGATCATACGAAATCAACACAAAAATACCTCCGAAAATAACCTTTTTTTGTGAAACTGGAACAGAGGAAAAGGCATTATAGTACATTTTTTGAACACAGATAATACCTATACTAAATTTATTTTATGTATGCATAGACTTGCATTTTTTTCAAGAAGTATATTTGATATGTAAAAGGTATAACACTTGAAACTTTTAAAGGTTATATGATGTATCTTTATAAATTTTAGCCATTTATGTGATTACAAGAGAGCTTTGAACCGAGACCTCACAAATTTCATTGCTTTATCATACTGACTTGCTTAATTAATTGCAGAATGATTATAAGTATGATATATGCACAATTATATATCTCTATATCTAACATTTTCTAAACGGTAAATTTAAGTAAATAGTGGTTTTTCTTTTCTTAACGTAAACAACGTGTTTTTTTTTTGTTACTATACAATATAGCGATTATGGAGAAAAAAACGTATTTTCTGATTATGACTAATTTACAGGTTTTGAGGTCCTCTCGATATATTTGTAAATGATTTGGTGGATGTCTATCGAAAGTATTCGTAAAATACGAAATGACGAAAATGTCATAATGACATTTGACAGGCATATAGCTCTTGTTGTAAGAAAGAACCTTATTGCATTGGGGTAACTTTGAAATATAGGAAAGAAACATTATCCAACCTTATGCCAAAGCAGGTACAAATTGAAACACCCTCTTCTGGTCAATCTACAAACTTTAAAATTTGGCTTAATTACTATATTACCTTAATAAAAATATTCTGTAATAACAATTACCTTAGTTTGATACTGTTTACTTATAGCAAAGTTGACAGAAGCCTACTGGATATTTTTTTTTAAATAGTGTAATGTATTTACACTATGTGAAAAACAGTGCCGTAGCAACTAGGTATTTTTGCCGCCCGGGGCGGTGGTAAGATTTACCTCCCATAAGATCCACTGGCCATTGATAAACGTTTAACCTTCAAAATTCCAGGAAATCCTTGGAAAAATTTCCATGGAATCACAATCAAGGATCTAA
This sequence comes from Hermatobates lingyangjiaoensis, assembly GCA_026182355.1. NCBI lineage: Eukaryota > Metazoa > Arthropoda > Insecta > Hemiptera > Hermatobatidae > Hermatobates > Hermatobates lingyangjiaoensis. The sequence continues at coordinate 997,342 of JAPFBL010001924.1, read as the reverse complement.
TTCTATACTGCTATTATTATTCTCAAACTTTCATATTATTACAGTAGTCGAATACATTTAAAGTCATCATCAAAGAAAACAAACAAAAATATCCAAAATAAAAACGCTTAATTCAAATCATAAAGAAATTGATAAAACAAATTAACTGGCTACTCAAACAAATATAATCAACTTTCAACCCTTTTAAAAAACAAGTTTTGAAAAATGTTAAAATAAATTTATTTTAATTTGCAAATATTACAATTGAAAAATCCGTTTAAAAATAATATTACACTATAAACAATAAAAAAATACGACCTTAAAAAACTCATTTTGGTAAAAAAAAATCAAATTTTTTGTTAGGGTTTTATTATTTTAATTTTTTCTTATTTTCTATTTTTACCCGCTCAAAATGCCGCGCTCTGGCACTTGATATTATTATTTATCATGCTAAATAATAATAATCAAAATAATATAAAGACTTAATTTAACATGTTAAAATATTTGTCTACTAATTCCTTAAAGGTTGTGACCAGGCTCTCATTCAACAAAGCTTTAACCAGTGGGGCCCAATCACCTCCAGAAGTCACAGTAAGTCTCTCCAACTTGCTTCGCACGGAGTCCAACTCAAATAATTTAATTAATATTAAATCACAATTTTACAAGGAATCAATATAGATTTTATCAAAGAATTGTACAATGTGTGATATCTTTTGATGTAAATCTGCCCAGGTAGGCTGGCCAGGCCAGTGTAGAACCTAAATTCACCTGTTGAATTAACAAAGATCATTCTATATCAAATATTGGCTAATCAAGAATAATATGTGTCCATGTATGGGGATGTTTACATCCAATTTAATCAGGAAAAGGTAGGTAGGTAGGAGAATGTAGTTGTGATACCAAATCCATGGTGATATGCTCTGATTCTACATGAGTAGATTGCGCTTAATAAAGTCTTAAGTTCTGTTCTTAAGTCTTAAGAAAGCTGACTGTTCATTTTGATTTGGTAAAAGAAAATAACATTTTTCTATACCTATAAATAAAATAACTATAATTAAAACACAGGAAACAAGGCGCAAAACTATATCGACAGAAAATTTGACAGAAAATGTCAGATGAATGCTGTCCTCGTTAAAAACTGAATTACATTTTCAGTTATTTCAACTTGTATGCTGTTAAAACGTGGATTGAGGGGTTGGTTTGGGACCCCTTATTAGCTATTTTGGGTTACTCTGATAGCGAACGGGTCGTACAGGGCATTCCGCTATCCACCTCCGGACCCGCCTGGTAGCCACCCAAGACCCAGAGACCCTCCTGACTAACTTACAAATATAAATGATAGGCTAGAATATAAGTAACTGTGTTGTGTAGACTTAACAATCATAAAACAAATACCTACTTAATAGCTGTAAATAAGGAATATACACAGTATAACTAAAATAAGAATCATCATACCTGTTTATACATATCAAAACCGTTTCTACCCCCATAGCCGGGGTCGTAATGCAGTGATTATGAGACTCTAATAGCCTCTAGAACTCAACTCCGACTTTCGGCGTTCGCGAGGCTACCCTGTTAACCTCCTATATGCAGGGACAAACGAAACAGGAGGAGAGGTGGCTAGGGGCTGGGTCTGACAGCCTTTGTTTCACAATCTTTCCAACTTCCCACATCCTCTCCTCTTATCCTAGCCACAATCCAAGGTGTTATGTGATCCGTGCCAAAGGATGGATGATACAGGGGTTACTGTATTACGAACGGAGCCTCAAGGGTACCAGGTGACCCCTTTGAGTAAATAGCCCTACTCTGGTATGCGGTACTCTGCTGGAGCGGAAAAAATACCACCGATAGAGCTTTAGGGATTTTCCTCTGTATAATACTAAAGAGAAGGAAATCCGCAGACTATCTCCCGGAAGCGCAGAGGGTCCAAAAGCGCTAACTAGTGGGAGCCAACCTCCCACAAGTGCGCCTAAGGACCCGAAGAAGGAGAAAGGAAGTCACTTTCTCCCAAAACTCAGGAAGCCTGAATGGGCATTATTCCATTAGGTATGGGTATACCTACTTAATAGCTATAAATAAGGCAATATACACAGTATAACTAAGATAAGAATAATCATACCTGTTTATACATATCAAAACGGTTTCTACCCCAAAAACATACAAGCTGCATGAAAGAGTAGAATAGACATAGCTATGTAAATGTTGACTTATTGATCATAAAACACATACCTACTTAACAACTATGAGTTCATATACAGTACAACTAAAATAAGAATAATCATACCTGTTTATATATATCAAAACCGTTTCTACCCCCATAGTCACATAAATTACATGAAAGAGTAGAATAGATATAGCTATGTAAATGTAGATTTAACGATCATAAAACACATACCTACTTAAAAGATAAAAATAAGACAATATAAACAGTATAACTAAAATAAGAATAATCATGACTGTTTTTTACATATCAAAACCGTTTCTACCCCCATAGTCACATAAATTACATGAAAAAGTAGAATAGACATAGCTATGTAAATGTTGACTTATTGATCATAAAACACATACATACTTAACAACTCTAAATTCAATGTTATTTCATAAAACAGAATTGAATATCAGAATGTAGTCATACCTCTTCATAATCCTCAAAAGTGTTTTCATTCATTTGTCATTTGAGTTAATTGTTTTGAGTAGAAGAGAAACAGCTATAAAATAAACATTTAAATATCGCAGAAAAGATATTCTATTCAACAGTTATAAGTTACCTCATACAGTAAAATTAAAATATGAATGTATTTATACATCCCCATATACCTGAAAAAATTTTCTTCATGCAAAACGAAATGAAAATGTAGAATGGAAATACTTATGAAAATATCAATTTATTGTCAGTAAAATATTTACTGCATACAAGAACTATAACTTACCTTACGCAGTAGAATAAAAATAAGAAAGTGATCAACACTTCTTCATCACTTCAAATACGTTCTACCCTCCCTCCCACCAAACCATCTGAGTTACATGAAAATGGTTTACAAACATTTAATATGTTTGTAAACATATTAAATATAGACTCAAACACATATTCTATTCAACATATATGAGGTACCTCACACATATACCTTTAATATAATTAATGAAACATGTATCCAAACTTCTTCCACACATCAAGAGCGTTACTAGTCCCATAACATATGAGTTAGATTGAAACTGTTGTGCATATATACGTAGGCCATCCGGAAAGTAGTACCCGTTTGTGCCGTGTGGAGCGCTGATGAGTAGAGTAGCCGCCGGACAAGTTGCAACACGTTCAGTTCTGTTTCAGCTGTCTGTGTGCTAAGTTACTGGTCGCTGGTACTTCTGGGTTTTTTTCTGTGAGTGTTTATAATGTTCAAGAAAATAGAGAACGCCGCCAGTTGTGAAATTAGAGCTGTGATTAGGTTTCTTAACGCAAGAAATGTGAAACCTTGCGATATTCATCGTCAATTGAAGGAGGTGTATGGAGACAATGTTATGGATGAGTCATCTGTTCGGCGCTGGTGTCGTAATTTCAGCTTGGGCAGAGAGAGCACCCATGATGACGAGCGTTCCGGACGGCCGTCAGTCATTACGCACGAACTGGTGAGTTCAATTAACGAATTCGTGAAGGCTGATCGGCGCGTAACAATTGATGAGATCAGTGAAAATTTCAGTAATGTTTCACGAACAGTTATTCATGAAATTGTTAAGGACCACCTGCATTATGCAAAAATTTGCGCAAGGTGGGTTCCTCGCATGCTTATTGACGAACACAAATCCACCCGTATGGCTGCAGCAGTGACGTTTTTGGAACGTTACTCTCGTGATGGAGACTCTTTCTTGACTCGCATTGTCACTGGTGACGAGACATGGGTTTGTTATGCAACACCTACGAGTAAAAGACAATCAATGGAGTGGCGTCATGCTCATTCACCCAACAAGCCAAAAAAATTCAAAACGGTAATGTCTACCCGTAAAGTTATGGCAACCGTTTTCTGGGATCGACGAGGTGTACTGCTCATTGACTTCATGACCCGTGGAGACACTATAAATGCCAATGCATATTGTGAGACATTGAAGAAATTACGGCGAGCAATTCAAAATCGACGGCGAGGTTTGTTGTCTAGCGGCGTCATTCTTCTCCACGACAATGCCAGGCCTCATACAGCTCGGATAACACAACAACTTGTGCAACAATTCAAATGGGAAACTTTTAACCATCCACCCTATAGCCCAGACTTGGCACCCTCAGATTTTCATCTGTTTACAAAACTGAAGAATTTTTTAGCAGGAACGAAATTTGAAAGTGATTAAGAACTGAAATCAGCTGTGACTACGTATCTAAATACACTGGCGGCAGAGGAGTACGAAGCTGGGATACAAAAACTCGTCACACGTTACGACAAATGCTTAAATTTTCAAGGTGACTATGTGGAGAAGTAGTTTAAAGTATGTTCTTTACAAATAAAACATTATTATTTGTTAAAATGCTGTCGTTTTTATTTTATTCCAAAACGGGTACTACTTTCCGGATGGCCCTCGTAAATTTAAAAAATGTAAAACACTTATTTATTCAACGATAAGTTACCTACACAGTAAAATTACAATAATAATGTAATCGCACATCTTCATATACCTGAAAAGCCTTTGTCATACTTTTAGGTTAGTGGTTCTCCCAAACTGCTTGAAGTTGGGGAGTTCTTAATTCTACAATTAGCTGAAAGTACACTTTATCCAAATCATTGAGAAATATTTTAATTAAATCAAATACAATACGATAAAAATAATCATTAAAAATTAAATTGTTTATTCTTTTGCCCAGGTAATATAAACTTCATGAGTATTGGCGTCTTCTTCAGTGTTTGGAGTTAAAACGTTTGATTAGAGTTTTGATAGGGAGGAGCTCGAATTTCTTCTTCAATCCATTGAAATCATTTTATGTCTATACTGTTTTAACCAAGGAATAATGTTGTTGCAAATTGTAGAATTTTTGCTCAGAGTGGTAAACAAATGTCATCCTCTCATTGGTAAAACAAATTCGCTGCGAATATAATATGTTTGAGGTTGCGTATATAATAGCTCTTCTTAAGAAAAAAATTGCTATTACTTATCACTCATAATAATGGTGTGTTCACAAAAATAGATGTAATGCATAAGGTGAGGTATGTCTAATATAAGGTTTTATGTCTGGATATATTATTCTGAATCACTCGGAAACACCTAGAAATCCTATAGACACCCTTTGAGAATCACTCTTCTAGAGCACTAACAGATCACGATTGGTCTGGGAAGAACAGTGGAAGTAAGAGGGTTTCGAACAGTATACGAGGTTGAATGTCTGCTTCGCAGGGTATTGTAATAAGCAAAACACATAAACCTGAAATGATTACATGCATAAACATGAAACATGCCCACTAACCTGTGTACAGGTATCCTTTCGTCTGTACCTGCAACAGTACACACATGTTTATATTAACTCAATGGTAATATAAAATATTGTAGAATCTTTGTCAGTCATGGTTGTGACTATTCATAACCAAAGTTATAATTAAAACATAAATCAGTTCAGCATATTTCATAAAGTAAGTATTCCCGTTTTCTTCATTTACAAACGGACCTATTATATTCTAATAACTTTCATTATTATATCCTAATATCCCATTCAATTGTATTACAGATACATCTGTTAATGGCTCTTCTTCAAAAGAAGAGCAAAAGTATAATTACCACCTGATAATTTTTGACGTTGTAATAGTTTGTTTTTCGTTCCATAAAAACAAGGGTTAGGAAAACGAAAGACAGTGAGTGACAGTGTTGATTCGATCAATTATACTGTACAGCGACAGTCACTGTAGAGTAGAATGGTAAACAAAAATAAACCCACATGCAACTTTCATCCGAATTTCATTCAAAACTGGTATCCTTTGATTTGGGTCCCCAAGTCCAGATGACATTCTTGCGTTGCCTTTTTCAGCATCCTCGTTACGGCACTGCTGTCAATGTCTAAAGTGTACCACGAAGTCTGTTTTATTACATGAATAAGCTAACCTTTATTAGAGCACTTTAAATGCGCATCGCGAACTGGTTCAGTTCAATAAATAAAAAATGTATTTTTTATATCAAATTTTATGATAATAACACGTATTTTAGGTTTGTTTGATATCAGTGAATCAAAAAGAAACAATTAACTTAATGCAAGTAAAGAAGAAAATTAACTACTATACAACTTTTAATTGATTGCTTTTAATTAATTTAACATATATATGTTGACACGTAGTCAAAATTATAGTTAAAAGAGTAGTGTAGACATAAAATATTAATTAGCATTATCTTTGAACAAAAAAATGGTTGAATATACCTTGGCTTAAGCCTAAGTGCATTTTCCACCATGTTTCTTTGACGAAGACGAATCACAGACTGGTTCTGGCATGCAAAGAACATTAGAGAGTCCAGAAGTTCAATTACTCTTTTCTAGAACAGAGTGACCAACCCCATTATGACTGGTTTTTACTTCATTTAAGATTAAACAAATTTGTCAAATATTTCATAAAAATTGAAATTATCTTGATAGTTATTTTATTTGAAAGATTTCTTCTTACACTGTTCATTGATAAAGTTTATGCTAATTGCCATATGGCAGGGGTTCTCAATGGGGGTGAAATTCACCCCCAGGGGTGAATTTTGAGTTTTCAGGGGGCGAATTGTGACCACAGTAGTTTACAGAGTGAAGAAAGCTATTATAGTTTTTTAATTATAAATTAAAACATACTATTTTGGTTGAATTAATATTTTAAATATTCATCAGTATTGTAATTAGCATTTAATTTGTAATATTCTATTATAAACATAATCAATGTAAAGTTATGAAATTGTATATACTATCTTGGAATGAAGAGGGGATGGGGGGGGGGGGGGAATGGCATTGTGTAAAACGGTGAGAGGGGTGAATGGGTTTAGGAAGGCCTGCTTATGGTTTACATCAATAAAGAATTGAAAATAATAATTGTAATATGAAATATAACATTTTTTAAAATAACTTTCAGAAATAAGTTCTATAAAACATATTAAATTTGTAAATATCTAAAAGTAAAAAATCTGAAGTGACCTACACTCAACATTACTATAAGTAAACATAATATCATACTTCTTGGGTATATAATATATAATGTTCCATTGAGGAACATAAAGAATTGAAAATAATAATTGTAATATGAAATATAACATTTTTTAAAATAACTTTCAGAAATAAGTTCTATAAAACATATTAAATTTGTAAATATCTAAAAATAAAAAATCTGGAGTGGCCTACACTCAAAATTACTATAAGTAAACATAATATCATACTTCTTGGGTATATAATATATAATATTCCATTCAGGTATGATATAAATGTCTAAATAGGAGATGTTTATTAGTCTTTCATTCCTGAAGATAGTACAGATAGTGATTTATTCACTTATCAATATATATGATTATTTTTGTATAGCATACCACTGTATCATTAGTATAACTACAGCAGTAATAACATTTCTGAAGAGCGAAAAGTAAATAATCTCTCACAGGGGAACATGACTTTTGTTCCAATAGCCAGTCGATTTCTTATATTGTTTACCTGGCATTGATTATTTACCGTCTACATTGAATATTTAAGACAAATTACCCCACTTAAAACTTGAAAATATTCCTATTTTCTCTGAAAAATGTCTGAAACATCTAAGAAAAAATGTCGTTTTAATAAAATTTTTAATTGAAGATGTAGGATAATTACATTCACTTCTCATCAATAACTTAAGTAAGTTACTCCTTCTTAATTTACAATGAATGTTTAATTAATATTATCCTATTTTTAAGAAATCTAAGTCGTAATATGCTCCATATATACAATACACAATGCTTAATATTATATTATTTATGAAGTATGAACATGCACATCTTTAATAAGATAAATATCAAAGATATTTTGTTTAATTAATGCTACTAAATTATAAGAAGTATAACTTTCATAATTCATTTAAATAACTTACTGGAAATATTATTTCTTCATTCATCTTAAAGGGTAGTAATTGTAAAAATGAATCAAGTAACAATATTTTAATTAATTTAACATATTTCAAATTAAATAGGGACAACATATTCTGTTGCAAATATGTACTATTAATAAATAGTTAATTATACTTCATAACTAAACTAGAATAAGCATTTTAAATCTTTTTTAACATTATGATTTAAAACATTAATCTTCAAGGGTTTATTTGATCAAAAAAATTAAAAGTTGGTTAACCAAAAAGAATGCTACTTTAAAATTCAACAAATCATATTCTTTAAAAGTAATCATTAAGAATTCATCTAATTATTTGAATATGCCATTAATATTAAACTACTTAAGTACTTACGATACTGCACAAGCAAATTAAGACGAAAATCTAGACGTAGTTACTATTTGAAGTTATTATTGTATAAAATATAATGTTGAATGAATAAACATATGTTTATTCATTCAAATGAATAAATATTAGAACTTTATTTAAAGGCTCTCTCGAAAGCGTAACACTTTACTGGAGAATAATGGCTATAAACAGTTTTGCCTTATTTATTGCTGTCTTAAAGTAAAAATTATTTTCATAATTTTCAACAATTTTATCAGTTGATTTGTTCAGTCATTTCTTTAAGAAATAACTGTTTTGATCTATAATTATTAATCTATAATAGTTTTGAACTGAACTATAATTAAATTTATTCTCAAAATCATGAATAATCAATTTAACTAAATAGTCTTTTGAAATGTGGTAGGCTTCATTTTACAATTTTTACTCCAAGCTTGACTGTAAGAGGCCGTTACATTTATAATAATAATGATGATGATGATGATGATGATGACGTTACATCATTCAGATTCTTATTCTTATTCTGTCAAGTATAAAACTTTATCTTTAATGTGTAGTTGGAGGTGGTTAGTTGTATAACTAACCACCATTTGCTTGTTTAAAAATTATACTTGTATGTAATGTTGGCTTGAATAATTCATCTTGCTAGTTATTACTATAATTCAAAATATTTGTAGAGTAATTGATAAATTGATAAATTTTATGCTTATTGCTGTATGTTTACATCAATTAGGAATTGAGAATAATAGTTATAATTTAAAATATAACATTTTTTTTAAATAACTTCCAGAAATAAGTTTCATAAAACATATTATATTTGTAAATATCTTCAAATAACTGTGTGCTTAATACATTTGACAGCCTTCCATGCCCTACATGCGTACGCTATCCTTCCCATAATCATTAATAGAATTTCTCAGTATGGACATTTGGATAAGTAACTATTGATTACTTAATATAAAAGATTATACTATATAGAAAAATCTCACTAAATTAAAGACTGTAAACAGAAATATTGTACCAAGTATAATTTGTGGAAAACATTAAAAACTGAAGTAGTATGCACTCAAACAGTACTGTGTGTAAATATGTTATCAAATTCATTGATAACAATTTGACTAATTAATTATTCTAATGTGGGTGTCTTCATTATTCAAGTTATAAAGAGAGTATAATTAATAATTGTAGATTTTGGAAAAATATTTACAATTCGTGATTGAAGGTCTCCAACCCCAATAGAGGGATTTTTAACATAAAATGAAGGGCTATCACCTTCAAAATAAGTTGTATTTCAAAGGGCCTCATTTGTAAGTGCACCATTAACATTTCATATTTCAATTAATTCATTCTAATGAATGCCTACATATAATTTACTGGTTGTGATGAAAATGTAATCAATATTAATGTAATCAAAGCTGTTGAAAAAAAGTTTGGAGTGGTCATTTTTAAACAATATTTAACACTATTAATTGTATCAATACCTATTACAAAAATAAAATATCTTTATTTTTTAAATGACAATCACAATATAAAATTTACTTCTCATCAAAAAGTTAATTCAGTCACACCTTCTTAGTTTACAATGAATGTTTAATTAATATTATCTCATTTTTAAGGAATCTAAGTCTTCATATGTTTCATATATACAGTTACAGTGCTTAGTACTAAATTATTTATGAAGTATGAACATGTACATCTTTAGTATGATATATATCAAACATATTCTGGATATTTTAATGCTACCAAATTATAAAAAGTATAACTTTCATAATTTATTTTAAAAAAAGTATTATTTCTTCATTCATCTTCAATTATAGCAAGTGTAAATAAATAAATTATGCAACTCATTTAATAAATTAGGTATTGTAGAATAAATTATGCGACAATTTTTTATTTTATTTTGTTTTATTTAGTTTAATATTTTTCTAGTTAAATAGGTATAATGTTAAATATTCTGTATTAAATATGTACTATTAATAAATAGATAACTAAACTTCATAAATAAACCATAAGAAGCATTTTAAATCTTTTTTATCATAATGTTTAATCCACAAGAGTTTATTTTAGCAAAACTACAAAGTCTGTTAAACGACTTGGTTCATGTTAACCAAAAATAATGTAATTTATAATTCAACTGATTATATTTATTGAAAGTAATCATCTAATTATTGGCATATACCATTAACATTAAACTATTTAAGTATTGATGATATTGCACAAGTAAGTTAAGAAGAAATCATACTTACTGTTTGAAGTTATCATTGTATGAAACATCAAGTTGAGTGAATAAACTAAATTATTAGAACTTTATTTAAAGACACTCCCCAAGCGTAACACTTTCCTGGAGAATAATAATCTATAGCTTTCTTAAAGTAAAATTTATATTCATAATTTTCAACAATATTAAATTAAAATTACAGTTTTTAACTTTACTATAATTAAATGTATTATCAAAATCATGAATAATCAATTTAACTAAATGATACTGTAAGGAGCCGTGGCTTTGATAAAAATAATAACAATGACAACGTTACATCATTCAGATTATTATTCTTTTTTTGGCAAGTATAAAACTTTATCTTTAATATGTAGTTAGAGGAGGTGAGTGGTATAATTAACCACCTTTGAAAATTATACTAGTATGTAATGTTGGCTTCAATAATTCATTTTGCTAGTTATTAGTATAATTCAACAAGTACTTGCTTCAACATTACAATACAACTGACTTAGAATAGACTAGTATGTTCCTACTGAGGGATCAGTTACTTCATGTATATGCAACATTTTAGTTACATATATTATTAAGTTGTTATCTATATAATAAAAGAATGATTTTGTCTGTACATTGCTTAGAACTGACTCATTTCAAGTTTTCTTTATGTTTCATACATTGGAGAAACCGAATCCACCCTTAGAAAAATTTCTGTTGGTTTGTCCGCAAAATTTTGTTACAAGTAAACTCAGCTACCATAAGACATATCAAGCTGAAACTTTTACAGTACATTTCTGTAGGTCTAACTTAAAATATAGGCTCTGAATTGAAGTTATGAAGTTAGAAGTGAAGTTATGGACGTTTAAAGCAAAAACGTTTGTCACAAGTAAACTCAGCTATCAAGAGACATAGCGAGTTGAAACTTTTACAATAGATTTGTGTATGTCTAACTTAAAATATAGGCTCTGAATAGATTGAGAGCAAAAGTGTAGTTATGGACCTTTAAGCTGTATTTTGCTAACTTCACAGACATATTTATTTTGAAAATATATAGGTGTAGCAAGTAGGTATTGTTAGTTGATTTTAATTTCATTTGTGTATTTGAATATATTGCGTATATGAGATCATTGGAAAGGCGTTTCCCAGAGTTGAAGATGTACTATCTATTAAGAATAAATAATTTTGTGAACGAGCAATTCTCAACCCTTAATATGAACAGGCAGGAAAAATCAAGAAACAAGTTCTTACGCTGTATCTTGTAAGCCGAGGAAAGAACTTACAAGTTAGTAAAGAGAGTGATTAGTGATGAGGAAGCAGTTCATTATCCAACTGAATTTCTTGACTCTGAATTTCTTTCTCCTAGACTGTCTGCTGATGAGTAAAAACTTAAAGTAGGAGCACCAATCATGCTGCGATTTAGTTGCATTAAGAAATTTCATGTTACAAAACTTGAGTTCCCCAAAACTGTGAACGGGACTCGACTCTGAGTTTGTGCTCTGCACAGATATGCCATAGAGGCGGCATACCCATGACTGGGTATGGTATTGGGGAGTCTGTGTGTGTACCACCCATACCATTGATTCCAAGCCACTATTTGTTTCCGTTGAAACGATTGCAAAGTCCCGGCAGAGTCTATTTCGCAATGACGTTAACTAAGCCGCAAGGGGAAACTTTATCTAATTCAGGAATTCAAGTTAGCAGACCAAGTTTTTCTCACATGGTCAACTGTAGTTTACTTGCTCAAGAGTCAGAGGTTCCTGCTGTTTGTTCTTCCATGAACCTGAAGGACAGACAGCTAATGTGGTGTATACAGAGGCATTTGTTTAACATTGTACTAATGATATTTTCTACTATTCTATAATTTCTAATTATAGTATTAGTATAATACTATAATTGGTATTGTATTCCATTGTATTTTGGAATACCAGGTATAATTGAATTTTTGATTCCGTCAAAAACGGGTATGTTTGCTAGTAATATATGAAGTAGTAGTAGTATTGGAAACGTAGAGGTTTGGTCAAGTAATCCAACAGGCCTGTTTTGATTTACACATGTCCCTTGCTCAGTATTTCGCAATGAAGTAGATTTTCTACTTTCCTAAATTAGCCATGAAAATTGGTCTCAGAAGATTATTCTTGATAGAACCGTATTGATAGGGTTGCAAAGGTTGTTCAAACAATAGGTTCTCAGAAGTTTTAGGAAAATACTATCATCTCAAGCTTTTTTTTAAAAGGGTTAAGTACTTTCAAGAACAAACTAGCACTTCTTAAGTAGAGTTAATGCAAGGCTCATCTTCTGTCTTAAGATCACTGGTCTTCTTACAACTTTCTTGTAATAAATTATTTTTTTTTTTTAAGAATGTGGAGCAATATTCCAAGCTCCCCAAAAAACAAGAGTCGCTTATTCTGTCATTTTCGCTATTAAAAGAAGACAAAAACCCGTTTGGATTATAAAAGCTAGATTACAAGGACTTTGGCTCTCTATTCTTTCTTATAAATTGATTGTAAATTTAGTTGAAAAGTGGGCATGACTTACATTTTATTGTCAACACCAATTGCATACTTTGTAATTTGTTTAAATTTTCAATGCGAGCTGCATTTCCAGACGATGTCATATTCTACAAAATGACACAATATTTTCGAATTTTTTTGTCAGTTCTTAAATTTATGTAAAATTACACGGAAAAATAAGTTGAAAGAAGTAAAACCATCTCATCAACAACGGAGATGTCTGCGGGACATCATTTCTTTCTCCATTATATCTTACTTATTTTTTATTCTGTACATTTTGTAAAGTGAATAATCAAGGATAACAATTCAATGTCAAAATTAAAGTGCTTTTTAAAAAAAATGGTTTGATTTTTAGAATACAAAAGGCAGGAAGTTATAATTTTCTCAGATCTTAGAAAATAATCAACTTTTTTTCTTGTTCTTCATGATTACCACTTCAAGTACTAAAACCGTACATCATAAAGCTTTGATATTTTGATCAAGTCTAATGAATTTATAATTTATTTAAATAGTAATTATTAATATGTAATACAGATTCAATTCCAATGTTATTTACAATACTACAGATAAAACCATGAAATCGCAAATTATTAATGTAGTTTTATAAAAAAAATATATCCATTTTTATTTATTTAAACGACTAATCCAAAAACATTCAACTAAGTATAAGATTTTTCACATGTGAAATAAGTGACTTTTTTTAATCCACTACTTTTTTAAAAAAATTATTTCTTAGTTATATAATTTTATACCGTAAAATATATCTCCTAATTTAATAAAATACTAATGTGAAAAAAAGTATACGAATATCTGGTTTTGTAACAAGATTGAAGTTTCAAAAACTGTTGAAAGGAGCGCCGAAGGAAGGTTATTCAGCTGGTTAAGAAGGTTAACAAAGTTATTCGTTTGTTGAGAATACTGTGTTGTAAAATGGCTCTCAATAAGTTTATGCATCCTCGAAATCCTTATAAAGTTCCTCCTGATTTTAAACAATTGGCAATTGACTATGAAAGCTTCAGAAATCATGTTCATCAGGTACAGAATGACATGTGAACATTATTGTTTTCTATGCATGTGCAATTTAATAATTACTCTACGAAAGTAGTAATTGAAACACTATTCTATTTACTTATTATTATTATTCGAGTTTTTTTCTTTTTACGTAAACCTATTGTAGTTCTTGGCTGTCCATCAGTTTTTAAAGAAGGCTATAATATAGGGTCAGTTTAGATTATCGTATTAAAATCGACTGTAATAACATTCCTGTTACTGTGCATTTGTATTTAACTTTTTAACGAAAATTTCTGGACTTTAAATTTTTAAACAAAGAAAATATTAAATAATTGGATTTTGTTTTCTATTAAATGGTATAAAAATATTATTTTGTCCATTCTGTTTCAGGAATTATCAGGGAAAGTAAAGTTAGATTTCAAGAATAAGGGTGCTGTTTTAGAACTTACAAAATGCTTACTTCATAGGGATTTTAAATTAACTGTAGAAATACCTCCAGATAAGCTCGTGCCTACTCTTCCTTTGAGGATGAACTACCTGTTGTGGATAGAGGACTTAATTAAATACAATAACATCCAGGAAACCGTCTACGGTATTGATATTGGTGTGTATTAGAGAAAAAGCATGCATATTTTAAAATGATTTCTGTCAACATTTTATCTAAGATTTTAAAGCATATTGTGAGATTCCGTTCTTCGTAATTTTATCCGAAATCGTGATTAGTAACTCCCTCAATATTCCACCTGTGATCTAACAAATGTATATTTAGACTTGAACCAAGACATGGCTGTAGCTCCTATTTGACCCCAGTAGGCCTTTTTAACAATCCTCTCACTTATCAACAAGCCGTATAACGGGATACACAGTTGAATATCAAGATTATTGGATAATCCAGTGCGAAGGGAAAGATGGGTGTACGGTTTGGTGGACGTTGTGGAAAACTGAAATTCTGTTTTTCGGGGTTTACTGCTAGTCCCTTTTCATTTTCCTAGATTGCAAGTTGAAGTATAGTTCATTTTAGAATAGTCACTGATACATTTATGCTTCTACTAGCAGATTATCAAATCTGCATGAAATAGCGATTTGATATCTGACATACCACTAAACAGAGTCATCACATTAAGTCGAGATGATGTTGGCCAATTGCCGATCATTATAGTAAACCGTTCTTTGCAAACTCATATGGAAAAACTCCCTCATTATTATATTTCACCTTTGACACCCTAAGCATAAAATTATTTATCTGCCAAATTTGTTATCAGAAGCAATGAGAAAAAAGAGTTAGCATACTTCATAGTGAAAACTAACCTGATTTCTTGAGTGAATTGTACAATGTATTCAATCGAGCCACGATGGTGGCGAAACCAGCTGGTCTGGTTACACCAATTGTTTACCAGTCCTATATCAGTTGAGACTTTTTAATAACTTTTTATCATATAGCTTCTAAAAAGGTATTAGTGCGTGATAGGGGATAAAAATTATCGATTTTTGGCTCTTTAAAGCCCAATAAATGTAGGCGTGAGAAACAACTTCTAGCCGACTTATTTGATATTCCATGTTACTCTTGTAAACTGTTGCATATCAGGTAGCTATTCCTTACTTATTAGATCCACCGATTTATACTAAAAAATCAGAGGTTTGTTTGCAAATGGTTATCTAAAGTCCGTGGAAATCATTTTCGATATCTACTGTATGGATGTTGTTACGGTGCATAGTTCTTGTTACATCTAAAGAAATATAGTAATGATCTATGACTGGATATCGAATTAATGTTTCGAAACAGTTTTTGCAAAACAGTAGTAACTCAGTAGTACTATTTGTAAAAATTGTAATGTTTCTAAATGAAAACTTCGTATCTATAAACATATAGTTGTAGAGAATAGAGATCTACCGTTATATCAATATTGACACTGAATTTTTATTGCAGGTAAGTTGTATTTTTATTGTTGGCATACTATAGAATTGTTTAATTTACAAGATTACTATTTTATGTCAAATAAATACGAGGTGTGTAAATAAAGTAGTGAGACTGGCAACGTCGCTTTCGATCTGGCAACGCTGGAGACGCGTGGCCTTGAGTAGCGTCAGGTGCACGTGTGATGCGCCTCCAGTATGAATCTGAACTCGCCACAGTCATTTGTTTGTCCGTAGCGTTGGTTTTCGTGAAATGGTTTTTTCTTGAGCGTTTTAAAAATGAGTGACCTCAAAGTTGAGCAGCGGTGTGCAATCAAATTTTGCTTCAGACTTTGGACATAATGCAACCGAAACTTTTGAAAAACTTCAGGAGGCCTATGGAGAACGTGTTTTATCAAGGGCACAGGTTTTTCGGTGGTTTAAGGAATTTTCAGAAGGAAGAGAGTCGATTGAAGATGAACCACGAAGCGGAAGGCCTTCAAGTGCAAACACTGATGAAAATGTCAACAGAGTACGGAACCTTGTGCGTTCAGATCGACGCTTGACAGTCAGAATGATCGGGGAATGATCGGGTTCTTGAAAGACTTCGAAAAAGAGTCCTTCGTGTGCGGCCAAACATCAAAGACAAGTGGGTGTTGCATCACGACAACGCGCCCTGTCACACTGCCATCTCAATAAACGAGTTTTTGGCCAGTAAAAACATTCCTGTTGCTCCTCAGCCTCCTTATTCACCAGACTTGAGTCCTTGTGACTTTTTCCTCTTCCCGAGATTGAAAAATCACCTCAAGGGAACTCATTTCGGGACACTACAAAACATACAAACTGCTGTAACCGACCAGCTGAAGGCCATTCCAGAATCCGAGTTCCAGCAATGCTACAATGATTGGAAGGACCGTCTCCAGCGCTGTGTGGCTTCCGAAGGGAACTATTTTGAAGGTGACAATATCACATTGTAATTATATTTGAATAGAAAATTTAAAAAAAACTGAGTCTCACTACTTTATTTACACACCTCGTAGGTATGAAACCGTATTGTACTTGCTGTTTATTGAAACCTCCCGCCGACTTCGTGTTTATAAATGTATTTATCTTCTGCAATTCGTTACAGGTACAGGAGCAAGCTGTGTGTACCCATTGATAGCTGCAAGAAAATTCGGTTGGAAAATGCTTGGTACCGACATTCATCCTGAATCAATTAATTGTGCAAAGAGAAACGTATCTGCTAATAAACTGGATAATTTTGTAACAAGTATGTATAATTTTAAACAGAAACATATCTATATTGTCTACTAGCAAATCTCTATAGTTGTATCATAACCTAAGCTTTAAAGAAAATGTTAATTATATTAAGCAACAATCATTCTATTTAACATATATTCTCTTTTATAAAGTATTAAGTGGTGCCGTGTAAATTGCTAAATCAAGTTGACCACTTTAGTAAATCTGTATATCATAATAGAAATATTTATTAACATTGGTTCCTTTCTCTCAGGAGCGTTTTTTCAAAATAGAACCACGATATGCGTATTGCTTTTCAGAGGCAAATATTGAAAGTAAATGTTAATTTTATTGGAAAAAAAGTACAATTTTATTTAAAAATGAATATTAATACCGTTATCTTGGTAATTGATTTAATTTGTATAAGGACTTCAATAAGTATAAATAGTGAAAAGGATTTAAAAAGATTATGTTAATTACATTAAACTTAAAGTTACAAAATTTGTTTATAAGAATCAACTTATCCCCTCTTGCATTGAAAAAAAAAGTAGGATCAAAAATGGTAAGAAATATTTTAATTAAACCGTAACATACTCGAAGCAATGAAAATGAAAACAGAAATTTTACTCATACAGTATAAAGGTAAATATTAGTATTTCACATAAAATGTAAATATATGTTATTTACATTACTGTTATCCAAGCCTTGTCCTAAAATTAAGCTCTCGCTCTCTCTCTCTCTCTCTATATATATATATATATATATATATATATATATATATATATGATCAAACCACAATAAGAAATGGGAAAACAAGACTAAGATCTTTCAACCGTAACAAGCGGTCTTCGTCAGAGTCAAAAACCCAACTGAACACTAGATGCAGAAAACATCTGGTGAGGAGTTGAGAAGAGTGGGAGGGAAGAGTGGTATTTTAAAAGGGTGAAAGCACAGGAAAGGACTAATGTCCAGAAAGGGATGTTTGGGGAAACAAAGGAGTACAGTAAGAAAAAGTAAAAAAACTATCCGCTAGCTGTCAACCCTCTTTGAAGAGGCTATTGCCCTCGTGACGAAAGTATCAAGTTTGAAGAGACCGTTACTAATGTTTATAATATTAGATCTATTAAATTTAATTAGAGACGATTCAATAATATTTCTTAACAACATTGATTTTTCATAGGTAATAAATTTAGCTCCTGTCCAATCAATATGATGATTTTCATTTTTTATATGCAAGAATAAGGCACTACTGTTTTCCTGTCTACTTACATTGTATTAGTGTTGTTTTACACGTATCTTTAATGATTTACCAGTTTGACCAATATAAATTTTATGGCAATTTTTGCACGGAATTTTATAAATACCAGCGGACTCCAATTCGCTTGGAGAGTTTTCTATTAACATATTACCCACGTTATTACGATTAGAAAACACTATATTAAAATCTAGTTGTTTGGCTAATCTTGGAAGGGGGTCCAATGATTCGTGGTATGGCAAAACTATAGAATTTGATAATAAAAGGGGCTCTTTTGAAGTATTAGAGAAAGTTTTTTTAGCACCCTTCAAAGCTAAATCGATATAAGAAGAGGTGTATTTTAATGAAAGGGCAATTGACCTAATGTTATTAATCTCTTCATTAAGAAATTCTGGAGAGGAAACTCTTAAAGCTCTCAAAAACTTATTTCTAAAAACAGAAATTTTAACATTTTTTGGATGCGATGAATAAAAATGAACGTATGCAAGTACATTCGTAGGTTTTCTATATACACTAAAGCGTAACTCATTAGGTAACCTATGGATCAGGACATCTAAGAAGGGCAAATTACCACTTATTGTTTTGTTATGTTGTTATATTGTTATGTTAAACAATAAAACACGTTCATCTGTTTTGTGGTCTTCTGGGTATTGATTTTCGTAATAGAGAATATGTGTTATGCCTGTTAAATAAATCTGGTTTGATTGATGTATTTTGAATTAAGATGTTGTTTCAATATATTGTCAAATAGAGAGTTGGAGTAGCCTTTTGTTGATAATGGTTTGTTTTATACTCTCGATGTCCTGGAATAGTTCCCTATTAGCTGTTTTATATATTCTATGAATTAAGTCTTTTATTATTGAGTATTGTACTGCTGTGGGCGTCCACTATTGGCATTGAGATATGATAAAGAGTTAATTGATTTCTTGTAAATTGCTGTAATAAGTTTTCGGTCTTGATAAACTACCTTGACGTCCAAAAAGATTATTTTATTGCTAACTGCAATTTATGAGGCGAATTTGAGACCAGGTTCTTCTTCGAAAATCTTTTTAAGCATGTTGAACTCATTCTGGTCGTTCACTAAGACAAATGAATCATCGACGTGTCGGCAATAGACAAAAGGTCTTTTCTCAAGTTTTATTCATAAATTGATTTTCATGTGGTATATATAAAAGTTAGCAAATATGAGCCCATGACTTCACTGACCGGCTGAAGATACAGGCTTCCGTCCACATGAGTAAAGTGGATCAGAAAAAAAAAATTATTTAGGAACCTTGAAAAACTTATGAAGAAAATGAATTCAGCTAAATATGGTCAATTATTCAACGAAATATGTTTAAATGGAGAGCTGCACCCAAATTTTACAAATATATAAGTGGAGACGGTTGGTGTCCCTATCTCTTCTCTCCTGATGATGGTTAAACTGAAAATTAGAAACTGTAAGTGTGTTTTTCTATTTACTGTGTATCTGTAGTTTACTCAGAAACGTTTGTTTTCCTTTTTTCTTGATAATAATATATATATATATAAATCTTCATTTGAAATAGTTTTCTTTTTTTGGATTGTTGAACGGAGGCGGATATAATGTACTATATCATATCCTCATAGAAGAGTTCAAAATTAGTTAAAAAGTTACCATAATGAAATATAATTGTTGAGTTAGTCTTATATGTTCTAAGAAAACTAATTATTACTAATACCTTAGTATATTAAAAGTTAAAGTTTAGTTTCACCAATAATCCAGATCAGATTTATAGTTACTACATTGGAAAGATCCAATTGGGTTATTGAACTCTGAATTAAGGTATATTACTAATATAAGTTAATTTAGTAATGCCACATTTCTAATTAAATTTTATAATTTACAAATTGTAAATTACAATTATAAATTATGTAAAAATGTAGCCGTGCTTTTAAAATTCAACAGTTTTATGTGTGCGTAGTTAGTTTTTCAGACCCATAAAATGCATCATTTAAAAAAACCAGTTACCTTTGGTTTTTTTTTTCTTAGATGTTGTAATGTGGTAACATTTTATTTTTATTTTCAACATTAAATATAATTTCTTAATTCGTTGTTCTGACGTTCGTATTTGTGAGGCTAATTGTTGAATCGCAATAGGTAAAGTGGAGGAAGTTTAGAAAGGCCAGATTTTTTCATTAGCATAAACAGGAGCTATCTTTCATATTATGTCATGAAGTCTTCACCACACTGTAAAGTTTGTGTGGAATTCAAGAAATTCTGTCTTGTAGTTACTATCGTCCTCTCCATGTTTCGTGTGAAATTTATAAAAAGTGTTAACTTGTTTTTCTGAAACAATGGTACCAATAAATTTCAATACATTATTCATTACTTCTGTTAATGACATTAACAGAATCAATTACTTCTGTACATTAATAATGGTTTCATATTCTCAGTTGTTTGTGTGACTAAATGTGAAATTGAGGATAATTTATTTATTGTGGCTTCAATAAGGTAATCAGTTCTCTCCAGTACCTTTCTTAACCCAGAACAGAATAAAGGTCTACCACTTTTGAGAGACACTAGAAGTAAATGAATGTCCAAAATAATATGCAGATATATATTTTAATACATTTACATATATAAGTTATTAATTATGCGCATCTAAAGTAGTGTTCATTAAATAGTAATTAATGTGATAAATGGCCTTATTTTAAATACACAAATGTTTTATATTAAGGTTTGATATTTGCAAGTGCAACCTGAAGTTCTCATATTAAAAAATGATGATTCTTAATAAAAGGATATAGAAAAAATGGAACGTTAAAATAAGCACAACGATTTATTTTAATTCTTACATTACACATTTTATTATATTCCATTCTATTTAATTACACATTTGATTTGCAACCGTTGGTAGTGATCAATGCAAATAATAATTTATTAGTTACAAGCTTTCGCAAAACTGATTAAAATATTAAATTTTATCATTTTCCTGGCAATAGTAGGAACATTTATATTTTATTTTCCGTGTAAGTTTATATATCGTATACAGAATGTAAGATAATATATAACATTGTACTTGTTTTATCATAAATAGCATTATTTAAACTGTTTGTTTGAAAATGTAATGGAATATTTTCTATATTATTAGATGGAATTGATGATATATTTCATGAAAAAAATTAATTTTCATGAGAAACCATGTAAGAACAAAAGAACTCTGTTCTGTTTTTCTGGTCCACAATACTAAAGAATATTAATGAATGGTAAAGCATTTTTTATCACTTTATAATTACAGATTTCAATGGGTGATTCAAACGTCAACTGGGAAACTTATGACCCGGTTGAAAAAAAAAAAAAAAGAAAAACTATTATCGTAGTGAGGCCAATTCGACATTTTCTTGTTGTGTTATATTTCTTATAGTAAAGCTATGATTTTTCAGTTAAATGTATGTAACCCTTTTTGTTATACATGTCAAATAATTTTTTTGTAAAATACATACTCATGGACTCAGATTTCTCGTTTCAATTGTCAGCTTATTGAAATATTCAATGAAAATTAGTATTTATATGCACTACTTCATTATTTTTTATGAAAATTTGATAAAAATGTAAGTTTTGTTTTGTTTTAGTTAAGGAGGTAGCAAAGGATGTTTTCTTGGCTGGAGTTTGTGATGAAGGTATTAATTACTATTTTTCCATGTGTAATCCTCCATTCTTCAGAGATGAGTCTGAGTTGGATATGAGTACAAAATCACGTAAAGAAACTAGGAACCCTCCCAGAAATTTTCAGTCAGGCGCATCCACAGAATTAGTCACACCTGGAGGAGAAGTTGCATTCATAAGGAAAATCATTGATGATAGTGTCATCCTTCTGGATAAAATTAAGTAATGAAATAATTTTACTTATTAACATAACATTATATTGTTTCTTAGTATCTCTCTAGAGGCTTAATCAAACACTTATTGCTATAGGAATTGACACTAACAATTTTTTTCAAGTTAATTTCTTTTAAAATTGATTCATTACATCAGTATTAATATATTAGAGTTAATTATTTATTAACTAACTCGGTCATGTTTATCTATTAGTGAAGGAAATTTTAATGAGTGAATATTTATTAAACATTTCCGACATTTTTATTACATTATTAAAACTACAAAAATCTGAAGATTTCTATCCTTATTATTTGTAAACAAAAATTATCTCTTTTTCATCCTGCTTTAATAATGCTAATATCTACTAGTCTTTATTACTGTCTTTGTCTACTAGTTACTTTATTAGTGAAATGTAACATCACAAGTCAATTTAAACTTGTCATGGAAATTTTTTTCCCATTGACAACCAATATATATTATTCATATAGCTTTTCGACTAGGAGATGAATACCTCCTCAGAATATCCAAGAACAGAACACAAAGAACACAATAAGCAACAATACAAAAAAAAATGCAATGTTATTGCCTTCTAAAATATTCATCACGTTATTATTATTATTATTATTATTATTATTATTATTATCATTGTTATGTATTATTCACATTATTAGTATAGTTAGTAGTAATTATGTGAAAAATACTCCATTCTATAAGGCAATAACATTCTGCATTTTGTTTGTCTTGTTTTTTTGTATTGTTGCTTATTATGTTTTTTGTTTTCTGTTCTTGGAGATTGTGTAGAGGTATTCTTTCAGAGTTATTTGTAGTATTGCTAATCTTTGAACTTGTTTTTAGTCCTGATAATAATAAAAATAATTATGTTATAAATACATCTATCCATAAAAACAATAAATAACACTTTATCTCTTCTTTTTCTTTTATTGTCCTGTTGCTTATTGCGTTCTTTTTTTCTGGTATTTGATATTCTGGGGAGGTATTTTTTGAGAAAACCAAACAATTTTCGGCGAAACGTCGGTTTGAAATAAGATGTTATTAATTTGGACCTAATCCTCGATAAATAAATTAGTATATGTGTATAATGTACATGATGTCAATAATATTGGGGATGGAATACTATTTATTTCTTAAATAATCCTAGTTTTGGACCCACAAACGGACATATTTATACAAATAATTGACACAGCTACTACATAAAAATCTAATGGTATACATTCCAAAATAATTTAATTTTTCAACAATTTGTTTTATTTTAAGGTTAATTCAATTTGTCTCTTTTGTCAAAGGATCAAATAAAATTCTGATAAAAATTGTCATTAACATGGTTGTACTAACGAGAAAATCAAACTCGAAAGTCTTTATTGACTTTATTATAATTAAAAGAGCCTAGAGCTTGAATAGTCTACTAATTACTGCAGTCATTACTTGAATTCTTCATATAATAATTAATACTTATAGTATAGAAAAAGGTTCAACAGGACCTTTGTCTATATAGTATACATAGTCTATATATGTCTATATAGTATAGACAATGTTCAACAGGACACTTGTTACAGGAAAGTGCAGAATCAATTCAAACAATTTTGTTAACTTTAGTTATTCTGCTTCGAATCCACTGTTACGAAAAGCCTGAAATAATTGTTATATAACTTCCCGATTAAGCTCATTGTCATTTCAGGATTGTGAAGCCTTAAATAAAGAAGTTAATCGGTTATATTGAAATTTTATATATATATATATAGGTGTATAATGTAATCGGGATTCGGTCAATTTTCCAGGATCAAAATCAAACTCTCAATGCCGACGTTTCGGTTTTATTTAAAACCTTTTTCATAGGCATCTTCTCCATATACTCTTCTTATCTCCTCATAAAAACCCATAGTTGTATGTATATTTTATGAGGAGATAAGAAGAGTATATGGAGAAGATGCCTATGAAAAAGGTTTTAAATAAAACCGAAACGTCGGCATTGAGAGTTTGATTTTGATCCTGGAAAATTGACCGAATCCCGATTACATTATACACCTATTCTATCCAACGGTTGATATATTATTGAATTTGTTATATATATATATATATTTAAATTCTTTATTGAAGCCTTTGAAGCCAAAAAAGTTGTAAGTGCTTTTGAGGAAGTTGTTTTTATTTCTGGAGATTTTTTTTGACATCAAATATGACCCAATTTTGCAAATTCATTTCTTCATTTTATATATATTTTCTAAATTAATTATATATAAGTTTTAAAAACTAACTAGAGTAAGATGAAAAATATATCAAACTTTTGCTTTGAAATACGGCTCTTTCTAGATGGTGCTTCAATAAAACTTAAATTTGCTTGCTCAGAGCAAAAAGGAAGTAAAGAGGGACCTGAGACCAAATTGGTTCCCATAGTCATTAAAACCGTTATAATTTTGATCGGCTTAAATTACTAAAGTACTCGAATTAAAAATTCTTACAATATATTTCTATTATTTTACTAGATTTTTAATTGACAATTTTTAATGAAATTGAGCAAATTTTAGATTAAATTTTTTAATTACGTTTAATCTTTAGATGTATGGAAGTCGATTTAATTTTGCTCACTAATATTGCAGGCTGAATATTTTTTTCTAATAACTTTCTGATTTCTATAATTCCTATTTGTTGTAAATAATCATTGTACTTCTCTTCGAATAATTACATTTGTTGTAGAAAATATGTCTCTGCAGGATATACACTGTGATGGTGGGTCACAAATCAAGTGTGAAGATGGTAAAACGAATCATAGAAGATGCGTCTACTAAACTGCCTGAAGGATACAAATCTAAGGTGCAAACATCTGAGTTTTGTCAGGGAAGAACTACTAGATGGGGTGTATCCTGGACCTTCAGTTCATCAACTGTTCTTGGTCCAGTTCCTTCTAAACATTTCCCCAAACCTCCTCTTCGTTGGATGCATCCAAGTTCTTCTGATTTAACATCTATGAAGGAGAAAACATTAAAATTACTGTCACTCTTGGAGGTATTAGGTTAAGCTTATGAATTTGAGAATAGTGTGTAACCGATTTCAAAGTTGTGCTAGTTTAAATGTGATAACTTACAATATTTGAGTATATGACAAAGGAAATGTCTTAGAGAGATATTTAAGATTTAAAACGGAGAATTAAAAAATAAGTATTTCTGTCATAATGTTTACTGGCTTTAATGAATTCACTAAATCAAGTATATCTGTTTTCAGGTGTAATAATGCTTTAATAATTAGATATGAAACTTCCTACTGAATGTCTCTCGTTTCACTTTTGTTAACAGTAAATTTTTTGTGTGAGAAATAAAGAAGTTAATCGGTTATATTGAAATTATATATATATACATATTTAAATTCTTTATTGAATTTATAGTTCGTATATATATATATATACTATATTTCTGTCTTTATCTAGGTTTGGTCCAGCGTCAAATAGTAAAAACATCTTTAAACCAACGTTTTGTCTATGCTTGTAGACATCTTGAGAAGTACATCCTTACAGGAATTAATTACAAATAAAAATAGTAACTAATAAGTTGAAAAAAAGTAACATCTGTATTGATGTAGCCCTGAATATGTCCACAAATGTAGACGAAACGTTGGCTTAAAGTTGTTTTTACTATTAGACGCTGGACCAAAAAATCTCGATAAAGAAAAAAAATATTGTTGAATAGATGTGGTCGAGATAAGAAAACATTGATATATATAGATATATATATATATATACACGTTTTCGATGAAAATACGATCTGAAACGGACAAATCAAGTTCAATGTCACAAAAGAAACATAGAAAAACTAAAAACACACTTACTATTATCTAATTTTCGGTTTAAACCATCCTCAGGAGAGATAAGAGAGAGAAACCAAGCGCACTGGAGGTCTCTGTACTAGTGTGTTGGTTTCCCTCCCTCTCTTTCTCTCCTGAAGATGGTTCAAACTGAAAATTAGGTACTGTAAGTGTATGTTTTTATTTTTTCTGTTTCTTTATCTGTCTGTATATATATTTAATTATCAAACCACAATATGAAATGGGAAAACAAGACTAAGATCTTTCAGCTGTAACAAGTGGTCTTCGTCAGAGTCAAAAACCATCTAGTGTGTCATTTGGGCTTTTGACTCTGACGAAGACCGCTTGTTACGGTTGAAAGATCTTAGTCTTGTTTTCCCACTTCATATTGTGGTTTGATCATTGATTGTTATTTCACATGTTTATGTGAAATCTTTTTATATACATATTTATACTTTGAAAATAGAAAGGACACGAATGAAAACCAGATACACTTTCTAAAAGTCTTTTAACCCTGTTAACGATCAGTAGACCAAAGTCAACTGAATATTCACAGAATATGTGCAGAATAGCCACAACGAAAAAGAAATAAGTACTGGAAATAGCTGAAGAAGAAAAAACAGCAAAAATTATGATAAAATACTTTTTATAAAAAAAATGTTTCCTATGGAAAATTAATAAACTAAAAAATGATTAACTAAGCATACATTTAAATGATGATTAAATTACTTAATAAATTTATCGAAATAAATATATATAAAAAATAGTTTAAAAATCTCAGAATACAAGTTAACGGTTCAGACTGATATCTGGATTTAAACAATCTTCAAGGAACCATATATGGGCTTACATATATGTATATGTACTGTTGAATATATGAAAAATCGTTCCAAAGGTATTAAGTTCCCAAAAGTGAACTTAATAAACACACACATTAGATTTAGAAACTTACAATCTGAAAGTGTCGGTTTAACCGTCATCAGGAGTAAAAGAAGAGGAGAAAACACATCACTCCAGCAGAACGATGTTCCAACGGCTTAACGTCTCCTCCTAGGGACTTTTTAAGCCGTAAGAAAACTTTTTCTCCTCCGTGCTCAATTTTTTTTCACTTGCGCATAAGTAAATCGAGGGTCAGAGTGATTATCAAACCTGGATATACCAGTCGAGAGATGAGCACGTAAGCTACTGGGCAACCATGACCTTAAATGGTGTAATTAAGAAGGTAGATAAATGTAAAAGGTATAATTAAGACGAGGATGAGAGAATGAAAGGTACAATGATAAATAAACATAAAATGAATAGTACAAAATTAAAAATTAAATTGTACTTAAAATTAATTTCAATCCTTATTTCAACTTGTTTAATTTTCTACTATTAATGTTATTCTGTTTATTTACTTTTATCTCTTCCCTTCTCTCATCTCTCTTCTTAATTATACCTTTTACATTTATCTACCTTGTCTCAAATCTATTCCGTTCGTTCTGCACTGTTATTTGTCCGTCGATCTGCTGGAGCGGTGTGTCTTCCAATATCTCTTCCTCCTCATGACGGTTAATTTGATATGACAAACCGTAAATTTGAGACTGTAAGTATGTAAACCTTTTGTGCGCGTTTATCTAGTTCACTTTTGAGGACTTGTGTATTTGTATGTTAAAAATAGAAAGAAACAGTAATAACAACTAGACACTAGGACTTCTTTCAATATTTCGACTCTTTTAATCTCGCTCTCAGGAATGAAATTGGTACTTTGAGAAAGCCAAGGCAATATATATAAACTGAGTCGTTATCAGCCTTTGGAGCGATTCACATCTCTTCCTGATGACTAGGTCATCGAAATACATTAGCGAGTTTCAGTGATTTCATTTCTGTGTGTTCTTTTAAAAATTCTAGTTTATTTTTTAACATATATAATATATAAAAAGATTTCACATAAACACGTGAAACAACAATCAATGATTAAACCACAATAAGAATGGGAAAACAAGACTAAGATCTTTCAACCGTAACAAGCGGTCTTCGTCAGAGTCAAAAACCCAACTGGGTTTTTGGGTTTTTCAGTTGGGTTTTTGACTCTGACGAAAACCGCTTGTTACGGTTGAAAGATCTTAGTCTTGTTTTCCCATTCTTATTGTGGTTTAATCATTGATATATTATATATGTGCATATATTTCAAAGTTGTCTTATCTCGACTACATATATTCTACTTTTTCTTTATCAAGGTTTAGTCCAGCGTAAAATATTTCTCAAAAAAATACCTCAGGCAAACTTTTCACCTACATTTGTATATTTAATGTAACCCTGAAGATGTCTAGAAAAATAGGCGAAACGTTGTTGTAAGTTGTTTTTTTAAGAATCATTTCACACTGAACCAAACCTTGATAAAGAAATATAGGTCATACGGCATTATAAAATTATTTAATGGGGCTAGATCTGTAAACCTATTTTAAACTTTTATTTGTGATTTGGCCATTAATTATTATTTAAAGTGTTGATTTTTAAATTATTTTATACATAAACATGTGTATATATTTCAGATATTGTCTGATGTAATTGAATCATCTGAAGAAGATTGCAGTATGATAATAAAAGCAAAAACTAATACTTGGTCTCACTCACGGCGTAAAAGAAGAGAAGAAAAAAGAAAACATCAGACAATGGAGACGCAAGAGAACCCACAAATTTCTTGCCAAGTAGATATAAATTTCCCATCTGACTGTATGGTTTGGGAAGCAGATAATTCTGAAAGCTGTGTTTCTAGTAAGTTTCCAGATAAGCCTATTGAAGCACCCACTGGTTGTAAAAGCATATCTGTTAAAAGACCTATTGAAGATGATCTCCATCTATTGAAGAAAGCGAAATTAGATTCTGATACATCGATAGATATATCTAGTGAATCAAATTCGCCTAATCTAGAGCGCGAAGGGAAGTTTCTTCTCGAAGCAGTTCTAACAATTTCTTTAATTGACAATGATATATATTTTAAAATTACGAATATTAAAGGAAGTGGAGGAAGAGAGGCAGCCAATCAGATATTCCAATACTTAAAAAATAACTTAACTTAGTCAATCGTGTCAGTCCAGTATCATTCCTTTCAACAATTTGATGTTTGTTTACAGTTTTTTTACAGGTACTGTGATTCATTGAATTTTCTTCTTCTCGTTATAGTTCATAAAACCTTTTCGCTTTATTATGACTCAGTTTTAGTATTTTACATATTTTCTTAAAAGAAAAAATATCCATGGTAGACTGATCGTTAGTCATGTATACTACTTTCTTGATATTTAGTCTAAATGGGGAATTATTTCAAAATTCACATTATACATTTGGTTACTTCAAAAACCCAAAGGTAAATTATTATGCAGATGACAGAGAAAACTGTAGACCTGCAGATAATCCGATATTCATCTATTTCTTGAGATATCACAGCTATTATTTTTCATATTAAAGAAAACGGTCTAATATATATTTGAGGATGTCATCTTGCACGGGTGGACGATGTCTGTACTTAAATCGCCGTCTAAATTGCTACTTACTATATGAGCTGACTCATATTGACAATTGGGCATACCTAATTGCTTTAATTAAAAAATAACTTCAAATCAAAGTCATCATAACTAGGTAACATTATATTCATTTTGAAATGAATACGTCATTATGACAGCACATATATATCCTCAGTAGCATTTAATAGAGCATGACAAGTTAAATAGTCTATTTCATGTGCATACATTTATTTGTTATACTTAAAAATAGCACATTCTATAATGTTGAGTTGAGTAATGTTTTTTTTTAAATTATATTAATAAGAACATTTTATGATTTCAGAAAAATGTTTAAGGCCAAACCGATAATTAAAAAATAAACCTAAAATTAACAATTTATAAACAAAATTTCATAGAATTCCAATTACCGCAAAGGGGAATCAATAAAAACTGAATACATGTCTTGGAATAATGAAGCACCTGACCTGCTTATCAGATTTCTTTCCATTTATTTATTGACTTAGAAATTGTTTAAGTGAAATGAATTTCATTTAGAGGTTTATTAAAATAATTTGAAATCTATATAAATAAAATAATGATTTTGTCTGTACATTGCTTAGAACTGACACATTTCAAGTTTTCATTACGTTTCATACATTGGAGAAACCGAATCCACCCTTAGAAAAATTTCTGTCGGTTTGTCTGTTTGTCCGCAAAACTTTGTCACAAGTAAACTCAGCTACCATAAGACACATAAAGCTGAAACTTTTACAGTAGATTTGTGTAGGTCCAACTTAAAATATAGGCTCTGAATTGATTGGAAATTCCACGTAGAAGTGAAGTTATGGACGTTTAACGCAAAAATGTTTGACACAAGTAAACTCAGCCACCATAAGACATAGCGAGCTGAAACATTGACACTGGATTTGTGTATGCCTAACTTAAAATATGGGCTCTAAATAGATTGATAATTCAGTACAGAAGCGAAGTTATGGGGCTTTTTGCTGTATTTTCCTAACTTCACAGACAAGTTTGTTTTGAAAATACACAGGTGTGGCAAGTAGGTATTGTTAGTTGATTTTAATTTCAATTGAGCTTATGAATATATTGCGTATTTGACATTATTGAAATGGTGTTTCACAGAGTTGAGGATGTACTATCTATTAAGAATAAATGTTTTGTAAACGAGCAATTCTCAACTCTTAATATGAACAGGGAGGAAAAATCAACAAACAAGTTCTTACGCTATATCATACCGAGGAAAGAACTTACAAGTCAGTAAAGAGATTGGATTAGTGATGAAGAAGCAGTTCATTATCTAATTGAATTTCTTGACTCTGAATTTATTTCTCCTGGACTGCCTGCTCATGAGTAAAAACTTAAAGTAGGAGCACCAATGATGCTGCAATTTATAGCAGTAACAAATTTCATGTTACGAAACATGAGTGCCCCAAAAACTGTGCAACGGGACACGACTCTGAGTTCGTGCTCTACATAGATATGCCATAGAGGCGGACATAATGACTGGATGTGGTATTGGGGAGTCTGTGTGTATACCACGCATACCATTGATTCCGAGCCACTGTCTGTTTCCGTTCAAATGATTGCAAAGTCCCGTCAGAGTCTATTTCGCAATGACGTTAACTAAGTCGAAAAGGGAGACTTTATCTAACACAGGAATTCAAGTTAGCGAAACCAAGTTTTTCTCACATGGTCAACTGTAGTTTACTTGCTCAATAGTCAGAGGTTTCAACTGATTGTTCTTCCATGAACCTGAAGGACAGACAGGTAATGTAGTGTATACAGAGGCATTTGTTTAACACTGTACTAATAATGGTATTTTCTGCTATTCTATAATTTCTAATTATAATATTAGTAATATACTATAATTGATATTTTGGAATACCAAGTATAATAGAATGTTTGATTCCGTCAAAGACGGGTACGTTTGCTAGTGAGTTAATAAATTAACTGATTATATTAAAATAATATCCTAATGACTTAATATATGTTAAAAGCATAAAATTGTTATTCTTTAAAATGGTTAAAAAATTAACCCCAATGAAACAAAACATTGGTTTTGTCACCCAACATTTTTGGTCACCCAAAATATCAGTTGGTTGCTAACGAGTTTGATATTATGTTTACTTGTAGTAAAGTTGAATGTAGGCCACTAGAGATTTTTACTTTACTATAAGTAAAGTATAGTGATCGTGAAAAAATTCGATCTCGAGATTTTGACGGAATTACATGTTTTGAGGTACCAGAAGTCGTTTTATGACGTTTTTACGATGATGTCTGTGTGTGTGTGGGTGGGTGGGTGCGTGTGTTAGCATTGCTTGTTACCACGCTACGGTCCAGAATCTTTGATGGATCAAGTTGATATTTTACACAAAAATGGGCCCCATTTAGACGAAGATCCCTATTGTTTGGGAAGAATTATGCATGATGGGAAAGTCACTTTTTTTGCCAAAAACCGTTTTTTTTTAAAACATTTATTTCTCCTAAACTGATAACCCTAGAGTTTTGAAATTTTGACATTATCTTTGAAGTTACAAATGCAACAAACGAAAAATATATTCAGAATTTTAAGACAACAGGAAATATTTTTTTTTCAATAAAATGTAAAAATTTTGACTTATAATTCAATCTCAAACCTTGTGAGAGCGATACAAGCCATACTGTTTGACGGACAAGAATGAAACTATGCCTACAAATAGAACATTATATGGAGAATGAGTTGCGATATTTTTTTTTGAAATTACTTTCGCTAAAGGGGCGTTACAGTACGATTTGTGTTTTCAGAAAATGATTTTTTGACGCTAAACGGCTCGTTAAAAAATAATGAAAATTTGACCAAAAATGGAACAAAAAATTAGCAATGCACAAAAAAAAAATTCATGAAGTTTCAATTACGAGAAAGAGTAATAACGATATAAAAACTATTTGTTTATTCTAGACTAAGAGATCACCTGCTATACTTGTCGAATTTTTTGTATTTTTTTACATTGTTTACATTGACTTAGAAATTTTTTGAGCGAATCCACTGAGATAAAATTGATGTTTCTAATGGGAAAATGAAAATATATTATTGACTTATAAGAGATGTAAGAGGAATAATATTGTGCAGGTAAATGATAACACTCATTAAAAAAAAATTCGTATATATGTTATTTGACAAAGGGGAAGGAAAATGATCTTATTTAATACTAAGAAGCCATAAAATTCCCAGTATAATAATTCTGTTAAAAACCAAAAATGTAAAAGATAATTCAAAATTGAAATCTTTCGTTTAGAGATTAATAACTGTAATTATCGTACATCTTTAATTAACAAATCACCTTAAAACAACATTTTCTTCGCTTTTTAAGAAGTTTTTCAGAGAAAAAAACGGTATTTTACTGTTTCAAATTTGAAAATTTTACATTAATATTCAATGTAGAAGGATGTCAAGTAAACGATGTAAGAAATCTACTGGCTATTTGAACAATAGCCATGTTCTCTTGTAGGATACTATTTCGTTTCAAGAAATGTTCACTTTGGTTTTTCAAAAATGTTATTACTGCTGTAGTTATACTAATGAAATTATTTGCAAATAATAAATTATTTGTGATGTACAAAAATAAGCTTATAAATTGATATGTCCTTCAATCACTATCTGTACTACCTCAGGAATGACAGGCTAATAATTATTCCCATTTAGATGTTTACGTTATGCTTAAATGAGACGTTATGTTTTATATAATCAAGAAATTTGACATTAAGTTACTTATAGTAAAGTAGAGTGTAGGCCACTCCAGATTTTTCATTTTACTTTTTGTTCCTGTTTGAATTAATATTCATAGGTAAGGCAAGACAGCGTCTGTCAGGTTAGTTATTATTTTAGTAATTAAATACCAAAATAAGTTCAGCTAAAGATAACTCGAAATTAAATCTTGTTTTGTTTTCTTATATATAGATTCATAGTCAGTGTTGAGTATCACGTTCTTTAATACATTTATATTTAAATCATGGAGGGGATTTTATAAATAACTAGCAAACGTACCCGTCTTTGACGGAATCATAAATTCTATTATTCTTAGTATTCCAAAATACCATGGAATTACTATAATTAGAAATTATAGAACAGTAGAAAATATCATTATTAGTACAGTGTTAAACAAATGCCTCTGTATACAATACATTAGCTTCCGTCCTTAAGGTTCATGGAAGAACAAACAGCAGGAACCTCTGACTCATGAGCAAGTAAACTACAGTTGACCATGTGAGGAAAACTTCGTCTCGCTAACTTGAATTCCTGCGTTAGATAGTTTCCCCTTGCGTTAACGTCAATGCGAGCTGTTAACTGTTTGCGAACATTTGTTTTGCATACAGTACATTTTCTTTGTTTTCCATTCTCAGTGCGTTGCATTATGTGCCCAGAGTTACTCTTTCTTATATCGTCTGGCACACGTAGTTTGGACGGCTTGCTAAGTGAGGGACGCCCAGAGTTCTTGGGATCTGACAATGATGAAACTTGCATGTAAGCTCTTACGATACTCATTCGACATTCTAATAGAGATACTTTCTCGTTGGGCATGCAAAACAGAATATGTTCATTTACAACTGTCATGTCTACTATATTAGTAAATATTGGAAAATGCCACTTCTTTGCATGTATTTTGATCTTGTATTTATTGATGAGCAAGTCCATCCTGTCCACGCCACCCATATGCTTGTTATATTCAGCAATACATCTTGGTTGTTCTATAGAAACACGTTCTTTTTTCTGTTTGCTCCATCTCTTTACTTTGTTAGCAGGTTGTGCGCCGTGGTGATTAGAGAGCATATTGACATCATTGCTGTCCTTCCATACAACGGCAAATATATTGTTATTCCTACAACACCTGTAATCATAATATCCTCTCTCTTGTTTCTTCAAAGATTTGTGAGTTTCAAGAGGATATTTATTCGTTCGATTTATTCTAACCGTGCCAGTTGCTGAAATACCTTGTTCTGATAGCGATTTCGGCATTCATCAGTTCAAAACTTGTGAAAAAATTATCAAAATAGAATACATGATCAGAAGGAATTCTAACCTTAGCCACTTTATTCAAAATTACCAATGCGCCCAGTCCGTTGATAGGTTGAGAATGGTCTTTCTTTCCTTCGTAAAGGTAAAAATTGAAACAGTAGCCCTTAGTGGAGCAACACATTACCCAGTTTTTGAAACCAAATCGAATGGGCTTCCCTTTCAAAAATTGCTTTGCGTCAGTGTCACCCGCTGAAGAGACTGACTAGATGCTTCATGTTACACCCTCTGACTGACAGTGCGACACGTTTCATATGGAACTCGTTATCTTTGGTTTCATTCCATTATTTTTGTTCCAATCATAAGATAAACTGTAATATTAAGTCTGAAATAATACTCTATAAGTAAAATAATTTACATTATAATTTTCTATAGGACGGTTTTTTGAAACTCGAGCTTGTGTTCAGGAAATATGAACGTTTCATACGTGTTCAATAGCGAGATGAAACCCAACAAATATCTTTTTCGGTCACTACTCCTATCCCAAGGCAATAACAAATAATAAAATGTACTTGAAATGCTCTTTTTCTATAGGTGAAACAATTTATATGATAATTAATCTTTATTGAATGTTTCAGAAAAAATCAGCGTTTTGATACTCATTGTGACCATGATCCCCAAATGGGGATCACTATAAATTGTGTATTTGCGGCTTTAACATGAGAATATTAGCCATACTGTGCTATATAAGAAAGAAAACAGTTTTTCCTATAAGATGCGTGAGTATTTTTGGGTATAAATGCTTTAAAGTTGAAAAAATGTGTCATCAAAAATATGACATTTTCAACGAGACCCATACATTATGAATTTCTCTGAAAATTAAAAATTTGTGTGTTCTTCTGTTTAGAAACCTTTTTTTTTTTGACATCACAATGTGAAAATATGAAGCTTTTCACACATTTTTGTTGACAATGATTTGACCTTGGACTACCGGTTTAGGAATGTTACATTAAATAGTTGATCCCCATTTGGGGATCATGGGCGGCAATGGGTTAATGTATTTATACACAGTTTTGGGGCACTCACGTTTCGAAACATGAAATTTGTTACTGATACTAAATTGCAGCATGATTGGTGCTCCTACTTTAAGTTTTTACTCATGAGCAGGCAGTCCAGGAGAAATAAATTCAAAGTCAAGAAATTCAGTTAGATAATGAACTGCTTCCTCATCACTAATCACTCTTTTTACTTGTAAGTTCTTTCCTCGGTATGATATAGCGTAAGAACTTGTTTGTTGATTTTTCCTGCCTGTTCATATTAAGGGTTGAGAATTGCTCGTTTACAAAACTATTATTCTTAATAGATAGTACATCCTCAACTTTGGGAAACATCTTTTCAATGATGTCAAATACGCAATATATTCATATGCTCCAATGAAATTAAAATCAACTAACAATACCTACTTGCCACACCTGTGTATTTTCAAAACAAACTTTTCTGTGAAGTTAGGAAAATACAGCTAAACTGTATTTACCCCATAACTTTGGTTCTGTACTGAATTACCAATCTATTTAGAGCCTATATTTAATATAGGCATATACAAATCTAGTGTCAAACTTTCAGCTCGCTATGTCTCATGGTGGCTGAGTTTACTTGTGACAAACGTTTTTGCTTTAAACATCCGTAACTTCACTTCTACGTTGAATTTCCAATCAATTCAGAGCCTATATTTTAAGTTAGACGTACACAAATGTACTGTAAAAGTTTCATCTTGATATGTGTTATGGTGCCTGAGTTTAGTTGTGACAAAATTTTGCGGACAAACAGACAAAGGACAGAAATTTTTCTAAGGGTGGATTCGGTTTCTGCAATGTATGAAACGTAAAGAAAACTTGAATGAATCAGTTCTAAGCAATGTACAGACAAAATCATTATTTTATTTATATAGATAAATGAAAAATATAAATAAATAGGCAGTAGAAAATGTACATTTTACTGTCAGTATTGATGTGCTAAGCAAGGAGAGGAAATCTTCGACTTACTCTCTTTTAATAGTGAGTTTTGTCTAAAAACAGAATGGTTAAATGGATGATAATAAGAGATTTTGTTGTTATCAATTAATGATTAGGAAATATTTTCAATAAAAATCTCCATTGTTAATTTTAATTCATGTTTAAAAATATAAATAGAATCTGTGTAAAACTGTTATGTTTATTAGCTAATCAAACAATGTTCTCTATTAAATCATAAACTACCTGTATTTTTCATTGATTTTAGATATTTAAATTTTGTAACTGTTATGGTTAATATTAAGATGAAAAGTTCTCTTCACCCACATTGCTGTTAATCTAAGGACTTGATAAATGATTTTTGTAATTAATTTTTAATGTATTTTATGTTGTTCATGCTTTACTTTGAAGAAATGTTTAGAAGTACTGATTCAGTCTTGAAATAATTAAAGGAATGAATATATTGGTTGAATTGATTTTTTAATTATTAATTACCTGTACAGCAGCTCATAGTTTAGAGTTATAAGTACAAATTTTAACTTTACTACAAACGATTTTAATAACAAACTTAAGACTGTATTTTAAAGATATAGTTCAAAATATAGTCAACAGGTTTTTCCTATAGTGTATACATTTCCACCTTAATTATTCCTGTGTTTTCACTCTGCATGAATCCTAAGAAATAATTCAAATTTGATTTTGTCTAAAAGTTGTACATATTACCTCATTTGAATCGGTAGCTCGAACCTTTTCTTCATCTCCGTGTAGAGTAGGTAGTAAATGTTGGTTCCACAAGAGAACACACATTGGCCCTTTGTGATACATTTTGCTTTAGGAGTCCTAAATTATGGTTACCTCAAGTGTATTTAGAGTAGGGATCTTTAACGAGTACCTGACATCTTACAAGCTCGGGAACGACGGCTTTTATCCTCGTCGTAACAATCCTAATAATGCGGCGTAACTCCGGTATGCGGTGCTCTGCCGGAGTGGACAAAATACCACCGATAGAGCTTCAGGGATTTTCCCCTGTAAGGAGAAGGAAGTCTGGAGACCATCCTCCGGAAGCGCAGAGTGTCCAAAAGCGCTTACTAGTGGGAACCTCCCACAAGTGCACCTGAGGACCCGAAGAAGGAGAAAGGAAGTACTTTCTCCCGAAACATAGGGAGCCTGAATGGACATTATCAATGATGGTTTGTACAGATTCTGCAAAGAGGAAGAAACACCGTTGCACCTGCTGATAACTTGTAAGGCAACTTTGCTGCAGAGAGGCAGGTGCTTCGGGACACTCAACAAACCACAGAGAAACTTTTACCGCTGGAACCAGCAAAAGTGCTGAGCTTCTTGGAGGCGTTGAAGCTATCTGCTGGGGTACTTTAGTACAGAAGAGGGGAAGTACAATAGTTTTTTTTTTAAGACGCAGTGCTATAGTCACCGTCAAATAATAAAAATATAATAAAAATAATGCCTGGGTGGAACAGTGTGTCAATTTTTCAGCAGGCGAGGTACAGTGTTAGAGTTACATACGGGAACAATTAACAAGTTAAGAGTAATAACGATCATATCATTTTTTTCCCCTCCTGAACTTCAAAAGGAAAGATTAGGGATCCGATCTCAAATATTTTTGTGAAATGAGATATGAGACTCATAAACATATTAACAGCAGGCTATAGATTAATTAGAACGATTGTTAATATGGTACACAATTACTCTGTTGATTTCAAATATTTGTAAAACTGACTCTGAAAAAGATAATACCTTACTAGCAATAAGCATCACTGCACGTTGCTCTTTGGATTAATATCAAATATGACATGCTATCCATACGTAAATGATCCAAACTAGTTTCAAGGGTCTAATCTCCGGTTTTAATGAGAATTTTTTTGTATTCATACTAAAAAAATTCTGAAGAGAGGACTGTGGAGGTTAGGTAAGATATTTTTCCTTGAGGTTCGATGGGTGCATGGTGGAACCAATACTACTTTGTCAGAACCAATATATATATATATATATATATATATATATATATATATATATATATATATATTTGGTATAAATAGATACGAGATCTTCTTTTAAACATATATTATTAAAGTAAACCGCAGTCTCGGCATTCACGATCTTCAGACTGAGAGATTCGATACTACGAACTAACTTCCTGTTAACAGGGATCACCTGAAAAAGGAGCTGTCCAAGTGACATGTTAGACAAAAACAATAAAATAGATGGAAAAAAGAGATTATATATCTACAATGTTGTTAAAATTTGCTGCAGCTTCTACACTCACGTTTTGTGTTGGTGGCCTCGATCTTTCGGGCAATTCTCCATGTAGAAACATCATGGCAAGGGGTCGAGAGGAGTGGAAGGGAAGAGAGGTATTTTAAAGGGTGTAAAGTGAAGGAAAGAACAATAGTCCAGGGAGAGATGTTTGAGAAAACAAAGGAATGCAGTAAGAAAAAGTAAAGAAACTATCTCATAGCTGTCAACCCTATTAGATGAGTCTATTTCCCTCATCAAGATTGAGTCAAGTTTGAAAAGCCTGTTACTAGTGTTTATAATATTAGATCTATTAAATTTAATCAGAGAGGATTCGATAATATTTCTTAACAACACCAAGTTTTCATAGAAAATAAATTTAGCTCCGGTCCAATCTATATAATCATTTTCATTATTTATATGCAAGAATAAGGCGCTACTTTTTCCTGTCTATTTATGTTGTATTGGTGTTGTTTTACACATGTCTTTAAAGATTTACGAGTTTGACCAATATAAATTTTATGGCAATTTTTGCTAGGGATTTTATAAATTCATCCTGACTTCAGATCCCTGGGAGAGTTTTTTATTAGAATATTTTCTACGCTAATACGAATAGAAAAAACTATAATAAAATCAAGTTTACGTGCAAGCCTAGGGAGAATTTGACAATAAACGGGGCCCTATTGAAATACTGGAGAGTTTTTTAGCACATTATTAAGGAATTCAGAGGAACACACTCTTAGCGTACTCAAAATATTTTTAAAAACAGAATTTTTAATATTTTTTGGATGGAGAGAATAAAAATGGACATATGCAAGTACATTAATAGATTTTCTATATATACTAATACGTAACTCTTCAGGCAACCTATGTATGAGGACATCTAAGAAGGGCAAACGACCACTTCTTCTTCCATTGTGAACTGGATTGCCGGCACTAATGAATTTAATTTTATTAGAAAAGCATCTTTATTCATAGATTTAGGACAGATGCATAATATATCGTCAAAATATCTAAACCATTTAACATAACTAGGCAATATTGAACTTGACATTTTAGTTTAAAAAAAACTGAAATGTCTTTTTATCACTTCTTATATTTCACCTTCTACCACTATAATAGAGTTAATTAAGTTATGAGTGGTAGATTGTCATTTTCAGCTTGAAAATAATTTTTATAAATAAAAATTTGGCCCTGCAATGGGTAATTATCCCTTTCCTGAGTAATTTATACAAGAATTTTTTTAGGAACTAAAATATTAAGTTCAATATTTTCTGGAAACATAAAATTGACCTTAAAGCCCTTTTGGTTCATGCAATTTTAAAAAAGTGACCTCAACTTATCCCTCACATTAGCCGTATTTTTAGGTTAAACTTCATATTGGTCCGTCAAACTGCATGGCTTTTGTCGTCCTTACAAGCTTTCAGATTGAATCATGAGTCAAAATTTTTATATTTTATTGAAAAAAATATTTCATGTTGTTTTAAAAATGTGAGGATTTTTTCAGTAATTGCTTTTGTAGTCTCAAAGATAATGCCAAAATTCAAAGACTCTAGATCAGTACTTTAGGAGGAAAAAAATGTTGTCAACACATTTTGGCAAAAAAAGTGACTTCCCATCATGCATAATTGCTCCCAAAGATTAGGTCACATCTACACCACGAGTCCAATTTTTGTGTAAAATTAAATTTAATCCATCAAAGATTGTGGACTGTAGTATCCACCAACTTTTGGATACGCACCCACCCATAAACATATACACAGATATCATCAAAAAAACTTCATAAAACGACTTAGGGGGCCTCAAATACGGATACAACTGTTTTGTTACCTTCCTTTTCCTTTAATTTTATGTTAGCTTCTCAGTTTTTACTTAGTAGCATAGATATATTTATTTTTTATCTACATAAACGAACTTAAACTTTATGTTTGGACTTCAGAATATTATTTCAGAGTAAAGGATCCTTTTGTCACATACATTTAAAAAAAATAAAGTAGAATAATTTGCATAGAGTATCAATTAATAAGGTATCAAGAAATATATTTTGTTCCTACATAATTGTTTTTGACAAACCTAAATCTGCTTCCTGATTGAATTTTTGGCTGTACTAAATGATTTAATAGAGAAATTAATTCTATTATTTCATTATTGAATATTTTTTTAACTAAAATCAGCTTTTGTGAAAATGGTAACAGAACTGCCTGAACCTTAAAAAAAATCAATCAGATTTAACATATTGTTCAATTTAGCCCAAGAATAAGTTTGCATATGATCAGTGAGACCTCTGAAATAAAATACATTGATTTAAATTTTAAAAAAGTCAAACTTAAAGAAAAACAGTTACTTGAAAGTACTGATCTAGACATTATTAATTATGTCGATGAAAACATTTACCATTCAAACAAGAGGTAAACTCTCCATATTTTACTATAATTACCATCTTAACATATAAATAAGTATTTAGGTTGATACAAATTTGTTTTATATAATTTAATAAATTTCAAGTAGGAACTAGAGTAGATTATCTGGTTATCATTACCGGAGTATCAATTGGCATTAATCACTAGTTGTCAATTACTTACTTACATTAAAAATTGTAATTGTGTAGAGTTATTTAGTATTTCATTCGAGAGTAGCGATAGTCTTTACATGTATGGTGACCAATTGGCATTACTTACAATTTTACTTACAATTGGCATTACTTACATTGACATTCAGTTATTTCACATTTTCTTGCATAAAACATTATATTAAGTTCTTATTAGAAAAAACTACTCTTAATCTGATGTGTATTTTGTGTTTACTTCATTTACATTGTGAAGATTACGATTTCATTTTTACTTAATCAACATTTTAAGGTTAAAAGTTGACCGTAAAACTAAATATATTAAAAAAGAAAAAATATGAAACCACTGTATACCATTGTATTTGTAAATGCCTGTGATTGAAATCTGATTGAAAAGTAATAATTCTTAAACAATAAGTATAGCAAGGAAATCTGGAGCCTATTTACATTTTGTTTTTAAGATAATTTCTGAAAATACCTACTGCAGTAACATGCTTAAACCTTTGTTAATATAATTGTTTTAATAAATTATTATTTGAGTGTTCCCTGATAAATGAAAATGACTTGTTTTTTAAAGTCTTTGTTGTCGCTTGCAGAACTTGAAAACATGGTTAATGCTTTTCAAATCTTTTCCATTTACTAAAGCTCCATTTTGAATTCAGTAATGTTCATTTCATAGTGTGCACTTAAATGTATCAAATATATGGAACTAAATGGTATTAAATTAGAAGCTCCGAGATATAAGTGTAATGATTAAGATATCTTCGTTAAGTGGTTCAATTTCTTTCAATGAGTCACACCGTTCATACATTATTAAAAATATAGGAATTAACTGTAATTGTAGTAAGTTACAAGTTACGATTAGGATTGTAACAACCTAGTAATTTAGTTACCAGTTCAACTGTCAACTCATCGGAGATCTAATCGATGATTGGGGAAAAATTATATTTTGAAATAAATACTTATAAACAACTAAAAAGAGAATGGATTACCTCGCAAATAAGTGACCAAACCAAAGCTTGGAATCACAGATCTAGTCAGGTTTACAATGCGGAATCTCAAAAATGAAACCTGAAATTGCATTAAACGTTCCCCAACCACCAGTTTAAAAGTCAGATTAATAGTGCTGCTCTACACTGTGATTGTTCTCCATGTATCCTCTTGAAGTTTATCAAAAATAAATATTAAAGTTGCTTTAAAACGTTGTTTATTGAATATCACTGTTTTCTTTTGGTCATATCAGATTTAATTGAAATGGATCATTTCGATTTGCGAGAAATGGAAGGTCAGTTTAACTGGAGATGGATGGGGGCCATGACAGCCCAGTAGCTTACGTGCTCGCCTCTGGACTAGTATATACGGAGTTCGACACTCACTCTGGTCCTCGATTTATTCATGCGATAAGTGAAAAATAAAATCTGTGCAAATCGTCCCTCGGAGAGGATAAAAGCCTGTTTTGATCTTCGCGTTCCTCGGCATTTTGTGCCATAACCGCTTAGTCAAGCCAGGCCGCCTTGTTGACAAGTTACCCTTTAGCCACCTCCATTGAACATGGAAGTATCCGAGGGCACCTCAAGCAACGCAATGCTAAACACGAATTCTGACAGTTACTCCGCAAAAACGGTACCTAGGCCAAGAGTAATAGACAAACTAAAGCCCAGGTAACATGCGGAGATAATTACTGATAAGGTACTCAATTCCCTTACCAGTTGCACTTAACTAGAGAACACATATAACGAAGACATATAAATACACAATCAAGACTAACTCAACTTATCGCTACGCCTCAAGGTACTAAAATATTCCCTCGAGGTAGAAACTAAACTAACTTATAACTAAGAAACACTCAATACCAAAAGACTAAAAACTAATATAATGTCCGACAAGGTACTCGATATTCCCTTATCGGTAGCTTAAACTAAAGGACACAGGACATATAAATAAACATACAGAACGAACACAATTTACGTTAAACCCTCAAGGTACTAAAATATTCCCTCGAGGTGGAAACTAAACTAACTTATAACTAAGAAACACTCAATACTAAAAGACTAAAAACTAATATAATGTCCGACAAGGTACTCGATATTCCCTTATCTGTAGCTTAAACTAAAGGACACAGGACATATAAATAAACATACAGAACGAACACAATTGACGTTAAACCCTCAAGGTACCGGAAATATTCCCTTGAGACAAAGACTAAATCTAATTTATCACTAATGGTAACTAGCCAAGGCCAACAAATAAACCACAACATCGAGGTCCCTGACACTAGAGGGTAAGGGTCTTCCTTCTCCTCCCCACATGGTAAACATACTTCAGAAATTGGCCAAACAAACCTCCCGACATACTCTGGGCATACAGCCTATCAACAAACAAGCCACAGTTCATCTCAAGGCCGAATC
Organism: Hermatobates lingyangjiaoensis; assembly: GCA_026182355.1. Taxonomy (NCBI): domain Eukaryota; kingdom Metazoa; phylum Arthropoda; class Insecta; order Hemiptera; family Hermatobatidae; genus Hermatobates; species Hermatobates lingyangjiaoensis. Next base: position 953,458 of record JAPFBL010001924.1, on the reverse strand, counting down.
TAAGATCGTCATATCTTGGGCAACATTCCAATATGTGGCCCACCGATTCAACTGGTTCCCCACATGAGCAAGCAGAACTCTCAGCTAGACGGAACCTCTCAAGGTAGGCCCCAAAGTCACCATGACCTGTCAAGACCTGGGTCAGCCAATAGTCCGGCAGAAAGCAAGTCATTCGCAGTCTGGCCTCAACTGAAGGGAAAAATTTGTAGGTCCATCGGCCAACACTGCCAGTATCCCATCTATGCTGCCATAGGGATAGGGCCCAACTCTGAAGCTGTCTCTCCTTATCAATGGGGCTATTGAGATCATATGTTGCCCAGATTGGGGGTAGGTTGCGCTTGAGCAAAAATTTTTCAACCCGCCATTTCACTACTATATCTATCGGCATTTGTCCAGCCACGACTTGCACCGCCAGAGCCGATATTGTTCTATAACCCTTAATGACCTTAAGCAAGGCTTTACGTTGGTGTGCTAGTAAAATCCTAGCCTTAGAGACACCCACGTCAGGTCCCCAGCATGAAGCACCATATGTCACAATGGAATTAAAAATTGCCCCGTAATAGACCCTACATGTCTTTGAATTTGAGCCCCACGTAGGAGCAGAGATCTTAGATACGGCTACAAATTTAGCTAGGGCTCTCTCAGCCACCTGGCGTACGTGACACTCAAATCGAAAACCCTCACTCACCACAATACCCAGATATTTGACTTCAGAGGGGAAGACAATCCTTTCCCCTTTATACCGGACACGTGGCATACTGTTCAATTTTCCTCTGAGCATCAAGGCTGCACACTTGGGAACCGAGAGTTCGACTTTGCAATGGTCACACCAGCTATCAACAATTCTTAATGCTAGGGCAGCTTTATCTTCAATATCATTTCTTGACCTAGCAGAAAACAAAATCGCCAAGTCATCAACAAAGGCTATGGGTTCAAAACCTTCCATGGCTAGCTCCAGCAAGACGGGTTCAAAAACAATAGCCCAAAGGATCGGACCCAGAACGGAGCCTTGAGGACACCCACGTTCCGCAGACCGAGACGCAGACCCATGCGTGGCTCTGGCGGTAACCTTTCTATTGTTAAAATAACTCATTACTAACCTTACTGTGGCTGAATCATATTCATTCTCAATAAGCTCCCTGATTATGGCTGGTCGCCAAACATTGTCAAAGGCCCCTCTAATGTCAAGGAACAACCCGACGATGTATTTACCTTCCGTGCCCCTAACATACTGACGCAAGTTCCAAAGGGCATCATCGGCAGAGCAAGCCTGCCTTGACCCATATTGGTGGCCAGTACACAGGCTCTCGTACCTCGCAATAATAGGCGCGAGCATCAAGGCCTCAAGACACTTTCCGATCACAGGCAACAAACATATAGGGCGGTATGAAGACGCCTGTGATGGGTCTCTGCCTTTTCCCTTAGTCAACAGAACAACGTCACCCTGCTTCCATTCAGCCGGAAAATAACCAAATCTGTAGCATTCCTCATAGATTTGTAGAAGACTCTCACCTATTACCGCGAGTGCCTTCTTAATAATAATGGGCGGCAGGCCATCGGGGCCTGGTGCTCTATAATTACCCTGTCTGTCCAGAGCCAAACGAAGATCATCAAGGTCCCATGGACAAATTGCGTCATTAGCTTCAGGAACCACACAGCCCTCCCTCGTCACTCTATGATGGGGTCTGTCATCGGCTACGTCATCACGCGGAAAGCAATATTTGAGTAGAGCATCAAGCCTAGCGATTGGGTCCGTAATGTGGGTGGTTCCAACATTTATATCAGATGAGGCCCGTTCAACTCCAACTCTTTCTGATACAATCCTGTATGGGAGGCCCCATGGGTCCATATTAGAAGAGCTTGCAAAGCTTTTCCAGCACTCTCTCTTAGCCTTCTTGCACGCTCTAGAATAATTCTTTCTTAAGGCGGTGTACGAGGCATATCTTGTCGTTCTTATTCTTGCGTCTGATGCCCTCTGGAAGAGCCTCCTAGAGGCTGACACTTGTGCCTTTAACTTGGATAATTCGCCATTCCACCATGGCACCTTTTTTATACCTGATACACGTAGCCCATTAACTTCTTCAGCAGTCTTGTAAATAATCTCTGTTAGAAGACGGACTTTAAAGTCGATTTCACTGGCATTTTCAGCTCTTACTCTCAAGATGTCCCGACCTGATTCGAATGCGTGATTCAGGGTATTAAGGAAGGATCCCCAGTCAACCCCTCTACACCTTATAGTTTTTTTTATAGGTTCCCCACGTCCTACAGACAGACTGACCACCACCGGGTTATGATCACCTAACGGTAGGCCATCAACCACTCTCCAGCCCTTCACCCTCCTGAATATACCCGGTGTTACTGCAGTTATATCAATCCACGATGACCCATTGGGTCCATCAAAAGTGGGTCGTGATCCCGGATCGTTAACTACCAGGAGTCCGTGCTTCTGCAATAGATCAGCCACCATAAGACCCTCCCTATTAGACCTCTTCGACCCCCAAGTGACGTGATGGGCATTTAAATCTCCAACAAGTACAACTTCGCCTCCCCGGAGATGTTCTAAAACTCTTTCTAGTTCAGGAAGAACATCTACGATGGGGGTGGCATACTGTTTATAGTAGGACAAAAGGGTGAAACTCACGTCAGGGACTGAAACTGTACAGACCGCCAGGTGTCGGCTGGACAGATGACCAATCGCACACACGTCGACATCACTGCTTAACACTTTGATAGCTGACATAGGCCGTTCGTGTGCTCCCGTTATAAGTCTGCCTCTGAATCCAGTGCCCAAACATTGGTTAAAATTCCATGGCTCTTGTAAAGCCAAAAGGGTGGCGTTAACGTCGTTGCAAAGAGACATTACCTGATCTGTTACCAGTTTAGATTTGCTTACGTTATTTTGGATGATGGTAATATCAAGCATTGTCAATCTTTTGTAAGTTTATCTGCCTCTCTCTTAATCTTACTGGGCATGTTCTAGACATAGCTCCGTGTCCGAGGAAAAGGAGACCATGGCTCTTACAATTGTAACAACTTTTCTCCACAGGAGAAGTGCATTGTCTTGTATCATGTGCCTCAGCGCATCGACCGCAAATAGAGGACGTCTGCTTACACCTGACAGAAATGTGACCAAAACCGAGGCACTTAAAACATTGGCTCACATCATTGTATTTAGAGACAGGGCACACTTTCCAATCTATGCGGAGCTTCCCCTCCCTCATTATTTCTTTAAATTTACTACCACCAACCGAACAAACCACCCCCATGGTAGGTGCAGCCTTATTCATTATTTTGAACAGAGGCTTAATGTCGCTACTCCCCAATCCAAGACTAGTGTTGTTCCTCACAATTTGTTCACTAAGTTCGCTGAAGGTAGTATCTTTTGGGACAGCCCTTATTTGAACCCGTGGAGCCATAGGATTTATCCCCCTCGTACTTACACCCTCCAGACTATCTATTGCCGCTTTTAACCTGGTGGCATCGTTAGCAGACGCGGCCACTAGCATCAGGTCTCCACCTCTCATCTGCCTCACAGTATCAACTCTCACACCCAGATCTGTCGGGCGAATCTTCTGCTTTATCAGGGAGCCAAGATCATTCCCCTCACTACCTCCCGCATAAGAAGCTATGACCACATTTTCCCTGGGGGCCAGAGAAATTTCTTTAAGAGTCTTGGGCTCAGCCACCTCAGCTGGTACAGAGGGGTCTTTCTTTCTCCTTCTGCGTCTACTTGTTACATGGTGCCATTCTGATGGTTCCTCACCTGCAGGGACCGATACTAGGTCCTCACAATGGCTCAAGGTATCAGGGCTTTGATTAACCACATTAAGCGCTGCGACCTCAGCAAAACTACTTTTTAACTTTGAGGACTGCTGGTTAATTAAACCTCTCTTTGAAGTCGCCAAACGAGAAGGTCTTGCAGTCTCTTTAGGTAGGATCACTGGTGAGCAGGAAGGGGACGAATCTTCCACACCTATTCCGGGTGCTCCATATGCCACTTGCTGATTTGGTTCATTCGCCACTGAGGCCCTATAGTGGCTCCGGATCTCCATCCTGACCGATTTTAGGATATCTTCCTTGAGACCCCTTGTCCACGGCTTAATGAGATTTTCAACTTGCTGGATTCCCGGGGGAGTTCGGTCACCACAAACTTTGACCTCCTTCCTTACAGCAGCCAAAACATCGTTTTTGAAGTCTGTAAGGGTGATCATCATCTCCTGTCTAACTTTGTTTAGCGTTGCCTGCTCATAGTCTATAAAGGAGGGGCCCCCGCTGAAAGATTCAAAGTTGGCCTTCACAGTACCAGTAAGAGCCCTCAGCTCCTCGGCCGTTCTGATCAAATCGATTTTCGCAGTTTTTAACCCTCTCGCTACGTCTGAATGTGCGGGGTCGATGCTTGATAGCCTTTCGATATCATTATTCATGTTGCCGATGGTTGACATGAACTTATCCAAACGATTATAAATCCTACCTACATTGATGTGGAACTCAAACATTTGGCTATAGTCTTCGTTCACTTCATTATCATCCCCAGAAGTGGTAGTCTGGAGCCTACCTCTCTTTGCATCCTGTAGATGGTTTCATTTTTGAGATTCCGCATTGTAAACCTGACTAGATCTGTGATTCCAAGCTTTGGTTTGGTCACTTATTTGCGAGGTAATCCATTCTCTTTTTAGTTGTTTATAAGTATTTATTTCAAAATATAATTTTTCCCCAATCATCGATTAGATCTCCGATGAGTTGACAGTTGAACTGGTAACTAAATTACTAGGTTGTACTCTAATATTTAAACATAATAATTTTAGCAAATTTTATAATAGGAAGGTGTAACATAGAGTTTACTCTTTAGTTGACACTTCACACAAATTTTTTGTCTTTGAAGAATGTCTACGTAATTTTTCATTGTGTTTTACCACTACTGCTTTTAAAACAATTGATGAAAATCACCCTTATTACGTTTTAAACATATTGATTCCTATAGAATGAAAATGCAGGGAGATGTAAATGTCTAAGTTTTAGTAAACATACCTGTCAAAAGGGAATTTTCGGTAGATGTAACATGTTCAGTTATGGAAAACAGTCATGTTTACAAAGTGAAGTAAATATTGTAAATAAATATAAAAAAAAAAGAAAGAACTTAACCATAGTTTAAACCTGAATTCTGAGGATTAATATATAATCTTTCTTACCATTCGTTCACTGATTATAATAATAATCAAGAATTCATCTTATTAAATAAAACATAATTTATTTTATCAGAGATAAGAAAAAATTTTAATCATCTGCGTAGTGTAGTAAGATAATTTTAATTATGCCTACCTCAAGTGTATTTAGAGTAGCGATCTTTAACGAGTACCTGACATCTTACAAGCTCGAGAATGACGGTATAATTAATTTTTAGTTTCAGAGATGTACAACCAAAGAAGAAATCTTTTTTTCTTAAAAAAAAAATTAAATAAATTTTTTCTGGTTATCGGTGGCATGAATATATGTTTTTATGCAATTCTAACATATTTTTTTTAAATTCATAATTGTGTTTGTATCGTATTATTGTGTTCGAGGACAATGGGAAAACGGCCTGAGCCACATATTGAACTGGTTCTGGCGTGCAATTAGAGGGTTTTTTTCTCTTCCTCTTAAAGAATTTTATCGTACGCTCCTTACATGTTATGACATGAGGAGTGTATGTATTATGTTTAGTTTTATTGATAAATAATAATAAAATAAAAAACGGTCTGAGGTAGGCAGTACTTTTACCCCATGGTGGAGTGAACTAATAATCAAGGATTCTCCTTAATGCCTGGGTGGGGTAGTAATGGAGTGGTTAAGCGCCTCTAACACTCAACTCCGACTTTCGGCCTTCACGAGGCTACCCTTTTAACCTGCTGTATGCAGGGACAAACGAAAGAGGAGGAGAAGGTGATCAGGGGCTGGGCCTGACCACCTTTGTTTCCCATCCTTCCTAATCCCCAAATCCCCTCCTTTTATCTCAGCTCCAATCTAAGGTGTTATGCGATCCGTGCCAAAGGATGGATGATACAGGGGTTTCTGTGTTATGAACGGAGCCTCAAGGGCACCAGACGACCCCCTTGAGTAAATAGCCTTACTCCGGTATGCGGTGCTCTGCCGGAGTGGACAAAATACCACCGATAGAGCTTCAGGGATTTTCCCCTGTAAGGAGAAGGAAGTCTGGAGACCATCCTCCGGAAGCGCAGAGTGTCCAAAAGCGCTTACTAGTGGGAACCTCCCACAAGTGCACCTGAGGACCCGAAGAAGGAGAAAGGAAGTACTTTCTCCCGAAACATAGGGAGCCTGAATGGACATTATCAATGATGGTTTGTACAGATTCTGCAAAGAGGAAGAAACACCGTTGCACCTGCTGATAACTTGTAAGGCAACTTTGCTGCAGAGAGGCAGGTGCTTCGGGACACTCAACAAACCACAGAGAAACTTTTACCGCTGGAACCAGCAAAAGTGCTGAGCTTCTTGGAGGCGTTGAAGCTATCTGCTGGGGTACTTTAGTACAGAAGAGGGGAAGTACAATAGTTTTTTTTTTAAGACGCAGTGCTATAGTCACCGTCAAATAATAAAAATATAATAAAAATAATGCCTGGGTGGAACAGTGTGTCAATTTTTCAGCAGGCGAGGTACAGTGTTAGAGTTACATACGGGAACAATTAACAAGTTAAGAGTAATAACGATCATATCATTTTTTTCCCCTCCTGAACTTCAAAAGGAAAGATTAGGGATCCGATCTCAAATATTTTTGTGAAATGAGATATGAGACTCATAAACATATTAACAGCAGGCTATAGATTAATTAGAACGATTGTTAATATGGTACACAATTACTCTGTTGATTTCAAATATTTGTAAAACTGACTCTGAAAAAGATAATACCTTACTAGCAATAAGCATCACTGCACGTTGCTCTTTGGATTAATATCAAATATGACATGCTATCCATACGTAAATGATCCAAACTAGTTTCAAGGGTCTAATCTCCGGTTTTAATGAGAATTTTTTTGTATTCATACTAAAAAAATTCTGAAGAGAGGACTGTGGAGGTTAGGTAAGATATTTTTCCTTGAGGTTCGATGGGTGCATGGTGGAACCAATACTACTTTGTCAGAACCATATATATATATATATATATATATATATATATATATATATATATATATATATATTGGTATAAATAGATACGAGATCTTCTTTTAAACATATATTATTAAAGTAAACCGCAGTCTCGGCATTCACGATCTTCAGACTGAGAGATTCGATACTACGAACTAACTTCCTGTTAACAGGGATCACCTGAAAAAGGAGCTGTCCAAGTGACATGTTAGACAAAAACAATAAAATAGATGGAAAAAAGAGATTATATATCTACAATGTTGTTAAAATTTGCTGCAGCTTCTACACTCACGTTTTGTGTTGGTGGCCTCGATCTTTCGGGCAATTCTCCATGTAGAAACATCATGGCAAGGGGTCGAGAGGAGTGGAAGGGAAGAGAGGTATTTTAAAGGGTGTAAAGTGAAGGAAAGAACAATAGTCCAGGGAGAGATGTTTGAGAAAACAAAGGAATGCAGTAAGAAAAAGTAAAGAAACTATCTCATAGCTGTCAACCCTATTAGATGAGTCTATTTCCCTCATCAAGATTGAGTCAAGTTTGAAAAGCCTGTTACTAGTGTTTATAATATTAGATCTATTAAATTTAATCAGAGAGGATTCGATAATATTTCTTAACAACACCAAGTTTTCATAGAAAATAAATTTAGCTCCGGTCCAATCTATATAATCATTTTCATTATTTATATGCAAGAATAAGGCGCTACTTTTTCCTGTCTATTTATGTTGTATTGGTGTTGTTTTACACATGTCTTTAAAGATTTACGAGTTTGACCAATATAAATTTTATGGCAATTTTTGCTAGGGATTTTATAAATTCATCCTGACTTCAGATCCCTGGGAGAGTTTTTTATTAGAATATTTTCTACGCTAATACGAATAGAAAAAACTATAATAAAATCAAGTTTACGTGCAAGCCTAGGGAGAATTTGACAATAAACGGGGCCCTATTGAAATACTGGAGAGTTTTTTAGCACATTATTAAGGAATTCAGAGGAACACACTCTTAGCGTACTCAAAATATTTTTAAAAACAGAATTTTTAATATTTTTTGGATGGAGAGAATAAAAATGGACATATGCAAGTACATTAATAGATTTTCTATATATACTAATACGTAACTCTTCAGGCAACCTATGTATGAGGACATCTAAGAAGGGCAAACGACCACTTCTTCTTCCATTGTGAACTGGATTGCCGGCACTAATGAATTTAATTTTATTAGAAAAGCATCTTTATTCATAGATTTAGGACAGATGCATAATATATCGTCAAAATATCTAAACCATTTAACATAACTAGGCAATATTGAACTTGACATTTTAGTTTAAAAAAAACTGAAATGTCTTTTTATCACTTCTTATATTTCACCTTCTACCACTATAATAGAGTTAATTAAGTTATGAGTGGTAGATTGTCATTTTCAGCTTGAAAATAATTTTTATAAATAAAAATTTGGCCCTGCAATGGGTAATTATCCCTTTCCTGAGTAATTTATACAAGAATTTTTTTAGGAACTAAAATATTAAGTTCAATATTTTCTGGAAACATAAAATTGACCTTAAAGCCCTTTTGGTTCATGCAATTTTAAAAAGTGACCTCAACTTATCCCTCACATTAGCCGTATTTTTAGGTTAAACTTCATATTGGTCCGTCAAACTGCATGGCTTTTGTCGTCCTTACAAGCTTTCAGATTGAATCATGAGTCAAAATTTTTATATTTTATTGAAAAAAATATTTCATGTTGTTTTAAAAATGTGAGGATTTTTTCAGTAATTGCTTTTGTAGTCTCAAAGATAATGCCAAAATTCAAAGACTCTAGATCAGTACTTTAGGAGGAAAAAAATGTTGTCAACACATTTTGGCAAAAAAAGTGACTTCCCATCATGCATAATTGCTCCCAAAGATTAGGTCACATCTACACCACGAGTCCAATTTTTGTGTAAAATTAAATTTAATCCATCAAAGATTGTGGACTGTAGTATCCACCAACTTTTGGATACGCACCCACCCATAAACATATACACAGATATCATCAAAAAAACTTCATAAAACGACTTAGGGGGCCTCAAATACGGATACAACTGTTTTGTTACCTTCCTTTTCCTTTAATTTTATGTTAGCTTCTCAGTTTTTACTTAGTAGCATAGATATATTTATTTTTTATCTACATAAACGAACTTAAACTTTATGTTTGGACTTCAGAATATTATTTCAGAGTAAAGGATCCTTTTGTCACATACATTTAAAAAAAATAAAGTAGAATAATTTGCATAGAGTATCAATTAATAAGGTATCAAGAAATATATTTTGTTCCTACATAATTGTTTTTGACAAACCTAAATCTGCTTCCTGATTGAATTTTTGGCTGTACTAAATGATTTAATAGAGAAATTAATTCTATTATTTCATTATTGAATATTTTTTTAACTAAAATCAGCTTTTGTGAAAATGGTAACAGAACTGCCTGAACCTTAAAAAAAATCAATCAGATTTAACATATTGTTCAATTTAGCCCAAGAATAAGTTTGCATATGATCAGTGAGACCTCTGAAATAAAATACATTGATTTAAATTTTAAAAAAGTCAAACTTAAAGAAAAACAGTTACTTGAAAGTACTGATCTAGACATTATTAATTATGTCGATGAAAACATTTACCATTCAAACAAGAGGTAAACTCTCCATATTTTACTATAATTACCATCTTAACATATAAATAAGTATTTAGGTTGATACAAATTTGTTTTATATAATTTAATAAATTTCAAGTAGGAACTAGAGTAGATTATCTGGTTATCATTACCGGAGTATCAATTGGCATTAATCACTAGTTGTCAATTACTTACTTACATTAAAAATTGTAATTGTGTAGAGTTATTTAGTATTTCATTCGAGAGTAGCGATAGTCTTTACATGTATGGTGACCAATTGGCATTACTTACAATTTTACTTACAATTGGCATTACTTACATTGACATTCAGTTATTTCACATTTTCTTGCATAAAACATTATATTAAGTTCTTATTAGAAAAAACTACTCTTAATCTGATGTGTATTTTGTGTTTACTTCATTTACATTGTGAAGATTACGATTTCATTTTTACTTAATCAACATTTTAAGGTTAAAAGTTGACCGTAAAACTAAATATATTAAAAAAGAAAAAATATGAAACCACTGTATACCATTGTATTTGTAAATGCCTGTGATTGAAATCTGATTGAAAAGTAATAATTCTTAAACAATAAGTATAGCAAGGAAATCTGGAGCCTATTTACATTTTGTTTTTAAGATAATTTCTGAAAATACCTACTGCAGTAACATGCTTAAACCTTTGTTAATATAATTGTTTTAATAAATTATTATTTGAGTGTTCCCTGATAAATGAAAATGACTTGTTTTTTAAAGTCTTTGTTGTCGCTTGCAGAACTTGAAAACATGGTTAATGCTTTTCAAATCTTTTCCATTTACTAAAGCTCCATTTTGAATTCAGTAATGTTCATTTCATAGTGTGCACTTAAATGTATCAAATATATGGAACTAAATGGTATTAAATTAGAAGCTCCGAGATATAAGTGTAATGATTAAGATATCTTCGTTAAGTGGTTCAATTTCTTTCAATGAGTCACACCGTTCATACATTATTAAAAATATAGGAATTAACTGTAATTGTAGTAAGTTACAAGTGTGAATTTTGTATGTTGGGGACGTTATGATTTTGATTTTAATATTATATGTTAAGAGCATATATTTGTTTACATTATCCTTAATGCTTTATCATCAGATTACTACAATAAACCGTTTCATTAACTGTTTGATTGTTTTTACATGCATTTTTAATATACAATTTCTTTTGCCTTCTTTCATAATGTTAAAATTAAGTACAAATTAGAAGATAGGGTTTTCAAATTAAAAAATAGCGCAATTCAGCTGTAAACTTCCCTAGAATGATTTTTTTAAACATATTTTAAAATGTACTATTTAATTGTTATTTATTATTTATATAAACTATACATATTTGTTTCTGGAAAATTTATCACTCAATTTTTGAAGAAGTTTAGGTATTTCATTGGAGATATCTTACGACCTGAGTCTTGCAGGTTTTCGCGTCAGTTGATTAACGATTTTGTTCGTAGTTGTTGGGTGCATTAAATAAAGTTCTTTTGTTCCAACAGTTGGCAGTATCTCAACGCTATTACAAAGTTTTCTACATTGTTGGTAAGTCTTTTAACCTGCTGTGCTGCTACTTGTATCAGTTTCTTTGCAATCAGTGGTGATATAGGGACGATAAATAATTTTATACCTTTTACTTCTCTAAGAATTATTAAGTTGACGTAGTAGGATTTACATTTCTAACAGTATGGTTTGGTATATGTTTTTCTTCATTTGATTCTAGGTATTTTTTTATACATTATTTTGTGGATATTTTCTTTGCTACGAATTTTAATATCACTGATTTTGATCGTTGTTTTTGTTTAGTGTATTATCAGTATGTTTATTTAACATAATTCAAAAATCTTTTGATGTTATTCAAAGCATTAAGTTATGGATATTTGTTTGTTTTTAAAATAAAAATAATTATTCTCAAATGTTAATCTTGACAGATGTTGCAATCGTTTAGGTGACAGATAAGTAGAACTGGTAATTTTTTGATATCTTCATTTAGAATCTTTGCTATTTACCTATTTTGCGTTATTCAAATTATAGTTTTGAAGTCAGTTAGTTTTTTTTGTGCGAAAACCCAGAACAACTAGATTTTTTCATTTACTTTCAGATTTGAGTTCAAATATTTTTAGGAGTTTAAGTATTCTTGTTAGGAAAAGCCTTGGAACTCATTTCATAGGTAATTGTATACATATGCATATTGGATTTGTACTCACTGCATATGTGTTTTCATTAACCAGTCTTTCGTCGACAGTGATTGTTAAACCAAAGGTTATAACGTCGACAGTGATTGTTTAGACCAAAGGGTAAAACGAAGTGACAGGTTTATTTACCCTTGATCAAGCTCTTGTTTGATATTTATTGAAGAACAAATTTCTTAGAATATCTGCTTGGTTTCATTAAATTCTTGATAGGTAAATTAAAAGAAATTTGCTGAGGTAAAGGAGTTTTTACAGTTAATGTACATTCTGTTAACTTGAAGTTGATTATTAAGTAAGATATTGTGCTAAAACTTAAAGATATGGTGTTTTATTTATTTTGAAACAAAGTAAGTGATTTTTTTTAAATCTTATGTAGTATTTTCCCTCTTATTTCTTTGTAATGTAATTATCAATGTACAACATTACATTTTCAAATCTTTTTTTGTAGTGATTGTATGTAGTTTGGAATTTTATTTATAAAACCCTAAAGATTTAGGGCTTCCAGATTTAGATTTAGCAGGGCTCTTCACAATTCCATGCTGATTATTTTTGTTTCACAATATATCCTACAGAAGAAAAAAGTGTGACAGAACTTGTATACTTCCACTGCATACAAGTTGTGTATTTTTGTATACAGTGTAAGTATAACGTGTACAAGATACAAAAGTGAACTTTAATTTAAGAAATTTGACCTAATGTAAGATAGGTATCTTGATGGACATTACTTTTTCTATAAAAGAACTTCAAATTTGAACTTATTAACAATTAGAATTTGATAGGTAAAAAAGTTTGAATAAAAATTGTGTTTGTACATTCCTTTACGGCAAGTACAAGAATTTTTGGAATTTATTACAATATATTAACTTTTTATGGACAGAAGTGGAAAGTCTTATTTTTAAATTTGTTCTTGTAATAGTGTTACCATTGTTCTAACCTAAAAATTACGGACTTGAAAAGTAGGTAGTACATTCAATGAAATAGTGAATCTGTTAAAGTATGAGTTGCATTTATGTCTAGAACATATACTGAAGAAATTACTTATTTCATTATAAGTGACAGTGGGCTGTATTCATTTGATACATTATGAGAAGTTGTAGGTGTTTTATTGTTTGTTTTAGTCAGAGTTCACATTCATTTGAAAGACAATGTTTGTTCCAACGAAATCTTTTTTTTTTAGAATTGTCATTTGAGTGTTTCATGTATAAGGTTTTTTCATTATATTGTGGTTAAGTTTTTCAAAATATATTCTTCCTAGGATTAGAAATAAAATAGAACATTTGAGTGTTCGTTCATCTAGTTAAATTCTTTTTCATGCTTATTGAGTTTTTTATATTGTTTAAAACTCTGGCAAGTATTTGATAAATAAAGATAAGACTAATAAATGACTTGAATATAAATTTAAAACTTGTTTCAAGTCATGTGAATAATTCTTTTATAGCTGTTGTTTTTTAATTCAGATTAACAACTTTAATATATTCCTTTTCACAGAAGCTTTCAATTTTTGTTTATGATTTGAATTGATTGGTTGATTGATTGATTTCAATTCAATAATCTTTGTTAAATAGAATGTGAAAATTCCTTATGCATGATTAAATATTGCTTAATTTCTTTGAAAGATTTATTTACGTTGCTAACCTGAAATTGTAACTGCTTATTAAATTGGATAGTGTAGGTTGATTTTCCCTCAAGATTTTGAGGAACTGGACTTTTCTATTAGTCTTTGACTTATCACACGACAGTTTTCATTCTTATAACACTGGTAATCGACTCTACTTTATTATGTTAATTTCGTGCAGAAATAATTTTAAAAAAACTATTTCTCTGTCATGTACAATTATAAATTATTATTCTTGAAATGCACTTCATGATTTGTAAACTTTGAAAGGATAAAACCACGAGGTCATTTCTTTTAATTAACTTTAATCAAAAATCAATAATATTAACCCGATAGGGAAGAGTACTCAACAAATTTTCCATTTTCGCCAATTTAATTTTGACTGATTTACCAAAATTTGTAGATTAGAGAATCGTTTTATAGTGTCCAAGATATTTATTTAGTTGCTTTTATTTAGATGACTGAAGAATTAAATGAATCTTTCAAATAATTATTATAAATCTGCCAAATAAAGAATCAAAGTTTTGTTTGATAGGACTGTAGTTTGTACACTGACATTGAGGAATTTGTGAAACCCATTGTTATCATCGGGAGTGTTGTTCAGTTCAAGGAAACCCAAATAGTTGGGTTTTCTCTCATTCTGTTGGGGTTTTTTTGTTGTTATTCATCCTACCCTGGGAAGTTGTGTATTTTTGTATACAATGTAAGTATTACGTGTAGAAGATACAAAAGTGATCTTTAAAATAAGAAATTTGACCTAATGTAAGATAGGTATCTTGATGGACATTACTTTTTCAAATTTACTGAGTTCGATGAGGTATTTTTTTTTTGAATTCTTATTAAAACATGTTATGAGTAACTGGGCTGAGTGGGGGTGGGATGTAGACAGAGTTATTGATTCCATTAGTCTCGCCTCTCGCTGGGGACAGACTCAGGCGGCAGGGGAGAGGAGAGTGCGCATTGCCTTCGGTCCCAACGTCTTCCACACGTCTACTCTCCACATGGACTCCATTTCTAGCAAGGCTATAGTAGACAAGAACACCTGAGTTCTTTTAAATCTGACATTAGCAGTCATTCTGTGACATATTAACTACCAGTCAATCTGATCTGTTCAGATTCTGTTGAAACTGTCAGCAGAAATCCCCCCCCCCCCCCCGGCATAAATATAGGTTTGTAGTTTTCATTTCATTAGGTTTTCGTGTAAATATTTTTTAAAATTTCAAAAAAATGCTCATCTGTTAGGATGCGTAAACTTCTTCAATTTTGATTTTTCAAGTCCTTCGTGATCTGGAGAGCTGTTTGACGCCTCGTTCTTAAATTGAATAAGGTTTAATTTGGTATTTAACTTTCCTACAACTAAGTATAAAGTAATCTGGACATAACTTTAGTTTTCCGCAAATCGTAGTCAGGAGAACACTGAAATGAGCAATCAAATATCGGAATACTTTAAACAGAGGCTGGTCGTGGTTTTTATGTTTTTATTCCTGTATTTTATTTCAAGTAACATTTATCATTATGTTATAATTGTCATTTAATAGTAATTTCTTCATATGATCTTTTACCCCATTACACTGTATCTATCAATACCAATGGTAACCTAGGAGTTTAGTCACTTATCTCGCTTAAGGTGGTCTTAATAAACTGCTGATACCCCTGTTATTTTAAAAATAATATGTCAATGTTATTGTTATCAATAAATGAATAAGGAACCAATTTTAGTATATAATCAAGAGATTAAGAAACATTCTATGAATCCTTATTATTGGAAGCATTACGTTTGCAATTGCTTTGGTGCATTGTTTACTAATGGTCAAATATAAAAAAAAAAACAACTAAAGGCCAAACCATATGCCTTATTTCCAATGTATCAAAGTGGGCAAGTCAAACATAGGTAAATGTACCTGCTAATGAAATCAGATTGAAGGAAAAAAAATATTTATATATGGTTTGAGCTTGAATGACACGATGAAGAAATTCTTTTGATGCATCTACAGTTTGCAAAATCGCATTTAAATCAGTATTTAAACGATTGCGACAATCCTAGGAAGAACAATGCAAACAAGTTATTTGCATGTTCCGTTACATTTTTAGAATTTTCAGTGGGCTAATTAAAAGTGATGGGTGACTCGTTTGGTGGGAGCCCTACTTTCGTTCATTATACTTTGTTTACAGTCTATGTTCACCATATTGGTAACAATTTTTTTTATCTTGTAATATTTGAAAAATGCCGATCTACAAAAAGCATGGGAATAAAACCCCTTAACAAGGAACTTATTTATTTGATAATATTTATTCAGGGCTATCTAGTATTGAGTACTAATAAATAGGTATTCGTGATGTTTATGGAATCAGAAGCCTTCTCGTTATGGTGTCAGTGATTGAAAAGTGAAGAGCAAAAAACACAACTTCACGTTAACTGCAGTTTCTTCTGACTCAATCATGATTTTATACAATGATCTTTTAATATTTTAATTTTTTAGCTACTGCTGACAATCATAAAGGAATGGATTTTTCTCGCCAGTTCAGTATTGTTTTATAAATGTTAAATACCTTTTTTGTGTATTCATTTTCATCGTTTTACTTTGATCTAATTCGTAACATCGCTTATGAAAGTCAGTGGAAAAGTGTATATATTTTTTCATTTTGTTTTAATGATTTGTAATTTGTAAGCCTGTATTGAAAACATTTTTCTAGACGCATATACTAAAGACACTCTGTAACAAGTTGCATGTATTGACATAAGGCATTGACATAACTAGTTGCGATTAATGAGAATTTGCATGTTCACTGAAGTAATTATTTCTCGGTTCAGTAAAGTTAATAGTCTGATCATTACTGATAACCTCACCTACTGATGGTTGAAGAGATTCATGAGAAGGAATAAGCTACTCGATGTCTGGAAAAACATACTGCTTATATAATACTCGTAATTATTCGAATCACGGAAGACTATGAACAGGAAATATACGTTTTTAAGAGAGGCTTAATTTTAGTGTGACAACTGGCTAGGTTGTGGCAAATCTACAAGCAGTGGATGAAATGCGTGGAGCTTAAAAAAAATTCTCATTTCGTTTACTTTTACAGATTTGAATACATGCATTTCCTTTCACTCAAGTTTAAGTCAAATGTGGTAATCAGAGGCAAAAAAAGGTTTTGAAATGTTGAGGTATTCCATGTTTTGAGTTCTCAGTGCCCAGAATTACTTGCTCCGTGATTATTTTAATATGTGATCACGGTGCAGGTTGCAATGTTTAACGAATCATAATGAAATTCCACATTTGAACAGTGATACTGAAACATGGAAAGGTACATTATTAAAAGTGATCCATAAATAGATCACTTTTAATAATCACTTTATTTATAAATAAATAAAGCTTCCATAAATATGGAAGCTTTATTTTTTCATATAAATAAACACATTTCATAAAGTGTTGAAATTTTTTTATGTCTTCATAATAATAATAATAATAATAATATATTAAGTATTTGGGACCATAGAGGGACAGTATAATACTAAAAAGGAGACATATTACAAATGTCCACCTGTGCTGTACTTGTTACATTTGTTCACTCGTATTTAATTTCAGGAAAATCTGAAATAGTGTACCTCTACATTATTGTAAGTAAATTTATCAAGCCAACCTACAGATAGCCAGTTGAATTAACTAGTTGAAAGCTACACATTCGGTAATACAAATGCTCAAATAGGAAGGATACAACAAAGCTTAACATATGGTTTCTCTGAAAAGGTGACGTGCATACTTCAGTATTATCATACAAATATTTAATGGCAAAAGATTAAGTTTAAATAAATAAGTTTAAATAAATGAATCTTTTTTAAAAAAGTAGGTGCACATATTTTATCACCTTTGTCAGATTTGTTCAATTATTTCTCCGAAGATTTTTTTTTCTATCTATAAAAGCAAACGATGTGACATGGAAGCATAGTTTAGATATTTCTGCGTCGATGTTTATTGTTTTTAGCCTTATATTATACCCTTTATTATTTAAAAGACTTAACATATTTGTTTTATCATCCAATCAATATTTATATGTATGGTGTGTAATAACATCAGAAATGAAAATTCAAGCTTGTAAGATCGATGTTTGAGAGGAAACAAATGTTTACATAAAGTAGTTTTCTCATACTCTAATTTCGTCTAAGAATATGCAGATTTCCTTCCAACCAAAAGTTCATATGCCGAATTTTTTCATTATTATTCGTTCAGTAACCTATAGCGTGTTCACGAAATTTTTTTTTTACATTCAAATTGTGCGTGTGCGATATATAGTTTCGTGCACGTAAATATGGTTTTGAGAAACTAGAAAAATGAAAATTTCTCAAAAACCCGATACCATCTTTTTCTAAGGTAATATTTTATTTATTGTAAAATAAAAAAGTTCTCAATTGCTTTGGACGAGGAATCAATTATGCCATTAAAGTTTATTCGATTATTCGTGAGTTAATTAGGTTTACTTAAAGTTCTGTGTCGACCTAATCAGATTTTTTTTTCATTTTATGACCCACTTAGTTAAAATAATTCACTAATTTTTGAATAACAGAAAGTTAAAAGGAATATTCTTCTTCCGTTTCTTAATTCCTCACATTGATTTCAGTTTTAGTAGTATATACAGAAAATATGAAAGGTTATATTCGAAATATTTTTTTCTTTTGTAGCTTCGATGGTATTTTCTACAAGTGATTTATCTCAATCTTATGTTTCTATACTCCTGGTGTTCAGTTCTGCTCAGCAGTATTTGAAATCTTTGAATCTATTTCTTCTTATTAAAACAAAACACTCTTCGCTGTATTTATTAATAATTAATCCTAATAAAGGCGTGTGAGGGTCAGTAGATCTCTGAATCAGCAGTAGAAATGCTGATTCCCTGAAGTCTGTAGCGTAACTAATAGTGTACTGGGGCCGCCTGAAAAAAGTAAATAACTCAAAGGGCAATAACATGTATCCCCTCTAATATAATTAACCGTGAAATGTTTTATGTATGTTTATCATCCATCATTTGTTTAAAAAATAATTATTTCCACAGAGGTTAGTGTACATAAATTCAGTTATAAATATATAAATCCGTTTGAACTCGTAAAATCAAGAACTGCTCTTGAAGATGATGACTACCGAAACTAGTCGTCCCACACCATCGTGCACAGGAAGTAACCTTAACCATAATTTATGGATTTGTAAATCATTTTACAAAACGATACAATTTTTACCTCAGCCAAATGTTTATTCCTAGATTTTCGAAATCCTAATTTAAAATTTAATTAAATTATTGGTTAATGTATAAATATTTTTATTTATTCATTTCTGTTTAAGGAAATGTCCGACATGGTTTCCGTGACTGTTCGGTAAGACTGACCACAATTATTAGCACAACTCTTATCTCATTTCTTTATTAATTTAAAAAAAAAAAAAAATGAATATATGTTACCGAGGCACCCTGTCGTGCAAGTTGTGTTGTTACATTACTGCCCAAGGTTTGAAGCAGCCTTAGCTTATGTTAACTTGCAATGGTC
The DNA here is from genome assembly GCA_026182355.1 of Hermatobates lingyangjiaoensis. Lineage (NCBI taxonomy): Eukaryota > Metazoa > Arthropoda > Insecta > Hemiptera > Hermatobatidae > Hermatobates > Hermatobates lingyangjiaoensis. The sequence continues at coordinate 934,316 of JAPFBL010001924.1, read as the reverse complement.
GTCCTAGAAGAGAATTACATAGGTTATTCTATTCTATTCGCTCCCTTCACTGGTCCATTTGAACCTTCCCGAGATAAGTATAAATTTGACTAGATTCTTTATATCAGTGGATCACCAAGATTGTCAAACAAGTACTCCCCTAATGACGGTTTCCTTCTTTTAGTCAAGACAGGGCATTAAGAGAGAAAGTGAGGGACAGATTCCTCATCCTTCTCACTTTGACATGTCTTGCATGTATCCCTAGTCTCCAAACCATCATGTCGGCATGCTTCTCTATTAGGCAGTGTCCAGTGCTAACGGCAATGGCGTTGGCTCACATTATCCTACTCATACATAGAAACTCATTAGTCCTTCTGAAATTAAAGGAAGGCCAAGTTTGTTTCGAAATGAAACCGTGCTCTAAACCATCTTGGGTTCACTTGGTCGCTAATGCTTTGACAAGCCTGAAGCTTAAACGTAGAGTGTATGCTACAGGGGACTATACAGGATTCTATGTCTAAAGAAAAGAGCCAGATTGGGCAGGTTCATCAGCCTTGCAGTTGACCATTATGTTCAAGTGTCTCAGAACCCAAATAAGGTTAACTTTAGACCTCTCTGACAACCTGACATTGAGTCTTCTATAGTCCGAAACTAGTTCAGACGCTGTGTAAACTCTCCTAAGAGATTTCATAGCTGATTGTCTGAAAAAATCTGAATATCATTATCACGTGGGCAGGTAAAGGCCAATCAATAGGCGCTTATATGAAATAGGAGTTATATGAATGAAATATTTTTTTGGAAATTGCTAATTTTATGTTTCATTTTTTTTTTGGAAAATTATTTGTTGTAATTAGCAGTTTTGCGTTATAAAAGTATTTTCTGAAATCAATAAATGTTGCATAACGCCTCTTTTTGTTACTGTAATGTAGAAAAAAAATCCCTTAGCTCATCCTCACATGATGTGCTGTTCTCATGTATAATTTCAAACAGTATGGCTTGTATCCTGCTCACAATTTTTCAGAATCTATCACAAGACAAAAATTTTGCATTTTATTGTAAAAAAATATTTTCAATTGTTTTAAAAATCTAAGGCTTTTTTTATTTATCATTTCTGTTCAATTAAGTGTTGTTTACTTGTAATATAGTAATGTAAAGAAATCTGGAGTGGCCTACACTCAACTTTAAGATTAGTAAACATAATATCAAACTCCTTGACAATGAATTCAGTTGTGATTTTATTTTAATGTAGTTATCGTGTAGTTTACATGTAGACGTATTATATAATAACTCATTTGTAACAATAGTTTCATTGGTTCTAATGTGGCTGTATTCATTTTATCAGTTATTGAAAACTAGTTATCAATGATTTAGATCATTTTGACTTTTTAATTTTACTTTACTGTAAGTATATTGATAGTTAAAAAAATTCGATGTTGAGATTTTGACGGATTTACATATTTTGAGGTCCTGAAGAATGAAGTTTTGTCTATGATATCTGTGTGTTTGTTGGTTTGTTTGTATGGGTGGGTGTGTATTCAAAAGCTTTTGTACACATTACTCATAACCATTGAAAGAGGAAGTAGAAACAGTTTTCGCATTTGAATATGAGAGAAATTCCATTGACGTGAGATTGCTTCCACTGCTCTGTTAGTGCGTTATATCAGGACTGCTCGGGGCTGTTTGATTCCTGATGATGCTTTACTCTTGCATGTAAGATTTCTAATTGTGCAGTCGTGAGTTGAGTTAGTACCAACTTTCAAACTTACTTTAGCAACTAAAAAGCGAATGTATATTACATTAAATAAACATTTTCACTTTCTATCAAAATACTAAATATTATTAGATTTTTATTAATACTATTTAATTACTTTATGTAGTGGTTAATTTTTATAGTGGTATAAAAGTATTACGTTTGGCTTAACATTTTTATGACAAATTCTGAGTGGAAATGCATGTGCTGGAGTTTCCTGAGTTCAACGCAATAGGTTTCACATTTTGGTCTGTATGCATGTGAGCAGGATATTCTTAAAACCAAAAGAGTTATAATCACCAAATTCCATGCTTAAGTTACTGTTATTCCTGAGACGGAAAGTAAACTCGGTACTTTGGTCTCAAAAAATCCTAAGGCCCATGATCTCAGTATGGCAATCATTTGCTTATCTACTTTAATCTCATGACAGATAATCGAATTTAATTTCAAATAACATAAGAATCATATTAGTGAACATGAGAATGGAACTAATTTAGCTTTTTGTTTTATCTCTTCATCTGTGCTCAGTTGGCCTTAGATTTCCTCAAGTGTAGTTTTTCTTTTGCTTCATAATTAACCTAATTTCGTCATTAGTTTGTGCAATTTTTCATTTATTTTTAAGAAATATATTTAGTATTTTTTGGTGGTTCTTTACGTATAGTTTTGTCTTATTCTGGCTTTGTGGTGGGCGTGTCTAGCGTATATTGTGGTAAAGCAAAAGGAAGGTATTTGTCAACCATGGGAATTACAGGTTAAGATAATTGGACCTTGAATTTATAAAGATATTCAATGGTTCTGACGATGAGTAGTTGATGTGGAACTGTTAACAAATAGTGTTGTTTGTTATTTACCGCTGAAGAGGACGTAAATGTGGCCTACACTCTTCCAAGACGTTTTTCTGGATAGGTAAGCTAAAATTGTTGTTCCTTCCCAGAAACTTAAAATTTTGAAATTTAGCCCAAAGAGTGCCAAAAGAAAAACGAAAAAATCTGGAGTGGCCTGCACTCAACTATAGTAAAAGTAAGCATAATATAACACTAGTCTACAATCAATTATTTGCAGCCGTCCCCGGCTTCGCCTGAGTTAAGAATAATAGTAATAATATTAAGTTAACGGTTTTTTTTCTTGAAAATACAGGTATCTGTGTTTAGGTATTTCTATATTGAAAAAAATCTAGGCTAAATTTAAAGTGATCAGAATTTAATATTAGGATCTAATAAAAACTAATATAATTAATACTTATAGATAAAAGGCTATCTATTAATTTATGGTTATACGCAAGAGTCCAGAAAAGAATAATTTTTAGCAGTTACTATTAATCCGGAATGTAATTGGACCGTAACTGGAATGGGTTGCATATAACAAATGAACCAATGAAAATGCATATAACAGACTCAACTCCTGACCAAAAAAAGGTCAATTTCCATATTGCAAAATCATTATATTGTATTTTTATAAAATGTATTTTCTTTATCACTGTTGGCTTATTAATATCGCATTGAAATTAGAGAAAGTAAGCGATGACAATTTTAACTTATTTAGTGGTCATGGCCTTAAACTGATATAAATCAATGCTTTCATTTTCATATCTGATTATATGGAAAACGTACTCGCTAAATTTTTGAAGATAAGTTGATCAGGTCTATTTGAAGAAGTCCATTATTGACAACCCAAAATGATTGGAAATAATACCATACCTCCAATAATTAGCTTCAAAGAGAGTGCAGAATAATCTTGAGAAGAATACTACTGGAGACTAGACAGGAAGAACAAATGTTAGTGGTCAGCGAAAAAATACGGTATGAAAAAAAAAATCAAAGAAACAAGTGCAATATGACCATGTTTGAATCCAAAGTGGGTGGGCGTAACCTAAAGAATCTGTAAATGTAAAAAATCAAGAGGTCCTCTGGTCTTTGTGTCCGTTGTCACTTTCTTACTTCCACTTACTCTCTATATGAAAAATGTGTACTCTTATAGGCTAAAATCACCGTAATTCTGGCTTTTTAGTTTACATTTAATGTGTATATGGTGCGATCCGCGTAGAATTGGCCCTAAGATCAGATATCAAATGTCAAAAAACTGTTTTAGAATAGGGATAAACTAACTTTTATAGGTCTTTTTCTTTTTGATATTAGAACATGCACCCAGCCTTTCGGCCATATCATGTGTAATAGCAACTCAGATTGATGTTTTTTAACGTGAAAGCTCTTTCGCCGCATCCCGGAGGCACCCAGATTCCATCCAGGGATGGGAACTAGTTAGCCTCCGAGATGCGCCCGAGGTGGACCACGCGGAGGCGAGCTTCCACGACCCTACATCACACACATCAAACCCAAAAAAAAAAAAAAAAAAAAAAAAAAAAAAAAAAAAAAAAAAAAACTCCACTTCCAGGAGAGGAAACAAAAGATAAGAAAGATAGAACGTTAACTTTCTGCATTACTACGTAGTGCATTGACCTTCTTCTTTTTGCCAATTTCGTATACGAAGTCCAGGAAACACTTTAAGTTGTCTTCCTTTGCCAAGTGGCGATATATTTGTTCTACAAAAAGTCCCGACTGGACTTCCAACCTAAACCTCTGCCTGTCAAAGATAGGGCAATCCTCCAATAAGTGTCTTACGGACTCAGGACCCCTTCCACAGGTACACACCGGATCGTCAATAATTTTAAACCTGTGGAGGTATGACCTGAAATCCCCATGGCCTGTTAATACCTGGCACACCCAATGGTTGACTATCAATTGCTTGTTCTTAAGGCGTGCGTCAACGTCAGGAAAGAAGCGAGAGGTCCACCTACCTGTGCAGCCGCTTGTCCATCTTTCATTCCAACAGTCCAGTGCCCACTGCTTTAGCTTTTTTACTTTATTCTCAGGGTCATTATTTTCTCCATAATTGATCCACAAGGGGGCAAGATCTCGTCTCAGTCTAAACAATTCTACCCTGTACTTTATAAGAATATCTATGGGTATCTGGCCAGCTAGCACCTGTGCTGCCAAAGTTGAGATAGTTTTATATGCCTTCAAGACATAGATGAGGGCCCTTCTTTGCTTCGAGATCAACAATTTCGTGTTGGTCACCCCCAGCGCAGCCCCCCACAGAGGTGCTCCATAGCAGCACACTGAATTGAAGATCGACCCGCACAGCACCACGCACTGATGGAATTTCAGGCCCCATGTTGGTCTCGTCAGTCTACACACTGTTGCAAATTTGGTAAGGGCTTTAGCGGCAGCCTCCTTTATATGGGTTGTGAATTTAAGGCCCTCTTGAATAATGACACCTAGATATTTTACTTGTCTGGCGACTGGGATTCTTTCATTTTTATAACGTATCCTTGGTAGGCTACATCTATTTAATTTTCCTTTGAGTAGCACAGCCACACACTTGTCCACTGACAAGTCGACTTTCGCGTGACAACACCATTCGGCCACTATTCTCATTGCCATGTCTGCTTTAAGTTCCAACTCCCTTCTTGAGTTACCAGACACCAGAACAGACAGGTCATCAACGAAGGCAATGGACTTAATATCGCTAAGCCTCAAACTAATCAGGAGTGGTTCAAAGGCATATGCCCACAGGATAGGTCCAAGTACTGATCCCTGCGGACTTCCCCTCTCAACATTCCGCACAGCAGCAATGTGACCGGCCCTTGCGATAACACTCCTTCCACTGAAATAGGAAACCAGTAATCTCAGCACGGCAGGTTCCACACCGGCTTCCCTCAACTCCCGGAGTATAGCTGGCCTCCAAACGCAGTCGAACGCCCCTCTGATGTCCAGAAATATACCTAACACATATTTATCTTCGGAAGAGCTAACATACTGGCCCAGGTCCCACAATGCATCTTCCGAGGAGACGTTCCGTCTCGCCCCATATTGGTATCCTGCTGAGACTTCTTCGTATTTCTGCGCAACCGGCTTCAAGATGAGGGCCTCCAGGCACTTCCCGATGCAGGAGAGTAGTGTGATAGGGCGATATGATGTAGCCTTGGAGGGATCTCTATCTCTCCCCTTACTCAACATCACAGCATAACCCCTCTTGAAAGCAGCTGGAAAGTATCCCAAGCGGTGACAGTCCTGAAAGAGGGCCAGCATGGCACGGCCAACGACCGGAAAGGCCTGCTTGATAAAAATGGGATTAAGGCCATCCGGGCCTGGAGCTTTGTAATTTGACTGTCTTTTTACGGCCAGTTCGACGTCAACAATGTCCCAGTTACATTCACTTATACCCGGAATGGTTTCATCGCAGATGCGTCTGGTAGCTAAATGACATGGGGATTCATTATCTTCATTGTCTTGGGGGAAGAAGCTATCCATCAGGGCACTAAGTCTGTCTGTCTGGCTGGTGGTATACAGCCCATTTATCTTGATTGCCGTAACAGCTCTGTCTAATTGAACCTTTTCTGTACAAATTCTATAGGGTAAGCCCCAGAGATCGCTCTCTTCCACGAGTCTCCTCCATGAGTCCCGTTTAGTCTTTCTGCATGCGTTCTTAAAACTTTTCTTCGCAGCAACGAAGGTAGCATAAAATTCTCTCCTTCTTTCTTCATCTCGGCATCTCTGGAACTTTCTTCTTCGGGAGCATGCAATTCTTTTCAGGACTGTTAATTCTGGCGTCCACCATGGAACCTTTTTTATAGCAGGCTTAATAAAACCGTTGGTGGCACTGGCTGCACCGAATATAATCTCCGTCAGTAGCTCGGCTTTTAGATCTACATCTGGTTCCTCTTCCGCCTCCACATCAAAGAAATCAGCATGTGGTGCAAACTCGTTTTGTACCATGTTCACGAAGATTCCCCAGTCGATCCCCTTCGTCCTGAGTCTATAATCCCCGTGCTCCGCACATCTTCCAACCATCAGCGTTAAAGATAGTGGGTTGTGTTCTCCAGTTATGGCATCATCCAGTACGGACCAATTTGCAATTCTCCTGTACAAACCCACAGTCACTGCAGTCACATCGATCCATGACACCCCCAACGGACCTACGAATGTGGGTCCACAACCAGGATCATTCACCACGTATGCCCCGTGTCTGCTGAGTAAAGCTAGGACCTCCTCGCCATCATCATTGGTTCCTCTGGAGCCCCAAGCGGTATGGTGGGCATTGAAGTCCGCCATAACAATAAATTCTCTTCCTTTTATTGAGTTCAGGGCACGATCCAGGTCCCGAAGTGCCGCCTTGATTTCTGTGGCGTATTGTTTATAAAACGAAATTAGCACTAGGTTTACATCCGGTCCCTCTATGGAGCAGACAGCAACGTATTTACTGGAGGCTGGCAGAGTGCAATACTGGTACTTAGTATCCATCCCCAAGATAGCCGACATGGGGGAATCGGTAATACCAGCACACAGTTTCCCACTCATTCCCATGCCAAGGCCCGGGCGGTAATTCCAAGGTTCCTGTATGGCTATAACGGACACCCCGTATTGCCGACAGTACTGCATTATCTGTTCCGTGCATACTTTCGACTTGCCTACGTTAACTTGTACAATGGTTAACCTATCACTCATGGTCGGTTTTCTGTAAATTCACATGCCTCTCTCTCTTTCGCACTGGGCATGATTTCGCGAAAGCCGTGTGAGATGTGGAGTCCAGTCCCAACCTCTTGCAATTAATACATGCAGTGGTGCTTCTATCTGGGCATTCCCGGGAGCTGTGTCGCCCACCGCAGTATCCACAATTTTCTTTTTCCTGGTGGCACCTCGACGCTACATGTCCAAATCCCATGCATTTAAAACATTGTGTTACCTCAATGTAGCTTGAGGTTGGGCAGCGCTGCCAGTCTATGCGAACGAAGCCCTGAGACTTAATTATCCCATACTTTGACCTTTCAACAGCGCAAACTATTGATACAGTCTCTTTACCTTTACTTGGGATCTGAAAAAGGGGGCTGAAGTCATCCTCACCAATCTTTAAGTCCGGATTGTTCCTAATCACCTGTTCCTTGAAATCCTTAAAAGTGGTTTCTTTAGGAACCGCCCGAACCTGGATGCGGGGCTGTCTTGCTATTAATTTTCTCGTCTCAAGTCCGCAGCTGGCTATTTCAATGGCCTCCCTCATCTTTTCTGCTTCATCGGATGTTTCAGTGGTAAGCATAATTCCACCTGACAACTTTTATAGGTCTGTGATTAAATTGATGCTGACTTTAAATAAAAGACTGGAAAAAGTAGGAAGTAAATATTATATTTGACATGATTAATGTCAATCCTCCATGCATTTAAGGTGGAGTTATATTAAAATGGTTTTTCATAAATGAAATTCGCTTGTATTTCAAGGGACTCACAGGTGATTATCAAAACGTAGACAAATATATAACAAGAGTTTTTATATTTTATATACAATTTTACATATACAGATTGAGCTACACTTCAATTTTTAAATAATTATAATTTATTCGAATACATAGTATAATGAGGTCCTGTTGCGTTTAATCCAGGTTTTTTAATGCACATCCCTTATTTTTAATTATTATTGGAAAACAGTTATTCAAATGTTAAACTAATGGTAGAATACCTCATAATTCCATATTCAAAATATTTTGTTCCTCTATTTTGGTAACTCCAATAATACCTACTTAAGATTTACAAATGCTAAAGATCAACAAATAGGTAATTATATAGTAAACTTTATAATTAATTACAAAACTTCAACATTTTTTTATTTAATGACTACTACTTAATTTAAAGTTAACAAATTTGAAGTGTATGCAAGTATATATATAGATATATAACCAACATTACCTCCTTTGCCAGTTCCTGCACATCCAGCAATTGCGTTTATCGTCTGGACTGCACACAATATGACTCATTCTACGTGGGCTTGACTTCCACGTCACCTAGCCTCGTATGAATGGTCACAGGTCATTCGTTGGTCAAATCAAGCAGCTGCCTATCACACACTCACACCAATCTCCATAACTTTCCCTTCAATGAATGTTTTATGGTACAAGTTTTGAGACAACTCTCCATTGATGACACCCGGATCACTTCAAGGGCTTCTGAGGAAGCATTCATTTGGTTATTATGGTAGATGGCAGAATCCCCCCTGTCTCAACTTAATCAGATGACTTACTTTATTTTATTTTTTATGATTTTTTTATTTCATTTGTTAATTGATTTTATTATGTTAACTATTTTTTGTTTCATTATGCTTTCCTTTTTAACTTTCTCAAAGAATTTGATTTTTTATCTTTTTTCACACTTAAGTTCCCTAAAGTCTATTTTTTTCTTGATTTTTTCTGCTGTATTTTCTCTATTTTTCACTTCAACCTTATTTTTTAATTTATGAGTTTAACCTTTCCTTTCTCTTCTTTCTTTTCTCTCCTCCTTCACTTAAATGCCACTTCCATTAATACTCATGGTTTATAGCCACGATGGTAAGGTGCCTGTGGCTTCACTGCGTGTCACTTTGTATCTGTCGAGGACGCATTCACGTCTACACTCCTGTGTTCCTTCTTGTTTTTCCTTACCTCTCCTGAGGATGCCAAGACAGCCGAAATGATCAAGAACCGTGAGTGTTAGTCTTTTTTTGGTGTTTTATAGTTGTAACTTTATATATATATATATATACCATGATAAACGAAAAACGGTCCGGCAGGACAAATAACAATTAAAATAAGCAGTGACACATAAACAGAAACACAACAAAGACTCACTTTTCAATATTTCGAGCGTAATGGCGGTCGTCCTCAGGAGAAGAAGTGAATTGACGGAGGGACGACAGTCAACTGAAGAACTCACAGGGTGAGGGCTAAAGCAGTGCTGCCGCAAAGGAGACAAATAAAAAAGGAACTAGGAAGTCGAGAGCAAAAATAAAAAAAAAAAAAATGTTTTTGAAAGGTAGAAAAAGGTTAAGAAAAGAAAAAATAAAGAAAATATATAGAACAATTAAAAATTAAAAAAAAAATATTAAAAAAATAAATAAATAAATAAATAAAAAAAATTAAAAAATAAATAAATAAAAAACTAACGATTTAAATTCAAGCCAGGTTTCGAGCGTGCCCCCAGGAGCCAAATGTGGGCTTCCTCAGAAGCTTTTAAAGTAACTTGTCTGTTATCACTGGGGACTTGTTTAAGAACTTGGACTGTGAAACAATCATTGAAACTGTTTGAATTGAAATTGAACTGTTGAAATTGTTTCACAGTCCAAGTTCTTAAACAAGTCCCCAGTGATAACAGACAAGTTACTTTAAAAGCTTCTGAGGAAGCCCACATTTGGCTCCTGGGGGCACGCTCGAAACCTGGCTTGAATTTAAATCGTTAGTTTTTTATTTATTTATTTTTTAATTTTTTTTATTTATTTATTTATTTTTTTAATATTTTTTTTTAATTTTTAATTGTTCTATATATTTTCTTTATTTTTTCTTTTCTTAACCTTTTTCTACCTTTCAAAAACATTTTTTTTTTTTTTTATTTTTGCTCTCGACTTCCTAGTTCCTTTTTTATTTGTCTCCTTTGCGGCAGCACTGCTTTAGCCCTCACCCTGTGAGTTCTTCAGTTGACTGTCGTCCCTCCGTCAATTCACTTCTTCTCCTGAGGACGACCGCCATTACGGTCGAAATATTGAAAAGTGAGTCTTTGTTGTGTTTCTGTTTATGTGTCACTGCTTATTTTAATTGTTATATATATATATATATATATATATATATATATATATATATATATATATATATATATATATATATATATGTACATGATAGATCAAGATAGGAAGAGATGATATCGGATAAAACATAATCATTTTATGATACGTATTCCAGCAGGTATTAGTATATGTGTTTTCTCTGTGAACATTAAAATTATTTCTAATTTTATTAGTTATTTTTTTTATTTTATCATAAGTGGACATTAGTAATTAAGATAAAATATATTTCGAGATTTTGTCGGATTTACATGTTTTCAGGTCCTCTCGACATATTTTTAACATTCTTTTTGATGGTGAGTGTATATCCAAAAAGTTTGTGGCTACAATACAGGTCACAGAATTTGACAGATCTTTTTGAAATTAAACTTAAAAGTGTTCTTGATTCAGAAAACCTTAGGTCAAAATAAACTGTTTTTTCCGCTCTAGTAATTTTGATAGGATGGCTAAGAAAGGATTTTTTGCTTATTATCCTCTCAAAATTAGTATTATCTGATTGTTTTCCTGTGTAATATAAATTTAACAAACTTTTATGTACATACCCACCTACTTACATATCACATACCACATCATCAAGAAAACCTTTAGCAATGGATTCAGAGGACCTCAAACGTGTAAATTCATCAAAATATTGAAAGAAAAAAAAAATTAGGATTACTATACTTTCTTATAGTGATATAATAAATAGGTAAAACCTAGCTTCAGACATTAATTGTAGACATTTTTTCAAGAATCACAAAATTATAGTGGGCCAAAATTATGACTTCAGAAAGTACCTAACTTATCGTGGCTGTTTTTTTACTATGGCAGGACTACACAGGAATCATTATGTTCAAATGTGTAAAGGAAGATTTAACGTTTAATCCCACTGGATCTCTTGATTTATTTGATCGTGTGTTACCTGAATATATTGAAGGTAATAATGATGTTAATGTGTAACATTAAGATTAAATCCTACATATATGCATTCTCCAGGATGATAGTGCAAGTGTATTTCAATCTTTCAGTAGTGCATGGGTAGGTAATACGTACAAAGAATTATTTTGGTCGTAACTGTAGCTCTCGTGCAACGCAGTTCCCCCCCCCCCCCCCCTCTTTTTTGTCTGAAATATTTACCACCGAACGCATTAATCATTACAAGTGAGGTCTGCAGTGAAATAGGGAAACAACGAAAAGTTAGTCTCAGATATCGATGTTATGATTTCTATTCAGTTGTTAACTGTTCTTGTTGTGGACACTTACTTGTATGGGAGTTATATACAGTATTCTGTCCAAAACCAAAACTGTTCAAAATTGTAGGTGAATTTAAATTGGTTTGAATAAATTTGGTTTTGAGATTGGTTTCATATTGTTTTTTTTTTCTTGTGAAAACACAAAGTGTCTTGTTGCTGATACTGCTGTCTCTGTGTTTTTATTACTTATTCAGCTGTTGGTTATTTTGTGTAACCCAAGAACACTACAGCTACATTCCAGAAAAATCAATATTTTTTGTAACTTGATTGCAGTTCTTTTGTTTCCATTTGATATTAATCTTTTTCAAAATCTTTCTTTAATTCAAATTAGAACAAATATTTCCTTTCCGTAAGTCTATATTACTTGATTGAATTCAGATTTAACACATAGATTAATTCCAGTAGGCCTATTTTTGGGCCTTTATCACTTAGTAAATCTTGCCTCCATTCACTCTCTCCTATTAACCCACGCCCTCTCTTCCTAATAACTACTATGTAATGTGTAAAGTAATTGGTCCAAGGACACGATCCATTGAGGAAATGTGAAATCTATGACAAAATGAGTCACGCTAAACGCCTGCTTGAACACGCACTCGTGTCTATTCGACTGTTTCATTGTTTAATCGGAACATCTTGTCGTTGATCATGGTCTGAGTGTTACGTTATGCAGGAAATAAACGGAAATATACCACTCCAATATGTAGGGTGACTTGGCGATGATATCCTTCCCTTGCTTTGCACTCCTTTTTGAAATAATGATGGACTTAAGTATGATAATTACTGCCCTTAATTTTTTATTAAGAATAAAATATTTTATTATATTCCACTTTAATTGCCATTTTTTCCCTCCAATTATTTGTTAATCAGAAAATTTAGTTAAAGTCAGAATCTGTATTGTGAAAATCACAGGTTTGGCCATATGTGAATTGTTATTATATTATTCTATTTTTTTAGGTCAATTATACTCTTATATAAATTAATGATAATTTATTATCCAAGAAAATTAAAATTATTGTGAACTATTTGGCAGTATTAACCAAAAATCAGTCATGAATAAGTGGGCTTAAACTTAAACAGTTGTTTACCATTTCATATTGTGATTTACCATTGTACTATTGTTCTAATTGGTTATGTTCCTTGTGATTATTTTGATTCTGTGAAATAATTATATTTTCAAATGGCAACTGCATAAAATTAAAATATAATTAACGTGTAAGTACAGTAAAGGGAGTTCTTATAAATATTTTTTGTAGGGAAGCTACCGAGCTCTTTATCCATATAAGACACCTAAAGTTCTGATTAACTAGTTTACTGAAGATCCTTACTTGAAAAGCCTAATAAAAACTTTTGATTTACTATTTTATCTTTGTGCGCTTAGAAAAATACTAGAGAAAGTAATTTTCATTTGGGTTGATTTTATTTATAAGTATAAAATACGCATTATGAAAAGATTTCACATAAGCAGGTGAAATAACAATCAATGGTCAAACCACAATATGAAATGGGAAAACAAGACTAAGATCTTTCAACCGTAACAAGCCGTCTTTGTCGGAGTCAAAACCCAAAAACTCAGTTGGGTTTTTGACTCTGAAAGGATCGCTTGTTACGGTTGAAAGATCTTAGTCTTGTTTTCCCGTTTTATCATTAAAATACGCATTATGTTTAGAAGTCATAAAGGTGATATTATTAAAAGTCACTTTAGGATTTAGCGTATCAGTTGTAAAAATGGAAAAGTCATCATAGTGATTAATGTTGATAGTAGAATTGCTGAGACATTACAATCAACTTATCGTGTTAATCAGTGGGTTAAGACTGATTTATTGTGATAGGACATCTTTGGCGACAAGTCCTTTCCTTTTACGTAAGAGGTTACCAACATCCCTACCGGCCAGTTCACTTTCTCCTTCATTAGAATGCCTGCTTTATGCCTTGCCCAGGTCATTCTCTCTAAACTTGTTTGCTAACTTAATTTGCATTTTATGATATGTGATTTCTAAGATAAAGTACCTTGAAAAAGTAAAAGGTTTTCAAGAGCGTTTCTATCAGTTTCTTAACTGGTTGAAGGTAGTTAGTTGTCTTCTCTCTTGTATTTTATTATATTCTCATTTCTAACAATCAATATATCATTTATTGCAAGTAAAAGAGATAACTTTTAACTGGCATTCTAACAAAATTATATTCTGTAATCAAAATTGTAGATTTAACATCAAAATTCAGTTTATAACATCCTAATGGTTATTTGTATTAATCTCTATATATAAAGTTTGTGAGTTTGTTTGTTTGTTCACCCATTTGCCGTGAAGATAGAGACCTAAAATTAAATATATATTATTTATTACCTGAATAATGCTAAATAAAAGAAAATTATCGCTATATTCCCAAAATTGGAGCCAGGGTAGCAAGTGTCTTGCTTGCTCGCTGATGACAGTAGTTCAAATACTCGTATATTATATATAAATGTAACAACAAAAATTTTTTTTAATTTAATATTTGTTTAATATAAACACTGGTAATAAACTAAAGGCATGGAGCCAGTGTAGCCCACAGGCTTGCGTACTCGCCGATGACAATACTACAAATATATTAAAAATAAATGTAACATAAACAATTTTTGAATTTAAAATTTGAATATAAACAATGGTAATAAAGTAAAGGCATTGATCCAGGGTAGCCAGTCGCTTGCGTGTTCACCGATGAAAGTAGTGAAAATGTATTATAAAGAAATCTAACAAATATATAATAAGCTACTACATTAGAGGTTAAAAATGATTAATTTTAGAAACAAACTTGAATACAACTGTCAGATAAAGTACGAATGTGTAAAGTAATATTATAAAGAGACATTCCTTTCATTAATGTTATTTTATGTTAAGTAAATAAATTGAATATTTTAAATTACAAGTTTTGTTTGTTTTAAATATATTTCATTGTGTATATATCTTGAATCATGTTAAGAATATTATATCAAAACCTTGGGTCTTATAAGAATCTGTTTCCGTGCCTTAATGACAAGAAACAACAATTAAAGTTATCCCTGTCAATCATGTTGAGTGAATTAATTTCAATACAGTTATAATTTTTAATAGTTTTAATTACAGAGTAACAAAAGGTCACGGGTAGTATAGTAAAACTATAAGATAGATGAGTTCGTGTTTTTCCAGTAACTAGAACTGAACTGTTGCAACTTTGGCAACTAGTTTAAAACTATTAACTATCATTAATAGGATAAATCAACGAATAAACCTTATTTGAAAATTCTATGATAAATTTAGGTCACTTTGTCACAATAAACAGACTTGGCTCTACAATAAAAAAAATTCGCGATTAAAACAAAGAATGATAAAAAAAGTTTTTAGGTCTTTAAACCACGCCTTTTTGATACCCCGAAAATCCGTAGAGCTTATATTATTTGTTTTCATTGTGATTTCTTTGATGTGTATAAGTTATTAAAATTTGGTACCAGGCCTTCAGATGTGCGAAAAAACTGGAGTCTTGAATCTTCAGTTACAGGAAACTCTTGCTAAAACTAAATAAGCCTGGCAATGCAATTTTTATCATTTTCTTTTGATAATACTATCTCTTATTTCATACTTTTCATTATATGAAACTATGAAAACTTGAAAATAAATGACAACAGACGAATTATCGTTAATTTTGCTATGTATATGATTACCAACTTGTTAACGCAATATGAATTCTAAAGTCTGACTAATATTTACTAGTTTCGGAACAATCAGACCACAATTAAACTATAATTCGGTCTATTACATACAATTAACGAAGAAGTGATCAATTTCTGTTAAATGCCATTGTTTTGTAATATTATGGACGGACTCTATTAAACATTGAAATATTTACAAATATTAATTGATATAATTTTTATTACCTTAATAATAAGAGAAGACAATTTATCTTATTAATAAATAAGTGTTATATCTTATTAATAATATTAAAATAACACTTAAGACAATTTTGATTATCATAAGGACTTACACTGATTGAGTAATGGATTTTATTTTTTAAACAATTATTAATGTTTTACATAAATCCGAAATAGTAGGCTATAGAAATTGAATTGAATGTAGATGGAGCTAACATTCACGTTCAATGTAGTGTGTATCAGATTATTGTCCACTGTTAACCTTGCATTATATACGAGTATATAATGTTACCTTATTTGGGTTCATGGCCATCATGTGATTTGAATTGATAAAAAGTAATTGACTAATATAGCGACTTGTTGATCTTGGTATGCCCAATGAATGCTGTGTTTTTGTTACATAGATTTCAGTAGTTGTGGCTTGAGCAGGTGCAGGACATGTGAAAGGCAGAGGTGATATGTCGATGCGAAGCGTATGTTATAGTCAGAGAGGTGGCTGGCTGGCTTGGTGAGTTCAGTGTGCCGCCTGGCCACCTCCCACCAGCACAGTTAGCTCTGACTCTCTTCCGCATCGTCGACCTCCAGGGGTCACTCCTTGCTCACCTCTTCCTTGTCCATCTCCGCCTACTTTTTGATTTACAATTTCGATTATCTTGAGGACTTCCTTACACTGATTCTCTCAGTGCAGGGTCAGTAATCTTTCATTCCCTCCATCGCTTTTAGGAATGGAATGCTGTATAGTGAACAGCAATATGTGTCTAACAAGTAGTACAGCTAAAGTAATATTTGTATCATTTAAATAAGAGTATAGAGAAAGTTTTATAAGTTCAATGTACTCTAATTATCCGAATTCCAGTTATTGTGTAGTTATTTTATAATAACTAAAAAGTGTGTGTGTATTATAAACAAAGTGGTTACAATAAGTAATATTTAATGAACAGAATTAAATATTTTGCGACATATGCTGTGTGGGTGGATATTACACTACTGCTATAGGATAATTTAGATCAGGTTTTCAATTAACTAATTAGAAGTGTAATTTTCTAGTGTAATTAGAGGTAGTTAACTGGAAACCTGTTCTAAATAAACCGACTGCAATCAAGTGCAACCTGCCATACAAAATATGTCTGCCTTTGTAAATGTTTATTGTTGTTCATTTGTTTATAGTGATTATAATTAGTTTTTTAAAAATGATGTTATGATATTATTTATGAAATATTACTCCCTGAAAATAGTCCGTGTTGACTGAAATACCGGAAACTTTAGTTAAATATACATTACTAATAATTTTCAAAATAAAATCTTTTGAAGAAATGATTTATTTTGTACCTAAGAGATACAAAACCTGTATAAGGAGCAGAGTCTGTAGTTTGTAGCAATCATTAAAGGGTTACGTAGGACGAAACACAAGGAGTATAAATTTCAACCTGAGCGTATTCTCAAGTGACTTTTCTCCATTTATATATATATATATATATATATATATATATATATATATATACTTAAAATAAACAGTGAAACATAGACTGAAACATAACAAAAGATGTGCCACTGTTTATTTTAAGTGTTATCTGTCCTGCCGGACCGTTTTTCGTTTATCATGGCATATATATATATATCCTGAATTGTTTTCTTGACCCAATATTTATAAGATGTAACTTTTTTTTTTTGAGGTTTGAGGTCCAATGATTTAAACTAGTCCTTTTGCCGACGTTTCGACATATATTTATGTCATCTTCAGGGCTACAACATGATTGTTTTACAATTAGCACTACTATTACTACTATTTGGTAATTTGTTACATTCTGTGCAGATTAAAATGTAACAAATTACCAAATAGTAGTAATAGTAGTGCTAATTGTAAAACAATCATGTTGTAGCCCTGAAGATGACATAAATATATGTCGAAACGTCGGCAAAAGGACTAGTTTAAATCATTGGACCTCAAACCTCAAAAAAAAAAGTTACATCTTATATATATATATATATATATATATATATATATATATATATATATATATATATTCACTGATAAAACGAAATACGATCCAAACTGGACACAATACGAGTTCGAGACTAACAAAGAGCAACACACAAAGTAGGGAAACACACTTACAGACTCAAATTTTCGGGTAATCCGTCTTCAGGAGAAAAGAGAATGGGAGACCAAGCACGTTGTAGACGCAACGGCAAGTAACCAACCCGGCAACCGCCAGTGCTGTCAACCGTACCCGGTCTTAAAGTATAGAATTAGGAGAAGATATAAACAGAAATTCAGATAAGCAGTACTGGTTGGGTAAAACTATAAATAAGTGAAAAATGATAAGCAATATAAGATAAAAACAAACTATAAAAATCAAAAATAATGATAGAGAAAAGAAGAAAAAAAAAATAAATAAAAATAAATACAATATAAAAAACTTGCATTGGTTGTTTCAGTAAATAAAAGGTAGAGACTAAATAAAAGGGTAAGTATGGGAAACTAGTTAAGAATAAGAATTTAGAAAAATAATATATATATATATATATATATATATACAATTAAAAGAAACGGCCCAGCGGACTTTTTTAAATAAAATAAATTCAAAATGAAGGAAACACACAGAAAGACACAGACATAACTCACATCGATATTTCGACCATCGTCGTCATCAGGAGGTGTGAAGAGCGAAGAGTCCCGCAGGAAGGCAGGGCGGTGACTTTATATATATATATATAATAAAAAATTTTTATCAAGGTTGAAATAAAACTTTTATGTAAAGCCTTTTTCATAGACCTACAGTACAAAAGAATATATAAAAGGACATATAACAATTCACCCTATGTACCTTAGGGTTTAAAGTTACGAGACTTGGTATGTTACAAATGTAAATATTCAGGATTAAAAAAGAGAGAAAATTACTGAACTATGAAATTTTGGAATTGAAAAATAATGAACTCTTGCATTAGAGATTTCATTTCGTAAATAAGCGTTTATTCCTGAATAAGTTCAGGAATAGACATTTTTTACACAACTGTCCAAAAAAGGTTTTAAATTAATCCGAAATATCAGGTTAGAAAATTTGATTTGAACTTCTAAAACTGGCTAATTCCTGATAAATATTTTTTTTTTTATTCTATTATAATTTATATTGTTGCATAAAATGTAAGCTATTTGTAAGAATATACTGGCAGCTTTTAACAAAGATTGAAAATACTTCTAAATAAAATCTGTCAACAATCTGTTATCTATTTAGAAAAACATTCCCTATGTCATATGTAACTCTATTACACAGAGAATTGTTTGCAGAGTCTGATGACACAATTTCATTACGTCAAAATCTTGTTGATGCTGTTGCCTCTTAATCTATCTAACTGTGGTCAGAAATTATCTCGCTTACATGTTTTTAACTCTAAACTCTGTCTTTTTTCCTTTCCCTATTATATTTAATAATAATAATATATAATAATGATAATACTATAATAATAATTTATGGTATTTAATGTGTTGAATTCCTGATAGCATTAGGACTGCAGTCGTAATCTGATGGCGTCATAGAAATTAGCCTCTTTATTTACTAAAACGGTCGATGTTAAGCCGAGCATCTAAGTTGGTACCTTCTGATATTTTACGTATCATGTCATCGAATACTATCATTTCACTCTTTTTAAATCTTACTTATATTTAAGTTTCATCTAGTACAAGTTCTCCTCCTACCTTACTTCATCAATTTTAATGTATTTCTTATTATTTAAAATTTTTTTATAGTCCTGCACAAATTTCAACCACAATACATCTTAGCATCTAGTGCGCAATAGACAATTCGATTTTCTGCTCTTCTCTCTCATTCTCTTTCTCTCTCTCTCTCTCTCTCTCTCTCTCTCTCTCTCTCTCTCTATCTCTCTATCTTTCTGATTTATCTATCCTATCTACTTCGAGATCTCTATCTATCTATTATTATCTTACAACTTTTTATACCAATTTTTGTTTAAAAACATGAATAATGCTTATATATATATATATATATATATATATATATATATATATATATATATATATATATATAGAATACTTTGGCAGCAGGTCTTCTCTTAAACATATGTGGTTGAAATTTGCAGCAGCTTCTGCACTCGCTAGTTTTGCGCTGGTGGCCTCGATCCTTCGGGCGATTCTTCTTTCCTCTGGTTGCAGTTGCCATAACATCTGTCCTAGAGTCAAGGACAGATGTTATGGCAGCTGCAGCCAGAGGAAAGAAGAATCGCCCGAAGGATCGAGGCCACCAGCGCAAAGCTAGTGAGTGCAGAAGCTGCTGCAAATTTCAACCATATATATATATATATATATATATACAAAACTAAAGTTTATCGGGACTCGGTCAGTTCTTCAGGTTCAAATTAAACTCTCATTGCCAACGTTTCGGTCTTTATTTAAAACCTTTTTCATAGGCCTACAAATACAGAGGAAATATAAGAAATAATACAGTCATTCATAAATCAAACACATAAAAGTGCAATTAGTTACAATTAAGAAATTACAATGGAAATTTTGACTATAGGTTAGTGACAAAACTTACAGAAGTATAAATTTAAACAGAAAAACTAAGTATTGCATTACAAATTATTTTACAAAGAAAAATAGTATGTGGATTTTAACAACAACTGTAGTCTGAATGAATACGCGACACTGAACTGTCAAAATCCACATATTATTTTTCTTTGTAAAATAATTTGTAATGTAATACTTAGTTTTTCTGTTTAAATTTATACTTCTGTATGTTTTGTCACTAACCTATAGTCAAAATTTCTATTGTAATTTCTTAATTATAACTAATTGCACTTTTATGTATGTTTGATTTTTGAATGATTGTATTATTGCTTATATTTCCTCTGTTTTTGTAGACCTATGAAAAAGGTTTTAAATAAAGACCGAAACGTTGGCAATGAGAGTTTAATTTGAACCTGAAGAACTGACCGAGTCCCGATAAACTTTAGTTTTGTTTCTATTCCACGGTCGATACTTTTATCAATATATATATATATCGAATATCTGAGGAAGTTTACGAACTCCAATATTTTTGGATAATAGAAGTAATCACAAATGTTCACCTGTATTAGAAACTTCCTGAATTCAAAGGGGCCACAGTGATATAAACTGACGGCTCAAAAAGTAATATTGAAATACACAAAAATAAGTCAACTGTTATGTGGGTACCTGGAACAATAGAATTCAGGGGAATGAGGTAGTGAACAGTTTGGAATAAATTTAAAAAATTGATGAATGAATCTGTATGTATAAAGTTCGTGAGTTTGTTTGTTTGTTCACCCATATTCCGTGGAGATAGAGACCTGCAATTAAATATATATTACTTATTACCTGAATAATGTTAAATAAAAGAAAATTATCACTATATTCCCAAAATTGGAGCCAGGGTGGCAAGTGCTCGCCGATGACAGTAGTGCATATGTATTATATATAAATATAACAATTTTTTTTTAATTTAATATTTGTGTAATATAAACACTGGTAATAACTAAAGGCATGGAACCAGGGTAGCCTAGTGGCTTGCGTGCTTGCCGATGACAGTACCATTAATGTATTAAAAATAAGTGTAACAAAAAAAATTTTTGAATTTAAAATTTGATAATATAAACAATGGTAACAAAGTAAAGGCATGGATCCAGGGTAGCCAGTCGCTTGCATGCTCACTGATGACAGTAGTGAAAATGTATTACATATAAATGTAACAAAAAAAAATTAATTTAAAATTTGCGAAATATAAACACTGACAATAAAATTAAGGCATGGAGTCAGAGTAGCCCAGAGGCTTGCGTGATTGCTGATGACAGTAGTGCAAATGTATTACAAATAAATGCAAAAAATATGTAATAAACTACTATATTAGAGGCTAAAAATGAATAATGTTAGAAACAAACTTGAACACAAATGCCAGATAAAATACGAATGTTCTGAGGTAATATTATAAAGACACATTCCTTTTATTAATTTTATTTTGTGTTAGGTAAATAAATTGAATATTTCAATTTACAAGTTTTGTTTGTTTTAAATATATTTCGTTCTTTATATAACCTAAATTGATGTTTTATATATTTATATGATAAAATAATCTTTTTTTTACTTTTAAATGATTTTTATTTTGCTAATTATACTTACTGTGTATATATCATGTTAAGAACACTATATCATATGCTTGGGTCATATAAGAATCTTTTTCCGTGCCTTAATAACAAGAAACAACAATTAAAATTATCCCTGTAATCATGTTCAGTGAATTAATTTCAATAATACCTATTGTTATAATTCCTGAGTGACACAAAGGGTCACAGGTACTCTAGTGTAGAATAAAGTAGATAAAAGGTGCGTAAAACAACTGTGTCTTATTTAGTTTAAAAAAAAAAGGTGAGCACACAGTGCTCATTCCCACTGCACTTAAGCGTGTAAGAAAATACTTGTTCAATGGTAAGATTTATAAATATATGTAAATTATCTAAGGGCATTTTGTTTTCTTAACTACTACTTATACAAAGATGCTTATATATACATAGAATATCTGAGGAAGTGACACAGAAAATACATTCATAAAAGTTATTTGATGATATTTCGGCATCTGTTGTCATGAGGTTAAGAAAATTTCCGCCTAAGACTTAACTTATATTAAGCCTGTTCCAGCTTATTACATTATCGCTTGGTAGCAAGAGTTACTGCTAATATCTTAAGAAGAATATCTTCCTTTGATAATAATGGATTTCGAAACATTGTAATTAAGGTTTTTGACGGTGTTTTTTCTGTGTATTATTTTTGTCATTTAATATATATTTGGGATATGATAGGGATAACAGAACAAATTCATGGTATGTAACTTTATAGTTTATAATACTTTTAAGATAAGATTAGTGAAACAAAAATGAAAATTTTGACTTGTGATTATTTGTTCTGTCATTTCTGTTTTCATTATCTTAATTCAAAAGTATATGTTTATATTTTCTAGTTTGATCATTACAGTTTATGTACTGTAACAGACCTGTGACAATAAACATAAATAGGATTAACCACATATGAAATAAAAGCCTGTTACATTTAGCTTTTTAGTATTTCAGAAGAGGCACTAAGTGGAATCTTTTAAACAAAATAGCTTTCCGCATCTTCATTAGCTTTGGGGCATTTCGAAATTAAAAGCATACCTTATTTGGAGTAAAACAATATAGCTTGCTTGCTCATTTAAGTTGCTAGTCAAGCGGCTCGTTTAGTTCTGGTCATATTCTTGTTCTTTTTCTCACCTGGTGCCTTACCTCTCTGAATAAAAAATCTTCCACTGCTATTCAACAATTCCCTTTTGTGTCTTTTTTTTTTAAAAAATTCCTCCCTCCCATGTTCACACTTTGTGTGAGACCTATGTGACAAGTGAATGATTAAAAGGCCTTAATTTGATCTTATGGTTTTAATACGGTTTATGTACTCCTATAAGTTATTTTGATGTTTGCTGGACGTCAGTCCTTGCAACACCCACGTTCTCTCAGCACGTGGGAGAATGTTGGCTTTTAAAATCTTACTTCTACGCTGGGCAATTTATTTCCTTCGAAAAAAGTTGGTGCATTGTGCTAGCACATCACAATTAGCATGCCATATCAATCAGAGTGGCCTATGTTTAAAGCACTAGTTTACTTTATTTATAATAGTAATATTTCAATAGCAAGTATATTTCTTAGATGCCAAAACATATTGAAAATTCATGATATGACAGAAATTTAATTAATTAATAAAATTAATCACATAAAATAATACTTTATTTAGCAAATGTTCCTTTCTTCAAATTCTTAATAAGTTCGCATTTATTACGTTTCAATTTTTTGAGCTTTCGTTATTTATTTAAGTTACAGTCTGTTCATAAGTATCAATAAAATAACATTAAATAAACAGTTAAATGATTTAATTCACCAGTCAAACTAACTAGAAAATAAAATAATAATTAATTATTTTAATTAAAATTAATAATTTGCATTAATTTTTTCTGATATTTTGAACAGAGCGAAAAACTCAAACTAAGTACTGTATGTATAAAAGTTATAAAAATAATTCAACTATTATAAATGAAGTCTATATATATATTATATTTTTTTTTATATTTTTTGGTTACTTGTCGTTGCGTCTACAACGTGCTTGGTCTCCCTATTTCTTTTCTTCCTGAATACGGATTACCCGAAAAATTGAATCTGTAAGTGTTTCCTTACTCTGTGTGTTACTCTTCTTGAATTTTGAACTCCTGTGTATATATATATATATATATATATGATCAAACCACAATATGAAATGGGAAAACAAGACTAAGATCTTTCAACCATAACAAGTGTTCTTCGTCAGAGTCAAATACTCAACTCTGACGAAGACCGCTTGTTACGGTTGAAAGATCTTAGTCTTGTTTTCCCATTTCATATTGTAGTTTGATCATTGATTGCTATTTCACGTGATGTGATATCTTTTTATATATGTATAGACCGTAGGTCTGTCACTGTGTTTTTCTGATCATGTCTTATGGACTCTCAAACCGTTTTACAGAAATGCTGGTATGTAGAATAATGACTTCTCATTGTTTTAGGGAGCAAATGTTTTAGGTGGGTGAGTAACATGATCAGTAACGTAAGATTGAAAAGGGGATGAAAGAGACCCCCATGAAATGTCTGTTATACTCCCAAACTAGTCCGCAGAATTGGTTACTGTATTTAATACTCTAGTATTAAATTCAAAGATGGAAGAGAAAATGGTTCAAACTTTGTAGTGGTAATAAGCAGGGCTTGAGAGTTTCAAATAAAACTTTTAAGAGTTTTGAAGGGCAAATGAGATGTAATCATACCAAATTTCATATTTAAGTTACTGATAGGAACTCCTGAAACGGAACAGCAAATCTGCCACCTATAAGGCGCTTTTTGGAGGGATACATTAGAAGAAAAAGTTTGGTTTTTTGAGATTTGGTAGAAATCTGTTCAAAACATGTTGATGGAAATCGCTGTGGTCCTAGATTTTTAGTTAACATACAGGTTTAGGTAACATCATACAGGTATATGCATGTATAGGGTGCAGGTGCACTCCCTTATAAATTGTTAAGTTCAAAAGTTAAGTAAACCATTGATACTACTTCTTTATTTGTTCTAATTCTTTATTTACTTCTAAATTGTTCTAATAAGTTTCTGTTATTTACTTTAGAATATTAATTTAAATTTGAAGTGAGAAAAGTAGTAGCGCATAGCGTGCTCGCCTGTAGCCTGTGCTCTGTCATATAAGAAAGCTTCTGTGTGTTGGTGTCGGAAGCAAAACTTTCAAAAATTAATGGACATTATCAAAAGAAGGAATATTTTGAGACTGGGCAATAAATAAATATGGCTTTTTTATATTCATATATCCATGGTCTCTCCAAGACCATGAGTGATCTTCATGTTTCTCCTCTAGTTCCACTATTGACTTTCACTAATCTTCATTTCAGGACATCAGACATTCCTCGTTATGCCGACTGACTCGTGGTGGCTGTGGTTCCTTGCCTTAAGAGTAGAGACATAAGAACTCTGGTTCGTGTCGCGATGTATGAAATGCAGTATCTTCTCGAGTGGTTTCCTGCATACTAACAAAGGAGGAGTCAGACCTCTGACCCCTACCAGTGGTTAAGAAGCGCGTATTGCGAAGTTGTGTTCAAAACTGGTAACCATCCCCACGAGGTCGTGCTAGACCCGGGTAATAGGGTATTTTCTGTGGGGACGACCGAATCCCTGTGGATACTAAAGTAGTTATTTAACAGATGACCCGTAGGTATCGGTCAGTAGTTATAAGGCTGAAGGGATGAGACTTAGATTTCGTATTAACCTTATAATAATCAATATATGTCAGCCATCTTTACGTTACTACTATAAATAATGTAAACAATGTTTAATTTATCATTACTAATGGACCGTTCATGATCCCTGTAAGTATACAACAATGAACAACGCTATTTAACAAATGAAAATTAATTTTAAATTTAAATAAATGCAAACATTACATAAATTGAAACATGCATATTGTTAGTTGAAATCACATTAGTAGATGATACGGTCGTACTCGTATACAGGCGTAAGAGTGAGTTGTTCGACCGGTTTCGAACTTTGTCCATCTTCGTGTAGAACTGATCAGTCACTCTGTAATAGGTTCATATTATATCACATCAAAACAAATAATACCTATATCTATGTATCTAGATTTGTTTCATATTATTACGATAATACATAGTAATTTTCCGTTCTATTTATTTATTATTTACCTAATTTGATTCTTTTATTACATAATTCATCATTGTCATAACTGTTCAGTCGTCTTTTCATTTTTATTATTGCTTTAAATACATTGTCTGTTTTAGAGCTGTTGATTTCTTCGTTTATTAAGTTACTTGCATCTTTATGTTTATATATTTCTAGTTCCTCTATTACATTAAGTGGTCTTCTTTTTTTGTCCTGTCTTTAATAAGATTGTTGATTTTCCATACTGTCTGATATATGTTTAGTTAAATGATTAGTATACTTTAATTTTTTTTTAATTATTTAAATAGTTTTTCATGTATCCTTTAAATCTCTGTTTTAAAGTCATCCTGTTTGTTCTATGTATAATCCTTTCATTTCAATCTATATGCTCCGTTTTTATTATATTTATCAGTCTGATATTTCGTTGTTTTACCTATTATTGTTTTAGCGAATTGTTAATTTTGAACCCGATCTTAATGTTATCTGACTTAATAAGTCAGATAACTCTTTATTAAAGTTACTTAGGCTCGTAGGTATTATTATTAATTAATCAGTCATATAGCATAAAGCTGCTATTGTTTGTTGTCAAGGATGAATTGATGATTTTTGGACAGTTATAGTGGGTCTATAGTTGGTTTTACAGATGTTTTGGAATTGAGATTATTTTTGACTCTTTATATTATTAAATCCATGGTATTTTAATGATTTTATATTTTTCTACTTCGTGCATATATTTGATTTTCTTATTTAATCAATTAAGATAGTTATTTGCAGCTATCTTTTCTCATCATTAGCGTTATTTGCAATTAAGAAGGAATCATCAAGGCATCTCCCATAATGGTTAACATATAATTTTTCTTTGAATGATTCACACAAAGCCCTCTTGCTCTGGTCTGAACATTTCTAACAAAATTACTGAACTTGGATTTCCTATTCCTTATCTATCTATTGTTAAATGATGTTATTATTAAATTTGAATAATTCTGTAAGAGTTTGACTTGTAAGTTTTTATTAGTTCTTCTATACTTATAGTTTGCTTATACCATCTTTAGTTAGTTTACGTATTACATAAGTTAGTTAGGTACAGAAGTACATAACTTTCCTATATCGATAGATGCTGTATATTAATTTAGTTTGTTTCATTTATATTTATATCTTTTATTTTATTTTTTAATTCAGTAGAGTTCATTATAATAGAGTACGTGTTTGGTAACTTAATCTTGTCTTTTATTAATTTTGCCATTTCTTTTGAAATGTTATATGTTGAGGGAACGTCATCATTTCTCCTATTTTATGTAGTTTGACATTTAGCTTTTAATTAGGGAGTACTTGGTTTCATGTTTATCTATTTATATGACTCGGTTTGTATTTCTATCGATGAACTCTACCGTTTTCTTGATATAATCTGATTTGGATATTATTAAAATTGTGTTCTGCATCAGTAATAAATGCGTTGGCTTCATCAATTTTTCTTATTTTCTTTATTTATCAATTTTCTTAATTTAAGTCTGTTATTATCATTATTTTTTTATACTTGATATATATATATACCGTTTTTAATATCGAATGCTAAGTGCTTAATGAGAGTTTCTTCAGTCGTTAGTATTAATTGAATTGCAAATTCTGAATCCATTATTTTAGTTTCTACATTTAGTATATCGTTTCCACCCTATGTGGAATTTCATTCCTTTATTAAGTAAGTTTGTTTTAGGTGAAACATTATGTTAGTTTTATTGGATCATATGAAGATATCCCCCCCCCCCCCCCCTGGACGCACCCACCTGAAGATCCTCCTCCAAAAATACCCAACTGAATTTAATTATGTATACATATATAATTTTTTTTCTTACTTGGCCTCAGTTAATCCATCAAATTCTTGACGGATCAAATTCTAATTGCTCTGTGATAAGTCTACCCTCTGACGCCAGTTAATCTATCTTTGATATATAATAAACTCGGTTTTAGTCCATGGACTCAGTATCGAACACAAAAATGGGCCGAAATACTTTCCAAACTGTTGTGCTACCCTTGCTAAACACAGAATTAACTGGTTAAAAAATATGTAGGGACATTTATCTTCTCTTCAAACAGGATATAAATCATATCCTGTGTGAAGATATGATATTACCTAATATTATATAAATATATATATCATTATATTATTATCATATATGATATTATGTATATCATATTTCATATGATATAGATCAAATGAAAACCCTCCTTCCTAAGTATATCATATGAATATCTTTCCCCCTAGAATCACTCATATGAAGGTCCTCCCCCTAAGCCTATTTGGTGGGGAGGATTTCATGTGTTCCGTTTTATTTATTAGCTATGGTTAAATTTAGTTTTTGTAATATTAGCCTTATTATTCGTATTCAGTAAGTTTTATTGTAGTTATGACCGACCCACCCGTACTTATTTAGTCTGGTCATATTTTTTATTCATCTTTTTTGTAATTTAGTAGTTAAACTTGTTTGTAAGTTGTATGTATATTTTTTAAGGTTATAGAATAGAGGGCTAGAGTAGCTTTTTTAAGGTTATAGAATAGAGGGCTAGAGTAGCTTAAGTTATCGCCTTTGGACTGGTGAATTCTGAGTTTAATACTCACTCTGGCCCTAGATTTATTCTCGAGAGAGGTGAAAAAAATTTGAGCATATCGTCCCTCGGAGAGGACTTTAAGCCAATGGTCCTGAGTCTGTACGCTGTCAGGTACTCGTTAATGATCCATACACTAAATAGACTTGAGTAAGTCAAACTTTTGGACTCCCAATGGTATCACAAAAGATCAATCTTTGACCTATGCTTGTTCTCTCGTGGAACGGTCACTGCAACCTAACCTAACCTAGGGTTGTAGAATGTAGAAGGTTTAATTTAATTACTAATTATATCAGCCTGATGAAGAACTGGGGTATTCCCTTCAATATTAATGGCATTCACAGTTGGTGCCCCTATCATGATCGCCTTGTCAAAAGTAGCTAATTGAGTGCCTTCAGCACCAGCCTCTTCAGTCTAAATTCTTCATTACAGTTATGACCCCTACCAAGCGATACATTTTACCAGTTTAAAATTAGCTTGATTTCCCTTAGAATGCCTTTAAGACAAGTCCCTCAATGTTGGATCTATTGCTTCAAATTTTGAAACCACAAAGTAAATTTTACTTTAATATTCTATTTTACTTAAATAATGCGATTTATATAAGAATAGATGGTTTTTTATGGCCTAGATTCATACTTGTTTATTTTCTCTACGTACTGAAGGTTGTACATGAAATCATTATCATTTCTTTAGTTATGTAAATTCATTAAAAGAAATAATTAGTGAAAATGACTGAGAATTAGACCATTGATCAGTGTGAGTGACATTAAACCGACCTTTAGTCTTTATTGTCACTATAGTGGAAATGTTAATCTTTGCTTTACCAAAAATAGTTAGTGACTTTTCGAGCACTTCATTTAGGCTTTTAACAAACTGTGTACTATGATTGCAGCTAAAATCATTATACCCGTTCAAATGTATTCAAATTAATAAATTCCCATCTATTCAAGTCACAATAACCTTAGTTTTAGTAATATATAATTAATTCGCTACTTGTGCAATCGGTTATAATGTGGTATATAATCATGATGGGGAATTTCAAAAACAAGTAAATCTCCACTCAGAAGTTTACACTTTTTGAAATTTCCCATCATATCATAATTAAAGTGTATTCTGGTTACTAAAGAATTCTGAAGCATTGTGCTCAGATGCTGTCAAAAATACGTATTCACCGATTAACTTGGTAATTTGGATTTAGTAGTTGGCAATCATATGTGATCTTGTGAAAGGACATTCATGTCAAGTTTCAAAGGCGAGAAGATCATTATTAGTAGGCATTTAGAACTAAATCAATTTAGCGTCCACTATCTTTGTTCTTATTCTAACACCATAATAGTGTTTGAACTGTACCGTTCGTTCAGTGTTACTAGAAAAAAGAAGTAATGATTTTTGTGATCATTAGAATATCTCAGTGATAAGACTCACTGAGTTGGTGTCCTTGGCAACTCAAGCATAGAGAGTCGGGTGTAGTTTTGAGGCCCTTGTGAGTCAATAGCCTCGGTACAGAGGAATGCGGTCCGCACTCTTATAAAGTGCCACTATGTGCCATCATCTCGCCTCTTACTAGTATATTCCTCACAAAATATGGATTTTGCTATCGTATTGACGATATTCATGTCATTTCGTATTTATAAATTTAATATTATTCCTATCTTTTTAAACGGAGATTTTTTTTTTTTTGGCTTTGTTTTAAATAATTCTGCCGCCCTTGGTTAATCTTGAGAATTGTAATAAATTTAGCGAAATGACTATTTCAAAGAGAGTTTAGTGAGAAATAAGAAAGTGATTGTGTGCGAGAGGTGAGCATAGGGCAGAGGGTTAATGTCTTGGGTTCATTATAAGCAAGCAGTGGAGGCGGGTGAAGTCAAGTGAGGCGACATGTCTGGTGGCCGAGACTTCGTGAGAGTCGAGACCTTTCTCCACGGCTTTCTATCCATATCTCCCTGCACACCTCACCTCCATATAACTAACATCATATTATTAAATGTTTCCCAACTTTACTTTTACTTCCTACCTTTCTACTTTTAACCATCAAAATATCCATATAATAAGTAGCTTTTATACTAAATTAAACTTACAAAGTAAGTAAAAGAGTATTAGTACTAATTTAAAGTTGTTTTTTAACTCTCATATACTAGATTACTTTCAACAATTAATAATACTCCAATTCTGGTACAATTTTAAATATAGAATTTACTCTGAGAAATATATGACATACATTTATAATGCACAATATGTACTACTTAAAAGATGAATGTTTTTGGACTAAATATTTTTATTTAATAATTTTTTCTTTTACTTTTTGTTACCTCGAAAATGTGCTTGACAGGGTTTTGTTTGCTTTTTTCATTCTGAAGGCCACATTGAGATGGAAGATGGTATGGTGATGTCACATCGTTATCCTGTCATCATTGACAGATAAATTACATCAATACGGAACACGTTGAGTTCATCGTTGAATATTTCATTTGTTTTAGATAAATCTCTAATTGAAATAGTGTTCTTAAATCTTTACTTGTTACTGGATTGGGAAGAAGTGTTATTCATGTTGTCGCTGCCCATTGACCTTTACTTGAGAAATGTAGTTAATTCAGTTATTCCGATATATCTGTTATGTTCTTAGTTAGATCGTATCTTTTTACTTATAGCTTGGACAGCCACTATAGTATGATGATAAACCTTAATAATCTATCAGTCATATTGTTGAGAGCAATACTTAAAGCGTTTAAAACATTAAGTATGAGCACAGCACATCCCACTACCTGGGCGTTTCTAATAACCATCAAGCTAATTGTCAGAGTTTCTCTTACAACCACTTTTCACACCGAGGTAAAAAAGCTAAAAACATGGGAATCCAGCTCTTGTCTTCCAATTAACGAATTGGTTCACCAGTTCCGAAGTAGGACATTGTTTTCCAATGAAAGATCATGAGATAACTGAAAATCTTCCCAAGATAACGTTTTGGATAACATAATGCTTTGTTTCCCGCCTAGGGTGTGAGCTACTGGGCACATCAGGAGCTTTGATTCATGGCCATTAGGAGACGTGGGCTAGCTGTCGGCAGCTCAAGGTGTCTTAACTGACCATGCCCCATGATGTGACCTGGAATCAAAGAAAGTAGTTGGTGTACAAGCTCTGACAGTGTGAACTGTTTCGCACCTGATTTTCAAAATGTTATTGGTTAGAACGTACAGCAAAGAACTATGAAAAAAATCTTGGGATCTGAGGCTATCCTGAACTAGAATAACATAGAGAAACTTTGGAGAGAATAGAACATGACAGTGCAGTCATAAACTAATTCAGGAACACTGCTTCTCAGACAGATTGATTAGAGGATATAGCTTGGGAGTAGTTACAAATTTAAGGGGCAATTGACCTGTGGAAAGGAAAACGTCTATGGGTTCAACCAAGAGAGATTAAGGAGGTACGAGAACAAATTAGATTGGTTCATCAGTAGGAAATTAGCCTAATATAACCCCAACACCAGTGAAGAGAATGCAACAACGACATAGGTAAATAAATCACTTATCAATGAAAAGGGACCTAGTTTAAGTGATACACCGATAATAACTCTGTGGACTGTTATCTTGTCAGATATTTTAGAAAACCAACTTCAACTCGTCAACTCTGATTATCAGCGTGGGAGAGTGTTACGATAGTTGTTTCAAGTTTCAAACAGAAATGGTATTGCTATTGTTTTTTTGAAACATGTTTAAATTTATAATATTACACAAATTTAAAGCTACAGACAGCTGTAAGACAAGAAAATGTTATCTGTTTCACTTTTTGAAATATATTATTTTTTAACAGAGCTATTCGATTTTGAAAGAGCTTGTAGGAGTTGTCAGTAACTTCTGTGAAAGATTCATACAATTTACAGAGAAATTGTTTTTACAGAGAAATGAAATATTGTTTTAACAAGTTGGCTGGCTTAATCATAGATATTTAGATATTAATGTATATTTTATAAAAACTAAGAAAAGTGATAAGTTTATAATTTATAACTCTGTAGAGTATACCGAGAGTTTTTTTTAGATTATACCGTTACTGGTATGATGTCATCTCATTCTGTTACGTAAGAAATAGAAGTAGAAAATATTAGTATTCGTATTCTTGAGAAGTGACAGAATATTTTGAAGATTTAAATTAGGTTACAGAAGTCGTGGTTCATTTGAAGGAAGCACTGTTTCCCTCAAAATTTCTACATTAAAGAAGTGATTATTATATGTAGTATGATAATAACAGTTGTTAAACATGTTTTTTTTTTTATTTGGTTTAACTTCCCGTGACACGAGACTTTTTTAAAGTTCGTAACCGCAGCATAAGTTTGATCTATATTATATTACTAATGAATGTTGAATCAAGGAGAAAGGAAATGATTTTCGAAAGTCCCGGTTGGTTTGCATGGCATGCGTGAGAAAACATGGCCATGAAGATTTGACTTCTCAGAGTCAGAGGTAACTGTTGCTTCAATCTGTTTCCTACATTAGTGCGCTCCGTTTAACTGTACAGACCCCTTGTTTTCCTTTAGAGATTGTATAATTTTCATTGTTTCATTGCATATATGTATTTGATCAATTCTCAGTTATTAAAGCAATTTCTACAGTCGTTATTTGATCTTCTTAATACCTAAATTAATCAACACATTGTTATAGTCAGATTCAGGATTAACAGTACTACCGTATCTATAGTGTACCAATATCAATATGAATCATGAGAATATTAGTATTCACATTCTTGAGAAGCAACAGAATAGTTTGAATATTTATAGTAGCTCACAGTGGATTGTGTTGTCTGTAACATAGCTCGTTTTCGCATAGATTAACTTAATTTTAATTTTACGTAAACATTAAAACTATATTGTTCACTATAAAATCGGAAAGACGCCAAACTGGACACAATAAAAGTTCAAAATCGAAGAAGAGTAACACACAAAATATAATGAAACACTTACATACTCAAATTTTTGTAACGGCAAGTAACGGTTACTTGCCACTGCATCTACAGCGTGCTTGATCTCCCTCTATCTTTTCTCCTGAAGACAGATTCACCGAAAATTTGAGTTTTTAAGTATATTTCTTGACTCTATATGTTACTCTTCTTCGATTTTGAACTTACATTTTATGTATATATATTAAATTAATGCAAACAAAATTATGGTTGTCCTTCTTCTGAAGGAATGGATCTGATTATATCAGAGTCTCCTGGATCAGTGGTCGATAAAGTACACACTCTGAAATATTTTCCACAGGCGGCCCCCAATTCATTGTTTTTCCCAGAGTAATGATGTACACCAGTCTTCGACAGCATTGCATAATTCCTTTTTCAAGTCGGCTTAATGAAGGAAATCTGAATTTATTTCTCCTTCATGAAGGCGATCTGAAATAGAATCTTATGCAATGCTGTCGAAGACTGGTGTACATCATTACCCTGGGAACAACACTGAATTGGGAACTGCCTATGGAAAGTATTTCAGAGTGTATATATTATCTATATTTGATCCAGGGGACTGATAAAACCAGATCCATTCCTTCAGAAGGAGGACAGCAATATTTTTTTTTCTGTATTAATTGAATAATATATATATATATATATATATATATTATATATATATATGAATTAAACAACCACAATAAACAAATATATAATAGATACAATGCTCTAAGGCCTTTCGTTACAACATCATCAGAGAACTAAATAAACTAAACAAAAAATATATTAACATGTTAACCTGGTTGATTGAAGTATTCAGGATTGCTGGCATCCCTGTCTGAATTTAATGTTCCTAAAATTGAAGGAGTCTTGATCTACTTACTTATTTCTTTTATCAATATTTCATCCAGTTTGCAAAGTCCCGGACTATTGTTCACTAAATTTCCATAGAAGTTCTTTATGAGGGCACTTTCAATAATATTTCTCTTTCTTTCTGAAGGTACAAAAATTAATTCCTTGCTTCAACCAATTTATTATATGATTTTTGTTCCTTACATGTAAGAACAGGGCACTCTTTTCATCTTCTCGTATGATTGAATATTGGTGTTGTTTTACTCTTGTAAGGAGATCTTTACTCGTCTGTCCAATAGATACCCGTTACTAGCTAGTAAGGGTTACTAGCCGTTGCATCTACAACGTGCTTGGTCTCCCTTTTTCTTTTCTCCTGAAGATGGATTGCCCGAAAATTTGAGTTTGTAAGTGTGTTTCTTTACTTTTTGTGCTATCTATCTTCAATTTTGAACTGTTTTATATATATATATATATATATATATGTGTGTAAGACAATATAAGATATTTGTTTATTGTGGTTGTTTAATTCATATATTATATCAAGAGTTATTGTTGATTATTAAGTTTTCATATATATATATATATATATATATATATATATACGAGTTCGAGATTAACAAAGAGCAACACACAAAGTAGGGAAACACACTACTTTGTGTGTATAGAATATATATATATATATATATATATATATATATATACAACTCTCCTGATGATGGTTCAATCGAAAATTAGAGCCAGTAAGTGTATTTGTCCTTTGTTCTGTGTCTGTGATTTACCGTGAAACGTATATATATATATATAGTTCAATATAAACAAAGAAACATAGAGAAATCAGAAGAACACACTTACAGTCTCTAATTTTCGGTTTGAACCGTCTTCAGGAGAGATAAGAGAGGGAAACCAAGCGCACTGGATCAGAGACGGTTGGAGACCCAACGACGGTAGTCGTTGTAGGGAACCCGACGGTTGGGTCTCCAACCGTCTCTGATCCAGTGCGCTTGGTTTCCCTCTCTTATCTCTCCTGAAGACGGTTCAAACCGAAAATTAGAGACTGTAAGTGTGTTCTTCTGATTTCTCTATGTTTCTTTGTTTATATTGAACTATATTTGTCCGTTTTGGATCGTATTTCCAACGAAA
Organism: Hermatobates lingyangjiaoensis; assembly: GCA_026182355.1. NCBI lineage: Eukaryota > Metazoa > Arthropoda > Insecta > Hemiptera > Hermatobatidae > Hermatobates > Hermatobates lingyangjiaoensis. The sequence goes on along the minus strand of JAPFBL010001924.1, from coordinate 899,059 downwards.
AAAAGTATATATATATATAGATATATATATGTATGTATGTATATCTTTCCTAATTTTTGGTCTGTATTCAGAGTATATTGCGTACGAAATGCGAACATTACCTCCCATTATATCGAACTATTTGACTCTTAACCTTGTATCTGATAGATTCGAAGTTCACATTATTGTATTTGAATCTATGCCATAATGACAAAGACCGGCAATATAGACATGTAATTTAGGATGTAGTATTACTCAACAATTAAATGTACATACCAGATAACAAAAATTGAAATATTCATATGTGGTAGTGTGTTAAAAAAAGTACCATTACTTATTTATTCAAGTGTTACCAATGTCAGTGCTATTTAAAAAGCTTAGGGTATCTAATCGCAAAGATTGGGCCATTTCAGTGGGCGTTTTTAAGATTAGCTTAACTAGGTATTTGTCATCTAAAACTGTTTTTTACCAGGGATCCAGGTTTCATAGCACCGAAGTACCAGTTACCTGTAATAGTCTTCAGTTCATCATCTCTGGTAGTAGATGATTGAATTTTCGTAGTTTATCACGAACGGCTGTAAAAGAGTTGACATACGTTAGAAAGTCGGAGCATATATTTGCATGAACTTACTTTGATTGGGAATAGTTAGGTATATTGTATATTCAACATGTTTCTGTGAAATTCATTTTAAAAAAATTATTTTTTCAAAAGATTTTTTTTAAATGAAAATATGTTTCTGATGTAGATAAAGATTATCAGTTTTATTTCAACCTGGAAAACTGACCGATTCGTGATAGATTTTGGAATGTGGAATAAATGTATAGTTGGTGTCTTGGCAAATAGTAGGTCACTTTTTCTCCTTCGAGTGTGAAATGTAGTATTTTGTAATGATGCATTAGTTGTTCCAAGTATTACCGGTTGCCTCTTTCTGATTCGAAGGACTTCTAATGTTCTTTGCTCTGGAGTTGTTCAATGACACCATATGAAGTAGCATAATATTTATTCACACGCCAGTGATGATTCATGATTTTATTCTAAAGGGAGTTTTCTACTCTCAAGTGTGACCAAATAATCACGGAGTTCGGGATATATATATTTAAAATGTCTTTGCAGGTATTCTGAACTTAGTTTTAACAACTTTTCTCTGAAGTAGTTTTTGGTCATACTTTCTTCAAACTAGCTAACAGAACTAAAGAGCCATTGGTTGGAAGACTAACCAGAAATAGTTGGTACGTGGTGAAAAGGAGTACCTGTACATAGTATAGTGTCGGTGGTGGAGAGTGAATCTGGTACAAGGAAGCAGATGGCTGCCGGATTCCTAAATATAGGCTGCGCAGTGCTGTCGTCTGTCCACTTCCTCTCGTGTATTCCCCCATGTCCCTGTCGAGTCTCTATCTTGGGACTGCCTTGTCGGTCGTAGGGACACCCAGTGTCACCAAATCCCTCTGTCCGCATTCAGTATTCGTTGGCCACATATATCTTGTTTAACATTTCCTCTAAGTCTCCTACGCACAGTACTACTGGTCAATCATTTTTTTTTTACTTTTCGTTACTTTTATTTTTTTTCTTTACGTTAATTTCTTCAAGTTTGAAAAATATTATAATAACTATCTACTAATGAAAATTTGGAGAGCCTCATTTTTTTACTTGATGACCATTAAATTGTTAGTACTTAAACAGTTTTGACCTATTAACTTTGCTGTTTGTACTTCATTAACTGTTAAATGAGAGTCTTCCAATTATTGCGAATCGTTCTAAGGCATTTTGAACTCATCGCTTAATAATGGATCCTCAACTCTTGGATTGGTGATCACTTAGTAAAAAAAACTTAACCTTTTATGGAGAAAAGGGTTTGGTACATGGGATCCTTTGACTCCGCTATTTCGTCCTCCAAATACATATCTTACTGTAGAAATACCCACTAAATTGCCCTTATAATAGATTCTAAATGCATCAGTAAATTATAATAATAAATAATATAGTGATAATACTGAAGTAGACTAATAATATACTGTTCCTGAACAGAATCTCAAACTAAAATGAGGCTATCTAACGAATCAGCCTCTGTCATGAGAATATATGGAAGTCAGCCAACATTTAAGATATTAAATAAATATTACTTCTTAATTGAAATAATTAAGTGTTGAATTGTTGAAATAGTTAATTAATAGAGGCTCTTAGCCGAAGCAAACTGCAGGGTACGCCAGGAGGAGTGGTGTCCTAGGCAATGAAAAAAATATTGTCCTTAGACACCAATACAATGTTAGATTCCTCACAAACTAGTAACGATACTGCCGTATGTGTATAGACGGTTGTAGTCTGATAATGACCACATCGAACATAGAAATGCATAGTTCAGATTTTTTATTTATTATACAAATAGTGTCAACATTTACTAACTTATTTTGAAATGTGTATTTCTAAATAAGAATTAAAAAAAATCTGGACTGGCCTACACTCAACTTTACTATAAGTAAACATAATATCAAACTTCTTGGGTATATACTATATAATGTCCTATTTATACATAGTATGTATGTCTAATGAAAGACATCGTCATTAGATTAGATTTTTTGAAAACAGAAAATGTTTGTAACTGTAATGTTTGGTTAATGTAATTTTGAAAAAAATTATCTTAAGTAATCCTCTACAAAAAGTTGTATTTTTAGGCATAGTTTCATTTTGATCCATCAAACGGTATGGCTTGTATTGCTCTCATAATCGGATTGAATTATAAGTCAAATTTTTTATATTTTATTGAAAAAAATATTTCCTGTTGTTTTAAAAATCTGAGGATATTTTTCGTTTACTGCTTTTGTAGCCTCAAAGAGGATGCCAAAATTTCATGACTTTAGATTTAGTAGTTTAATACACACACACACATAGGATTCATCGAAAAAGCTTTATAAAACGACTTGAGTGACCTCAAAACATGTAATTCCGTCAAAATGTCGAGATAGAATTTTTTCACGATCACTATACTTTATTTATGGTAAAGTGAAAAAAATATTTTAAGTTGCTTTAAAAGTCGGAGGATTTCTTCAGTTATTGGCTTTGTTGTTTTCTTGGTTATGCCAAAATTTCAAAACTCTGGAGTTAGTAGTTTAGGAGGAAAAAATTTTCTCTTATAACACGTTTTGGCCAAAAAAGTGACAGTCCCATAATGCATAATTACTCCCAAACAATATTATTCATATACACTATGGCGCTCATTTTTGTGTAAAATATTAATTTGATCCATGAAAGATTGTGGACTATAGTGTGTCACAAAATTGTGGATACACCTATACCACCCTCCCACCCACACTCACAGACATAAGAAAAAACGTTATAATATGACTTTAGGGACCTCAAAAGATGTTTTTACCGGAGAAGTGTTTCTCGCATCATTCTAACTTGTAATATTTTTTCAGGTTTTAAGTTCTCTGGGTTCAAACTTCGATGAATTGTTACTTTTAAAGAGACTCTCGTTCGTCAATTATTAAAAGGTAATTCTTAGTTATTGCCATTATTTTCTTCTGTACCTTGATTCAGTAAAATTTGACTAGCAATTAAGAAGGAGTGTAAGGTCTTTAAATAAAGCTGTTTTTAACTTCTTTTGCTCACTAGTAGAATATTTTTGGATGTCAGCTTCTAAGGGCCTCAGATTTTATTGTCAGTTGGAGGATTGCTTATTACCTACATCACTCAGTTGCTCTGGCACTCACGGTTCCAATGACGAAGGAATGCAATTAAATTGACGTGACGTCTTGAATAATACCAGAGATTGAAATATTGAATTCTTCTTGGAGAAGCAAAGATCTAGTCTGTTTTACCTAAAGAGAGCTGGTCTGACACTAAAGCGATGTATAGATACAAAGGATGGCTTGTTATCGGTTTGAGCTGTTTCCTCAGTGGTAGATAGTAAAAGAACTGTAGATGTTTATATCAGCTGAGGAGATGTCCAGTTTCACCTTCTTCTTATTAATTACCGAGTCTTTAGGATATTAATACAAAACAAGAAATTTCATGGGGTTATATTATTGAAGAATAATTTGTAATTAAATTTGGCTTCATCAATGGAGACATTTGATTTTGCAAAATTTTGTCAGATTTTGAACTGAAATTCACGTTTTAAAGTCCCTGTGTTAAATAAAATAGGTTTCGAAAATTGGTGTGAGTGTGAATGTATGTTCTTTCCGCCCAACAGTACCCCTTGAGAGCTAATTAATTATAATACGGAATTTGTGTCAAACACAATTAGCATGTTGTACAAGAATAATTCAATGAAAGTGTTGTTATTCAATTATTTCTTAAAATATTAATAATCACATTTTAGAATTATTTAAATTAATTTTATTAATTATGTTCATAAACTGTGTAAAGTATTACGTTTAGAGAAGTTGTGATCTGGATTCTGGCCAGGAGCCATCAGTGACCCCGACATGTTTGATCAGGGGACCTCTGTAGCGCTGAAGTACGGGGCAGTCTTAGATAAAATGTTGCCAGTTCTGACATATCCCTTTCAGATCCTTGCATTCTCTGATATTATGTGAAATCTGGTTAAATATGCATACTCTCTCGTTTCTACTTTTTCATCCTTTCTATTTCTGGTAATCTGATATTTTAAATTACTTCTTCGATTTTGAGTAGAATAAGTTTTAAAGCCGCTATAAACAAAGCGGCTTCATAACTAATAGTTCTAAAACAATTTTTTTGTTTCATTTTTTTAGAATGGATTTTCTTCCGAAGGGTGATATATGAATTAATATGGCATTGTGACACCGGTATGCATTATTCATAATGCATGGAAAAAAATAATTTGGTGGGATATTATAATAATTTGGTGAAAATATAATGTGGAAAAAAAAATTCTTAACGCTTCGCTGCCAAGATTCCAATAAACTATTACAGATCTTCATAAAATATTTATCGTTTGCAAACACTTATGGTAAAGACTATTAAGATATTTATTAAAATTGTGTCTGGAATCAAATGTCACTCTAATTATTTGAAGCCCTCGAACTTGTCAAACTTTTTTCTGTTCATCTATGGTATATGTATTTAATGTGCTAAAAAATAGCACTCTCAATTTTTTTTTCGGATTGAAAACTATCCTCTGCTTTCCCCTGCGTCACGAAGTACAGAGCCTCGTTACTTATATTTCTCATTTTAATGGGAGAGATGGATGAGACTAATAAGACTAACATAAAGAACCTTGAGGATACTACATATGACACTAACTTTGGGCATTAATCGAAGTTAATTTTTAATTTTTAATGATCCCTTTCTGTCAAAGAAATAGTCTTCTGCGAAATTGTAGAAATTCCAAGAACAGGAGTGTGTGTGTGTGTGTGTGCATGAGTGAGTGAGTGTTGCGCGTGCATGCGACTGTGTGCGTATGTGTGAGCAGAATATCATAAAATCCAGAAGAGTAGTATACATCAAATCTCATATTTATGTTTATGGTAGCCCTGAGAGAAAACAACCAGCTTGGCACTAATGTACTTTTTAGGTGGGTTTTATGTGGAAAAAAATCGTTTTAATAAAAATCTGCCCACATGATTGATTTTGATTAAAATCGCTATAATCGGTGTTTATAGCTGACATTTAATGTGTACTTGATGCGACCAGCGCGGAATCCGTTCTTCAAGGTCAAAAGTTTAAAAAATTGCTCTGGAGTGAGCAGTTAACAAACGTGATAAAATGACTCTTGTTGGTATTGATAGGGATATTAAATAAAAAACGTCAAATATATATAATACATTTTATCTAAAGTTAAGTCAACTGATATTGAAGATTAAGAGAATGGATATTTGTTTGGTAAATCATAAGTTTGCGAAATCATCTTGATGCCTTGATGACACTGACATGGGTACCATGTTAGGTCATCAACCAAGGGGTGTTAGAATATAACTGGTTACCACCAGTAACCAGAAACATGTTACTGGTGAGAAATCAAGTTTGGTAAGAGTTCCAGCTCTAAAAAGCTTTACACTCTTTTCTTGAGCTACTATTAAACGAAAGAGGTGTTATTAAGTGTTTGTTGGTGAGTTTTAAGCGTAGAATAACTTTATGTTATAAGTGATAAAATATGAAAATAACGAAATAATATCATTCATATTAAAATAATTTAAAAATAATTAACTTTAGAAAAAATATGAAACCATTTAGAATATAACGGAAAACCGGAACATAAATTCACTACGACTCTCATTTGTAACAAACATGTTTCTCTGTAAAGTCATCTGTACCAACGATCTAAAACTGCAAATGTGTAAAATTGGTATTGCCATTTTTTACATTTTGATATCCACCTAACAGTGTTGCAGTTATTTTTACCGATGATTTTTTTTTCACTTGATGTTGAAATGGTATTTCATTTGCTTTGAATTTTTATGTGGGTGGTGGGTGGGTTGGAGAGTGTGTCCAAAGTTTGTGGACACGCTACAGTACACTATCTTTGCTGGATCAAAATGATATTTTAAACAAAAATCGGCCTCGTAGTGTAGATGTCTATATAGTTTGGGAGCAATTATGCATATTGGAAAAATCACTTTTTTTTTCAAAAATGTGTTTTTAGATATTTTTTCTCCTAAACTACTAATTCTAGAGTTTTAAAATTTTGACATTATCTTTGAGGCTACAAAAGTAAGAAGTGAAAAATATCTTCAGACTTTTAAAACAATAGAAAATATTTTTTTGAATAAAATGTAAACATTTTGACTTATAATTCAATCAGATTGTGAGAGCAATACAAACCATACCGTTTGACGGATCAAAATGAAACTATACCTAAAAATAGAACTTTATGTGGAGGATTACTTGAGATAATTTTTTTCAAAATTACATTAACCAAAGGGGTGTTAGAAACATTTTCTGTTTTAAGAAAATATTTTTTTGACGCTAAACGGCTCATTAAAAAACAATGACATTTTGCTAAAAAATTGAACAGAAAATTAACAATTTATAAAAAAAATAATAACATTTGAATTATGGTAAAGAGCAATAAAGCTATAAAAACTGAAATTTGATCCTGGACGTTTACTTGCTATACTTGTATTTCATTACATTTATTTACAATGTTTAATCTGATTTAGAAATTTTTTGAGTGAATCCACTGAAATAAAATTGATGTTTTGAGGTTTAATGAAAAATTTTAAATTACTTTTGTAACTAAATATGTAATGTAAAAGCATAAAATTTTTAGGTGTAAAAAAATCAACGCCAATTAAACATATGTCTGATGCTTTCCATGGTATACTGAATTTTCTCACAAAATGCTCTAATCAATCTATATGTTGCATCCTTGAACAAAACTCAATATAGGGTGTAAATTTGTTTGTGTTTATGAATCATAGTATCTTTGTGTAATATTGAAGTGTGAGGAAAGGACTCTTTCCTCAAGAAGGAGCTATTATGTTGACAAATATCCAGCTTTTCACTATTCTGGTCTGATAGTTTATTTCTAATAATCTGTAAAATTTCAAACTTCAGTTATAAAAGTTTTAATTTCTGCTGAAAAACCGGCTTTGAATTTAATTTGAGTATGAAAATCTGCCTAATTAGTAATATATTTTTTCTCAGTATACAATTACAGCAACCTTACAACTGAGTACAGCACTCAGGAAGAAGGTAACACGCTCAGAGTAAATTGGATGTTTATGATTTTTGATAAAGGGAAAGAAAAGTGATTATTTAAAATACACTAGCATGCTGTAAAATTCTTAATAAAATCATTTTATAAAATTCCAAAAATGTAAAACATAATTCAAAATTGAAAACATGCTTTGAAAAATAATAAATGAAATTATTCTACACCTTAAATGGTATAAATGGTAAATGGTACACCTTTTAATGATCTTAAAACGACATTTTTTCTTACATGTTTCTAGCATTTTTCAGACAAAATAGTAATATTTTCAATTTTTAAATGGAAAACATTGTCTCAAATCTGAAGTGTAGAAGGAGGTCAGATAAACTGTGTAAGAGATCCACAGGCTATTGGAGGAAAAGCCATGTTCTCCTGCAAGAACACGAATTCTACACGTTCTCTTTTCAGAATTGTTATTACTCCTGTAGTTATTACTCATGATATTATATGCATCAGTGGTGTCATATACACAAATAAGAATATATTGATAAGTGGGTCAATCACTATCTGTACTAACTCCAGGGATGAAAGGCTAATAAACATGTCCGATTTAGACATTTACATTAGGTCTAAATGGAACATCCTATATATTAATCCGCTAGTAACTATTTGTGTAACACTTTGTCATAATAATGATAATTGAGCATCTCTAATTGCTTCTATTACATTACAGCTACAAATCAAAGTCATCATTATATCCTCTAATTACTATGTAACAGAGCATAAGTTAAATAGTCTGATACATATACATACATTTGTATTTTACATTTAAACTTTATTTAAGTAAAATAAAATTGTTTTTTAGAGGTTTACTAAAACAATATTTAAATGTTCTGATGAATTAAGATAGTATGTTGGAAGAATGAAATTGTTCACTGTAAAATGTTAACACCAATCAAACATGTATTTTTTTATGCATTCCATGATGCGATGGATGGTTGTCGAACAAGTGTTTGACTAATCAAACATAACAGTTGGTTGTTAACGAGTTTATTATGTTAACGTTTAGTAAAGTTGAGTTTAGGCCACTCCAGATTTTTTATCTTAGTTTTTATTCCTGTTGGAATTGAATTTTTATAGGTAATATAGGATAGCGTCTGCTGTCGGGTTAGCTATTATGTTAATAATTAAATACTAAATGAAGCTTAGCTAAAGGTAAGGCGATATTAGGTGACAGTTGGCGAAGTTCACCAGGTCAGCTAGTTATATATTATATACCCAAGAAGTATAATATTGTTTTTACTTATAGTAATGTTGAGTTTAGGCCACTCCAGATTTTTTATCTTAGTTTTTATTCCTGTTGGAATTGAATTTTTATAGGTAAGATAGGATAGCGTCTGCTGTTGGGTTAGCTATTATGTTAATAATTAAATACTAAATGAAGCTTAGCTAAAGGTAAGGCGATATTAGGTGACAGTTGGCGAAGTTCACCAGGTCAGCTAGTTATATATTATATACCCAAGAAGTATAATATTGTTTTTACTTATAGTAATGTTGAGTGTAGGCCACTCCAGATTTTTAAAAATAGTTTGGAGTTACTATATGCAACCAACCTCACCATTCAAGCAAGCCCCACCCAATTTATGTATTTCATTTTCCAAAATCTCTTTTTGTACTTCCTCATTATAATGGATTGAAATTTCCAAAAAAAAATTGAGTCTCCTTTTTTTTCTTCCAAATAAGTACCAAATAGATTTCTTGTAGTCGATGTGTGGTGCTTGAAATTGTCGCAGTAGTGCTTATAAATATTAGATTGATTTTAGCTGAATTATTATTTGATGCTGTTACTTTACATACAATAGTGGCATCTGTTATGTTTCTTCCGCAGCTAAAAAGATATTTGCTTTGGTGTTCAATGACGGGAGTTTTTCTTTCCTTTCACGATTACCCATATTCTCTCTAAACAGTAAACCAATTGCTTTTTTTTCTGGCATAATTCGTAATTTGCTTTAAGTAGCTTTTAAATGAGAAGGATAATATATTTAAAGTAATTGGTAACCCTAAATTATAAATTGCTTGTCAATCTATTAAATGAGGAGGCAATTATAATAATTGGTCCATTGCAATTATGCCTCTTTGCTCCCTGTAATTTGCAATTCACTATTAGAAATTAGTTCTGATTGGCATTTTGTTGCTTGATACTTAGTCAACATAGGATAGACCTCGACCACGCTCGGAGTGAACAAACAAGCTCTTATCCTTTGATATTTCATTTTATGTTATCAAATCATTGTCGATATTCTTCAGTCCATTTAAACTCGTCCTTTTTCAGTAAGTCAAACAGTGGTATTAATTTTGTTCAATAATCCTCAATAAGTTTATAATAGAAATTTATTTTACCTAGAAAATGACTTAATTTTTCTTTTTTGTGGGAACTGGAAACTCTTTGATGGCTTGTAGATTATCTGTTAAAGGTATAATTTTGTTTTGTTCAATAATATGAACAAAATTATTGTTCATAATTTTGAACATATTTTAACGTTTTTGTGTAACTATTAGTTTAAATATTAAAACCATATTTTACATATTTAACATAATAAATTATATTATATTAAATTTATAATATAATAAATAAATGTAACCCTTCTTTGTTCAAATTTACATTCAGTTTTAATTTAAATTGTCCTTCACTACTTTAAAAACTCTTAAATAATGCAGGTGTTCTTTAAATGAGTGGGAAAAGATTAAAATGTCATCAATAAAGTTCATAGCAAATGCACTTAAATTGGTTTACCTTATTATATGAGTTATAATCCTCTGAAATATAGCTGGGGCATTTTTATATCCATCAGGAAAAACATTAAATTGATAGTGACCGGTTTCTGTAACACATACTAATTTTTCCCTATCTTCAACTTCCACTGGTATTGACCAAAAAGCTGAGTTAGTGTCTAATACACTGAATTATGAAATCGTTAAAGCATTTGGCCAACATATCTTCAATTCGAGGAAAAGATTGAGCTTCGGTAACCACCAGCTTCTTTAATTGTTGTAAATCCACAAACTGTCTTGTTTTTTCTTCATCTTTTTTTATAAAAAAAAAAATAGTTGAAGTCTTGCAAAAGCAAAAAGTGAACTTGATTCCTACACCAAACCAACCTCTAATAAATGATTTACTTTTTTTTTTAAATTTCTATTCTATACGGAGCGGAACATCTATAAGCTCTATGTGATAAATATCTCTTGACAGATAACACGAGCAACGGCTCTTGTAATATTATCCTCATCATATTTAGTTACTGCAAAACAGTCTATTTGATCCTCGATCAATTGAGTAACTTCTCTTATTTCCTTCTTATTCAGATCTCTACTATCCTCACATACATTTACCCAATTATTTTTCATTAATTTAACTATTATAAAATTCTTTATCATCCTCATTCCTCTTTATTGTCTTGTGGGATTTTATGTAAATTTTCTTCTTCATTCTTTTGGAAAATGGTCAAATTATCATCTTAAAATAATTTAAATTTTCGTATAGCATCTAAGCTTAATAAAATGTTATACTGAAATGATTTATAATCTACTACATAAAAATCTATCTCATCTTCAGTTTCATTTTTAATTTTAATGTAGTTCGACCAGCAACCTTTGATCATACCAAATAAAAAATTTAATACATTCCTTTTTCTTAAAAATTTTGTGCTTAACTTATCGATAACTTCTTTATTTATCAACGTTATAGTTGAACCATTTCATATATTGCTTCAAAAACCTTTTCCTTCAGATTAACATAAAGTTATATAAGTTTTTCTGGTTCACCTTTGATGGATTGTGATAGTCAATCTTTTCTAGTGTGTATATTCTTTACTTGAAAAACTCCATCTTCTGTAATTAAATTATCCGCATCATTCATATTTGCATTAGCATTCCCTTTTTTACTGTTCTCTTCTTTATTCCTACAAATCTTCTGGGAATGAAACCTGTTTAGGTAATTGAGTTTTTCACAAATTTAGTAGGCAGCAGTTCTCTTGGTTTGAGTGTAAGCTGTTCTTTTGTTTATTATGGGTTTCAACACTTACATCTTCTATTCTGTATAAATATTTATCATATCAAGGTTTCCCACTTATGTAAAAAACCTATCTGATGAAGTTAAAATGTTTTAAACTAGTAATGTCAACCCTACACCATCAAAGTCACTCAACTAGTTTGAGTCATGTCTTTTACGATATCTGGCAGTAGTTTTTGTTTGGTAAGTAAATAATCTAACAAGCTGCCACTGATATGTCTGTAGTGCATAGCGAAACGTACATGTGACCAATAGTTAAATCCAGAAACCATCTAGAACAATACAACAAAAATTACATGTATATAAGATCCGTTAATATATTATTAATTTTTCAATAACAAAAATTACATGTTTTTTTAAAAAAAAAGTGAAAGAATCGCGTGTTTTTACCAATAATGTGAAAATCAGTTAGAATTAAAAAAATAAATAAAACCTCTCGCCAGAGTTTTTGGAGTCGCTTGAATTTTCCATCTGGTTATTTCACTTTTCATCTGTATTTTAGTTGTTTATTCCTATTGTTGATCAAGGGTAGCGTTGTAGATTTGAAATTGTTTAATGTTGTTTACCTTTGTGTATTGTTACATATTTGCGTGACGTGATAGTTCTCTTTCGTAATATGTTATATTGACGATTTTTGATGGTGCATTTCAAAATCCATTTTTTTTACGTAATAATAAATTTTATTAAGCCAGAATATTAAATGATTGGAATAGAGGTTGTATCTAATAGTGAATTTAACTTTTGTATGAGTCATAACCTGCTTTTATACAGGTTACAGTGTAATATTCGTTGAGTTCCAGTAAACTTCAAAGTTGTGTGAGTATCCAGAGTAATTTATTTCTAATAACGGGAATTTTGTTATTTAGCAGTTCAAATCTATATTTTGTTAATTAAAGTTAATTTTCCTTATTGGGGGACAGATCTAAGCAGGTTGGACATAAAACACTGTAAATTGAATCCCGTCTCATTAATTCAGCCGGCGTCTCTAGTTTATTGTTTTGCCTTAACTTACCTTTGCAGTATCACATTTAACTTTTTAACTAAGTTATTAGAATTAATGATTTTTTTTACGATTGGATTATCTACAACAGGCCTCGTGTCACTTCCTTCGCTAATAAATTAGAAAAAATAATCTTCAATTATAGCTTTTATAGTGATTACGCATCCGCCAAAGTATTATTTCCAAAACGTTGTTTGATTATCTATAAAATTTTTAAAATAGTGTTGATTAGATAGTCTTAATTTTAAATATTTATCGGTTATTGGCTTGGAAATTTTTTTTTACACATAACAACAAACAGTTTTGTACTTATTAGCAAATGTTAAAAAAAAAACAATACCAAAGTTTATTCAATAAACGATGCAATGAGCATTTATAAAATGTTTTGTATCTCGTGTGTGTCAGTATGATTGAGCAACCTGTTAAATCTTAATTTGAAATCATATGATGTTCGACTTTATTATTTAATTTTATCACACAATTATTATTTGTCTTTCGTTACCATGGTATTGATACTTAGTTTTTTTTAGTCTCAGAAGAGTTGCATGTAACCAAGTAGAACAGCTGCTGTATTTTCTTTTGTCCCATTCTGTTATGTTCCTCATCTTTAACATTGTTGTGCTAGTACCTTTGCATATTGTACTTACAATCAGCGTGAGGTGCGTAATATTATACTGTAAGTAAAACATTTTTTTTTTAATTTCATTACCCTTAACATTTCATTTTATCATATGCTGGTAGCAATGATCCCTTTACTTCTACCATTTCCATCTTTTCAAAAAATTATTGCTTATTTTTCATAATAAAGTGCATTCGGCTACCAGTACATCCTAATGTTTGTATCAGTAGGATATAGTTCTGTGATGAACACAGCCAGCTGTCTCGGCGTTTTACTTTAACCTCTATTCTTTTACTGTTCCTATTTCAAGTATGTTCTAAATTTTTAGAGTGCAAGGTTTAGGAATATGTGCAATATATTGTGGTTGAATTTCTCAAAAGATGTTGATATAATTTATAAATTGATGGCTATTTTTATATTAATAAGAAATGTGTGTATTTATTCATTAATTTTGTTAATTTTTAATTTGCCGTAAATTAATTTGAATTGAAGTTATTGAGTTACACAATAACTGTAGTTTTAGTTCTTTCTTCGTTTTGATTTTTTCTTTTCGAACTGTAAATTGTCTCGTTTAATGAGGCTAGTGCTATCACCTTGCTCCCTTGTTCTTTTATTATCATTTTTTTTTTCAAGTGCTATAGTCATTGCGTTTATATATTCTTCAATGGTGATGTGTATTTGAAGAATTGATATTGTATACTATCAATTCCATCCTTAATTCACTTCACTCATTCAGTCTTTCTTCCTCTCTTAAGTTGGATGTGAAATCTACACTTGCATTGTATTATTTCCTTCAGTTGATCTAAGTTCAGATTTTGTACTTAATTTTTTATTTCCTGTTATTTTAAAATTTTTTTTCGTCTGGGATTTTCTTTTTCTTTTTTATTGTAAGTTCTTTCTACTGTTATAATGAGTTAAGGGAGAACTCCTTGTCATTAAGTATTTTTGACTATGATGTTCGAATTAAATTTAATGTAATGGTCATTAATTTATTGCCTTCTTATTGGTAATTGTGTTAATTTATAATCATTATAGGTATTCAGGTGTAATATTTTTATTAATTGGAAATCATTAAACTTCAGGTGTATTAGTTTTATTAATTGGTAATCATTAGCTGTATTCAGGTGTAGTAGTTTTATTAATTGGTAATAATTAGATGTGTTAAGTGTGTTCACTTCTACTGTGTTACTCAGAGAAAAGTAGAAACATTTATTTAGATATCCATTAACAGTCCTGTGGTTTCAGTTTCCAATAGAATTGCATCAACGTAATCAATACTAGTTTTTCTTATAAATGCTTATATTTTGTCATGTTCAGTTCGATCATACTGCAAATAGTTTATAATTTTGGTTTCGCTAAAAAATAGAATTTTCTCTGAAACAATGAAATGGGGGAAAAATGAAAATTTATTGGGAGTTTCTGTAACTTTATTTTGTGAGTTCAATCAACGCAGTTAAGGTCGTTTTTCAATGTTATTATTGCTATCTGTATATAGTATATTTAAATTATATATGCTTATTAATTTATTTGAGTCAAAAATGAAATTTTATTTAGTAAATAATTAATTTGGTTGAAGTTTTACTTATGCAAGAAAGGTTCTTCTACTGTAATTGTTTTTTATAATTAAATTTACAAATATTTGCCTCTTTGTTATTTATTGCAATATTAATTATGCCACCTCCTCAATTATATCTCCTTCAGGATATTGTGTGTCATGAAATTTTTTATTGTGTCATGATACTAAATTGTGCTATCAATTTCATGCAAAATGAATATATATATATATTAGTGTAAAGCTACAGAAATCTTTGAACTCTCCAAGGTTGCGACCAGTTGCCCTGTCAACATAGCCTTACTAAGACCTGAAATATTTCCGTAATATTTTTATTACCCCACGTATTCTGCCTAATTTTTGTGACTTTTTAATATTGATTGAATGTCAAAAATTGTTAAAACTCGTTTGATCATACTGGCATCAGTTTTTCATTAATATAGCATAACTCACAGGTGGAACTTCCTATGTAGTAATTGAATATGTTGATAACATGAATGGAAAATAGAACCAGTGGATTGGTGTCTCATATTATTTTATAAGCAGGGAGTACAATTATTTTCTATTTTGAGTCAGTTATGGTGTATTGGTTGGTGCTCTTACCGTTATACGGAAGTAGAGAGTTATTTATTATCTATCGAATGTCCCTATTTTTTGCATCTGACAAATAAAATGTCTTGTTTACGTTATTTCTTCTGAAAGATATAAGTTCATCTCTCCCAAGTCATGACAAAGGGAACCACATACAAACAAATTATGCCATTGAATTTATTCTATATAGGTTTGATAATACTGTAACACAGATAGTGATATTATGACAGCCATATTAATATAAACCAATACTCAATTCATTGTCAATAATGTCAATAATTCAGTTCGATATAATGTTAGTTATAGGAAAGTTGTATTGTTAGTTTTTGATAACACACTTTCTATTCCAACAAATTAGAAATGATATATAGATGTTTCAATCCAAGAACCGTGGAATGGATTACAACAATCTAAAGAAACAATAATTAGTGCATGTATAGGATCTACCACAGCTGAAATTGTGACGACTAGAGGCTGCTCCTAGGAGGTGGTGCTATCGACCTTATTGTGATGTATGGTGATGCCTTGTGGAAGGTTTACTGGATACTCGAAATAACCAAGGTTATGCAAAATTACTTTCTTATTATAAGAGGGGGGGAATTCTTGATTGTACTGCCTTTGACCTTATGATGCATGCTCTACACATCATTGAAAGATGGTTAAAGGAGAAAAGTCTGGTTATAAATCCTCTATTCCTTTCTTAAGAAGAATGAATGTAGAGTCTCAAAGACTTCTTTATATTTTGTTATTGCAAGCCAATTGCGATTAAGAGCTTAGCTGTTATACTTAAAAGATATAAAACTGAGAGATTCTCCACTTTTATGAAGAATCTCCAAGGACAGTTATGAAGTTCATTAAAAAACTTAGAATCTAAAGTTGATTTTGAAACGACAATAGAAAGGCTAATATGACAGATTGTTCTCCATCAATGACTAATAATATGAATGTTAACTACAGTAAAAACAAATGAATTTGATTGTCTATTACTTTCATAATCTGTTACAAAGAAGCTTGGTATTAGTTAATACGATAGTCACAATAAAATAAAACCAAAACTCAATTGATTTTCAACTTCAATAGTGATATTTTCAACAATTGAGTGTGATATTTTGTTTACTTATAGTAAAGTGGAGTGTAGGTTACTATAGACTTTTTGTTTAGGAACCTTGGTATACTGAAATTTTAATGAAACCCTTTGCCTTTATTGTAGTGTAGGTAATATATTGCACTGAAGCATATTTTTTTTTTTAAATAATAAGAAATTCATGACTGATTTATTTAGTACTTAATAACTATTTAAATTAAGAATTTAACGTAGTAATCTAATACTTAAAACTGTTTAATGACTTCGATGATGATTGTCCCTTGAATTTTAGTTGGTCCAGTCCAGGCCATCAAAGTAAACTTTTTCACTTTGTTTCCTCTCTGATTACATAAAGTGAAAGGCCTTAGAGCATTTATTTCTATTGTTTTCCTTTTTTCTTGTGTTTTTTTTTGTACTTTATTCATTGTTGATTCATTAATATATCAGCAATTCATTGTTTCATTTATATATATATATATATAAATATTGATAAAAGTATCGACCGTGGAATAGAAACAAAACTATAGTTTATCGGGACTCGGTCAGTTCTTCAGGTTCAAATTAAACTCTCATTGCCAACGTTTCGGTTTTTATTTAAAACCTTTTTCATAGGCAGAAGTATAAATTTTGAAACAGAAAAACTAAGTATTACATTACAAATTATTTTACAAAGAAAAATCCACACACTATTTTTCTTTGTAAAATAATTTGTAATGTAATACTTAGTTTTTCTGTTTCAAAATTTATACTTCTGCCTATGAAAAAGGTTTTTAATAAAAACCGAAACGATGGCAATGAGAGTTTAATTTGAACCTGAAGAACTGACCGAGTCCCGGTAAACTATAGTTTTGTATATATATATATCTGTAAATGTTGGTAGCAGTCCTTCCTGTATGTCCTTCAACACACATTGTTGAAAATTAGACCATATTTAGCTGAAACTTGCTTTTTCATAAGTTTTTCGAGTTTTCTGAATAACGATCTTGTTACTGTATCCACAGAATATAGTAAGTTATGAAAAAGCAAGCTTCAGCTAAATATGGTCTAATTTTCAACAATATATATATAATGTAATTAAAGTTAAATACATAATATATATATATAATGTAATTAAAGTTAAATACATATTGGTAGAATCGGACAACTACAACAGCTGTTTACGAGGTAAGACAGCTTTATCTAATCATATGAATATTCACAATTATTCTGCGATATTTAACCAAATCAGTCAGATTAAGTAACGAAGGTTGAGTCAGTGTCCGCAGAACTCATGCAGTTACTTTAAAATGCTGAAATTTAACATCTAGTTCATACTCGTATCAGCAGTTTCAAATATTCCACCTTTTAAATATCAAATTAACTCCTTCATAGAATATTAAGATTGTAGAAAAAAAATGTTTCCTTCAATACTGATAAAAAAAATTGTAATTCCAGTAGTCTGAAATTCTTAAAAAAAAGTTTATAACATATTAGCTTTAGAGGCTACATACGAAACTTCAATATTGTGCCCTTAATATTCAATAATAAGTCAACATTTTTATTCAAAACTGATCTCTTCTTTTATCAAAAAATCTGATATTTCTTCACGTATTGACAATATTAGTCTAATAATAACTATAAAATTACAACTCTCTTGAATTTTAGCTTAGGAGAAGGTTAGGTTAGGTTGCAGTGGTAGTCCCACAAGGGAACACATGTAGGCCGAGCATTGGCCCATTGTGATACCACACAATGAAGATTGATTCTACATTGGGAGTCCTAAATTTTGCCTAACACAAGTGTATTTAGAGTAGGGATCTTTAACGAGTACCTGACATCTTACAGGCTCGGGACCGACGGTTTGATGTCCTTCTCTGAAGGTCGACGTGTTCAGATTTATTCACCTTCCGCATGAATAAATCGAGGGTCAGGCGGGGATCGAACCCCGTTCCTATCAGTTCAGAAGCGAATACGTTAACCACTGAGCTAACCTGGTCCCCTTAGCTCAGGAGAAAAACATCTCTAAATACACATAATGGGCAATAAAGTGTATTTACCACGAGGGAATATTACCAAAAAAACTAAGGTATCATCTATACTATAAGGTCAATTTTTGGGTGTATGTAATATCAATCTGTTCCACTAAACGGTGTAACTTGTAGCGTGTCCATAAACTTTAAAATCCCCTCCATACCACACACATCAGAAATCATAAAAAAAACTTCAAAAATGGGGACATTTATATATATTGATATGAACAACAGACATATATTTAACAACAGAAGATGTTTAAAAACATGTTAATGTTTCTGTAAATGGCTTATTAGAATATTTGGGGTACGTTTGTTATGATGATTTCTGACCTCTGGTCTACGTTATTCTAAAGGTTTGATGTAAGACAGATTACTCGTTGCAATCACGGTTGTCAGGTTGTTTGGGTGTTTTAATCACAGTCATTGATGATATTTTGTTATAAATTTATATATTAGAGAATAATTTCTTATGTAAGACATTTCTTGAGACATTCTTTTAAAATAAGAAGGTGAATTAGAAAAACAAACTCAAGTAAAAATAACTTTTCTCTTCTTCAGCTTCATTAAATTATATTTGATAAATTAAGATATTGTACCTTAATAACATGGATACTCTTGAAGATTCAACATGGGTGCTCAAATTACCTTATTTATTATCTTTTCTATTTTAAAATACCTCTTGGAGGTAGAATACACACTTTGTTTAAAAAAATATAGGATACTTATATATAGGAGTTAATTATTGAACGTAAAAGAATTTCACTGTTCGTTAAATATGTTCATTTACATTTGTGCACAGCACTTCCCTGAGTGGGCTCTCTTTTAAGCGCACTGAACTATTGATATAAAGTATGCAGAGACATCACAATAATATAACACACTACTCTACAATTAGAGAGATCAGTGTAAATTTAATAAAAAAATGAAAAAGTTCTAAGGCCTTTCGAGGTAACTGGTTGTTAAAAAGCAATGCTCTTTAACTGACAATGAGCTACCTCGAAAGGCTATAGAACTTTTTCTTTCTGTTGAATTTGTCATGATTTCTTTAATTTATATGAAATATATCGAAAAAGTGATATTTAGTTCGTGGTTAGTACAAATTGATGTGTGATACCTATAATCAACCTAAAGTTATTAACCAAATAAAAATTTGCTAAAGGGGAATGAATGTTTAGCCAGTAAACATATAAAGTTAACCAAGCACATTCGAAGGCCGTGATTGTAATCTTCATGTTTTAACTTCTCTCAAGTAACCATCTTTTCAACTTTTGCTATTACGTCCTCCCAGTAGTATCTATTAGTATTAATGCGAAGTTAAAGTTGTTTTTTTCGTGATGTTCAGTCAGCCAAAAGTTAGTCATCACTATTCATCGTATAATTGTTGATTGAAGTCTGTGGGTACTTCACTACAATCGTATTCAAGAGTGCCATATCCCTCCTTGATACACACAGGGTTGAAAGTGTAGCAGTTTAGTCATCCGCCCATATCCGCCGCCTGCAAGTGTCCGGTGACGTACATTTCATCCCCTCTCCAACTCACTTCATCGACCCGCTATAACCTTGCCTGACCTTCGTTTTTCTATGTTGACGGAACAAAATTTAAATTTTATCCATCAGTTACTGCAAATCCTTCTCCTTAAAATGTCAACAGTAACTTGTTATTGATTTGCTGTGATGGTTAATGGAAATTAATTTCCAAATTTCTAAAAGTTCTTTTTTAAAGAAAAATAGGTTGAATTATTGTTATCTTGTGGACAAATAACCTTCATTATATTACTTTACTATAATTAGAGTATAGTAATCATGAACAAATTCAGGATTTAAATGTTCTTTTTGGACTTTTTTCTAATGATATCTGTGTGGGTGGATGTGTAACAAAAAGTTGGTGGAAACGCTGCAGCCCACACTTTGATGGATTTAATTCATATTTAACCTAAAAATGGGTGTTATAGTGTAGATCTACCCAATCGTTTGTGAGCAGTATTGTATGATGGTATGGTCACTTTCTAGCCAAAATGTGATTGTAAACCTAAACTACAATCCTAAACTAGGTTTTTTTTTCTCCTAAACTACTAAATCTAGAGTCTTGAAATTTTGACATTTTCATGGAAATGAGAGACCTGCAATAAATGAAAAAATCCTCAAATTTTCAAAAAAAAAAAAACAGAAAAAGGATTTTTTTCAATAAGAGATAAAAATTTGAAGTCTGAAAGATTGTGAGGAAGGTACAAACCATTCCGTTTGTCGAATTAAAATGAAATAATGCCTAAAAATAGCACTTTATGTGAGGATGAGTTGTGGAATTGTTTTTTTAAGTATTGCATTAACAAAAAGAAGGAGTGTTATAGTAAATTTCTTGATTTCATAAAATGTTTTTTTAAGGCTAAACGACTAATTAGACAACAATGAAATTTGATAAAACATGGAGCATAAAATTAGTAATTTAGTCTTAGCGAAGACTTTGACCAGTCAAGATTGTTAATTTCCTTTATATAATGTGAATTTCATTTTCTAATTAAAAAAAAATCTGTAAGCTAACATATATAATAAGAAGAATCTAAATTAAATTAATTATAGAAATGATATTACTAATTTAAACAATATTTAATCTAGAGTAATATGCTGAGTTTTAGAGAAATTTAATTTACTTAGTTGGTGTTGTGTTCGTTGAGTGAACAGTGTTGAGGTTACTTGTAATGCCATCTAGTTAGTCTAGTGGAAGGTTTTGACGAGTTAAGATTGATAGTCCATTTACATGTGAATTTCATTTTTCTCTAAGTTATATTATTTTATTTTTCTCTGAACTACTTCTGCTTGTAATATTCCACAATCTGTAATAATCCCATATTCATGTTTTTATTTGTTGATGTTTATATAGGATTTCTTATTATCCTTTATTTGAAGGCCTATGAAAAAGGTTTTAAAATAGAACCTAAACGTTGGCATTGAGAGTTTGATTTTGAACCTAGAAAATTGACCTAATCCCGATTAGATACTACACCTATTCTATCAAATGGTTATATATTATTAAATTTATTTTGCATGTATGTATATGTATAAGAAAATAATTATAATAAGCACCAGATTAAATGAACAACAGACAAACTACTAGAAAATTAAAGAAGATAAATATATATTCTTCGTGTGTTAACAATTAAAATGTTTGTCAAATTAAAACTTTATATGCAAACTAGATAGGAGAGAATTAAAACATAGACTACTGCAGCTGGAAGGAAAAGAGAGGGTTTATTCAACCTTATCTCAATAATTAAAGATCTGCTTTTTATTAATTTTAGTGTATATGTCATCAGGTTATGGACTATTTTAAACTACTTTTGGCAAAACAGTAAATTGTTACAAAGTAATATTTGTGTGGATTGAGAAATGGCAGTTTTACAAGAATCTGCTTGGTTCATAGACAAGGCTTTGTATTGAGACAAGAACTGCTTATGCTGTTCCCTAAGTCAGTCTGGCATTGTCCTTCACTACCACTCTGGTATACACTGAGATAGACGGCTACTTGGTCTTAAGAGGCAGAGTACGGTCTGTAGTTGATTGTTGACTCCAGTCTTTACTGATGTTGATGCTTCTCCTAATTGGCCCGTGAGAAGTGACACCCTATATACTGCCATTCACATGCACATCTTTCATTGTCCTTATCTCATACCTTTCCATTTAAACGTTTTCTTTCCTTGTCTCCACCATGTGTTCATGCTTTCTTAGCAGTCAATGAAAACCGTATGTTTTACTGTTACGTAATCATCTCTGTTTTCTTATTCCCACATATTCTGTTCGATACAGTTTCAGTAAATTTGAAGTCTTATTACTTCCTGGTCAATTCTATAAAATATATTGGTATATGTTTCATGAAATTTTTGTTTTCATATTTTTTTCTTGCTTCATACGAGGCATTCTTTTTTTATTTATAATTTAAACATTTGAATCATTATATGATTAAGTAGTTCTGATTTGGCTTGTTATCCATTTTGATTTCTTGCATTATTTTTGATTTAAGCACCTCTATGATTAAGGTATATGTAGAAATAAAATAAAATTTATCATGAGTCGGTTAGTTCCTCATTATGGGTTTCTATGAAGAACTGACCCTAATCGTGATAAATATTGTTTTATATATATGAGTCGCCGCGCTGCCTTCCTGTGGGACTCTTCGCCTCCTGATGACGACGATGGTCGTAATATAGAAGTGAGTTATGCTTGTGTCTATCTGTGTTTGCCTTCGTTTTAACTCTATTTTATATATATGCATATAGGTATATGAAACATACAGCCACTACAAAAAATAAAAAAAACATGAAAAATATACTCCAAGGCCTTTCACACTATGTCATCAGAGAGCGACTGCAAATTAAATACAAAAGATATTACAACAAAGTTACACACAAGTATAAGAGAAGGGAATGGAGACAGATAATAAAAAGATACAAAGTTTTAGAAGAATAATTGAAAAAACAGAAATAAGAAACATATAGAAAAGAAAACAATATTAACATATATACACAAATACAAAAAAAAATAAAACCTTAGATTACAGAGGATGTTTCACCAGTTTGATTCGAGTTCATATTATTCAGTTGCACATGACAGGAGGCCAGTTTACTTATCAATACCCTAAGTTAAACATTTATCTAACTTAAAGAGGCCCACTGTTGTTTATGAGGGTTTCAAGATTATTTTGGATCAAAGTACTTTCAGGTGTATTCCTTTCAAGATCCGAAGAGAAAAAAATCACTTCCATTTTACTACAGCATTCATATTCTTGATATGCCGGAACAAAAATTCGACTTTTCTTATCTTGTAACGTGCTGTTAGAACATAACTTATGGGATCAATATATATATTTATAAACACTTTTTCTTTTTCTCGGAGTTTGGTCAGGGTAAATATATGGAATCACCTTTTTGCCAACGTTTCGTCTTTATTTCAAGACATCCTCAGGGCTATAAACTAACAAAAAAAAAACAATAAACAATGGACTTTTGTCATTTCTACTTTAGAAACATCATAAACAAATTGAAAAAAGAACTTACTGAAGGCTGGATTCTGTTACATTACAACAACCGTTAACTGTCATTACATGTGCTGTTCCAAGCAACATATTATTGAAACACTGTTTTTTTAGTACAATCATATATATATATATACACACACATATTATAATATATATCTATTATAATATGTATCCACCATAATATATATCTATAATACGATTATAATACATTATTATTTTAAAAATCTATAGAAGTTTAAACTGCATTAGAAGATAACATTGCATCTTTAACTATTTATGATGGAACTATAAATCGTACTTAAATTGTCTCTATCTCTTTTTCTATTGCAAGTATTATTAGTATTTTTGATATGTATCATTTCTTTGATCAATCTTTTATTGAATGAAGTTTCATAATCTAAAATTGATGCATTCTCAAATTGAAATGTCAAAAGTCCATTGTTCATTGTTTTTTTTTTTGTTAGTTTATAGCCCTGAGGATGTCTTGAAATAAAGACGAAACGTTGGCAAAAAGGTGATTCCATATATTTACCCTGACCAAACTCCGAGAAAAAGAAAAAGTGTTTGTTAATATTTTGTGGTCAAGAAAACAATACCGTATATATTTATATATAGGTAACTGAAAAAAAGAACAAAAACACTTGTAATAGAGATTTTTTAAAAAAATAATTTGAAATTTCAGCAACTGTCTAGTTTAAATATACACGCGTCATTGAACTACAAATAAGCAAGATACTAAATTTCACCAGACAAAACAAAAAGGCACTAAACAATATTTAGTGCCTTTCTAAAGAAGATCAACAATATTTATCTTGATATGCCCGAAGAAATACTATTTAAGTTTGAAATGTCACGTCTATAATTAACGGATGATTTGTCCCTTCTAATATATAACATTTCCAGTGTTTTCCTTCACTGTTCATCTCTTTCTTTAGTTATTATTTTAATATCATTAACATGAAAAGTATGGCCTTCATTATTACTATGTACTAGTAATGCAGTAGCATTAATTTTATTTTTTCTTATGTAATATGTGTGCTGATTTCTTTCTTTAAAGAAATGACTGTTTTTTTCTATAATAAACTTTGCACGTTGTTGCATATATAACGTTGCATTTCTTTTGACATCTTTTCTTTTATATTTGAAAATATATATTTCACTTTTATTTTGGTATATCACGCTAAATTAACTTCAGGATAAAAGACTTCAAAAGACATTTCGTGATTATTTGAAACATTAACGTACAAAAACTGTTAATACTACTGAGATATGTTGATGAACTAAGTAAATCCAACAGTGAGAGAAAAAGCTGTAGATCTCAAAAAAAAAAAGGTAATGTTGATACACGATAATGTTAATTGATACACACTACCCAGCCAACCCAAAAGTATTGAAAAGATTGCTTACTACCTTCCTAGAGTTCAGATTTTCATTTGTTTCTCAAAACTCAGAAAGGTATTATGCAGAAAAATGTTCTGCTACAACAAGGGTGGGTAGTCAAGGAAATTGTTGAAAATCTCCCAGACATAAACAATTTTTTAAAAAAAAAAAATGTTCATAGCGGTTGTACAAGCAGTTTTCTTTCCCATTTATATTCTGAAATGTTATATAGTTTCCTCCTTCATACCCTTGTAGGCTTTGCCTTTAGAACTCCTAAAGCTACACCTAAAGTGCTACACTCTTGTTAAAACCTGTTTTAGTTATGGGTTTATCGCATATCAAAAGAAATATTTTATTAATAATATCGTATTTTTATTAACTTAGACTGAAATCATTTGTTATCAGTACTTATTCCTGAACTATTTTTTCAGTATACTAAACTATTAATTCAACGATGTAATTTTTTTTCCTTTATTTATTCCAAATGAGAGCTTCAGCAGTTTTCGGCTTTCCCTAGAGAATATTACACCGCCCATATTGGATATTATACATGATTTTGGTAGTGGCTTTCTTTCTTCCTCTTCGAGAGACGTGGTCCTCAAATATTCTCTTGCTTGAAACGTCACTTCTTGGATGATTCCTTACAGAAGATCACTAATCACTTCACTACTTTCCTGATCCTTACAATCTGTTCCTCCAAACATTTGTTTTCCTTCCCGTTTTTGTGGGAACTTCAATGAGATAGTTCTATTCTCAAGTTTTAACTCTGCATTGTTGCTGGATTTAAACAGCACTGATTGAAAGATCATTTGCTATTTTAAAATCACTTTGTCTTATAAGTCAACTCAACCCACAAGTCCATAGTTTAAATTTTTATTATTTTTTTTTTCAGCCTGGTACTGGACATTGAGGAACTACGATAGTTTAACTTCAATAATTATTGAGCCCTTGTTGCATTGAAGTCGATCAGTCAGACATCCATCATCAGACGACACATCGAAGACCATGAAAATGGTTTTAACACAACGGCAGAAGGAGGAGCTGTAAGTATTGCAATATTCATAGTAAATCTCTAAAACCACTTTGTTTTCAATCAATTAATATTGAAATAAAACAAAGTATAATTTAAGTTTGATTAATTTGTTAAACAGAAAAATTAGTTATCAAGGTTTCAAATCCTATTCTACTGAAGCACTAAACCTATATCTTTAGTTTGGATCTTTCGAACTATGCAGTGAATCAGTTTACAATAAATAAATTATGTTACGAAGTCTGTAGGTCGAACTCAATTTCTTATCTGTCTGCCCTCTCCATTGTTGGTTGTCATTTTTCGAATTCAAAATGCTTTTTTAGCAAATTTCCTTCCATATAAATATATGCAGAAAAATCATAATAAAAAAAAACATGTGATGAAATCAATGAAGTTTAAACCACAAGGAAAAAGGTAACAATAAAAAAAATTTCTGAAGCCTTTCATTTTATGTCTTCAGAGAGCAAACTAAGTAAGTAACATCAAGTTAACCAGAAGGAAGGTAAAGAAACAGCTGGAAAACGGAAGTGGCAATATAGCTTGATAAGAAAATACACCATAAAATTAAACAATGCAAAGTAGACAGTATGAAAATAAATATTAATATAAAAATATATATTTATATTCTTTTATATATATATATATATATATATACCACAATTAAAAGAAACGGTCCAGCGGACTTTTTTAAAATAAAATAAATTCAAAACGAAGGAAACACACAGAAAGACAGACATAACTCACATCGATATTTCGACCATCGTCGTCATCAGGAGGTACGGCCCTGTCTTCCTGCGGGACTCTTCGCTCTTCACACCTCCTGATGACGACGATGGTCGAAATATCGATGTGAGTTATGTCTGTGTCTTTCTGTGTGTTTCCTTCGTTTTGAATTTATTTTATATATATATATTGTTAAAAGTATCGACCGTGGAATACAAACAAAACTAAAGTTTATCGGGACTCTGTCAGTTTTTCAAGTTCAACAAATTAAACTCTCATTGCGAACGTTTCGGTTTTTATTTAAAACCGTTTTCATCGGCAGAGTATAAATTATGAAACAGAAAAACTAAGTATTACAATACAAATTATTTTACAAAGAAAAATAATTTGTTATGTAATACTTAGTTCTTCTGTTTCAAAATGTATACTTCTGCCTATGGAAAAGGTTTTAAATAAAAACTGAAACGTTGACAATGAGAGTTTAATTTGAACCTGAAGAACTGACCTAGTCCCGATAAACTTTAGTTCTGTTTCTATTCCACGGTTGATACTTTTATCAATATTTATATATATATATATATATTAAAAAATATTTTTTAATATATTAAATTAAATAGAATAAACAATAAGAAAAAATAACCAAAACAAGGAGACAGAAAAGAAATTAAACAAAACATTAAGCTTTATTGTATGGCAAAAAGCTAATGAACCCTACAATGAGTAAATACCACATAATAACTGATTGCACTACGTTAGAATTAATCTATATGATTAGAATCAACAATCCGGTCAGAGCTAATGTCTAAAGACACATATCAAAGATCACCCATGGGTCCAATTTGCCCAACTATGCCTTGAATTATAAATTCATCTAGCCTAAATAGTCCATGATTTATATTGAGGAGTTTTTCAAACTGATATTTAATTGGTAGAGTTTTCTAAATAGATATGTTTGTATATATCACTCTTTAGAACTATAATATTGTTATAACTAAATCAGAACACAAGCGTGGCGAGAAAGTAAACCATTGGACAACCCTGGCCCCCATCAAACTAAGATACATATTTTTAATGAGTGGATACCAACAGCTTCTAATTCGTACTAAATCGAGTTATTCTAGATGTACTATGACTCACTCCTCATGATGTTCAGGATTCAAACATGGTTCTTTTATTCTTACTATCACTTTCTTCTCCAACAATTAATGAAGCATTGCTATGAAATAACTTTTAAGCTTTCGACTTCTCCTCTCACTCTGGTTATATGTGTTGGCTCGATTCACTTGCACTGTTATTAATCCTACTTCTGTTTTGCCATCTCTCACATATTACCTTTGTCAACTGTCTTAACACCCTCCATCCCTGTATCCCTGGTTTTCCCCGTCCACTAAATGCTCCTCATTCTCTCACGCTATTCACCCTACAGCTGAATAGCCGCAGATCATTTACAGCAGCAACCTGTTATTTTTTTCTAAAAACCGTTTTTGTTTCTAAATTTAAGGGGATTGGAATGACAATTATTATTCATTACTGCATAGTTTAGTGGTAATTTGGAAATCTGTAGCTCTAGCTAAAGATATAATTTTTCATTAATATTTGAAAAAATTATTTCAATAGTTGAAAATTATTGGAATGTATTAATAACTTTAATTTTCATTTAATGAATCCTTTACTTCGCATTCCGATTAAGACTCCATCATTATTATTCCTTTTTAAAAATTGAATGAAGTAAGAGACTGTCTGAATTAAATGCAGCTAAAGTATCTTACTTGTTAATCTTTGTTATGGAATTTCGGACATTAATTAATTACTCTTTGTTGTTATTATTATCGATCGTCTCATAATCAATAAGGAATTGCACGTATTATGTAAGAAGGGATAGTTACTGAAGTTCATGGTTGAATGAGTAAGTTCCCGAATATTTAGAGTACTTTGTCAAAAAAAGTATTGAAATGATTTAAAAGTAATTAAATTATTTTAAAACCCTGGTATCATGAATCTGTGTTTAATTTAGGTAACTGTAGTGGCGCAATAATGTAATAGAAAATTTGGGAAATCCAAAAGTAAGATGCTTGTTAATTCCTATGAGAATTACGATTTAGGTTGTGACTAGCAGGATTAATACGATAGGGCAGTGCTAGGCTAAAAAAAATGGGTTTTTATTCGAGGTATGATATAGATAGTTAAATATATGGCAAACAGGGGCGTAGTTCTGACAGCTTGTTAAAGCCGCTCCCGTCCAAGTGGATTCAGTGGACGAGAGACTGTATCATTAGTTGTGCAGTCCGTAATTGTGTGGTATTTACTCATTCTGAGGTAAAATCCACATCCAGTACCACATCCTTGGGTATGTCTTGAATTCTCTTGATTGAATTTTATTATTTCACTCTAATTTTTGTAACTAATTAGATATAATTTGTATTATAGTGTCTTCCTGATGATGAACACAAAGTGTTCGAAACGCGTTGAATAAAACTTCATTTGTGTGGAGACTTTTGTTGGTTTATCCATTTTACCTCAGAATGAGAGACTGTATACTTGTCTCTAACACTAGTAGTAATATAAGTTCCAATTGATTACTATAAATCAATAATATTACTATGTTTTTCTCTATTTCAGCCAAGCAAGACATATCTGGACACTGAGAGTTTTTTAACTTCTTGTTATGTTGAATAATTGTTTTTTTTTGGAAAAAATTTGTTTTTTGAATACTTTTTTTTTTAATTTTGTTTGAATAAATTTTGTTTTTTTTATTCGATGTATTTATTTTATGGTGAAAATTAGTGAATCTAAACTAGAAATATGAGATGTTTAAAAACCGTAGAAATAACAGGCTGATTCTCTTCTTAATGTTGGATATTCCAGATGACTCGTTTTAGGGGCAATTCAACCTGACTTCATTAAAATCACATCCTCTTTTGGTCATAAAGATGGTCATGTGTCATTTTAGCCGATAGCTCTTACCAGGAGAGAAGTGTTGTGGGATAGTTATTTCATTAACGTTAAATCAGACCCACTTTTAACTACTAATGTACACTGCTCACATATTAAATATAGAAATGGAATTTTTGTAGCTTCCTCGTTAAAATATTAACTGAGAAATAATTTCAGAAATTCACCTTATACATCTGAATTGCTTATTGTGTCAACAAAATAAATATTTTTATTGTTTAAATTAAATCGTTCTTAACTACAAAATTTCAATAATCAGAATCTCTTGCTTGGTTTCCTTTCAAACGCTGCTACATTATGGTTCTCCTTCTAAATTTAAAAACAAAAAAGTAGAAGGCGATTGTGAGTTAGCAGGCCATTTCTCATCGTCATTAAGTAGTACTAAAACTTATGCTGCAAAATTAAGGCTGTACATCGTTAATTTGTCTCTTTTCAGTTAGAGTTATGATAAAGGTTTTTTTTTTATCACAATTATCCCCAAAAATATTGTTTCTTATTTTTTTTACTTTGGACATATATACTATTTTGAAATAAAAGCTTTTAACAATCAAGTGTTCTCATAAGAAATGGATTTTATGTAAATTTAAATAGTTTGAAGAGAAAAAGGTATTATTATATGCGGTACATAAGTATACTATCATTGAGATTAATAATAGTGAAACAACGTTAAAAAACTAATGAAATTGAGTGAAATAAATAAATATTAATGAAAATAAGTAAAAAAAAACTGATTTGAATAAAAGTTAGATATAAATAGGCGTGTTAGAGGATAACGAGTTGCGAAAGAGGAAGGTAATTTCTTTTCAGTTGATGGAGTCGCTCTGGATTTGTGAGTAGATTTAGCCCAACTATAAATTGCATGTGGTCGTGGATATTCAGGGATAATGAGTTTTATTTGAGTTGGTTTTCAACTAGTGCTTTATCGACACATCGTTCAGTGCCTTGTTTCATTAAAACTTGTGAATGACTCAATTCCTGTTCTGTCATTTGAATGTTATCCTGTTTTATCTCTTCCTTAAGGAGATTTTTTACCTTTTTTTTCTTATTAAACTTATTTCTACTGTGTCTTAAAAAAATATTATTAATTTTCACTAGAGCCTCCTCAAATAATGAAGGTGACTATGATGTTAGTAAAAGTGAGTGTGACTAAAAAGAGTAACTGAAAAAGTTAAAATAAAAATAATAAAGATAGAGTAGGATTCAGAGAATCCTGCTATTTAACATTCCTCAGCCTAGGGCTAAAATTTTGTTTTAATTTTAAATTATGCCTTTTTGTTGATTTCATTCCTGTTGAATGAATTCAAAATGAGATTGTCGTAACAACAATCATTTGACTTGTTTCTAAATGTAAACAATTCAGAGCCGTTAAGGCTACCAGCCTCAGAGATTGCCTGAGGTCTCTTCCTATATCTTGACTTACCATCTTATTCTTAAACGCATTCACCACTTCTTAGGTTTCAGATCATACCGAACTCAAACGTAGAAAGTTTGTGTGTAAATTGCATGTTCACCCATTTCATATTTTACAGCTTCCTGCTTAATGCTTAAAATGTAGAGCTTGGTAAAACAAGGATGCCGTGTTATTTGATGTGAAGGCATACCGCTATCTGTAGAAGATCTCGGGTGAAAGAGAGTTGCGAATCGTGTCTTACCAAGTTGTGTAACGGTACTAAGTACTACGCTAAGCATCTCGTTTGTCGTAACGCCCTCCCGCACCTCTGCGTCTAACTCTTTCATAACCTCTTCCCTGGGATCCCTTCGTCTCGTCTCAACCATATGACCGTAACACATTTCACCTGTTATTAGTCGAGTAATTCATCTGACATAACATCTAATAAACAATGCCTTCGACTGTTCCTTATCGCTACTCATTCAGAGTAATCCTCTGAATCACCAAGCTTGTACGACTCTGCTTCTTCCTTCCCTAATTGAGCAGTTAGAGTTATATATATTAAACGAATTATTCCGGTTGAAATTCACCTCCTGTTGCTCCCGATTTAGACTAGATCTCTTTTCTTACTACAACATTCTCACTGGCATCTATAGATCAGACACTGTTATTAAAAAACCGTCCATATAATTTGTCTCCCATTCTCTTTTAATATATTGATCTAATCATCGCATATATTCTTAAAAAAGCCACCTTATCTTGTCAGCCAGTTTTCCCATACAGCTATAAAATCCACACGGGATCAACCTCATTATTGTTGGTACCAAGGAATACGTCTTTAAAATTGCCCAGTGCCTCTAGTTTAACTGTCTCATCTGCTCTATTGTAATCCTGAATCAGTTATGCCATAACTAACATGAATTCTATGTCAACCCTCTTAGCTCCTACACTTGCAATAACTGTGTTTATTGTTTTGATTATTACACTAGGCATACCTTATTTATTCAACGTAGCCTTTTGACGTCTAACATACGTTACTGATCCTCCTTACAAATTATCACAGGTGATCCATTAGTCGAGGCAGTAACCTGCCTGTTACTATTCATACTAACTCACATGTGTCCTTTAGTAAGTGCTTCAGCGTTCTCGTGCAGATATTGATCCCCAGGTTGATGAAGCTGTTGACCCTCAGATTGTAAAAGATTGTCGTAGAGGACTTTTTCTTTTCTCCCTAGAATACTTACACTAGTATTCAGTAAAATTTTGATTTATTTTTTGTATATTACTTGAGTTAACATATGCAATGTTCAAAATAATTACAGAAAAATAAAAGGAAAATAGTCATAGCATCAGTTATAATTAAAAAATTAACCCAATAGGCAATCAAAGTTCAAAAAAAGCTAAAGAGATACATATTATAGTTAAATTATAATAAATTTAACTGTTATATTACAAAACACCCTTAGAGTTTATAATTTTAAGTTTAACATCCATAGAGAGGAGAAGAGAGGGATCTATCTCTTGTTCCTCTAGGTAACGGTTGCACCAAATATTAAGGCCCTTAATCTCCTTCTACATTCCGTATATCTCTTGAGTTTATTTTTGAACTCAATATATATATATATATATATATATCAACGTGAAAAATACTATACATACTATGTTATAATACTAACGATAAAAAATCTGGAGTGGCTTAGACTCAACTTTACTATAAGTAGTAAACTTACTATCAAACTTCTTAGGTATATAATATTTACTCTCCCATTTAGGCATAATAGAAATGTCTAAATGGGAAAGCCAATTTATCTTTTTCCTGCATGCTGTACTCTGGTATATGGTTGCTGTATATGTATATTGAGAAAAAATATATTAGTAATTAGCCAGTTTTGCATCCTCAAATCAAATTCAAAACCGGCTTTTCAGTATAATTTAAAACTTTTATAGCTGGAAGCTTGAAATGTTTTTAAATAATAGATATGAACTATTAGACTAGAATAGTGAAAAAACTGGATATTTGTTGACAACGTAAAGAGTCCATTCCTCACACTTCAATATTACCCAAATTTAATGTGATACATAAACAAAAAAATTTTATATGACATTAAGTTTAGTGGGACAAATCCATCATAACATGGAAAGCATCTGAATTTATAAGTTTGACTGGCATTGATTTTTTACATGTAAGAATTTTATTCTTTTACATCTCATATATATAAATAAAAGAAAGCCTTTGTCTATACATTGCTTAGAATTGATTCATTTCACGTTATCTTACGTTTCGTACAGTAGAGAAACCGAATCCACCCTTGGAAAATTTTCTGTCTGTCGGTTTGGCCGCAAAATTTTGTCACTAGTAAACTCAGCCACCATAAGACATACTGAGCTGAAAATTTGACAGTAAATTTGTGTATATCTAACTAAAAGATCTAAGCTCTAAATTGAATGGAAGATCTGCCATCTATTCAGAATAACTGGCTTTGTGAGCGACCAATTTTTTCTGCCCCTACAATTGAGTAGGCAGGAAAAATCAATAAACAATTTCTTGCGCTATACAAGAGGAAAGAACTTAGAAGTTAGTAAACAGAGTGATTAGTGATGAAGAAGCAGTTCATTATACAACTGAATTTCTTGACTCCGTGACTGCTCCTGGACTGTGCCTGTTCATGACTTAAAACTTAAAGTAGGTTACTTAAATCAATCATACTGTTACGAAACTTGAGCGTCCCAAAAATGTTCAACGGGACACGAGTCTGAATTCGTGCTTTACACAGATACGTCAAAGAGGCTGATATCATGACTGGGTATGGTACTGGGGAGTCAGTGTTTATACCACGCATACCATTGATACCTAGGAATGATGGTAAATAAGTTGCTAGGCCAAACTCTGTCTGCATAGAAGAAATGGAAACCATATTAAACAATAAAAATGTTTATTCTAAGTTAAAGTCCAATACTTTAGAAAGGTTCAATAGTTCTTTTAATAAAAAGAGTAAACTATTTGGAATAATTATCGCGAATTAATTACTGATTTTCTATCAAAATTCCCTTCATTGCCATATACGTACCGGCTGATTAAGACGTATACAAATAATTTCTCGATACGATTAATTGTGAATTCAGTTGGTTCGGCTTCATATGCCTGGTCCAAATGGTTAGTTAGTGTTTTGAGCCCACTAATTCGTAAAATTTCTGGCAGCCATATAAAAAATTATGGATTTAATCTTGGAAAAGTTTATTTCCTATAGTCGATATGTTTAAACTTGTCACTATTCATCTTCAGGACATGAATAACTTCTCGAGGTAGTTTTTCTTCAGCTGTTTGTTAAAACGGGTGAGGAGTGAGTGCCCTCGGGGTTTCAGCGACTAGCTGCAAGAACCCTACTTGTTCTTGAGATGATTCAAATAGTTTTAAAATTTTGTTACTATTTTCAGTCTCAATATTTCATTCTGAATAAATGTGGTATCAGTTTTGGAATTAGAGGGCTTCTAAATTTTATTTTAGCTTTAAGAAGTTATTCATTTCCTGAAGACGAATGGTGAGTACTTGAAACAGGTCGGCTTTAGGAAATATAATACATGTTGTTATACTATATTGTAACAAAAGCGTTATTTAGGAAAATTGAGAAACTTATTATGAAACAGGTATCAGCTAACTTTGGTGTTATTTACAAATATATATATCTTTTCAAAAAAGCTGTTAAATAAGTAAGGTATTCGATATAATTGTTTAACGGAACCATTTGACTTCCTAGTAAGATAAGGAATTTGTTTGTACTATAATTATTATTTACAAATAAAGTCATAAAGATATTGATACTGTCACTGGTAACAGAGAAATTTAACGATAATGCTAATCTTATTTGATATCGTTTCTTTGATTGAATTCATATCTAATTCTACTGTTATAAAATGTTTATTTGCAAGTAGTTGTGTCGTAATTTTTCATTATATGTGCTAAAAAAGTAATGATTTCTTTCTCAGTGAATAGATGACTCATTTATTCTCTCACTGGCTTCCCCTCTCTAGCTTACTGGAAGTGAAGTTATAGCGATTATGAATAAATTCCATGTCGAAATTTTGACGGATTTACCTGGGAGTATGTTTACCTGTACCTAGGTGGATGGTCTGTATCCAAAGGTTTGTGGAGACGCTGCAATCCACATCCTTTGATGGATCAAATTCATATTTTACACAAAAAAAGGCCTTATAATGTAGATGTGCCCTTTTTTCGTAGCACGAAATCATCACTTTGGCTTTACAAAAGTATTATTACTGCAGTGGTAAAATCAATGATATCATATGCATCGTTGTTTGATATACAAAAACAAGTATGTATAGAAATAACTAGATCAATCAATATTTGTACTAATAGATTCTGATGTGAGTACCGGAAAAAGGAAACTCCTGAGAATGAGTTAGTGAACAATGAACCATACAAATATCCAGCAGTCTCGAGGATTTTCCTCTACACACCTCAGCTTTCACAGGGTGGAAGTAACAATAAATCAAGAAGCAGTTAAAAAGTAGAATGAACAACCAGTCCAATTTAGTTTAAAAAAGTCAGTCCAACTGAACGTACATTTGGAAAGAATATTGTGTCTTCAAAGCGAGAATTTAAAATATATGTAGAACATCAATTAGGCATATGTAGGCCGTTCAAGATTTTTATACCTTTACTTTCTAATTACTGATCATGATAAATATAGTGTACTTGTATATTCATGGTCAAAACAATTTAATGACATTATAAAAAAATATTACAAAACAATTACTCTCTCATTTTTTATACAGAATATAAGCGAATATGCATTTTTATTTTACCTCCTGCAATTATGTTTTAAAATGAAATTCTGTAATGTAGCATTTGATTTTAGTTTCATTAAAAAATACATCAAAATTGAGTGGTAATCACATCGTTTAAGCATTGAAATGCTCTTATAGCAATTTTTTGTTTGAGCATTGCCTTTTTTTTTGGCAATATTAGCACATCGTCTGCTTAGGTATCAGCTATAGTATTAGTTGTTGTTTTAAAATAATAACGCTCACATTTATATAGTGTTCACAATCTAATACTACATTTAAATGAAATAACAATCTAAATATACAGTAGACACCGCTTAATGTAATCACCTTTGTAAATACCAAAAGTAATAACAATAACCGATTGATAACATTAACCGAAGAAATTGAAATTGCCATTTTGGTCTTTCATGAGGTTAGCAAAAAAGAAAAAAAAATCAAATAATAGAAATATGTAATAAATAGTAAAACTATAAGTTATAGTTGTAATAATTAAATTATAAGCAATCCAATAAGTTATTTATTTAGAAAATCGTCCAGTTTTGTCTGCTTCACGTCTTTTCGCAGCAAATCATGTATAAAGGACTCGTACTCATATGAAGTCCAAGTTGAGAAGAATTATTTTGCACTCCAAGCCGTAACACGCTAAGAGCTTCCCACATGTCCTTATTGGCACTTGGATTTTTCAGT
This sequence comes from Hermatobates lingyangjiaoensis, assembly GCA_026182355.1. Classification (NCBI taxonomy): domain Eukaryota; kingdom Metazoa; phylum Arthropoda; class Insecta; order Hemiptera; family Hermatobatidae; genus Hermatobates; species Hermatobates lingyangjiaoensis. The sequence continues at coordinate 862,582 of JAPFBL010001924.1, read as the reverse complement.
AACATTGTCCTCTATTGTTGAGGTTGTAGTGGTACATGAGGAACCACCTTTCTTGAAACAGTTTTGAATTGTTTTTTCCGAAATATGCTTCCAAGTTACCTTCTCGGGTATTTTTAAACCACATTTTCAACATTAGTTCGACTTCAGTGTCTTGTCCAATCTCTCTTCTTTTGCATAATAAATTTTGGATACCTTTGATCTCCATCGAGAGTCTCTTGTGTGACTTTTTAAAATGTTTCATAGAAGCGGCTGGGATATTTACAGTTGTGCAGTAACCTCAGGTTGCCCGATGTTAGGCAGCTAATCATAGCTCTCTAAGATGGCAGCTTCGATGTTAAATCTCTGCGTTTCTTCATCTTGAATGGGTAAGAAAATCAATGAAAACTAAAAAGTCACTGTCACGGAGCCTTTTATCTATGCTTCAAATAGCTTGGCACAACAGGTAATCTGGTAGTACGCCCAAAGTGGCCCTCGCGGAGGCGATCTCCTACGACCTAGCATTATGACTTATTGATCATTACGACTATGATTCTAGAGGTACTATTATTTTTATACTCCCCCGGGAAAAAACTTAATCCTAACAAGACTTACGTCTATACACACAAAGTACTTAATATTCTCTTTGGGGATACTTACGACTACTAATAGCATATGAAGGGACTAGCTTTTCAACCCCCAAACTCCTTTAACCTTTGCAATTATATAGATAAATTTCAAAAACTGATTTTTATACCTATCACTAATGGCTTTATCATATATGGTTGCCGTAAATCTACCCACTTCCATTTCAAGGGCTCATCGGGCATCCTGACACCGAGAACAGACCTCGAGGACGTGACTTACCGTCTCCTGAAGGCCAGTAAATACCCATGTGCCAAGCGCGTATGGCCAACCGGAAGTCGCTTAATGAGTAGGCTATGTCGTCTTAATCGCCTCTCAATACTGACTTCTTTTTTAACTTAGTTGATAACTCTTTAATTTTTAAAGATAAATCTATTTCTATATACAGTACGTTCATGGTATTCTTTTAAAATAAAAAAATGAGCCCTTTAAGAAAATTAATTCAAGTTATAGTTTCATATGACCTTTGGTTTTGGTTATAAGCAATTTTAGTTTTTTTAAACACCACATTTATATTTTTAAATTAGATGTAGCAATCATTATATAAGAATATAACTTGAGTTAACAATTAAAGAACAGTGAAATATTGCAATTTTTTTTTAATATGGAGTATGACATGACGACTATAAATAAACAATAGTTGTTTATAGAGAACGCGTTTCGTTCTCTGTTTCATATTAGATATGTATTTGTAAAACAACTCTCAATAATAATTTCCAAAACGTCTTAATAATACTGGAGATGGTTATGTGGGCATAATCGAAGTTAAAATAACGTGATTCTAAAGAAATGAAGACAAATGACTAAATGTATATGAATTAAAGTTATAAGAAAACAAAAAAGAGACTAACACTTACTATTATCGATCATTTCGGCTATCGCGCCGTCCTCAAGAAAGGTAGGAGAAGGAAAAGGAACACAGGAGCGGGGACGTGGAAGTGTCCACCGACCGACACAAAGTGACAATAGTATATAATAGTCGGTCGGTCGACCGACCGACATAAATGTGTATGAATATATAAACACAATAATCGCAATTCAGTTATAATAATGTCACTTAAGTGATAGTGTATAAAGAAGTTTATGTTGATTCTTTAAAGCTGCTAAGCTTCAGATAAATGTTTTGTTTATATTAAAGTGAACTGGTTTTTATTTCATTTTACACAAATATAGCAAAGACTCAAGTAGGCTTGCATAGTTCACTGCTTTATTATTTTTTTCAAAATAGGTCTACACATGCTCATTACACTTCTGTTTTTTGTATTCCATGATTATAATAGATAAAACTAAAAAAAAAATTAAAACTTTTAAAAGTTGATGAGCTGTGTTACATTTTGCGGCTCCAGACATTTTTCTTAGCCAAAAACGGAGGCAAACTGGCTCTTGTGATGGTTGCAGACCCCTGGCATAGACAGTATGACTGTAGAGCGAACGAGTCCGATGAGTTTCAGGCCTTCAGTTTATTAATTTTAACAAGATGTCATATTTATCACTGATTTCACTAATAAAATTATTACAACCAAATGTAAACAAATGTAGGTATTGATTTAAATGAAAGCAGCAAAAAACATTAGTTGGTGGTTAACGAGTTTGATTTATGTTAACTTATAGTAAAGTTGAGTGTAGGCCACTCCAGATGTTTTAGTTTGGTTTTGATGTTGATTTTTATTTCACGTGTTTTTTTGTGAAATCTTGTTATTTATACATAATATTCATTTTCCATTGATATTGTGGTAATTACTTTGATATTTGTCAGGGTTTGGGGGCAAGACGTTGACTGCGTCGTAAGTTGACCGCATCGTAAATTTAATAATGGAAACAGTGTAAATAATGTTTTCCATCTCAGTCCCTGGAAACAAGGACTCTTGGAAATGATTCCTAAACAATTTGGAAATGTTTAGAACCATACAAATGCCCTAAATTCTCAAGCATTTTTGCTCAACATCCCTCACTTTTCATAGGAGTGGAAATGGCAGATAAATCAAGTGGAAAGCCGGGTCAAATTTAATTTAAATTTCGGAAATTCGTCATTTAAGAGAGAATTTAAAAGTATGTGTAGAACACTTATAAGAAATTTATTACCTAACTAATGCGAATGGATGCTGTATTTGACATCATATAAAGAATGCAGGCTCTCTGTGTGGATGAGACACCTCTGATAACGTGATATCTGTAGCCGTTTCAGTCACCTTGGGATGGTTTAAGATTTTTGTCACATCATACCTAAAACTATAGAAGTGAGGAATACTTCTCTATATACATTTATGAAAGTCATATAGGAACTTAAAATGTGAAGTTGAATTTAGTTGCAACAATAAGCACGTATGGCTGGGGAGCATACGAGCCCAGTGAGTTTAATAATTTTAATAACATTGATCAATGATTTCACGTTTCTTATATATAATAAAATTATTATAGCCTCATGTAAACAAATGGTATATATTGATTAAAAGTATGTATATCCACATTAAATAAAATGAAAGATGAGTTGGTTTTTAACAAGTTTGGTATTATGTTTACTGCATTTTACTTATAGTAAAGTTGAATGTACATAGACCACTCCAGATTTTTTCGTGTAATCTGCTGCTTTTCATTTGTTCAATGATAAGTTTTATAATAATTTTGTTTTTATAACTTCTGGACTATAATTATGAAAAAATAGTCATCCATTTGTCATTAGATTATAACAACTTCAACCATATTTACCTAAAACCTAAAGAATTCTGCTTAAAACTCAGCTTTGTAAGTATTTTCTAAAATCCAGGTATACTTTTAAACTTTGTTAAAATAGTCGCCTGCGACTTATGTAAGTGTGGACACCGCTGATATGTTTATATTTGAAATATAAATGTCGTGTGACACGTAGGATGTGTATTCTTTCGAAAGAGCAGCTTTTCGGTTAGTCTTGCAACTCCGTTCGTAGGAAATCAACAGCCTAGTATACTCGTACCATCGAATGGAAACAGATATGCTTGTTGGAAGGGATGAATTCTGGCAGCTAGTTTCAGACCCTTCTTTTTCTTCTTCATTGCGCTCTACCAGTGATATGGTCATATTTACACTGTAGAAACAGAAATTAAGGTTGTATTGTCAGAATATATGTTCCAGAGACACGCATGTGCAGAAAACAAGTCTACCAATATTAAAGCTGTGTTATGGTGAAAGTGCTGCTAATTTGTCCTTCCTCTTTTAAAGTAAGGGTTCGACGTACCGTGTGTTCGCTGGTGAACAGTAAGTTGCATGGCAGTTAGACGCGCCTAGCACAGACTATGGTGATGAATAATATTTACTTTTTTGTTGGTACCGAGCCAGCTGCTTATTTAGAGGTCACGTTCGAAATAGTCCCATGGTTAATATAAAGTGACTCTCCTCTATTGACTCATCTATAAGTTTCCTGGATCTAGTTTTTCAATGCAGTTGCATTTGTATGGCAGTTGAAACCCCTAGGGTGTGCAAATTAATAAATAAAAAAAATCAACATCATTGCAATTTTAAATAAGTTTCAATAGAATATTTAAAACCGTAAAATTCATCGCACATCAATCTACCATGTGAAAAACTAGAAATCTTAACAATGTTTAATGCCCTGCAGTACGAATGCAGCAGTGCACAAAAAGTTACTCCCCGAAGTTCTTTATTTTTTCAATTAATTCTTTAATTTAATTCAAATATTTTAAAATTGGATTTTTTTTAAAAAAAGAAAAAGAAAGGTGTGTCATCAAACTGAGAACGAGATTTAGTGACCAATTTTAAAGCTTGTAGTTAATTTATGCTACAAAAATGTCAATTAATTTATACAAAGACAAAAAGATTATTACACCCGTAGAAAAAGAACGAAAAGAAATTCACAAATAATACTAACGGGTATTTTATACCGTTTTCAAAGAACTCAAGTTCTAAAACGGAGTAATGTGTAAGCTCTTCTTTTATATTTAATTCAGACTTGATTCATTAGAAACACTGGGGGCACTAGCTAGTAATCCAATAGAGTATAAATTCATTTGTACGGGTTCAAGCATTAAAGTATAAGTTGAAAAATATGTGTCAATTAAAAAAAATAAAATTTTAATGAATATTTATTTTTACTTCACTACAAGTAAAGTATAGTGGTGATGAAAAAATTCAATCTCTAGATTTTGACGGATTTACATTTTGAGGTCCCCAAAGTCCTTTTTTAACGTTTTATCGATGATATGTGTGTGTGTTTTTTTTTATTTAAAAAATAAAGCCTATTATTTAATATTATATCCTGTATAATCAGGCTGTTAAGTAACTGAAATTTCTGGTGTCCAAGATTTCGGGAAATCTGTTGCGTCCTCTATACAGATGAAGAACTTTTGACCTATCTTCATTAAACAAGATTTCATGCTGTCAAGACCAAAAATTTATTAAGTTCATTCAGACACACTCATCTTCAGGATTCACCAGCTACCAACAGTAAGAAATCGTCTGCAAACACTATAACTTTGAAACAAGTTGGATACTGCAGTCTGAGTAAATCATCGTACATTGTACATCCAAAACAATCCATAACAAAAACCCTGAGGGTTTCTATCCCCTAGTCGACTTAGCAGTACAAGTTATTTGAAAAATAACTTCTTGTCAAATTTTTGGACTTTGAAAACTTCTAAGGCCGATCAGGATACTTGGCCACCAGGCCGCATCAGATGCACCGGACACATCCAATGATACCATTATCACCTGCCACTTGATGTCCAGGTTTCCTTCAATAAACTCTGTTGCCGCCCGAAGTGCATCCACCGTACTTGTTTCTGGACTGAAACCAAACTGAGCTTCTGAAAGTAATCTCCTTGAGTCGAGGCTATGTAGAATAAGTGATATCAGCAATTTTTCCAACACTTTTCCAGCTATCGGTAAAAGGCTAATCGGACGAAAATGTTAAGAATCTTCTATATCTTTTTTATCAGATTTCTCAATCATAACATTTGACTTGCAAAAGACTTGCCATGATGAAAAATGCAAACTCTCTGTCTCGAAGTGGTAGAAAGAAACCTTTGATCGCATTTTATCTGAATGTGAGCCAATCGGATTGGAGAAGTTAAAGATTTTTGTCTATTCATACCTAAAACTATAGAAGCGATGAATGCTGTGTACATTTTTTAAAGTTATTAAAGAACTTAAAATCTGAAGTTGAATTTAGTTACAACACCGGGATGTACAATATGACAAAGTAATTTTGAAAGCCTGATCTGTAATATCCTTTTTAGATTATTTGAGTAAATAAGTAAACTGGACCTATTTATATGGACATATGATTCATAGTGTTTTTTTTTTATTATTATGATTTGTTTTGTTCCATTGACCCCCATTATATTTAATTTATTATCATGTTTATTTTTTTTTATATTTTAGTTTAAATTTACCAGTTCTACTGTAAGCTGTCTTTTAGGTGGCCAGAGTAACTCACTGGCAACTTTATTAACCCTGGGTGGGATAGACGATTTTAATTAACGCATTAGTGCCCATGATGATGAGGAGGCAGGTATTCCAGTGGCTTACGTGCTCGCCTCTAGACTGGTAGATCCGGGGTTCAATACCCACTCTGGTCTTCGATTTATTCACGCGAGAGGTGAATAAATCTGAGCATATCGTCCCTCGAAGAGGTCATTAAGCCGTCGGTCTCGGGCCTGTGTGATGACAAGAACTCGTTAAAGATCTCTACTCAAAATACACTTGAGTTTAGCAAAATATACGACTCGCAATGTAGAATGAATGATTCATTGTGTGTTATCATAAAGGACCAATGTTCGACCTATGTGTGTTCTCTCTGGAAGTGCCGCTGCAACCTAACCTAACGGAACTTGTCTTTCACCAGCCATTTTTCATTTTCTGCGTCTTGTTTTTGTATATCACCTTTCTGTTTCCTTGTTCCATTTAACTTTAGTTGCTCTCCGATGACATTAGTGAAAAGATTCAGAACAATTATTTATCCCTTGTGGTTTTGCCTTTATTATTTGTATCACGTGTTACTGTGATTATTTTTTTATAAATATAATAAATTATTTTGGAAAAACTTAAAATAATTATTGTGCTTCATTGATATATTTGCTTTTTGACTCTTGATATAATTTAGAGGGTAAAACTTTGTTCTTGAAAATCTTTTTGAGGTAATTTTTAATTCCTTGACAGTTGAATTAGAAACTGTAACTTTATTAATTATAATTGTTGAAAAATGTAAGTCTCCTAAATGCTTACAACATATTTAGTCAAACGTAAATAATGTGTAGTATTCATGAAAAGCACCTGTAGTAATCCTCATAATTTTATAATAAAATGATCACACGTTTTGACGTTCCTTGTATGCATTTTTCGGGATATTTTGTTTATAATGTGTGTGTCAAAAAATGTATGACCACCAAATGTTGTTTAAAGGTTCATAATGAAATTTGAATTATAAATAGTATTTGTTTCGTAGAAAAACTGTTTATAGATTTTGTTCAGTATTGATGTGTAATATTGAATGAATGTATGTTATACTAATCAGAGAACTTGGACGTAGCCTGATTGATTTAGCAAATGTTTTTCTTAGATTTATTTAGCTTGATAACTTGTTAATTTTTTGTATTTTTTTTTTGTATTTTTCTTGTAGAAATTAATTAATTAAATTATTCTTTTATTGTTATAAGTAACATTATCTTTGATAGGTTGTTCGTATTTCTTTTCGACCAACGCTGAGTAACTTAACAAGTAATACAAAAGAATCAATTTGTGGGTTCAAGTATTACAGGTTAAAGCTACACAAAACTGGTAAAACGACGGAGAAATTACTAGCAGAACATCACGGTTACATTTTAGTGGGGTATTAACTGCATTTAGATCCAGTGTTTTTAAATTACCTGTCCTCCTCTCCCTGAGGAAACATTGATATGAAAAATATTTAAGGAAGTGGTGATTATGTTACCTTGAAAATGCGGGAAGGAACTTGATTTTGGCATTTGTGCGGACACCGATTACATCCTTTATGATTTCGGTAATACATGCTTGCCAAGGGCTACGCTCCACATTATCTAACATACCTACGCAGAAGTAATCCTTTAAGTGCCACTTCTTTCTGAATTAACCCTAAAAACCTGTCATTTAGCTATTCTAAATTGCTTTAATTTGGCGTTCCAGTTCATTTAATTTTAACGAATTTTCGACTAAATTAAATGGATTCCGCTCAGTTTCTTTGAAATGTTAATTTTATCCTGTCTCTTCATATCTTGCAACATAAAAGTTGTATACTTAATAACTGATAAATGGGTCTTAAACTATGTTGAATAATGTAGAAAACATTTTTTTATAACGTGTAAACATTGTTAGAATGACTATCTGAACCAATTTACAGATTTTTGGTTCTATTTAAACATTTATTTGTCAGATATTTGTTCTGAAGCACGGAGATCAATGCCATTATTTGGCTGAGCTCATCGGTTTTAACTGTAGCCAATGACGCTATAACAATAAGTAATAAAGGGTATGTGTCATCTGATAAAAGAAAAGCCCTTGAGTGGCCAACAAATGCGATCGTAACCCTCGTGACTTGTGAGTTGTGTTCGTTTTCTTCCAAAATTATATACTAAGCCGTGCACAAACGAATATGAAACATTCTCTATCCTGGATTTAATCTTGATTCACTTTGAAGTTAATTGAAAAACAAACTTTGAGAAATAATCTTATCAAATTTCGTCGTTCCACTTTTAAGTCCCTTATGAAGTAATATGGTATATGCTTTTATAGTATGTTCTAAGTGATTACATTAATTATTTGAAGTGGCAGATATTAAACATACAAACATTTCGCATCGTTTTACAGAGAAATGTGTTCCGTAATATTAATACAAAATTAACTAAATTACTTCAAACAGTAAGAAAGTTTCAAAGTAATTTTAAAAACATGTGTAGTAATAAATTTTGGTTTAGATTTTCATCAAATAATTTTAATATACAACTTTTCTTTTTTTAAGAATATGTCTGTATTAAAATCATCCATGTACTAATCTAATTAATATCTGAGTTTACTTATCGTTTAACTTAAATATGTGTAGGTTTTCTTTTAAATTTAAGAATGCTAGCAATATTTTGTTGATATTACTTAAAGTTTAGTGGTTTACCTTTTCCAGTCATATTTTTGTGTTATAATTGTATTAACCAAATTTACCTAATTTGATCCTGAGATCAGTAAAATACACTTGATTGTAACTGTAGTCATTTCATTCAATGTGTCTTATTTTCTACTGCAGTAGAATTCCTTATGCAGGTATAGCACACCAAACGTTAATTGGGATCAGGAGAGACAAATTAAGTCCAAAAAACAACAAGTCCTGTTTTCTAGGTTAAACCGAAATTAACCTTTCCTAGTTCTGTACAATATTTCATTCATGAGTATAATTTTCAATAATGTAAGGCTCATAAGAATCTATTGTAAGCTTACAAACAATTAAATTTTACATTTAATACCACATGGTACGGAAAAAAGGTTATAAGTAACCTACAATTTGATGTTTAGAGTACATCGCGAATGCTTTGTTTATGAATGTGGTTTGCTTTGACATAGAATAAAAGCCTTTTTTGAGGTTAAACATAAATACCGATATAAATATTTTTGCATTAATAAGGCTAGGAAAAAAATTTTTAAATTTACCGTTCATATAATTGTGATTCCCGATTATTATGGTTTTCTAGTGATATTATGATGCCAATATTTGTAGTAGACAAAAAATAAAGTTGAATATCTGACGTAAACTTTATTTTATGTATAATCGAGATCGACTTCAGTCAAACTGACGTAGTCGGAGGTATGCTTGTCAAGGAACTCCTATATAAGGAACAGATAGATAGAGGTATGCTTGTCAAGGAACTCCTATATAAGGAACAGATAGATAGAGGTATGCTTGTCAAGGAACTCCTATATAAGGAACAGATAGATAGAGGTATACTTGTTAAGGAACTCCTATATAAGGAACAGATAGATAGAGGTATACTTGTTAAGGAACTCCTATATAAGGAACAGATAGAGGTATACTTGTTAAGGAGCTCCTATATAAGGAACAGATAGATAGAGGTATGCTTGTCAAGGAACTCCTATATAAGGAACAGATAGATAGAGGTATGCTTGTCAAGGAACTCCTATATAAGGAACAGATAAATAGAGGTATACTTGTTAAGGAACTCCTATATAAGTAACAGATAGATAGAGGTATACTTGTTAAGGAACTCCTATATAAGGAACAGATAGAGGTATACTTGTTAAGGAGCTCCTATATAAGGAACAGATAGAGGTGTACTTGTTAAGGAGCTCCTATATAAGGAACAGATAGAGGTATACTTGTTAAGGAGCTCCTATATAAGGAACAGATAGAGGTATACTTGTTAAGGAACTCCTATATAAGGAACAGATAGAGGTGTACTTGTTAAAGAGCTCCTATATAATGAAGAGATAGAGGTATACTTGTTAAGGAACTCCTATATAAGGAACAGATAGATAGAGGTATACTTGTTAAGGAACTCCTATATAAGGAACAGATAGATAGAGGTATGCTTGTCAAGGAACTCCTATATAAGGAACAGATAGATAGAGGTATACTTGTTAAGGAACTCCTATATAAGGAACAGATAGATAGAGGTATGCTTGTCAAGGAACTCCTATATAAGGAACAGATAGATAGAGGTATACTTGTTAAGGAACTCCTATATAAGGAACAGATAGATAGAGGTATGCTTGTCAAGGAACTCCTATATAAGGAACAGATAGATAGAGGTATACTTGTTAAGGAACTCCTATATAAGGAACAGATAGAGGTATACTTGTTAAGGAACTCCTATATAAGGAACAGATAGATAGAGGTATGCTTGTCAAGGAACTCCTATATAAGGAACAGATAGATAGAGGTATACTTGTTAAGGAACTCCTGTATAAGGAACAGATAGAGGTATACTTGTTAAGGAGCTCCTATATAAGGAACAGATAGAGGTGTACTTGTTAAGGAGCTCCTATATAAGGAACAGATAGAGGTATACTTGTTAAGGAGCTCCTATATAAGGAACAGATAGAGGTATACTTGTTAAGGAACTCCTATATAAGGAACAGATAGAGTTGTACATGTTAAGGAGCTCCTATATAATGAAGAGATAGAGGTATACTTGTTAAGGAACTCCTATATAAGGAACAGATAGAGGTATACTTGTTAAGGAACTCCTATATAAGGAACAGATAGAGATATACTTGTTAAGGAACTCCGATATAAGGAACAGATAGAGGTATACTTGTTAAGGAACTCCTATATAAGGAACAGATACTCCTATCAAGGAACAGAATCATCTATTGGGGAGAAAGTTACGAAGAGAAGATTTAATTTTCTTGCCAACTAGAATATCAGCATATTGTTCAGTAGACATTCTGTTTATATTCATAGTGTTATTTGGGTACTTAATAGATTAATCAAATCGTAGTTTAAAGCCATTGTCTCAACAGAACTGACGAGTTAATATCGTAGGAACTTGAATGATGGAATTGGCATTTCAGTTTATGGTAGTTGTATAATAGTAAGTTTGTACAGTCTTAAGTTTATGTATATATATATATATATAATGAAAATACTAAACAGCCAAGTAAAGTAAAACAAACGTAGAAGTTCAAGGTAAAAAGTTTTTTTAAGTTTCCATATGTTGAAGGATTATCGCAAACGATTAAAAAAGTCTTCAAAAGACATTTACTTCAAGATAGTTAATTTAGCTTTTTATAGCAAAAGAAAAGTGAAATCTCTATTTTCAAATATAAAAAAGAAGATTCCAAAGGAATTACAGAGTAATGTCATATATGTAATAAAGTGCAAAGATTGTAACAAAATTTATTATAGAGAAAGTAGTCGTTTCTTAAAAGAAAGAACTTATCAGCACATATTAGGGAATTTCAAAAATTACGTCTCCATAGAAAAAAAAACTTTTCATATTAAACTTTTTTATGTGAAGATGTAATTTTTTAAATTCCCCTATTTTATGAGTAAAAACCACACTAAACAGTTTGCACAAGGAATGACTTATCAGCAAATATATTCTAAAAGAAAAAAGAAAATTAATGCGACTGCATTAGCACCACATAGTATTAATAAAGGCCATAATTTTGATTTTAATGAAATAAAAATAATAGCCAACGAAATAGATAAACAGAGAAGGAAAACTGTGAAAATGTTTATCAGAAAGGACCAGTCATATGTTAATTATAGAAATGAGATTTCAAATTTAAATAGTATTTATTAGGGGGGTATATTAAGTTAAACATTGTTGATCGTTGCATCGTTAACGATTATGAAATAAGATCAATAAAAAAATCTGGAGTGATCTACACCCAACTTTACATAATAATAATAAGTAAACATGATATCAAACTCGTTGACAACCAACTAATTTTTTTTTTTTTTTAATGTGGCTATACATGCATATTAATCCATTATGTATCATTTGTTTACATGTGGCTGTAATCATTTTATCAGTTAAAGAAATAATTGAACAATTTAACAAGTTATTAAAATTATTAAACAGAGGGCCTAAATCTCATCTTACTCTTACACTCCGCGTCCATACCTGTCATACAGTGCATCAATTTGTGGTAACTAAATTCAAAATCAGATTTTAAGTTCCTTCCTTAATGACTATTATATGTACGTAAATAAATATCCCTTTATTCTATAATTTTAGGTATGTTTGACAAAAATTTTCCCCTCTCCAAGCTGATGGGCTCTCATTCAGATATAATGTGATCAAAGCTTTCTACCTTTAGACACAGAGAGTCTACATTCTTTGTATGATATCTAACACAAATTTTATTCATAGTTGTCTAGTAGACCGATTTCTAGCCGATGTTCAACATATATTTCAAAATTCCCGCTTTGATATAGTATTCTTTACAAATGTATTTTCAGTTAGAATGAGCTTTTTTAAATTAAATTGGACACGCTTGTTCTCGCCTTCTTTCAACTGATTCATCTTTATCTATTTGTCAATCCCACTCTTCAAAAGCTGAAGTGTTTAGTGTAAAAGTATTCAAGATAGTAGAATGTCTGTATGCTTCCAAATATTTCCAACGCATTCCCTTGTTTCCATGTACTCACATTAAAATCAAATGGTTTACACTGTTTCAGTGTTAACTTATCACTCTTTATATATGAGATTAGAGTCATTCTATTGATATCAGTAAGCGTTCAATATAAATGATCATTCTGAAGTAAAATAGATAAACAAACAAAAGTCCATTTGTTAATCCATTTTACCTCAGAATGAGTAAATACCACACAATTACGGATTGCACAACTAATAATTTATAAATGATCATCTGTGTTCACTTGAGGCCTCCCTTTAAAATAATCTACATAGCCGATTGTATCCCACATGTAGGTCAAAGAATTAATATTTCATTATATTAATTTTTTGAGATTTGATCTCCCATAGAGGCATTGCCTATTTGTAAAATAAACAGAAAATTAATCATTTTTCATATAAATGTCTTAAGTGGGAGATGCTTATTGTCTTTCAACTGTGGAAATAGTACAAATCATGAATGATCCAGTTGTCCCTATACATGCTTGTTTCTGTATATTCCACGAACGATGGAGATGTCATTATTGGATTTAAGTTAGCAGTAATAATGCATTTGTAAAGCAAAATGAAAATTTTGTCGGCATAATCTCTGATAGCAGAAATTTCTTTTATTTCCCTGAGCCAATGGATCTGCTGCTTGCTTTTCTAATTTAATGTATCATGTAAAGAACCTTCAATTATGCCAAAATTTCAAAGCACTAGAGTTAGTAGTTTAGGAGAAAAAAATGTCAAAAAACACATGTTGACCAAAAAAGTGTCTTTTCCATCATTCCCCAAAAGAATAGGGTAGATATACACTATATGGCCCATCTTTCTGTAAAATGTAAATTTTGTCCATCAAACGGTGTGGACTGCAGGGTCTCCACAAACTTTTGGACCCCCCCCCCCCCCCACACACACACAGACAACATCGAAAAAACGTCAAAAAAGGGCTTTGTGGACTTCAAAATATTTAAATCCGTCAGAATCAAAAATTGATTTTTTTTTGTGATCACTATATTTGACTTATATTGTTGAAAGGAATGTAGCGACATATGCATGTCTTAGGATAAGATTGGAGAACATGGCCATCTGGCTTCTATGTGGACAGAGTAGTTATTCATTCCTACTTATCCACCATGTATCATCCTTTTATAGACCAGTTTTTCGATTCTTCGGACTAGGTGTCCTCTTTAAAGGTAACATGGCTCTCTTTGGTGTACAGTTGTTCTTGCCATACAACACTTCTACAAGCATTCAGATTTACGTTTTACCTTTCCAAACTTAAATACTATTGATTTTAGGTTTGTTCCATTCTCTGAAAACACTTTTTATGTGTTAATAATTGTATTAAATGATTTGTTTCGGAAAAATGTGTGGTTACCTAGTAGTTGAGAAGTCGAGTTCATACAGCGTATCAACGTTTCAGGTACCTAATGTCATATTTCATGGGAGAGTCCTAAATATTATCATACAAATTTATGTTAGTGATAGTTAACGACATAATATCGTAGTCTAGGGATTGACAACTTTACGTCTTCTCTGAGGGCACAAGGTTTTTCCACCTCCTTATGGAAAATGAATATGCATTTAGAGATACGAACTCTGGATACCAGAGGAATAGTGAAAGAATAGAGGAATAGAATAATGGTGGATGCATGCTAACTACTAAACCCCCTTCTCTACGTGTAGGAGCTGTATATATACCAAATAATAGAAAAAAAAACACAACAAAACACCTTCAAAACCTGCTTTAATATTTCAACAGTCATTATCAACTAGAGAAGTATGTTTCAGAGTTGCCACTTAAGCAAAATTCTTCTTCTCCTGATGATGAGGAATTATGGAAATGTTGAAGTCAGCTTTGTGCCATTTTTTTTTGTTTTTCATTTATTGTCCTTGGGGGAACGATCCATTTTGTTTTCAAATATATGTAAACGTTATTTATAAAACTTCATGTATGAATCAATCAGTTAATCTTATTAACCTTTTTCAGGAACAAAGCTGTGGCCGATTACCTGAGAAGTAATGGTTATATGACAGCACTTGAAGGTTTGAAAAAGGATGCTGATTTACCAGGGGAAGTGGAGCGGAAATATGGAGGACTTCTAGAAAAGAAATGGACCTCGGTCGTTCGCCTTCAGAAGAAGGTAGTAATCATTAGATATGAAAATTTGTATAGATATGTGTTTAATGCTAACACAAGTTAACTGTTGTGATTACTTTAGGTTATAGATTTGGAATCGAAGTTGTCTGAGACTGAGCGAGAATTCCGAGAGGGTGCACCTACACGAGCCAAACGCAGTCCAGCAGAATGGATACCAAGAGCACCAGCTCTCTATACTCTCACAGGACATAGAGCTCCTGTAACCAAAGTAATCGCCAAACATTTACCTTTAACGAGAATAATTATTAACAATAAAATTTTATAAGGGTCTTATAGTTTCACAAATAATGACTTGTATACTTTTACAGGTAATTTTCCATCCCGTATACAGTTTAGTGGTATCTTCGAGTGAAGATGCTAATATTAAAGTTTGTGATTTCGAGACTGGGGAGTATGAACGTTCTCTGCGTGGACACACGGATTCTGTACAGGACATATGTTTTGACCATACTGGAAAATTATTAGGTTTGTTATTTCTAAACTTATAACTACATATGTAGACTTCATTTGTTATTTACTTTCTTTTTAATTTAGAGCATATTGGATATTTTCTTAATTTGGTCGTTGAATTTACTTTGACTAATGGATAAAATAATTCACTTTCAGGGGACAGAGATATAGATCGTTCTTATTTTTACCCCATGAATTGGCTAAGAGAATATTTTGAAATATTTTTTTGTGTTATATTTAAAAAAATATACATATTGGATGGAATGCGGAATGGAAATTTGGAAAAGTGTTCATATTGCATGAAACTTTTCTGAATCATGATTCTGTATCAACAATACGATAGTTCGAAAACATTTTTTATATTTTTTACTCTAATAGAGAAGAGTGACTTAGTTTTGGAGTGGTAGTAACCCGGAGTTGGAATGACGAGAAAGGTAATAACTGAGTTCAGTCAGATTGACGTTATTTAGGACCTTATTTATTGAAGCATATGCAACCTGAGGATGAACACGTCCAATAGGGCAAACCGAGGGAAAAATCGGCGGTAGTACCCTAGTATGCCTTATTGTTTCACTTCTTTCACATTCCTGGTGGTTCCAACTGCCCCAGAGCTTCCACTCTCTCGGGGTCGTGTTAGACTCCTGCTGCGGACAACTCGTAGCCCAGGAATCTAATCTTCCTCTGGAAGAATTTAGTTTTCGTGGAAGAAATTTTAAGTCCAAATTCATCCTGCCGTGCCTTGAATGCGAGGAAGTGCTGCCAGTGTTGTTGCACATTGCTACTGAACACCACGATATTATTGGTATAGTTCTGCGTGCTGTTTCCATCAAGACCTTTCACCAACCCATCCATCATCTGTTGGAACGTGAGAGGTGCATTCCATAACCCAAAGTGCATGCGATTAAATTCGTACTGCTCTCTCTCTCGCCGTAGTCTTCTCAGCGTCTTCGGGGTGCATCCTAACCTGATGGTATCCGGCCGTGAGGTCTACAACACTGAACACTGTAGCTCCAGCCATTCTGTCCAACATATCCTCCAGGCGTGGTAGGGGTACCTCTCGGGCCTCGTTTTACGGTTTAACTCCCTGTAGTCCACCACTAGCCGGTACTTCTGCTGACCGGATTATTCGTTCTTTTTTTGAACTACAGTGGGCTATTGAAGGGAGATCTAGATTCAGTATTAATCCCTCGCTTCAGTAGCTCTTCCAACTATGCCTTGATTATGCTCCTTAGCGCGAAGAGATATCTACGTGGCTTCACATAACAACGGCTTTTCTTTCACAAGCGGAATTCGGTGCTCCACTCTGCTGGTGCAGGTCAGCAGTTCTACGTACTGCAGTGGCGCGAACAGCAGCTTAGCTTTCCTGTTCCAACCATCCCATGCATCATTTGTCAGGGAATGTGCTCCCAAGGTCAATTGTTCCACCTCATCTCGCTGTGGTCGTGATGTCGTCCTTCCCCGGTGCGACGTCCGCCTGAGCCGTATGCGTCACACTCCGTTCCGTTTAATAACGCACTTTTCCGCACCACACAACACGTCACTCCCCACTATCATCCAGTAATCCGATGAACAAGCACTTTCACTACCTTGTCTATTCCCAGCAGGGGCCGGATGTCCAAGCACCCCTCTGATAGACCAGTCTTCTTGCTAGCCACAGTCACAAGCCGGCAGCGGCACGATCTGCTGATGCCTTCCACAAGCTTCAGCTGGAGGACCTTGCCGGCATCCTGTAGAGTGCATTCGGCCTCAGTGTCAATCAAGAAGTTCATCCCCCATTTTCCCACCTCAATAATTGGTAGTTCGTCAGTCTTTTCCTTTACCGTCTGTGGCTTACTACCTTCCTTGGACCACTAATCTCAGCTCATCTCTTTCTCTGCACCTTGCACAGCTTGGTCTCGCGACTTCCACCTTGCTACTCCTTGAGCGGAGGTCATCCTTTGGAGTCATATTGTCCTCCTCCACTTCCGAGAACGTGGACTCACCTGACTCGCTCTGGGAGCTCCAACGCTGATCCCGTCTTGATCTCGTCTGTACCCGGTTTATCCCCATAGGCTCCCCAGACCCACGAACTTCAGCATCTTGCAGATATATGTACGGGCAGTTCTGGGTAATATGACACTCGTCACAAGTCTAACAGGCCTTCTCGGGGGCCCTTCTTACCCAGGGACCCCCTCACGTTCTGCCGTTCTAGGGGCCCGAGAAACTCGAGTTTTAATAAAAGTAAGAAGTAAGATCTTTATTAGTTGAGTGCGTTACACAGACTGGTCCCCTCCGCGAGGCCAGCTTTCATAAACTCTGCGTGTCAACAAAGACTCTGACCTCCGAGAGCTTACCGGCGGTAGTGCCACCGCTAACTTATTGATTGGGCCGGAGCTAAATTTATTACATATCAAAAATCGATGTTAAGAAATATTATTGAGTCCTCGCTGATTAAATTTAATAGATCAAATATTATAAACATTAGTAACGGGCTCTTCAAGCTTGATTCTTTCTTGATGAGGGCAATAACCTCTTCTGAGAGGGTTTACAGCTAGTGGATAGTTTTTTACTCTTTGTTTCCCCAAACATCCTTGCCTGGACCTTTGTCCCTTCCTTCACTTTACACCCTTTTAAAATACTACTCTTTCCTCCCACTCCTCTCAACCCCTCACCATGATGTTTCTGCATCTATTGTTTCAGTTGGGTTTTGACTACGACGAAGACTGCTTGTTACGGTTGAAAGATCTTAGTCTTTTTTTCCCATTTCATATTGTGGTTTGATCATTGATTGTTATTTCACGTATTTATGTGAAATCTTGCTTTATATATATATATATATATATATATATATATATATATATATATATCTGAAAAATCTTCCATTGTAACATAAACAGAACAAAGCAGGCGTTCGTAAACAATGGCTACTGTAGTGAGAAATTCGACAATATTCTAAAGGCATATCTACATGACAACGAACGCAAACAAATGAGTAAAGGAACACCTGGAACTATTCATAAAATTTACTGTAGAAATCAATACTCCGAACAGTACAAAATGGATGAAAGGGTTCTGAAGAATATCATAAACAACAATATAAAGTGTACAAACAAAGACGACAAAGTTTCTCTCATTACTTACTATAAAAGCCCCACAATCAGCAGTCTCTATATGAAAAACAATAACCAAACTAAGAGCACTCCACTCAAAGAAATTAATCTAGTGTAAGAATATACTTGTACCTACGTCGACTGTGAAAACCGACATCATTCGTACATTGGTTTAACCACTACGCCTCCGTCAACGAGGCTCACAATGCATCTTGATGTCTGGAGCTCCCAAGGAACTCATGGAGCAAATTCACAAGACCAAATTGACAAGGGACATTATTGTGGCAGGTACTAAAATAATTAAAAAAGAAAGAGGTCAATACAGACTTAAAATTATTGGTCTGTATTGGTAAAATTATTTAGGAGCCTAAAACTATTTGGAACACAAGGCGAAATAGACCCGGCCCAGGTAATAACAGCGACTCCTTAGGTCACTCACCCCCCCAGCTTTGAACAAATAACCTTAATCCCTCTAATTGACTCTACTTTGCTTATATAAAAGGAAAAGGAGTTGAGAATCATTCTCGTCCTGATGATGGCTCTATGAAAGAGTTGAAACATGTTGATTGTTAACTGTGTAGGAAGTTTGTTATATGGTTTAGATAAAACAACGAAATCCTTGCTTCTTAAAGAAGCAAGTTTTGCCAACTATGGTTATGTTTTTAATAATTAATATATATATATATATATATATAAGCCATTTAAAAAGAAGATAACACACAGATAGACACAGGAATAACTGACTTCTATATTTCGACCATCGTCGTCATCAAGAGGCGAAGAGTCGCCGCCCTGCCTTCTTGCGGGACTCTTCGCCTCCTGATGACGACGATGGTCGAAATATAGAAGTGTCTATCTGTGCGCTATCTTCTTTTTAATTGGTTTTTATTTAATAGTCCGCTGGACCGTTTCATGTAATGATATATATATATAAACGGCGCCTATCTACCTTGGATTTCTCCTAGGGCTTAGGACCGACTGTCTCTTGTGTAACAGCTGTTCACAAGAAACCACATCAGTCCTCCAGAGCCTCGCTGGAAAAAAAAATATATCATTAAAGTGAACTGCAGTCTCGGCATTCATTTTCTTCAAAATGAGAAATTTGATTCTACGAACTAACTTCGTAGTGCGGCAGTTAAATCAGGACAAATTAAACTTTTTTTAAAATATAATTTATTGACACAAAGTTCAAATGTAAAATAAAAATGATTTTAGTCAATATTCGTGTGACCTATCAAGAGTACAGTTACTCAATATAACATCCGTTGGCCCTCTCCATCCTTATCCTGAATCTCCCGCACGCTATCTGTAACATAGCGCTGTCCATATTGTCGAAAGCTGCTTCGATAGTGGCGCGTAGAAACGCGAAAGACTTGTTGGTAACTCGTTCTAAAAAGCTCCAAACATAGTATAAGGGGATTCATAACGGCCTATTCGGGATCCAAAACTCTTTGGACCAGAACAAGTCTGCATTGTCTGATAGCCAGTTTTGGAACTAAATGGCTCGTGTGAGCCGGCGCACCGTCTTGTTGAAATACAGTTTCCCTCCTCGCGGCCACAGTTACCATCCAGGGTACCACAACATCCTTTAAAACGTTCAGATAAGTTTCTTTTGTGACAGTTTGTCCTTTTATAAAGAAATTTGGTGACATGACGTCACCATCATTGGACACAATAATTAGGACGTGGTGAACACTTTCCGAAAATTTTGTTCGAACAACAATCGGGACGTTTTAGGGGTCGTGGGTGAGCCAACAATCATTTCTCTGGTTTATTTTTGCATCAACAGTAAAAACTTGTGATCGGAAAAAATCTGATTTTTTTTGCTGCGAGGTTGCAGCGAGCAGTCTGCTTTGTTCTGGCAACATCTGTCGCATCTTTATTTGGCCCCCCTCTGCAAACCGACGCATTGTTCGCTCTCTGACACCTACCACTGACGCCAAATTTCCGCAACGATTGTCCAGAGTCCTCCGAAATCAGCTCCTGAGACCTATCTCAGAGTTCGTGACCGCCGGAGTTCGTGACACGCGTTCCCTCAAATGGGAACTCCTCGCCGGGTGAGCGGAACTTTCCTCGGATTTCTCCAAAGCATTGTATTTCGCCACATCATTAACAGTCGATCTTGGGTTCCCGAAGAATCGAATGATCTCGGTCTCTGAACGCCCAGCGTGAAGGCGCACTTGTACGTAGCATCTAGTCTATTTTAATCTTATGACTGTTTAATAGACGCCCATGGCGTTCTAGAACCTAAATCGCGACCTCTGACGGAACTACGATATGACTAGAAATTCAAATTGAAATTTGTCCGGATTTAACTGCCGCACCCTGTATATGTGTGCGCGCGCGCGTGTGTTTTATTAAAGTGACCGTAGTCTCGGTATTCACGATCTTCTGACTGAAGGATTCGATATTACGAACCAAATACCTTCTATCAGGGGTTAATGGAAATATAAGTTGGCCAAGTGACATGTTTCATATTGTTAAACAAGCTTATAATACATAATACATGTGCCATTAACGAGCAGTGAACAGAGACTGACAGTAGGAGAGGATCACAATCAAACCCAAGGTTGGGGGAAATTTGTTGTGAAATCAAAAGAAATTATATTATCCTGTTAGTAATTCTGTTCACAATGAAGTTTACAACATTAAAGTTTAATTCATGTTGACAGTGTCATGCAGCGCAGATATGGCCATAAAGCTGTGGGATTTCACTGACACATACCAGTGCCTGAAAACTCTGAGAGGTCATGAACACAACATCACAGGTGTTACTTTTGTCCCCTCTGGTGACCATATCGTCTCTGCATCGAGGGATAAAACCATAAAAGTATGGGAAGTTGCTACTGGGTATGTATTTTTTTTTTTTAAATAGGAAATATAGTTTCTTGATATATATACTTAATTTTTTTAAAAAAATAAGTGGATAGTTCATAGATCAAATGGTATCTAAATAAGATTGTAGTGGTCATCATGTTACTTTAACCAGTATTTCATTCTAATAGAAACTCAGTGATAAAATCTAATTTTATGTTGCTTGTAAAAAGTGTTGTAAGAACATCAAAATAATAGTTTAGAAAATAAATGTTGACATGAATCTACCCTTTCTAGAAATCATATCATCAAAAGAATGTTTTTTGGAATAGGCTTATAATTCCATAAAATTTCAATTTCATAATTTTATTATTTTTAAATTTTACAGTAGACAGTCAAAACGTTCAGTGGTTTAAATTTATTTAAAAGAAATTCTAATGTCATCATCCCGACTGCTGAAGTAAAACATTATTGATAATAATCAATTTTGCTTAATATAATTATATATCTGAGAAATTTAATATTTATTTGAATTTAGGTATTGCATAAAAACACTTACGGGTCATAAGGAGTGGGTGAGGTCCGTCAGAGTTTCTCCTGATGGATATAACATAGCATCCTGCTCCAATGATCATACGATTAGAGTGTGGACCTTAAACTCCAAAATGTGCAAGGTATGCTAGTAGTTGTTATATATATATATACATACATAACAAAAACTTGATATGAATTTCGCCTAAAAACATAGAATTATAACACATAAACCTTTAATATAAGTGTTATTAATTTATATAGTTTATATTGTACACAACTTTCCTTGCATTTTTTAAATGAGTTTCTTCAAAGCCTATCGGTATTGCCAAATGATTGATGATTATTTTTTTTAGTAACTCTGATAGGCACTGAAACAATGATTCTACATTCATTCAATAGTTTTCACTACAGGCTCCAATTTACAATAGAGCTGTAGGACCATAACAAAGAACTTCCGTTTATTCGGTGTTTTACCTGTTGCAAGAAGGATGGTTGTAAATACGAGTATAAAATGTGACATAAATTATAATATAACAATTAATTATGAGATGTGCAAAGTGAATGAGGGGGATTATTGCACCTCCTGGGTGGAAATTGGACGCCTGTGCTTATTTTGGGATTGGTAGAATGTAAATGTCATAATATTCCAAACCTATGATGGTTATTATTTGTTCTATGATTCTGTTATGTTGAAATTGTGGTTGAAATTAATGTGCAACATAATAGTTCTAAAATAAGTTATTAATATAAACATGTTATTGGATGTATAGCTATGGATTTAAATAATCACATTCATCCTAGTATGCCCGTATATTGATTGTAAAGTGTGTTTATAAGAATAAAAGAGAGAGTCATATTTTGTTCACCCTAAGTAAGAACTAACAAATTAATTTCATTAATATAGGTTAGTAATTTTGAAGAAGTTGGTTCGAAATGGTCAGAAATATTAGACTTTCAGAGCATTTATATTTATATAGACTGAAGGAGAATACTTTTCTGCGTAACTTGTTTTCTTTGGACTGAATGTTATTTGACAAAGTATAACTCCTTTTTGACAAAGTATGTCGAAAAATAAAAATCCATGCAAGGGAATAAACGTTTTATGGGATGGGTGAATTCAATAAAATCAATTGTCCCTTAAGAAATACTAAAGTAGTACTGCTCTTACCTATGTAGAATGTATTTCATTGGTGAATTGATTTGATTCTCTGTTCGTTAAATAGTGTGTTTCAAAACTGGTGAACTTTGCAAACTGGCTTCAAAAATTGTATCTCAGTTACTATTTTCCGAGGTTATTAAATTTTACTAAAATTTGACGTAATATAATTTAAATGTTTTATATTTTTAGATGGAGTTAAGAGGTCATGATCACGTTGTAGAGTGTATTGTGTGGTCACCAGAAACATCTGATCTGATTATTAATGACGCAGCAGGTGCTGACAACAAGGGGGCATACCAAGGACCCTTCCTTGTATCTGGATCGAGGGATAGGACCATCAAGGTAAAATCCATTCGTAATGTCCCAATAATGAGTGCTTCATTTGCAAACAAAAATATAGATAATATTAATTGTTGAAATATTATTAGTACCGTCGACTCTTATAGTTAAGTAAAATAAATTAAATCAATCTGTATTTAATTTGTTCTTTCTTTCACAAGCATTTACGTCATTGTTTTCATTTCTCGATATTGTTTAATAATAATTTTTAAAAAAAGGAAAAATTATGTTTCTGCTACTTAAAAATTGAAGTACCTGTCCTGCACCTCAGCACTGTTTTAATTTTTATATTTTTAAATTATTTATTGCTAATAATTTCATACCTACTAAAATTAGAACTTTATTTTTTTTAATTAACCTTATTCTGTTAAATTACTAATTAATTGTCATAGTAATGAATTCTATAGAAAACAATGCAAACTGTTACGTTTTTGCTACCTGCAATCAATCAAATTATTTGAGTTATTGAAGTTCTAATTTGCATAAGAACGAAAACATGTCTTTGTTGTTTCTTTAAAAGAGCAAATCTTTAGATCTTTATTTCACCTTTGAGCATTTATAAATGTTACAATTTTAATCATGGTATGATGTTTTAATGTATTAATTAGTCCTTTCTGATCTACTTATTAGTAAATACTTATTGATCTTTAGATATCAATATGTCTAAAGATCAGAATCCTGCAAAACTATCTTTGTGTCATTGATTATGAGTTTTAGTTTCAAGTTAATTGTTTTAATGTTGAAATAGTGAATACGTACTTGTTACAGGTATGGGAGGTTAGTCGAGGCCTTTGCTTGTTCACTTTGGAGGGACATGACAACTGGGTTAGGGGCCTGGTGTTCCATCCTCAGGGCAAGTTTCTTGTCTCAGCCAGTGATGATAAGTCCATCAGGGTTTGGGATGTTCGCAACAAACGATGTGCCAAGAAATTGGATGCCCATTCACATTTCACGACCTGTATAGGTTGGTACTCACTTTTGTCGTAATGATTGATTTTTCTAATTAAGAATGCTTGTATAATTTTAACTTGGACATCTCAATTGAATAATCATTATTATTACAAATGACTAAGACTGCACTTTTTATTTGTTTTCTTATCCTGTAACTTTCTTTCTTCTCCTTCCTTCCTTCTTAATTTGTGGATTACATTGATATTTATTAAAATTAATGTCATATTTTAAGTAGTATACATTACAGAGGAACCAAGTAAATCTGATTCATTTCAATGCATGTTACGGTTTATATAAAAACCATTCTGTTGACTTTCCTGACACTAACGTTCTTTTATTCCTCAGTATAGTATTAAGTTGTTGTAGACTCCGAATTTTCTCCATGGCCTGGAAAAAATTAAGAATGCTAAAAAAAAGTAAAATGTACTCTAAAGAGATCTGTTAGCTTCGATATATATTTGTATCAAACTCATTTTGTTCCGTATCAGAGATTGACCGCTATAGTTGTTAGTACTCTCAAGGCTCGAGAAATCTCAATTCAATACAGATATTTTCGTTAGATAAAAGTTTAGTGCTACTAAGTTTCTGATTCTTTTTTTATATATTACATGAAGTAATAATTCACTGAAATATTAAACAACGTTATAGAAAAAATAGTAAGGAAACGCAGTTTTTTTTATAGACTGATCTTTAATTTCATATAATTTTACATCTCATATTTTATAGAGTCAATTATTGCAAAAAAGAATCTTTATGATTTCAGTATTTTTATTAAAATTAATTTCAATCACTAAAAGTTTAATGTAGTACGGAAAACTGTCAATTTTCGTATAAAGTTAAAATGAAATTTTTAACTTCAACATCGTTGCTAAAAATATTTTGTCCAGATGTATTAGTTCAGTTGCGAACGAAATAGATAATTTCGAGTGATGTTTGCCAGTATCTTGTTGAAAACAGGAACTTAATATTGTGAATCTGATATTTTGTATACGAAACATTTTCCTCTTCTACTTTCTACATTATTGTTGCAGACTTCCACAGGAATCAACCTTTTGTCGTTTCTGGAAGCGTTGATCAAACTGTAAAGGTGTGGGAATGCCGTTGAACAAAGTGAACTTGCCTGAGACAGACCTCCTCTCTCACCTTCTTTCCCTCTGCAATTATCTCTTTTTTTTTTTAAAAAAAAAATTGTTGCATATGTTTTGGAAATGTAATAAATATCTAACATATAAAACTATAATCGAAATCGTCTTTTTTACTGCAACTAGTTCTGCATTGGGCATATATCGCTACGTTTGTATATTGATGTTTGAGAGGAACATAGAATTGTGATACATTTAAACTGTGAAAATCTGAGTTTTTAGCTTAACTCTTCTGTTTTCTGCAGTCAGTTTGATCAATATTTTTGAAGTTTTTATTCTGTCCTCTAGATTTGTTTAATTATTCATTTTGTAATCAAGAAGAAGGAATAACAGAACTTAATATTTAATTTCAGACGAATATTTAGAAAATTTTTAACCTGAACTGAATATATATGATCTTAGTAAAACATTTCATCATGAATTCTGGAAGTGTTTTTTTTTGATGAAATGATGCATGCTTTTGTTAATGCACCATGAAATCCTCTGAGATTACCATTTTGAACTGAGACCAATACAATTTATGTTTATTAAAATGTTAAATTTGTGGATCTTTTAACCGGTGTTAATTATACAAAATATCGGTATAAGAGTAACTATTGATTAATGTGAGAGTATTATTTTTTTTTTATATTGAACTTCATATTTGAACTACTGTGTCAAAAGTGCTTTCTCATGATAATTTTTTTTTTGTTAGTTCTTGAAATTCGTGTATATAACATTAGTATATACATTAAATTTGAGTTTATTATTTAGTACATGTGATCTTGTGATGAAGGAAGGTTTAATAGCTGATATTAATGAGTAAACGTAAGTGTTTCAAATTAAATGACGTTCCTGACACCCATTTTATATTTTAAATAAAGGGTTCATATTCTTATACTGCGTTAATAAATACAGTTTACCTGTTTAAGGTTTATAAAAACAAATACTTCAGTAAAATCTTCAAATATTATGTAGTGAAATATTTTGAATATTTATAAAAACAAAATATATTTCCTTCATTTTTATTAATATGGATAAAATAAAATATATTGCTTATTGTGCATCTATCATCCTTGAAATATGGATTTATAATACATAGCTATAGTGTCAGTAATGGAAACCATGCAAATGTTGGCAAACCTTGAACTGGATATTACAATTACGTTAGTGTTTTATTTTTCATACAGTGTTATCTTGATAATGAACAAACCCACCCATCTGTTGGTACTTGTTTAAATAGAATTTAAATGTGGTTTGTCGAAAATTCAGATTTATAGTTACTAATTAATCAGTCATATTTATGAAGTTTTGTTATGATAAATAAATAATATTTTAATGTGATCTTTTGTCATTTATATATTTTTTCAAGTATTTTATGGAATCTCTACTTTTGAAATTTAATTGAAAAGGACGAGAAATCAGTATTATTACAATTTTACAATTATGAATTGTAATAATTAGAACTGTCAAAATAGATTAATTTTACAATGAGCTGTGGAGTTGATTTAATTGTGATTAATATATTATAATGTAATAAATAGAAGTCAGTAATTTAAAAAGTTTTAAAGTAATGTATTCTTTTTTTATAAGGTGAATTTACAATGATAACCTTAATTTAAAGGAAATAGTGTAAAGTAAATAACCAATACAAAATCTCCCTCATTTCTTGTGTTAGTGCAAACAATATTTTATTCTTAAATTATATATGTGTATGAATGTATATTGTATATGTGAACTATAGTATCAGGGAAAACATTCGGATTATAGAGCATAGCTTAATTTAACATGGGAAAGACTTGATTTTCTTGTTGTAGGGAAGACAAATCGCAAAGTAAATATTTCTGTCTTGTTCACATTCTCCATTATTTTCTTGGTATCTTATATTATTATCATACTTTCACCATATTATTCCATCCTACGATGTGCATCGAAATGCATGTTTAATCCCTGTGAGTAGAATTTAGATAAAACTAATACATTTAGTAACCTTTTAATCCAAACTTATTACATCTTCATTCGGTGAAAAATGAAAAGTATGTATGCGTTCTAGTTTATTAAACATATTTTTTATTATTACAAATATTGTTGAGATTGTTGTAGAAAATTTTGATAGAATTATTTTAGCCTGCGCTGCGCACTGTGTAACATATTTAAATGTATTTGTTGTTTTACTATTTGCATTAGAGCACTATTTGAATTATGAGAAGAGCACTTTTCCTAATGAAAAATATTTTCTCTCATTAAAATGCTTAGTTGGAAAAAGTTTTTTTCCCCTGTTTGTCTAGTAAGTTAAATTATAGTTACTAACTAAATAACATTCTATGCAAAGTTTTTAGAGTGAGATAATCAGTTCTTGATTTTCGCAATGGAATATGTTACATTTTGTTTTATATTCCACTAATTTTTGTATATTTGATCGTTTACTATTTTATATAATTAAATAGAATTGTTTAAAATTAGGCTACCTCTGATTATATATATATATATGAAGAAAAGCAACACACAGAGAAAGAGACACACTTACAAACTCAAATTTTCGGATGATCCGCCTTCAGGAGAAAAGAGAGAATGATATATATATATATATATATATATATATATATTCTAGATACCTAAAAAATCAACATTAAATCGTGATGGAAATTAATGAAACAAAAAACAAGGAAAATCAAAAAGAAGAAAAATCACTGAGGCTTTTCGCACTATTATAACAGATCGACTACAAATTAAGTAAAAAAGAGGTTACAGCAAGGTTACAGATGAGATTAAAGGAAGGTATAAAAACAGATTATAAAAGGATAAAAAGTTTTAGAAGAACCATCATAAGGAAAATAAATTATTTGTTTCCTACCCCTGGACTATTAGGATTCCTCCATTCGCTTTCTAGCAGCCTAATACAAAATGTGGATCGAGTTGTATGCTAACGGTGGGAGCTTTGAACATCGGCAAATGCACTACAGGTCTAAAGGTATTGACCATTCATTACTTCCCCTGTAGCATATAAAGGGCAAAACAGGTTGTCTGCAACCCCGATTCTGTGTAGTTCTTGTTGCAGGGAACCATGTCGGGTGGTAAGGCAGAATTCTGCAATGTTTTTGCTGACGGAGTTTCTTTTCTTATCTGAAGGTTGGTTCTCTCTTTTAGCTTTTCCCATGACTTTCTTTCCGCTTTGTCTGACAGAGCCCTGTAGCATCTTTCGGAAATGGTTTCCTGGAGGAGTCGTTTAGAGTAATGATTGACGGCTTATCGACCCGATGCTTGCTTGAACCTTTCTTGGCTAGTGAATACGCCATTTCATCCCCAAAGGTACCTGAGCGTCTTGGAATCCACTGTAGGGTGGTATTAAATTCTGGTTGGATCAACTTACCTATGAGTTGATCCTTTGCATTCAAAGATCTATAAATTTTCGGACATTTGATGGTTACTAATGACTGATTGAGAGTCAGTAAAGATTACGGTACTGTTAGGAGCAAATTTTCTAATTCTTTAAGTGCTAAGAGAACAGTATGCCGTTCTTAAAAATTAAAAACTTGGTGATAGTTTACCTACAGGCGCGGTTAATTGAAACATTTTAGAGAAAACTGCAGCTCACACATTGAATTTAACTCCGGGTGCTGATCCATCAATGAACACATGCAGCCATTTTTCTTCGAGTTAAAGCACCGGCTATTGTTTCATCACTTACATCTTTTAATTCTGTAAGTGATGAAGTCGATTTGCTAAGAGGTCTAATGAGTTTCAGGTTAGTTGGAGCTAAATTTATTGTTCAGTTTTCTGCTAATTTTGAGAATGGTTGTTGAGTACATACTGGCAGTTCAAGATCGAAATTAAATCTATTAGGGTTTTTAATCTGCCTTTAGCTGGTTTGTCTTTTCCCAGTAGTTAACATTGACTCTCTGCAATCTTTAATACATATTTAACACTAGGTTTTGCCTCCTTAAGTTTATTGGTTGAATCTCAGTTTTTAGTTCCATGGCTGCTATTGGCGTGGACTTTGCTGCTTCAGTAATGATGAGAAGGGCCTGATTTTTTGCTAGATCGAGCTTTTTTAGTGCTGAGTCAGATGTAGTGATTATCACTTTTGAGGTATAGTCAATTATAGGGTGGATGTAAGATTTGTAAGCAAGAGTAAGTAATCTTACGAGGCTCCACCTAGTGCCACGACACAGTCTTTTTAAAAGAGAGATTCTGTTTAGAGCCTGCTCGTATTGTTCTTCTGTTTCTTTTGTCTAATTAAATTTCCTGTCATGCTTAACACCAATGTATGTGACTGCTTTTGTACGTTAGAGATAATGATCAAAATTAAATTGCACATCATGATTATTTGAGAGTGAGAATAATTAAAATACAGTCTTTCTAGGGTTGAACGCCATTACGTTGTCTTCTGTCCACTTTTTAAAGACTTTTAGACTAATATTTAAATATGACTCTAGGGCTTTCACATCACTACTGGTTGCCCACATCACTAGACCATCAGTGTACAGGAGGGTATTCATACTCAATGTATGTATGAGTATATTATACTCATACCAGCTAGTTTCAATTTCTCTGATAATATCATCTTTGAATAAGTTGAACAGCGCTGGTTTAGGACTGAGCCCTATGGGAGTCCTTGTTTAATTTCTTTGTTATTTTAAGACGGAGAATCAATATCTTACTCTGATAAATCTTTGACGGAGAAAAGATGGAAAAATTTTAAAAAGAAGACCGTAGATACCGTATTGGCTAAGTATTATTAATAATTGTCCTCTCCAGACACCATCAAATGCCGTTTTGAAGTCAATGAGCTCTATGAGTGTGCTTTGCTTCCAGTGAAAACCATCATTAATATTTTGTACGAAACGAACTACCTGTTCAACAGTAGTTGAAACAGTGTTTTGATGTTTTCTAATTGTCAGACAAGATGTTTTTCTCTTCCATTGCTAACTCTGTCAAGGACGTAATATGAGTCTATTAAGGAAGATTTTTTCTTATACTTTTGAAAAAACAAAATGAGAGATATAGGCCGGTAATTTTCCGGGGTGTCAGCCGCTTTTACTTTTTTAAGAATAAGAATGACTCCACTTTTCGTCATTAATCTTGCATATGTTGAGACCAAATTAGATTTATAAATTTTAATACCTTATACTTGACTTTTTCTCCCAATTTTACTAGCATTTCTGGTAAGATGTCACCCAAACCAACAGCTTTACCGTTTCGTTGAGCTAACGCCTATTCTAGTTTCATAAATGAAATAGACTCCTAAAACAGTCTAAAATTCATTGTGGGTTGGGCAGGTAAGTATAAGTTTCGGTTTTCCCAAACATTTTCTGGGTTTGAAATTACTAACTTTGGATTAATGTTCACAAAATATTTTGACAATCTCAGCATCGTTATTGAATGGCTCCATATTAACAGTGTTAGGGTTGTTCTTAGTGTCAGAAGGTTTGGTAAGGAATATATGTGCATCATCCCCCATGTTTTCTTAAGTCAAATGTTTGTAAAAACTTTCTGTATCTTCTACGTTTGGCTTGTATTGTATTCTTTTAAATTTTATCCTTCTAACATTTCATTCTAACTCATTAAATCTGTAAATAACAATTTTATTTCAGTCTATAGACTTAAAATGTCTAAGTCAATGTAAGCAAATCCGATAAGTAAAGCAGGTGCAGCTTGAATTTTCAATGTTTGTACCTTCATTGATTTCGGTAATCGAAATTTAACATTTTTTTTAAATTTCTAATTTTACGTCTATTTTTTAGAAAAAATTCATTGTTCTCTGAAAAGCCATTTAATATATATATATATAATACGGTACTGTTTTCTTGACCACAAAATATTCACAAAACACTTTTTCTTTTTCTCGGAGTTTGGTCAGGGTAAATATATGGAATCACCTTTTTACCAACGTTTCGTCTTTATTTCAAGACATCCTCAGGGCTATAAACTAACAAAAAACAATAAACAATGGACATTTTTTTCATTTCTACTTTAAAAACATCATAAACAAATTGAAAAAAGAACTTACTGTAATGTAATGACAGTTAACGGTTGTTTGTAAATGTAACAGAACCAAGCCTTCAGTAAGTTCTTTCTTCAATTTGTTTATGATGTTTTTAAAGTAGAAATGAAAAAAATGTCCATTGTTTATTGTTTTTTGTTAGTTTATAGCCCTGAGGATGTCTTGAAATAAAGACGAAACGTTGGCAAAAAGGTGATTCCATATATTTACCCTGACCAAACTCCGAGAAAAAGAAAAAGTGTTTTGTTTATATATATATATAAACATTCTGGAATGATAAAGTGTACCACAACTCCCATTTCCGTCTATGTAATTTTGACAAAAACGGATTGAGTTCATACTCAAATAACGTTTTTATTTTTTATTCTGATCCATTTATTTATTTTTACTTCACTATAAGTAAAGTATAGTGATCGTGAAAAAATTTGATCTCGAGATTTTGACGGAATTACATGTTTTGAGGTCCCAGAAGTCGTTTTATGAAGTTTTTTCGATGATGTCTGTGGGTGGGTGGGTGAGTGTGTTAGCATTGCTTGTTACCACTCTACGGTCCAGAATCTTTGATGGATCAAGTTGATATTTTACACCAAAATGGGCCTCATAGGGTAGAAGATCCCTATTGTTTGGGAAGAATTATGCATGAGGGGAAAGTCACTTTTTTTCGCCAAAAACCATTTTTTAGAAAAATTTTTTTTCTCTAAACTGATAACCCTTTGGTTTTGAAATTTTGGCATTATCTTTGAGGTTACAAATGGAACAAACGAAAAATATATTCAGAATTTTAAAACAACAGGAAATATTTTTTTTTCAATAAAATGTAAAAATTTTGACTTATAATTCAATCTGAAAGCTTGTGAGAGCGATACAAGCCATACCGTTTGACGGATCAAAATGACGCTATGCTTAAAAATAGAACATTATATGGAAAATGACTTGAGATATTTTTTTTCAAAATTACATTCAATAAAGAGGCGTTAAAGTACGATTTCTGTTTTCAGAAAATGTTTTTTTGACGCTACACGGCTCATTAATAACTCATGAAAATTTGACCAAAAATGGAACAAAACATTAGGTATTCATAAAAAAAAATTCATGAAGTTTCAATTAAGGGAAAGAGCAATAACGCTATAAAAACTGTTTGTTTACCCTAGACTAAGGCATCACCTGCTATACTTGTCGAATTTTTGATATTTTTTTACAATGTTTACATTGACTTAGAAATTTTTTGAGCGAATCCACTGAGATGAAATTGATATTCATAAAGGAAAAAATTAAATAGTTTATTGACTTATACGAAATGTAAGAGGAATAGTATTTTACATGTAACAAAATCACCGCCAATAAACATAAATAAATTACCTTTGTCTTCCATGGCATGATGGATTTGTCTCATAAAATGCTTTAATAAATCTATATATTGCACTCTTGAGCAAAACTTAATATCAGTTACAATTACATTATCATTGTGAATGTAGTACCTTTCCATGATATTGAAATGTGACGAATGGATTCTTTCCTCAAGAAAGAGGACTTATGTTTGTTGAGGAATATACAGTTTTTTTTTACCATTCTAGTCTAATAGTTCATATTTACTATTTTCAAAAATTAGAAGCTCCCAACTATAAAAGATTTAAATTGTATTGAATAGCTGGCTTTGACTTCGATTTGAGTATGTAAACTGGCTAATACTAATATATTTTTTCTGAATGTACATTCATAGCAAACTTATAACAGAGTACAGGAAAAGAATAACACTCACTCAGAAAAAATTGATATATATGATATTTGACAAAGGGGAAGGAAAATGATCTTATTAAATACTAAGAAGCCATAAAATTCCCAGTATAATAATTCTATAAAAGACCAAAAATGTAAAAGATAATTCAAAATTGAAATCTTTCGTTTGGAGATTAATAAATGTAATTATCGTACATCTTTAATTATAAATCATCTTAAAACAACATTTTTTCTTCGATGTTTATGATGTTTTTCAGAGAAAATAAGGGTATTTATTTTCCTGTTTTAAATTTGAAAATTTCACTTTAATATTCAATGTAGAAGGATGTCAAGTAAACGATGTAAGAAATCCACTGGTTATTTGAACAAAAGCCATGTTCTCTTGTAGGAGAATATTTCGTATCAAGAAATTTTCACTTTGGTTTTTCAATAATGTTATTACTGTTGTAGTTATAATAATGAAATTATTTGCATCAGCTGTGTGATGTACAAAAATAAGCTTATATATTGATATGTCCTTCAATTACTATCTGTACTACCTCAGAAATGAAAGACTAATAATCATATCCCATTTAGATGTTTACATTATGCTTAAATGAGACGTTGTATATTATATACTCAAGAAGTTTGATATTAAGTTACTTATAGTAAAGTTGAGTGTAGGCCACTCCAGATTTTTTATTTATAATTTCGTTTTGATCCGTCGAACGGTATGTCTTGTATCCTGCTTATAAGCTTTCAGATTCCACCATAGGTAAAAAATGTTACGTTTATCTGAAAAAAAATCTTTTCAGTTGTTTTAAAAAATTGAGGTTTTTTCAATACCTCAATAACCTTTTTCTAAATTTCAATACCCTAGAGTTAGTAGTTAAAGAGGAAACTACATACGCACATATCATCTCGAGAACATCAATAGGGGACTTTGGGGACCTCAAAACATAAATCCATCAAAATCTCGAATTCAATTTTTCATGGTCACTACAGTTCACTCATAGTAAAGTAAAAATAGCACTTTAAGTGAGGATTTTTTTTAAACTACGAATTGAATTAGTAAAATTATATTAATCCTTCTTTTCATTTATTTCTACACACGTAATCTCCTTCACACGAAAAATCACTAACCCATAGAGATTGTGAACGAATTCTTTATACAACTGGGTATCATCAGAAAATATTCTTCATATATGTACGAGAAATCCAGTAGAATGGCTGCGGATCAAAACTAGGAACAATTAGTCAGTAGATGGCAATTACTCTAATGACAATGG
Source organism: Hermatobates lingyangjiaoensis (assembly GCA_026182355.1). Lineage (NCBI taxonomy): Eukaryota > Metazoa > Arthropoda > Insecta > Hemiptera > Hermatobatidae > Hermatobates > Hermatobates lingyangjiaoensis. Next base: position 828,254 of record JAPFBL010001924.1, on the reverse strand, counting down.
TCCACTAAAACAAAAAGTTTATCAATTTAATCCTTTAGAACATGACATTATGTATACGCAATTATCAAAAAGAGTTGGCACATTGTATAGAAATAATTACAGAGACGCCAAACCTTGGATTTGACATGACCTTACACAGTTGACCGGATAAGTTTAACTTAGAGATATGTCGATGTCATCTGATAGGATTAACTAAAGAGTGGTATATACCAGAGTTAGTCCTATTAAAACCAATATGGACAAACTTTTTTGGTAGTTAGTTTGAGAAAAATTGCATCAAATCAACAATTCGTGGTGGTTGTCAGATGAAATGTTTCAATGATAATATGTAAAGACATGTAGCCAGGGACTACCCATCTCCCAAACGAGTTCTAAGATTATCTTTTATTAAGGCATGGGGCACACTCAGAAACATTGCAAAACTAAAAAAAAAAATTGGCGAAAGACTACATGTTTATTACCGATAGTAGTTAGTGTAAAAAGAACTTGAAAGCTGAAATATACTATTCGTCAATTTCAATAAAGCTACTTGTACGATTAAGGTATGGGATACAGGATGCTCAGCGAAATATGAAGATGAAAAATTGGATTTCATTGCGGAACTGCAAAAAATAGAAAGTTTTTGGTTCGACATAGTACCCCACATAGAATAGACACAGCAGAAGCGTTTGCAAACTGATTGATGCTTCATTTCTGATCTGATTCTTCTTTTATAATATAATTCAGTTGATAGAGAACTGAACTTCATACGTACACTAGTCTCCGCAATTATCTGGCCTGTGGTTATTTCAAGAAGATGGAGCGTATGCATGTAATCTTCTCCGTCACCAAGAAAACGACCTTACTGAATGAAAGAAGTTGTTATAGTAATAAGCTAGAATTAATGGTAGTTGTTTGGTCTGTCAATCGTTTATAACAGTTTTTCTTGGGCATTCATTTTACCATTGTCAAGCTCTTATGTTCTTGAATATCAATAGAACAGCGAATTCGCTGGTATCTATCTACATGGATTATTATGCTGAAAGATTTTCACTACGGATATTAGGCAAGGCAGCAGTTCTAAAAAGGAACTTATGTGGATTGTCGCAGTAGAAGACCTGTCAAAGAAGCTTCCAATTCCATGTTAGTATAACTCAAAAAGTTAGTCTAGTGGCATTTATACACTGCACAAAGTTGTTAGATTGTATGTATAAAATCTGTTTAAATCATTTCTATTATTTTTAAAAAATATATGTTGTATTTTAGACACAAATTGACTGAACTCATGTTTGATCCAACACGTTATTATAATCGATGATAATAACGTAGCATATTTGTGTATACCATCATTTATCAATCATTTACTGATGGTTGAACTTAATCAGAGTTCTATCTTATTCACGTTCTGATAATCTTCAAACTCACCTCATTAATAGGAAAACTCCTCGTAGTTTTGCTTAACATATTTGAAAAAATTGTTTATAAAAAAATATGGGCCCTGCATGATTTATTCTTTGTGAATAAATAACATATACTATGCTTCAAAAATACTCTTGTTAGTCATTTAATTTTAAAATGCATTCAAAACCATATCCTGATGTAAACACAGTTTTCTTTTTCTATTAAACATCAAAGCAAAAATAACCACGACTTTAATCTATATAACAGTATACAATAAAAACTACATTGTAATAACCCATATATATAAATAACAATACGAAGTATATTTTAGGACAATTACAAAATAAAAATCTCTACCTTCTCCACAGTTATTTAACATTGAACAGTTTAATGTAAACACATTCAAACTAGTATGTTTCATATGTCACATACATAATGAAATACTTATTAACAAGAGTAGTGTTATCGAAATCGAGGTAACGAAAAAGCAGCTTGAGATTGCTTACGCTGAAGACATTGCGCTAGCTGTCTCTGGTAAATTTCTAGATACTCTCTCGCATTTTATATCAGGATACTTTCTTCAGTTGTTGATTGGTGTTTAAAAAGATTTCTTAATAATAACCCTATCCCGAAAAGTTTAACGTTGTCCTCTTTACGACGAGAAGAGTTGTTTCTCCTTCTGGTTATGCCTTCCATGGGTGGGGTTCGTTTGAGCCTTTCAGAGTTGATCTGGGACTTACCCTGGTTAGGAAATTTAACTGGAAGCTCCCTACTTAACAACGTGCTCTTTATTCATGTGTGGTAGAGACAGATAAAAGATGGGGTTTACTTACATCCAAGGATTATCTACTGAGTGTACAAAGGTAGGTTACTTCGACTTAGAGATTTGGTCTTACGAACTAATTTCGATAATAAAAATCAGCTCAGTGGTTATGTGCTCGCCTCTGAACTGATAGGACCGGGGTTCAATCTTCACCTGGCTCTCGATTTATTCACGCGGGAGGTGAATAAATCTGAGCGCGTCGTCCCTCGGAGAAGGACGTTAAACCGTCGGTCCCGAGCCTGTACGATGGCAGGTACTCGTTAAAGATCCCTACTCTAAATACATTTGAGCTGGGCAAAATTTAGTACTCCGACTGTAGAATCAATCTTCATTGTGTGGTATCACAAAGGGCCAATGCTCGGTCTATGTGTGTTCCCTTGTGGAACTGCCACTGCAACCTAACCTAACCTACTAAATTCCATTTAAACCGCAATATGGGAGTTCAAGAAGATGATAAGGAATACTCTAAATTTCTGATAAATGTTAGTGAGGACAGAGTTGAAGAGAATGAAAATAAAGAAATGTTTACTGCCCAAAGACAAGTGCACAATAATGTTGATTAGTGTATTGAATACATTTAATCTTCATTCGCCAACCCATAAATATTGTTCACAGACTATTTAGACAATTTTATATAAGTTCCATTTAACAAGACATACAGTGAAATTAATCATAGGTTCATTCAATAATTTCCAGGAGGAATTAAACAATATCTGTCGTATAACTCGCGTGTGTTTGTGTAGGAACAGAACCCATACATTACCCTCAAGAATTTCTTGACTCACTAGAGTTGTCTGGACGATGCTCGTCATTACATGATGCTCTCAGTAATGTCAAACAGAAAGAAAACAAAGTTTTTTTTGGTAAATTCAAATTGTACAAAAAATGAACTGTCTTAAAAATATGTGTCATTATCCTCTTTATTAAAAATGAATTAATTTAGAGTTTATCTGCATTTATGTGAACATGATTGTATAAAAAGGAAGGTGTTGGATGACCCAACGGGTCACGGGTAGTCCTAGTAACTAATAATTTTAAAAACACTTATTGGCTTGGGTGGTATCTCCGAAATTATTTACTGTAACCTTACTGTTTAAATTTAAACATATCTGATATATCAGATACAACTAGACTGATATATTCATACATTTCATCATTACCACAGAGGTTAGTATTATTAATATTAAACACATAATATACCGTCTTACCTCCTACGGTATACCTTTATATTTATTAAGGCAATAAAATATCTTAATAAAAGGTGTTAATGGATTTATTATTACTGTTGTTTAAATCCAACTGTACAGTGAAATGAAAAAAAAATTCTATTCTATTCTGAAATTGTTTCATTTGTATTTATTCCTGAACAAGATTATTTCCCTTTACTATTCCTGACCCCTACTATACGTTCCTCCAAAAACAATTGTTTTTCTACCCCTGATTTGTAGCAGGTTCAGTGAAACTGTTCCACTCTGAAGTTTTAACATTCCTTTGTTTTTTATTTCATTGCACATGTGGATTTGAAAAACAGCTGATTTAATTACATTTTTGATCTTCAATTGTCTTTACCTGTGAACAAGTGCACAGTCAAAATTGGTTCTTTCAGTCTAATACTGTACTCACCATTTTAAGTGTTAAAAAAAACTCTTACAGTTCAGTTGAACACTGAAAGTCGGTCAGTCAAACGTACCTCGACGACACGTTAACTAAACTTTTACTAGTTAACGAAAATGGTATTGACAGAAAAACAAAGAGACGAGTTGTAAGTATTACAGCATTAATATATTTACTTAGATGCTTGACATATTTGTAAATCCTTTAAACATACCTTGTTTTCTATTTATTCATATCGAAATAAACAAAATTATAATTTGCTTGAATAATTTGTTAGCTTAACAACTGCAGAAGTACTATTTATCAGGGTTTCAAGTTTCAAATTTGCATTTTTAGTACGGATCTATCTACTCGAGTATTAAACTTGCGTCTCTAGCAATTTCAAATTATCTTTCTTCCTTTTTTATCTTTCTTTCAAATTATCAATGAATTGTTTTACATAAATTATAATAAATTCTGTTACTAAGCCTGTAGGTCGATGTTATGGAAGTTCATGATTGAATAAATAAGTTCCCAAATATTTAGAGTCCGTTATCAAAAAAGAATTTAAATAATTTAAAAGTAAAATTATTGTAAAACCCTGTTATCACGAATGTGAGTTTAATTTGAGTAACTGTAGTGGCGCAATAATGTAATAGGAAATTTGGGAAATCCAAAAGTATGATGTTTTTTTTTCAGCCTGTGCTTTATCAACACATTGTTCATTGCCTTCTTGCATTAAAACTTCTGAGTGATGTAAAGAATGTACTCAAAGCATTCAGTGTTTGACCTTTTACCTGTTCGAACTAAAATAGTAGTTATATTAGGCTTGTTCCATTTTCTGAAAACACTTTGTATGTGTTCGTAATTGTATCAAATCTTTCGAAAAAGGATGTTTCAAAAATGATTGATTACCTAGTAGTCGAGAAGGCGTGCTCTTACACCGTATGAAGGACTCAGTTTATTAATGTCATGCTACTTGGGGACTCCTAAATGTTATATTATACTCAAGTTCACTTAGGGCAGTGACTGTTAACGATGAGCTTGTATCTTAGGCGAGGAATGACAACTTTACATCTTCTTTGAGGATACAAGGTTTTTCCATTTCCTTATGGAAAAAGGAGATGGTATGGCTTCTTGTAGAAACCGTACATATGACAAATAACAGAGAAAAACGTAACAAGACAACATCAAAAACCTGCCTTAATATTTCAACAGTCATTGTCAACTAGAGAAGAAGAATGCTTCAGAGTTGTCTCTCAAGCAGAATTCTTCTTCACCTGGCGATGAGGAATTAATTGTTGAAATGTTGAAGTGAGTTTTGTCGATGTTTATTCGTTATTTAATTTATTATCCCTAGGGACCATTTATTTTATTTTTAAATATAAGTGAACACGCGTTTATTAAACTACCGTTGAATTAATCAGGTTAATATTATTAACCTTTTTCAGAAACAAAGCTGTGGCCGATTACCTACAAAGTAACGGCTATTATACAGCACTTGAAGGGCTCAAAGTCGATGCTGGTTTACCAGCGGAAGTGGAGCGGAAATATAGAGGACTTCTAGAAAAGAAGTGGACCGCAGTCGTTCGCCTTCACAAGAAGGTAGTAATCATTAGATATGAAAATTTGTATAGATATGTGTTTAATGCTAACACAAGTTAACTGTTGTGATTACTTTAGGTTATAGATTTAGAATTGAAGCTATCTGAGTCTGAGAAGGAATTCCGAGAGGGTGCACCTACACGAGCCAAACGCAGTCCAGCAGAATGGATACCAAGAGCACCAGCTCTTCATACTCTCACAGGACATAGAGGAGCAGTTACGAAAGTAATCGCCAAACATTTACTTTTAACGACAATAATTATTAACAATGAAATTTTATAAGGGTCTTATAGTTTCACAAATAATGACTTGTATACTTTTACAGGTTCTGTTTCATCCTAAATACAGTGTCGTGGTATCTTCGAGTGAAGATGGAAACATAAAAGTCTGTGACTTCGAAACTGGGGAGTATGAACGTTCTCTACGAGGGCACACATCATGTGTCCAGGATATGTGCTTTGATAATACCGGAAAGATTTTAGGTTAGAAACTTCATTTGTTATTTATTTTCTTTTTAATTTAGAGCATATTGGATATTTTCTTAATTTAGTCGTTGAACTAGCTTTGACTAATCCATTAAATAATTCACTTTCATGGAAACTAAATAAATCTTTCTTATTTTACCGATTGCTTCAAATTAAGTAAGCAAATATTTTGAAATATTTGTTTGTGCTGCATTAAAATAAAAAACGTTATTGTCGTAACAGAATAATTTTTTTAAAGTTTTATGAGACTTTTTTATACCATGATTCAATATCAACATACAATAGTTGAAAACATTTATTATAGTTTTAGTATACAAGAAAAGAGTGAAGTAGTGTTAGGAGGCAGCAACCTCGAGTTCGAATTGTGAGAAAAGTCATTGAGTTTAGGTCAGGTTCACTTTGACAGCCATCAGCGCTTCACTTTTGTAGTCAGTTTGACTGACATCGGTCGGTCACTTGATCTCTGGTACGAATTTCTGAGTAATGTGTATATTATTATAGTTGCTGTTCTATACATAGAGTTTCGGATATTTGTAAAAAAAATGAAAAAGTAATTCAATAGAACCTGCGACCGGTAATGAAAAAAGGTATGGAGTGGATCTCCTAGGAAAAAGAGTTGAGTTGGATAACGTACGAGATCGACCAAGTAATTTTGGAACTGTTGTTATTCGGGATGCTACATTCGGCTCTTTGATTGGCTCTTTCTGTGAAGTGTTGGAGTTCGCATTCAGTTCAGCCATTTGTGAGGGAAGTGATTGTTTCTGATGAGAATTCGTTGAACGGTTGGAGTTTGAGAAAGTTTAAGGAAAGGACTGCCGAATGATCGTGAAGGACTCGCCCCTTCGTTCAAGTGACATTAACTTTATATTTACCCGTAAGTATTACTTATGAATTTTATTATTTTGTTGTATTTATTTTTTTGGTTGGTTCTTTTCCTTGGGGTATTTGTTTGTTTGGATTCCTAAAAATTGCTGTGTAAAGGTCAATTATACATTTGTGAATGTGTTTGTAAATACTTACCAGTTTGATCAATATTTCTTTTCTTTTAAAAAAAAAAGTGGGAATCGACTTTAAAAAATTTTGAAGGGTTACATTAAAAATGGGAATTGCAAAAATTACGTCTCCACCCAAAAGAGCTTTATGTTAAGACCACACAGTAGTGTATTTCTTTGTCTTCTTTTAGCATATTTTAAAATAAATAACACCTTCGACTGACATGGTGATGTTGTCTATTCTGGAACCTTCTGTTTCGAGTGCAGTGCCTCTGGTTTGTGTAAACAAATCGGTACAGTCGTAATCTTTGTTCCCATTAGAATTTTTTTTATTTTTTACCTGAAAAATAAACAGTGACAAGAGAGCAATGAATTATGAAAAACTGCTATTGAATGTTGTTACACGAATGATTATTGTGTGATGTGTTTTTGAGTGTCTTAAGCGTTTTAAAGTTGGCCGAGAAGACGCTCCAGCAGATTCACGTCCGGATCGCCCATCCACGTCAAAAACGGACGACAATGTTAAAAACATTGGAAACTGATTCGATCTGACCGGTGGTTAAGTATTCATTCTATTTCTAAAGAGTTATCTCGTTTCAGCAATAAGAAATTCATAAAAATGTTTGTACTGACTCTATGATTGCTATTGAAAATGACTCAAACTTATTGGAAATGATAATAGCATGTGATTAATCGTGGTTTTTTAATTATGATCCTTAAAAGAATCGTCAATACATGCCCTGGAGAGTTCGAAAGAGCTTGAAAAAGTTAATCAAAATTGAAAGAAAACATCATTGTTCTTTTCAATATACATGGAGTGGTGTATATTAAATGGGTTTCTGAACGTCAAACTATTATCCAACATTACTACCTTCACATTCTTGTTGAACTCAGAAAGAATAAGGAAAAACCATCCGAATTTTGGGATAAGTTATGGGTTCTCCACCAATATAATGCGTCTGCTCATTCAGCATTGTCTGTCAGGAGGTTTCTAGCATCTCAGTGTTAGAAACTATTCACCTTATTCGCCGGATTTAGCGCCTTGTGAATTTTGTTTTATTGGAACCTATTAGAAGAGTACTTCCAGCACTGTTTCGAACAATGAAAGATTCGTATGGAGCGTAATAGATTTAGAAGAGGATATACACCTTTGAAGGTGATAATAAGTAAATATGTATGGAACCAAAATAATATGTTTGCAGGGTGAGTCTCGTTCATTAATAGCCCCGCCTGAAGAGTGGGACTTCATGTTAGTCTTTTTTCATGAAATCTAGATTACGTTTGTGCAGTAAAATAAAAAGAAATTGTATTATACTGTTAGTATTCAGTTCAAATTAAAGTTTAATTTGTGTTGACAGTGTCCTGCAGTGCAGACTTGACCATAAAGCTGTGGGATTTCACTGACACATACCAGTGTTTGAAAACTCTGAGAGGTCACGAACACAACATCACAGGTGTTGCTTTTAGCTCCACTGGTGACCATATCGTCTCTGCATCAAGGGACAAAACCATAAAAATCTGGGAACCCTCCACAGGGTAAGCAATTTTGTTTAAATAGGAAATATATTTCCTTGATTAATTTATATGCTTCATATTTTGCAAACAAGTATGTAGTTCACAGATCAACTGATAACATACCTACATTAGAGTTATAGTGACCATGATGTTGCTTGAACGAGTAGTTCATTCTAGTATTTCAGACTCAATGGTAAAATATAATTTTATGTTGCTTGTAAAAGGTGTTGTAAAAATATAAAAGCAATAGTTTATACAATAAATTTTGAAATGAAACTACCCGATATTAGGACTTTCTATATAAATAAAAGAAAGATGTTGTCTGTACATTGCTTAGAACTGACACATTTCAAGTTTTATTTACGTTTCATACATTAGAGAAACCGAATCCACCCTTAGAAAAATTTCTGTCTGTCGGTTTCTCCGAAAAATGTTGTCACTTGTAAACTTAGCCACCATAAGACTTATCTAGCTGAAACTTTGACAGTAGACTTGTATATGTCTAACTTAAAATATAGCTCTGAATGGATTAGAAATTCAGCGTAGAAGCGAAATTATGAACGTTTAAAGCACAAACTTTTATCATAAGTAAACTCAGCCACCATGAGACGTAGCAAGCTGAAACTTTGACACTAGATTTGTGTATGTCTAACTTAAAATATAGGCTCTGAATGGATTGAAAATTAAGCGTAGAAGCGAAGTTATGAACTTTTAAACTGTCTTTTTACTAACTTCACAGACATGTTTATTTTGAAAATATATAGGTGCAGCAAGTAGATATTGTTAGTTGATATTAATTTCATTTGTGTATATGAATATATTGCGTATTTGAGATCATTGAAAAGGTGTTTCCCAGAGTTGAAAATGTACTATCTATTCAGAATAAATAGCTTTGGGAACGAGCAATTCTCAACCTTTAATATGAACAGGCAGGAAAAATCAACAAGTTCTTATGCTATATCAATCTGAGGAAAGAACTTACAAGTCAGTAAAGAGAGTGATTAGTGATGAGGAAGCAGTTCATTATCCAACTGAATTTCTTGACTCCGTGACTGCTCCTGGACTGCTTGCTCATGAGTTCAACTCAAAATAGGAGCACCAATCATACTGCGTTTTAGTAGCAGTAAGATATTTCATGTTACGAAACGTGAGTGCCCCAAAAATGTGCAACGGGACACGACTCTGAGTTCGTGTTCCTTCACAGATACGCCATGGAGGCGGACATTATGACTGGGTGTGGTACTGGGGAGCCTGTGTGTATACCACGCATACCATTGATTCCGAGCCACTATTCGTTTCCATTCAAACGATTGCAATGTGCCGTCAGTGTATGTTTCGCAATGACGGTAACTAAGTTGCAACGGGAAACTCTATCTACCGCAGGAATTGAAATAAGTGAGACCAAGTGTTTATCAGATGGTCAACTGTAGTTTACTTGCCCAAGAGTCAGAGGTTCCAACTCTTTGTTCTTCCATGAACCTAAAGGACAGACAGCTAATGTACTGTATACAGAAGCATTTGCTTAACACTGTACTAATAATGATATTTTCTACTATTCTATAATTTCTAATGATATTTTGGAATGCTATGTATCATCGAATTTTTGATTCCGTTAGAGACGTGCATGTTTGCTAATATGATCTTAAAATACTAAAAAATATTTGCATAAAAGTTCAGTTTCATGATTTCAGTATTTTTAAGTTTCACTGTAGACAGTTAGAACTTTAAGTGGTTGTAATTTATTTAAAAGAGTTCCTAACGTCATCCCGACTGCTGTAGTAAAACATAATTGATAGTAATAGAATTGTTTACTATAATTGTGTATTTGATAAATTTGATGTTTATTTGGAGATTTAGATTGTGTTAATAAAAGAGAATTTGTGATTTACTTTAAATCAATTGATTTGAATTTAGGTATTGCATTGAAACACTCACGGGTCATGTGCAGTGGGTGAGGTCCGTCAGCATTTCACCGGATGGATATATTTTAGCATCGTGCTCCAACGATCACACAGTTAGAGTATGGACGTTGTTCTCAAGTGTTTGCAAGGTATGGCAATATATGTTACATATAAGAAGTTTATAATGCCTAATTGTAAATATATTAACAATGATGAATGGAGAATGAATTCATTTGTAATACTGTGGTGGAGCACTGCTCTATATGGTGATGATAACAAAATAATGTATTATGTATTTAAAAATTATAATAATATTTTAAAAAGAAATAAAAAAAAAGGAAGATAAGAGGTTAAATAGAAAAATAATAAAATATAATACGGGATAGAAATATAGTTCAAATGAATAAACAAATCTCTCCCCGTTGTTAGGAGAATAACTAACTTATGTCCTGGTGACGTGCATCATAGTTCTGATCTAGCTGGGATCTCAGTGCTACTACTTTTCTTATTACTACAACTTATTTTCTTGGTGATCATAGGCTGGGAACAGTTATGAAGCAGTTCGTTGGACTGCATCCAATCTGATGCTTTTTACGTGGTTTTGGATTCCACCAATCTAAGCGTGCTTTTGAGCAATCATGGGTCTTCTTTTTATGTGGTTTTGGATTCCACCAATCTAAGCGTGCCTTTGAGCAATCATGGGTCTGAGCAATCAGGAAGGTAAGCGCAAGTGACCTTCCTGTTGCCAATCATGTCAGTTGACACGGAACAACTTTTCCATGTACAAGTTCTTAGACAGATTCCTAATTCAAACACCAATATCACCTTGAGAGCCTCAGAAGCTTTTATTTTGTCATTAGGATCTGTGGTTTTGACATTGTTCTTAATGATCTCCTTGAGTGCTGTTTCGTCTTGTCGGTATTGATTATTTATATATCCTCGGTAATACAGTAGGATTTCCTGCCCTATGTTGTCAGTTTCATTTCCTTTATCTTCGGTATACCACTTATTCATTTGCCTCTTGATAAGACTCGATATTTCTTTATTGGTATAGCCGTTGTTGAGGAGTAACTGCGCGGATTTATCTAATTCGTCGTGTATTGATTTCCAATTACTGCAGTGTGTAAATGCTCTTCGATAAATACGAACAATGTCAAAACCACAGATCCTAATGACAAAATAAATTTAAGAATATATAGTATTACAACAATTGTAAAACTGAAGACCTCATATTAAGAAACCGCCACGGAAAAGCTATACCAGACTTGCAGAAGTGTCACTTAATATATAAATATAAATGTAATACAGGGGACTACGCAACCCTGCCCTAAAATTATTATATTGGGATGACAACTACTAAGCTTTCAACACGGTTGAGCATACATTTAGTGAATGCGAGGAGTCCCCAAGAACCATGCAAATGAGGCCCATAGTATGGCTTTAACATGGAAGATGTTAGAAGAAGGTACAACAATTTTGCAGACTAACAGTGATAGTAATAGATTAAAAATAATTGAAGCACTCTATATTACAGATTTTAACCCTGTTATAAATGCTCAAATAAGTGATATGAATGTTATACCTAGCTGTAGAAACTTTGATAGCTCCTAGAAATTAATAATCGATGTAAAGAAACTAGATGCGCCTGTCAGTGGTGATGACCAATCGGCTGAGCAGCCATGAGAGGCCGGGTGACTGGTTGGGGTAGATAGTACAGTAAACCAACAGCATGCGGTGTTTAATGGTGAACTTGACAGATCTGGTCCTGAACGCTGATTGGTGCGACTTTTGCATTAATTTTACCATTTATATAAGTTAATTCTTTTCCTTTTGTTAACCTGATGATGACCTATGTTATATACATACATCTATATAAACTTTAACACATACGAAAAAACAGAGAAAGTCACTACAGAACTTTAACAAGATATATATATCTTGTTAAAGATACATAGAGTATATATATATATATATATCTTGTTAAAGATACATAGAGTATATATATATATATATATATATATATATATATATACTACGAATAAAATGAAAGGTCCGTGTGGACAATAAACACTTTAACACATAGAAAAGAACACAGAAAGACACTACAGAACTCACTTCGATATTTCGACATCCGTCGTCATCGGGAAGAAGTGCGAAGTACTCGCGTTGAGAAGCAAACTGCTACTGGCCTCCAGAGTAACTCGTGGAACCACCGCAATGCTGCCCCCCAGCGGAGGAGAGGAAAAATAGAAATCCCTCCAATATTTATTTAGAAAACAAGATAAAAAATATATAAAATACGAAATAATAATAATAATAAAATAATAATAAAAAATAATAATAATAATAAAATAAAAAATAATTAACGGTACAGGTTGAGACCAGGAGGAGAACGAGCCCCAAGGAGGCATATGAATGCCTCTTCGGAAGCTCTAAGGGTGACATGGGAATTAGACTCGGGGATTTGTTTGAGGATTTGTACCCTGAAACAATCATTGAAAGGGAGGTCATGGGAATTAGCATGGATAGCTATGGGTAGGTCTCTGCGCTGACCAACGGACGCCCTGTGATTGTTCATACGCAGGCTCAGCTTTTTCAGTCAGTCCCCTACTTTCTCCTACCGTAGACCTTCCAACCTTAAATCCATTTTTACCTATATTTCCAACAGCCCCTGTGCTAGCAGAGGGATGAAGCGATGTGAACGCCGTAACTGCCAAACCTGTCCCCTAATTAACTCCAGTCCTTACTTTACTTCCCCTCTCAGTAACAACTCCTATCCTGTTCCTTCTGATACATCTTGCACTTCCTGTAACTGCGTTACCGTTTGGAGTGTACTCGATGTGATGCTTTTTACGTTGGCTTGGCTTCAACCAAGCTGAGCCTGCGTATGAACAATCACAGGGCGTCCGTTGGTCAGCGCAGAGACCTACCCATAGCTATCCATGCTAATTCCCATGACCTCCCTTTCAATGATTGTTTCAGGGTACATCCTCAAACAAATCCCCGAGTCTAATTCCCATGTCACCCTTAGAGCTTCCGAAGAGGCATTCATATGCCTCCATGGGGCTCGTTCTCCTCCTGGTCTCAACCTGTACCGTTAATTATTTTTTATTTTATTATTATATTATTTTTTATTATTTTTTTTATTATTATTATTTATTTTTTATTATTATTATTTCGTATTTTATATATTTTTTATCTTGTTTTCTAAATAAATATTGGAGGGATTTCTATTTTTCCTCTCCTCCGCTGGGAGAGAAAAATATTGCGGTGGTTCCACGAGTTACTCTGGATGCCAGTAGCAGTTTGCTTCTCAACGCGAGTACTTCGCACTTCTTCCCGATGACGACGGATGTCGAAATATCGAAGTGAGTTCTGTAGTGTCTTTCTGTGTTCTTTTCTATGTGTTAAAGTGTTTATTGTCCACACGGACCTTTCATTTTATTCGAAGTATATATATATATATATATACTCTATGTATCTTTAACAAGATATATATATATATATATATATATGATCAAACCACAATAAGAAATGGGAAAACAAGACTAAGATCTTTCAACCGTAACAAGCGGTCTTCGTCAGAGTCAAAAACCCAACTGAACACTAGATGCAGAAAACATCTGGTGAGGAGTTGAGAAGAGTGGGAGGGAAGAGTGGTATTTTAAAGGGTGAAAGCACAGCAAAGGACTAATGTCCAGAAAGGTATGTTTGGGGAAACAAAGGAGTACAGTAAGAAAAAGTAAAAAATTATCCGCTAGCTGTCAACCCTCTTTGAAGAGGCTATTGCCCTCGTGACGAAAGTATCCAGTTTGAAGAGACCGTTACTAATGTTTATAATATTAGATCTATTAAATTTAATTAGAGACGATTCAATAATATTTCTTAACAACATTGATTTTTCATAGGAAATAAATTTAGCTCCTGTCCAATCAATATGATGATTTTCATTTTTTATATGCAAGAATAAGGCACTACTTTTTTCCTGTCTACTTATGTTATTTTATATATATATACTCGTATATATATCTCGTTAAAGTTCTGTAGTGACTTTCTCTGTTTTTTCGTATGTGTTAAAGTTTATATAGATGTATGTATATAACATAGGTCATCATCAGGTTAACAAAAGGAAAAGAATTAACTTATATAAATGGTAAAATTAATGCAAAAGTCGCACCAATCAGCGTTCAGGACCAGATCTGTCAAGTTCACCATTAAACACCGCATGCTGTTGATTTACTGTACTAGCTACCCCAACCAGTCACCCGGCCTCTCATGGCTGCTCAGCCGATTGGTCATCACCACTGACAGGCGCATCTAGTTTCTTTACATCTTTACACTATATCTATATATATATATAGTTCACACAGGAAAGAGAAAAACAAATAAAGACACACAAAAAATACTCACAACGATATTTCAATAGTCGTCCTCATCGGGCAGAAATTTATATATATATATATATATAAAGATTTCACATAAACACATGAAATAACAATCAATGATCAAACCATAATAAGAAATGGGAAAACAAGACTAAGATCTTTCAACCGTAACAAGCGGTCTTCGTCAGAGTCAAAAACCCAACTGTTGGGTTTTTGACTCTGGCGAAGACCGCTTGTTACGGTTGAAAGATCTTAGTCTTGTTTTCCCATTTTTATTATGGTTTGATCATACATATATATATATATATATATATACTAGCGGACCCGGCAAACTTGGTACCGCTTAACAGTCAATGAATGTTGTGTCAACTTTAGCTAAACTTAATTTAGTATTTTATTATTTACCTAATAGCTACAAAAGTCCCATAACTACTCTTGGATGAAATGCTCTCGTTCTAACTAGTATCGTGATGAACTGCACTGAGAGTCAAATCAACGTCAGCGGTTCGCAGTCTGGATTTTCGTAGCATGTTTGTTTCAGATGAAAGGCCTTGGACATTACGTTCTCGATTAGGTTCCAATCTCGCTTCTCGTCACTCGTTTGTTTCTGAGGCTCATGTTGCCTTTTTCTTTTGTGGTTGAGAGGTTGAACGACCGATTGCTCGCTTTTTTAAAAGAGCATAACTGCACAGAAATGGCGCTCAAACTTGTTGAAAATTAATTTGTCTAGCTTTGAAGAGTAATCAAAATTTCGAATGAATTATTTCTATATAAATAAAAATGTCAGTCGGCTTTTAATTTGATTGAGTATGCAAAACTGGCTAGGCTAATTATAATACATTTTTTTTTTAAATATATATTTAGAACAAACTTATAACTGCTCAGTTATGCAGGAAAAAGATAACACTCCCTCAGAGTAAATTGGATTTTTATGATTTTTGACAAATGGAAAGAAAAGTTGTTTTTATTAAATACTAGGAAGCTATAAAATTCCCAGTATAATAATTCTATAAAAGACCAAAAATGTAAAACATAATACAAACTTGAAAACATTCTTTGAAGAATAATACATTGTAATTATCCTACATCTTAAATTAATAATTATCTTAATTCTTAGATGTTTCTGACATTTTTCTGACAAAATATCATATTTTTCAAGTATTAAGTGGGAAAATTTGTCTTAAATATTTAATGTTTATCCATTGACTATTGGAACAAAAGCCATGTTCTCCTGTAAGAGATTATTTCGTAACACGAAATCTACACTTTCACTTTACAAAAATGTTTTTACTGCTGTAGTTATACTAATGATATATGCGTCAGTGGTGTGATATACAAAAATAAGCGTATATATGTATTAATAAGTGGACGAATGACTATCTCTACTACCTCCAGGAATGAAAGACTAATAAACATCTCCCATTTAGACATTTATATTATACCTAAATGGAACATTATATAATATATACCCAAGAAGGATATTATATTTTCTAAAGTAAAGTTGAGTATGGTATAAAGTAAAGTAATATTGAGTATAATCCAGATTTTGTTTTAAGTAAATGCCACAGACATGTTTTTATTGTTATAATTTACATTAGTTCATTGTTACCGTTAATTGAGAGGGAAATCCATGCATGAAATGTATTTTACAAAAACAACGTGTTGTACTTTCTACGTTAATTCGAAAATATTAAATATAGAATGTGACATTAATTATAATATAACAATTAATTATTAGGAAATATGCAAAGTGAAGAGGTGGATTGTTGCACCTCCTGGGTGGAAATACTAGATGCCTGAGCTTGTTTTTGGAGTAGCAGAATGTAAATGTCATAATATTCCAAACCTATAATGGTTATTATTTGTGTATTTCTCTTAGGTTGAAATTATGATTTTTAGTGGAGAAATATGAATTATAGTAGTTATAATTATAAATTTTGCTTTTACATGAATTTATAATATTTTACTTGCCTTACCTAATCTCATACTCGTATTCCTGTTTTCCTTTATGCCCTCTTTTTTTTACTTGACCGCTTGTCTGAGAAACTCCTGGTTGATAGATATATACCTCTTTCACTTCGCATATAACTTGTACTATAATTTTGGTTCTAGTTTTATATAATTATCATTTTAGATTTAATCTAAGGAAAACCACTAGATGTTCGAAGCGGATTGTTCTCTTAAAACAGTCATCTTTTGAAGAAGAAATTTTTGACTTTTCTAAATACAACATAATAGCTCTAAAATAAGTTATTATTGTAAACATGTTATTGGATGTACAGCTATGGATTTAAATAATCACATTCATCTTAGTATGCCTGTATTTTGATTTTAAAGTATGTTAATGATGTTTATAAGAAAAAGAGAGAGTCATATTTTGTTCACCCTAAGTGAAATAACATGGTTATATCATTAATATATGGTAGGTTAGTAATTCTGAAGAAGTTGGTTCAGAGTGGTCAGAAATACTAGACTTTCAGAGCATTTATATTTATATAGACTGAAGGATAATACTTTACTGCGTAACTGGTTTTCTTTGGACTGAATGTTATGTATTAAAGCAAACTGACTTGAAAAATTGTGTTTCAGTTTCTGTTTTTCGAAATTATTAAGTGTTACTAAAGATTGACGTAATATAATTTATATGTTTAAATTTTTAGTTGGTACTAGAAGGACACGATCACGTTGTAGAGTGTGTCGTATGGGCACCAACAACAGCTGATGAAATGATCATCTGTGCAGCAAATGATGAGAACGAGGGGGTTTACAAAGGACCATTCATTATATCTGGATCGAGGGACAAGACAATCAAGGTAAAATACATTCATGTGTCCCAATAATGATTACGTCATCTTAAAATAAAAATATAGATAATTTAATTGCTCAATCATTTTTAGCACTCTCGACTCATACAGAGTTAAGAGTAAGATACGTTAAATTAGTCTCTATTTGGTTTGATCTTCGTTTGACAAACATGTCCATTATTTTGTTAAATAATTGATGTTGCTTAGTAATATATTATATATTAATATAATATACTTTCTTCTACTTAATAATCTGAAATTTATTATTATTATTTTACTATAAGTAAAGTACTCGTATAGTGATCATGAAAAAAAAATCGATCACCAGATTTTGACGGAATTACATGTTCTGAGGTACCAGAAGTCGTTTTATGAAGTTTTATCGATGATGTCTGTATGTATGGGTGGGTGAGTATGTATCCAAAGTTTGTGGCCACGCTACAGTCCAGAATCTTTGATGAATCAAATTGATATTTTACACAAAAAATGGGCTTCATGGTGTAGATGAGGCATATTGTTTGGGAGCAATTATGAATGACGTGAAAGTCACTTTTTTGCCAAAAACCTTTTTTTAGACATTTTTTCCTAAACTACTATTTCTAGAGTTTTGAAATTTTGACATTACCTTTAAGGCTACAAAAGCAAATGTTTTAAATATCCTCAGATTTTTAAAACAGCAGGAAATATTTTTTTTTTCATTTAAAAATTGTGATTTATAATTCAATCTGAAAGCTATACTGTTTGACGTATCGAAATGAAAAAAATACCTAGGAATAGAACATTACGTGGAGAATGAGTTGAGATAATTTTTTCCAAATGATATTCACCAAAGGGCTGTTAAGTACATTTTCTATTTTCAAAAATGTTTTTTGACGCTAAACGGCTCATTAAAAAACCAAGAAAATTTACCAAAAAAATTGGACAAAAAATTAACAATTTACAAACAAATATTCATGTAATATCAATTATGGCAAAGACCAATAACGCTATAAAAACTGATTGTTTATCCTAAACCAAACGATCACCTACTATAATTGTCGAATTTATCAATATTTATTTACATTGTTTACATTGACAGAATTTTGAGGAAATCCACTGAAATAAATTTGCTGTTCAGAAGTATAATGAAAAAATTTAAATAATTTATTAACTTTTATGAGATATATGAGGAATAATATTTTTACATGTAAAAAATCACCGTCAATAACCATAAATTTCTGTTGCTTTCCATGGTAAGATGGATTGGTCTCACACATGCTTTAATCAATCTATATAATTGCACCCTTGAACAAAACTTAACAGATGAATTTTTTTTTGTGTATATGAATCATAGCAACATTGGATAATATTGAAAGGACTCTTTCCTCAAGAAAGAGGAGTTACGTTTGTTGACAAATATCCAATTTTTTCACTATTCTAGTCTAATAATTCATATCTATTATTATTAAAAATTTTAATCTTCCAGCTTTAAAATTTGTAATTATACTGAAAAGTCGTTTTGAATTTGATTGAGTATGCAAAACTGGCTAATTATAGTATATGTTTAGAGCAAACTTATAACCGAGTACAGTACGCAGGAAAAAGATAACACTCCTCAAAGTAAATTGGATTTTTGTGATTTTTGACAAAGGGAAAGGAAAGTATTTTTAAAAAACATAGCCTGTCATAAAATTCCCCGTATTTTTGTAAAATACCAAAATGTAAAACTTATTTCAAAATTGAAAACATTCTTTGAAAAATAATAAATAAAATGTCCTACATTTTAAATGTATAATTATCTTAAAATATTATTTTTTCTTACATATTTCCGACATTTTTTAGACAAAATAGGAATATTTTCAGATTTTAAACGGGAAACTTTGTATTAAATCCTCAATGTAGAAGGAGGTCAAATAAATTATGTAAGAGATCCACTGGCTATTGGAACAAAAGCCATGTTCTCCTCTAAGAGATTATTTCGTAACACAAAATCTACACTTTCGCTTTTCAAAAATGTTATTTACTACTGTAGTTATACTAATGATGTATTGCATCAATGGTGTGACATACAACAATAAGCATTAATATTGTTAAGTGGATCAATTACTAGCTGTATTACTTCCAGGAATGAAAGACTAATAAACATCCCCAATTTAGGCATTTATATTATGCCTATATGGGACGTTATATATTATATACCCAAGAAGTGGTGATAGGTTTACTTGTAGTGAAGTAGGGTGTAGGCCACTCCAGATTTTTTTAATTTACTCTATTCAAATAAATTACATTTTAATTGTCGATTGTGAAGAATTCTTAAGAAAATATTGCAAAATGTCTCGTTTCTGCTACCTGCAATGATTTCAAATTATTTCAGCTACTTAAGTTCTAATTTGTATAATCACGGAAATATTTGTTTGTTGTTCCGTGTTTATTACAAATTTTTAGATCTTTATTTCACTTTCAGATGTAAATGTAATTTGCATTTATAAATGTTACAATTTTAATTATGGTGTGGTGTTATAAATATTAATTTGTGCTTTGTGATTTGTGCTCTGCTTATTATTGATTTCTAAAGATCAGAAACCTGCAAAACTATCTTTCATGCCATTGATTATCATGTTATTGATCATTGTTTTAATGTTGAAATAGTGAATACGTACTTGTTACAGGTCTGGGAGATTAGTCAAGGCCGTTGCCTCTTCACATTGGTAGGGCACGACAACTGGGTTAGGGACCTGGTATTCCATCCTCAGGGCAAGTTTCTCGTCTCAGCCAGTGATGATAGGACCATCAGGGTTTGGGATGTTCGCACCAAGCGATGTGTGAAGAAAATGTTTGCCCACGAACACTTCATCAACTCGATAGGTTAGCACTCATTTTTGTCGTAATAATTGATTTTTCTAACTTAAGTATGGTTATTTTTCTAACTTAAGAAGAATGGTTATATAATTGAATCATTGTTGGTTGTTGTTGAACCAAACGATTTGTGTTATCCCTGTATCTCATTGCAAATCATAAACTTAATATTGTGAATCTGAAATTTTGTGTATGAAAAATTTACCTCTTCTTCTACATTATTGTTGCAGATTTTCATTTGTCGCAACCGTATGTTGTTACTGGAAGCGTTGATAAAGCTGTAAAGGTGTGGGAATGCCATTGAACAATTGAGATCTCCTCTGCAATTTTCTTCTACCAATGTTATTTAGAATCTTTAAGATGTAAAATTTATTTACCAATTATAATTTTTCTTCTTAGTAGTAATTTTTTATGTAAACTTTTATGTAACAAATTGTAAAAGTGTAGCAAATTTATATAATTTAAAAATGTTATTAAAATCTTCTTTTTTACTTTGTAGTGGAACACTGACGCAAGTAAGTTAAAAAACCAGCTGTTCTTAAGAACTTGTTGTTGTCGCCATCTTGACCTCTTTGGAAGCGTCTCTCCCGGTTCTCTCGATCAACTCGCCATGCCTTGTGCTTCTTCGCCATTTCATCGCATACTTTACCATCTGCTTTGCAGTATCGCCGCCGACGAAACGATCTGGCCAGATCTAGCAGTGTGTTGTGAACTGTTTTATGAAATGTGTATCCTGTTACTGATGTAATGCAGTTTTGGAGGTATCGCTGCATATTGGAGCATATTTTACGATTGGAGCACAAAATAAAATGCATATTTTGGAGGAAATATAGAGAGAAAATAAATATCCTCTAAATTGGTGTTTCCGCCCGATAATCGAACTGGTGTAACTAATTGCAATGATTGCAGTCGGTAGGTTGGGCGTCAAACTGCCGCAGTTCTGGAAAAGTCGCCCCCATTTTTGGTTCCTGCAGGCTGAGACCAATCAAACGTCTGGTAACACACCTCCAGACCAACTCAACGCCTGGTAACTCGCCTCCAGGCCAATCGAACACCTGGTAACTCGCCTCCAGGCCAATCGAACACCTGGTAACTCGCCTCCAGGCCAATCGAACACCTGGTAACTCACCTCCAGGCCGAATCAACACCTGGGAATTCAACTCCAGACCAACTCAACGCCTGATAACTCGCCTCCAGGCCAACTCAGCACCTGGTAACTCGTCTCCAGGCCAATCGAACGCCTGGTTACTCGCCTCCAGGCCAACTCAACACCTGGTAACTCGCCTCCAGGCCCATCGAACATCTGGTAACACACCTCCAGACCAACTCAACGCCTGGTAACTCGCCTCCAGGCCAACTCAACACCTGGTAACTCGCCTCCAGGCCCATCGAACATCTGGTAACTCGCCTCCAGGCCAACTCAAAGCCTGGTAACTTGCCTCCAGGCCCATCGAACATTTGGTAACTCACCTCCAGACCAACTCAACGCCTGGTAACTCGCCTCCAGGCCAATCGAACGCCTGGTAACTCGCCTCCAGGCAAACTCAACACCTGGTAACTCGCCTCCAGGCCCATCGAACACCTGGTAACTCGCCTCCAGGCCAATCGAACACCTGATAACTCGCCTCAAGGCCAATCGAACACCTGGTAACTCACCTCCAGGCCGACTCAACATCTGACAATTCAACCAACGCCTCGATGAAGCCAACGGACGATCCACCACCTCGAGTTACTCGCTCCGGACGGCTCGTTCGTTTTTCACGCTTCGAAGGTTAACTTCTCCGCTGGGGGAGGTGTGATGTAGTGGAACACTGACGCAAGTAAGTTAAAAAACCAGCTGTTCTGAAGAACTTGCTTTTGTCGCCATCTTTACCTTTTGAAATCGTTCTCTCCCTGTTACGCTATTCCACTCGTCACGCTTTGTGTTGCTTCGCCACTTCATCGCATACTTTACCATCTGCTTTGCAGTATCGCCGCCGACGAAACGATCTGGCCAGATCTAGCAGTGTGTTGTGAACTGTTTTATGAAATGTGTATCCTGTTACTGATGTAATGCAGTTTTGGAGGTATCGCTGTAAATATTATAAATACAGGGAGAGAAAATAAATATCCACTAAATTGGTGTTTCCGCCCGATAATCGAACTGGTTTAACTAATTGCAATGATTGGTAAATAATTAACGATAATTATTACTCTACTATTCATAATTACCTCTAAAACTTCAAATAGTTCTGCAATGTGGATATATCGCCACTTTTGTATATTGTGAGGAACATAGAATTGTGATTCATTTAAACTTTGAAAGCTGAGATTTATCGAAACCAGGAGCTGGCCTAAAATCAGCCATTTTGTAGAATATAGGCTCCGGCTCCATTCAAGTTTTAACCAAATATTTTAACTACTAAAGCTACGATCAGTCATATGCCAAAACTAGTATACTTCGTTTTTGAAGTGTTTACTAGAACGTTATTTGTCGATTAATGAAAAGCCTCACAATGTAACTATTCAGCTAGATGTCCTAATTTCTACTCCTAATAGATTGATATATAGAGATGAAACTACACCAAACAAAAAGTTAATACTTCTTGGTCAAAAGTTAACAAGTGTTTGTCAGTCAAACAGACCGAATATGGGTTCACTAAAACTAGTCAATGAAGGATTTCACTTCAATGTCCATTTGTAAATAATTTTTGGTTCAGAGCCGGATCTAGAGAAATTGTTGATGGCTCCTGCTCCGGCTCCATCTAACATTTAGTCCTAGCTCTCTTGCTCCTACAGAAATCCAGGACTGTACAGTCGGACCCCTTAGGGCCGACTCCGACTCCAACTCTTCTTTTTATTATTAAAAAATAGATGACAGGTGGATAATAATAATTAGTACTTTGTAATAATAATAGGCAATTCATAAAAAAAAATCTTAAAATTTTATTTACCACAAAGAGTAATACAACTATAATAACTGAATATTCAGCCTGGACTAATGGATCATCTACTACAATTGTCGGATTTCATTACATTTATTTACGTTGCTTACATTGACTTAAAAATTTTGTAACTGAATATACTGAAGTAAAATTGAAGTTTAGAGGTTTAATGAAATAATTTGAAAAGATTTAATGACTTAATATGAAATGTAAGAAGAATAATTAATATTTTCATTTAAAAAATCTATGCCAATTAAACCTATAATTTCTATGCTTTCCATGGTTTGATAGATTCGTCTGACAAAATACTCCAATCAATCTATATGTTGCACCTTTGAACAAAACTTAATATCGGATGTATATCTTCTTGTGAATATGACTGGTATTATCTTTGGGTAATATTGTAGTATAGGAATGGACTCCATTGTTCTATATTACAAAACGAATATTAATTTTAAGCTAATTTCTCGGTGACATTTTCAGTTAAATATTTCTGACATTTTTGAAACAAAATAGGAATATTTTAAAGTCTCCAAAGTAAACTTTGGCTTATTTCTTAAATGCAGAAGGTGATCAGATAAACAATATTAATTGTAATAGATCCACTGGCCATGTAATGTTACAGATGGTCATAAATGAGATCCACTGGCTATGGGAACAAAAGCCATGTTTTCTGTAAGAGATTGTTTCGTAACACTTTTTTTTCTTTGCCTTTACAAAAAGGTTATTACTGCTGTGGTAATACCAAGGATATTATATGTTTCTGTTGTGTGATATACCAAAGTAAGCATTTACTGGTTCAAACACTATCTGTACTACCGCCAGGAATGAAAGATTAATAAACTCTAAGATAGTGCAATCAGTTATTACGTGGTATTTACTCACTGTATGGTAAAAAGCTAATGAAATAGTCTCGACATATAAAAATTTAATGGTATAAAAAACGCGTTTCGAATACGTAGTGTTCTTCTTCAGGCATTAACTAAAAAATGCAATGTCATCAGAGAGTTATCTATAGTACAAAGTAAATATAGTACAAAATAAAAAATGAAATAAAATAAGGAAGAGAGTATGAACCTAAGAGTGAGTGTCTGAGTTACAACTGTCTGAGAATAGGATGGAAGTGGGTGAGGGTATAGAGTATAGAGTGTACATCTGTTTCATATTGGAAGGCAAGTACATTTCTTTGTTTTGTTTTTTTTTCTAAAGGTTAGGCTGGGCCTTTACATTTGCTCTAAGACTAAGTGTAGGAAACATATTGAACATAACACAGAGAACTGTTATGAAATACAAACAACAAATACAAGAATAAAGAGAAAATAGAACTTTTTTTACATAAATAAATGAAGAAAGTTGTGCACTTAGGAATTTGCTCATTGAGGCAAGCAGGAGAATTATCGCGCACTAATTTATTAATTTCATACCCTTCTAAAATAGTTATTTCACGGAATTTACTGTTTCTATGTAATATTTGTATGTTTTGGTCTGAATCAAATTGGTGGTTATTAGTGACCAAATGTTTGGCAAAATGGGATATGAATTGATTATTGTTGTGGGATTTGATTTACTGTTTAACTTCTTGTATATGTTCTTTTATTCTTTTGTTAAATGATCTGAGTGTCATGCCTATGTAATGTGAAAGGCAATTAGCGCACAATTTATATACACCACTAAGATAAAGGGGTTCTTGAGCTCTTTTTGGAGTAACAGGGACTTTAAGTCACCTGAGTTTCTGTAACTGACTTTTAAGCCGTATTTTTGTAAAATTTTAGTTATTCTTAAGGATGGATTACCATTGTATGGGATCAACCAGGCTTGTATGATTTGTGTAGAGGAGCTGATTAGGGGGAATGCATCGCTGACTATTTGATTTCTCTCTTTCCTTCTAATTAATTTGTTAATTAAATCTGTGGAATATCCCTTGTTTTTGGCTATGGTTTTTATAGTTTGGATCTCTATGTGTTCGAAACGCGTTTTTTATACGATTAAATTTTTATATGTGGAGACTATTTCATTAGCTTTTTACCCTACAAGACTAATAAACATCACCTATTTAGACATTTATATTATATCTAAATAAGACATTATATAACCAACAAGTTTAATATTATATTTTCTAACAGTAAAGTTGAGTGTAGGCCACTCCAGATTTTTATTATTAATCTTCTGAAACACTGAACTGGTAAGACCATATATTTTGTATTAAACTAAACTAAACATTTTGTGTTCACCATCAAATGTCCAATGTCCTCCGAAAGGAAAAAATCCTAATTGGACTAATTAATCAGTTTATATTATTTAATGTCTTTTTCATGTACACAAGTAATTTAAATAGGTGAGGGGTCGGATAATTTCTCCCGACTCCGACTTCGGCTCTCCAGTCCTGATCGAAACTCGCCTCCATTTTTCGCAGTCTGTTGGATGAATATTTTTAATTTGTTTCTCTAAATTTGTTAATATTCATTTGGTAATAAAAAAACTAAAATAGGAGCACTTTATATTAAAGTTTCGTATATACATAAAATTTGTGTATATAACATTATTCATTAAATTTGATGTTAATATTCAGTACAGAGAAAACTAATTACTACGTGTGATTTTGTGATGAATGAAGTAGTTTAATAGATTATTTTAATGAGTAAATGTATTTAAAATTAAATGATATTCCTGAATAATCATTTTACATTTGAAATAAAGGCTTCATATTCCTATATTACAATTGGTAAATGCAGTTTACCTATTGAAGGTTTATAAAAAAATCTGGAGTGGCCTACACTCAACTTGACTATAAGTAAACATAATATCATACTTTTTGGGAATGTAGTAAATAATGTTCCATTTAGGTATAATATAAATGTTCAAATGGGTGATGTTTATTAGTCTTTCATTCCTGGAGGTAGTACAGGCAATCATTCATCCACTTATCAATATATACGCTTATTTTTGTATATCACACCACTGATGCATATATTATTAGTATAACTACAGCAGTAATAACATTTTTGAAAAGTGAAAGTGTAGATTTCGTGTTACGAAATAATCTCTTACAGGAGAACATGGCTTTTGTCCAATAGTCAATGGATCTCTTACATAGTATCCTCACCTCCTTCTACATTAAATATTTAAAACAAATTTTCCCTTTTAAAAGTTGAAAACATTCCTATTTTGTCTGAAAAATGTCAGAAACATCTAAGGAAAAATGTTGTTTTAAGATAATTATTAATTTATGATGTAGGATAATTACATGTATTATCCTTCAAAGAATGTGTTCAAGTTTGAATTATGTTTTAACTTTTTGGTATTTTATAGAATTATTATACTGGGAATTTTATGGCTTCCTAGTATTTAATAAACATTACTTTTCTTTCCTTTGTCGAACATCATATATACCAATTCACTCTGAGCGAGTGTTATCTTTTTCCTGTAATTACAAGGTTACTGTGAATGTATATTGAGAGAAAATATAGTAGTAATTAGCCAGTTTTACATACTCAAATCAAAGTCAAAACCAGCTTTTCAGTATAATTTTAAACTTTTATAGCTGGGAGCGTCTAATTTTTTTTAAATAATAGATATGAACTATTAGACTAGAATAGTAAAAAAAAAAACGGGATATTTGTCAACAAATATAACTCCCCTTTCTTGAGGAAAGAGTCCATTCGTCAGACTTCAGTATTACCCAAAGTGACTTTCCCATCATTCATAATTCCTCTCAAAAAATAGGGATCATCTACGCTATGAGGCCCATTTTTGTGTAAAATATCAACTTGGTCCATTAAAGATTTTGGACCGCAGTGTGGTAACAAACTTTGGATATATACTCACCCACCTACAGACATCACCGGATTAAATTCATAAAACTAATTCTGGGACTAGAATTCAAAACATGTAATTCCGTCAAAATCTCGAGATGGAATTTTTTCACGATCACTATACTTTACTTATAGTAAAGTAAAAGACAGAGTAGTAAAATCTTCAAACATTACATAGTGAAGTATTCTTAATATTTATGAAGCTTTCATATTTAATAATAAATAATATTTAATTTAATTTAATATTTTGCTTTCATTTTTATTAAAATGGATAAAATAAAATATATTTCTTATTGTGAATCTATCATCTATTATAGTAATGGGAGCCATGAAAATGTTGACAAAACTTGAACTGGATATTACGTACAATGACATTAGTCTTTTTATTTTCCATACAGTGTTATCTTGATAATGTTCTTTAAATAGAATTGAAATATAGTTTGTCGAAAATTCGGATTTATAGCCACTAATTAATCAATCCTGTTTTGAAGTTTTGTTATGATATACTAATATTAGATTATTGTGATGTTTCGACATTTATATATTTTAACTTTGCTATAACTAAAGTACAGTTAGTGATCATGAACAATTCGTTCTACAGATTTCCACGAATTAACATATTTTAAGGTCATAGAAATCCTTTTTTGACGATTTTTCGATCTATGTGTGGGTGTGTATCCGAAAGTTGTAGGATACGCTATAGGCCACACCGTTTGATGGTTGAAATTAATATTATAAAAAAACTTGGCCCTTATGATGTACATTTGCCCTGTTATTTAGGGCAATATTGCATCATGGGAAAGTCACTTGTTTTGCCAGAATGTGATTTTAGATTTTTTTACTAACAGTTTTTTATATATCAGTTATAAAAAATTAAAATAATAGATCAAAACAAACTGACATATAATTATTAAATTATGGTACATAGCTGATGTGCCATGACTTTTCCTCTACCATATTTCACCAATTAAGAGATCATTATTCAAGTCTTGAAGTCAGAACCCTGAGGCATTAGTCCCCTTAAATAACATGGTCATCTGATTATCCCTGCTTATCGAAATGATTATTTTAGAAAATGCAGAAGGTTATCTGCAACTCATCAGCACAACAGAGGTGACAACACATCTCCCCCTGAGTGCGATTTTTATGGTCCCAATTTCAAATTGATTTGTGGTAGATCTTACATTTACACTAATTATTCTTGCATTAGACTGTTCTAATCCATCTATGTTGTGCCTTATAAAGATGCTTATTTTACCATACCTTCTTTACGTCATTACAGATAGGACATCATAATGTTTAGTGCAATATTACTGTTCTAATAATTCACGTAATGAAATATTGGTAGTTAAACAATATCTAATAGAAAATGTTAAGCTTATTGAATACAGAAGAAGTGCTTTAAAATTAGTTCTTAAACACACCAAGATCTGTTAAAGCAACTAGCATGTAGATTGATTACAACACATTTGTTTGATAACTATCCAATACACTAAAAACATAATACTATATATGGTCCATTTTCCATTCCTTTTAATGTCTTAATTACCTATAAAAGGTGTGTTAAAAGGTTGCAAGGAAAACTTTTATGAACTGGGGGCTGCATTATATAATTTCCTAGTGACCGCAGGTTGCATGGTAATTTCTGGGGAATTTGTATGCATATAGCCTATATTATATATATAATTAATTTATATAAAAATACTATACCACTCGTGACCCCTTGTGTCACTCAGTGTTAAGAAATTATGGTAACAGTTGATAAAAAAATGGGACTAAGATGTTTCGTAGAATATAATTTGTTAGCTTTATTCCATATCGGTAATAGATTTTAAATCTGGATTAACACATTAAACCTGACTTATATTAACAGAATTTATTTTTCATTCTTCTTCTTTTTTTAACATCGTTTTTTGTAAAGTAATATATTACTGACTGTTTTCTTTAATATTTATTTGAATAATTCGGCATAAACTGGAATTAACAGGTATTCTAAGTTTCTGCTGTGAGCAAACAAAGAAGTAATGAAGATCAACAGAGTTTTATAAGTATATAGATATACTAAGTGCTATAGTAATGTGTCAATTATTATTTAAATTTTTATATTATGATGATAATTTGTATTCCTATATGATTTGCATAAATGTATATTTGTATGTTTAAGAAAACAAAAATCCACCGACATTTTATTTATTTTTCCGAAAACACATGCATAATTTCCCTTTCATTCATATTCATTGCCAAATTGTTAATATTAGGAAAGATTTGAGATATTGTTACTCTTAGGTTACATAATAAATATTCATCAGTAACTTTCGACTTTTTATAGATTTAATATATTTCATTCTAAAAAATAATGTTCATACAGATAAGTTACAAAAGTAAAGATGAAACTTCTAGTTTCAAGATCTCGGGATAACCTTTCTTCGGTAGAGACTTGTAGAACTCCAATAAAGTTTTTTTCTTTTAATCTTAGTCAAAGATCGGCACTTTTTTGTAGTTCTAGTAATTCCATCTGGAGAATTTGAGAAAGAGAGTCGACATATATTTGGAATTGAGAGGAAACAATTCTGAAATATAATCTTGACCGATGAAATCCAGAAATCTGTCAGAAAATTCCTTGTTGAATAATTGGAGCTCGTATGCAAATGAAGCAAAATCAGTGTTAGTACTGTGTCAAAGCGGAAGTTTTCTCATCTCTTAGTTGCCTTTCCCAAAGCTGAATTTTACTTTTGAACTTTGATATGCTTGTACAAATCATGAACAAGTTTACCTCCTCTACCACGCAATTTCAAGTTTAGTTCGTTTAAATAAATATATAATGTAAGGTCCACAAGGAAAGTCAAATCACGAATTCGATCTTCATTTTGAAACGAATCTTCCTTTTATATCTATAAATGTAAAATTTCTTCTCCGAGATCGTAGAATTGCTTCCACCTTTTATGAAGTTATCATAGCTTCTCTATTTAAGTTGAAAATAATAAATTGTACTGAATAGCCAAAGTAGCATTTACATCAACATAAGGTGCCAGTATAGACAATCACAATTTTTTTAATTTCAAACATTGACTTTAATTTTTTTCCGTCTTGTAAACAATCTACAATGTGATATTTTCTCAAATTACTAAAAGGTATTAACGTTTATTTTTCACTTTTTTTATAAGCCAGTTCTATTAATTTCTATTCAGAATATATCTTACTAGTTTTATAATTACCATAAAAAATTAATAGTTTTTTTTTAATAATGTTAACATTACTTTAATATCACTCGTCTTGTTTGTAATAGCTTACAATAATAAAATATAACAAATCACTA
Source organism: Hermatobates lingyangjiaoensis (assembly GCA_026182355.1). NCBI lineage: Eukaryota > Metazoa > Arthropoda > Insecta > Hemiptera > Hermatobatidae > Hermatobates > Hermatobates lingyangjiaoensis. The sequence continues at coordinate 797,884 of JAPFBL010001924.1, read as the reverse complement.
AACAGTTATAAATTCTTTATTTTTAACTGTATCGTCCTTTATTGTCGAGAATTTCTTTGGCTTCATTTACTTTTGCTGCAATGTATGGTGAGCCTCCCCTGTCCGGGTGATTGAGTATCATTACCCTTTTATGGGCTTCCTGTAAAAAAAATTATTCCAATAACAAAACACAACAATTACAGATTGAAAAAAAATTAGTACAAAAACCGACATGTAACTTCAAAAGAAACTAGTAATAATATTATTTATACCTAAATAGTACACAGTTCAACAAAAAAACTGTAAATAACCATTACAGTTTAACAATAAAATTGTTAACAGGAACGATGGGACTATGTTTCATACTATTTTTCATTACTAATCAACTCATATATTCCAGAAATTCTAAAACCAATATATATGTTGAAGTCACTTAATTACTAAGAGAAAATAAATACATTTATTTATATTTAAAATTACACTAATTTTTTAAATATAAAGGGAAGGGAAGGAACTAATCACATTAAAATCTTCTACCAAACTTGGCACAGTTTACAGTGATCTAAATAACAACTTGGTACGTAATACCTGAAGAAAATAAATTCATAATAGTTTACAAAATACCATATACTGAATTTACATATTGTAACAAGGACCTTAAATTAATACTGGGATTCATATCGAATTGCCTCAGTAAGATTATTACATTCAATTTTAACACTGAACAGTTAAACAGTCTACATTCAATTTCTAACAAATATTAACATGAAGTTGAAATCTCCATTCATTCATAACTTACCTTAATTTTAGTTTTACTAGCGGAAGGTGAAACTCCTAAAATTAAACTAGCTTCCCTCTTAGTCATTTTCGTCTCAAACCCTCCTTTGTAGTACTAAAAAATTCAAACAGTTAACAATGGAACAGTAAAAGTGGAAATCATTATTTATCATTTATTTTTTAGAAGTAAAGAAATGCCTCAAGGCAAAAATACGACAACAAAATTTTGTTATAAGACACAGTTAAGTGAATTTTAACAAATTAACTTACATGCGAATCTAGTTTCTTAATAGACTTTAATGTTTTGGTAAGCTTTTCAGAAAGTCCTGGAGCCGCTTTCAATGCATACTTACCTATAAAGCCCACAGCTGCTACGCCCAAAGCAACAGCTATGACGGAAGACGACTAAAAGTTAAACAAATACAAAATTCACATAAGAACTTCACATAATTTATCAGAATATTATTAGGAAGCACAAAATCAATAATAATTAACCCTACTTCATGAACATAAATGCTTAATTATTCATCAGAACAACTTTACATATGGAGTTTGTTTTATATAAACATACAAAAACTGGATAAACCTACTGTTTATTACTTGTAATATGCTTGGGATAATAAATAATCAGTATCAAGTATAATTTGAATGTCATTGTTAGGTGTATAGAGAACCACTAATGGGTGGTTCCTAAACTCTTTTATTACATTTTTTATTTTATATCAGGTATCACTATTACTTGATACCCTTCTAAGGGTAGTTGTAATATATTAATAAATAAAAAAAATTGGCAGGCAGAATTTATCATACAAAAATCATTTAAAACTTATCTCTAGTATAACAGTCAACGTCAAAACCACAATAAGAAATGAGAAAAAAGATTAAGATCTTTCAACCGTAACAAGCGGTCTTAATCAGTCAAATCTGAACTGAGATTTGTTTATTGTGAAATCGTATTATTATTATAACAGTATATTGGAGAAAAGGGTTTTCCGAGAAATGAACAACTATCATAAAATTTTTATCAATGAACAATGTTCTCTACTCAATACGTAAGAAATATACATATTAGAGTGACATTACTAGTTGCAATTCCTGAAATTATAGGATCTTACCATAAGAGTGCAGAAATAACCTTTAAAGAATAATAAACTCAATGAAACCTGAATTTAAACAAATGCACTTACCATTCTTTGAATGAAACTTCACAGATAATAAACTAAAAATAAGAAGATTGTGTTATCACTAATTTTAAACCCAACGACAAGTCGAAAGTAGAATCAAACGACAACACTGATTATAATATGTTACCCTGTCCTTTCCCGCCATTCTAACTTACCTGAAGTGCCCATAAGTAATTCTGTTCTTGTATACGGGTTGATTATTGAGCACAATAATGCCTAAAAAAACATTGGACTACCAGGAAATCACAGGTAAGTGGACTGATATTTTTGAAACATGATTATGAATTGTATTGTCACATGTTAGGCTTTCCACATATTATTCCTATTGGGTAAATTTATATACATTGGAGAAGTATTAAATTTTGTAAGAATTTATGTATGTATTTAAAGTGAATAGGAAATATTCACTTTAAATACATACTTATAGCTTTTTTTAGATGTATATGGTTAACATTTCGTTTGTTAATAAATATTGCATTACGGATGTGAGATATATATGAGGATATATATTGTTTGAACTTAAGAAAAGTTTTGTGGACGATTTTTTAAGATGGTAACTTTAAGTGGCTAATTATTAATATTTTAAGATGATAACTTTTAATGGTAATTGTTAATATTTTAAGAAACATAAAGAAGGGAAGAAAGCTTTTTATTTTATAATTGTCCTAGAGTATAAGACGTAGAGTATGAGTAATGAGAATATTTTTGAATTATAGTATATTTTATTTATTCCCAAGGAATAAGTCACGTGGTACCTAAGTTTTTGATTAACTTTAACAAAGGTATTATCTAAAAATAGTGGGAGTTTAGTAGAGTGTTTGCAGAGACTAGACTCTTTGATGTCGGTTTCGTTATAATCATGGTATTTCTTATTTTGCTAATATTCAGGTAATGAGAAACTTTTGTTTGACACTGCTCTTACAAGACCTTCGACATGTTCTCTAGAGATTAACCATTTTTAAATAGTTTTTAATAATTGGTTGGTTCAGATAAAACCTAGAGTAATCGGCAGTGTAGGTTCTAATATCTATCATTTTCTCAAGTTATCCATTTCCGATCGGCATTCTCGCTAAAAGATTTACTCCAACACAATTTGTTCGATTATACACAGTTTAATAGGTCTTAAATCAATTAATGTTTGTCTAAGGTAGTAGATGTTTTCTTGTAGACGAACACTGATTGTGCTTCCATTGCTTCGAAACTGGCGAAAGTGTTTTCCGGTTGCGAAAAAGTTGAACTCTTACTGTGAATTCTTTTTCTAGGATTTCTCCCTCGCCCATTCTCTGTGCTTCAAATTCGTTATTATCAGTGAACTCTTCATTCGAAAGTTATTTCATCCTATGCTCTACGGGTTCAATTTTCATTGTAATTTTACATTTTTTCAGATTTGACCGCATTTCTTCTAATTAACTCCTTTTCTTCTTCAGATACGTATAATATATTTTGCTCCGTTTTTTTATTTGCATGAGATTTTAAACTCATGATATACCAAGAATTAATTCATTGTTACACTTTTCTAAAGAGTTGAATTGTTCGTTATGGACTGGAAATGCTTCTAAAAATCGAAATATGAGGAAAAGGAATAATTAGAAGAAATAATTTCATTTTTGGTTCGGAGTAGAATGTGGTTAAGTGTAAAATAGCATTACATTTCTTGAAGTATTCCAGAGTTACCAAACCAAAGTGGCTAGTGTAGCTGAAACTGCTTATACGTTTAAGTTAGGGTTGGAAAATGAGCATGCTGTGTGCTTTCCTCATGTGAGGAGGGGGAGAGGTCATACTCCAATATCAAAGCACTTGGATATTATAGAATGAGGGATATATTTAGTGTTTTTAAGTTATAGCTGTCCTTTATTATGGTCTCACTTACAGTGTAATGTAAATGTCTTTAACTTGAGAATCTGTGTTCAAACTGACAAACTTTTAATGTCGATTTGTTTTTTGTTTTTTTTTTAGAGAAGTTGAAGGACTTTTTGGTCTCATTCACAGCCGTGGGAGATGATGGAGTTACCTATTTTAAGTATGCAGATCAGCTCTCCAAATTGGCTCACAGAGAACAGGTTAAATTATTGTTATATTTATATATTTAGTTTGCCTATGAATATATGCTAAAAGGGATCTTTTGTGACGGATTATTTCAATGATATAGTTCATCCTGAGTTTAAAAAAATATATTTTTCATTCTGAATCATTATATTGTTTTATTAAAAATTGTAGAGAGTAAGCTAATGATATTGATTAGAGAAAATTCTGTGCTACGTTTTAAAGTTCATTCATTATATTATAGTGTTCCTACAATTTTTAAATAATAACAGTTAAATTAAAATTTTACTTATTAACTACAGAGTTGTTTAAATCTTAATATCGGTACTTCACTCTCAGTAAACGATAAAGTAATATATTTTTAAATTGTCGGGTTGTGTAAGAGTAGTTGTAACCAAGGCTGTGGAGTTGTTATACCAAACTTCCTAGTACGACTCTCTTAAAATCTTTCGACTACTACTACTGCATTTAGTTTAAAATGTGTATACTGTACCAATGTAATGTGCCCTTTGTAGCTATGTTTTACAGCGGCATTTCATCACCTACAAGTGTTGTTTTCGTATATCACTCTATGGCTCTGCGAATTCTGTGCTCTGAAGATCATTAGCTATATACACTCGAAGGTTTGACAATACGGTGATTATAAGAATACTACCTGATTGTAATGTAAGTCATGTTGAGTCAATGTGCATCCTGATCTACAGTGCTGCAATTATTTATTGAGCAGCGGTAATGATTTAACATCGAATCTGTACACAACAGATTTGGTGACGAGCATAGGATAATGAGATACTATAAGAGCGACAGCATAATAAAATAAAGTGTTGCTCTATGGAGGTTATAATTCAGCTAATTCATTTGTACATGATATGTGTAATAACCTCAGATGGCTTTTTATGAAGTGATCTTATGTAAATCAAATGTCTGTAAGTGAGTTAATTAACTCATGTAATGGAACAATGGTCAGCACAACGAAAACCTTGATGGAGAGATGTTAACTTTGCGGTCTCAAAATATCAAAGTTGATCATTTCAATGAAGCGACGGGGTCATTTATGACCAAAACCTAATGTTCATGGTAGAGAACATAAATTTAACCTGAAATAAGTCTTTAGATGAAAATATTGCTACCTATGTAGCGGATTTACGGAAATTAACAACTACTTGTGACTTTTAATGTTAGTAGTAATAACTTAAATAGTAATTAACTTAGTAGAAATTACTTATAAAATTGCATCACATCCAGTGAAGACAAACTTTGCGTCCAACAAAAATAGTTCTAGCGATAGTCCAGTAAATTATAAAATACTTGGCTTAGATGGCTTATGTTTACATTGTGAACCGAATAGTCATAAAATAAAGGACTGCTGCAGGAAACGATTCAGTTAACTGTATATCATGCTGTAAAACTAGTCATCTCCCAAATTTACTATGTCATCATTTGGCAATGAGAAAAGAAAGTGCAAATAAATTAGGCTTTGTTAGTGTCTCAAAACTCAATGGAATGAAGGTGTTAGAGTGATTAAAGAACAAACAGAGGACATCAACCATATTAATTATCAAATCATTAGTTGTGCAATCCGTAATTGTGTGGTATTTACTCATTCTGAGATAAAACTTTTGTTGGTTTATCCATTTTATCTCAGAATGACATATTAATTATATTATGGATGTGGGGAAGACATATCATCCTGAAAAAATTATGGTCTCCGTAGAAATTGGTAATACTATTAAAAGTGCTTGAAGCAGGTACTGGAAGTAAATTTAGTAAGGCAATGCAGTTAATGAGCTTTACATAGTTCTGGTACAGTGCAGCTCGATTCCCGGTCGAAGATGACCGAAAAATTAAATATCAAAGAGTAAAAATCAGGACTTGAAAAAATGAAATACACTAGAAGTAAATGAGTTAAAAAAATAAATTAAAATAAATATACGAAAAGAAAATAGAGTATGTTCAATCTTGTATCTGCAGTCTGCATTACAACTTATTAAACTCAAGTTTGTAAAGCAATGAAGTAGTCCATATACATTAAAAGATAAAGTGAATGAAAAGTTATGTGTTAGAAATAAGTTTCACTGAGAAAATTGATTATGAATGGGGTTCTCCATTTGTGGCCTTACCAAAAAGGCATGGATAAGTTCGGTTCTTTGTCACTTACAGACGAAATATTTTGGAAATTAAGAATTAAATTATTTTAAATTAAATTGAAGAAGTCAAAATTACTAACAATGGTGACTTTGCCATGAATATACTTAATGAAAAGACTACTGTTTGGGATAAAAACAGCTCCAAAAGAATTTCACGAGTTTATGAGGCGAGGTCTGGATGATTTAAATAAAGTTGTGGTATTTTGATAATATTGTTATTTTTCGGAGGTGTCATTGATTGCTTTAATATCAAGAGCCATTCATTGATATATGAATATATCAACCACTCCCACTATTGTCGGAGTTGTAGTGGATGACAACGTCACAATATTTAAGTCAACTGAATTTGGAATCCCCTTAAAAATAAAGGGGTTCATTCAAAAATTGTAGCTCCAGGATGGGTATCCATCAACCACCCATGGCCAACTGAACTGAGCAAGTGGTACAATTTACCAAAAATAAGCTAAATTCAATGTGTAAACACGGACTATTCATTTTTGGTTGGTAATTAATATACTAATATTCCTTTTAGATTGCTATTTGGATTGAACTAGATGATCTATTCCTTTACGATAACAGTTTGGTTAATCCAATTTTAGAAAATTCTAAGAGGTATACAAATATATTCTATGAAATCATTCAAGATTTGTTGCCCAAATATAAAGTATACGAGGTAAGTGTACTATTTTAGTAAATTACAAACTCATTACGTTCTAAAATTGAAATTGAAAATGTATGGTTAATGGTAGTGTAATTATATATTTAATTATTTTAAATGGTATTGTACATTTCTAATTGTGAAATGGGTGAGCGAACTATTCATATGTTACTTTTGCATAATCATTTAGACAGGCAGAATTAATATGTCTAACCAGTTCAATGTGTTCTACTTAAAGAAAGAAATCCTTATATATTATAATTATTTGAATATACCTCAACAATACAATTCTGTGGATTTTATACTTAAGCATAAATGTTTTAACTGTTACGGTCAACAGATTACAATTGAATTAAATTTGTTGTAATGTTGTAGGAATTCAAGTAACTCAAGTTATGTAGTACTTAAGTTCCTTTACCAACACGTTAAAGAAAAGTGATTTTTTTTTTATTGTACTTTGGAAAAACTTTTTATACAAATTTTAGATCAAAATAGCAATTTTCTACAGTGGCCATTTTATTATTTTAGAATTTCGAGAATATTTATTTGAAATTTATTTCATATTGTATTTGTATATGTGATTTGTATTCTGATATAAAATTTAGAAAATTATATCAATCTGTGTGCACTTGTGTGTGTATATGAGTTCTGTAGCTGTACAAACATCTACAAATTTTCACATTTGACATTCTTCGAAACAGGGATAAAACTGCTGTCAACTTTTTACTTCCTAAATTCATTTATGGTAATTATAAATTACGAATTACATGGAATGATATTAATGTAATCTTCTATGCTAGGTGTTTTTTTTGTTTCAGCCTGTTAATAAAGACATCCTGGACACATACATTGAGCAAAGATTGCATATGGAGGCCAGAGTTGGAAATACAAGTAAAGAAGAGATAAGGAAAAACTTTCCACCAGAATTACTTCGTAGATTGTAATATTTTTGAGCAAAAAAATCCTAATGAATCCATTACTCTTAACTAGGGAATCTTTGAGTTTATTTTGAAAAATTTGTATTTTTTACTAAACACAACAGAGTTGTTATGTTTAATAAAAATAAATTCTTTGAAGAATTTATAAACATACCAGTTAGGTTGTTTGAAATTATTAATTATTTAAGTGCTAAGAATTTTTTTTATTTAACTTTATAATGTCTTTGAAGATCTATTCATAATTAACAAGAAGTATGTACATTTTTTCCAGAAGGGGTAAAATAATTTTTTCCTAATGCAGTGGATTTTAATATTAGTTTCCAAAATTGTATTTAAAAAAAAATATTTGTTGCCTTTTGAGTCTAATATTTATATTTAAAAAGATATGATTAAGTTTAAGAAAAGAACGATGTAAAGAAATTAGTCTTCTGACTGCATTATGAGAAATTATTTACTGTAGATATTTTTGCTGTATTGATGCACTCATTTATATGGGATTTGGGATGTTTAGAAGCATCTTGAAAAATTGAAAATTAATGTATCCGTTGGGAATTTTTTTCTGTAATTTTGAGCTTTTAGTAATAATTAAAATAATATTTATCATTTTTATTAAAAAATGAACAAGTATTTAGGATTTAAAAAAAAGATTAGCTTGATTTAATTATTTCAATATTTTTAATAAAGAACCGAAATAGAGGGCTATAGGTATGTCACAATTTACTCTGTTCACAATAGGTTTTATTTTCATGATACATAACCTAATTTGACAGCTGAAAAGGATTGAGTGTTAAATAAGGTGATGTTTGAAAATGGTATATTTAAGTATATATATATATATAATTGAATTTGTAAAATATTGATAGGACCAAGTGTGTGCAATCAGAATGTTAATTAGAAAGTATAATGGATTGGGATATTGTAAACTTACTGCTAGCTCGATATGTGGATTTCTTCAGGTTCATTTCAAATGCAAGACAGATTCTTATTACGGGTCTGAAACACAGTGTTCTCTTTTTTTACACAGAGGATTCATATCTTGATATCGTTGAAACCAGCGTCGAATATTCCTAAGAGAAGGAGCTTAAGGTCAAATTGAATTCGAAAAGTTAGATGTACCGTGATGACCGTATTCTCCATTACGATTGCAAACAAACAATTAAACGTTGCTTGTAGAATAACGTTTTAATTTCATTTCACTATAGGTGTATAGAAATTTTGTTTAATTTCATACTTTTGTGAGGTAGTGTTTTCTACTACGTTACTAGCACACAAATTGGAAAAAAGAAATTGTAGTTGGTTTGTATCCTTTTTGCTTCGACATGAATGAAATTTGTAAAAAAAGAAGTTAATCATAGGTTCATTATGTAATTAAATAATTTAGGAAAACTATTCTGTATTGTTAATCATAAACTGAACAATTATTAATATAATAATAATCGACCTTAAGGGTGTGGAGACCAAAGGCCTGGCAAGTGGGCAACCAGATGGGCCCTTTTTGCCTACCCTAAGGAAAATCTTCCTAATCTCTCCATAAAGATCAGGAGATCTTTCCACTCAAGTTCCTTCAATTTTTCTTTCTTAATAGTAAATTGTTACGTACACATTTAACCTGATTAGGCTGAATGTAGGACAGTCGGCCACATAGTGGACAGAAGTTTCCTCTTCTTCTCCACACTTCTGACAAACTACACTGCTCTCTAAGCCCATAATATTTAAATGTCTTCTAAGTCTAGTGCCTAGATTCATAATCTCCAGATCAGTTGATATTAACCATTCTAGCAAGGTGAACCCCCGTGGGTTATTACTATAAAACTGCCCGTAATTTAGCGTTAGGATCACAACTCACGATTAGAGGACAGCCTGCATTCTTACAATCTCTCCAGCTCCTCTGTGGGAGGAAGCTGTTCATCATCAATAGGCAGGTATAATGATGCCACCACCATCTTATGATTACTTTTATTTACTTTATATTGAAGCATTGCGGCGATTAGATCCCGGGATCTCAACATAACCAGTTTAGTTACCGCAAGATCCCTAGATGCAATTATGCAGGATCTGGGTGCTTGACCATCTATGGTCCAACCAGAACCACTGCTCCTGCTTCCTTAAGCCTCTTAACTTTTCCCCTAAAAACCTTCATGGTAGAAACTCTATAGTAGAGCTCCCATCCTACCTTATCCAGGAGCTTAACTACCTCAGGATCAATAAGGAAGATCACTCTGAAGCCTCCTTGTACCTTATCCAATGTACTCGGTTTCCATTTGTTTACCTATAAAGTCCTATTTTGAGAATTTAAGCTTCCCATAAATTCAACTACGTATGGAGTTTTTTAGTGCGGACGACAAAACCAATCCGCACTCCCCATTGCGCCTCTGAAGCTGGCACAACCTCCAGGTCGAGATCCTTAGGGGGAGTCCATTTGAGGGTCCAAGACTTCGTTACCTCATCAAAACAAGTGATGAGGAACCAGTCATGGTTCATTAAACCACATCTTCAGATGTGTAGTGCCTCTCCTATTGCCACTCCTCCAGAACCAACAGTAGCTCGAACTACATTATTCCCTAGTGACTCTCTTATTACGGTGGCATCGTCCTTGGTTACCGATCGAAGTGGATCGGTATGATTGACAATGACCTGTAGGCCCGGTGCTTGTTTTTTTGCAGCCTCACTGTAACTGACACTTGGCTGCTCAGTTTTTTTTCTCATCTTTTTGGTAGCTGGAGTGGTTTCAGGTGGAGTCTCATGTTGACTCTTACCTCTAGCTTCCTCTTGCTCTTCCGCTTCTTCTTCACAGATAGCCTGTTCCGAAGAATGACCTTCATCTATGCTTAACCTAGCCAGGTCAATTTCAATGCTTTCCTGGCTACTTCTCCGATTTCTAATTGATCGGATTGGTAAGCTTCATCCCTTCTGATCTTAAGCTTTACTAGCTCGACCTTTGCTAGGCCCGAATGGTCCCATTGAGACCATCCACGCTCTAGTTTCCTCAGCTCTGTTAATAGGCTCCCGTCTCTCACTCGGACCGCTAAGATCAACCTTTGCAGATCGATCGCCCGGACGGAGCAGGGGTCGATAGTCCTTTACTTTTCTTTTATTTTGAGTTCTAGAAACTGTCTGCCATTCCTGCTGACTTTCAGTCGGTCTCTGTCCTTCAGTCCCTAAGGGACCTCTGGACGAGCCACTCCTCTCGTCAGGTTTGGTCAGACTGGCTTTCAGCTCTGCTCCTGCCTGTCTTTTTTTCTTCTTATTTTCCTTCTTCGTCTTCTGATTCCCTCCAACCTGGCCTCTTCATAGTTCAGGCCTTGGGAATCAATATATTCATTATTACTTTTTTTTCTAAGTTGATGCCATCTTCTTCTTTGACCTTGGAATCTTCAGAGACAACCACTTGTCTCCCAGATTCCATTCCTTCTGTTATAGGTGGGGTGGGAAGCCCCTCAACAGGTTGCACTTTTGAGTCGGCATCTTCGTTATCTTACGTAGTAGAGAATTTATGGTTTCTGTCGCTGGGAAAGAAGCTAGTGAGACGACAGAAAGGAATTAGGTGAGGTAGGGTCAGGTTGGGTGTGTCTAGGTCGTCTGTATTGATAGGGCTGCTCTGATAGCGAAAAGATCGTGCAGGGTTTTCCAGTATCCACCAGCTGTGGACCCGCCCAGTATCCTCCCAAGCTCTGGATATTAATATTTTAATGTTTTTCAATGTTTTAATTCAAATTATAGTATGAAAGTAACTATTAATTTGAATTTATATCTGCCTAATTTTAAAGAAAGAACTATTGAGAAGCTTATGTTATTTTAACTTTAGTATGTATTTCGCCTGATATTGTACTTACAACAGAAAGAAAGACGGAGAACCAACCACTAGTTTTTAGGTGATATCCATTTTTACAGTTCATATTAAGAATAGGTTTACTTTGAAGTTCATTATTCATATTGAACATATTGTTTGATACATAATGAAAAAGTGTTTAATATTTTGAATTAAAACATTCCTTTCCTTAAATTACAATTGATTCATTAATGCTTATATCATATATTCTATTAGTATACAGAAGTAGTTGTTGAGTGCAGTTAAGTTCTTTTATCGAATTTGAATATACGATATATAAAAATAACGTTGAAGTGGTATTACTCGTTACTGAAAAGTATATGTATTCTAAAATAAATTTTATTTCTGTGTGATATATAAAGAAGTTTTTTTTTTACAGTGAGGTGTATTTATGTAACATTGGTACTCGGAGGTCGTTGGCTGTAAGGGACATAAAAGCTCATTTCATAGGCAAGTTGGTGACTGTCCAAGGCATTGTAACAAAAGTCTCAGAAGTTAAACCGTTAATGAATGTCGCTACTTATACCTGTGACCACTGTGGTTCTGAAACCTACCAACCTGTAAGTTTCTTTTTAAAAGTATTGCAAATGCATTTTTATTTTATAAATGATATTTACAAATATTGATGACATTGACTTCACTTTCGTGGTAAACTGTAAATCAACTATATTGTAGCTTTATAGATATTTTTATGTAAGTTTTTATGGAGTTTAGTTGGTTTCTAATGTATTTTATGTATGTAGTTAGCTTGTGAATTGAGAATAATCACAAAGGTTTTCTAAATTATTATTATTATTATTATAACTTTCACTCATTCAAAAGTTAAATTGTCTACCTTCAATGTGTGTAGAATAAGTTCTATTTGTTTTAAATAGAGAATTTTTCAGTAATATATCTTTATTATGTCAAATATTTGGAATCAAATTTCGCTATACATTATGCTGATATCCATTAAAATAATTGTAGTTATTAATTGCTAAATTCATAAAAGCTGTATTTAATGGTTGCTTTTACCTATTTATTTACAATAAAAAAAGGTTTATTGATGTCAGTCGTTTTTCTTTTGTTTTAGGTGGCTTCCCTGTCGTTCATGCCTATGGTAAAGTGTCCCAGTGCGGAGTGCAAGGTTAATAAATCTGGTGGTAGACTTTATTTGCAGTCAAGGGGATCTAAATTCAGCAAATTCCAAGAAGTTAAAATCCAAGAAGTTGTAAGTCCAATGTCATTAGTACATCATTTTGTCCATAGTAGTAAACAGTTGCAGTCTTATTATTTTATTCTTTTTTTTTATAATTGTTTCAAATATTTTTTCCTTGAACTAATTTCAAAGACCATTTCATTCTAGAGTGAACAGGTTCCCTTGGGTGATGTACCAAGGACTCTTACTGTATACTGCCGTGGTGAATGCACTAACATTTGCATTCCTGGAGACCACGTAGAAATAACTGGAGTCTATCTACCTTTACTCAGATCTGGATGGAAGCAACTTCTTATGGGTCTTTTAACTGAAACTTTCCTTGAAGCTCATGTCAGTTTGCTTTTATTAGTTTTCTTTGAATATTTTGTGTACGTTTCAGTGATGTAAATATCATAAAAGTGATTCCATTTATTGCTTTGAAATCAAAATCTGATAAATATACATGATGTATGATATTATTATTCACAAGTGCTTTAAAATGAATAAGTTACAGAACAGAAATTTGTAACCGAACTACCCTGATATTAACGAAAATTCTTCACTGAACAATGATACAAGAAACCAGTTTTTTACTAAACAACTTAAAGTTACACTAATAGGTGTAGTCAGTTAAAACTTAAGTTACTTAATACACGAATAAATACTATTAAGTTAGCAATACTACTTCTATTGTTCAGGAATGATTAGTCCTTTTTAATATATAGGGTTTCAACGTTTTTTTTCCTTTGCTCATCTCAGCAATAATTCTTACTAGAGTAAAATCAAAATTATGATCTTCATTATTACTCTTTATTGCCAATGCAGTAGCATAAATCTTGTTTGTCCTTATGGACTATGAATGTTGCTTCAACCCATCTTTTTAAGAAGCGACTTTGTGATTCTTTTAAAATCTTGTGTTGAAGTTTTGAAAACAAAGTTTTTACTTAAAGGTGAGAGTTACTTCAGGTGATTCTCTTTTGAACACTTTTATAATTGCTTGGCACAAACCTTGAACAAACGGAAATTGAAAAAAGATGTTTTACTTTGCTCTTACTCATTTGTTCTAATTGGAAACCAGTATTGTCTATTAAATTTCTTGGATCATTCTTTTCCCTTGATAACATTTTCACTCGTTTCAGAAAATATCTAATACTTATCGTAGTCACTTTTTTCTCAAATCTTTGAATGCAATTCAGTTTTTGTTCATATCAGGGGAAGAAGTCCTCAACACGCCGGTCGGAGTGGACAATTCGTCTAACATAATTTTACTAACATGTATATTCTTGGATTTATTGTATGATTTCATTAATGTCTCTTGAAGGTTATTCATTTTTTTAAGTTCATAAACAATATTATTCAGTTACTTTAATACTCAAAATTGATGATTGATCTCTACTTGAAATTGAATAACTTTGTATCTTCCAGTAAGGTTTTCATTTTAGTTTTTATCTTCTTTAATTGTGTTCCTTGATTTATCAATTTTAACATACAACTGTGCCCTTACGTGTATTTAAAAGTATATAAGTGATTTCATTAATTCTTAGTGGTAAATTCCAGTCTTTACCTTGTATAAATAGAAAAGTAGTAAACAGGTTAAAACAGAGTGTATTGAATATTAATATCAAAGTTATCCTTTGGAGTATAAATAATATTAACAGACTTATAAATGATTATGTAAGAAAACAAGAGAAAAATTACCAAAAGTGATTACTAGAAATTCAATTGACTCAATGACTAAGTTTATTCAGTAGAGATTCATATTATTGAACTGTACATAACCTCTCACCTGACTCTTTAACAGGTTTTTAAAAATAATTTCCTCACGGTGAAATATTTATAATCGGCAGCACTTCCTAATAATGTTGCTTTTGTTTGTAAACAGAAAATTGTTGATCTTGAAGCTGTGAGTGAATCACTGGGAGAAGGTGAGTTAACTGAGAGCGAGATAGCTGAGGTTTCACAAGATGACTTCTACAATAAACTGTCAGCAAGTATTGCTCCTGAAATTTTTGGGCATGAAGACGTGAAAAAGGCTCTCTTACTCCTTCTGGTTGGGGGAGTGGAGAAAAGCCCTCATCGAGTGAAAACTAGAGGTATTCAAACTTTGTTCAGTTCTAAACTTAACCACTACTGGAACAATGTAATGCATAAGAGTTCCATTACAGCCAAATGACTGCGAACCTTTTGCATTAAATTTACAACGTTTGGTTGTAATTGTATGGTTGTAATCCTCTGTTGGATTAGGCGGTGGTCCAGCTCATCAATACTAAAAAAATGTGTATCGTTGCTAAGGCGGAAGCTTTTGACTATGCGAACAATATCTGAAAGCTAACATGAATACTCATGAAAGTTTTTATGACTTTTAGTCCAAAAATCCCGAAAGAGGTGTATGTTTGAACATAAAATTTCAAAATTTACAATGTTGATCAAGAACATCTTCTTGTCAATCAAAATTAAATTAAATTTTATTTTGCCCTTTTATAATCTAATTATGTTGAAAATGCAGTGTTAGGTAATTACAGTGGTGGCGGTAAAGATAATGACAGTACAACTTTGCATCAATTTTCAGTTTGTCCTGCGTGTTTTTCTGGCAGGAGACTCCTACCAGCAGTAGTCTCTTCCTGATTTTGTTTTCCTGATTTTGTTTATGTCTTCTGCGCCTTCATTTCGTAAATGAAGTGAAAAATGTTTTGAAAGAGTCTTCCTTCCCTTGATTCTGGAGATCCAATTGTCTTCTATCTTGAGATTTCCCAGGCACTTTAGGTTTACAGCTCTGTGGCGATGAACCTTTCAGTCGTATGGACATAATAATGGTCACGATATTACTAATTTATTTCTAGTATTAATTGCTTTATATAACAATCTAAATGTTAATGAGAATTTTAAATTGCAATCCTAGTCCTCGCAGTAGACAAAGCAAGCGCAGGATGACAATCTATGATATATGAATGTCATTTTTAATTACCTATTAATACTCTTATCACTGAAAACAGGAAGTGTTATAACTGTATTGATCTACCGCATCGGTAAGTTTGATTAACCGGTAGTGTTCGATTTTTGTTTTGTTAGGATGGCACACTTTTTATGGCAAAACCGCCAAATCATAGCAAGATTAAGACAAATAGATATATTCAGTAAAAAATATTATTTTGATTATAATTCATTATATTATTAATTATTAACTAGCTTTAAAGAAAGGGATATTATATAAAAAAAAGTTAAATAAAACAAGTTATTAAAAAATAGGTAATATTAAATTGGTTGAATCTAAACTTTCGTTGGTAGGAGCTCCTCTTTGGGATCGCCTGGCGTTAGGCAGTTCTTCTGTTTGTGTTAGTTCTATTCAGGAGAGTCAATGTCCCCTAATAGCTCTATGAAAGGCTGTAAACGCTTTATATTCAATTTAGAAAGTTTGGTTGTGATTTAGATTATAAGAATATAATGTGGACCTTAACAAATAAAAGCCTTGCGATATGATACCTCATTTGCGTACATTCATTTGGTACCTACTTTCCAAAGTTGGTCGCCCGTGTGCGGAGAATCTCTGTGTCATACACTCAGACATCTATTTATTTATAGATTTTTTACTTTGTCTATTAGTAAGATCTACTCTATTTCATTTAGACATGCTAATTGAAGGGATCTTTAACATTAGAAAATATAATTTATTTTCCATATGCAGAAGTGATGAATGAAGGTGGTTTCTAGATGAATTAAAAAATACGATATAAAATAATAGGTTGGTTATATTTATTTTCAGTTTCTGAAAAATTATTTAATATTATTTTTGTTCACTTTTTTTTTTGATGATATAATTTTGTTGAATAATACAATTTATGGTACTCTATTTAATATTTTATAAAAATGCTTACAATAATTGTAGGTAATATTAATATTTGTCTAATTGGTGATCCTGGTGTGGCAAAATCACAAATGTTGTCGTACATAACAAGGCTGTCCAGACGTTCACAGTACACCACAGGCAGGGGCAGTTCAGGCGTTGGTTTGACTGCGGCTGTAACTAAAGATCCAGTTACAGGCGATATGGTACTAGAAGGTGGGGCTCTTGTGTTGGCTGATATGGGTGTATGTTGTATTGATGAATTTGATAAAATGGCTGAATTTGACAGAGTGGCTATACACGAAGTTATGGAACAACAAACTGTCTCTGTGTGCAAGGTATATTTCGCATATTTCTTTTTAGTACCAATATACCATCTAAAGATTATTTTAAAAAAATATGTATTTACAACAATGAATAATAAAAAAATCAGAAATTTTATTTAAAAAACTTCTTTTTCTTCATAAATTGATGACAAATTATTTTTAATTCTAAGGCAATAAAATATTCCATTTATTTGGTCTTACACAAATTTTACTCTCCATCTGTGAAATAAAAAAAAGAAGGGTTAAAGAATATTTGTAATCAAGTACTTGTAATATTCATTTTTACACTCTTATACATATGTACAATAATTGTTCACGGGCAAGTTAAAATTTATGGTAATAATATAATATTATTGTTTGGGGCATTGTGTAAATACAATGAATTTACAATGATTTTATTCATTAGGTAATAACATTTTATTCACATGATTATATACATTGGGGACAGATATTAATGCATCATGGTTTATCAGGCAGGCATAATGACTCGAGTAAATGCACGAGTCAGTATCCTAGCAGCAGCTAATCCTGCATATGGCAGGTATAATCCAAGGAAATCAGTAGAACAAAACATTCAGCTCCCTGCTGCTCTACTCTCACGCTTTGATCTGTTATGGTTAATTCAGGATCATCCCAATCGAGACAATGACCTGAGGTAAGATTTACTGGTCTTCTGTGTGTATGAATTATGATAAAATATGAAAATTTCGTATAAACATGATTTAAATAAGACAAAAGAATTGTTAATGTCTTTTTGACTTCTGTGGATTGATTTCTAAGTTTTTGTGTAGTTTGTTTCATATTTGGTGTGAGTATTATCATAAAAGTGGAAAGTTATAATTATTATCTATAACTATAATAATCATAGAAAACAGTATATAAGAACCAACGTCTGGGCCATAACTTTGCCTGAAGATAACCAGAGAATGGTTGAAACATGTCGCAAATACCACCACCAGGTCAATAGTACAAAATTCTCCACCATCAACCAGCCATCCATCAATAGTGATATGAACAGTCGTCATAAACAGAAGAGGAAACGTATATTCATCATAACCAATAACTCGACGGGGTCTCTGTGTGAAGAAGTTAGAGTCGAATGTCAACATCCTTTAATCAAGAGGGACTGTGCAACCTCTACCCCCATTGACATGGAGACAAAGGCTACTTTGTCTAGAAGACAAATGAGAGTATCAACTAAAATAAAGTCAATATCGGTAGCAGACAATAGAAAAAACCAACAACCAACCACCAAAAATTACAGAAATAGAAAGGGAACAGGAGTTCACTGCAAAGTGAGGCTCATGTTTTCTGCCAATATTCCTATGTCACAGAGGAACTGTGCAACCTCTATACCCATTGGCGGAATAACGGAGCCTTCGCTGGGCAGGGGGTAACTGGGACCGGACTCATGGACCTACAAACTCTACTCTCCTATTGGTCACCATCGTATCGAACTATACTAATGTGTGTATATATATATATTTCACAAAGGAAAGAGAAAAACAGATAAAAACACACAAAAAAAAGACTCACAACGATATTTTGACATTCGTCGTCATCGGGCAGAAGTAGTCCCTTAGAGTAGCTGAAGTTAACTGAGCCTACGGTCGAATCCGACTAACACGCACGCACTCTGCTGGCTGCCCTAAGAAAGCACTAACTACAGAGAGAAAAATAACTAAAAAAAGAACAAATAAAAATAACAGAAGGAGAAGAATATTAAATGAACAATGAGCAATTTAAAAATAAAAAAGTGAATAAGTAAAAAAAAAATTAAATAGAATAAAAAAATAAAAAATTTACCGGTACAAGTTGAGGCCAGGAGGAGACAGATAATTGCCTCCTCTGAAGCTCTTAAAGTAACCCGAGAAGACGGTACAGGGATCTGATTAAGGACTTGGACACGGAAGCAGTGATTAAAAAATATATATATAAAAGAAAGATCTTGCCTGTACATATACAAGAGACAGAGCGAGCTGAAACTTTACATTATATTTATGTATGCCTAACTTAAAATAAAGACTCTGAATAGATTGATAATTCAGAGCAGAAGTGTACTTATGGACCTTTAAGTTGTATTTTGCTAACTTCACAGACATGTTTATTTTGAAAATATACAGGTTTAGCAAGTAGATATTGTTAGTTGATTCTAATTTCATTTGTGTATATGAATATATTGCATATTTGAGATCATTGAAAAGGTGTTTCCCAGAGTTGAAGATGTACTATCTATTCAGAATAAATAGCTTGGGGAACGAGCAATTCTCAACCCTTACTATGAACAGGCAGGAAAAATCAACAAAGTTCTTAAGCTATATCAATCTGAGGAAAGAACTTACAAGTGTATGATTAGTGATGAAGCAGTTCATTCTCCAACTGAATTTCTTGACTCCGTGACTGCTCCTGGACTGCCTTCTCATTCAGTAAAAACTTAAAGTAGGAGCACCAATCATACTGCGATTTAGTATCAGTAACAAATTTCATGTTAAGAAACTTGAGGCCCAAAAATGTGCAATATTGTAGTGAGTTTCTGTAATCTCTTTTATGTTTGATCTTTCTGAGAATGTATTTTTAGTACGTAGAATTGTTTCATTTAATTAGTACGTATTTAAATTAGAACGAAAGTAACACAAAGATAGGCACATACATAACTCACATCTATATTTCGACATTTGTTAAAGTAGTGTAGGGCACTGTTCAAAAATTCTCAAAGCAGTTTAGGCACTATTCGACAATTATTGAAATATAGAAGTGAGTTATGTCTGGTGTCTATCTTTGTACTACTTTCGTTATAATTTTTATGTGAAGTCCTATAGATCATTTAATTTGTATTTATATTTAGAAACTACCTTTAAATGATAAAATATTTATTTTAGGTTAGCTCAACACATTTCTTACGTTCATAAGAACCGTCATCAACCTCCAACGGATGTTACACCTGTAGAAATATCATTCATGAGAAGATACATAGATTTATGTAAACGGAAGAGTCCAGTTTTACCTGAATCTTTGACTGATTTTATTGTGGAATCATATGTCAGCATGAGACAAGTAAGATATTTTTTTTTTAAGTTCAACATGTAGATAACGCTTATAAGCGATAGTAAAATTCCTTTTCTTGTATCTATTAATTTTTTTTTTATTTGAGGAGATGATGGGTACTTTTCGAATAGTATAGTAGTACTTTTCGTAACAAGTGTGGTAACATGCAGTAACAGAAAAAGTAGGTCTGCTGACAAAAAAAAGATATAGTACGGAGTTCATTGGGAACAAGTTCTTAAATTTTCTCTATTCTACATGATTTGTCTTATTATGTGTAAATATAGGAGTTGATATTATTGATAGGGCTCTTTAATTTCTCATTAATATTGATCTAAGCTTGTGGTTGCTCTTTGTATTGATGGAAGCAAAGACGAAAATTAGTTCCTTGCTTTCCTTTTACCCAGGATAAATGTACTTTTTCAGACACCTTACTGTAAAACAATTATTCTTGCCGTTATCCCAGAGTTCAACTGTTTAAACCGCAGTCTCGGCATTCACGATCTTAAGACTGAGAGATTCGATCCTACGAACTAACCTCCTGCTAACAGGATTCAACTGGAAAAGGAGTTGGCAAAGTGACATGTTAAACAAAATCGATGATATAGTTAGAAATAAAGAAAAGTACAATAAAGATAAGAGTAAAAAAGTTATAAGGTCAATAGTGTAAATAGATTAATAGGTAATGCATAGATTAATAAAGATAAAATTAATAATAATAATAGTTAAGATTAATAATAAACTGGTAAAGATATATTAAAATGAAGAGTTGAAAGAAAGTAAGAATTAATAGGGAAGGTAAAGTTAGTTAGAAATAAAGAAAAGAATAATAATAATAATAAATATAAGAAAAGAAAACGTATTGGTTACGCAAGCTTTCGACATCACAGACGTCATCGACGGGCAAAGTTGTTCCTAGGAGATCCAGGACGGAAATGGCGTAGGGAAGGGAAAGCAGGCAAGCGGTGGGGATAAAGGAAGTGGGGGAAGAGCAGGTGGAGCCCAGCAGAACAACTGCAGATCACCTGATGCCGGAGGCCGCTCGCACCGAGCAGCCTCGGGAATACCGAGCGCCCGCCCTCAGGTCGCTCATTTATATATATATATATATATATATAAATTATGATGAAAGTATCGACCGTGGAATAGAAACGAAAATAAAGTTTATCCGGACTCGGTCAGTTCTTCAGGTTCAAATTAAACTCTCTTTGCCAACGTTTCTATAAAGGGGGGGGGAGTGACCTAAGGGGTTGCTGTTATTACCTGGGCCGGGTCTATTTGGCCTTGTGTTCCAAATAGTTTTAGGCTCTTATGGCTGTTTTCTAACTGAATATTGATATGGAATTTCATTTTTTGTATACATACAGCTTCAATAATTTAAAGTATTGATCTCTTTCTTTATTAATAATTTTAGTACCTGCCACAATTATGTCCCTTGTCAATTTGGTCTTGTGAATTTGCTCCATGTGTTTCTTGGGAGCTCCAGACATCAGATGCATTGTGAGCCTCCTTGACAGAGTCGTAGTGGTTACTCCAATGTACGAATAATTTCGGTTTTCACAGTCACCGTAGGTACAAGTATATTCGTACACTAGATTAATTTCTTTGAGTGGAGTGCTCTTAGTTTGGCTATTGTTTTTCATAAAGAGATTGCTGATTGTGGGGCTTTTATAGTAAGTAATGAGAGAAACTTTGTCGTCTTTGTTTGTACACTTTATATTGTTGTTTATGATATTCTTCAGAACCCTTTCATCCATTTTGTACTGTTCGGAGTATTGATTTCTACAGTAAATTATATTAATAGTTCCAGGTGTTTCGTTTACTCATTTTTTGCGTTCGTTGTCATGTAGATATGCCTTTAGAATATTATCGAATTTCTCATTAGAGTAACCACTGTTTACAAATGCCTGCTTTGTTCTGTTTATGTTCCAATGAAAAATCTTCCAGTCTGAAGCTATTTTATAAGTTCGATGAATCAGAGCTTTTATAGTTGCGTCCTTGAAGCATTGTGGGCACTCATTGAATACATTGTTGGTGTATGAGGCTGTATTGGTGGCTTTTATGTATAGTGAAGTTTTGGTTTTTTGGGTTTGCATATTGATGTCTATGTGAAAGAAATTGATTTTCTTATTTATTGATTTCTCAATTGTGAATTTTATACAGGACCCTTCTTCCAATGCTTTCTTTAAGTTTTCAATGTCGTTCATACTTTTTGATACTATGAAGCAGTTATCAACGTATCCACAATAGACTATTGGTTTGATCTACGGTCTGTTGAACATTATATTATTTTCAATATGACAGGTGTAATAATTGGCGAATGTCATTCCTAAAGGGGATCCCATGGCAACTCCATCCCATATGGTAAATGGGTTTTCCATAGTGCAGGCTTGGAGTAGTTTTTGTAAGTACTCTTCTATCAGATATTTGGGTGGTGGTATATTGCTCTTATAATAGACATAATTACATATGATGTCTATAGTTTCCATGACAGGGACATTCGTAAATAATGACTCAACGTCTAATGAAGCTATTATCCCTTCAGGTTGTACCTCTTTTATGATGTCCAGAAATTCATCGGTTAATTTAATCATTTATTTTGCTAGCATATAATGTGATATAATTCCGTTTAATTCTTTCATAATTTCACTCTACCTAATATATAGGTAGGGCTGGTCACTTATGAGATGATGGGTCGGAATGGGTGTCCTGCCTTGTGATTTTTCACTGTACCATACAGATATGCTGGACTAAATTCTCCTCTTATAGGCTGTAATATCTTTTCTGACTTTCCTTTGTTCACGGCTGAAATGATTTTATTTAATTGAGTTTTCAACTTACTTATAGGATTTCTAGAGATCTTTTTGAATTTACTGTGGTCCGAAACTATTTCATTTAACTTACTGTTGCATTCAGATCTATCCACTAAAGAGTTCGACTTGTCAGCACATCTTACAATAATATCTGGATGTTCTCGTAGTTGTTTAGCAGCTTCCTTTAGCTCTTTAGTTATTAAAGCACTTGACTTAGGCCCTCTGTGTTTTGTAGCTTCAGCCTTTAGTTGGTCTTGGAGTGCTGGTTTCATAGTTATTATTTCCTGTTCTTCCAGTTTTAGAATTGAATTATACAACACTTCCGGTTCAACAATTTTACATATTGGATCAAATTTCCAATTTCCTTATTTAGGAAGATAGAGAAACTTGTAAAGAAGCAAGTTTCTGCCAACTATGGTTATGTTTTTACTTATATGTGCTTAAAAGAAGGACTGCTACGAAAATTCACAAATTTTGGAACATATAACCCAGCAGTTCATCTAATAATTACTTGTTAGATGAAGCTATTATTTCATCTAACTATTAGATGAAGCCAAGAAGCATGAGGAGGAAATAGTATCTGGAAGAATCAGGAAGAAATTGAGAAATCTCTATGGAGGTATATTCACTTACCTGAAAATAAGGATAATTTCATTAATCTATCAAAACATAATCTGACAGAGAGAAGCAAAAGGAATTATTATCTCTTAGTTTGAAATGCCATTATAAACCGAAATTTGATCCAATATGTAAAATTGTTGAACTGGAAATGTTGTATAATTCAATTCTAAAACTGGAAGAACAGGAAATAATAACTATGAAACCAGCACTCCAAAACCAACTAAAGTCCGAAGCTAAAAAAACAGAGGGCCTAAGCCAAGTGCTTTAATAGCTAAAGAGCTAAAGGAAGCTGCTAAACAACTACGAGAACATCCAGATATTATTGTAAGATGTGCTGACAAGTTGAAAACTTAATTGCCCCAAAAATGTACAACGGGACACGACTCCGTATTCGTGCTTAGAGGTTGATATCATGACTAGGTGTGTTACTGGGAAGTCACTGTTTATACCATGCATATCCCAATTCAAACCCTTTCAATTCAAACGGTTGCAATTTCCCGTCAGCGTCTGTTTCGCAATGACGGTAAATAAGTGGCAAGATCAAACTGTGTCTACGGCAGGAATTGAAGTGAGTGAGACCAAATGTTACCCACATGGTGAACTGTATGTTGCTTGCTCAAGAGTCACAGATTCCAACTCTGTTCTTCCATGAACCTGAAAGACAGACAGCTAATGTGGTGTATACTGAGGTACTTACTTAACACTGTGCTAATAAATATATTTCTTCCTATTCTTTAATTTGTCTAATAATATTTTGTAATACCTCATATCATATCTGGATTTTTGTAAAATACTCATTGAAGACGGGTACGTCTGCTAGTATTTAATATAATAGTTTTTTGTTGTTTACAAGGAGTCTAAGGTATATCTGTAATAATTAACTTACATGAATTGGCTGAAGGCCTGACAGTGTGACTGTGAGAATGACGGGCAGACTAGAACTGGAAAGTGGTGAAACCACTTCTTATATAAAGTTTTTTATATAAACTCTTTAATGCTGATTTTACAAAAATGATTAATCGCTGAAGTAGATCCAACTCTTCTCCAGTCAACTTATATGCATATTTCTTTATCTTCCATTTAGTATTACTTATTAGAAAAAGGTAACAGAATAATTTTGTTACCGAGGGGGCCAGTAACAGTTTGAAGTGTAATGTGCACTGAAATAATATCAGATTTACAAACTGACAGTTATTGAAAAAGTTTAAATCTTTTAACTTTAAAAGTTTTTAAATTCTTTAATATTTGTTTCATATAACCATTATATTTTCCTAAAATAAATAAACTCTAGATTCAATTTGAATAGGAAGACATAAACTATCTCTGCTTTTCGGTGTACGCTCATTAAGAGAAAAGGAGTGGGATCTAAATGGTTTTTTTATTCTTCATAATGATTTTTCTATGGCTGTAACCCCTGTTTACAAGACACTTCAATGTTCAGGCAATCAAAAATGTATATATTGACCCAGCTGTTGAATACATATATTTAGGATAAGAAAAATTGATAAAAAAAAGAGGGTTTATTTCACAACATTTACCATCAATCAAAACATGGCGGACACAAAACAGCAGCAATCAAATCTGCTAGAGACATTGCACATTAGCGCACTTAGCGGCTTGCCAAACATTAACACCGGCTTTTACGAGAACTCGTCTACAACCGATAGCTGTGTTCCAGAAGGGATTCGCCATCAAGTATCAGGACTGCCATGTCTCTCTATTAGTGGCGCAGGGTATTTTCCATGCAGGGTTTTGGCTTTTAAACTGTGTTGTATTCAGAGAGAATTAAAGGGATGTATATATATTTCCCTCCCATTGGTTGACAAGACGAAAGTTGAGAGAATTACCATCATCTGTTCCCCAATGTGGCTAGTGGATATAGGTTTAGAGTAGTGCGTTGAGCTTATTGTGGTTGTTTCGATAAACATTGAAGCTAGTTTAAAATTTACCTATTTTCTTTTGTTACCCCCATTTTCAGGGCTGTCAACCAAACAAGTACCTTATATTTCAGAACAGAACTCACGACCTCATGTACAAAGTTTTAATTAGGGACTGTCCGTAACGATATTTTTTAGCATGAGGTTTTGAGTCTTCCTCAGAACGCTGACTATTAGTCAGCCTTGGGTTCCTTCATCTTCGTCAGTCATTCTTCCCTTTCAAGGATAACTTAAGCCAAAGTCAGACACTGTTTCTATGATTGGTGTTTCACGGAACTTCTCAACCACTGGTCAGCATTCTTTTTTTCCATCTTCGCTTTAGAAAAAAACTATTTGGTAAATTGGAGAGTCAACGTATTTTGCACCAAGAGATTATATCTTAATGTTAATTTATACATAGTTGTAATTTTTTTCTTATATTTTTACTTCGCTGTAAGTAAAGTGTTGTGATAGTGAAAAAGTTTGATTTGAAAATGTTGACTTATTTACACGTTTTGAAATCCCTAAAGTCCATGTTTGCATTTTTTCAATTATTTTTGTGTGGGTTGGTATGTAACCAACAGTTTGGTAGACTACATACACTACAGGCCACACCTTTTGATTTGATAGATCAAATTCCTATTTTACACAAAAGTAACCCATATAGTGTAGGTGTGTCATACTGTTTTTGGGCAATATTGGGTCATGGGAAAGTCACATTTTTTTTGGATAAAATGTGATTTTAGACAAGATTTTTTTCCCCTAAACTGCTCACTCTAGAGTAGAGTATTCAAAATTTGGAATTATTTTGAAACGGACATTAATATTATGGAAAAAACTTCAGATTTTGCAACAGCGTTAAAGGTCTGTTTTGTAATAAAATAAAAAAATGTTGACTTACTATTGATTCTGAAAGCTTGTGGACACAATCAAGTTACACAGTTTGTAGATTATAACAAAATTAGACGTTTTAAGAGGATGAACTGGGTGCTTTTTTCATGGAATTAGATAGATTTGTGGTACATTTAGTTTTTTTAAATTTTTTTTACCCTAAACACGTAAGTGTTGAAGACTGAAATTTTGTCAAAGAAAAAGTCAAACTAAAATTAAAAAACTACAAAAAACCGTTAAGAAATTCTATTATCCACAAAGGCAATAAAGCTCTAAAAACTGAAAACTTGACTTGTATCAACAGATAACTTGATGTGAATGTTGGATTTGTTTACATTTATTTAGAAGTTTTTGATGATTAGCATTCTAGTGAATCCTATTTCTTGCACCCTTTAACAAATCTTAATGTATTTAAGAACCCTGTTTCTGCGTAATATTGAAGCTTGAGAAAGAGAATTTTTCTGTATTTATGACAAAACGGCTATCATTTTATGCTATTTATGTAGTGATTCTGTAAGCTTAGAGCGTCCATTAAGTATTGCCTTATTACTAATATTTCATGAGCTTTAAATATTCAAAGATTAATGATTATGATACTAAAAATTACAAGTGTTATCTGCTATCTGTAGTACCATGAAAAGTTTTGCTTAAATAAGCTTCTTCGTAATAAAGAACAAGCCTATCAGATGTGCAAATCAACACAATTTGCCTCAAAAATTTTGGTTAACAAAGTAGAAAAATTGTGTTATGGCTTAATAAAATTACTCTGGTTTGGTTCTTGTTAACACAGCATTAAATCAGTACTAATATATAGATGTATTTATCCAGGAAGTATGAAATGGATTACAATTTAACACTAGAATAAATAGTGTAGGTATGAGATCTACCAAAACTAAAATTGTGACCATTAATGATTGTTGTCAGGGAGGATCCTATCGCCCTTATTCGTGTGATTAGTTGTGGATGACTACTAAATACTCTAAATAATCAAGGTTACGATACACAAGGATATGTAGGCAGATAACCTATAAGAAGGTTATCCATTTTGTTCTCCGAATCGTTGTTAGATGGCAATGATATGGATATAAAGCAACCTAAAACGGTTCTTATACCTTTCTCAAAAAGAAAGAAAAGAAGTCTCGAAGACCACTTCTTAAAACTAATAGAATTCTCTGAGCTATGCAATAAAGTTGGAATCTCTTTGGTTGAAACACTAAATTGCAGTGCCATGTAATCTATACATTTGGCGCAGGCCACAAATCTACAATTTAGCTCTACAATATTACCATTACTACTGTGGTTTGTATATGCATAGATTATAAATAAAAAGATTTCACATAAACACGTGAAACAACAATCAATGATCAAACCACAATAAGAAATGGGAAAACAAGTCTAAGATCTTTCAACCGTAACAAGCGGTCTTCGTCAGAGTCAAAAACCCAACTGAACACTAGATGCAGAAAACATCTGGTGAGGAGTTGAGAAGAGTGGGAGGGAAGAGTGGTATTTTAAAAGGGTGAAAGCACAGGAAAGGACTAATGTCCAGAAAGGGATGTTTGGGGAAACAAAGGAGTACAGTAAGAAAAAGTAAAAAACTATCCGCTAGCTGTCAACCCTCTTTGAAGAGGCTATTGCCCTCGTAACGAAAGTATCAAGTTTGAAGAGACCGTTACTAATGTTTATAATATTAGATCTATTAAATTTAATTAGACGATTCAATAATATTTCTTAACAACATTGATTTTTCATAGGTAATAAATTTAGCTCCTGTCCATCCTTAGCTCTTGTTTTCCCATTTCTTATTGTGGTTTGATCATTGATAGATTATAAAATGAAAAGGTTCATTAATTTTTTTTTAGCAGTTATTAAACGTCCTCCCCTTAGACATTTTTATCAAGAAAGAGGCAATTTGAGTCTGTGGAAATTGATACAAAATCGATATGCCTCAATGGAGGATAACATTTTTATAAATCTAATTGAACGAAATATTAGTAGTTTGGATTGTGTGTTACCAGATTTGTCACAATTACCAGATTTGTCACAATGCCCTTCATAGAATATTTTACAGGTGGCAAAGAAATTATCGCAAATGATTTCAAGAAAGTGGATTTGTGTAGTACACTGACCAGACTAATATTAAGATTTTAGATGTTCTATATCAATGGTTTGTATAATTGTTATAACTGATGAAATGGTACACCACGTTGAAATGAATGAAATCATTAAATTGATTGCCTATAGGTTCGATAATTTTTTACCAGAGTTTGATTTTTATACCTATATGATAGGTACATTAAAATAAAACCAAAACTAGGTTGTCAACGATTTTGATATTATATTTACTTATAGTAAAATTGAGTTTAGGTCATCCAGATTTTTTTTTTCGTGGAACCACAGGTATTATTCTCCTCATTCGTTGTCTTTTTTTATCTTCAAGAATTTTATTTTTGTGCATAATCATTTTATATGTTAAAAGTTGACATTTTCTCTTGGTAATGTATTTTTTATCAATACAGGAAGCACGAACAAATTCTGATATGACTTACACTTCTGCCAGAAACCTTCTTGCTATATTGCGTTTATCTTCTGCTCTAGCGAAATTGAGGTTGAGTGATGATGTTCAAGAAAATGATGTCCGAGAAGCTATTCGCTTGCTAGGTGTTAGCAAAGCTTCACTTTTGACCTCCCAGGACCAACGCACTAGCAGGTATTATTCTCCTCATTCGTTGTCTTTTCCCTGATAACATATGATGATATAACGGGAAGACCCGTTGAACTTTTTAAACTCTGTTTACTGATAAACTTTATTAGTATGTAGATTAAAATAATTCAAATAACAGAAATCAACAATATTTTTTTCTTTTACTATGCTCTTTGTAAGGAGATGTGTAACTTAAAAATAATATTTCATCAATCTGGTTAGTCGAATTGAAAGTTTTAGTAATATCTTTTCTCTTAGCCTTTATGTTTACATTTATTAATCGTTATATTATTTCATATTTGCTATTTGGTTAACACATTGCAAAGAGTTACAAAGGTGAATATTGATTTGCTTAAATTTTCTGCTACCTGATTATGTATAAAATGTGTCTACCTATTTTTTTTAACAGAGTTTATAGTTGTTTATTCTGTGTAGGGGGCTCTCAACTGTGGACAAAATTTTCTCTCTGGTTCGTGATTTGGCAGGTTCCAAGAAAACAGTACAGCTATCTAAGGTGCGTGAAATGTGTGCCACCAAGGGATTCAAACCATCGGATATTGATGATTGTCTGATTGAGTACGAACGTTTAGACGTCTGGCACGTAAACCAAGCCAGAACAAATCTTACATTCGTATAATGTTTTTTTCTTACACTGTTAAATGTACCAAACAATTTTTAAATTTAATTTCTGTTTTAATCGAATGTCTTTTCTAAAAATGTTTTGATTCTTTTCTGTCAATAAAAGTTGATTTTATATGCTTTATTTTTTTCATTCTAGGAAAATTAAATTTATTCGTACTATTTTTTTTAGTGTGAAATTGTCCGATCTTCTTCTAGTTAAATGAAAATTAGTTACCTCCGTTTCAGTCTGATTCAGGAAGCACTCCCCGTGACCTAATCTAAATAATTTCTAACTCAGAGTAAATTTTACAAAAAACTTAGTTATGTTATAGCATTCTGTGAATGGAAAGGCTTATAGAGTAATGCTCTTTGACGCTATTTAAGTTTTATTTCAGTGCTATCACTTTTAGTAGGATGGTGCAGAACAATATTAACGATATTAGATCATTTTAATATGCTATATAAAAATAATAGAACTAATAAATTAAACTTTTAAGTTACATTAATTCTTTTTTTGTCGAAATGAACAAAATAATTACTCAATAGTCACTATATGGAATATAGTATAAGTAGTTAAATAGTCACATTTATAAAACCTAGGTCACCCAAGAGTCACAATACTGAAACCTAGGTCACCCATCAGCTGTATTATGACTGACTGACCTATGTCTGTGTTATGACTGGGAGGTTGGGGTCGGTGTCCTTTGCTTAGGAATGGATGGATGATAAAAAGAAACACTGGAATTGGATTAATACATTTATTTACCATTCCAAATAATAGTAGCATATCAAGTAACGTTTTTCTATTAAGAATATATGCACAAATTCATCAACATATAAAATCACAAATATTTTTATTAGGAAATAATTGTTACTAATTTTTTACATTACATTTCTAATTAACATTATACAAGAAACATTGGATAATACATTACTTTACATTACATTTCTAATTTACATTATATAAGTAATTAAAGAAACATTACTTTACCATTCTAAAATGGTTGCCCTCCTCTGCGCATATATTAAATTATAATAGCTATCAATTTTATTAAGTATAGCTTAATAAAATATATTATGATATATTATCATATAATTATGATGACAGGGCTCCATCATCTTCGTTGTTTTTCTTTCCTTTTTCATAAACAGTTTTAAAATTATTCTTAGATAAATATAAGATTTTCAAGAGTTCCATCAGGTCGATATTTGACTTCTCGATTCTCCAGTGGCTTATGAGCTGAGACAGCAGTAAATTCATTACCTATCGGTAAATGTTGCCAATGTACAATCGACTGTTTAATTTCCAAGCATTCTGGATAAATTGGCGTTTTCTTTCTTTGGCTTTCAGTTGGTCGTTTTGGAATAATATAAAACTGGATGTGTCATTCCATCATTTAACTCCTGTTTCAAAATTCCTCCTAATCCTTCTCCATTTGCGACACTGAATATTGGTTTGCTTAAATATTGTTGGAATAGGAGGTGAACACATACGATTTTATTTTATCAAAACCAAATGATTCTTCAGTTGATTAGTTGACAATCTTCAGTCCATTGAAACTGCTTGCCATTTTTGAGTATGTCTAAAAACAGACTTAGTTTTGTTGAGCAGTCCTCAATAAATTTATGCTAGAAGTTGATTTTACCTAAAAATTGACTTCAATTTTTCTTTTTGGTGGGAATTGGAAAATTTGATTATAAATCATCTGTAAAAGGTGTAACTTTATTTAGTTCCGTAATATATAGCCTAGAGACTTCAATCTAATTTGTGCAAATTTACATTTAGTTTTAATTTAATTTTCTTTTTTCGCTACTTTAAAAACTTCTCTTAAATGATGCAAGTCTTCTTAAAATGAGAAAATATTAAAATATCGTCGATAAAGTTCATAGTAAATGCACTTAAATTGTTTTGTCTTATTATGTTGGTTATAATCCCCTGAAATATAGTAGCAAAATATGACCTTAATTCCGACACCAAACCTGCCTACAATAATTCATTCATATGTTTTCAAATATCTATTCTATCCGGAACAGGAAATCTGTATGGCTTTTGTGATACATACTTCTCGAGGGAAAACTTAATACGAGTACCTCCGGCTCTTATAATATGAACCACATCATATTGTAGTCTGACTTTGATTGGGAACACTGTTTTTACTATTTTTTGAAGATAGATTGTATTACTGTTTGTTGAGAGACCATGTGAATTATTACAGATGATACTTGTGTTTTGTGAATAGAGGGATGTTGAGTTACAATTATTATTGAAGTTTATAATTGCGTTCTATAGAGAGAGAGGCGTTTGAATTTTATTAATGTGATACCAGATTACAATATTTATTTACTGCAAAGTAAATCAGTCTATTCACACTACACTGACATACTACTTTTTATGTAAGCAAAATGTTCCTCATGGTGGCTTGCTTCGTGCTTCGATATATTTAAAAAAAAAACAAAACTTATCTTGTCTTCTAATTTCTTGATACTTTTAACCCATTTCTCTCCATTTTCGTTTACAATATGAAACTTACTCCATCTTGGCAAAAATGCAGTTCATGAAATATTCTCATCTTTGGGTTGTGGGGTGAAAGAAGCTTGAAAGTTTAAATCCAGTTACTGAAAAATTAAAGAATTTATTTAATTATAAGTTATATGATAAATGATATATAAAAACATAAATACAAAATAACTTCGCCTGAAAATAAACTGACTTTAAGAAGCTAGAGTTAGTAGTTTAGGAGAAAGAAAATATTGTCTAAAAACATATTTTGGTCATAAAAGTGACTTTCCCATTATGTATAATTGCTCCCAAACTACACAGCTCATCTCTACTGTGAGACTCATTTTTGTGTAAAATATCAATTTGATCCATCAAAGATTGTAGACTGTAGCGCCTACACAAAATTTTGGATACACATCCACCATTAAAAAAAACTTCATAAAACGACTTGGAGGACCACGAACATGTAATTTTTTCAACATCTCGAGATTTAAGTTTTTCACGATCACAATACCTACTCATAGTAAAACAAAAAAATATTCTAAATTACTTTAATGTTTTCATTATAATTACTAGTTTAATATAAATGATTATAAGAATGACATGTAAGTTTTGAAAATAAGTTTAGTATTAGTGAAGTTCAATGTAAAAGCAGATTTTTTTTTATTTATACCAGGACACTTCTTTTTTCAACATTTTTGAACTGACCACTCGTGACTGAAAAAAAGTAAACAAACGGCCACTTAACTTTAATTAAATAGATGCGATTGTCAAATATTTATAGTTAAAAGTAAGGAAGTTTCTTTATTATGTAATAAAGCTTAAGAATTCTAAAAGATATTTTAATTTTGAAAATTTCTGCAAGTTATTTAGTTCAAAAAAAGGGGTATCCTTGTGCTAAAGAAAAAAATCTGGGGTGGCCTACACTCTACTTTACTATAAGTAACTTAATATCAAATTTCATGAGTATGTAATATATAACGTCACTTTTAGGCATAATGTAAACATCTAAATGGGATATGATTATTAGTCTTTCATTCCTGAGGTAGTAGATATAGTGATTGAAGGACATATCAATATATAAGCTTATTTTTGTATATCACACAGCTGATGCAAATAATTTCATTAGTATAACTACAACAGTAATAACATTTTTGAAAAACCAATGTGAACATTTCTTGATACGAAATATTCTCCTACAAGAGAACATGGTTTTTGTTCAAATAGCCAGTGAATTTCTTACATCGTTTACTTGACATCCTTCTACATTGAATATTAAAGTAAAATTATCAAATTTAAAACAGGAAAATACCCTTTTTTTCGCTGAAAAACATCATAAACAGCTAAGAAAATGTTGTTTTAAGGTGATTTATAATTAAAGATGTACGATAATTACATTTATTAATCTCTAAACGAAAGATTTTAATTTTGAATTATCTTTTACAATTTTGGTTTTTTACAGAATTATTATACTGGGAATTTTATGGCTTCTTAGTATTTAATAAGATCATTTTCCTTCCCCTTTGTCAAATAACATATATACGAATTTTTTTTTAATGAGTGTTATCATTTACCTGCACAATATTATTCCTCTTACATCTCTTATAAGTCAATAATATATTTTCATTTTTCCATTAGAAACATCAATTTTATCTCAGTGGATTCTCTCAAAAAATTTCTAAGTCAATGTAAACAATTAAAAAAAATATAAAAAATTCGACAAGTATAGCAGGTGATCTCTTAGTCTAAGATAAGCAAACAGTTTTTATAGCGTTATTGCTCTTTCCCATAATTGAAACTTCACGAATTTTTTTTTATGAATTGCTAATTTTTGGGTCCATTTTTGGTCAAATTTTCATTATTTTTTAATGAGCCGTTTGCGTCAAAAAAACATTTTCTGAAAACAGAAATCGTACTCTAACGCCCCTTTAGCGAATGTAATTTTGAAAAAAAATATCTCAACTCATTCTACACAATGTTCTATTTATAGGCATAGTTTCATTTTTGTCCGTCAAACAGTATGGCTTGTATCGCTTTCACAAGGTTTGTTAGTGAATTATAAGTCAAAATTTGTACATTTTAGTGAAAAAAAAATATTTCCCGTTGTTTTAAAATTCTGAATATATTTTTCGTTTTGTTCCATTTGTAATCTCAAAGATAATGTCAAAATTTCAAAACTAAAGGGTTATCAGTTTAGGAGAAATAAATGTTTTAAAAAAAAACGGTTTTTGGCAAAAAAAAGTGACTTTCCCATGATGCATAATTCTTCCCAAACAATAGGGATCTTCGTCTTTATGGGGCCCATTTTTGTGTAAAATATCAACTTGATCCATCAAAGATTCTGGACCGTAGCGTGGTAACAAGCAATGCTAACACACTCACCCACCCACCCACACACACACAGACATCATCGTGAAAACTTCATAAAACGACTTCTGGGACCTCAAAACATGTGATTCCGTCAAAATCTCGAGATCGAATTTTTTCACGATCACTATACTTTACTTATAGTAAAGTAAAAATCATATTTTACATTGAACTTCACCATAAGTGAACATATTCCCATATTACCTGTTTAAATAAGTCATTCTAAAAATCATTTATTGAACTAGTAATTGCCATTAAGGCATTACATTAAATACTAAAGTACTATTACATTAAAAATGAAAAAGAACTAACTTAAATTAAACTTAACTAAATACACTTTAGAAATTTTCAAAGGTAAGGCATTATTTGGAATACTTAAGGAGTTACTATATAAAGAAAATGAATTACGTTAGAGTATACATATTTGATAATTGTATCCATATAGTAAAAATTCCATAGCCAGTTTCTTTTGCATTCACTCTCTAAGACAAATATGGGAATGTTTTATGTACTAAATATACAACAGAAAACAAAAGGTATTTAAAAAAAATGTACATGATATTTATAATTAAATTGCTACTAAAGAATGGTGGTTGAAATTACGAGCTAAAATTTAAAGTTGACCATCTAAATCTTTACTGCTGGTTATATAAAGTACATATGACCGTTAAATATCTTTACTTGGTCTATCACAGTAAACTGTTGAACATGTTACTGAAAGCCACTGTTAATAAAGTATTTATTAAACTATTATTATCTATTTATTTTTGTCTTGATTTATATTTTAATTCAGTGTCATAACAATAAGGTAAACTTTCATAACATAAAACCCTCATGCCTAAAACAAGAAATATTGCAAGAAGAGTTAGGCATATGGTCAAATATTTATTTTTTACATAAACTTCACTAAAAGCCGTCTAATCAACTAGGAAATAAACTATGGAATATAAAAACAATGAAAATGAACTTTATTGATAATCTAAATTTCGCTTAATTCAAACTTGGTACTTGTAGTAGTTACATAAGGTATACTTACGGATATATAGTATTAAACTTATAAAATATGTATTTTTTCATTAATGTTTCTATCCTGGATAACTTTATAGTGCCAATAAAATACGGTTTTCCGAAAATACTTACAATTGTTAAGTTTTAAATTAAATGGAATGGTTAATTTGAATGCAGTTCAAAAAGTAAAATTAAGTAATTTTACTTAATAAACTTTACACGACATCAATTATTTTTCTATATTAAAGCTTGATCTGGTTGGTTGTGAAAATGAGAAGGGTTTTTAGTTTGAATTCAGTGGGTTCTCATTTTTCCCTCTGTCTTCTTGAGAGATAGGAAAAAGATATCACATAGATAATCCTTATCACCTTCTTACATATTTCTTTAAAGGTTTGTCCTTTTAAATTCTGGAGGTCATGACCTAGATTATAGTATGAAGTTATTACAAAAGATGGATGATAGCCAGGTACTGTGTTATGAAACTGGCTGTTACATACATGTACACAAGAATAATTTCATTATAGTAATACAATCAAAACATTACAATAGAATAAGGAACTTAACTGACATACAAGCATATAATTCTCTCATAAAGTTTATTAATTCCAAGTTCGTTCATAATAATTCTCTATAAGATAAATAAGGAGGAAAAAACGAGAATGGTTAAGAGAAATGAATTTTAACGATTTTAAAACCTCAGTCAAATTGAGCCAAACTTCAAAATTTAATTCATTACAATTACATTTACAAATGTTAGTATAAATAATTCTTTTCAAAAAAGGTTTTTGTCATGGTCTTATAAAGTATAAACTCAATTTTCAAACTCAGAACTTACTATCATGCTTTTGCGCTGGAAATTAATTCCAGTAAAACTCAATATCTGATGAGCTGTAAAACATTACATTAAAATTAATATACAACTACTTCTATAATAAACACAAAGAAAAATTTATATTTAATGACAGCCCGCAATAATAGAATAAAATAATAACTGTCATCCCTTGTTAAAGCTGCACCTTAAAACTGTGATAATACTAAATAATACTTATAATTTAAATGGTCTCGCAGTGTCCCCAGTTTTTTCTTTCTTCATCTTGAATAAAGTGTTACTAACATGAATAAAATCCCATAGGGACCACACACAATAACATCACTTTAACCTGTAAAAACCGCAGGCACCGTAACCTCCGCCATTAAGTGGAGGCAACTGTTTTCAAACAACCTTTCATAGAGCGGTATGGAGTAAAAAGGGTTGTTTCCCTAAAAAGGAAAAAAAACTTCACTACATACCTCAGTATTGTGTACTATTTCTAAATACATTTATATCAGAAAGTCAAAATATTTGGTAGGCTATTTTATCAAATTATAACTTGTATTGTGATAAAAGAAGTTAATGTATTCAATATTTCATTCTTATTTCTGAATCAAGGTATTTTAAATGTTATTAAGAAACATTAATATCAAGGCGGTTCAATTTAAAATAAATGAATAATCCATAGACATTTTTAACATAAATATTACAAAATTTATATTCATTCTTTTAATAAAAAAGTGATAACCAATTATTGAAAATCATAATGTATAGAAGTAACTTGGACATATATTACACACAAATTATGCACAAAATTGATTGTTATAACATAATTGTGCTGTAATAATCTTATGCAATCAGCAATCCCGTACATACACATAGATTACATAACTTCTAAAAAACTAATTAGACTAATTATGATCTTGGTTAAATTCATTTTTATGTAATTTATTTTATATATTTAAAAGTTGATACATGTAATAACGTAATACATGTACATGTAATAAAGTTAAAAAAAGTTAAAAAAAATTGTCTCTCCAAAATTAATGGCGAGTCAATGAACAAAATAATTTTTTTTTATTAATTACTGAAACAAAATTTTGCTTAGAAAAGTGATAACTATTAGATTTTTAAAAAAATTTATCCTTATGTTTAAATTTCTATTGTTAATTAAATTATTTTCGGATAAATTAAAGGAAGTTTGGGTTTTTGGAATTTTTTCCGTTGGTCCGAACACGCATGCGCAAAGTTACTAAGGAGACATTCTGTGTGGCATAAACAATTGTTTCAACAGTTAGTTTTCTTAATAACTTTTAACTAGATATGAACTCAGTTAAAGT
This sequence comes from Hermatobates lingyangjiaoensis, assembly GCA_026182355.1. Lineage (NCBI taxonomy): Eukaryota > Metazoa > Arthropoda > Insecta > Hemiptera > Hermatobatidae > Hermatobates > Hermatobates lingyangjiaoensis. The sequence continues at coordinate 760,351 of JAPFBL010001924.1, read as the reverse complement.
AATTGTAGGAGGTCCAGCCAACGTAAGAACCAAGAGTTTTAATAATTTCATTCTGTTATTCTTATGCATGAATTTTATTCTCTATCCAGTAAAAATTAGTTGAACTTAATTACAGTACAAATAACATCATCTACTAAAATAAGTATTTTAAAATGGAAATTAATACTTCACATGACATTTATTTTACAAAGTATTTGTTGCTAATTACGGAATCAAGAAAATCCATTTTAATTACACGTGTTCATACGCATAACATGCACGTGTTCATAACGTTACGATTTAGTTACATCGAAGAATTATGAAATAGTTTTTCTTAATGTACTTCTATATGTAGGTAGACTGTTACCACGTACATTATATATGAAAAAAACGACATTTTTTGCAGTACAATTCTCTCATATATTTCTTTTTAAAGAACTAGTTGGATAACAATGCGAATATATTTATCATTGTAAATCATTTTGAAAAATGTGGTATTAGATTTTAAAAGATATTCCTAAAGCTTGTACAAATGAAATTACTTTTGTCCTAATTAAAATGTTTTTGAGTAGATTGTTTTTAGAATATTTTACTGACTAAGAGTGTGACCAATAACAAGACAGTTATCAATTATTATAACAATTCCATTTGAGTTGTTTACGTTGGGATTAATTATGCCATTATGATAAGACAATCTTGATACTTATGTTAGAATTAATACACTAAGGTCCATTAATTATTAATCTTTTTTAATCGTTTTGTACTCGTCTTGGCTTTGAAAGATTGATTTTATTACTTGCAATGGTAAATCAATCTAGTGTGAATGACTTTCAAGTAAAATGCCTCAGTGCTTCTGTTTTAGAAATGTAATTGAAATCTGCAAGCTCTTTGAAGTTTATATATTCTATTCCATGGTTCTCAAATGTAAGCGATATGCTTGATATTTTGTTGAAACGAAAATTCTTATCAGCAGTACGAAATAATGATACGTTAAGGCAGTGAACTATTCCGAATAACTTTCAAAAGAGTTGCTTTAAAAAACTGACGTACATAATGGAGGTAAAAAGTATACATGTTTACTTCACTATGTGTCTGCTTTCTGCATTACAATATTTATATTGATATTAAAGAAAGTTTTAACAATATATATATGACTATATATATATGACTCTAATTTCCTCATCACCACTTATTTTCCTGGTGCTCATAGGCTGGGTGCAGTTGTCAGGGAGTTTTTCCCTATACTTTCTTCTTCCTCCTGTACTTCTTCAGTCTTTAGTGAGCCACCTTCCATTTCCTATCGCAAACCTGCTAATCTTCAATCTATCTTCTCTCACATCTCTTCTCCTAAGCCTCCAAAAACTGCTGGTGGTATGGTTCAATGTGGACGTCGTGGATGTCTTACTTGTCCTATCATCAATCCTGTTCCTTCCTTTACCTCTGTCCATAGTAAACGCACCTACCCTATCTCTCACAAGACCTCTTGTACCTCTGGTAACTGCGTTTACCGTTTGGATTGCACCCAGTGTGATTCTTTTTATGTGGGTTTGGCTTCCACCAAGCTAAGCCTGCGTATGAATAATCACAGGTCATCCGTTGGCAAACGCAGTGACCTTCCCGTTGCTACTCATGCCAGTTCTCACGGACTCAGTTTTAATGACTGTTTCCGTGTACAGGTCCTGAGGCAGATTGATCAGACTAATTCGAAAGTTACTCTGAGAGCTTCAGAAGAAGCACTTATTAGTCTTCTGGGCGTAGATCGGCTCCTGGGCTTAACCTCAATCGTTGATTTTTTTTTTTTTTTAAAGTTGTTATCAGCTTTTAATTTTATTTTAGTTAAATGTTTTAATTTTTTAATTTTTATTGGCTTTTATCTCTTTATCTTCCCTGACTACCTTTCCTCCGAAAGTTGGCTACACTGTTTGAGTGCTTCAGTTCGAACGCCAAGTCAGTCGTTATCAGCCTTTGGAGCGATTCACTTCTTTTCCTGAAGACGAGGACATCGAAATATAGTAGTGAGTTCAGTGGTTTCCTTTCTATGTGTTCTTTTTTAAATTCTAGTTTATATATATATACATATAATATATTATATATATATATATATATATATATATATATACTTTTTTTCGTTGGAAATACGATCCAAAACGGACAAATATAGTTCAATATAAACAAAGAAACATAGAGAAATCAGAAGAACACACTTACAGTCTCTAATTTTCGGTTTGAACCGTCTTCAGGAGAGATAAGAGAGGGAAACCAAGCGCACTGGATCAGTGCGCCAACAGGTTGGAGACCAACAGTGTTGCCGCATGCGCGCCCGTTCACAGAAAATAAGGTAGACAGGAATCAATTTATAATTAATTTATAATTTATAATTACATTAAATTAATGGAATATGAAAACAATAAATATATAAAAAAGAAAAAATTGAAAAAATAAGGGAAATTGATACAGAGAAATTGATACATAAACAAAAGTACTGACTAAGCTATGGTAAAATAAAACTAAGAATACAAATAATAATAACAAATGAAATAAATTATTAAAAAATTATTAAAATTTTTTTTAATATCTTCAAGCTCATACAAATTTTTTTTTGTTTAGATTATAACTCTAAGGGAAGACGCACGTGCCTCTTCCTCTTCCCTTCTTCTCCCTGACGACGAACTTCAGTTCGAAATATCGACCCAGTAAGATTTCTCGCTTCTTGTATTTGTTGTCTTTTTTCATTTATATATATATGTATATATATATATATATATATGATCAAACCACAATAAGAAAATGGGAAAACAAGACTAAGATCTTTCAACCGTAACAAGCGGTCTTCGTCAGAGTCAAAAACCCAACTCAGTTCGCTTAATAGTAGATAAATCAAAACCAGACATAGTGAAGTCATCTTACAGACAGGTGTGACTTCAACATGATTTCTCTTAAACTCAACCATTCAACTTCTGCCATTAGAGTCAGTTTAAAACTGTTATATGAATTGTGTTGCCCAGTTTGAGAAATTTAATATTTTTTACATGAATAGTTTCAAGTGATATCTCCCTTTCAGAGCACACAACAATCTTGTTGCTTCTTCTTGAGTTGTCACTTAAAAAGTATGAGATCAATTCATAGTATCAGTTTGCACACTTCAATTATGACATATCAGACATTTTGCAGCCCTCTGTAAAGTTAACAGACATACTTTTATCATCAGCAGCCACAAAGTTTTTAATTTTTCTGAACGGTATAGATCAAGATGCCAACTTACGCTGACACATTCTTGGCATTATTGCTTTGAATCATTCTACAAAACGTATAATTCCTAAAAAAATTTCTTAAAAAGTAAGACCTGTAACAATAAATGTTTAAATCACACCCTAATAATTTACATCTGTAATGTGACATTAAAAAGTAGTAATAATGATAATAATAATAAAAATAATTAAGGTAATCTATATAAATAAAACAAAGGTTTTGTCTGTACATTGCTTGGAACTGACTCATTTCAAGTCATCTTTATGTTTCATACATTAGAGAAACTGAATCCACACTTAGAAAATTTTCTGTCTGTCCGTTTGTCCGCAAAATTTTATCACAAGTAAACTCAGCCATAATAAGACATAGTAAGCTGAAACTTTGACAGTAGACTTGTGTGTTTTCTGACTTAAAATCTAAGGTTTGAATGGATTGAAACTTCAACATAGAAGCGAAATTATGAACTTTTAAGCCTTGTTTGGTTAGCTACACATACATGTTTATTTTGAAAATATACAGGTGTAGCAAGTAGGTATTGTTAGTTGATTTTAATGTCATTTGTGCTTAAGCTACCAACAAGAGCTTATTGATAAGGTGTATCAATTTCTTATTCTGTATGAAGCCGAAGATAAGGAAGCAGTTCATTATCCAACTGAATTTCTTGACTCCGTGACTGCTCCTCGACTGCCTCCTAATTTAAGTAGGGCACCAATCAGCTGTGACAGTAGCAGTAACAAGTTTCATGTTCCTGAGGCGGACATCATGACTGGGTGTCGTATTGGGGAGTCTATGTGTATACCACGGATTCCATTCTGAGTCACTATTCGTTTCCATTCAAATGATTGGAATGACCTGTCAGGGCCTGTTTTGCAATGGAGGTAACTAAGTCCCAAGGGGAAACTCATCTACCACATGAATTGAAGTGACTAAGACTAAGTTTTTCTCACATGGTCAACTGTAGTTTGCTTGCTCAAGAGTCACAGGTTCCAACTCTTTGTTCTTCCATGAACCTGAAGTACAGACAGCTAATGCGGTGTATAGAGAGGCATTTACTTAACACTGTACTAATAATGATATTTTCTACTATTATATGATTTTTTATCTATTCTAATGATATTTTGGTTTACCATGTATCATCTCCAAATTTTTGAAAAAGTATAGGTCAAAGACGGGCATGTTTGCTAGTAGTCTATATAATACTTTGACATTTAGTAAACATATATTCTTAAATGGTTTGGACATAGCAAGTACTCATACTTTGCAGAGGACACGGAGACACAAGGAAAAATCTACATGCCCCCTGATTTAAACCAGTCCACACATGTCTTCTTGAGAGTGGACCACGTACTTCCAGCATTCCAGACACCTTACGAAGGACCCATCCTTGTGAAAAAACAACGCAGGAAATATTTCGTCCTGCTCGTCAAAGGTACCAGGTGTCGCATAACAGCTGACAGGCTGAAATCTGCCTATTTGTTGGACGACAGAAAAGATGGTAGCAGAGCCTCTAAGAAACACGACAAAAGATCTGAGAATCCAACCAATACTTCGAAGCAATTAACAGATGACGCACCACCACGAATTACTCCTTGCGGACGCTGCGTTTATTTCCCATCACGCTTCGAAGATTAATCTCTCCTCTGGGGTAGGTGTGATGCGATGGCAACACTGACAGAGGTTGGTGAGGATCTAGGCCTTGTTTGACGAGACAGAACTGGTGGTGTCGTGTGGGTTTATCGTCGCGTTTGATCTGGCCAGATCTACGTTTTACATTGGTTTTTCATATTGTACAATGTCATATTGAACTTGGTGAACTAGTTTCTAGGCAAAAAATATTTTGTATATAGATTTATTCAAAACTAGATTGAATTATAATTGTTTTGTTATAAGATAGATACAAGCCCCACAAGTCAAAAAGATTCGATTGACTGAGTACCGAAAATTAAAGAAACAGTAGATAAACCATTAACGTTTTATTTCGACTAAATTGATAGTAGGTCGAAATTGTTTTCCTTATGTTTTAGTATTGCTATTACGATGAATATTGTTACTGTAATACCATGTATTTGGGCTAGAGCACCAAAATGTAAACAAACTACCGTTAAAGGCATAAGTTAATCACCTTTTTACCTACAAAAAATTTTGTCTACTTAAAACTTTCCCATGGTCAAACTGAAAGAACGTGTCACATTTTATAAAGTTTAATATAGTCATATCGTAATTTATCGGAAAAAAACAAGAAAATTTTACATACACAAAAGATAAAATGTTTTTTTAAAAAATGAGTATGAATACTAAAAACATTCTATTTTATTTGTTTCAGTCTGGGAAATCTACAGTTAGCAATGTAGTCACAGAAAATACGGACTTGATAATTGGGTCCTATCAATCAACTCGTCTGATAAGAATTATGGAGAAAGATTTGAAATTTGGAGAAGATTCATTAGACATAAGCTTCTGGGATATCTCAGGAGATTACGAAAGGTAATCCATGTGACAGTCATTTGTACGGAGTTAAGACTGCACTCGTAAAATATAAAACATTAATTTCCTGTATAATATTCTCTATTATTTACAAATATCGTCAAAATAAAATATTGACAAAGATATTACTTTTAGTGCTACAGAAATTCTTTGCAAGAATTAAAACAAAAAGAAAGTGAAACAACTTCCTTCAAATATTTTTTTTCCTACTTTCTGGACTTGTCTATCCTTCAGAATAGTATTAAGAGTTTTCAGTGAGTTATTCTATTTGTATGACTGCGTTACAATTCTTCCCATTCAATCATCTATTTTCGTAGCTGTTCCATGATCATGTTAACTTATTTATGAAATATTCTTTTACACTCTTAACTCGGGTTAACAGACTAAATGGGGTAATCATTGGTTTGATAATGCCGATTGTCCGTTAGTACCAATTTTGATGTTAGCTAAATAAATTAAGTATTGATAAAAGTATCGACCGTGGAATAGAAACAAAACTATAGTTTATCGGGACTCGGTCAGTTCTTCAGGTTCAAATTAAACTCTCATTGCCAACGTTTCGGTCTTTATTTAAAACCATAAACCTAGGTTTAATATAAACTATAGTTTTGTAAATAAATTAAGGTTACGATGTCTTGCAGCTGATACTCTAACTCTAGTGAAACATCAAATGAAGAGAAAAAAATAAATACGTACTGTAGTAAAATTTGGACAAGCAATCATTGAGAGTGGTTTGCCAGTATGAACCATAAAGAGTTTGAAACAAAAAGAATTTATTCACGTAAAAAGTTATTGTGCGTATGATAATAGGTACATATTTATGTAGTATTATAAATATTAAGTAGATGTAATGAACAGGTAGAAGAATGTATACATTATAGGCCATCAATTAAGAGTTAGGAAAACATTATTATTTTTCCCATAGCTTATGAACTTCGGTTTACTTTCTTTTTATTTGTAAAACTTGTTTATTTTATTTTTATTTTTTTACTGATTCTGACTCTGTTCGTCTCTTATCGGCCTCTTTGTCTTTTTTTTATCTATGAATCCATCAATAGTTGGATTGATGTCGGATCATTGGTTTGTACGTTTATAATGTCTACATTGTTCACACGGGCTGGACTCCCATCTCTATATCATTGAAGACAATGATATAAAGAACACATTCATTCATTTATACACATTAAAACTAATTTCAATATTGATCATCATTCAAAGTTAAAACTTATAGCGTTTAGCAGTTATAAGCTGGAAAGTGGTACGTGATGTATTTGAGAAAATAAATAATAAATAAATAAATGCATTTGAGAAAAATGTTTTTGTTTTGTTTAAACTACCTTTAATCTGCTTATCGCTTTTACGAGTGGTTGTGAAATGTAAAAAGAATAAAATATTTCTTTATTTAGTAATTACTCATACAGTAATATGAAAACTACTATGATTTCCTAGATATGGAGAGATGTCTTAATACATCTCTTGAAAGACTGACATGTATGGCCAGTAATCAGAAATGAATTTGGAGTAAATATATAAATATTTGAGTTTCAACTGTTTACTCTAGACAAAGAAACATCCTATGAATTTAAACGGGGAACCATCCCCAAGAACAAATGCTGTAAAGTTTCTTGAAGTCTATCTTGACACAACATTGAAATGGACGATTCACATAGACCACTTAGAGTCTGCAGGGACAAGGAGAATGAACTTATTGAGAAGACTAGCTGGTATACTGGGGGAAGTTCATGAAAACTTCTTAAAGTGGGTCTATGTATCATATGTCAGATCTGAAATAGGTACAGAAGTGAGCCAATATCAACAAATGCCAAGACAATTTTCAAATGCCTGAAGCGGTCAGATCATCTGGATCAAATTACTCTGGAGAGGTTAGGGCAATTCTTCTTGACCCACAATACACTGAACACCAAAAACCAGAGAAAGAGGTATTGTTTGTACATTCTAAGGCAGCGATTTTGGCTCTGACATCCCCACACGACAGTGATTTTTGAGACAAAATAGAATTCTGTGCTCTAATAGACAGCTTGATTACAACTGGTTGGACTATTGCACTTTAGTGGATTCCCTGTCACTGTGGTGTAATGAGTAATAAAAGGACTGATATGCTGCAAAACGGAGAGCACAAAAGGAGGAGTTTACCTAGAGTCATCGAATTTATTGCAATAAAAGGACTACTCCAAAGTAAAAGAGAAGCACTTGCAGATCATGTACTAAATAACAATCAGAAGGGAAAGAGTGGTGTACTATCCAACTTCTTACATCCTTCCTAGAAGTTTCTATGTAGCATATTTCAGACTGGCTCGGTAACCATCTCCATAGAATAAGTTCTGTTAACAGTCCAACTTGTGTCATATGCAGAAATGTCACAATAAATGGAATACATCTTCAATACTGTGAAGCCTTTGCAATTTTAAGAGTGGACAATCTAGAAAACTCACCAAAAACTGGTGTGACGAATAATTATAATCTTGAAACCAGTAAATTCTATTATCGGGCCAATTTATATTGGACAACTCGCCGTCTAATGAAGAATCACTAATAATACTCCGGTACTGTAAAAAAGAAGACGAAAAAGAAGAATAGAGCCTTTACGAGTAGTTGTGAAATGTAAAAAGCATAAAATATTTGAAAATTTAATAGAAAACTACATAGTATTAAGAATACATTTCAGAACACACGGGTATTTGGATGTGTCCTTATAACACAGAAATTATAGTTCTATTTAGTTTATCATACGAATTTGATTAAATAATAGCGGAATAATTATAAATAAGCACGACATGTATGTAGTTTTATTTTTTCAATATCATTACAGTATAATACATAAGTACAGTCTATTGTATACTTTTAGACCAACACAATTAGAAAATTGTCATATAAGTGATCAGTTTTGTTGTTTTTTTTTTGTATATATTATGAAAAAAAGAATATATATTTAGTCAATTACTTATAAAATGGCGTTACCTCTGAATCAATTTTTTATAATGTCTGTCTGCTTGTGACTAGGTGGGTATCTATTAACAATATTTTGGACACTACACAAGCCGTACATTTTGACAAATTGTGATTACATTCAACAGACATATAGTTCTCTGAAAAAAATTTATATCACTTTTTGTTGATATTGAAACGTGGGAAAGGGATTTTTCCATTCTCTATGTTAAAACAATTGCTAATTTCAACCCCACTCTTCTAGTCATTGGAGAAATTTTAAATATCTTATTAAATGCAGTCTTAATATCAATTTTCCTGATAAAAATCTGAGAAATTTGAAATATTTCAATGGGCAATATCACATTTAAAAGAGCAAGAAATGAGTTCTATCATGTTGGATTGGGCTGTAATATGCATTTCATTTTTGTTCTTGGTTAATGTACATGCATTAAAATAAATTAAGTGTTTAATTGATTGTCAATGTGTTTGGTCGTGCTTTCACCCTAGAGTTTGATAATATTTATTTTCCTTTCCTAGTCATTAATCAATCATTAATATAATTGATTGTAAATTAGTTTGATAATACTTTTACTTACCGTAAATTTGCATGAGTGTAAATAGATGACTTCACATTGTTTACTTAGCCATTGAAACACCAAATTGAACTTAAACACCATTGAACATAAATTGAAACACTGTTTAATGTTGTAATGAGTGGTTTTTCGTTCTATACTAACATGTTTAGAATTTTTTTTGTGTGCAAAAACTAGTCAGTTCTTGACTAGGTTGGTGTTAAATATGTTCCATTTATATTGTAAGATGAGTTATAGTTTTGCTATAGCATAAAATCTGATGATTTCTGATCAATGGAGAAGATCAATGGACATTCCTCTCTTGGAGTTAAAATTATATCACTAAATATTTGATTTATCTATAAATAGTCTTCATCGTAAATTTAGCAGTCTCATTTAATTGCACATTTCTTGCATTTGGAAATCAAATCAGATCTAATTTTACAATCGTTTCTTTGAATGGACGTGCTTATATGGTAGAGGCTTTAGCACATTATTTATTCACATTTATTGTACATTACATTATTATTTCGTGCACATTACAAGGCACGAAAGTTAGTCATTTTCATTATTCAATACTCTTTAGACCATGTGTGAGATACAATACCGGAAGTGTCCAGCCAAGTGCTAACGACGGCAGTTTTTCTTGGAATTATTGGGTTCTTGAAACATAGGGGTTATAACGGAAACGGCTTTTTTAACATACCTGCAGGTGTTGATATTTCCCAAGAAGTTCTGTTTTCAATTTTTGAATAATCACAAAAAGAAATAAATTATTTGGTATTCTAACAAAACATTTTACATTGTGAACTAATAAACTATGGATACGGGATACTCAATCTCCTTTTATTGAATAGTGATTCACTTGTGATACATTCCAGAAAGTACTCGTAACTATAATTTTTTATAAGAAGTACAATTAATTATAATATTCTATAAGAATATTATGTTTTCAGATCTTATAATATGAATATTTAAGATACAGTTTCATGCATACATTATGATGTACTTATTAAATACTCAGTCTATTAAAATTTTGATCAGAGTTTTGGCTTGCGATTCCTAGGTGACATATACTAAAAGCAATCTGTATTGCTGAATTTAAATTTGGTTTCAGTCCTAAATTAGAGATGGTTTACTCTTTGGATCACATTCGGCTACCAAAGTTTTAATGTAACTCACCCAGATTAAGTTAAAGAATCATGTGATTTGGTAACAACATATTAGTAAGTAATTCAATTTACTAGAATCAACAAAAGATTTTAGAGTGGATATTAGTGGGTGTTATGTTATAATATTAGTGGGTGTAATATTATAAGATTTTTTGCAACTTTTTCCCCAGTATTACTAACATTAGATAATAAAACAATATTATCAATTCTATAAAGGGACCAGGGAAGCCCAGTGGCTTCCATTCTTACTCCTGGACTGACAGATCTGGTGTCGATCTAGCACTCGGTAGGTGAAAATCTCTGTGCACCGCATCCCTAGTAGTGAAGGTTAATACGTCCTAACCCTATCCCTGTACTAAATCTGCTCGAGATAGGTAAAATGTAGGACGTGCAACATAGAATCATTAGCGAGACACACAGACTTTTTAAGCAATTCCTCAATCTATCCCAAAAAAAGTTGAACCAAAAGAGATTACCAATTCGAAAGTGTTTTCCATGCAACTCCAAGGTTCCATTGAACCATTCAGAAGTCCTGAAACTTATTATTTCAACGTAAAATCATTTATCGTTCACCTGTGTGGAGCCAGAAAGTGATAGTAGTTTGAAATGCACTGGTATATGTGTGAGGAACTAATTTGCTATCAGAATGGTACAGTAACTGAAAAGTTCATCATGTTGATAATGTACTACCCTCGTAATTCACCTATTTTGTATTTTTTAAGTCTGAATAGTTATTAAAATAAATATGATTAATTATTTATTCAAGTGATATTTAAATTTGTTTGTGTTTTGTGTAATATATTAATTTGTATTATGGTTTTTCTTTTTGAAAGAATTTATAGAACATTATTATTAAGGTTATATGGAAAGTTTTCACCACCAATTGTAAGTTTATGTTTCAGTAAATTCGAACTAATCGTGTTGTGAAACAATAAAGAAAATACATTTTTTATAAATCGCAATTTAAACTATTACCAAAAAAATGTGTCCTCTTCAAATGTGTTGTTTTTTAAAGTTCTTTTGAAAAGCTTTCTATTAATTGTTAGTTAAGTTGGGTATTCAAGTCATTTCAATGTTAATTTGATAAAAAAGACCCTAAAACAAACGAGTTAAATTATTTTACAAAATATTATTAAAAAAATATATTTTTTTTAGGCAAAATATAAAATCATCTAAATGATTCTTCAGTAAAGAGAACAGTTTTGGTAAGATTAAATCTTTTCGTTAAATGACACACCACTTGGTAAATTTAAATCATATTTTGTATAAAAATGGGCCTCAGTGTAGATGTTCCCTATTGCTTGTGAGAATCATTGCATTTTGGATGTCATCTTTTTGGCCAAAATGTGTTTTCAAACAGCACTGTTTATGCATATATGCTATCCTAAGATAAAGGAAAAAGATACCCATACCATATTAGCCTTGATAAACCACACAGACAAGCGTGTCAAAAGGTTACAGGAGAATTAGCTCCTGCACTGCCTTCAGCATGAAAACTTTATTAAAAGTCTTCCTTTTAGATACTTTTTATTAAGAAAAAACTTTCCGGATTATTGAGATTGGTGCAAAATAGATATTCACTTTTCCTGAGATAAAATTTACAAAAAATTAATTGAACGGGACATTAGTAATTTGGTCTATATGTTGCCAAATACACTTCCTCTCATAGAATATTCTACAAGTACAACAAAGTGATCACAAATGAACATTTCGATTGAAGTTTTCTGATTTCAAGTAGGGGCTTTTGTGTAGGTCAAAAATTGATAATATAATCAGTAAAATAAGTCCACTATCCTGGTAGAAACCTCGACACAAGGGAGTGCAGGGTAATGAGGCAGTGGACGGGTAAGAAAGTTTAGAGAAAATCTGAAGCCTTTTTGCATCATTGATGCAGTTGAGGAATGGGTGAAAAGGAGAGTAGATAAAACATGACTAGGAACATTGGGTCTCTTTTAGTTTAAAAAAAAAAATCATTCCAACTAAATATAAATTTTCTTGAAAATTATAAAATTTTGATATCAAATATTTAGCCTAAAATCATTCTTTTATATACCACTTAAACAAGTTGGAAATAATGTTATACGAATAATGCAAACTCTATATTCATTAGGCTTTTGAAAGTTTGATGAGATTCTATGCGATTGCCTTTATGAGATTAAAGATTTTCGCAAATTATACCTAAAACAAATCAAAGTCCGTTATGAAGGTCATTAAAGAACTTAAAATCTCAAGTCGGTTTTACAAAGAGAGGAAATGAAGCGCAATAGGAAAAATATAGCAGCGGTGCGGACGGGTCCGATGACAGATGAGAATCGGAGTCAGTTGATTAATAATCAAGAAAAAACTTTAAAAAAAAATAATCAAGATAAAACTTTCCAGATTACTGAGATTCGTACAAAACAAAAATTCCTTTTTCTGAGATAAAATTTACACAAAAGATAATAGAACGGAACATTAATCATTTGGTTTATATGTTGCCAAATACACTGTCCCTCGTCAAATAATAATAACTCGTCAGATCCTTCTAAATCAATGATTTTAAGTTTTTTATTACTAATCAAATAAATATAGTCCCATCAGATTAATGAAATCACTAGGCCGAGCACCATGACTTCCATAATTTTTACAATAGCATTTGATATTACGTGACACTATAAGTAAATTAAAACAAAAATAAACTCAATTGTTTGTTAGTGAGTTTGTTATTATATTTACTTTTGGTAAAGTTGAGTGTAGGACACTTCGAATTTTCTTACATGGAATGAAAAATCAACCACACCTTGCAAACACTGAATGTTTCGATAATGGATTTTAAGTACATAAAATACCTAGGTGTTTCTGTTTTCGATGTGTAATTATAATCTGCATTGTCTAAATTTAATAATGTAAATTTTGAAAATTTGGAAAATAAAGAAAAGTAATGCAAATATCTGTTATTTCAATAAAAATTACTTTATAATTACTTTTGTCAAAATCTTAAGATGATTCAAAATCATGCATTGACAAAAATAGTGCCTAAATTTAAACAAACACCAGTTGTAATACTATTTTGCAAAAAAATGTATTATTTTCACTGTACCGTTAACCTTTAAGTCAAGGTAACCACCCCATGTCATTTCCAGGAACAACATCAGATAAAACATTCACTTGTATCAAGATTAATAATACTATTTGAGAATGACTAACAAACAAACAAGTATACAGAAAATTTTATACATTTAAATGGAAGTTTTATGGATATTGATATATCTGCGGAATATTTCCAGGTATCGGCAACTTTGGGCACTATTGACAGAAGGAACTTCGGCAGTAATTTTGGTTTATGATCCCAATAAGAGCGAGGATATTGAAAGCCTGACACTGTTTTTTGAAAGACTTGTGGAAGATGCTCATGTTCCTCCACAAAGCTGTATCGTCTTAGCCAACACCAGAAATGTACTGGAGTCTAGAGAACTCCCTGATCTGGGTAAGGATTTGATACTTATTCCTAACATTTAGATCTGTAAGTAGAAGGTGTAAATGTGAAGTAAATTTCGTTTTGTTGTTTTAGGACTTAAAAGTTAATTAGATACAATATATAAATTCCAGTATGTATTATATATTACTACTTCTGATATTATGGGACATTAGAATAGCATAACAGAAAATGTAACATTGCGTTGCTCGTCGATTTACACAAAATTATTGGTTAACAATTTTATAGTTGAAAATTTTAAGTCAAATATTATAGTGATTTGTCTATTTGCAAAATACAATAATCTTTTTTATTTACAATAATCTCATTTATTTAGATTTTTTAAAAACATGTTTATACTTTTTTGAAATTACTCGTATTCCACTCTTTTGTATAATTCTTTTTTGCTTGAAGGTTCACCCATGTCATTTAATCCTTCTTTACATTAAATATGTTTTTCATTCGATGATAACATCGAATACGGTTGTATTGCACATATCAGAGGTTCTTGTTGAGGGTTTTCTAGTATAAATTCTCTTCCTTGTAATGTTTGTTTCCATTCTTAAGGTTCAATTAGAATGGGTCATGTACTGGCTATTCGAAATGTGAAGTAGTGGTGTACGCCAGGCACTCAGGACCTGACCAAAAAATTCCCCTCGCTTATGGTTTCAATAATGCCGAATCAATAAATGAGCAACACTCTTTAACACTTTTACAACCCAACCCAAAAGCCGTTAAGTATATTTATGTCTTTATGTTATACCACAAAAGAATTTTTTTTAAACTGACCGAGTCATGATAAAAAAAAAATTGTCTCTACTACACGGTCGATACTTTTGTCAATATTTATATATTTGAGATAATAATCTTTGATTTCTATGAGGATATAAGAAGAACATATGGATGTGATATGAGCCTATGAAAAAGGTTTTAAATAAAAACAGAAACGTTGGCAATGAGAGTTGAATTTTGAACTTTAAGAACCTGAGTCCTTATAAAAAATTGTTATATATATATATATATATATATATATTTTTTCAAATGAAATCAGATTCCATTGGACTAAACGCTTTAAAAATTTTGAGAAACACGAATGAAAAACAGAAACTAGGACTCACATTCAATATTTTGACCCTTTTAACGGTCGAAATATTGAATATGAGTTCTAGTTTCTGTTTTTCATTCGTGTTTTTCAAAATTTTTAAAGTAAATATATATGATCAAACCACAAATTGAAAAGGGAAAAAAGACTTTTAACTGTCAAGCAGTCTTGACTTTAAGACAAGCAGTCTTCGTCAAAAACCCTACTGATTGTTATTTCACGTATTTATGTGGAATCTTGTTATATATATACTAATAGATGGAACTTTGATTTTAAATTCTAAAAGAAATCTACTACATTTGCAGATTTTGGAAGCCATCTACATAAAGGAAAAATGCCTAGAGCTGAATTTGCAAGTCAGTGACATGTTCATGTTACCTACCTCGAGAAACTTTAATACTAAAATTAAGCTAATAAGAAAGGAGTGATGGGTGGTTAACCTTTAGTACGCTAGGAGCGCTACTTTGATATATAATATATATATATATATATATATATATATACATATATATAAAAAGACTTCACATAAACACGTGAAATAACAATCAATGATCAAACCACAATAAGAAAATGGGAAAACAAGACTAAGATCTTTCAACCGTAACAAGCGGTCTTCGTCAGAGTCAAAAACCCAACTGACAGTAGTTGAACGATTCAATAGAACTCTAAGGGGAAGAATGTTTAAATAATTCTCCCTTCAATGATCATACAGTTATATTGACACGAGGAATTGGTCCACTGATGTTTTCTGTATATGAACAAGATTCTACTCACTCTTATCTGTGACTTATCAGCTGAGAGATGGAAATGGATTGGACCTTAGAGAAAGATTTTACCAGCACGAACTACAGGAAACCAATATACCCAATGTTTATTTTATTGAAAAAAATGTAAAGAAAAGAAACAATGGTGATGTACTTGTGAAATTTCAAGGGTATATGATAAACAGGAATGGATAAAGGAAAAAGTCATTGTAAATTGGAAAATAATATTTTTTAAAAAAACACTATTTGTTACATTTCACCCTTTAACATTTTTTTCTCTTTTTGCCAGAACGTTTCTTTTTCTCCTTCTTCTTGAGTCCAAGTCCAATCATACCATAGCTCCAGCCACCAAGAGTGAGGTGATGCGTTCATTTAAATTTGCATCCAAGGACTTAACCTCTTCCAAGCCTTCTTCTGTAAAATCTTGTCTACGGCATGTCTATCGCTCAGTTTTTTGCTCTGGCTATAGCCAATGTCATGTTCTTTACATGTATCATCCAGTTATTTGATTCCTTCGTCTTCACGTTCAAGATGTTGCTCTGATTCAGTCCCTGGACCACAGAAGTGATAGTGATCTCTTTCAATTTTCAAATACATCTCGATCTTTCTATTGTTGATCCAACAGTTTAGGTAAATTTCATTTATCCCTTCTCCTTTTGCTAAGTTTAGTGTTGTTTTTGTGTTGTTATTATTGTCGTCGAGTTTTGTTCCGCGCAATTTTATCAACGATAATTCTGCCAAAACTTGTTATATGTATCTTCAAGATACTCTTTTAAAAGACCGAATGAGACAATGTCACTATTAAATAACAATGCTGTGGTATTCACTTTATTTTCCAAATATTTCACCTTTTCCAATAAATATTTCAAGGTAATTTTTGTACTATTATCTCGTCGAGCAATATGTTGACCAAATTTGTTTCGCAACATTAAGAGTCATAAATGGAATAGATTTGATTCAATCTCTTGAACAGTAATTATTATTCCTTGAAAAATTCCAGGAAGAGGAGTGTAAGGATCAGTCAAAAACCTGGACCAGTTCCTGTTCCTCCCACTATCTCCTGCTGATCCCCCCTCCATGCATGACGTTAGCCATGTCGCTAATGTGTGATGTGGTGGTATAATTCCGTTAGGAAATAATACATATATACCAACTAGTAAAATTGCTTTACCTGTTATTAAAATTATGATTAAATTACCATTTACATTACATGACGCGATCTATTTTGATCTCTCTCATTATTAATTTAATCATTCAAAGTTAATATGTATTTACATTAATATAATACCAACAAAATTATATTAAAACGATTCAAGTTATTACACCATATCGATCTCTTGGCCTAACATGAGCCTCCGCGATAGGTACTGCTCCAAATCAGCATACCCAGAATTGGTAACCAAAACGATGAGCTGGAACAGCGTGGTATACAGTCTTTTTAATAGTCTGGCCGTGTATTAATAGTTTTCAACTACTTACTTAGTTTATCAAAAGATGTATGTTCTTTTATTAACTAGTTGTTTTTTTTTGTGTGAATAAATCGCTATAATTATTGTCATTGTATTATTGGTTACTATATACCTATCTGTTTCGTCATTATTATAATCCTTGGATGAATGGTATCCATCATATTCTAAATTCCGTTTACAAAAATCTCTTTTATCAATCTATAATCCTATCCGAACTTTTGTTGGTCAATATTCTGATTTTTCACATAGCTGTTTAGTTATTCATGTATATATAAACAAGATTTTCCATAAACACGTGAAATAACAATAAATTATAAAACCACAATATGAAATGGGGAAAAAACACTAAGCTCTTTCAACTGTAACAAGCGGTCTTCGTCAGAGTCAAAAACCCAACTGACTCTGACAAACTCTTGAGTTGGGTTTTTAACTCTGACGAAGACCGCTTGTTACGGTGGAAAGAGACCTTAGTCTTTTTTTCCCATTTCATATTGTCGTTTGATCATATATGTATATATATATATATATTGGTTTAAATTTTTAGGGAGAACGTTTTCTGACATTGGAGACCATGTACTGGTGAACGCCATGCAAGATATGGAACATCTCAAATATATTGTTTCAAGTTTTCTTTGCTCTGCAGTGTCCTATCAGCGAAGGAGATTCTGAGATAGTGAAAATAGTTACAATGTTTTAATTGTAAACAATGTATTAAAATATTTTTTATTACTAATGTTATTATTCCTTTTTTTTTCATTACACGATTATTAAACGATTCACTATGCGATAACAATACAATAAGGGTAGCAATACAATTGAGAAGTCATAACTGGTCAAAGGAAATAATCGACTGATGAAAGGTTTAATCTAATATTTACTGAGTAATATGGTTGACTAAATGAGTGTTAAGAATATAAGTTAAAAAAAATGGAAAATTTTTGAGAATGATATTCATGTATAATTTAACTAGCAGTCGATATAGATGAACAAAAAAAAATTTTTTTAATTTAGCTGATGTCTTTAGTGTTTAAAATATTAAAATACATGTTATGTCAGGTGACATAACATTTCGAGAAAATAGTTAACATCACAAAGAAAAATGTTTGAATCAAGTTATCAAGAATGAAATTTGTAATTGAGGTATCACAAAAATTATTTAGTTTGACATTAATTTCATCTGAATATTCTACTGTTCATATCATTCACTGTTTTTAACTTTTGTGTATACAAGATTTGTTACTTAATTTCACAGTGTTCTTCAAGATAGAATTAACCATATCTACCTGCTCGTCTAATTTATTTTCGCGACCTTGTTACATTAGAACTTGACTGGGGAAAAATTTAAACTAATCTCCTCCTTTTCATATAGGATGTCATTTCGGTATTTCTCCAGTACGAATGGCACACAAGCAAACAGATAACTGCTTTTATATCCATTGATTAGTAATATATGCGTACAATACACAGTGAAATTGTTCTAACTTATCTTAAAGAAAAAGTATTAAACGTGAACATAAAGGCATCAAACTTTTATTTCATAGCCACATTTTTATGAAAATTGCTTAAATAAAAGTCACATAAAAATATAATAGATAAATCAAACCTTGTACCCTGTTTATCTTTTCAAAGATTAATAATGGATGCTTTTGTTTGGATACGATATTTACGAATAATTTTTGAACCGTCAGTTTCCCAGACTAGAAAGGGTCTCTTTCTTGATATCATAAAGCTTCTAATGGAAGATATTATTTGTGATCACTTCTTCCAGCTTGCAAAATACTGAATAAGAAGCATGGTATTTAGCAATATAGTAGGCATGAAATTTGTATTTTTTTGTAATAAATTGGCGAACAATTTATCTCCAATAGAAGAATTTTTATTTCGTACCAGATTCAAGAGATTGCAAATGAATCACTCCTGAAAAAATATTTAATGGAGTGCGATGTTTACCAACTAAAAAGAAGAACGTATATAATGACAATAATACTAGAATCATAACATAGTGATCATCATGCTAGATAATAATAACAAGCAGAAATACCCGGCGTTGCCCGGGTTGCTATAAAGTAATCAAACACAAATTTTTTATTTCTATTCTTTATTTCAATTTCTATAGCATTTAAATATCAATTTCATTCTCACAAAATACCAAAAATATAATACGATTAACAACATAACAAATTATGAATCTCTAAATATTTCTGTATAGACAATGTTCCTGGTCTTTCCTCCTGGTGCATATATGAAGACGTTTCTTGGATTTCCTACTGTTGAACAACCAACATACAGTTGACCATGAGAAAAGCAAGGATCTTCTAAGTGGAGTCCAGCTACTGAAAGGGTTTGACCTTGAGATTTGTTAATGGACATTGCATAACTTAATCTAACAGGGAACTGTAATCGTTTAAATTGAAAAGGCACATCTGTAGGAATCAGAGGAATTCGGGGAATGAAGACATCATTTCCTTGTCCACATCCTGTGAGAATTGTTGCTTCAATTACATGTGGTAATAATCTTTTCACAACTAACCTGGTTCCATTACAAAGTCTTGGCGGATCAAGGTTACTTAACAACATTATAGGTGCTCCAACTTTTAAGTCCAGTTTATGAGGGGGAAGCCCTGAGGGATCCAGAGAATTTAGAAATTCCACAGGATATTAACATGATAGTGACTTATCAACAACTGTATCTATGGTTTTGTAAGTTTTAGACAATACAGGTAATTTATTCAAAAGTTCAAAATTTACAGAGTTGACAGTGTTATTCTTAGGGGCTAAAATTGCTCTTTCTCTCAGCCAGTCATGATTATGATAATGTAAATTGAGGTTGGGAAACACTTTTTCCATTAACTCTACCACTGATTTTATAGATGTACAAATAGGAGTAATGTTGATGTTCGTCTCATTATCAATTGCATTAACCCTTCCTTCTCCCAACTGTAATAGCATGTTAGAAAATATCCTTAATGATGGATCACCGCTCTTTTCAACTCTCATATTTTTTGTTAATTGTAATTTAGTGATCTTTTTTTGTTTCCATAATGTAGACTCTTTAAAGCAAGCTTTGAGTTCATCAGCTTTGGTTCCCTTTGGAATGACAGGTAAAGTCTGTCTAAAATCCCCTGACAGGAGGACTACTGTAATTCCACCCATTGGCATGTTGTTATTTCTGATATTCTTCAGGGTCCTATCAATAGCTTCAAGTGCTCTTTTATGGACCATTGTACATTCATCCCAAACTATTAGATGACATTTTCTTAGAAGTTCAGCTGTGCTTGAATTCTTGCTTATATTACAAACTGGATTATCATTTGAATATAAATCAAGAGGCAACTTAAAATTAGAATGAGCAGTCCTACCTCCAGGCAAGAGGGTAGTAGCAATGCCAGAGGAAGCTACAGCAAGAGCAATTAACTCATGTCTTCTAACTTTGGATAACATTAATGATGTAACAAAGGTTTTCCCAGTTCCACCTGGAGCATCAATGAAAAATATTCCTCCTATACCATTTTTTACTGAATCAATTACAGTATTGTAGATTTGCCTTTGACTTGGAAGTAAACTTTGCTCCTGAGTTTCAACTTCTTTAATCAAAGAAGGAAGTTTATCTTTGCTAAAATATGCTTTTTCTCTCATGACTTCATTATTAATTCCATCATTATCCAATCTTTGAGTCTTGGGAAGACCATAAGCTGTAAGTTGAGTCCCTCCAATGTCAATGATTCTATTCTCAATGTCTATCAAGGCCTTATTATAAATTGCATCAGAGTACTGAGCTTCAGGAAACAACTGTTTGACATGATGCAAAACATTCTCTGACAAATCATCCTTATATTTTTTCCATAATGCTATGGGATTACTTACCTCACAGGTTTTGATTATGATAGAAAAAAGAGCTCTTAGTTTCCATGCAACACGGCAAACTGAAGCTTCTGAGAGGGCTGAATCCCATTGGGAATCATCTTGAAGAAGACCTAATCTGAAGCATGCTTCTCTATTAGTTGAGCAAAGTGTTCCATCTACTGTACGGATACTTTCAAATGATGTAGGTCCAAGAACTTCATGGAGTAAAATCCGCAAATAGAAACGTTCCTGATCATTAGGATGTACTGTATACACCCTACCAAGTGAGTTGTCAAATCTTACATCGGGCCAACCAACCACAGGAGAGCCTCTTTTTCTTCTATGCCATTCATAGTTTGACCAAGTGTAATATGATGGAACTTGATGGTAGTAGAGTGGCTTAGCAAAGGGATCTTTCTGACACAACTTGAAAAATGCTGTTAGTGTAGTATCTTTGGGTGGGGCATTTGCTCTTTCCACAGCTGTTTGTGGTGTAAAATATATTCTCTGTGCATCTGGTAAATGAACTGCAAGTTGCTGAATTGCAGGATATCTCTAATGTATAGGAAATCCAAAGATTCTCCAAAAAGCATCACTGCTGCTTACATATCTGCCTTGTTGAAACTGGCTTACCTCATCTCTTGAATTTTGTTGTAAGCCATACATTGCAGCATCAGAACCCTTATTAATGTATTTGCAAACATACTTAATGGATTATACAGAATTACAAAATTCAACATTTATATGTGCATTTAATGCTTTTGAAAGCAGAGGACAATATGGTACTACCCACCTCTTATCAACTTCAAAGTTACCAGATTTTGCATCAAATCCTCCCTTACCTGGACTTCTTCTTCTTTACACTGGGTAGCCATCATCAGCTAGTTGTGTTTCATCAATAAATGCCTTTGGAAATTTCTTTGAACATTTACCTTCCATCATACAGGGAGCAGTTGGCTTCAGTGGTCCACATGGACCATGAATCATTTGACTTCTAACAATTTCATACAGTGCTTTGTCTTTTGTCGGGTCTGGTAATTCAGCAGATATGATTTTATCAATCTGATCTGAATGTATCTTGTCAGTAAGCCAAATCAAAATATGTGCATGAGGTAACCCCCTTTTTTGCCATTCTATTGAATACATATGGCATCTTACAGCACCAAAAACACTTGCTTTTGTGATTAAATCCATCATCTTAACTACTTTCATCCTTAAAACTCTTGCTATGAGATCATGTCTGTGATGATGTTGTTGGCCTGGTAGTAATTCATTGGTGATTTCCTCCCATTTTGGATTGCAAGTGAAGGTAATAAATCAGGCCTGCCATAAGTCCTGACATATGTCATTGCATCTTGGGTTCTCTCATGCATATATCTTGGGCTTCTTACGAATGATGATGGTAAGATGCAAAGTTGCCCAATATTCTGGCCGGGTACATCATTATTGATACTATCAACTAATCCTGAATAAGACTCTTCTCTTAACTGGCTTTGGTTATTCCTAATGAAACTCAATCTTCCTGCCTCCATTTTACAATACATGTCTACAACATATTGATGAAACAAATTTTGGGCTCTGTGAAGATGGTTAAAAGAATTCTGTCTAAGCATTATACATAAAGTGTAAAATTCCATGCAGGTGACATTTCTTTGAGATTTAGCATTTTGTGGCATTCCCAAGTGAAATCCATCTTCACCATTCGTAAATAACAGAGGATACTGAAGTGGATCATAACTACGATGAGTTTCAGTAATTCTTTGCAACTTGTCTCTACCATGAAGGACAATATCCCTTTTTCCATGCTCTTCACCAGACATGATTACAGCAACCTCATTGCACTGAGGTGCATTAAAACGTCTAGCATGCTCTCCTGCAGGTCTCTTGTCAGCATAAATTACAACTCTAAAGTCAGGGGATGGTGCAGACTCTAAAGCATACTTAAAACTTTTGATATGACTATTGTTTTTGAGGATTTCTTGAAGCAATTTGATAATATGAAAGTCAGTTCCTGTAAAATCCCTTCTTTTCCAGGCTTGCTCTGTCATGTCATTAATAAAATAGAGTTGTAGAAATTGTGGTTCTTCATTGGGAAGAGGTAATAGTGAACCAATTCTATGATACATCTGGCCCTGAATCTTAAATGTGGGCATGAATCCTCTTTCCAATATAACTTTTGCACCAAGAGATGTCATTTGAAAGGCACAATTATACTTCAAAATATCTTTAAGAAATTGCTTTGATTCTTGTGAAGTGCCTTCAAAAAGTTGCTTTAATTGTTCAGGGGGCTCGCTATACAACTTAAGTTTTATCTTACCACCTCCAAAACAAATCCCAGGGCTTTCACTCTTCCATTTCTTTGCTCCACAATATGTACAAACTTGATCCATTGATGAAATTTGGAGAAATGGTTCTTTAGCATAGTCATGAGATTCCTCATAATTTAGAGCTGCTTTATTCCACCCTGCAATGGATCTGAACCTTGACTTAGATGATTGCTCCCTTTTTCTTTGGAATCTGGTAGATCTTTGCTCAACAGATTCAACTTCTAATGCAGTAGCATGTCTAATTCTATCAGAAGCAAGTCTTTGGGATCTCTCCAGAGACAGGCAGGACCGACTGAGCAGTATCATTTTGATCTAATGCTCTTACCTGCATTCTTGAGTTATCAACACCTCTCTCCGCTCTTATTAAGACACTTCTTTTGACTTACCGTGTTATCCACAAGTCAAATTATCATCTCTTTTCGTTTCAGTCGTATTATACATCTATGATTATCAGACTAACTGTGAACAGCTGTAATCTGCCCGTAACTAAAAAGTTACGCAATATTTTTTTTACATTATCTTTTTATCTAGTATTATCAGACATCATTATATTTGTTTTTTACTTTTCCTAAATACTTAGTTCCACTTACATTAAAAATTAACTAAAAAACCCTTATGTTTTGTTTTGTTTTTTAGACGTGCTAACTATATTTACTTTCTAAAACTCCCAAAACATGGAGTTATTTTCCAGGGTGTATTTTATTTAAAATTATAAAAGGAATTTTGATTTTCGTTCAGTATACATCCTGTAAAGTGGAAGCTGATTTATATTATTACTCTTTTTATAAAAAGTTATGTATAACCAATGGGAGGAGGAGGGGATTTTCAAGATTGGAACTTCTTATTATGAACTTGCTCGCATACCTTCCTAATAGTTCAGTTCATAGCGATCATTACTTCTGAACAGAGTTGGCATTTTTTATTCAATTGGTGATTTTTATGAAATACTAAGATGTAATATTACTAATTCGTATTGCCTTAGTAGGGCAGACAACGAAATACATATCCGCATTAAAGATGTTTTGTGAAAACATCACTTTTTCAACTCGTATGGGCTTTCTTATGTTAGATTTAAAATTCAAAATCAAACAATAGCATTGAACATGCTTTATAATAACTTAAATAAGGTATATACTAATAAAAAGTAGTACTCTCTTCCAGGGAAGGTGGAGATAAATTTGGTCAGTTCAAGGATATTAATTAACTTTTCCTAATATGAGTAAATGGTACGTTAACATTTGCACGACCATGGCGTTATACTACTAAGTTTTTTGTCTCTATCAGAGGGTAGTGGGTTTGAATTCCTTCATCGTTGTTTTTATAGGTGTCCAGAATTACTTGGTTAGTATTACCTTACCACTAAACTACTTCGTCTAAATTTGTCTTTAATGTGCTTATTTCCAAAACACTTGGAGTTCCGTAATTTAGGTGGTCGTGTTAGCGTTGTCTTCCTAGTAGAGTCGAGCGCACTTTCAGGGTAGTACTCATTGACACAAACTTGAACAAACACTGTGATTATTGTTCCGTTACTTACATCTAAACATTTTCTGAGTTGTAATTACCGGTTTCTGCTAGATCATTGGATGTAATCAATATTGGGTGTGGTTGCCACTTGGACTGGTGACACTTGTATCTTTGGTGCCCTCCATGATATGATTTGCCCAAGGTGCTGAATCAAAAATGAACCATACATCACCCCTAGTTAGTAAATAAGACGTACACCCAATTCCTGTGGCTTCTGGGTTAAAAAAAATGGATTTATTATTATATAAAAAAATGTAAAATGTACAATAATGTGTATTCAACTTTAAAGTAAAACTTGACCTTGGCCAATGATGTATGTCTGGTGATAAAAAGAAGTTGGGAATTTATTCAACTTATGTTTTGTAATTAAAAGTTTGCAGTGCTTGCCATTTATCGTTATGTTGGAAATGTTCATTTTACATCAAGGAATATGTTGCGTGAGTTGATTTGCAAAATTTTCAAGTTTAGTAGAGACGTTGAATGGTATTCAGTTTGTTGAGCCACATTGTTTTTTTTTTCGCCAAGCACTAAACCAGAAACCATATAAGTGTGGACTTTCAAAACAACAACAGTTTCTTAACTTCAGAGATGAATGACCTACAGGAAGAGCTGTGCTATAAAAGCACTGTGTTATTGGACTAATTCCAAATCAGTGTAATTCTGTTTGTTTTGATAATATATAAAGATTTGCAAAATGATGTTAAGAAGTATATAAAAGTCAGCTTGGTTAGAGTATTTTTTGTGATCGTGTGGTCTCATACCTTGGTATCACTGATCAGTTGGTAAAGAAAACTTTAAAGGATTCGAGGCACAAGATCTCAAATCAATAAGTTCTGGATATAGAAAGGGTTATTGTTGGCAGTCAAATGGAGACAATAGAGTAATTTAATAACCATCTTTGTCTAAAAGGCTGTGAGGCTCGTTGAACTGATTAACCTTAATTTCATTTAAAAGTATTTTAGAGAAGCAGTAGAGAACAGTAGCATTGCGTATTGGACTAATTCCAAATCAGTGTTATTCTGTTTGTTTTGATAATATATAAAGATCAAACTGTTTTTCCTTGTCCTACACACTTCCAAGTTTTCAACTAGGATTCCATACTTCAATATTACTTTTTAATTTTTTTCGTATAAATACTTTTTTTTTTTATTTTGAGACCAGACGAACACCAGTCATACTTATTGGCAGTTTGCTTGGGTATATTATAACTGTTCTGCCCTTGTTACCCAAGTTTCGCATGAACAGATATTGGTATCGGTAGTTGAGTTGCGGTTTGCTTCTCAATGCCAGTACTTCTTACTCTTCTTCCTGATGACGACGGATGTCTAAATATCGAAGTGAGTTTCTGTAGTGACTTTCTCTGTTTCTTTCCTATTTGTTAAAGTATATATATATATATATATATATATATATATATATATAATTGGAAAGATATAAATAAAAGTAATTCATTTCAAAATAAAATGACACAAAAAACTTTAAATTTAAGATAAATAATTAAAGCAAGTAGGTTCAAAATACACAATAACTAAAAAATAGAATAAATAGAATGATAATCAAACAGAATAAAATATTAAGGATGACGTAATTGGGCATAAGCAAAAGATCAAAACAAAACTGTAAAAGATACTAAAACTTGAGAACAAACCATAAATAGACAAGATATTACACAATAATTTGATCCTCTCTACCTTATACTGTTCTAGTAGATTAAAACAGACAGAAAAAAAACGGATAGCTTTTGAAGAAAACAAGAAAGCTGTTAAAAACACATGTATTACCGCACAAAAGCTTATAGAGTTTGATGCACCTCAAGCATTAAAACACTTTTTCGTTAGAAATACGATCCGAAACGGACAAATATAGTTCAATGTAGAAAAAAAACATACACTTACAATGAGAAATTAAAAGCACACACTTACAGTCTTTAATTTTTGGTTTGAACCATCTTCAGGAGAGATAAGAGAGGGAACCAAGCATACTGGTTCAGAGACGGTTGGAGACCTGTAATGTTGCAGCATGCTCGCCCGGTCACAGAGAATAACGTAGACAGAAATCAATTTATAGTTAAATTAAATTGTTTAAATAATAATTGAGGGATGAGCAGAGAAATTGAATATATATATATATATATATATATATATATATATATATATAACATGTAATAAAGCAATGGTGCAAACAATACAAAATAGTACTGTTAAAAACGTAGCAACACATAAAAAGAACGAGACACTTACTTCCAATACTTTGGACTCCAGTTCGTCGTCAGGAAGAGACTAGAGGGGAAGAAGAAAAAGGTACGTTCGTTCCAGAAGGACGGTAGATAGTCATCTACCGTCCTTCTGGAACGAACGTACCTCCTTTTCCCCTCTAGTCTTTTTCTGATGACGAACTAAGGTTCCACATATTGAAAATAAGTATCTCGTTCTTTCTTTCTGTTGCTACTAATCAAACAAGTTAATATGTAACTTCCTTCTTTACAGAGTATAAAGACTGTAGTAGTATAATAACTGCTGAGTGCTTCTAACTTTTATCATTTTGTGTTCCTAAAAATTATTTTTTCTAAACTACTGATTTCTCTTAAGTTTATGAATACAATGTTAATATGATCGGTTTATTTAGATATAATCAGTGAGCAGGCTAGTATGTTGATCATGTGAAGTCCATTTCTGGTTATAACGTTCACCTAGAGTTTAAGATGTCTGATTATTGTATGAGATCCTCAGCTGGAAAGATTGGTGTGAGTTCCTTAGCCGCCTGATACCACTGTTGCGTCATTTTAAACAATTGAGTAAGCTGGCATGAAAGATGTGTTGCTTGCTCTGGATTCTGAAAACAATTGGCTTTATTACGTAATCCTTCTATTGCAGGATCTATCGAATCTTCATTTTTCTTGATCACACACCTTAGACTAAGACAAGTTTTGCTTCCGTTTTGCCTAGTTAAAGTTTCTGCATAACCATTGGAAAACTCCTGTCTAAATCTGCTGCGATCATCGACGCTTGTATCACTTTGGATGTCGTCCAGACAGGGATTGCCAGTGTACTTGGTATAGGTGTAAGACAGAACGCACACGTCAGGCTCCGTCGACTTCCTCTCACTAGAACAGGGCTTTTCCACTATGGTAGTCTTACTGCTTTGATTTCGAATAGATAAGCAAGTCTTATTTGAACAACTTTCTGAGTCCACAGATTTGAAATCGCTTGTCAAATCAACACTACTCTTACCAGTGGATTCATCTATCATTTCCTTATGTGTCCTACATTTCCTACCTGGCATTGCAAGGTCCAGTGCAGTATCAGATTTGGTTTTTAAAATTGATTTACACGATGTTTTGGAAAACTTTTTTAAGGCACTAAGACTATCTAAATCCACAGATCTGAAATCGCTTGTCAAATCAACACTACTCTTACCAGTGGATTTATCTATCATTTCCTTATGTGTCCTACATTTCCTAAATGGCATTGCAAGTTCCAGTACAGTATCAGATTTGGTTTTTAAAATTGATTTACACGATGTTTTGGAAAACTGTTTTAAAGCACTAGGACTTTCGGTAGGACTTTCTAAATCCACAGATTTGAAATCGCTTGTCAAATCAACACTACTCTTACCAGTGGATTTATCTATAATTTCCTTTTGTGTCCTACATTTCCTAAATGGCATTGCAAGTTCCTTTACAGTATCAGATTTGGTTTTTAAAATTGATTTACACGGTGTTTTTGAAGACTTCTTTGAAGAACTGTTTGAAGGACAAGCGGCAGATTTCTTCAATTCCTCCTCCTTTGGACAACTACAAACTATTGTATAGCAAATTTTCTTTTCCAACGTTCTAAAGGAAATCAATAAAAAATTAACTAAACGGAATTTGCTTTCATATATAGCGTAATTTTTGTTAAGTTCGCTTGCGAATTTGCACTTAATTATATGTAAATCTCTAAGAAGGAACGCAAATCCAGTTAAATCTCCATCTGCATTTGAACACAAAACACAAAATTTCTGTTTCAACTTGTCTATAGATTCGTTAAGTTCTGTGAAAATGTTTAATTTACCTGCTTGAGGTGAACATCCGTCATTTTCAACAGGCATGGTGCATAATTTTTGTAAGTATTTTTTAATAATACGTATCAAGATTTTAACCATTTTGCTTGGGTCACAGGGTTTGACGTGTACTTTACAAATACACTTTTTCCTTTTATTTGGTTTACTCAGAAGCAATTTTCGAATCTGAGGAGGAAACATATCGAACAGATCAGACATACTTTCTTGCTTCGATTTTGAGTCCTTATTTTCATCCTCACTATTAAGTTTTTCCGCAGTTGAAGTACAACTCACTTTCGACATAATGTTAGCATTCATAAAAAAGATTAGCCCAAATATTCACCGATCTCGATTCCGACGAATAATTTTGTTTTTGAATTGTTTTATCATTCAATGCAGTGCTACTGAAGTCAAGTGAATTTCATTGCCAACATAAACTTTTAAAAAAATAAATAATCCACTAAAAAAAAAAGGCACTGTAATTATTGCATTCAGAAAGTATATGTAAGTATATTAAGCTGTAATTAATTTTTTCCGTTTTGTTTTATCCAGTAATAGTTTTCCACATTGAGGAGTCACCATTCAAGTTTTTAACTCACTTAAGTAAAAGAAAGTAAACAAGTTTTTTCAATAATCTTCAGTAATAATTAAATTTAAAAGTAACAATCAGAAATCCTAGGCTTAGAGCAGGCTGTAAATATATGAAGAAATCCATACATGTTCCAAGTAATAATATTGGAGCATCAGTAATATTTAGCAAAGTAAACAGTGCAAATTATAGAAGATTATAAATTATACAAATTATTACAAATTATAGAATAAAATTATTCCACAGTTTACTCTAACTTTAACTTCTGACTCAGTTTGCTTCTAAAATAAAATTTACAATGCTATACACAACTAATAAATTGATATAACCAGAACAAATACAAGATTTCGTATGACGATATTACTCTTACAGGAGAACATGGCTTTTGTTCTGACCAGTGGATCAGTTACATAGTTTATCTGGCCTTCTTCTACATTGAAGATTTAAGACAAAGTTTCTTCTACTCTAACTAACTAAGTCAGAAGCTAACTGCATTGAAATTCAAAAACAAAATTATTCGTCGGAATCGAGATCGGTGAATATTTGGGCTAATCTTTTTTATGAATGCTAACATTATGTCGAAAGTGAGTTGTACTTCAACTGCGGAAAAACTTAATAGTGAGGATGAAAATAAGGACTCAAAATCGAAGCAAGAAAGTATGTCTGATCTGTTCGATATGTTTCCTCCTCAGATTCGAAAATTGTTTCTGAGTAAACCAAATAAAAGGTCTAAAAAACAAAACAAAACATAAGGGTTTTTTAGTTAATTTTTAATTTTTAATGTAAGTGGAACTAAGTATTTAGGAAAAGTAAAAAACAAATATAATGATGTCTGATAATACTAGATAAAAAGATAATGTAAAAAAATATTGCGTAACTTTTTAGTTACAGGCAGATTACAGCTGTTCACAGTTAGTCTGATAATCATAGATGTATAATACGACTGAAACGAAAAGAGATGATAATTTGACTTGTGGATAACACGGTAAGTCAAAAGAAGTGTCTTAATAAGAGCGGAGAGAGGTGTTGATAACTCAAGAATGCAGGTAAGAACATTAGAACAAAATGATACTTCTCAGTCGGTCCTGCCCTAACCATCTGTCTTCGCCTGTCTCTGAGACATGTAAAATTCAAAATCAAAAGCATAAGAATATAATACTTAAAACATATACTTAAATATTAACAGAACCATAATCAACTGCCGTGTAGTATTTACACCACACATGTGGATCAACATTAATAAATTGTTAGGTTGCTCTTCTTTTGAATCTGTCAACTCCCCTATTAGATGAAATATCATTATCATACTTAACTACCTAAGTGTTCATGTATAAATATAAATGGTGATAAAAGTATTGACCATGAAGTAAAAACAAACTAGACATTTGTTTCTGAAATCAACAAACTGTTTTCTCTGTAAAATAATCTCTAATGTAATAAATAGTTAGTTTTTCTCTGTCAAAAACTTTATATTTCTGCCTATAAAAAAGGTTTAAATAAAGAGCAAATATTAGCAATGAGAGCTTGATTTCAACCTGAAGAACTGACTGAGTCCTAATAAACTTTTATTCTGTTTATATATATATATATATATATATATATGCCGAAAAATTACAATAAATAAACACGTGATGCAATCAATGAAGTTTAAACCACAATGGAAAGAGGAAAACAATAGAACTAAATGATACAAACAATAGAACTTTAAACATTTGAAAGGCCTCGGAGCATTTATTTCTATTGTTTTCCCTTTTCCATTGTGGTTTAAACTTCATTATATATATATAACCAGCACCAGAGAGATGCTGGTTACAAATACTAAAATTATAAAAAAAGAAAGTAACCACCATAAACTGAAAATTTTAGAGGTTATATTAATTCAAAAACTGAAGCCACTCTTAAATATTCAGGTCGAAAACAGTAGCCATATTTTGAAGCTGTTTAGTTCACATCAAGGGCATCCAGAAACCCTTGCAGGTAGCGACTCAGGCCGAGAGGCCACTCACCCCACAGGATTAACGCCCACCATTTCTTAAACTTTATGGAAAACAACCCCTTCTACCTTCTCCATGTATATATAATAAACCAGATAATTCACCTTAGATCTTATTCACGTCCTGATGATGAATGTTGATCATTCGAAACATGTCGACCATAGGAGATGTACTTTATTGTGTAGACGAAATAACGAGAGTGTTATTTAGAAAAATTGAGAAACTTGTTAAGAAACAGGTATCAGCTAAATTTGGTGTCATTTTCAATAATGTGTGTGTCAAGGAAGGACTACTACCAACATTTACGAATATATATATATATATATATATATATATAACAGATTCAATAATATATCGACCGTTTGATAGAATAGGTGTGTTCTCTAATCGGGGTTCGGTCAATTTTCCAGGATAAAAAATCAAACTCTCGTTGCCAACGTTTCGGTTTTATTTAAAACCTTTTTCATAGGCAGAAGTAAGAATTTTTTAACTAAGAAAATGAAATTTACATTATTTAAAGGAACAACAATGTTAGCCGGACAAAACCTTCGACTAGACTGTTTAGACTAGACAGTCTAGTCGAAGGTTTTGTCCGGCTAACATTGTTGTTCCTTTAAATAATGTAAATTTCATTTTCTTAGTTAAAAAATTCTTACTTCTGCCTATGAAAAAGGTTTTAAATAAAACCGAAACGTTGGCAACGAGAGTTTGATTTTTTATCCTGGAAAATTGACCGAACCCCGATTAGAGAGCACACCTATATATATATATATATATATATATACATATATATATATATATATATATATATATATATATATATATATATATATATATATATATAGGTGTGTTCTCTAATCGGGTTCGGTCAATTTTCCAGGATAAAAAATCAAACTCTCGTTGCCAACGTTTCGGTTTTATTTAAAACCTTTTTCATAGGCCTACAAACAAAGGATAATAAGAAATCACATATCAACATCAAACATATACACAATATGAAAATGGATTGTTACAACTCATGAATATTACAAGCAGAAATATTTCAGAGATACATAAAACAATCTTTATAAATAAAATAATGATTTTGTCTGTACATTGCTTAGAACTGACTCATTTCAAGTTTTCTTTACGTTTCATACATTGGAGAAACCGAATCCACCCTTAGAAAAATTTCTGTCGGTTTGTCGGTTTGTCGGTTTGTCCGCAAAACTTTGTCACAGGTAAACTCAGCTACCATAAGACATATAAAGCTGAAACTTTTACAGTAGATTTGTGTAGGTCTAACTTAAAATATAGGCTATGAATTGATTGGAAATTCAACGTAGAAGTGAAGTTATGGACGTTTAACGCAAAAATGTTTGTCACAAGTAAACTCAGCCACCATAAGACATAGCGAGCTGAAACTTTGACACTGGATTTGTGTGTGCCTAACTTAAAATATGGGCTCTAAATAGATTATTAATTCAGTACAGAGGCGAAGTTATGGGGCTTTTAGCTGTATTTTCCTAACTTCACAGACAAGTTTGTTTTGAAAATACACAGGTGTGGCAAGTAGGTATTGTTAGTTGATTTTAATTTCAATTGAGCATATGAATATATTGCGTATTTGACATCATTGAAATGGTGTTTCACAGAGTTAAGGATGTACTATCTATTGAGAATAAATGTTTTGTAAACGAGCAATTCTCAACTCTTAATATGAACAGGGAGGAAAAATCAACAAACAAGTTCTTACGCTATATGAAGCCGAGGAAAGAACTTACAAGTCAGTAAAGAGATTGGATTAGTGACGAAGAAGCAGTTCATTATCTAATTGAATTTCTTGACTCTGAATTTATTTCTCCTGGACTGCCTGCTCATGAGTAAAAACTTAAAGTAGAGCACCAATCATGCTACAATTTAGTAGCAGTAACAAATTTCATGTTACGAAACATGAGTGCCCCAAAACTGTGCAACGGGACACGACTCTGAGTTCGTGCTCTACACAGATATGCCATAGAGGCGGACATAATGACTGGATGTGGTATTGGGGAGTCTGTGTGTATACTTCACATACCATTGATTCCGAGCCACTGTCTGTTTACGTTGAAATGATTGCAAAGTCGGGTCAGAGTCTATTTCGCAATGACGTTAACTAAGTCGCAAAGGGAGACTTCATCTAACGCAGGAATACAAGGTAGCAAAACCAAGTTTTTCTCACATGGTCAAATGTAGTTTACATGCTCAAGGGTCAGAGGTTTCAACTCTTTCTTCTACCATGAACCTGAAGGACAGACAGCTAATGTAGTGTATAAGCTGGAGGCATTTGTTTAACACTGTAGTAATAATGGTATTTTCTACTATTCTATAATTTCTAATGACATTTTGAAATACCAAAAATGACGGAACTTCTGATTCCTCCATGGTATAGCCGAAAGGCAATAGGCACACGGCAATAAACCAAAACAGGAACTTCTGATTCCGTCAAAGACGGGTACGTTTGCTATGTATTATATATAACTGTCAACTTTTTTTTAATTTAATATTTGCTTAATAAATACACTGGTAATAATGTAAGGTATGGGACCAGAGTAGCCCAGTGGCTTCCGTGATCGCCGATGACAGTAGTGCAAATGTATTATAAATAAATGTAACAAACAAATATTTTTTTGAATTTAAAATGTGGATAATATAAAAGATGGTAATAAAGTAAAGGGATCTAGCCAGGGTTGCCAGTAGCTTGCTTGCTCGCCGATGACAGTAGTGCAAATCTTTATAAATAAAATAATGATTTTGTCTGTACATTGCTTAGAACTGACTCATTTCAAGTTTTCTTTACGTTTCATACATTGGAGAAACCGAATCCACCCTTAGAAAAATTTCTGTCGGTTTGTCGGTTTGTCGGTTTGTCGGTTTGTCGGTTTGTCTGTTTGTCCGCAAAACTTTGTCACAGGTAAACTCAGCTACCATAAAACATATAAAGCTGAAACTTTTACAGTAGATTTGTGTAGGTCTAACTTAAAATATAGGCTATGAATTGATTGGAAATTCAACGTAGAAGTGAAGTTATGGACGTTTAACGCAAAAATGTTTGTCACAAGTAAACTCAGCCACCATAAGACATAGCGAGCTGAAACATTGACACTGGATTTGTGTGTGCCTAACTTAAAATATGGGCTCTAAATAGATTATTAATTCAGTACAGAAGCGAAGTTATGGGGCTTTTAGCTGTATTTTCCTAACTTCACAGACAAGTTTGTTTTGAAAATACACAGGTGTGGCAAGTAGGTATTGTTAGTTGATTTTAATTTCAATTGAGCATATGAATATATTGCGTATTTGACATCATTGAAATGGTGTTTCACAGAGTTAAGGATGTACTATCTATTGAGAATAAATGTTTTGTAAACGAGCAATTCTCAACTCTTAATATGAACAGGGAGGAAAAATCAACAAACAAGTTCTTACGCTATATGAAGCCGAGGAAAGAACTTACAAGTCAGTAAAGAGATTGGATTAGTGACGAAGAAGCAGTTCATTATCTAATTGAATTTCTTGACTCTGAATTTATTTCTCCTGGACTGCCTGCTCATGAGTAAAAACTTAAAGTAGAGCACCAATCATGCTACAATTTAGTAGCAGTAACAAATTTCATGTTACGAAACATGAGTGCCCCAAAACTGTGCAACGGGACACGACTCTGAGTTCGTGCTCTACACAGATATGCCATAGAGGCGGACATAATGACTGGATGTGGTATTGGGGAGTCTGTGTGTATACTTCACATACCATTGATTCCGAGCCACTGTCTGTTTACGTTGAAATGATTGCAAAGTCGGGTCAGAGTCTATTTCGCAATGACGTTAACTAAGTCGCAAAGGGAGACTTCATCTAACGCAGGAATACAAGGTAGCAAAACCAAGTTTTTCTCACATGGTCAAATGTAGTTTACATGCTCAAGGGTCAGAGGTTTCAACTCTTTCTTCTACCATGAACCTGAAGGACAGACAGCTAATGTAGTGTATAAGCTGGAGGCATTTGTTTAACACTGTAGTAATAATGGTATTTTCTACTATTCTATAATTTCTAATGACATTTTGAAATACCAAAAATGACGGAACTTCTGATTCCTCCATGGTATAGCCGAAAGGCAATAGGCACACGGCAATAAACCAAAACAGGAACTTCTGATTCCGTCAAAGACGGGTACGTTTGCTATGTATTATATATAACTGTCAACTTTTTTTTAATTTAATATTTGCTTAATAAATACACTGGTAATAATGTAAGGTATGGGACCAGAGTAGCCCAGTGGCTTCCGTGATCGCCGATGACAGTAGTGCAAATGTATTATAAATAAATGTAACAAACAAATATTTTTTTGAATTTAAAATGTGGATAATATAAAAGATGGTAATAAAGTAAAGGGATCTAGCCAGGGTTGCCAGTAGCTTGCTTGCTCGCCGATGACAGTAGTGCAAATCTTTATAAATAAAATAATGATTTTGTCTGTACATTGCTTAGAACTGACTCATTTCAAGTTTTCTTTACGTTTCATACATTGGAGAAACCGAATCCACCCTTAGAAAAATTTCTGTCGGTTTGTCGGTTTGTCGGTTTGTCGGTTTGTCGGTTTGTCTGTTTGTCCGCAAAACTTTGTCACAGGTAAACTCAGCTACCATAAAACATATAAAGCTGAAACTTTTACAGTAGATTTGTGTAGGTCTAACTTAAAATATAGGCTATGAATTGATTGGAAATTCAACGTAGAAGTGAAGTTATGGACGTTTAACGCAAAAATGTTTGTCACAAGTAAACTCAGCCACCATAAGACATAGCGAGCTGAAACATTGACACTGGATTTGTGTGTGCCTAACTTAAAATATGGGCTCTAAATAGATTATTAATTCAGTACAGAAGCGAAGTTATGGGGCTTTTAGCTGTATTTTCCTAACTTCACAGACAAGTTTGTTTTGAAAATACACAGGTGTGGCAAGTAGGTATTGTTAGTTGATTTTAATTTCAATTGAGCATATGAATATATTGCGTATTTGACATCATTGAAATGGTGTTTCACAGAGTTAAGGATGTACTATCTATTGAGAATAAATGTTTTGTAAACGAGCAATTCTCAACTCTTAATATGAACAGGGAGGAAAAATCAACAAACAAGTTCTTACGCTATATGAAGCCGAGGAAAGAACTTACAAGTCAGTAAAGAGATTGGATTAGTGACGAAGAAGCAGTTCATTATCTAATTGAATTTCTTGACTCTGAATTTATTTCTCCTGGACTGCCTGCTCATGAGTAAAAACTTAAAGTAGAGCACCAATCATGCTACAATTTAGTAGCAGTAACAAATTTCATGTTACGAAACATGAGTGCCCCAAAACTGTGCAACGGGACACGACTCTGAGTTCGTGCTCTACACAGATATGCCATAGAGGCGGACATAATGACTGGATGTGGTATTGGGGAGTCTGTGTGTATACTTCACATACCATTGATTCCGAGCCACTGTCTGTTTACGTTGAAATGATTGCAAAGTCGGGTCAGAGTCTATTTCGCAATGACGTTAACTAAGTCGCAAAGGGAGACTTCATCTAACGCAGGAATACAAGGTAGCAAAACCAAGTTTTTCTCACATGGTCAAATGTAGTTTACATGCTCAAGGGTCAGAGGTTTCAACTCTTTCTTCTACCATGAACCTGAAGGACAGACAGCTAATGTAGTGTATAAGCTGGAGGCATTTGTTTAACACTGTAGTAATAATGGTATTTTCTACTATTCTATAATTTCTAATGACATTTTGAAATACCAAAAATGACGGAACTTCTGATTCCTCCATGGTATAGCCGAAAGGCAATAGGCACACGGCAATAAACCAAAACAGGAACTTCTGATTCCGTCAAAGACGGGTACGTTTGCTATGTATTATATATAACTGTCAACTTTTTTTTAATTTAATATTTGCTTAATAAATACACTGGTAATAATGTAAGGTATGGGACCAGAGTAGCCCAGTGGCTTCCGTGATCGCCGATGACAGTAGTGCAAATGTATTATAAATAAATGTAACAAACAAATATTTTTTTGAATTTAAAATGTGGATAATATAAAAGATGGTAATAAAGTAAAGGGATCTAGCCAGGGTTGCCAGTAGCTTGCTTGCTCGCCGATGACAGTAGTGCAAATCTTTATAAATAAAATAATGATTTTGTCTGTACATTGCTTAGAACTGACTCATTTCAAGTTTTCTTTACGTTTCATACATTGGAGAAACCGAATCCACCCTTAGAAAAATTTCTGTCGGTTTTGTCGGTTTGTCTTGTCGGTTTGTCTGTTTGTCCGCAAAACTTTGTCACAGGTAAACTCAGCTACCATAAAACATATAAAGCTGAAACTTTTACAGTAGATTTGTGTAGGTCTAACTTAAAATATAGGCTATGAATTGATTGGAAATTCAACGTAGAAGTGAAGTTATGGACGTTTAACGCAAAAATGTTTGTCACAAGTAAACTCAGCCACCATAAGACATAGCGAGCTGAAACATTGACACTGGATTTGTGTGTGCCTAACTTAAAATATGGGCTCTAAATAGATTATTAATTCAGTACAGAAGCGAAGTTATGGGGCTTTTAGCTGTATTTTCCTAACTTCACAGACAAGTTTGTTTTGAAAATACACAGGTGTGGCAAGTAGGTATTGTTAGTTGATTTTAATTTCAATTGAGCATATGAATATATTGCGTATTTGACATCATTGAAATGGTGTTTCACAGAGTTAAGGATGTACTATCTATTGAGAATAAATGTTTTGTAAACGAGCAATTCTCAACTCTTAATATGAACAGGGAGGAAAAATCAACAAACAAGTTCTTACGCTATATGAAGCCGAGGAAAGAACTTACAAGTCAGTAAAGAGATTGGATTAGTGACGAAGAAGCAGTTCATTATCTAATTGAATTTCTTGACTCTGAATTTATTTTTTTTTTTTTTTTTTTTTTTTTTTTTTTTTTTTTTTTTTTTTTTTTTTTTTTTTTTTTTTTTTTTTTTTTTTTTTTTTTTTTTTTTTTTTTTTTTTTTTTTTTTTTTTTTTTTTTTTTTTTTTTTTTTTTTTTTTTTTTTTTTTTTTTTTTTTTTTTTTTTTGGGGGGGGGGGGGGGGGGGGGGGGGGGGGGGGGGGGGGGGGGGGGGGGGGGGGGGGGGGGGGGGGGGGGGGGGGGGGGGGGGGGGGGGGGGGGGGGGGGGGGAGCAATTCTCAACTCTTAATATGAACAGGGAGGAAAAATCAACAAACAAGTTCTTACGCTATATGAAGCCGAGGAAAGAACTTACAAGTCAGTAAAGAGATTGGATTAGTGACGAAGAAGCAGTTCATTATCTAATTGAATTTCTTGACTCTGAATTTATTTCTCCTGGACTGCCTGCTCATGAGTAAAAACTTAAAGTAGAGCACCAATCATGCTACAATTTAGTAGCAGTAACAAATTTCATGTTACGAAACATGAGTGCCCCAAAACTGTGCAACGGGACACGACTCTGAGTTCGTGCTCTACACAGATATGCCATAGAGGCGGACATAATGACTGGATGTGGTATTGGGGAGTCTGTGTGTATACTTCACATACCATTGATTCCGAGCCACTGTCTGTTTACGTTGAAATGATTGCAAAGTCGGGTCAGAGTCTATTTCGCAATGACGTTAACTAAGTCGCAAAGGGAGACTTCATCTAACGCAGGAATACAAGGTAGCAAAACCAAGTTTTCTCACATGGTCAAATGTAGTTTACATGCTCAACGGTCAGAGGTTTCAACTCTTTCTTCTACCATGAACCTGAAGGACAGACAGCTAATGTAGTGTATAAGCTGGAGGCATTTGTTTAACACTGTAGTAATAATGGTATTTTCTACTATTCTATAATTTCTAATGACATTTTGAAATACCAAAAATGACGGAACTTCTGATTCCTCCATGGTATAGCCGAAAGGCAATAGGCACACGGCAATAAACCAAAACAGGAACTTCTGATTCCGTCAAAGACGGGTACGTTTGCTATGTATTATATATAACTGTCAACTTTTTTTTAATTTAATATTTGCTTAATAAATACACTGGTAATAAATGTAAGGTATGGGACCAGAGTAGCCCAGTGGCTTCCGTGATCGCCGATGACAGTAGTGCAAATGTATTATAAATAAATGTAACAAACAAATATTTTTTTGAATTTAAAATGTGGATAATATAAAAGATGGTAATAAAGTAAAGGGATCTAGCCAGGGTTGCCAGTAGCTTGCTTGCTCGCCGATGACAGTAGTGCAAATCTTTATAAATAAAATAATGATTTTGTCTGTACATTGCTTAGAACTGACTCATTTCAAGTTTTCTTTACGTTTCATACATTGGAGAAACCGAATCCACCCTTAGAAAAATTTCTGTCGGTTTGTCGGTTTGTCGGTTTGTCGGTTTGTCGTTTGTCTGTTGTCCGCAAAACTTTGTCACAGGTAAACTCAGCTACCATAAAACATATAAAGCTGAAACTTTTACAGTAGATTTGTGTAGGTCTAACTTAAAATATAGGCTATGAATTGATTGGAAATTCAACGTAGAAGTGAAGTTATGGACGTTTAACGCAAAAATGTTTGTCACAAGTAAACTCAGCCACCATAAGACATAGCGAGCTGAAACATTGACACTGGATTTGTGTGTGCCTAACTTAAAATATGGGCTCTAAATAGATTATTAATTCAGTACAGAAGCGAAGTTATGGGGCTTTTAGCTGTATTTTCCTAACTTCACAGACAAGTTTGTTTTGAAAATACACAGGTGTGGCAAGTAGGTATTGTTAGTTGATTTTAATTTCAATTGAGCATATGAATATATTGCGTATTTGACATCATTGAAATGGTGTTTCACAGAGTTAAGGATGTACTATCTATTGAGAATAAATGTTTTGTAAACGAGCAATTCTCAACTCTTACTATGAACAGGGAGGAAAAATCAACAAACAAGTTCTTACGCTATATGAAGCCGAGGAAAGAACTTACAAGTCAGTAAAGAGATTGGATTAGTGACGAAGAAGCAGTTCATTATCTAATTGAATTTCTTGACTCTGAATTTATTTCTCCTGGACTGCCTGCTCATGAGTAAAAACTTAAAGTAGAGCACCAATCATGCAACAATTTAGTAGCAGTAACAAATTTCATGTTACGAAACATGAGTGCCCCAAAACT
Organism: Hermatobates lingyangjiaoensis; assembly: GCA_026182355.1. Lineage (NCBI taxonomy): Eukaryota > Metazoa > Arthropoda > Insecta > Hemiptera > Hermatobatidae > Hermatobates > Hermatobates lingyangjiaoensis. The sequence continues at coordinate 719,628 of JAPFBL010001924.1, read as the reverse complement.
GTGCAACGGGACACGACTCTGAGTTCGTGCTCTACACAGATATGCCATAGAGGCGGACATAATGACTGGATGTGGTATTGGGGAGTCTGTGTGTATACTTCACATACCATTGATTCCGAGCCACTGTCTGTTTACGTTGAAATGATTGCAAAGTCCGGTCAGAGTCTATTTCGCAATGACGTTAACTAAGTCGCAAAGGGAGACTTCATCTAACGCAGGAATACAAGGTAGCAAAACCAAGTTTTTCTCACATGGTCAAATGTAGTTTACATGCTCAACGGTCAGAGGTTTCAACTCTTTCTTCTACCATGAACCTGAAGGACAGACAGCTAATGTAGTGTATAAGCTGGAGGCATTTGTTTAACACTGTAGTAATAATGGTATTTTTTACTATTCTATAATTTCTAATGACATTTTGAAATACCAAAAATGACGGAACTTCTGATTCCTCCGTGGTATAGCCGAAAGGCAATAGGCACACGGCAATAAACCAAAACAGGAACTTCTGATTCCGTCAAAGACGGGTACGTTTGCTATGTATGATATATAACTGTCACCTTTTTTTTAATTTAATATTTGCTTAATAAATACACTGGTAATAATGTAAGGTATGGGACCAGAGTAGCCCAGTGGCTTGCGTGATCGCCGATGACAGTAGTGCAAATGTATTATAAATAAATGTAACAAACAAATATTTTTTTGAATTTAAAATGTGGATAATATAAAAGATGGTAATAAAGTAAAGGGATCTAGCCAGGGTTGCCAGTAGCTTGCTTGCTCGCCGATGTCAGTAGTGCAAATGTATTATAAATAAACACAACAAAAATATTTTTTTTTAATTTAATATTTGCGTAATATAAACACTGGTAATAAAGTAAGGTATGGAACCAGAGTAGCCCAGTGGCTTGCGTGCTAGCTTTTGACTGGGAGCACGTTAATTAGAACTAACTCATTTCAAGTTTTCTTTACGTTTCATACTTCAGAGTAGCCACATGTACCCTTAGAATAATTTCTGTCTGTCGGTTTGTCCACAAAATATTGCTACCATAAGACATATAAAGCTGAAACATTGATTGTAGATTTGTGTATGTCTAACTTAAAATCTAATCTTTGTATACAGAGGCTTTTTTTTAGCACTGTACTAATAATGGTATTTTCTACTATTCTATAACTTCTAATTGTAGTATTAGTATAATACTATAATTGATATTTTGGAATACCAAGTATAATAGAATTTTTGATTCCGTCAAATACGGGTACGTTTGCTAGTGTATTATAAATAAACACAACAAAAATATTTTTTTTTAATTTAATATTTGCGTAATATAAACACTGGTAATAAAGTAAGGTATGGAACCAGAGTAGCCCAGTGGCTTGCGTGCTAGCTTTTGACTGGGAGCACGTTAATTAGAACTAACTCATTTCAAGTTTTCTTTACGTTTCATACTTCAGAGTAGCCACATGTACCCTTAGAATAATTTCTGTCTGTCGGTTTGTCCACAAAATATTGCTACCATAAGACATATAAAGCTGAAACATTGATTGTAGATTTGTGTATGTCTAACTTAAAATCTAATCTTTGTATACAGAGGCTTTTTTTTAGCACTGTACTAATAATGGTATTTTCTACTATTCTATAACTTCTAATAGTAGTATTAGTATAATACTATAATTGATATTTTGGAGTACCAAGTATAATAGAATTTTTGATTCCGTCAAAGACGGGTACGTTTGCTAGTGTATATATATAAACACTAATAAATTTTCGACCGTGTGACAGATATACAACTAAAAAATGATAGATCGGGAACTACTGGTGAAACCAGTAGATTGTTAAAAGAAAGGATATATCAACATAAATACTCTGTTAGAACAAAAAAGATTAATGCGACAGCGTTAGAATATCATTCAATAAATGAAGGCCATAGATTTGACTTTGATGGAGCAACCGTTATGAGTAGAGAACAGGACGAACATAAAAGAAGAACCCTTGAAATGCTATTCATTAAAAAAGATCAAAATTGTATTAATCATAGAAACAACATAGCGAATTTAAATAGTGTTTATTCCAGTATTTTGAATACCTAACAGATTTAGTGAAATTTTGTTCAATAGTTACCTGCTTATCAGCTGTACAGAGTCGGTTATTAACGGTTTTTTATTTGAATAGTTTAACCTTCAATACTAGTTTAGTAATGTAATTGTAATAGTTCCTTCAACTTCCAATACTCCTACTTGTGTAAGTACATCGTAAAAAAAACTTTGTTTTTATAGTTAGACTCCATCTTTTTCTCTTTTTTATTATTCTGTCATTGTTATCCTAATACTCAAGATTGTATTTAATTTTTTATAGTGTACTTCTTTGGTTTGTGTTTTAAAAAATGTACGTATTAAAATTCTTGTTTTCCTCTGTTTGTAGGCCTTTGAAAAAAGATTTTGAATAAAATCGAAACGTCGGCAATGAGAGTTTGAATTGAAAGTGGAAGAAACTGACTACATCCCGATCTATCATTTTTTTAGTTATATATATGACGCTTTTGAATAACTAGAAAATCGATCCATAATAGAGAACAAAAGTTCTAAGGAGGAAATTAAATAAACGTTACAATAATTTTACACATTTGAAGTCTCAAATTTTCTGTTTAACCGTCATCAAGAGGAAGAGAAGAAGGAAGACTTGACACCCAGGTAGAACGACGGTGGAGAACTAACAGTGCCCCAAACGAGTTCGATCAGAAAGAAGGTAAATTGGAAGTAAAAGGCAAAATTAAGAAGAGATGTGACAGAAGGGAAGAGATGAAAATGAATAAACATGGAATCAAATGATTAGTAGAAAACCAAAATTAAACTAGTTGAAAGATGGTTCGATAGTTTGTGCTTTTATTTAACGTCTACTCTTATTCAGTCAATCAGACTACATACTTCTGATCGTACACATTTTTGCCTGCATTTTCGGCTCTTTCTCTGTGTTTTGCTTTTCTTCGTTTTTGAGCTGATTTGCGTCCATTTTGGATCGTTTTTTTTCGAATTTTAAGTGAAATATATATACATAAAAAGATTTCACATAAACACGTGAAATAACAATCAATGATCAAACCACAATAAGAAATGGGAAACAAGACTAATATCTTTCAACCGTAACAAGCGGTCTTCGTCAGAATCAAAAACCCAAAGTTCGGTTTTTGACTCTGACGAAAACCGCTTGTTACGAGATATATATATATATTGTAAGCCCTTTATATCAAAGATATTAATCCCAGCCTCAATATTCAAAATTAAGATCTCAATGTTATCCCAAATAGCACCGCTTTTGATAACAGTTTCAAACTTGTTAGAGAGCTAGAACCTGCTTTTGGTTTTGCTTTCACTAGCTGTACTGTTTCTTGTTTTATTTTTGTTACACGTCATGTTACTTGCCGTTGCGTCTACAATGTTGTTGGTCTGCCTTTCTCTTTTCTCCTGAAGACGGAATACCCGAAAATTTGAGTCTGTAAGTGTGTTTCCTTACTCTATGTGTTACTCTTCTTGAATTTTGAACTCGTATATATATATAACCTTTCTTGTCATTACGACAGAGGCTTAATTGCCTAGACAATTTGTACAAATAAAAATATGCAATAAAAAAATATGGCGATTAGAGTTATCTAAAAAAGTGAGGACAATGAATAAAAAACCGTAGTAATGAAAAGACTAGAAGAATATACTAGAATAACCAGTGCAGTAAAAATAAAAGTAAAACAAAAACAAATGAGCTGTTTTCTAACAAGTTCAATTAATATCTTAATCATGAAAAATAAAAATATGAAAAGTATTCGAATGATTATAACGTCATATTTTTTCCTTGACTTTCTTCGCGCCCTCTTGAATAATGTCTCACACCCCACGTTGGAACACCTGTTTTAAGATAAATTCTGTTTTTGGAAGTAAACCGAGGTTTTGATTCAATGAGTCAGACAGAAGGATTCAAAGGACTCAATAATTGTAGTACACACTAAGAAATTAAAAATTGGATTGATGGTATCTTCCTCCATTACAACCATTTCCATCTACTTTAAACATTAAACATTCGAAACTATAGATGTTTCATAGTTGACGAAAAACAAGTGATCTATTAATACCATCAAACACAATCATTGAAAATAAATTGTTCATTAAGTTTGCTACAGTATTGTTTAAAGATAGTTCTGTCATGAATGTCTGTTATAATTTAAGTATCCAAGAAATTCTATTATATGGAAGTACTAGCAAACGTGCCCGTCTTTGACGGACACTTTTCCAAAAATTCAGAGATGATACATGGTATCCCAAAATATCATTAGAAATTATAGAACAGTAGAAAACATTATTAGTACAGTGTTAAGCAAATGCCTCTGCCTACACCACATTAGCTGTCTGTCCTTCAGGTTCATAAAAGGACAAAGAGTTGGAACCTCTGACTCTTGGGCGAACAAACTACAGTGTATGTGTGAAAAACTTGGTCTCACTCACTTCAATTCTTGCGGTAGATAGAGTTTCCCGTTGCGACTTAGTTACCGTCATTGCAAAACAGACGCTGACGGGACATTGCAATCATTTGAATGGAAATTGATAGTGGCTCGGAATCAATAGTATGCGTGGTATACACACAGACTCCCCAGTACCACACCCAGTCATGATATCAGCCTCTATGGCGTATCTGTGCAGAGCACGAACTCAGAGTCGTGTTCCGTTCCATATTTTTGGGCACTCACGTTTTGTAACATGAAATTTGTTACTACTTGCAAATTTACTACTAAATAGCAGCATAATTGGTGCTCCTACTTTGAATTATAACACTTGAGCAGGCAGTCACGGAGTCAAAACATTCAGTTGGATAATGAACTGCTTCCTCATCACTAATCACTCTGCTTACTGACTTGTAAGTTTTTCCTCAGCTTGATATAGTGCAGGAACTTGTTTATTGATTTTTCCTACCTGTTCATTAGTAAGGGTTGAGAATTGCTCGTTCACAAAGCGAGTTATTCTGAATAGATAGCACATCTTGAACTCTGGTAAACACCTTGTCAATAAGCTCAAATACGCAGTATATTCATATATTCAAATCAAATTAAAATCAACTAACAATACATACTTGCTACACCTATAAATTTTCAAAATAAACCTGTCTGTGAAGTTAGCCAAACACGGCTTAAAAGTTCATAATTTCGCTTCTACATTGAGTTTTCAATCCATTCAAAGCTTATATTTAAAGTTAGACATATACAAATCTAGATAGTGTCAAAGTTTCAGCTTGCTATGTCTTATGGTGGCTGAGTTTACTTGTGACCAAATTTTGAGGACAAACCGACAGAAAGAATTTTTTCTTAGAGTGGATTCTAAACCATTTATAGACAAAACCTTTCTTTTATTTATATAGATGGGGAGCAAACAGATTTTACTGTTTTTAGACTGATTCTTAACTTAAATAATGTTATTTTTGTTATTTAACTGGCTCTTTGAGGGTCGATTTCATTCTGCAGATGAGTAAAATAGTTAAAGGAAAATTATGTTTGAAATTAAATTATCTGTTTAACATATAGTAAACTTTTTATATGTTTGTACCAAATTTATAAGGTGAAAAGGGAAAATGAACAGTTTTAAGTTTTTCGAGGAGACCACTTCGGTTCTCTGTTAACGAGTTTCTCGAAATAACTTAAAATGCATTACTTTTTATTTTTTTTTAAAAAAAATAGAAATTTACACTTTTTTCTTAAATCCATCACACGCAAATAATTAATATGTATACTACAATCGCTTGTATAATTAACATGACTTTTCTTGTTTCCCCTCATTACACTGAGCTATTCTTCTGGGCTACTAAAGAACCAAACGGCAGGTGCTCTATCTGATGAATGGGCGTGGGTAAGCCCTAGGAAGGGCAGGTGGACAGACGGAGGCGGAAGGAGTCTGTTGGGAGCGGGTGGTCTATGGCCGAGGATGCAGGTGGGGTGTGCGCCGTGTGACCTGAATGCCAAGGACGTAGATGAATCAGACAGCCATCCGGAGCTCAGTCAGTGCCGATCGTTCATCCAGTGTTGTCCGATTGTGCTACGCGGCTTCTTCAAGCTTTTCGTGAATCAAGTTCGCCACGCTCGGACCCTCCTCAATGGTAATTTATCATTAACAATCTAACAACAGTTATTCCATGACATAATTATCCAATGCAGACAGTAAAAATGTGTGTTTGATTTTCTTATCATCAAGATAATGGATCTCTTTTGATAATTCATCGTGTAAATCTTACTCAAACCTCACAAACTCGGAATAAAAGGAGATTTAAAATTATATAAGTTTTCTGTTTTTTAAAATCACATTGCATATTAAGGCTCTACTTACTTTTTCTTAAATATTTTTTTTTATAAGCAATATATACTTTCTTATAACTATGAACTTTATGTTCGTTAGTAAACTAAGTAATCATTATTTTACAATTTTATAGATAAAAGAAAAATTAAAAACGAATTTAAGAAATATTTAAACGGAAAGAAGTAATTTTAAATAAAAACATGTTTCTACTTTTTATTGAAGGTTAAATTGGTGATTGTTTAATGAAATAAAAAATCTGGACTGGCCTACACTGAACTTTGCTTTAAGTAAATATACCATCAAATTTATTTACAATCAATTGAGTTTTGATTTTATCTTAATGTTGCTGTAGTGTAGACGTAATATCAAACATATATATAAGAAATAATGTATCACTGTTTACATATGGCAATATTACATTTTATCCGTTATAGACAAATTGAAATCATTGATCAATCTGATATGCTATTACGATTATTAAACTGGAAATCTAAATATTCTGGGACTTGTGCACTCTGCAGCCAAACCTGTTATATTGTGCTGCCTATTGTTGTTTCTAAATTGAATTTCAGATTTCAAGTTCTTTAATGAACTTTAAAATAATGTCTAGAGAAGTTTCCCTCACTTCTATTGTTTTTATGTATGATTTGCCACAAATCTTTATTCTCTTCAAGACGACTGTCTCGCATTCAGATAGAATGTACTTAAAAGTTTCTATCGGCATTTTTTCGATGCAAGCTGTATACATTATTTATATGGTATTAATTACAGCTTGCATAAGTAATAATAAGTAATAAGTAATAGTTATGAAAACAAAAAAATCCGGATAGATTTACTGTATATATTTTAAATCTTTGTATGTCCATATCTGTGATAGTTCTAGTGAGTCTTTTTATTTACAATAGGAGCGTAGCACATCTGTTTTCGACATTAGCATAGCCTTTATTTTTCACGTGGTAGATACAGTCCTTACACTAAGTATTCTTTTATAGGATTACCGTAATCTGTTCTATAGTTTTGGAACAGATTCTGTCGATTTGGCCTTGTGATGGGTATGTTGACCCTTATGAAGAGTTTTATTTGCCTAAAATACTTATAATACTATAAGTATAGCATTTGTCATATTTAATGTAATATTAATCGTTATATATTGTTAGGTTATGAAATATCGATATTAACGTAGTACCTAATATGATATTTTATTTGTTCTGTCACTAGACGATGTGGTATAAAAATAGTAGACGTATTGTAATAAACAGCGAAAAAGTTAATTTCCCATACTCTAATATTTGCCAAAACAATGGCTTAGCTAAAACACACTATATGTCCGATAAATAGTTATGTTAAAGGGTGCAACACATAGATTTATTATAACACAATCCCTAGACAAGAATGCATCGCACAGGCGATCATCATAATTATTTGGTTAAATTCATGCATTTCATCATTACCACAGAGCTTAGTAATATTAATATTAAACATATAATATACCGTCTTACCTCGTACACTGCTGCTGTAGCTCTCAGACTCGGCTGTAGAACTTGTTGAAGATGGGTGACACCCGAAAGCGGTCCGAGAGCTACAGCAGCAGTGTACGAGGTAAGACGGTAAATTATATGTTTATTATTAATAATTATTTGGTTGTTTGAGATTCCTTTATGGTTTTATGATTTTTATAGTCAATACATATCATATTAACTGTTTAAAATATCTTAAAATGTTTTCTATTAAACCTCAAAACCAGAATTATGATTGACTGGATAGTGTTACAAAATGTCTTTGTCAATGTAAACACGTACGACAAATAATCCATTGTTCCAAGTTGAGTTTTCAATTTTTATAGCTGTATTAACCTTTGCGGTATTTGATATTTCTTTGTTAGTAATTGTTGGTTGATTTTTTTGACTAATTTCATTTTTCTATAGTTAAGAATTTAGCGTTAAAAAAACATATTCTGAAATCATAAAATATACTATCACGACCGTTTCTACCTTTGTAATTTCAATTAAAAGGTATTCAGCTCATCCTCACAAAACGTGCTCTTTTAGGAGTAATTTCATTACGATCCGGCGAACAGTGTTAATTATATCGCGCCCATAAGCTTTCAGAATCATACATAAATTAATAATTTTACTTTTTATAAAAAAAAAGACTATTCCGGTTCCATACCTTATTTTATTATCAGTGTTTTATATGATTCAAGTTTTAAAGTCAACATTTTATTTTGTTACATTTATTTTCAATACATTTGTGCTACTGTCATCGGCGAGTACGCAAGCCAGTGGGCTACCCTGGCTCCAATTTTGGGAATATAGTGATAATTTTCTTTTATTTAACATTATTCAGATAATAAATAATATATATTTAATTTCGAGTCTCTACCTCCACGGAAAATGGGTGAACAAACAAACAAACAAACAAACTCACAAACTTTATATGTAGAGATAATACATTTGTGCTACTGTCATCGGCAAGCACGGAAGGCACTTGCTACCCTGGCTCCAATTTTGGGAATATAGTGATAATTTCCTTTTATTTAACATTATTCAGGTAATAAATAATATATATTTAATTTCGGGTCTCTACCTCCACGGAGAATGGGTGAACAAACAAACAAACAATACAATCAAACCTACAACTTTATACATAGAGATGTTGTCATTATTATTCATGTGTGGGCCGAATACAATGTTCCTTCACTCGGCTTTTCCAGTTTAGTCTATTTCCTGCTTTTTTCCCCCTAAGAATAACAACTATTTCTTTTATATTGAGAAAATATGTCGTATTGAATTAAGTATTTTCAATTTTCAAGGTTATTTAAATTAAAGAATTTCGGTAACGATTCAAAATGATATAATTAGTTCTTAGCTATAATCTAATTAGGACACTAATCTCGCTGATGGTACGGTACTTCACTGAAACTATCACTAATCATTAAATTTTTAAATTGTTGCGCATTGAATAGAAAAAGTAAATGAATTTTCATTAATGAATGAATAAATAAAACAATAACAATGAATATATCAATACTACAAATGGAAGGGTTTTATTCTATCATCAGCGATGACAGTAATTCAGTAATTTTTAGTAAAAAATTACTAAAGATCTCTTTAGTAATGTTTTAATGAAATTCCTGATATTAGTTTCGTAGTTTTTCTGAAAAAAATATGTAGAGATAACTATTCAGCTTTAAGGTCTACATAGCATAATAAAAAACTGGATTATCTCTTATTTTTGGCAGCACTACCTATTTTAAGAGAGATATTCTGAACAGGTTAAAAATTTCAGTCTTTTTTACGAACTAAAAATATATTTAGTGACTCCTTGTAACCGTCACTAGGATACAGAGTCTAGCACGAAGTACTTTAATTTTTATTTTAATTTTATACCCTTCTACACTGGTGTTTTTGCATTGACTACTGGACAGTTTTCCTATGTTCAAAGTTAATTAATCAATACAAACTCTACATTATCTGATCCATTTTTTCTAAATATCATGAAGATGAGGGAAGAGCCACTGAGAGAGGGAACTAATGGGTGGTGTCTACCCAGGAGATCATGATTTTTTTGGGGAAATGAGAAAACGAACATAAGTGCATATTTTCGCATGATACTTCATTGAAACTAAATATCATATTATATTATACTCATTGTAACCATAATAAAACAAAAAAAAAGGACATTTTTCTTTCCTTTCTTCCTTCGTGTAAGTTATAAATGTCACTAGATTAATATAAATAAACAAACGACTCCTCTGAGTTTTGTTTGTTAGATAGTCTTACGAAAATTAGTGAGGTCTAATGGCAGCGTACTTTCGTTAGTACCTAAAATTGGAGAATCGTCTATTGGTTATCACCATAGATTCGGTAAAGTGTGTTATGAAAAATGTTGCGCTCCCCATGCATCTGCGAGGATGGTACTTCGTTGGTCCAAAGTATGTTAGGTAACCGTTAAATGTAACCATTTCAATGAACTTATTACGGCAAAATTCAGGACTCCCGATGTTTAAAGAACAAATGAGACACTTTCTGATTTGTTCCTCAACGCCCCTTCATTGACACGAAAGTAGAAGTCTATAGTATGAGCATTGGAAACTTTTGAAAACATAGATTTCCTAAAATAATTTGTCAAACAGTCGTTAAAATTTCTAATTACAGGATATGGGGCAGACTAAGGACAACATTTGAGTTGTCAAAGGAAATCTTAGAAAATGTAAGTGCTGGAGTTAAATATCTTCATAGACTGTTAGATAGACTAGAAGCTCTCCGTTTGTAATGAGATTGCTAGAAACCTACGTCTCCCTAGAGATTATAAATTATATATTGTTATATACAAAATATATATAATTTATAAGTTATTTTCTCTTCTAAGGTCTATATTTTGTGGGATTGAATTTCTGTTGTTCAGTAATTGGTTAAATGCCTAACTGTCCCTGACTCTAATAGAGTCAACCATATCTTGGAATCATTATACGTGTATCCTATATTAAGTTATGACAATATTCTTCGGGCAGTATTTGTATCAAAACGAGTTAATTAATTAATTAATAAATACACATAAATATTATTATTTTTTTTAATATTGAAAATAGCTTAATGGATAAATATCTGTCCAATTCAACCATTTTGGTTACTTAAAAAAGGAAATCTAATTTTAAGTTATGTCAAAAGAAAGCATCATGCACGGGCAAACCTTGGTTCACTTGTGGGCCAGAATATGTTTTTCAAGACTTGCTGCGATCCAGAATCCCTAACTACAGATTTACAAAACATGTATGCAAACATAGTTATACTTACTATATACTAGACATATTAACATTTACTAAATTACTAATTTTTATCGTTTATGATTTTACATATTGATGAATAACTTTTGTTTGGTTCGGGAAACAAAAATAGTAAAACAGAAAATATTAATTAAAATACTTTTTTAAGCACATAGTTTATTCAAATTAATATGATTACACATTAAAAAAAAAATGAAACAGATTTTGTATTAATCTTGCAATTAATTATGAAAAAAACTTATTAATGCAAAATTTGGCCTTGGTGTTTATTTAAAAGTGTCTCAATGTTTGGTGGAATGCTGGAAGTGACTACTCGTAGGTTATTTTGAAGGTGCTGCTTATCTATCAACCTTGATCTCGTTTTTGATTTTGCGGATTTCATTTTCGTGAACAGCTGCTCACATGTATATGCGCTCACAAATAGTGGCATTTTATTCTCGCAAATTCTATGATCCTGGGGAAAGCTTCTTTAAGTAGGTGTTTATAAAATCCCAGTAACGAATAAATTCTCATTTTTCGTCTAAACTCTTCATTTTCTTAAATTTCAATCAATTCTATCTGCAATTTCTTGGGAGCATTCTCAACATCAATATTAAATAGTGAAGAGAAAATATCTAGAATAGTTTTTTATGATCTGAAATCTTGAAATCTACCAATGACTCCATTGTGAATTGATAAAGTCACCAGCGTAGGAAGTGAAGTTTTCTTTGCAATGATTTGCTAATGTAGAGAAATAGAAAGTATTACCACTTTTCAGGTGTTTTTCCCACAGTTGAGTTTTGCTTTCGGATATCTATGCAACTGATGGACAAGTTGACCTTTTCCTTTCTATTTTGAATTCAAGCCATTTGGATTAGAATTAGAAGTAAAGTTAACAAGGAAAGCGATACCGTACCCAACTGATATCACTTTGTTCAGGGATAAATTTGCCTTTCATTTCCCTAAATGTGAAAATTTCACTCCTCAGATCATAAAATCGTAATATTCTTCTTTTGTTCAACCATCACACGTCATAGGAATAAACTAGATCACGATATTCTGCCTTGACATCCTCAAGAAATCTTTAAACTGGCGGTGATTTAATGTACGAGATTTTGTAAAGTTGATAGTCGTAAATACTCTAGACACGACGTGTTCAAATTTTAGGGACTTAGTGCACAAATTCCCTAGGTGAATGGCACAGTTAAACATAAAAAAATCTTTGTGTCTATATTCGTAGAAGTTAACTCCATTATGATTCTAGTAATTAGCCTACGTTATTGCCAACCATTGCTAGTAGATCATCTGTTGATAAACTATGAAGTTTTTCAAAATAAAGATTGAATTAGAATTTGATTAGCATTTTCAATTCTTGAAAATTATCCTCTCCAGTGGTATTGTCTTTCATCGCCTGAAGACCAAGCATTTTTTCTGTGATATTGAAACGTCATCAATTGCAAGCACAAAAACAAAAAACTGAGCTGTATTTATCACGTTAGTGCTTTCATCAGGAGGCTAGGAAAAATACCTAAATTTCGAAGCATGTTCTTTCAAAACAGTTTCTATATTCGTAGCAGGTTCATCAATCCTCTTGTTACAGTTCTGTGAGGCAACTAATATTATCTGTGTTATTTTCATGCTGGACACAGCATATCAACCACTGCTTGTAAGCACTCTTTCATGAATTCGCCATCAAAATAATTTATGGATTGTTTTGCAATCCTCTCACTCACAATATAACTAGCACGAGTAATATTGTCGGTATCATCACGATTTTTGACGAAAATCGTTTGCTGTTCTTTAAATCTATTATTATTTTTTTGACTTTTTGTTTTCTATGTTATCATAAATTATCATAAAGATTTGAGTATTTAGAAGTATAATGTTTTCTACATTATATTCTTTTATAACAGTAGCTGACTCTGAACATGGTAAAGGCATGGTTTTCCTTTGATTTGTATGATAGAATAGTTACAGGTCCACTTTTCTTGGAACACTCGTGGTTCATTATTCACTTGCCTGTTTTTCGATGATGATAGTCTGGGTTGTACGCGTTTAATAAATTTGTGAACACCTGGAAGGGTCAAAGAAGATGTATGCTTCCTGCCAGGATAGTATCTTCATTGAGAATCAAGAAAGAAAACTATTCAACAAGAAGACCTGGAAAGGATGGAAAGAAATTAAAGATAATATTTCTTAAATATTCCTTAAAAGATTATTCTTTAAGAATGCAATAAGATTCTTTATTACGTAGTACCTTAAACGTCAAAGGTCACCGCATTAATACAATCCAGGTAGTAGCACGGAATTATAAACCATTTTAATTATACCGGTACTGACTTCAAAGCTTCAAAGGTCTCCACTTGCTGTAGGTTGCCCCTGCATGACATAAATGTTGCGACATCAGATTATTAGCCATACTGGTGTATAAATGGTTGCTGTTGTTCATAGTGTGAGAAGGATGGAAGCAATTGCCCCAGCCTTGGCATGCAATGTATGATATTATTGCACTTGGGATGTGATGGCAGTAAAAGACGACAGGTTTTGCCTCAGTTCCTTGAATTACAATATGCTGTTGGGCCAGTTAATGCACTCATTAGTGGCTAGACATCTAGCCTTGATAACCAAAATAGCTTACTTGACTTTGTCAATGTCAACAACAAAGATCGTTTTTATGGAATTCTAGAAATCCCTCCCATTTGCCATTCTTCATATGGTACTTAATTTTCCATCATTAACCCTAAAATACTGATCTAAAGCAAGACTTGTTATTCTATTTTTTCTTTTAAATAATCCTTCATAAATCTATTATCAAATCAAAAAAGTTTAAAAAACTTTTTTAATTTATGAATTCAAACATCATTTGAATTTATACTATCATTGCACAAAGGTTTTCGTAAAATAAGTTATATGCTAATGTTTATCTTCAGTTAAACTAGCTGTAAGAACTAAATTGTATAATAGAATGCATATATTTCAATGAAATCTTCAAACTGAATTATTCACATGTGAACTAGCAGGTTAACATTTTCTACTGCAACCATAATAAACTATTTTCATAATTCTCTAGCCATCATATGACCTGATGCTGGGAAGTAAATATACTCGTAGTACCTTTTGACGTCTTAACAAACAATGAGCAAATGACCATTGCACTGCAATAATGTTGTCCATTGAAAATGCTCTATTCCAATTGTTGTTTGTAAAAACAAACTTTTGTAGTATACATTTTTGTCGGGGTTGTTCTTGTGATTAATTATATATGTATGTACGTATATATATTAATTTATGTAATATACATATTATATATATATGTATATATATAAAGTTTTAACCACCAGGAAAAAGGAAAATAATAGAAATAAATGCTCTGATGATAAAGTGAAAGGCCTCAGAGGATTTATTTCTATTATTTTTCTTTTCCTTGTGGTTAAAACTTCATTGATTGCATCACGTGTTTATTGTGATTCATCTGCACATACACACACACACACACACATATATATATATATATATATACGAGTTCAAAATTCAAGAAGAGTAACACACAGAGTAAGGAAACACACTTAGAGACTCAAATTTTCGGGTAATCCGTCTTTAGGAAAAAAGAGAAAGGGAAACCAAGCACATTATAGACGCAACGGCAAGTTACTTGTTGGGAAACGATAAGTTTCCCGAAGTTCAAGATCTTCCATTATCTTATTCAGAATAACTGGCTTTGTAAGCGAGCCATTCCCACCTCTACATATGAGCAGGTAGGAAAAATCAATAAAGAAGTTCCTCAATATCAAGCTGAGGAAAGAACTTACAAGTAAATAGAGGGATTAGTAATGAGGAAGCAGTTCATTATCCAAGTGAATTTCTTGACTCCCTGACTGCTCCTGGACTGCCTGCTCATGACTTAAAGCTTAAAGTAGGAACACCCTGAATATTTATCCTAGACTATCAGATCACCTGCTGTACTTGTCGGATTTGTTGATATTTATTTACATTGTTTATATTGGTTTAGAAAGTTTTTATGTAAATCGATGAAAGAAAATTGATGTTCAGAGGTTTAATGAAAAAAGTTGATAATATAATTATTTAAATACATACATATTGTTAATACCACTGAGGTTAATATGATTTTTATTAGAAATAGGTAAAACCGTCACACCTCGTAAGATGATCCTGGAGTTGGAGCGCTTTCGGACGTTGTCCATCTTCGTTGTTCCGAAGATGGACAACGTCCGAAAGCGCTCCAACTCCAGGATCATCTTACGAGGTATGACCGTTTTACCTATTTCTAATAAAAATCATAATTCTTTAATGTAAAAAAATCAACGCCAATTAAACATATAATTTCTGATGCTTTCCATGTTTTGATGCATTTGTCTAACAAAATGCTCTAATCAATCTGTATATTGGACCCTTGAACAAAACTTACCATTAGATATAGACTCTCTTGTGTTTATGAATCTTATTATCTGTGGTTAATATCGAATTAGTAGGAATGGACTCCTTAGTTTTATATTATTGAACAGATACTAATTTTAATCTGATTCTAAAGTGGTTTGATGATACTGACTTTTTTTCTTACCTGTTTCTGACACTTTTCTGAATCAGGTCGTCAGCGAAATATGATGACCTGATGACTTCTAAGTTATACAATACCTCAGACAATGCAAAGCCGCAAGACCATATAACCACGAATACGACTCCTTCCTCTGACAGAGTGACGTCAGCGGTTGTGTGACGTCAGCGGATGCAAGAAATGCATCGGTTGTGTGATATACAAAAATAAGCTGTATAGCAATGACTGGATCAATCACGATCTGTGCTAGTAAACATCTCCCACTTAGACATTTACATCAGAAATGATTAATTATCTGTTTATTTTACAAAATGAAGATATATCTATGGGAAGTGTAATATCAAACAATTTAAAAACATGTCAGATTGACATTGAATTCCACTTTCTTACAACCGATAAAATGATTACAGCGATATATATACAAATGATACATTATTGATTAATATGTATGTATTACCACGTTAAAAGAAAACAGAAGTCGGATGGTTGTCATCGATATTATGTTTACTTATAATAAGTAAAGTTGAGTGTAGGCCATCCCAGATTTTCTCTTTATTGTGAAAAGTGTTATTATAATTTAGGCACCTTTAAAATCAGAAGAAAACAAACTTGGTCAACGTCAGCAGCAAATGTGTGCCATATTTTTTATTCCTTTACTTTGAAAAATAAATAGTTAATTGAGTGAATTCACATTTCTGTTGATTTATTGCAAAATTAATTTATGAACTTTAATAATATGAATGAAATGAATAACTTTAACCAAAGTCGAATAATTTGACTTCACGAAATGAAGGAAGTATAGTGGAAGTCTTAAAATGGAGTATTATAAAGTTCCTGGGGAAGTTGATCCAACTGAATACTAACCAGTTTCTGAGGAACCCTGAGAAACCAAACTACGTTATCTTCTGGCTCTATTATTGCAGTAGGTCTTATTTCGTGACTCACTTTTACCCAATACAGTTCACATAACTGTTGATATCTACAGATTAGATGGATAGGAGTTTAAAAAACCGAGAGCTTCTTTATCGGAACTTAATCATATTGGGCACATATATGAGTAAAAATTACTCTCTAAAATAGGAGTAAAATATGTTTAATTATCATTTGATGGAAACAACTGTAATTTTGACTGAAGGCCAGATTGTAATTAGTAATTTTCATAGAGTGAAGACTGAGGTCCAGTAAAATGAATTCACAATCTATTCGACAACTACATCAAAGCGACACCTGAGCGTTGAATAAAACTGCTAGCTCTACAGAGCGATGACTCTTTAGTACTATTTTGAGTAAATTCATAATTAAAAGGTAGCAAATCGTTAAGTCATTCTTTGAAACCAATACTTTATGAACTTAATCGTACGTTGCTCTAACTTTATATCATATATATATCTCGGCGGAGATGACTTCATGGAAGAGTGTCGGCGGAGATGACTTCATGGAAGAGAAGAACCGCTGTACGTGTCTTCGATCAGAGCTAGAAGCCTTCAACTTTGAAAACAGCAAACAAAAAATGAGTCAAGCTTATTTGGTCCTGCATCAACCAATCAGATATATATATATTTTTTTATTAAAGAGTATGCCGATTTTCATTTTTGTCCTTTTTCTGTTTAATTTTTCAAGTTTCCTAAACTTAGTTTTCAACTCTTTAGGTAATATATACATCAATTCACCAAATGATTTATTACTGAACTCCATAAAATTAATCGAAGTTATAATTCTAAACTATAAAACTACGCAATAAATTGTCCTGTGTAGTTTTACACAGAATTGATGTATATATTACCTGAAGAGTTGAAAACTAAGTTTAGGAAACTTGAAAAATTAAACAGAAAAAGGACAAAAATGAAAATTGGCATACTCTTTAATAAAACATGTTTAAATGAAGGTCTGCTGCCAAAATATACTAATATATATATATATATATCAATGATCAAACCACAATATGAAATGGGAAAACAAGACTAAGATCTTTCAACCGTAACAAGTGTTCTTCGTCAGAGTCAAAAACCCAACTGAAACACTAGATGCAGAAAACATCTGGTGAGGGGTTGAGAAGAGTGGGAGGGAAGAGTGGTATTTTAAAATACCACATTTTATTAAAATGCCACTCTTCCCTCCCACTCTTCTCAACCCCTCACCAGATGTTTTCTGCATCTAGTGTTTCAGTTGGGTTTTTGAATCTGTCGAACACCGCTTGTTAAGGTTGAATGAAAGATCTTTGTCTTGTTTTCCCACTTCTTATTGTGGTTTGATCATTGATATATATTTTGATATTACTATTACTCCGCTGATGTGACTCACCTCTAACTAAACTGGGTGCCAAGAAACAAATGAGCTAAACTTCCTCGTCCAGAACAGCGCTAAAGGTGAAAGAGCCTATAAGTTAGAAGCAACGTCAGTTCTCAATTTCACCAATAGAATAAAGTGCAAAGGAATGCTACTTTTCAGATTTTAATAATAATAATTATCAGATCTTAAACTAAAAAAAGAATAAATTATATAAGAACATCTCCGTCACTGATGAATGAGTGTCTTAAGTGTAAACAAATGGCAAACACCAATTATACAATTTTACAGTTTTCTGTATCCTGAGGTAACAGATTTTCTGTATAAATAACGTAACAGAGAAAAAAGTTTTGAATAAAAGTTGCAATGAATGAAATTAGAGTCAACTGTGTGTTTTCAGGTTTTCGCTGTAGTAATTTGTTTTTAAAATATTTTGCTATCAATTCCATCTTTTTATCCTTTAATACTTATAACTTTTAAAGATTGAGACGTACACACGATCTAAAAAATCTTTCTCATAGAACTCCTCAAGACGTATTTAACTGTGTCACTTTAGTATATTAGGAACGTTCCTCCAGAAAAGTCTGTTAAAGTGATAAAAAAATATCAAAACTCAACTTCTTGTGCGTTAACTTTTTCTTTAATTATACATGAACTGAATTTATAGACTTTTATTTACGCAAAGAAATATAGAAGATTAAACCTCTCCCATTCATATTAGATATCATTTGATTTTGCCAATTCTGTAGTGCACAATACAAACTGACTCACTTGATTTTTATAAATATAGATTAATATACACACCCAGAGCCATCGCTGTGTGTATTGTGCATAAATAGAATCATTGTAGGATAAAAACGCACTATGTTTGCACTACGTTAGAATTAAATATAATCATTTTTATATGGAAAGGACTAAAAAATATAAAAATGATTATGTTTTAATTTTAATTTATACATATTTACATTCGTTAATACTTGGAAGATATACTGAATGTTTGATAGCAAAGGTCCAAGATAAATTGGGATTAGGTCGGTTTTCTTGGTTCAAATATACTCTCAAATTATTGAAAGGCTTTTTCCTGGGCCTACATATAAAACAGAAAAACAGTAATCATACAACAAACAACAATTATATACACAACAAATATAGAATATTATAACGTATAGAATGATAGATCTAAAAGTAATTTTGAATCTGTAAAAGAACTGACAACAATAAAAATTATTGAATAGAATAAGAAAAACTGCAAATTTTTGACTGAGAATGTAATGAAGCACAACACCAACGGATTCAATCGACACATTAACCAACTAAGAAACAAATTTCTTTTAACGAAATTATTTTACTATTATATAAAAATATTATTATTCTTATTATTACAAAGGTTGTTATTAACAATTAAAGGAGAATGGAATATCTGAACTCGTAAAGTTTCTTACAGCCACAAAATTGACGAGGTAAGATATCTTATTGTCCTTTAATAAATAATGACAAATTATTATTTAATAAAACCTCTTAGTTAGGTTTGGTTGCAGTGGCAGTCTCACGTGGAACACACACAGGCCGAACATTGGCCCTTTGTGATACTGAACATTCTACTACATGTTAAGTTCGAAATTTTGCCTAACATAAGTACATTTAGAGTAAGAATATTTAACGTTTACCTACATTGTACAAGCTCCGGACAGACGGCTTAACATCTGTTAGGGACGACGTGCTCAGATTTATTCACTTCTGCGTGAATGAATCAAGGGCCGAAGTTGGTATTGAACCCCGGATCCACCAGTCCAGAGGCGAGCTCGTTGGCACTGGGCTAACCTGGCCCCCTATAAAACCTGTTTACAACTAACAAACCAGAAAAAATATAATTCTATTTCGATATACCACTTATAATTAATTGAAGTTTGGGCCTTATAATATACTTTTCGAGTATCCTCCTTTGTTCATCTTACTCTTTATATATAATGATTTATCCTAAAATTCATAAGTGCGACATTCCTTTATAGTATGGTATTCTGATGCTTTAACTAAAATTTTTCTAATTGAATAAGAATATTGATTAATTCTTTCTTTCAATTACAGGCTTGTCTCTCCGCAGTACTTCTGTTGCATGTAAATCATTATATAATTAAAATTAGATCGATTTATAACTTCTTTAGGAGAAATACCGAAGAAGTAACTTATTTTAGGGAGTTTTTTTTTAGAGTTTCATATAAATTTGCAAAAATACTTTTATTTGTATTAAATTAAAAATTTAAACCGAAATGGCCAAATTTTATTTCACTATAAATTTTTAATTTTATTTAAGTTCAGTAATTGTTAATATCCACTGTTGATTTTAATTGAATTGTAAAAGGTGGGGAGCGAGGTATATGCACAGGTTGCATTCAATGAGAAATATTGAAGTGACGTGAAATATTTTGTGACAAATCCGTTTAAAATGCACTGCATGTTTTACAACACTGTTGGTGTTGTAAGCTGTAATTTAACTTTCTTATTTAATGTTGTTAATGATACATTATTTTGATCAAATTGATATTCCAAATCCCAAGTCAAAGGCTTGGCGTATATGTCACTTAGCACCACCTCTTTAAGTGCTCGTAGATTGTTTCTATCTTTCTAACATATTGATCATGCCAAATACTAGACAGTTCAGTTCAAGAAATGTGAAATAAATAAATCTAAGGTGAAGAAATAATGAATATTCTTAAAATATTATTTGTATTAAATGAAGAAACTTTGAATGGAAAAAAATGTAGAGACCCAAAGTTGTTATACGGCGGCCAATAATTTGATTTCTTTCTTTATTAATGCTAAATGCAGTGCCATCTATTATATATGAATTGAAGCTTCCAATGGCGTTGGAATAGCGAGAATATGTTTAACTAAGGTATTGAAATAAATAGATTAAAACAAAACGATGAGAGTTAGCCAAGGTCAACGACAACCACCAATGTCTGCTTACCATATGCTCAACGGCGCTACTGCCTTCTGATTATCACTGTCCCGCTCCCATTGTTATTGTGGCACCTATCTTTCATTCATTCACCTCTCTGTTCACTGACTATTATTTCCTTCCTTTTCCTTCCTTTGTAATGGAATGTCAAAGCATGAATCGTTGATTGTTTTGCTAAAACACTTTACCTTAATCATAGAAAGGGCATTGTTATTTTTCTTTGGCATTATTGGGTGTCTTTTTAAATAATTTGCTTCATAAATCTGCAAAACAGACTGTGAAAGAATTCAGTATATTAATTGAGTATATTATACTGTTATATATAATATTTCAATTATACTAATATATTTTAAACATCCCTATCTAGAACTGTCTTGAAATCACTTGCTCTGACACCTGTGACTCTTTGATGTCATGACTTATGTATATGATGGTCTACTTTCCATGATTAATTGATTTATAAATCTAAATAAAATTACCACAATATCAATAGACAAAAGAAAAAGTTCAAAGTCCTTACGTTCCTGTTTACCAAAGAGTAGTTTCGTTGGAAAATGACCTCCATTTTCTATTGGTATTTCTCCAGGTGAATTCTTTGACTGTTGTCTACGAGAATTTATTATATTGTGTTTTTTGCACACCAACACACACACACACACACACACATACACACACCATATATATATAAAGATTTCACATAAACACGTGAAGTAACAATCAATGCTCAAACCACAATATGAAATGAGAAAACAAGACTAAGATCTTTCAACACTGGTCAAACTGGTAAATCATTAAAGACACGTGTAAAACAACACCAATACAACGTAAGTAGACAGGAAAAAAGTAGCGCCTTATTCTTGCATATAAACAATGAAAATCATCATATTGATTGGACAGGAGCTAAACTTATTACCTTGAAAAATCGATGTTGTTAAGAAATATTATTGAATCGCCTCTAATTAAATTTAATAGATCAAATATTATAAACATTAGTAACGGTCTTTTCAAACTTGATACTTTCGTTACGAGGGCAATAGCCTCTTCTAAGAGGGTTGACAGCTAGCGGATAGTTTTTTACTTTTTCTTACTGTACTCCTTTGTTTCCCCAAACATCCCTTTCTGGACATTTGTACTTTCTTGAGCTTTCACCCTTTCAAAATACCACTCTTCCCTCCCACTCTTCTCAACCCCTCACCAGATGTTTTCTGCATTTAGTGTTTCAGTTGGGTGTTTGATCCTGACGAAGACCGCTTGTTACGGTTGAAAGATCTTAGTCTTCTTTTCCCATTTCATATTGTGGTTTGAGCATATATATTCTATTGTTTTCCTTTTTTCATTGTGGTTTAAACATAATATATATATATATATATATATATATATATGAATGTTTGTAATTTTTTATTACACAAAATAACTAAATAAACTAACCGTTTAAATTTAAGCCAGGTTTTGAGCGTAATAATTTCTCCTGAAAATTATTTGTTTATTTATTTTTTGTTTATTTTTATTATCTATGTTATTTTTATTTTTTTTAATCAACTCACAATTTTTTATTTTATATTCTTATTTTTTAAACATTTTTACTTTTTTTAAAAAAATAATTGTTTACATATTTCCTTTATTTTTTTTTCTTCACCTTTATGTTCCTTTAAAAAAATTTGGACTTGGACTTGAACTAGACAGTTCAAGGTTTTGTTTAGTGTATAGTGTTTCAGTTGGGTTTTTGACTCTGATGAAGACCGCTTGTTACGGTTGAAAGGTCTTAGTCTTTTTTTCCCCATTTCATATTGTGGTTTGATCATTGATTGTTATTTCATGTATTTATGTGAAACTTGTTATATATATGTATATATATTTATATATATATATATATATATATATATATCAATGTTCAAACCACATCGGAAAAAAAGACTGAGATCTTTCAACCGTAACAAGAGGTCTTCGTCAGAGTCAAAAACCCTACTGCCGAAGACTGCTGACACCAAAAACTCTGACGAAGACCGCTGATACCAAAAACTCTGACGAAGACCGCTTGTTACGGTTGAAAGATCTTACTCTTTTTTTCTCATGTCTTATTTTGGTTACTTATTTTGATTACTTCGACGACGCCTTCAAGAGGCTGAAAATGAATGGACCAGTATTGAAATGGATATTACCCAGAAGGTAGATATAGATGAAAAGTGGAGGAATAGCATTCAACAACATGAAATTGTTGCTATGAACAAGATTAATAAGAAGTTATTTCGATTTAATGGGGGATCATTGAAACAGCCTTGCGCCATCCCTGGTTACATTAATCTTACTAATCGTACGCTTAACCCTGATGAAGAAGAACTGCTGAACTTTGGATTAAACTGCCACTATATCTCCAAACCCCCTACCTATGGGAAACGAGTTGAATTGGAAACACTTCTTGAAAGTATCATTCAGCATTGAAAAGAAGGAAGACTTAAAATATATATATATTTGGGTTTATATAAGAAGAAATATGGGTTTTTATGAGGATATAAGAAGAGTGTATGGAGAAGATGCCTATGAAAAAGGTATTAAATAAAACCGAAACGTTGGCAACGAGAGTTTGATTTTTTATCCTGAAAATTGACCGAACCCCGATTAGAGAACACACCTATATATATATATATAGAAGGTAAACAAACCTATTTATGAAATTTCTGTTTTCTATATATCGCTTGGTTTTTTTTTATATATTTCTTGTATGTGGATGGGAGGGGGGCATTGCATATTTATAACTTTAACAGGTAATATCGTTAGTCATTACTGGATGTAGCCAGTATTTAGCCTTGACTGGTTTGTCTATAATTTGCCCTTCTGTTAAACTACCCTAATGAACTAAATTAAACATTGTCATTTCCGGTGCTTTTAGCATATTGGAGCTTCTTGTTATGACGCATGAGGCACTGCGTAAAACGGTTCTATAACCTTTTATCATTCCAGTGGCTATCAGTCATTGTACTCTTTTTTTCATGCCTACTCCCATTGTTGTCTTTCATAAAGGGTTTAAATCAACAGATACGTAACACAATACCAAAAAAGAAGTTCATATTAAAGTCATGGATAGATTTGAATGCATTTGCAAATTTCGATTAGTGCTATAATTGAATATTCAGTAAGTAGTTCTAATCTCATAAATGAATTAGATCTTGATTTATTGTTATAGAGAATCATTAAAATATATATGATAAAATACGTATGATAAAGTGTTTTAGGAATTAATTTTCTGCAAAGAGAACTTGTTCTACTTGATAGTTCAGTTTATTAGTGCAAACAGTAGAAATAATCAATCCACTACTTATTACAGTTAAGAAGAAAACATATCTTAAATTATTTAAAATACATTAATACATTTAAATCGGAAATACCCTTAATATATTTTTATGTTAAATTGTGTTAGTGTATGTAATCGTTTGAAATTGTGTTCTGAAATAAACCTCACGTAAGTGTCATAGCAGGTGGTTTTATATTTTAGTTATATAAGAAGTATGTTTTATATAGTTATATAAGAAGTTTTATGTTTTAGCAATAAGAAATAGTTAATTAATTATTAATTAACTAATCTGTTAACAACAAGCAAATCATTGTTAAAAGGCTAGTAAAGCGATAGCTATTTCCTTTTTGATGTGACATCCCTAATATAGTACTTTCCGCTCTGACTCTTTAAGATAAATATGTGATAATTTCTAAGAGGCGTTATCATATCTTCCCAGATAAAAGTAACGGGAGAAGACTGACTGCTTATCTCATGTCACCTACTTATTATTTACTACATCCACATTTGGTCGTTGGTAAATTATTATAACTGGACCAGTGATAATTTATTCACAAATATAATAATGATTTTTTGGTGAATTCATTAAGATTGAAATGCCTTTTTCCCCATTTCACTTCGAAAAGCAAAAGTGAAATGATACTGTTTGATAATTTAGAATTATCGGGTTTTTTATTGGAAATGTTAATAAGGTTTGGAAACTTATATTGGTAATTAGTGCATACATCTAAGTTATATCAGTACATTTGTATATTCCTGACCAGGAATCACTCTAATTATAGTATTTTCATTATGAGAAATAAACTATGATTATTATATTTCAAAATATACATAAATAAACAAAATCAACCAATTCTGAGATAAAATGGATAAACAAACAAAAGTCTCCACACAAATGAAGTTTTATTCAACAGTAACAACGCGTTTCGAACACTTTGTGTTCATCATCAGGAAGACACCAAGGATGTGGTGCTGAAGGGTTGGTCCAGTGAAAACAACTCACTGATGATGAACACAAAGTGTTCGAAACGCGTTGTTGCTGTTGAATAAAACTTCATTTGTGTGGAGACTTTTGTTTGTTTATCCATTTTACCTCAGAATGAGTAAATACCAGACAATTACGGATTGCACAACTAATGATTTAAAATCAACCAAGTTTTTATATTACAAAACATGTATTGAAGTAGTCAATAGCATGATGGTTGCCTTCAAAGAGTCTAAAATGATAATTGAGGAGATCTACAAGATAGTAACAATGTATTTTGTTAAGTGATATCATCAGCACCGCAGAGGTTGTAGTAATATTGTCAGAAAAATACAGAGATTTAACATTGAGTTTGTTTTTGATAATGGGCGTGTTCTGAAACCTGTCGAGTTATATAGACAGCGTAAAATATAAGACTGTATTTTTCTAATAATTTGTTTTATACAAAACTATATCAAGATTTAAAATTCATTACAAAAAAATTATATGGGAGCTAATATGTTAATCCAGATGAGTGTTTCGCAACCTATCAATGCACCCACCTTTTGGTAACAAAAAAACCTGTACCCACATTATAGTAACGATAATTCAAATAAAAACTTAAAATTTAGTAATAATTTTTTTTATTATTACTAAAATTCTGAAATTTCTCTGTATTATTATTTAATTTAATTTCTTTGTATTATTAAACATAAATACAAATCAAACTAAACAGTTGATACATCAAGGACTAAAACACCATAACTATTAATAAGATTAGAAACCATTTTCTATAGTTTTTTCTGACCTGTGTTGACCTATACGCGTTCCTGAGCCTCTCGGCCATACCACAGAGTTTTTTCTGACCATAAATATTAACTTATAAGGAATGAATAACTGGATTTATTTATGATAGTTACACTACCTGTCATTTCTGACGTTCGCCTCTACTCTCTGTACCTTGTACATACCATAAAAATGCATAACTCGAGCAGATGTATCATATGCTAAGCTCATGAATATGCAATGAGCTGAATCTTCATTGTAACTAATCAATGTTCGACCATCACTGCAGCAACAAAAGTATTACACCAGAAAAGTTGCTACTCTTGAAGTTCATGATAAGTATGTACATTCAACACAATTATTTCTGATGAAAATCAGACTTATAAGTCAAGGCAGCCGTACCTCACTACCAGCCTACACCAGATGGGCGTCGCCTACTAAAAGGAGGTGCAGCTGGTGCGCCGCACCAGGGCCCATAAGAGTCTAGGAGGCCCATTAGTATCAAAGTTAAAATTAATAGGGAATTATGCATGAATTTTTTCATTGTTGAATTGAAGAGGAAAGGGAATTAGAGAGAACTGTCACACCCATTTCCTTATTGTCAACGTTTGCCAGGTTGCCATTTTTTGAAATTTTACTTCTTTTTAAGTAGTTGGCATTAAAAAAAATACATGTTTCCATTTTCCTGTAAGTTGGGTCTTTTTTGGCATTTTTTTTACAGGGAAATATACTACGAGTCACGGGAGTGAAAAAAGAAAAAAACAAACTGAAATAGTCAACATTTTATCTCGTAACCTAATAAAAACGGTTCCGTTTGATGAATTTAATTACAATCTCTTCCAAGGGCCAGATTACGGCGTCAGCTTTGATATCTCGGTCCTCATTGACTTAACTCTAACAACTTATCAAAAGATTTACTTCTGTTAATTTACCTTCATGTATGTTGCTCAATCCAACCGGAACCTACTTATATTTTTCAAATTGTGTATACAAAGGCTCGTGCCAAACTAAAAAATATCAGTAATAGTCGAGGACCAGCAGTGACAGGACCTACTATCAGCTAGTTAGTATCTAGACCGGGGGTGGGCAACCTTTGGCACGCGTGCCAAACTTAGCACGCAAGATCAGAGGTTACCGTTAGCACAGATGCAAGGACATGTTAATCTAAGCACAGAGAAAAAAAAACTACTTTCCTTGGGGAACAAGCTTTTATGACATGACAGTATATGTACGTCCTGGTGGTGAAGAGGTAAAGAAGGTAAAGAGGTCTCAAGAAAAAGAAATTGATCTTGTTCCCATAGTTACCTTCTTTTTTTAAAAGGTTAAATAATTTTTTTGTTTTTTTATACTTTGCTTTACTGCACTGAGGTAATTTATTATTTTTTCGTTTAAAAAGTTCTTAAGAGATACCAAATATGTTCTAAAAAAAAAATGGCTGGCACGTTGAAAAAGCGTGTGTCAGAGACTTGTCTGATTTTGGCACGCACTCTCAAAAAGGTTGCCCACCCCTGATCTAGATAAAACTATCCCAATATCATTAGTAAGTTTTTTCTTACTAAAAAAGTTCTTTTTTTAACTGAATAGGGTGGTGTTGGGTATTAGTCTAAGTATATTTTTACACCATACACACATACACAATAAAAGATATGTATGTAAAATGAATTACAAACTTAAAAAAGGACGTAATATACATAAAATTGGAAAGGTCTTGCACCGGCACATTTTTTTCCTCTCAAGGGCCCTGTGTTCTAAACACCTCTCAAATATTTTCAAACCCTATCTTAATAATCACTAATCTAGATGTTCGTTTTTTTCAATACTGGACATTCTGATATCAAAGAAAAAAATTGAAATTACTATATTTCGAGACAATTTGATAATTTATTTTTTATTATTAAATAGGCGTATCAAGGACTGCATGCTTAAAGACTGAAGAAAGTCAGTAGTACATACTCTGGATAGCAGAAATACCAATGGTTAAGGGAAACGACATGTTGGTGGTTGGGGTAAACGACCAACTTGGGAGACTAAGTAACGAGGAAACTTTAAAGTGTTGAACAATTGAGGAACCTTTCGCTCAATCTCATTAGCAAGCAGTACTTTCTTCAAGGCTATTTCAGGGTTACCATATTGGCTTTTTTAACTCCAAATTCCTCAAAATTAGCTTTTTTTGTTAGTGTTTTGCTTACAAAAATTTTTTTTGGCTTTTTGGCATTTTTCTGACTTTTTTTTTGATGGACATTGAACATAAATACATGAATAACGATATTTAGTGCAACAATGCTGCTTATCTACGGTAGTTAACGCCTATGTATTTTAATTCGTACTGTACGTATTCTGTTGTGGTTCAAAGTTTTGCCATTCAATATTTCTTACTTTTGAACCCGTCATCATGCCAAAGTGGAAACCACCATACAATAGCAACTGAATATAAGGCAAGTGTTATACAGTAAATGCTTTTAGATCAATGAAGTTATCTATACTTTCATTTTGCAAACCTTTGTGTGCAAGAATTTGAGAGATAAAACGCCCTCTTCCAGAAAACTAAAGCAGATCCGCACGAACTACATGAGCTTTTAATTCACTATAAAAGTCTTAATAGCAGGATATATGATACTCATCATAAGAAAAAGTATATTCATAATGTTGATTTTGACGCTATATTTCTGTCAGAGTGTGATAACTACATCCAAAAAAATTCTAACAACTTTAATTGCCAACAAGTAATCTTGGATGTTAATGAGATATGTTTATCCATGCTGGAGGAAGCCCATGATTAAGTTAAAAAGCGACTTTATCAGTCTATTATTGACGAGCAGTACTGAAAATTGTCCTTTAATGATTGGAAAGAACAAAAGCAATTTAAAGAAAATGGGATACCGCAGGACACAGAGCAGTTTTGGAAGGGAGTAATGCAGCATCCACAATTTAAAGAGCTTGCTATATTTGCTCTTCCCTGCCTTGTAAAACCTATAAGCAATGCCGCAGTGGAGAAGGTGTTCTCTCTATTAACTTGTATAAAAACTAAAGCAAGAAATAGACTTCAGCTGTCTCTATTAGAAGCAATCATTAGAATTAGAGCAGAACTCTTGACTTCTAATAAGTGCTGTAAGGAATTTGTTCTTTTAACCAAAATGTTAAATAGATTCAAAGCAGACTTTTTATATTGTAAGAAATCCTCTACTGAGTCAGTTAAACAATGAAGAAAGCAACCTTTTTGAAGAAGTTTTTATATAATTTAAGTATAATGTGTAATTAAAATTGTAATTTTGTAGTTAATCAAGTTTTTTTGGCTTTTATGTTTCTCGACTTGGCTTTATTTCATCACTGGTATCTGGCAACCCTGGTCTATTTGTCTCAGAAGTTTTCATTGAGACTTTCAAAGTGAAAGTATCGACTTTTAGGCTAACAGAATTTTCTCTTAATTCTCGTCTATCAAGATCTACTGCATTAATTCAATAAAAAAAAATTTGACTGAAGCATAGCATTCCAATTTCTTATGGACTCATCCCAAAACACTTCATAGAACTAGTTCTTGGGGTTAAACATTTTAATATATAAATCCAAGACTTTGACTGTACTATTTAGCCGCTAAGGATTCAAGGTGACATATTGAAGACTGAAATGTCATCACCAAGGAATGTGACACTGATAAAGTGAATGACCGGCGCATTATTAGTGAGGGCCATGTAAAACCAAACGCTTTCCTCTCAAATTACCTGAGATAACAATGGAGCAACATATGTAAGAGTCAATAAACTGAAGGAATTATATTGTAAAGAGATATACTTAACATTCTATGGGGTGTTAAGTTTTGACACTATATTTAATTTTAATTATTAATTTTATTATTCATTAATATTATTATTATTATATTATTAAAATAAATTAACATTAACTGAATATTGATTCAATCAATAAATATCAATCAATAAACGTTAATTATTGATTAATTAATAAATTATAGAGTAATGGCATATTTTAAATAATGGCATTATTTAATATATGCCATAATTTTATGTATGGCATATATTAAAAAATCATACATACATATTTCTATAATAATAGAAAATTATTAATTCCAATATAACTAACTCATAGTTATATTGGAGTATAACTACTAAGATTCCACTAGTTTTTTGTTTGCTTTAATTAAAATTCATATATTATTTAAGCATCTAGTGCAGGGGTTCTCAACCTTTGTTTGCTTGTGGACCCCTAAAAGCTACTTGTGGACCCCCTAAAAGCTACTTGTGAACCCCCTAAAAGCTACTTGTGGACCCCCTAAAAGCTACTTTTGGACCCCCTAAAAGCTACTTG
This sequence comes from Hermatobates lingyangjiaoensis, assembly GCA_026182355.1. Classification (NCBI taxonomy): domain Eukaryota; kingdom Metazoa; phylum Arthropoda; class Insecta; order Hemiptera; family Hermatobatidae; genus Hermatobates; species Hermatobates lingyangjiaoensis. Next base: position 689,362 of record JAPFBL010001924.1, on the reverse strand, counting down.
TGGACCCCCTAAAACCTACTTTTGGACCATCTAAAACCTACTTTTGGACCCCCTAAAAGCTACTTGTGGACTCCCTAAAAGTTACTTGTGGACTCCCTAAAAGCTACTTGTGGACATCCACTCCCCCCCCCCCCCCCCCGGATACTTAAAAAACATAATTATACGAATTTATAAATAAATATTTGTTTTTAGGTAAATGAATATAGTTATTTATGAAATAATTTCATTACATCTATAACGCATTCCGAAATACAAAAATGTTTTTAAAACAATAACAAAATATTTCTTTATTAACATTTTATAAAGTAATAAATAAAGAAATAAATTGTAACAGAATCAATTTTGAATGTACCATAAAGAGAAGTGCAATAGAAAATTTTAAAACATTGGAACATTTTAACAAACTGACGAGGATATTAGGCCTTATATTTTAATTATGTGTGAATATTGTACGGCCAAAGCTTACTACGCTTTGGTTTATTTTTGGTTTGCTGATAAATTCATTTAAACTTAACATAGAGCTCTAACCACGTGTCATGGACCTTCAGAATACTACTTTTCTCATGGACCCCCAGTAATCCTCTGTGGACCCCTGGGGGTCCATGTGGACCACGTTGAGAACCACTGATCTAGTGAATGTAAACATGATGTTGAAATAACTTTATTAAAATATATGTTCTATATATATGTAGGTTCATTTCTGTTTATTTGGTTTTATCTGACAGAAAAAAAATTACAAATGTAATTAAGGTTCAGTGATACCTTCAGATATGTAATCAATTTGTTAAAGAGAGGCTTTCGTACATTGTTTTTTTCGTGTGATCAGCCTAATTCGTGCCACTTTCTTCACCCCAAAACTACCCTATACATTTTAAATATTTTAAAAACCTGACATAAATACATTATAATCATTAAACACAACATAATCACTTAAAATAATAAAATAATAGTAAAACTACAAAATCAATGAAAAATTATAATACAATGGTTTTACGAATTAGTGGAACCATATCTTTGGAGTTAGTCGAATATGGCGAAGGAAGAAGCAAAACTAATAAAAACAAAATTTATATTTTTATTGATTAATATATAAAATGTTTATGTATTTATACAAATGATAATGTATAAAATACATAAAATTAATAATTCATATTTTTATTGAATTATTACTGTAGTTAACAAACGATATTTTATTATTACATTTCATTTCAATATTTATATCTTACAGTGGTACCTCGACTTGCCAATATAAATTCTTTCGGGTACCGACTTCCTTTATCGAAATGGTCGTATGTCGAGACCAATTTTCCGATAAAAATTCATTAAAATTCGATTAATGTGTTCCATAACCCAAATACCTACGATTAATCCTTAGTAAATACTGTATAAATATGGGTATTAATAACAGTTATATAAATAGAAATCAGTTAAATTAGACAGATTTAAAACAAGTAAACTTATATCAATAAAAGAAAGGTTTTTTCTGTACATTGCTTAGAACTGACTTATTTCAAGTTTTCTTTACGTTTCATACATAAGAGAATTTTTTTTATTTTTTTTTATCCCTTTCTTTACTTTCCTTTCTAAGTTTCACCTTGACCTTCCTCACTTTCTCTCATTCACGATTTTTTTTCTTTGCTTCACTTACACTCTTTTCATTACCATCACTATGCAACGCTTCATCTTACATCGTATCTCGAGCAAAACTTCGTATATCGAGACGAATTTAATTCGAAATGTATGTTGTATATCGAAATATTTGGTTGCCGATATATTCTTAGTCGAGGTACCAATTGTACCTCTAAATTTTTAGAGGTATTAAATAATTTATTTGAATTGAAAGAAGTTATTTTTCTTGTTTTGGTTATAATAATGAAAAGTGGTATAAACTATATCAATTAGATTCGAAATAATAAAATCATATTAGAAGAGGTTTTGAATGTGTTGAAAAATCATACGGTGATTTAACTGTTGCTGCGTTTTTAAAAAAACAAAATAAACATATTTGCATCACCATTAAACTTGTTAAGTCATTTATGTCTACGTGTTTGCATAACATTTAAATTATATGAGAACACCAATGTTGAGGATTAATTTTAATTAATTAGTTCACAAACATAAATAGTAGCATAATTAATTAACAGTTTCGATAAATCTTTAACCTGATTTAAAATTGATTTGATAATTTTAAGTCATTTCTGAACTCTCTGCCACTGATTTGAATCTTTATTTTGAACAGATGTGGCCTATTCTCAAGACAAAGGACAAATTTAGGAAAGAAAGCAGAGTAATGCATTCATCCGTTCCAGTTGTCCCTCCTGCCATTTATATATATTACACACAATCATTGATCATCTTCAAAATCAAATAGGATTGTTACAAAAAAACATGTATTTTTTATAAATTATTGTTCAGTTAATAAAATACAATAATAAAGGGGGCCAGGCTAGCTCAATGGTTACGTGCTCACCTCTGAACTGATAGGACCGGGGTTCAATCCTCACCTGGCCCTCGATTTATTCACGCGGGTGGTGAATAAATCTGAGCACGTCATCCCTCGGAGAAAGACGTTAAACCGTCGGTCCCGAGCTTGTACGATGTCAGGTACTCGTTAAAGATCCCTACTCTAAATACATTTGAGTTAGGCAAAATTTAGGACTCCCACTTTAGAATCAATCTTCATTGTGTGGTATCACAAAGGGCCAATGCTTGGCCTACGTGTGTTCCCTTGTGGGACTGCCACTGCAACCTAACCTAAAATACAATAATATTTTGATTATTGATGAATAATTATAATAATTAATAATAATAAATAATAATAATAATTAATAATTAATTATAATAATTCAATAATAATAATTATTGATGAATACATAAAATGTACATGTTTTTTTTTATTAATTATTACTTAGGATGCGAAAATACATGAATATTTGAGTCACTATAAAATCGGAAAGACAATCGAGACTGGACTTACACAAGTTGAAAATCGAAGAAGAGGAAAAAGCAGAGTAAAGAAAGACACTAAACTGAAGTTAATGAGTTAGAAAGTGTGTTTCTTTACTTCTTCGATTTTGATCTTGAATATTTTATTATTATATTCCATTTGAATATTTATACTCTACTTCTAATTCTTTATAAATTTTATAAAAAAAAAATGAAAGTATTAATAAAGTGACCGAAATATAGAAGTCACATTTATCGTGGTCATTCATGGAAGCACATATCTTCCTCTACAATATCTTTTTCTTTTAATAATAATGTTAGCTGCTGTTATCATTATATAAGCTGTTATTTTGAAAGTAGTATAAGTCCATTTTTTTATGTATCGAGATAATTAAGGGTTTGCATTTGAGTTAATTTAAAAATATTGGCACACGTTAATCTATTCGAGTGATACTATACACCTTTTAAATTTTATTATGAAATAATAATTAATAATTTTTTTTAAAAATAAATGAATTCTTTAGCTCAAAATGGACTTATACCATTTTCAAAAATAACATATTACATAAAATAAAAACTAGAATAAATTTAAGTCCATATTTTTATAGAACATTAGTTTTACTAAAATGGATTTTTAATGTAAAAAGTAATAATGAAGCCATTTAAATACTCGAGTAATCAAATTCATTAAGAGTTAATATTAGCTATGTTAAAAAAGCGATATGAATAAACAAGTGTATAATGTAAATAACTTCGTTAAGATAACAAAAAACAAAAACTTATAATTTTGAAATTATTTGTCTTTCACTACTAGTTTAGTGAAGTATACATGGTAAATACAGTGCACAGTGCAGTAAAGATAATCAATAATAATTGCTATAAGAAAGTTGGTTTTATTATAACTATTAGGAATAGACTTATTCCACTTTCAAAAAAAATATTTTTGGGTTAGCATTTTATAGCAAAACGTTTTTCTTTTGACTTTTTGTCAAAATCGTACTCCATCGAATGTATAATTACAAATATGAAGAGAAGATATCTATATCTTACTAAAATTACCGTTAACTCATTTTTTTTATAAAGTGGACTTATACCACTTTCAAAAATAACAGCTCATTTGATGAAGTTCTGTCGGTTTAATTAGCAAATCAAGAAGCGCTTATATAATAGTGAAAATAGAAACTTGACCGAAGCGTAAATAAATGATGAAGTAGAGTTTGCAGCTGCCAGCTGGAAGTGTAATAAGGTAGTCGGAAGGGATGACTAAGACAAGGTCGGGGGGGCAGTGACCTACAGCTGCGAAGAATTTCCTGTCCACAGTAGGAAGAGGAAGAAGGATGACTCCCACTGGGTGGGCGGTTGTCTGTATTTGACCTGCTCCCAACTTGTAACTAGATCATATCACGCAAAAACTATTTACTCCTATATACCATTTAATAATATTTAAAGGATTTTGTTTGGTTTTATACTTTTGATATGTGAATTATATTTCATTTTTCTGTGTTAAATTTTAGTTTTACCTTTCCTTACCATTTCTCTATAAGGTATATGCGTTCATTTCCTTGCGACTTTAGTTGGCCCTTGATACAGATCTTCTACTTCTATTTGTGTCTGTTGAATAATGTCATATCGCTTTACCACATCCACAAGTGATTACTTCACTTACTTGTGTGCCTTCTTCAAATTTGGTAGTGATAGATAATACTTCTGTGATTTTGGAATCTAGTTTCTCTTCATTCATAGTTCCACTCCATTTTTTTTAAAAAATATCGTGAAAATTTTCCACGAAGAGTATTATCAAATTTATTATAGGGCATGCCAGAACAAGGAAGTGGAAGAGACACTTCCTTACTTTCTCTGTCAATGCCCTCGTTTGGCTCAAAGAAGGAAAAAGGCATTAGGAGAGTACTTCTTTGACAATCTTGAGAACTTAGCATCCACGTGTATCAGAGATCTGTCTAGATTTATTGCTCTCTCCAGATGGTTTGAGTGTACCAGGGACGGGGGATAATAGCCCCAATTCTCTTTTGTGGTATCACAAGAGGCCGGCTTGCGGCCTATGTGTGTTCTCTCTCGGGACGGCCATTGTAATCTAACCTAACCTATTATCAAATTTAGGTTAATCAGCCAATTTTGTTTTTTAACGGCAAGTATTACTATTTTTATTTATTATGGTACTTCTTGAGTCTATAACTACAAATAATATAGAATAAATGTGATCTGGTGCACTTACTTTTTTGCTACAACACCAAGTTTTATTTAATAAACTTGATGTACACATAGTAAGAAATAAAGGTTGGTTTTTCACAGTCTTCATTTAGAATGGACAAGTGAATATGCTCCGATGAAACTTTCTAGTAATCTCCCTCTATTACTGGTTGTCATACCAATTTCTTGATCTGGCTTTTCCATCCAACCCTATAATAACATCTGACATTTAATTCCTTTAAATGAGGTATACAATTTAATTTTAAACAAACTTTAATTCATTATAAAATTTATTTAGTAATGACGCAAACAATTGTTTTATGACAGCCTTGTTGTTTCGTAGAAAATAAAGCTTTGATTTTTGTCATTTTCAATAACCCAGAGTTGTTAAATATTATTCTACAATTAAAAAGACATGTTTTAATGAAATAAAATAGTTTCATATAATTATGAGGTATATTTTATATTATGTGTCTTTTTATAATATATTTGTTTTTTACTAGTTTATTTTATTCAACTTTTATAACGATTTCAGTGAAATCTATAGAAATTGTATTAAAAAGATTTTTTCCTTTCAATAGCCACAAATGGAAGAGGGATTTCATAACATCTGTTTAAAACATAAAGTCTATTTGTTTGTTTAGTGCCAGGCTCATATTCAATCTGTAATTTCCCCGATCCTCTATGTATATGACGCAGGCAATGCACATCACCTGAGTGATAAACTAATGTAAATGTTTATATCAAGTCTTTAATGAGAGGCACGCAGTTTTAAGCACTTATTTAATTACTGTACAATAAGAATGTATAGTAATCATGAAAAAATTCGATCTCGAGATTTTGATGGATTTAAATATTTTGAGGTCCCCAAAGCCATTTTTGATGTTTTTTCGATGATGATGAATGAATAGGTAAGTAAGTGGGGTGTACAGCCAAAACTTTCTGAGCACGCTACAGACCTCGTTTGATTGATCGAAGAAATTGGACACTATAGTGTAGATGTTGCCTTCTTTTTTTGGGTAAATTACTTCATAATCACTTTTTTGGCCAAAATGTGATTTTTGACATTTTTACTTTATTATAAATAAAGTATACTGATCTTGAAAAAATTTGATTTCAAAATTTTGACAGATTTACATGTTTTATAAAACATCCTTTTTTAAATTTTTTTTAGACGATGCCTGTGTGGGTTGTTCGATATATATCCAAAATTTTATGCGCCCTCTGCAGTCCACACCGTTAAATAGACCGAATTCATATTTTACACAAAAATAGGCCATATAGTGTAGATGTGCTTCATTGTTAGAGGGCAATATTGTATGATGAGCAAAAAGAAAGTCATTTTTTTGGGAAAAATGTATTTTTTAAACATTTTTTTTCTCCTAAGCTAATAACTCTATAGGCTTGAAACTTTGTCATTATTATGTATTTTTGCCATTACACAAAAAAAAACCGAAGTTTTTAAAACAACTGAGAAAATATTTATTTTAACAAAACGTAAAAAATGTGACTTATGATTGAATCTGATTTACCCTGGAATTTCTGTACTAATAGAGACAGAGACAGGTCAGGAAGCAGAAAAGGTCGGAAATTGGTAACACTGGAAAGTGGTAGCCTAATGGTGCGTGGGGCAAGTAGCCTAAGTGGTTGACAGCATGCCAATACAACCTCACTAAAACTTCCTAGAAGGGCTAAGCCAGGGGGTTGCCATCTTTGTTATCACAAGAGCCATTTTACCTCCAGTTCTGCATAAGAAAAATAGTCTGGAGATGCAAAACATAACACAGCTTATAAACTTTTAAAAGTGTTAATTTTGTTAGTGTTTATGTGTTGTAATCATGGAATACACAATCTGGAGTGGCCTACACTCAACTTTAATATACGTAATCATAATATCATACTTCTTATAATATATAATGTTCCATTTAGGCACAATATAAATGTCTAAATGGCAGATGTTTATTAGTATTTCATTCCTGTATGTCGTACAGATAGTGATTGATCTACTTATCAATATAAACGCTTATTTTTGTATATCAAAAATTATATCGTGCGTCCATATAACTTTGGAGTTATATCTCCAAACTTTAATATAAGCAAAATATTTAGCTGCAGCTTAGCAGCTTTAAAAAAGCAACATAAACTTCTTTATACACTGTCATTAAAGTGTCATTATTATAACTGAATTGCGACTTTTGTGTTTATATATTCGCATACATTTAGTGTCATTTGTCTTTAATTATTTAGAATCACGTTATTTTAACTTCGATTATGAATCTGTTATGTTGTTTTGTGTGAAATTAAAATCTACATGCAGTTTTCAATAAGTGTATATTTATTAGTTACCATGTATAAATAAATACATGAAACCAAATTTGTTACATTACTTATGTAACATTGTTATTTAATATAACTTCCGAAGAAAATGATTTATTGTTATCTTCCATATTCTAACAAAGAGGGAATTATAGAGTTCGTGTGCTCTCACTGAACCAAGCACATAAATGTCTTTACTTACACTTTGTTAAAAAAGAAATTATGAGTTAGATGTAATCATCTAATTAATAATATAATTGATATTTCCTAGGGCTGGTTACTCTTTTCAAGACTCACACATTAGCTCACTAATTATACAATTCATGAAGTATGTCATGTGTTTTTTTAAAAAAAACCGGAATGATTTATGTTTGATTTGAGAGAATATTCTGATAATAAATGTTTTCATCTATAATGGTTTGGTGGTGTTAGTCTACAGTGTGTTATTAGAATAACATTTTCCATGTTTTATTTTAAAGGTTGGCAGTTAGTCGAATAGACGGGCAGTTTAACTGATTGTGTCAGAATGTTGGACTGTGTCAGAGAGGTGATGAAATAGGAAGCCCACTCACTCTCTGCCCGTTGTAAAACCACCTAAGTCTGCAGCATTCTTTTATGTCTCAGTAAACAATGACGTGGCTCATCAGCCTGTATTCCCATTGGTTGAATTCATTGGAAATTACGCATTTATGTTAATCTTGAAAGCATTTTACTTTTTCCTTATATATTTGGTGATAATTAACATTATTACAAATATATAATTATATATTTATATTAATATATCTCCAATTATTATATTTACCTCCTATATTCATATCATTATAATAATATATCTCTAATTTACAGATATACTGTAGTTGATTTTGTTTTAGTTAACTTTTCCGACCACGTTTTGTCTAAGTCAAAAAACTAAGATTTCAATTTTAAAATATTTGCCTCCTCTGAAGCCGTTAAGGTAACATTAGAGGAAGAGTCGTGGATCTGATTGGGGATTTGTATAAACAAAACGTAAAAACTAAGACCATTAGAATTTGCATATGTAATAATAGGAATGTTGTACCAATGAACAATGAAAGTCCTATAACTAAGCTGAACTATGCGAATAAATCTCCATAGAACTTCTGTCGGTCAATGCGCCAACCTTCCTTTTAAAGTGGCAAATATGTGGAGTCATATTTGCTACTAGATCACCTCCTATACCCAATCATTACCTACAAGTCTTCTTCTTTTTATTATTTATTTATATTTATTATATAAAAATATTTCACATAAATACGTGAAATAACAATCAATGATCACAACACAAAATGAAATGGGAAAACAAGACCAAGATCTTTCAACCGCAACAAGCGGTCCTCGTCAGTTGGGTTTTTGACTCTGATGAGGACCACTTGTTACGGTTGAAAGATCTTAGTCTTGTTTTCCCATTTCATTTTGTGGTTTGATCATATTTATTATATATATCATTATTTTTTTTGTCTTAATTTATTTTTAACCCTTCTCTTCCTTACTATTCTTTCTTCCTCTTCGCTTAGCAGCACTAATTGCCGTTTATCATTCTTTACCTGACAGCCAATCGGTAATCTAGTAAATAAATTATTATAATTTTGTAAAGAATTATAGAAAATAATCATAGTAAACAACTATAGAAAAAACTAGTGGAAAATAATAAATACATTTTAAAAAAATTCAAATTAATTAAAAATATGATGCACTCAAAATCTAAATATAAATCTAAAATATAAATAATAAATATAAATATAAATCTAAATCTAAAATCTGTTATACTTCTATATGCATCTGAAACTTGGATTATTATTTTCCTATTTTTTTTTTATATTTGTACAACAATACTCTGAGAAGTTTTTCAGATAGAAGAAAATATTGTTTAATTTTTTAGTTATTAAGTTTGTTCTGGATGACTTTAATGCATGTATTATTTGAATCATAGCTTACATGTCATCTCATTTTTTGTGAATTGCCATTACGTATTGATCTTCAAATGTATGATATTAAGTCAGAGTTTACTATAATATTGTTCCTAAATGGGTGGATTTATATAAATGAGAAGGATTGTTGAAAGTTCAACAATAGGATGAGTAAATGGGGCTAGGGTCGAGTAGTCTGTCATGATGAGGTAACTAGCCACCTTGCGGTAACTCGGTATTTGGGTCAACAGCTGGTAAAGTTCCAGTCATTTTCTGTCTCTCACTCTCCCTATTTCACTTATCCTATCCGAACCATCTCTAAATTCTCCCCTTGTTCCATTCAGTCTTTCGCTGAGCGAACACTTTCTAAGATTTAGTTATGTTCAATTACATATATATATATATATATATATACGGTACTGTTTTCTTGACCACAAAATATTCACAAAACACTTTTTCTTTTTCTCGGAGTTTGGTCAGGGTAAATATATGGAATCACCTTTTTGCCAACGTTTCGTCTTTATTTCAAGACATCCTCAGGGCTATAAACTAACAAAAAACAATAAACAATGGACATTTTTTCATTTCTACTTTAAAAACATCATAAACAAATTGAAAAAAGAACTTACTGAAGGCTTGGTTCTGTTACATTTACAAACAATGTACATATTATAATAGATATATATTATAATATGTGTATAAGTATATATGTTTATATATAATGGATTGTACTAAAAAAACAGTGGTTCAATAATTTGTCGCTTGGAACAGCACATGTAATGACAGTTAACGGTTGTTTGTAAATGTAACAGAACCAAGCCTTCAGTAAGTTCTTTTTTCAATTTGTTTATGATGTTTTTAAAGTAGAAATGAAAAAATATCCATTGTTTATTGTTTTTTGTTAGTTTATAGCCCTGAGGATGTCTTGAAATAAAGACGAAACGTTAACAAAAAGGTGATTCCATATATTTACCCTGACCAAACTCCGAGAAAAAGAAAAAGTGTTTTGTATATATATATATATATATATATATACCATGATAAACGAAAAACGGTTCGGTAGGACAGATAACAATTAAAATAAGCAGTGACACATAAACTGAAACACAACAAAGACTCACTTTTCAATATTTCGGCCGCCATTACGGTTTCAGTTTATGTGTCACTGCTTATTTTAATTATATATATATATATATATATATATATATATATATAATATATATATATATATATATAATATATATATGATCAAACCACAATAAGAAATGGGAAAACAAGACTAAGATCTTTCAACCGTAACAAGCGGTCTTCGTCAGAGTCAAAAACCCAACTGAGTTGGGTTTTTGACTCTGACGAAGACCGCTTGTTACGGTTGAAAGATCTTAGTCTTGTTTTCCCATTTCTTATTGTGGTTTGATCATTGATTGTTGTTTCACGTGTTTATGTGAAATCTTTTTATATATATATATATATATATAGGTGTGTTATCTAATCGGGATTCGGTCAAATTTTCTAGGTTCAAAAATCAAACTCTCATTGCCGACGTTTCGGTTTTATTTTAAAACCTTTTTCATAGGCAGAAGTAAGAATTTTTTTAAACTAAAAAAATGAATTTTACATTATTTAAAGGAATAACAATCTTAACCGGACAAAACCTTCGACTAGACTAATAATATAACATTACAAGTTCATGTTATTACATTACTTGTAATGTTATATTATTAGTCTAGTCCAGGTGTTCTCAACCTTTGTTTGCTTGTGGACCCCCTAAAAGCTACTTGTGGACCCCCACTCCCCCCGGATACTTAAAAAACATAATTATACAAATTTATAAATAAATATTTGTTTTTAGGTAAATGAATATCGTTAATTATGAAATAATTTCATTACATCTACAACGCATGCCGAAATACAAAAATGTTTTTAAAACAATAACAACATATTTCTTTATTAACATTTTATAAAGTACCCTGAAATAAATTGTAACAGAATCAATTTTGAATGTACCATAAAGAGAAGTGCAATAGAAAATTTTAAAACATTGGAACATTTTAACATACTGACGAGGATATTAGGCCTTATATTTTAATTATGTTTGAATATTGTACGGCCAAAGCTTACTACGCTTTGATTTATTTTTTGTTTGCTGATAAATTCATTTCAACTTAACATAGAGCTCTAACTGCGAGTCATGGACCTTCAGAATACTACTTTCCTCATGGACCCCCAGTAATCCATGTGGACCCCGTTGAGAACCACTGGTCTAGTCGAAGGTTTTGTCCGGTTAAGATTGTTATTCCTTTAAATAATGTAAAATTCATTTTCTTAGTTTAAAAAAATTCTTACTTCTGCCTATGAAAAAGGTTTTAAAATAAAACCGAAACGTCGGCAATGAGAGTTTGATTTTTGAACCTAGAAAATTTGACCGAATCCCGATTAGATAACACACCTATTCTATCAAACGGTCGATATATTATTGAATCTGTTGTATATATATCTTGTCATCCTCTTCTCATTGATATTGATTATAAACAATAAAATCAAAATTTTCAAAGCTCACCCTTAAAGGAAAGAATTTTTTAGAAGATTCAAACATTAAACTCCTGAAGTAAAATCAAAGGAGTATATTAAGTATAATATCTACTCTTCTTTTGTTAAACATGTAATAAATTGAATTTTAATTTATTAATAATTTAATAAATAAACTTATTGAAGAATTAAATTATTATAAATAACAAACATAATTTATAATAATAATAAGTTGGTCAGTTGTAAATATTTATATAAATAAAATAATGATTTTGTCTGTACATTGCTTAGAACTGACTCATTTCAACTTTTCTTTACGTTTCATACATTGGAGAAACCGAATCCACCCTTAGAAAAATTTCTGTCGGTTTGTCGATTTGTCTGTTTGTCGGTTTGTCGGTTTGTCGGTTTGTCTGTTTGTCCGCAAAACTTTGTCAGAAGTAAACTCAGCTACCATAAGACATATAAAGCTGAAACTTTTACAGTATATTTATGTAGGTCTAACATAAAATATAGGCTCTGAATTGATTGGAAATTCAACGTAGAAGAGAAGTTATGGACGTTTAAAGCAAAAACGTTTGTCACAAGTAAACTCAGCCACCATAAGACATGGCGAGCTGAAACTTTGACACCGGATTTGTGTATGCCTAACTTAAAATATGGGCTCTAAATAGATTCATAATTAAGTACAGAAATGAAGTTATAGGGCTTTAAGCGTATTTTTCTAACTTCAGAGACAAGTTTGTTTTGAAAATACACAGGTGTGGCAAGTAGGTATTGTTAGTTGATTTTAATTTCATTGGAGCGCATATGAATATATTGCGTATTTGACATCTTTGAAAAGGTGTTTCCCAGGGTTGAGGATGTACTATCCATTACGAATAAATAGTTTTGTAAACGAGCAATTCTCAACTCTTAATATGAACAGGCAGAAAAAATCAACAAACAAGTTCTTACGGTATATCATACCGAGGAAAGAACTTACAAGTCAGTAAAGAAATTGGATTAGTGATGAAGAAGCAGTTCATTATCTAATTGAATTTCTTGACTCTGAATTTATTTCTCCTGGACTGCCTGCTCATGAGTAAAAACTTCAAGTAGGAGCACCAATCATGCTGCAATTTAGTAGCAGTAACAAATTTCATGTTACGAAACATGAGTGCCCCAAAACTGTGCAACGGGACACGACTCTGAGTTCGTGCTCTACACAGATATGCCATAGAGGCGGACATAATGACTGGATGTGGTATTGGGGAGTCTGTGTGTATACCACGCATATCATTGATTCCGAGCCACTGTCTGTTTCCATTGAAATGATTGCAATGTCCTGTCAGAGTCTATTTCGCAATGACGTTAACTAAGTCGCAAAGGGAGACTTTATCTAACGCAGGAATTCATGTTAGCGAGACCATGGTCAACTGTAGTTTACTTGCTCAAGAGTCAGAGGTTCCAACTGTTTGTTCTTCCGTAAACCTGAAGGACAGACAGCTAATGTGGTATATACAGAGGCATTTGTTTAACACTGTACTAATAATGGTATTTTCTACTATATTATAACTTATAATTATGGTATTAGTATATATAATACTATAATTGATATTTTGGAATACCAAGTATAATAGAATTTTTGATTCCTTCAAAGATGGGTACGTTTGCTAGTAATTAAATAAATCAAGTAGTAGAACCATTTACTATGAAAATTAATTTTGTAAAAAGATTAATCCCTTCCAACTATTTACAAATTTTAACAAACTGAGACATGTTTCATGGAAGAGAATCACTATGTGTTGCACTACAAGATAGCAACACTGACATTTTTTTTATTTGATTTTACTAATTTAATGAAATTTAATATATTCTATAATTTATTTAAAAAGTATGATGTTTTATCTTTTCGTTAAACAGTTAAATATTTCTTCATAGTGCTAATATGTTATTATATGCTTCTCATAAATCCGGGTTTTATTATTAATGGCATTTCTCTTTTTGTGGGAGGGGGGGTCGAGGTCAAATCGGAACCCTGGTGCTATATTGACCTCCCATTTGTTCTTTCCTACCTCCTGTAAAGAAAACCCGTATGGCTCAAGACAGTGAGAAGAGATTTGACAGCCTCTGTAAATATTGCTATAATTCGGGTGCAGGTCCAGTTTGTTCTTCTTCTGTAATGTAACGTATTTATATCCAATGATAATATTATCTTCTCTTTCATTATATTTAATTTTCTACGTTGTCGTAATCCAAATATACTTTTACTAAAACTTATAATAAATGCCAACCCTAGACATTTCTACTATGAAGTGTCTCATTGACCGCTTCAGCTGTGCCAATAAATGAAATCGGTTTTTTTGTTGTTGAGCTTTATACTTCCAGCCAATGGTACGTTATAGAATGTTCCATATCCAAGGGTACTTCCCTGCAGAGGGAATAATTTTGTTGGTATCAAAATTATACCAACTCTACGAGGATGTTCTTTTAATCACATCTAGTCCAGTTTACTAAATAAAAATATCTAGTAGGGTAAGGAAAGTAAGGAATGGAGGAGATGGTTTGTTATCCCTATGCAGTCGGGCTTGTGAGCCTTTCATTGTATAACCGCTTCATACAGTCCAAGCACCATTTTCAACTTCAGGCCTCGTTTTTTTTTTGCGACTAAGCTTTCAACAAAGCAGCCAAATGTTTACTTGATTTATCTTGTTTTACAGATGCAGATTCAAGGGAGACGTAATTAAATTCACTTTGTTTTTTATTTATTCGCCAAAACTACTAAGCCTGTCTAACAGCTCTGTCCACCTATTGGCTGATGTCAAGACCTGTGGATGGAGTAGCTCCACCTCCTAATTTCAATACTTAAAATGGGTTTCTGCTCTCTTCTCACCGACTTTAGCTTTTAGGTCTATCTGGAATTTCTCCACTTCCTCTCCTTGAAACTTGAAATCCTCTATAACTAACATACGAACAAATGTGCTCCGTAAGTCAGGGAAATCTTTCTCTCCCTTGGTCTACTCTTTTAGATGTTGTGTTTTCCTCATGGATAAGGAGAGTAGTTTTCCAATCCTGAGTTCTTTTCAGGCCTATATCTGAGGGTTTTACCGCCTTTACCTGAGGATTTGTTATGTAATCTCCTGTCAGAAGATATTCTAACGATTGGTTTGGCCTTGGAGCTCATTTTTCTCTTTCTTTCGTCTCTTCCAGAGAGTGTCCTCTTGTGCAAATTCATCTTCTCCAACTTTGAGACTACCACTGAGACAGAATCCCTCTTGGTAACCTCTAGTTGTACTTAGGAAATTACTGCTTAGTCTCCCTAACTTATAAGATAGTTTACTTTAATCTTAGTAATAAATAATTTTAATATATATAAAAACCTAAGTCTATGAGGGATACTCATAATTCTCATGAATCTGATTCATGTTTAAACATAAAGTCAGCATTGCTTATTTCGTCAAGTTCAAATATTGATATTTCATCATTAATAGTATTGATATCATGTTCTATTAATATCATTATAATAACCATTCGTTGTATTAAAATACTGTGGGAATTCATTTTCCTTTAAGTAATTACTTTGCCCAAATAGAGTGAATTCATAATAAATCTATAGACAGTTTCAAAATTAGCCATGTACGTTGAATTTAAACTATGAAGTCATAAAACAAATTCTCTTAATTCCAGCTTCGAGTTATGGTTTCGCATTAATCACATACTGCTAATCCTAACGGTGACTAAATAAAACTTTTTTTGAATATATAAGTAATGTGGTGAAACATAAAAGTAGTTAATTAGGTAGAGAATGTGAGTCAGGGTTTTAGAAAGCAGTTCATGGTAAAGTCAGTGTTGGAGAGATAGAGAGAGGAAATGGATTTAGAAGGACAGTGTTGCTCTTATTGTCTTAAAAGGTTTAACTGGACAGTTCCTGGGGTCATCTTGTGGCCACTGAATGTCACTGACACTAGTGAACAACTTCCCGAAACTTGTTTAATAGTAATGGTGGGCTTCACTTTACCTTTACAAAATTTCCACTATTGCAGAGTCAATTTCTTCTCGCAGTATGCAGGTAATAAATTCATAGCTTTATACAACACTGATTTACAAAATATAAGTTAATTGGATGCCATAACCATTAATTTAATTAGTTTTTTTAAATGTGGAAGTAATTCGAGTAATACATCTAAATAATATGATAGTACATTTATCAGAATTATTTTTCTATATTATTAATTACATATTACTACTTAAAAAGTTAAGTACTTATATCAAGAGAGAAGTTGCTATCTAAATAATTCACATTTAGCACTTGTGGGAATCAAAAATATGATTGACTTTTATTGTGAAGCAAAGTAATTGTTAATATCAATCAACCTTAATAGATTGTTAAGAAAAGGATTCTTAACAATCTACTTCAAATTATTGTTTGTTATTATTCATGTACCAAGTGGTGGTGTTTTTACATTGACTTAACTAAAAAGATTGGCCAAAACAAACAAATTTCCCCATATAGGCTTTCAAACTACTTATATTCCAAACAGGGTCCATCTAACCAATTCATAATAATAATACTAATAATAATTATTAGAACCGTGTTGCATTCAATCTGTAACTAATTTCAAATTGTTTACTTTCAAACTTCAGTTTTAATTGTTCCTTTAAAGAGCACTACACATTAGTGATTTCTGTAGCATATGCTAACACTTGTGGTTTAAGGTGATACTGCTAAGAATACATCTAAAGCAGTGGTTTTCAAACTATTTTGAGATTTTTTGCATGGCGGTCTCTTTATGATATTTTAGATGGCTCACGGACCCTTTTATAACAACCAGTTAACATATAGGTTACTGGAACAAAACAATTTGGGGAAACAATCGTTTATTCAAACACACAAATATTTTTTCAAAAAATTGCAACCGATTTCTATTAAAACAAAAAAAAAATCTTATTTAATCAATTATTCAATCAGAAAATAGCAACATTGAAATATATTAAAACTTCATTCAATGTGATGGGTGCATTTGCTTTGCCTCAACCAGTTCTTCTATATTTGGCTTAGTTTTGGCAAGTGCAACTCTCATATCATTTGTGGCTTCTAACCTGTTTCGGGATTTTGTTTTGATGGCAAGTAATGCAGAAAATGCTGTCTCACATTCATAGGTGGTTGCGAATGGAATCAGCACCTTTAGAGCCAGCTTTGAAACTTTAGGATAGGACTGTACCATTTGGATCCAAAAATCACCAATTGACAATTCACAGAAAATATGTTTTGCACCTATCCAGAAACTTCAAACGGAAAAGGGTGTAATTTGAGATGCAACGCTTTGATATCCTTTCCCAACAACAACTATGTCGTTATGACTGTAACAATCCCAAATGGGCTAGTCGACAATTTCAAGTACTGAATGGACTCTTCGCGGTCCCCTAGGGGACCGCGGACCCCAGTTTGAGAACCACTAATCTAAAGGAATAAGAATATTTCCTTACTTCTCAACTTTATTTACGATCATTAAGACTCATAAATTGCTTGTATCAAGAAAAGACTCGTTCATTCGCTATCAAAATATGTACAGACACGTTGCATTCCTCAAGTAACATATTGTTATTTAAAGGAAAAATCTCGAGTGACCTACACAAAACTTTGCTATAAGTAAACATAATATTAAACTTGTTGACAATCAGTTGAATTTTGGTTTTATTTTAATTTGGCTAAATGTTGACGTAAACTCCCTGCTAAAGTATTATCAAACTCATAGATAATCAACTTAATGATTTAATTTTCTTTTAATGTAGCTGTATCTGTTTTATCAGTTATATCAAAATTAAAATAACTGTACTATTACAATCTGACATATTGTTATTAAACTCAGGGTCTGAGTCTCATCGTACTCGCGAGCACAACAGCCATATCTGTTTTATTGTGTATTCCTTTGTCCTCTGTAAATTCAGCATCAGATCTCAAGTTCTTTATTTAACTTCATAATTGTCTTAAAAAAATTAAGTCTCTCACTCCTATTGCGAAAATTGTCTATTAAGTTGGTTGCATTACATTCACATAGAATGTGTCCAAAGCTGTCTGCCTCTTCCAAACAAGTCTGCATTGTTCAATCATTGTTAATTGCAGCTTGCATACATGATGTTAAGAGAACAGTATCCGATTAAATATTCTAGATATATTTTTAAACCCTCCCTTTGAAGACTTATTATTTTCTTTACAAATATAAGTTCAGTTGGATTAAGATTATTATTATAATTATATACAGTATTATTGTATAATACTTAATTGTACCTGGCTGTTCTAACCAACTTTTATTGACTTCCTTGTTATACATCATTAATTGCATCCTTGTGAAAGCTATTGGGTGCTGTGCAAAAGTTTTCGCATAGCACTGAGAGTTCTATTTTAGTATTTTTAATGAATAGGTATTTGAGTCATACCTTTTTTTTTTCTTCTATAGAAATGAATAAGGACTGCTTTAATTGGATTTATATTCAAACCCTTCTCCTTTATCCATCTTTCATCATGCTGCATGCTGTAATAAGGTCGTTATCATACCCCACTGAGTTACAATTCAGTAGGGGTAGATTCTATACTTATACTAATTATTCAAGCCATAGATTGTTGTAATCCCATATATATTTCTTAGATTATACCATCTATATATTAGTCGTTCTATCAGACATAATGCAACAGTTGTCATTTTCAGTGCAATACTACTTTTCCAATATTTAAACTCATCTACACTCGTAGTAAGACAATACTTAGTAACAAAATGTCAAATTCATCGAATCACAGAAAATTTAACTTAAAATTAATATCCGTTTTGTAATAAAGAAGGAAAGAGTTGTACAATTCCCGTACTTCAATATTACCTAGAGATAATGGGGTCTTTAATTATAGCAAGAACTATATATATTACATTAAGAGTTTTGTTCAAGGGTGCAACATATAGTTTGACCACAATTTGTTAGAAATGTTACAAGTGTTCGTTAGATGTGACCACCACATCCCTAATACTCTGGAAAACACCATAAAATATATGTTTCATTGTTGTAGATTTTTCACATTTAAGAATTTTATTATTCCTACATATCATATAACTATAACTCATTAAAACATTTCCATTTTCTTTTATTAAACCATTAAATAGCACTTTAATTTCACTTAAATCTCCTAAGTCAATGTAAACAAATTCGACCCGTACAGCAGGTGATCCATTATTGCGAGATGATTTTTTAGTTTTTATAGCTATACTAGCAAATGTACCCGTCTTTGACGGAATCAAAAATTCTATTATACTTGGTATTCCAACATATCAATTATAGTATTATACTAATACTATAATTAGAAATTATAGAATAGTAGAAAACACCATTATTAGTACAGTGTTAAACAAATGCCTCTGTATACACTACATTAGCTGTCTGTCCTTCAGGTTCATGGAAGAACAATCAGTTGAAACCTCTGACTATTGAGCAAGTAAACTACAGTTGACCATGTGAGAAAAACTTGGTTTCGCTAACTTGAATTCCTGCGTTAGATAAAGTCTCCCTTTGCGACTTAGTTAACGTCATTGCGAAATAGACTCTGAGGGGACCTTGCAATCATTTGAATGGAAACAGACAGTGGTTCGGAAGACTCCCCAATACCACATCCAGTCATTATGTCCGCCTCTATGGCATATCTGTGTAGAGCACGAACTCAGAGTCGTGTCCCGTTGCACAGTTTTTGGGACACTCATGTTTCGTAACATGAAATTTGTTACTGCTATAAATTGCAGCATCATTGGTGCTCCTACTTGAAGTTTTTACTCATGAGCAGGCAGTCCAGGAGAAATAAATTCAGAGTCAAGAAATTCAATTAGATAATGAACTGCTTCTTCATCACTAATCCAATTTCTTTACTGACTTGTAAGTTCTTTCCTCGGTATGATATACCGTAAGAACTTGTTTGTTGATTTTTTCTGCCTGTTCATATTAAGAGTTGAGAATTGCTCGTTTACAAAACTATTTATTCGTAATGGATAGTACATCCTCAACCCTGGGAAACACCTTTTCAAAGATGTCAAATACGCAATATATTCATATGCTCCAATGAAATTAAAATCAACTAACAATACCTACTTGCCACACCTGTGTATTTTCAAAACAAACTTGTCTGTGAAGTTAGGAAAATACAGCTAAAAGCCCCATAACTTCGCTTCTGTACTGAATTAATAATCTATTTAGAGCCCATATTTTAAGTTAGGCACACACAAATCCAGTGTCAATGTTTCAGCTCGCTATGTCTTATGGTGGCTGAGTTTACTTGTAACAAACATTTTTGCGTTAAACGTCCATAACTTCACTTCTACGTTGAATTTCCAATCAATTCATAGCCTATATTTTAAGTTAGACCTACACAAATCTACTGTAAAAGTTTCAGCTTTATATGTCTTATGGTAGCTGAGTTTACCTGTGACAAAGTTTTGCGGACAAACCGACAAACCGACAAACCGACAGAAATTTTTCTAAGGGTGGATTCGGTTTCTCCAATGTATAAAACGTAAAGAAAACTTGAAATGAGTCAGTTCTAAGCAATGTACAGACAAAATCATTATTTTATTTATAAAGACTAGATTACCCGTGACCCATTGGGTCATCCACCACCTTCCTTTTTAATGCAATCATGTTCACATAAATGCAGATAAACTCTAAATTAAAAAAGGAATGTTGTCCTCTTAAGATATATCAATTTTCAATTTTGGAATTAAAACTATTTCCCCTTGACACCGTGATGCCATAATTTTATAAAAAAACATTGATATTATCATAGAGCTCCTCAGTTATTATCACTGTGTGTCTCGTTAAATGGAACTTATATAGAATTTTCTGTGAACAATATTTATGGGTTGGCGAATGAAGAGTAAATGTATTCAATACACTAATCAACATTATGTGCGCGGATAAACATATCTTCAGGCAGTGATAATCTTTTCATTTTTATTCTTTTCAACTCTGTCTTCACCAATATTTATCAATATTTAGAGTATTCCTCATCTTCTTCTTGAACTCTCATAATGCGAGTTAAATAGAATTTAGTAAATTTGCGCCACAAGTAAGACTGATACAAACCTAATAGATATAAGATAACACACACACACACACTCTTTAGAACCTGTAAAACATGTAAATCCACCAAAATCTCGAGATTAATTTTTTTTTACTATACTTTAATTGTAGTAAAGTAAAAAGGACTGTAGTAAAGTAAAGGAGACCTCAAATTCTTTTGATGGTCTCCGTCGAAATCTTGAGAACGAATTTTTTCTTTATTACTATACTTTTCTTATAGTAAAGTAACAGGCCATTAGGTAGAAACTTACTTCAGTAGAACCTGTGAGAGTTCTTATTATAAATACAAGAATGAAAAGAGTTTCATATTTCACATTTCATCGTTTTGTTGTGTTCATGTTATAATTTGTTAGCCTGCTACCAATACTAGGGAAAATGTTGGAGAGATTAGTTCTTAAATGAATTCTTCCTATTTTATACCGTCAGAATATAACCCCCACCACCAGTTTGGTTTCCGGCGTCATGACACAACCATACAGCAGTGCTATCGAGTTGTAGATGCCATTTCCTCTGCTCTAAAGAGAGGCAAATATTGTTAGGGTACGTTCCTTGACATTTCTCAGGCCTTTGACCGGGTTTGGCATCCAAGCTTTCTATGCTAACTAAAAGACATCTTACTCTCAACATATTACCTCGTCCTTCGCAGCTATCTGAGCTATCGGTATTTCCGAGTAGGCAAAGGATCTGCTTTCTCTCTACTTTCCTATAAAAGCCAGTGTGACCCAGGGGAGAATAGAGTGAGCCCCATTCTTTACCAAATATACACTACTGACATCCCAACTCATCCTCAAACTACCATGTTCACCTTTGCAGATGACACTGCAATATTATCCAGTGATTAGGATCCCATTCGCTCCACTTTATTCCTCCAACTTGGTTCCAGAAGAAAAGAATCAAATTAAACACTGAGAAATCCATTCATATTACCTTCGCTCTACGAAAACAAATTTGTCCTCCTGTCTATATTAAACACTTTCCCCTCCCAAGTGCTAACATTGTGCGATACCTGGGGATGGACATCGACAAACGATTAACATGGAAGCCACATACAAGACTGAAACGATAGGACCTAATGAGACGATATAAGACGCTATCCAGACTTATCGACAAAAGATCAAATTTGACTCTACAAAACAAAAGACTGATATACACTACAATTATTAAATTGATCTGACTTATGGACTCGAAATCTGGGAACCAACCAAATGTACAAATATCCAAAGAATCCAATCAGGTAATCAATAATCCTTCGCATAATTGTACAAACTCTCTTTTATATTTCTAACGACACCATTCATAACGATTTAAAAATTTCTTTTACCCTCCAAGAAATCCGATCGCGATACAGCAAATTTCATGAATCTTTACTCACCAACTTAAATTCTTTCATTTAGGAATTATCATCCCACCAGATTCGTAACAACCTTATTAGAAGGCTGAAAAGATGTTGGCCCCGAGATCTGCTTAGCAGTGATAACTAAGAAGAAAAATTACAAGTGAATAAAAGTTTATATGGAGTACTATCTATGGTTTCTCCACTCTTGTATTTCATTTTTTAAGTAGCATGTATCATTATTACTTGTTACCCGCCTAAGGGTAGTTGTAATATAATAATAAATAAAAAAAATGTTATAATTTGTGAGTTTTTTTATAATTTTGAAATAACTAACGTTTCAGGGTTTTTTACTATTATTTGCTTATCATTAATTTATATTTAAAAGCTAAAATAATGTGTTATAACATTTTTGATATTTAGAATGGATATTTTGTAAATCTGTATTTCTGATATTCCTATATACGAGTTAAACAAACAAAAAAATGTGCCCATCAAGTTAGATGTCACTAAAAAGAAGAAAAATTATCCATCCTGTTTAATTCTGTTTTCAGGTAGAAAATCAAACGTTGCAGGGACAAGTGGGAGTAGATGCAGTGAGAGAAGAGAAAGGTTTCAAGATCACAGCTGTCGGGGATGGCCTTGTCGGGAAAACATGCATACTTATTACCTACACTACAGGCAACTTCCCGGAGGAATATATACCCACAGTGTTAGTAACAACTTCAGTATATCATAAACTCTTAATATTTTTACCAATGAAGTCACCCTATTCGAAATAAATATTAAAAATTTGTTGTTCTTACAAATTGTTATGTAAACTAGATTTTAGTGTTAATAAGATTAAAATTTTATATATTTTGTTAACAAAAATAAATAAAATGTATTGTTACACCTTTTTTTAAGAGAAGTTTATGTTTAGTTTTGAGTATGAACGTATTGTTGTATGTTTTTGTCCAATCCATCATTTTAAACTCATTGTTGGATCTTTAAAAACTTTTTTTAGTTCTTTTGCTTTCTTTTGATTTATGTACTAAAAATAGTATGAACAGATTACACAAAATCCACTTCCCTGATAATAAATATAATTGTATCTTATGTATGTACAAAACTACAATAATAATTGAGTGAAGGTATTGATTAAAAATCAATTACTGTATTGTATTTACAAAATTTTGAATCGTGATACATCAACAGCTTTATAATATGAAGGAAATGTCATGGATTTAAATTAATGAAGGAGAATCTAGCAGAGACTTCTTAGGTATGCTATAATTTAGCCCAAACAATTGTTTACCAAATGTAACAGTTTGTCCTCATTTTTTCATGTATTAATTATTTCTCACTTGTCGCAATTAACTCTTCATAATTATTTCTCACTTGTCGCAATTTGTAGTTCCTTCCATGGACAAAGAGAATTTGGCAAGTGCTAATTAAAAATGATCTGCAACTTAGCTGAGTTTATATTCTTTACCACTATTTAATTAACGAAATATTATTTATATGTTTACAATGTCCTTCTTTAATTTTAACAGGACAAAATCATCAATTTAGTTTTTAACTCCCCAAAAAGAATTACCATAAAAAGACATCCACTCCTGATTCATTTTTTTGAGTACCAAGAAAATTTTCAATAAAATACTATTCTTTTGAAAGTAAAATAAGACTAAAGTTAAGACCTTCAACCATTCTAATTTCGTGATTTCTAAATGTCAACTGCAATGATCAGTTCTTACTTTCGGATCATTTATGTACAACTATTACTGCTGGGCTGACTCCAACTATTCTTTGTGTACGTCTTTAATTTATTGTGAAGCAGTTTTAATGTTAAGTATTTACTAAAAAGTACAGACCATTGATAACAATTATCTTTTGTTATAATAAGTATTAATTTAATTTATTCTATCATTCATACAAGATGAGAGATGGAAAGATTTTTGAGCTAAAATTCAAAAGTCGGTATTGACTATATGGGATAAGTCAGATTTTGACTAAAAGTTATTTTTATTTTGGTAGTTCATGTCGATGTCGTGTGTGGGAAAAATAATGGAGAGGTGTGGTGAGAGATTACTTAATAAAGAAAGGAACATAACACATGCTGTACTTTTACTTGCCAGTTTAATGGGTAGATAAAACATTCATTGATCCGTATCCATAATGGACATACATTAATATACAACTCGTCCAATGCTTTTTTTTTATATGAACTTTATGTCCCTTTCAGGTTCGATAACTTTTCCGATACTATATCAGTCGATGGACAAGAGTACAACATAACCCTATGGGACACAGCAGGTCAAGAAGATTATGAACGACTGAGGCCTCTATCCTACCCAAACGTAATTATTAACGAACTATTACAGACAGAACACTTAATGTATTCTTATAGATTTTAATGCCACTTTGTATTCTTTATCATTGCTATTAAATTCGTGGAAAAATCATTTAAATTAGCTATATATATACATACGATTGTATATGAATGTTCAAACCACAATAAGAAATGTTACGTCTGAAAGATGTTAGTATTTTTTTTTCTTATTGTGGTTTGAACATTGATTGTTATTTCACGTGGTTATTGTGAAATCTTGTTATCGATACAAATATATACATATGGTAATTTAAATTTCTAGGTTAAAGCACTGAATACGATGACTATAGCATATCTTGTTCTATTATCTACTTTTATAATATATTCCTAGAGTCTTAAGTGGAAAATCTCAACATACTGAAGTTTATGAATCAGGAAATATGAATTACCCTTCCTAGTTGTAGGCTGTAAGTTTGTTTTATTTTCTATATATTATGATTTAAGAGTGCAAAAGTTTTCACACTTGGTGTCAGAGAAGGTTTCTTTCAATTTACGATCTCATGGCTTAGCTCCGTAGTTAACAATATCCGTAACACTATTTATTAAACTGGGTATTAAGTTATTGAAACCTTATATTACTTTTTTTTTGCCCATTAAGATAATAACTGTTACATGATCTACAAAGGGAACTCCATAGATGTTTGTTTTTTAATATCTTTTGAAATCATTCTAAATTTTAATTCAATAACTGAAATAAAAAAATACCAAACTTAATAAACTGAGAAAAGGTGTGGTCACAACGAAACAAAGCATATCTTTGTAAAATGTATTCAGTTATAAAAATAATGTACAGAGGAAAAACATCCTAATGGATTTAAAAAAAATACAGTACAGATATTAAGCACAAAATGTACAGTTTATACACGGAGCTTATAAAATTACAAAAATATTATAATACAGATATTTTAGATATAGAACTAATTAATTCTTCTTCTGAAACTGAAATTGATTGGAGGAAAAATGTTTATTAAAAGTAGATTGAAGCAAATCATCTTTTACAAATTTATATTTTTTCATCAATTGTAGCCAATCGTGAATAAAGGGAAATCTATTTTGATCGATGAGGTCTTGATTGATAGCATCGAAAACAGCAATATCCACATTTGTTGGAGTGGAACCGTGTATGAAGATATTGTTGTCCACTAAATTGTACGTGGATTCAGAAGGTGAAGACGGAGGTGTAAAGTAGTCATTCTCAGAATCGCTATCAGTATCGGTTCGGAAATTTGATTCACTATCCAAAGTATCTTTAGCATCACTAAATAACTCTTTATCTGGTTCCACATGAACTTGAACAGCTTCTCTATATGTACTCATTTTTATTTGAAATATGCAAGAGCAAGGTTTCAAAGTTTGCCACACTGTTATTGAATCTTCACAATTTTTATACTTATTACCATTCATGTAATGTCCTCTCTCAAAATCTTGTTCAATATCTAAAAGTTTTGATGCCAAACAATACACAACAGAATTTTTATTTCGTTTTTCCTCCAAAAGTAAACGTTTTATCACTGAAATATAATCACAATTTTGAATGGTAGACAGCCGATTCCAAACCATATAAGCAATCATAGAATGCACTTTGCTAAATTCAATTGAACTGTATCTGGAATCCCGAGAACAACTTTCAATCAAACTTTGTATACGTTTAATTTCATTTGCAATAAAATTGCAATCAAAAAAAGTAAAACAATCAGCTAATTTATTTGCATAGACTTGACATGTTTTTTCAAGAAACAAGTATGAGAGATTTCTGGAAGGAGTCTTTCCATTCTCATCACAACTATGCTTTGTCGTGAAACTTTCGCAAAACTCAGAAGTTGGACTCAAAGCCGAAGGGCTTACCATAAATAATGAAGTATGCAATACATCATTTGAGCTGTTAGAATCAAACATATGCCTGTTTTCAAGATAGTTTTCTAGTTTATCCAAACCTGATAATGTTTGAAAATTAGCAAATGTGTTCAAGAAAATCCAAAACTCAGACCAGGGAACTTCATTTTCTATTGACAAATGTCGTCCAAAGAATTCTAACCTTTTTTCAAAATCATTAAAGGAAGACTTAAGTGATTTTTTACTGGAACTGGTAGGAGATGTTAATGGTGATGACCTCAGACTTCGCCATTGCTTACTGAATTTCAAAGCTTTTTCTGGTGACATTGGGCCTGCAAAAGCTCCAATTTTCAATTCAGGTGAGAGTTTATCTTTTTGAGGCATTGGAGGACAATTAGCAGGAAACGGTTCTGTTAAAATAGGTTCAACTGTTCTGTCTGGAGATCTTAAAACGGCAACAATAAAATTATCTTCTAATAAATTCATTATTTCACTTTTTCCTTGCTGACTTAAAGTTGAATTCTTGGTTCCAATTATATCAAAAGCAGTCTTTTTGTCATGATTCAGTCTTCTAATATCACACTGGGGATATGATACCAAAATCTTTACTACATCGACATGTCCTAATTTAGCAGCGAAATGTAATGGTGTTTCATTAAAACCCTTATCTGGAGTATTCAGGTACAAGTCTAGCAACATTGCACACCTCTCTTCATGTAAAGTCGTTGTTTCATTTTCCCCGTAAAGTTTTTTCACAAAATCAATTGAACCAACAGTCTTTAGGATAAAATTACAAATGCTTGCATTTTGAGTTTTTGCAGCAACATGTAAAGCATTGTAACGACTACCTTCTTGCAAAATTGAGGGCGTATCACCACTGCTCACCAAATATCTTGGATTATCATTTACTAGGGATTCTACACGAAAAGTATCATTATTTTCAATAGATTTTCTGAATTTAGCCATATCCTGTGGCTTTGGAGCCCTAAAAGGAGAAGACATTTCGTGATTAGGAACATGAGTGGAACTATACTGACACGATGGTCCGTTTTCAGCAAATTCTCTCGCTTCTGTATAATTTTGAAAAGCTTTAAACCTGGCAGTTTTATCTTTCCTCACTGCCTCGATAGCATCTTCCACTTTTTTGCAAACCATACCCTTTATCACTGATTCATACATTGGAGAATAGATTCCATAATAAAAAGAATTTTGGGAACTATTTATATTGTAATTTTTAGACATAACATCATCCATTGTTAAAAAAGTGTTACTTCTACAAAAAACACAGTCATTAAGTACTTCGAAAGTTGCGAACCAGATTGCCAAACTTCCCAAAATATCAAAGCACGAAAATATCAAACTCTCTCGAAGGTAACATCGTAGAAGGTAACAAAGTAGAAGCAGTGTTGTATAATGAAATATAGAAATGTTATTCTACTTATGTACCATCTAACAAAACTATATTTGTTAATCAAAATAATAATAATTATTATATTCAGCCCATTTCCTGAAATTATTCTAACTCATATAAATAAAAATTTTATGTGTAGAATTGGTACTCTAAAATTAAAATTAATATTACTATTAACACTATATATTATTTTAGTTAACAATAAATTTGGGAGTTTGCAACCTCAAAAACATTTCATTGTGTACGGTTTTTACATTTCATAGTTTTTCATGGAAAATTAAATAGAAAAATGTATCATTAATTTAGTTTTATACGTTATATTTTTTTGCTTTGAATATTTTTACAAAATATCTTACTAGAAATTATATCAACTTTATAACATAAGTGCAATTTCATTTTATTTGTTATGAACTGCATTTTTTGTTAATGGTTAGATACAGATAGTTAAAATAAAACTTGGCATAATGTATTGAAATCAGTAATATCTTAAAAACATAATAAGTTTGATATTCACAATTATATTCAAATTAACTAATGGTTTAATAAATTATACATTGAATTCAATATCCTTTAATAATTTAACCTGTTTCGGTTGTGAGTTTTCAATGAAAAAGGATGACAAGATTTCGTTAATACGAGCTTAAGATTTAGATTATAGATAAATTAAACATCTTACCTGGTATGTTGTACCCCTAGAGAACAGTACAACATCTCTTAATATAAATAACACTGATATCTGTAGTACTAATAATATTAATGTATTAAAGCTTAAGATTGTTTATTTTAAGCTATAAGCAAAACTTTTAAAACGAATTATTCTATTATTCAATTATTTTATCAGATTCATGGGCTATGTTCATATCAGCGTATTATATAAAAATATATAATCTTTTTACTGTTAAAAATTATCAATGGAGTTTGATAATTATATTATCAAACTAAATATTTTGGAACTAGATACTTTTTTTGCTTCTATTGAATTCTATTTTTGCTTCTGTGTTGAAATAGTTAATTTGTTTATTTGGTTTTATATAAATAAGATAATATGCATTTTTTCAGACAAGCTGCTTTCTTCTTTGCTACGCTATAAATAGCAAAAACTCATACAACAACATAATCAGTAAATGGTGCCCTGAGTTAAAACATCACTGCCCTAATGTTCCAATAATTTTAGTTGGTAAGTATGTACCCATAAAATTATAATTGAGATTTTTTTACTTTACTATAAGTAAAGTACAGTGATCATGAAAAAATTGGATCTCGATATTTTGATTGATTTACATATTTTGAGGTTGCCAAAGTACTTTATTGAGGGTTTTTCGATGATGCCTGTGTATGTGTGAGTGGATGTATCCAAAGATTGTGGAGATAATGCAGTAAATACCGTTTGATAGATCAAATTCATATTTTACACACAAATGTGCCTTATATTGTGATGTGCCCTATTGTTTAGGATAATTATTGCATTATAGAAAAGTAACTTCTTTGACCAAATATGCTGTTAGACAACTTTTTTTTCTCTTAAACCACTAACGTTAGTGGATTTAAATTTTGGCATCATCAAAGCGACAGAAGTGTGGGGAAAACCCTCATTTTTAAAACGACTGGAAACTTTTTCGATAAAATAAAATTTTTGTTACGTATTATGAAAGCTTATAAGCAAGATAGAAGGCATACCGTTTGACGGATCAAAATGAAATTAGACATAAAAATAGCACTTTATGTGGGAATGAGTTCAAAGATTTTTCAAAACAACATTAACTAAAATGAGCGTTATTGTACACTTTATGATTTCAGACTATTTTTTTTTAACACTAAATGGCTAATTATAGAACAATCAAATTTGGCCACAACTTTATTAAAAATTAAACATACAATTAACAATATATACAAAAATTGCATAAAATTCCGATACCTAGAAAAAAAGAAAATTCATCTTAGAATAATGAATAACAGGCTGTACTTTTCGCATATATTTACATTTCTTTACATTGACGGAAAAGTCTTTTAAGTGAATTGAGTGAAATAAAATTGTTATTAACTGGTTTAATAACAAAATTTGAAGTGTTCTAAAAGTTGATATAATAAAAGAAGAATAAAAATTGAAATGTAAAAAAAAAACAACACCAATCAAACATATACTATCTGGAATATATTTTCCTGGAAAAATGTATAGATATATAACAAATGTTCAAATCAAATTTCATGTTTTCTTACCCTTGAACAAAATGTCAGATATAGTTCTTGATGTGTTCATAAACCCCAATATGACAGGTATGACCGCGGAGCTTACGAGGCCGTTGAGATTCAGCCCTTCAGTTTAATCATTTTAACAACATGTGAGATTGATCATGTTTTCATTTTTTTTATAGCTAATATAAAATGATTATAGCCACATTTAAACAAATGATACAGAATTTATTAAAATGTATGTTTAGCCACGTTAAATAAAGTAAAAACTAAGTTTATTGTTAACGACTTTGATGTTAATGTCTAGTTATAGGAAAGTTGATTGTAGGCGACTCCAAATTTTTATATTTACAAATACAAATGCTCATTTCTTAAGTTCAAAAATTTTGATAAAGTGTTTTTTGTTTATTAATCTGAGTTTTTAAATGTGAAATAATAATGAATATTCTGACTAAACTGTTTGTTGAATATGTAACATCAGAAAATAGAATTATGTATTCATTTCTTAAAACCATCTCCTACAAATTAAAATCTAACATTACTGAATGAAATAAGAGAAAATGCATTTGTATACTAAATTGCAAATTTTGTTGTTTGTATGTGTGTGTTTTAACAATCTTACTTTTCAGCTACTAAGTGTGACCTCAGGGATGAACCCTCTAATTCTTTGATAAGTGTTAAAGAAGGAAAAGCACTCAAAAGGAAAATAAAGGCAGCAAAATACATGGAATGTTCTGCTCTTCGTCAACAAGGATTAAAGGAAATAATTAGCGAGGCAGTTAGAGCAGCGTCAAACAACAAAGGCAGTACCAAGAAGTGTTTCCCATTACTTTGTGTCTAATAGTTAATTTCTCATTACGTATGTTGTATATTGAGTGATTTTCACCGCACATAGTATATTTTAATTAAGTTTAAACAAAAACAAGTTTATGTAATTTTTCAAAATTGAAAATTATCATTTCATTGATTACAGTTTTTAAACTATTATCTGGGTGAACACATTTCTTTAATGATGTTAAATATATAACGAATTTTGTTCTTTGAAAAACGTTTTGGGTAGTATAAGTGTCAGTTCTTTTATCATTGTTTCAAGTAAATGGAAATATATATTTTTTTAATTAAGTTTTTCTTAAAAAGTAACGAACAGCCTTTTTTTTATTACTTCCATTTTTACAAAGCTAGAATTTTTTTTATGAAATTAAAACAAATGAGCCCTTGTTATGTTAATATATGTAATTATTATGTTTGATAATGTGATTTAGTAATAAATAAAACTAGTTTTATTCCTAAATTTTTTATCACCAACATGATCAAAATAACTGTAAAATAAGTTATGAAGCAGATAAAATTAAGAAATATTGTCAAAAATTACTAGTTTAATTAATCTGTATTAATAAAAAACATTCCTGCATAGTTGTGTGACAATCTAAGATTAGAGAGACGTATTTTATCAGTCGTGCAAGGATCTTATATAAGATACTCAGAAAGTTTTGTGTAAAGGTTAGGATTCTTTTATCAACATCTTAATATGATTATTTTGAAGATTGTAAAGAATAATATGTCAATGTTGATGTTACATCTGACTCAGTCAAACTTCTCTTTCGATCTTTCTTCAAGTTGAATACAACTTTGAAATTTAAACTCATCTGTGTTTTCCCAAGAAAATTTGGGACTTAAAAATATATAATTATTTATTATTGTTTGATTCAATGAAAATTACGTATAACTATTGGCATTACTGATATAAAATGAAAAATTGAAATGTAGACATGATTACTGTATTACAACACAATATAATAATAAGGACATCTATTGTATACTATTATCTATTAGAAATTAAATTGTATAATAATAAGAATTTGGTTGTTTTTTTTTGTGTGACTATTACTGTTTAAATATCTTGTATCCTAAAGAATTGAACTTTGCTAAATATAATTTTTTCCCTAAATTTACTCATTAACTGTAGTAAAATAAAGGAGATATTTAAAAGCATTACCGTGGTTTAGTCATTAAATTGAATAATCATGTTTTAAAGCTGAGGACTTGATTACAATATGCTGTCTTGTCTATATTGGAACAAAGAGTAAGTTTCAGCCTCGATTGCCACAGTTTACCACATTGTAATAGTTTATTATCAATAAGAACGTTTACTACCAAATTTACCTGAAGAAATTTTGAAATTAATATCAAGACACTATTGAAGTACTTTAATAATTATGAATTTCATAACTCAAAGCATTCAAACTATAAATGTATTTGCAATTTGAGTAATTTCAAATCACTACAATATATGTGATTATATTTTATATAAGTATAATTTATTACTGATTTTAAATTATAATTTTTAAAATTTGACCGTAATATGTTTGCGTTGTCAAAAAAAATTAATGAATCAACCTTTTAATTTTAGTTTTTCATATTTCGCATTTTTTTAAATGTATGATATCATTAAAATTTGTATATTTTCTTTAATCGTTTTCACAAAATTCTTTGAAAGTGTGTGGCTCTTAGGCTACCATCACTTTGAGAAGTTAGCCGGCCACCGTTCAGAACGTTCCACAGACCAATGTAAAGGAAAATAATCTGTTCCATGAAAAAAAATATGTAACACTTCGAAAGTTGAATCAATCTTTGTCTTACTTAACTCTTGGCGCGATTTATGGCCTCATAGATCATTACATTTGGACATAAACTATACAAAATTTATTCATATTTTTCATGAAAAACATTCTTAACAATAGAAGTTTTTTTTATGAAATTAAAACAAATGTGCCCTTGTTATGTTAAGATGTGTAATTATTATGTTTGATAATGTGATTTAGTAATAAATATAACTAGATTTATTCCTAAATTTTTTATGACCAACAGGAATGGCAATTTAATGTATTCATTAAAATCTGAACAAAACAGTATTCATATTCAGCTCAGGAATTCCTCACAGAACAGTTAAAAAAATAAGTTCTTTTAAACCTTAGGAAGGAAAATTGCCATCACTGTTTCAATGTAACCATACGCATCATGTGCAAAGAAAAACTTAGCAAAAAAATGTGATGAAAATATCAAAATAGCTGTAATAGTGTATTCCTTATTCTCTTCATTATAATTTTATTTTGTAAATCTTGATCTTGAATTTTTCAATGTCATTTGTTGGTACAATTTATTAGAAATAGTATTATTTTCACTTTTTTTAATCATTTACTTCTATCACTAGATATTTATTTAACAAAAAAAACAACTTGTATGACCTTTATAAAAATGTATTGTAAATTGTGTATATATTATTATACCAGTTTAAAAATTCTTTCCATTTTATCTTATATGAGCATTTATTAAGTTAGTATTATTATAGTTTATTTAAAAAAAACTATGACTGTGCAGATGATTATAGAATGCATTCTAATTTTTTAAAAATATTTATTCAGAATTGCAAAAGGTTTAAGACAGAAAAAAAGAGGAGAACTGAATTTAAACTGATAATAAAGAAAGTGAATTTAAGACTACGTAACATAAGTTCATTGATGCATATTGAAGTTTATTCCTTTAGAAAAGAGTTTAAAAAAAAAACTGAAAAATCAAAATGAAATATGGCAATTATTTCATTTATTATTACTTTAATGAACTGAAGTTTCGCTATTAGTCATATCTTACGTTAAAATAAAAGATTATTTCTATAATTAGTAACAATTATTGCTTTGTATTATTAAATATCATAATAAGAAGAAAAAGCTGCATATCTTCCATAATAAACATATCCATTCCTTCGATAATCATAGGATAAAATTGGTAATGTAAATATTGTAATTAATAAGATTTTAGTAATTCAATGCTGTTTGTAATTTATGCTGCATTTGAATTGCAAATAAAATTGTAACTCTTAGAATAAAATATGTTCGAAATGTTTTGTGGGTTGATGTGCCTTTATTACCAATGTATGTTGAAAAAAATGTTGATATAGTTTTTTTAACATAGACATGTTTTCATTTTTTTTTTATCATTCTGTTATAACATATTTGTTTGTTTGACATACAGAATTGTAAAGAAAACAAACCAAAAATACATTTCTCCATTAAATTCAAATACTTGTTACAGTTTTATTTTGGGAATGGCTCAGCTTTAGGCTAGAATCCCCTCTTATTGCAGACGACATTGTCACAAGGAATATCTATAACTCAGTTTTTCACTTAATTTATACAGTTCATCTCTCCTTCGTGTTACAAGTCCACCTCTTCTTTAATCCACAAGTCTTAATGCTATTCAGTATCATTGATTCTGTTACTCAGTTGCCGCATTTTTAACTGTTTAACTGGCAACATAATTAACCCAATCCACTTTGGTCGCCTTGAATAACATTAAAATTCTTTAAATAAATCAAAAGATACCTTGCATAAAAATTGATTAGCTATTTAAGTACTATAAAATGCAACGAATAAGACGTGAATATTTTTTTTTCAAGTCTTATAATCAAATAATAAATAACTGTGATTATTTATCATTTATAAATAATCATAGTTATTTATTTTTTTTCTTTACTATTACTTTGTATTTAAATTTTTTATTTTATATTTCTATAATAATATAAAATTATTATAGGATAATTTATAGGATATATATTATTATAATATAATATAGGATAAGTTTTATTAAAAAAAAATACATTGATTCAAAGTACATTGCTTTTCTGGATTTACGATCTGAAAAATGTAACAGTCTCCCAAGAGAGAAGTAATATTTCCCCAAATCAACACCAACAACTGCCATTGTTTATGGGAAACGTAAAAGAAATTTCAACTGGAAACTAGTTCCTTAATATTTCAACATTTAACCTTGCCTAATCGAATAGGTGAATTTCATCCCTCCTTCACTGACAGGTAAATTGTCTAAATGTAATAGCAACTTTGGTCTTTTTACTTCACTAAAAGTAACCATGAAGAAATTAGATTTTATCGGATTTACTTTTATAGAGATCTAATCAGTCCATTATTGAAGTTTTTTTCTGTGGTGTTTGCTTGAATGTACTTCCAAAAGTTTATGGACACAGTATAGGTTACTCAGTTTAATGGATCAATTCGGTATTATACCCAGAAATAGTTCTTATGGTGTAGATAAACTATATAGTTTTCGGGCAATAGTCCCTCATGGGAACTACACTTTTTGTAGAGTATGTATTTTCAAACAGAATTTTTTTCTCCTAATCCTATAGCTGTTTTCAGAAAATATTTTTTTTGATGCCAAACGGCACTTTGAAAAACCATGAAAATTTGCCCAAAAATAGAACAAAAAGTAGCCATTTATGGAAAAAAAAATCATGAAATTTCAACCACGTCAAAGAGCATAAAGCTATAAAAGCTGATTGTTTATCCTAGACTAACGGATCACCTGCTGTACTTGTCGAATTTATTGAAATTTGTTTACATTGCTTAGACATTTTTTTAGTAAATCCACTGAAATAAAATTGATGATCAAATCTATAATGGAAAAATTTAAATAATCTATTGACTTATATATAACAGGAATACTATTTTGACGTCTAAAAATCACCGCCAATGAATATAAATTTCTGTTGCTTTCCTTGGTATGATAGATTTGTCTCACAAAATGCTCTAATCAATCTATATATTGTACCCTTGAACAAAACTTTATAACAGAGTACAGCACACAGGAAAAAGATAACACGCGCTCAGGGTGAATTGGTGTATGTGATTTTTGACTGGAAAGAAAAGTGTTTTTTATTAAATAACTAGGAAGCTATGAAACTCTAAAGATATAATTCTATAAAAGACCAAAAATATAAAACATAATTCAAAATTGATAACATCAGTTGAAGAATAATAAATGTAATTATTCTACATCTTAAATTAATAATTATCTTTAAACAACATTTTTTTTAGATGCTTCTGTCATTTTTTAGACAAAATATGAACATTTTCAAGCTTTAAATGAGAAAATTTGCCTTAAATATTTAATGTAGAAGGAGATCAGGTAAACTATATAAGAGATCCATTGGCTATTGGAACAAAAGTCATGTTCTTCTATAAGAGATTATTTCGTAACATGAAATCTACACTTTCGCTTTTCAAAAATGTTGTTACTGCTGTAGTTATACTAATTATATTATATGTATCAAATATAGTGATGTGGTATACAAAACTAGGCGTATTTGGTAAGATATAAAATATTGGTAAGTGAATCAATCTATATCTGCACTACCTCCAGGAATTAAAGACTAATAAACATCTCCCATTTAGACATTTATATTATACCTAAATGGAACATTATTTATTATATACCCTAGGAGTATGATATTATGTTTACTTATAATAAAGTTGAGTGTATGCCACCCCAGATTTTTTAACATGGAGGTTCTCCATGTAAAATAATGAAACCATGTCAAAATAATGAAATTTTCTTGGTTACTATAAAGTATAGAGATCATATCGAAAAAACCTTTTTCCATTTCTCCAGATTTACAGATTTTGATCCTCTGAATACATTTTTCATATCTGTGGCTGACTGGATATTCTTTGAAAATATTTCAAACACTACACTATTTGACAAATCGCAATATGATTTGACAGTTATATAGTTCTTGATATTGAAAAGAGTATAATACATACATCGTTCTTTATGCCAAAACATCCACTGATTCTTTTGGTTCTAACTTTAAATGTCGTATTAAGTACTGCCTTAAATATACCTTGTTAAAAATGTCATAAACTTAAAATATTTGTAGATGAAATATGAAGTTATAAATTATAGCAATGAAATTCCATCTGCAATAACGTATCAAATCAGTTTTTAGAATGAGGGGAAAAACACCAAGTCTCTCTCCACACAAAAGGTTTTATACAACGTCGCAGGTTCCCATCCTCAGATTTCATATAAAATATGAACAGTAAATGTGAAACCTTTACACATTTTCTCTTCATATTTTATATTATAGATGTAAACTGAGAATAAACACTAAGTGCTCGAAACGAGTCGACGTTGTATAAAACGATAGATTTATACTGGTAGCAAATCCACTCTTTTACGTGGAGGCTTGGTGTTTCTTTCCTTCATTCTAAACATGAGTAAATAATACCACACAATGAAGGATTGTGTTTTGCTACAGCTGATAAAATGGATATAACGCCAGTGGCTAGCGATTGTGTAATATTCTACGCCCAGAACCCATTGATATAAGTAATTTATCGGTCATATATTCTTAGTGTGTTTAATACCTTCATTACTTTGGTAATATTAGAGCACGAGAAAGCAATTTCTGATAATACATCTACAAGTTTTATTCCTCATCATCCGGTGACGAAACGAACATAAAATAGCGTATTAGGTATTATTTTACTAAAGTAAGTAAAATGACTATATGGTGTGGCATGAAAATAATAAGGGTATTATCGTAAACAACAAAAAAGTTACTTTCTCATGTTCTAATATTACCCAAAACAATAGATACTAAGAATTATTACATACAAAGAACTATTTGTCCGATAATTAGTAACGTTAAATGTTAATGGTTTCTTATTACTAATAAAATTTTAATATTTTCACATGTAAACATATGATACAATTTTGATTATGAGTTCGGTACTATATTTACTTAAAGCAAAGTTGAGTGTACACTTTTCAGTTTGAAATTTGAAAATGTTACATTTGACTGGTTTTTATCTATTGGAGAAATTAAAAACTGTAGCCTAATTAACTGTTACATTTCCAACACCAAAATTTATGCTTTCACCTTTAATGCCGTCCCAGGGGCGGATAATTTAAATTTAGAATCTGTTTGCAGAAACTCCTTAATGCATTACCTGCAGAAACTTCTTAACTTAATGTCTATTGTTTCTGCTGTAAGTTGTTCGCTTTATATTAAATGGAAAATAGTAGTTTATCTCCTTGATTGTAAAACAGCAAAATGTGGTACAGTAATTGAATGATTACTCTGTAATTATTACAGAGTATAATAACTTGCCATGTTGATTGTACAGTTAAATCTTACAATCTAGTTCAAATTTACTTATTAGTCCTCTTAAAGAATTTTAAAAACTTTTTACGTCGTTCTAAAAAAAACAATGAAAAACTGGTATCTAAATAATTATTTTATTTGTAATACAATTCATTTTTAGTACTCTTTTGAAAGAAATTAAACATTTTGCTAATTAACA
The DNA here is from genome assembly GCA_026182355.1 of Hermatobates lingyangjiaoensis. Classification (NCBI taxonomy): domain Eukaryota; kingdom Metazoa; phylum Arthropoda; class Insecta; order Hemiptera; family Hermatobatidae; genus Hermatobates; species Hermatobates lingyangjiaoensis. The sequence continues at coordinate 651,045 of JAPFBL010001924.1, read as the reverse complement.
GAAACACTGGAAATAACATTATGGTTATAATTTAAGGTTATACAGCTTCTCATGTTTGAAACATTTTTTTTTTATAAAGTTTGTAATTATTCTGGATGGGGCGAAAAATACCTGCTAGACGTCACAGAGGTGTAAAAGATCCTTTAAAACAGTTGGCTGTAAGGCAATCTGGGTACTTTTCTTCTGAACTACTATCTTGAGTTCGAAGTACAGTTTCTAGTCAGTAATTAATTTACTTTTCAGAACAAACCTTGTACCGTGTAATCCTCTTGACCAAGAGGTACCCAAAAGAGTTTTAGAAATAGAAAGGTTGAAACTGGTAGCTAATGAGCAGATATCTAAAAATAAAGGGAAGAGAAAGCGAAAGAGAGGAGAGTCAAAGCAAATGGACAGCCGCTTTCTAGTACCCAGTGATCCTTTTTTACCCGGTAAGTTTAGTTCTTAAAATATCATAACTAATTTTGTTTCAGTACGGTAGAGCTGTAACAAAAACTGTACGGTAGTTTCCTTACTGTATCAAGTAAAGTTATTGAATAATTCAGTTGCTTCTCCGCATATGGTTATACTGTTTCATATAGTTTTTCAAAATTAAGTGCATATTCCATAAATCAATGCAATTTCTTAATAATAGCGTCATTTTATTTAAGTTGTGACATTATAATATCAGGCTCATAATTCTGTTGGAAAGTCATCTTTTGGCCAAATGTAATTTCAAAGGACATATTATCGTCTTAAAATACTAATTAATTCTAGAGTTTTGAAACTGTTGGGATTACCATGAAACGGACAGTATCATTACTTGGAAAAATGGGTAACTGTAGAATAATGACATGTGAGAAAAGCCTACATAAAATTAGTTTGCTATAAAAAATATATCAAGAAATTCAAATATAATAGTGCTTTCGTCCCGATTGTGGTGATTAGGTATGGAAGACCAACTGGAATTTCTAAATAATCGAGGGCTTTCCTAATCGAGATTATCGTATGATAGGATATGTAAATGACCTTGTTATAAGGAGTAGGTTAGGTTAGGTTTGGTTGCAGTAGTAGCCCCACAAGGGAACAACGTTGGCCGAACATTGGCCCTTTGTGATACCACACAATGAAGATTGATTCTACAGTGGGAGTCCTAAATTTTGCCTAACTCAAGTGTGTTTAGAGTAGGGATCTTTAACGAGTACCTGACATCGTACAGCCTCGGACCGATAGTTTTAGTCCTTCTCCGAGGGACAACGTGCTCAGATTTATTCACCTCCCGCATGAATAAATCGAGGGCCAGGTGGGGATCGAACCCCGGTCCTATCAGTTTAGAGCGAGTACGTTAACCACTGAGCTAACCTGGCCCCGTTATAAGGAGTAACACTTGATGGTACTGCATTTGAGCCTTACTTATGCTCTCTACATTGTTGATAAATGGGTAAAGGTGACAGGTTTAGATATAAATCGAAGTAAAAGTACTTATTTGTACTTATACCTTTATTAGGAAGAAAAAAATTCATCTGAAAGATGTCTTCATTAAAAAACTGAACTATAACTCTCAGAGTAATTCTAAAACGTTGGTACCTTTAGAAGAAGGCCTAAATTTGGAAGATCCCAAAAGCAATATTTCACTGTTAATAATTTGAATTGATTCTGAGTTTACCTTGAGGATCATAGCTTTGAAGTAAGAGTTAACAGTTGACATACTTACTCCTGCTCTTAAGATTATCTGACTTTTAACATAATTCAGTTAAATTTGTTAAGATTTTGGTATTTCTTTTGAACATGTTGATATATTTGAGTGATTTAATTTTTATTGACTTGATGGACTTATGAGAAAAGGCAAGATAATGAAACATTATTTGGCTTTCTGTTGTAACGAAATTTAATTAAAACTTTTTGTAGTAAAGTACAATTATGAAAGAAAGCTCTGGTCTTTTTAGAATTCCAGTAATGATTTATCCTCTTTTGAATTCTCTGTCTTCAGGTTTTAATATAAAAGTGGAAAATCTTTGGAAGTGGCTTGAATTTTATTCCTAATCTTTCTTAATTATATACCTGTATCTTTTAAAAGCATTGAAGAAAACTTTTAAATGACCACTTGTTACTTACTGTAGCTTAGTAAAGAATTGGCAATTTCCAGGAACATGTAGTTATTTAGACTTGCCAATAACGCTTCCACATCCTTTCTATTTATGGAAATTTTAAAAATGTATATTTTGCAAGTAGTCAATTACTGATATAAATATTTACACATTTAAGGTATGACAAGACAGGATAAAACATTTCCTCATATCAGACAAGAAACTGGAGAGTCTTCCGAAGCATTTTTGAAGAGATTTGCATCTGCAACTGAAGATGTTATCACTGAGGTAACCAGGTGATGTTCTTTTAAAATAACCGATTTTGTCCAAAATTTTATTGCCCACTTCTGTTTAAAAAAAAACTCCCTTTTCATTAAATTTCTTAAGTTGTAAGTGTATTGTTTATCTATATACAAACAATGAAATCTTGTTTATAGTTTTTTTTGAATGAAAAATTACTTTTGTTTTTTAGAATTATCACAGTTTCACCCTGCTCTATAGAGTACCTACTAAGAGATGTGACCCTACAATCATACCAGAACCGTTTGATTCAATTTTTTCATAAGATATTTTCATATAAAAGTGATATACAAATGAAAAATAACCAGCATAATAAATAGTGTATTCTTTATCTTCGAAGTTGTCAATGTGATTTCTCCATATAGTTTTTTATCTATTGATATAAGTTTTTAATTTTAAAATTGTTCATTTTTATAGATACTATTGCTCTTAATTCTGATGGAGCTATTTCCATAATCATTTTGATGTTAAATAGTGAGATCGATGATAATGAATAATTTGTACTTGCTATATTATCAATTCTTCATTAAAACTTGTGAAGAAATCACAAGAACATTTTATGGAAAATTTTAGTTTATTGATTTCACTCTTACAAAACATTTTTAAAGCGATTGATATTATGTCTAATGAAACATAGTTAAATTAGTGTAAATAGTGCACCCTTTGACATGAGTGACAATATATACTAACTTATAGGTCGCACTATTTTTAGAAGAAAGATTTTAAATCTTTCTTAAAAGTCAAGATTGATTCCTCATCAATATTTGATGATAATTATATCTACAGATCTAGGTATAATTATAAACCTATCCACTGGAGATTCTATATTAAAAAAAAATAATGATAAAAATATACAAATTTACTGTTATAAGTCAAATTTCAGTTGTTTTTATTGAAGTGTCTATGCATAAACTATCGTTAATAATGAAGTTATACATGCTTAGCAATGTATGTCTACTGTCGTCCTTTATTTCAGAAAAAAACAAATACATACTTAATTGGGTTTCTTTAATAAATATATTAACCTTGGAAAATAACAGCTTTAATTAAGTTGACTTTTTGCGAAGACCGTGTGCATAGGCTAATCATCTGCTAAATCAGATTTTACCTTCTCAATTCTTGTCGACATGTTGTTGCATGTAGGGAAATCGTTCTACTGAGCATGGACATATTTTTTAACTTAGACGCACTTCTACAAACGTTCACGATGATATGAGCGTAACCTAAAGTATACGTATTGTTAAGCAAAAGAAATTTAAAATGTTCATAAAAATTTGATTTAAAATTTAAGTTTTAGACCAAGAATCAATTCGCTCGGAGTTTAAAAAAAAAATTAAACCCAAAACAAAAATCATGAAAATTTGTTCACGTAGGAAGCAAGATTCGCAGCGTCGCCATATCAAAACCTTCAAAAGGAATATAGTTGCTTCTAAAGACCTCAGAAAGAATGGCTATTGTTAACATACTATTCTGTAAGCGGAGTTCTCAAATGATGTTGATTTTTTGATAACTCTTGTTAACAAATACGAATAGTTGATAATTCCTTGTTACAAAAAAGTCGTGAACTCCCCATATTGTAGTAGTGTATCCTATCCCCAAGTCAACTGCAAAAAGATCACTTTAATAGCTCCATATTTTAAAGGTTTGACCTATCCTCAAGGGTTCAGGATAATCAACTAAATCCTCCTAGTAAAACTATGTATTAATTCTAATCAGTGTACAATACTTAAAAGTATACTAACTAAATCAACCTTCCGTTATTTTAAAGGCAAAAATGGAAGTAAGGCACAAAGTTTTTATCAAAAAGGATGAAAGTGGAAGAATAATTGGGTTTGATAAAGACTTTACTATTTCAAAAGCCAGGAGAAAGAAAGGATTAGTGAATAAACAGGGTAATAACAGTGACAGAAAGGATTCCCTTACAGGTTTGCATTGGTTTGAAATAATCAATTTTAATACTATTGTATTAAATTAGTTACCTAACTAATTCTATCAAAGCACTAGGAATAAATGTTAACATGAATCTTATACTGGTAAAATATACTCGAATATTTCGTAAAACGTTTTTAACAATAAACAATTTACTATTTCAAAAACAAGACGAAACTCCTAATGGATGTGTTGCATCATTACAGATGTTATTGCATATTTAACAATTATTCTTATACATGCATATTGTCATTACCAGAGCGGTTAGTAAAGATCATATTGTCGCGTGGAAGTATGCGGAACTATGAAATAGACGACTGTAAACAATAGTTTTATATTACAATCCAACTCAAAACAGAAATCACAGATTACTTGTCAGAAACAAATCTACCTGTTCTTCCTTTAAAATATAAAAGTATGCAGTTTAGTAATAATGAAATACTCAGAACACAAGGAAGAATAGAACAGAAGAGTAGTCACTTCGCGTTATTATTATTATTAACTTCCGATATACCTCCTAATAACTTACCTACCAGTGTAGGTTGCCTTGGACTGCATCATTGAATGGGACTATTCAGAAGTTTATAATAATTATTCTTATATTTAAGAATAGTCTACACTACATCTAAGGTAAATCTTGATAGTAGTAAAATTGTATATTGTCAAACTAATAAGATCAAACAATATTAATAAGTCGAGATACTGCGTTTGGTTGACTTCGTGGATATTCTAGATTCACTTTATTTTATTAATACTAAGATGACTTTCTATTTCACAATTTGGTTTTATTTAATATACTAAAGTAACTGCTCATTTAACAGATAAGAGAAGACTGAATCGCAAACAGAAGGCAAAAGTAAAAAGGAAAATGAAAGAAGCTGAGGATGAATGGGCATTTCCAGTAAAAGACGAGGTTAAGTTCGGGGAAGTGGTGCACAGACCACCACAGCTGACTGCCAAACCTCGTAAAGCTCCTCAACAGGTCAGTTGTGTGCACATATAAAGTTATTAGTTTTTCTTATTAATGTCATGAATAAATATTTTAATAGTTAACTTTATTTATATTTCAACTTGCAAACGTTCCTGTCTTTGACGGGTACTCTTTCGAAAATTCGATGATACATGGTATTCCAAAATATCATTGGAAGTTATAGAATAGTAGAAAATATCATTATCAGTACATTGTTAAGCAAATGCCTCTGTATACACCACATTAGCTGTCCTTCAGGTTCTTGGAAGAACACAAAGAGTTGGAACCTCTAACTCTTGGGCAAGCAAACTACAGTTGACCATGTGAGAAAAACGTGGTCTCACTCAGTCAATTCCTGCGGTAGATAAAGTTTCCCGTTGCGACTTAGTTGCTGTCATTTCAAAACAGACGCTGACGGGACATTGCAATCGTTTGAATGGAGACGGATAGTGGCTCGGAATCAATGGTATGCGTGGTATACATACAGACTCCTCAGTACCACACCCAGTCATGATGTCCGCCTCTATGGCGTATCTGTGTAGAGCACGATCTCAAAGCTGTGACCCGTTGCACATTTTTGTGGCACTCATGTTTCGTAACATGAAATTTGTTACTGCTTCTAAATGGCAGCATGATTGGTGCTGCTGCTTTAAGTTTTTACTCATGAGCAGACAGTCCAGGAGCAGTCACGGAGTCAAGAAATTCAGTTGGATAATGAATTGCTTCCTCATCACTAATCACTCTCTTAACTGACTTGTAAGCTCTTTCCTCGGCTTGATATAGCGTAAGAACTTGTTTGTCAATTTTTCCTGCCTGTTCATATTAAGGGTTGAGAATTGCTCGTTGACAAAACTATTTATTCGTAATAGATAATACATCCTCAACTCAGGGAATCACCTTTTCAATGATGTCAAATACGCAATATATTCATATGCTCAAATGAAATTAAAATCAACTAACAATACCTACTTGGTACACCTGTATATTTTCAAAATAAACATGTCTGTGTAGTTAGCCGAACATGGCTTAAAAGTTCATAACTTCGCTTCTGCGTTGAATTTTCAACCAATTCAGAGCCTATATTTTAAGTTAGACATACGCAAATCTACTGTCAAAGTTTCAGCTTGCTATGTCTTATGCAGGCTAAGTTTACTTGTGACAAAATTTTGCAGAGAAACCGACGGATAGAAAGTTTTCTAAGGGTGGATTCGGTTTCTCTAATGTATGAAACGTAAAGAAAACTTGAAAAGAGTCAGTTCTAAGCAATGCACAGACAAAAGCTTTGTTTTATTTTTATAGATTTTAAAGAGAATGTTGGCTTCATGAGAAGTAAGTTGTAGCAAAGTTTTAGATGTAAGTAAGTTTAGCAAAGTGAGTTTAAACCTGTTAACTTTTCCGTTATGTACGAGTATACTGCACCTTGTCTACTTGCAAATGTTAGAAACAAATAAAACCATATTGTGGACTTTCATTAAGGACCCTATCAATCAAAGAGTTTAAATTATGCCATCATAAATTTCAAGTATGTACATATTTATGCACTGTCCTTCTAAATAAAGGTATAAAAATATAGCTGCCTACATGGTTCACTAAATTTGCCAACATTTACCTTTAAGGTAAACATTCTACAATTTGACTCTGTTTAGGTCATTGTATTAATTATTCCCAGTCAATTTGCATTAGAAACTACTGTAAAAATGTATGCGGTTTTATAAAATCACTCAGAATGATCGAATGTTCCAGCCTTTCTCATAAAATTGTAAAAAATTGTTTCACACCAGAGTTATCAAGCTCTAATTTAAAGTTAATGTTTGTTTGCGTATTTCAGAATGGAAGAAAACACCTGCTTCTGCATGCTTACTTGAAGAAAAATGTCCATGAAAACTCATGTGCCGTTATTGATGAAGAGAGACTGCGAGTGATTAAAGCTTATCGTGAAATGAAAAAGCAGAAACTTTCTGTCAGAAATGAATCATCTGTCTCTTAAAGATATATATATCTTCTATATGTTAAAAAGATATATTTTACAATCATTAATTTGTTTTTAAAGATTTTACTTACTACCCTTAACCACCCTTGTTAGCACACCTCCCTGAGGGAAGCCTCTAGTGGTCACAATTTCAGTTGTGGTAGATCCTATACTTTCAGTAGTTATTCTTGTGTTAGGTTGGTGTAACCCATTCCATAGTTCTTGAATTAAAACATCTATATACTAGACTGATTCATGGTTAAGCAGTAAGGGATAATTCCTTTAAGACAGAAGGTGTTTTATATATTAACCAAGATTCTTAGAGCTAACGAACTAACTCTGTTGACTTGCTCTTCAGATAATGTGTTGTCCCTTAGGAAGATGTTTATTCATCAAAAACTTCTCAGATGAAACCTAATAGTTGTCATTTTTAGTGTAATATTACTCTTCTAATACTTAAGCTAATGCAGTATGGGTATTAAGATAATGCCTAAAACAAATTTTAAGTTTATTGAATCACAGAAGTGCTTTAAAATAGTATCGTTTTGTCATAATGGACGAAAAACTACTTTTTCCCCATGCTTCAATACTACCCAAAATCATTGAAGTTCTTAAACACACCAATCATATACCTGCAATTAAGATTTGTTGTTGAAATCAACTTGTCGATTGATTACAACACATTTGCTAGAAAACCATCTATCACAGTTGAAAACCATAATAAAATATATGGTTGATTTACTTTTCCTTGTATTGCTTTAGAGATTAAATCTTCTTACATATCATATTAACTCATTAAATATCTTCAAACTTCATTTGTTTACATTTAAATAACAATTCTGTGCGACTTAATTCTGATAATAAATTTCTAAGTTAATGTAAACAAATGAGACAAGTACATTAGGTTATCATAAGTTGAGTTTTCAGTTTAGAGCTGCCTTTTACTATAATCAGAATTTCATGATCATTTTTGTGACATACTTATTTTTCGTACAGACTTTTCACAAAATTTCATCATTCTACTGTGATCTATTTAGAGTAAAAATAACAATTTCTGAAATCATAAATATGTCATAACGCCACTTTCAGTCCATGCAATATTAACAAAAAAGTATTCAGCTCATCCCTTTAAGAAGTGTTATGGGTACCTGGTTCAGTCAAACGGTGTGACCTGTATCGTTCCACAAGCTTTCAGAATAAATCAGAAGTAAACATTTTTTACACTTTAATAGTAAACACTGACGACCTTTTCGGTTTTAAAAATCTTGAGTTTTTTTCAGTTATTGATTCTGTAAGTTTTATAAATAGTAATTATAAAAATTTCAACAGTCGAGTAGGTACTCGTAGTTAAGAGAAAAAATGTCTGAAATCATGTTTTAGCAAAAAAGTAACTTTCACATGATGCAATATTGTCAAGAACAATAGGTCATAATCTATACCATAGGTCCCATTTTTGAGTCAAGTAGGAATTAGATAGATCAAACGCTGTGACTGTGACCTGTACTGTGCCAACAGTGTGGGTACACACCCATCTACAAATATATGGACAAGACTTTAAAAAAAGGGGGACATCAAAACATTCAAATCGGTCTAAATTTGGAGGATGAATTGTGACATGATCTCTATAATTATTGAATAATAAAAAATTAATCAGAGAAATACTGTTTATTTTTTCAGTGTACACTGTTGGGTGATCTTTTTTGCCCTAGAAACGTTCTTGTTTAATGTGAAGCTATATACATGTATGCAAAAAAGAAAAAAAATGTTTATTGCTATAAAGTATTTAAAAATTGTGACTAAAATCAATACCTGTCAGGACACAGTTATTCAATAGATAAGCACATAATTTGGTAATTAATATCAGTAATTGTAGTTTGTCGGTGAGATGTTTAATTTAACTTTGATTAACTTAAGCGTTCAAGTTAACAAGAAAGCCCACAAAACATACCAAATACATTAGTATAATATGCCAGTCCAAGCATTCAGTTCTGCAGTGTAATGTAAATTTCAATTTTTTTATGAATATAAGTAAAATTCATTTTTACTGAAAAAAATGGAGTGGCCTATACACAACAACCTAAGTAAATAAAATATCAAACTTTTTGGGTATATAATGTCTCATTTAAGTAAAATATAAATGGCAGATGTTTATTAGTCTTTCATTCCTGGAGATAGTACAGATACTGATTGATCCACTTATCAATATACATGCTTATTTTCGTGTATCACACCACTCCACTGCCTCATATATCATTAGTATAACTACAGCAGTAATAACATTTTTGAAAAGCGAAAAGGTAGATTTCGGGTTCCGAAATAATCTCTTACAGGAGAACATGGCTTTTGTTCAAATAGCCAGTGGATTTCTTACATAGTTTACCTGACCTCCTTCTACACTGAATATTTAAGACAAATTTTCCCATTTAAAAATTGAAAATATTCCTTTTTTATCTGAAAAATGTCAGAAACATCTAAGAAAAAATATTGTTTTAAGATAATTATTAATTTAAGATGTAGGATAATATTTATTATTTTTCAAAATGTTTTCAATTTTGAATTATGTTTGGTCTCTTATAGAATTATAATACTGGGAATTATATAGCTTGCTTTTGTAGATAATAAAGATAATTCCAAAATTTCAAGACTCTAGAATTAGTATTTTAAGAAAAAAAAATTTAGTCTAAAACACATTTTTGGCATAAATGAACTTCCCTATTATGCATAATTGCTCCCAAACTATTCAGTACATCTACATTATATGAGGCCCATTTTTGTGTAAAATATCAATTTATCCATCAAAGATTCAGGACCGTGGCATGGCCACAAACTTTGGATACATACTCACCCACCCACCGACATCACCGAAAAAACATAAAACGACTCTGGGGACCCCAAAACGTAATTCCGTCAAAATATGGAGATCAATTTTTTTTACAATCATTGTACTTTACTTTCATTTAATCAAGGTACAGAGTCTGGGAATTATTAACTAGGCAAACAGACCAGCAATAGATGATTTTGTCAGCTCCAGAAATAACGAACAAGAGTTGGTTCTAAATTGGTGATGTCCTAAATTTCGCCAAACTCAACTTCATTTAGACTAGTCATCTTTACTAGTACCTAGTAGTAACAACTAGTAGTAAGTTTGTAGTAACAACAAACGAGCTCGGAATGACGATTTTAAATCCTCAAGGACTTAAAAGGAAGGATTGCTGAATATTTTGTGCCCTAGATAAAAAAAAAATCTAGTCAGGGGGGTCTACTCTTTATTAAGAAATGACAAGTAGACTAACAACGAACCTCTTATTCACCATAAGTCGATTAATACGGGCATGTCCATTAAAAGTGATTTTGAGGAGATTAAAAGAATAATATCTTTTGATCATTTTAAACCAATTAATTCTGAACTTATCTAATTTAAAATCGTACTCGACTGGTTTCAACGCCGTATTTCTCCAACAGTAAACTGATCTAAGCGGTTTGCTTATCATATGAAAAAAATATGAAACGTATTAATTGTTAACTTACTATATTATTCTTTAAGAATAATGAATAAAGCGAACACAACAATAAATGAAGCTGTGTTTGTACATAGTAATTCAAATGTATGAAAAGAAGTAACTACATTTCAAAAATTTTATTAAAAAAGAAGGTAAAGCAACAATAATATAGATATACAATATTTCCAATATTATATATAACATAGAAAATAAAAACAGAAGATAATAAAATATGAAACTTACTACAATATAAAAGTATAAATGCTCTCACATTGCATGTACTCTCACACCACATTACTTTGTCACTATAAGTTTAAAACATTGCTTTTGTTAGTCCATTAAATTGCCAAGCAAAAAGTAAGTGTTAAAATAAATTTTAAACCATAAATATCTTTAATACACCTAAATTATGTTTATAAGTTGACTCTTCATTTAAAAAATTACTTACAAATATTAAACTTTGGTTGGTCATACAATATTTATCAGTTTGTGGCAAATACCTCCATTTCAGTAAAAATTAAATTTACCATAAAGGATAAACTTAATGAAAAGTAATATAAGACCAACAATATAATAGTAAAAATAATTTAATTTAGCGTTATGTACACAAGTTAACATACAAATAAATTGATTTAAGTTGAGCAATAACAGAAAAAAAACTGCTTTTGAGAAGAACAACGTAGATGTAATCAGTTATTTTACACATACTAACAAGGGTTACGAAGTTTATACTTGCCCGATGGATGTTAAATTCATATCATAATAATAAAATTTTCTTTTATATTAATCATTTCATAAACCCCCCTTTGTCAATTTTCAGTTAGGTACTAAAATTAAGCTCATAAACTAATATTTCGAGTAGTTTTCAAATTTTATCTTTCCCCAAGTAACCATTTTTTAATGTTCTGATTGAAAAGGTAAAACGGCAGAACAATTAACTAAAAAGTATTTGTTGACTGCAGAATCATTAATTCATAAGTATCGTTTGTTCTAAAAAAAAAAAAATAAAAAATCACAATACGTACGATTTTCTGTACTAGGTTTTCAAATTTGGTAACTAACACCAAGAGGGTTGATTTAATTGTTAACCAAGTATTTTTTTTTTTAATTATATTAAAAACTTGGATTACACAATGCATTATTATTAATAATGATATTAATTCCCAGTCCTTAAATTTCTTTTATCTGTAATTAATTTCAGATACCATTAAATTTCTGAGGGGTCGTCATTTACATTTGGTTTGCATGTATTTTAAAAATTAACACATGTTCCCTAAAAAAGAAAGCATGAGATCAAAGGGGGAATCCTAAATTCCAAAACAGATATGTAATGACTCTAAGTCTACGATTACAGAAACAATGCTTTTAGGAAATTATACTAGTTATTTGTATCCTGATAATTTCAATCATACAACAAATGTCCATCATTTTCAACAACTTTTTTTCTTTTATTGTAAGAAATAGTATATGATAATGTCCAATCATTGGATGTCTACTTCAGTATAAAACACTGATTGTAATTATATATTTCACTGTAAAATGATGTAAATCAAGTTCAAATTAAGACCATGAATTTTTAAACAGCTGGTTTAAAAAATAAATCATTTCGAAACAAACATTGGAACTTTCATGTCACTAACAATGTAACGGAAGTTGTCACTTGTTCCTATGGATGTAATTTTCATGATTGAAATAGAATAGAAACAACGATTTCTATTATTAAAGGACATAATACAATATATAAAGTTATACATACTATATTAATTCGCAGGTAGTCGCTAAAACCGCGAGGCCATTGACCCCACAGGATTAAGAAACTGTTTATTATGAACTTTAGAAAAACAACCCCTACTGTCTTTATTTTGCTTATATAAACGACAAAAATTCTCCCAAGAAGTTATTCATGTTCTGAAGATGAATGGTGATCATTTGAAACATAACGACTATGGGAAATATGCTCTTATGTGTAGACGAAATAACAGAAGTGTTATTTAGGAAAATTAAGGAGCTTGTGAAGAAACAGGTATCAAGTTAGATGTTATAAATATGAGTAAATCAAAGTAGTTAAATGCAGCTTAGGAATAATTCCACTTAGGAACAACTCCTCTTTGTGATAAAAGTACTGTATCAATAATTGCCACTGATATGAATAACGTCCCACTAGGAAAAACATTCGCTCTGATTGATTTGAGCATGTATGTATGTAATACAAAAACTAGGCTTTAATAATAACACAAAATATATATAATTTAGGTTCAGAGATTATATAATAATAAAAAGAATTAGTAGTTAACTGATGGACACAACCATAAAAACTAAAGATGGGTTCAAATTAAATTCTAAAAGTCTAAATTTGACTACTAAGAAACAAATACACCGTGAAATTAAAGAAAAACAAGTTGCTATGAAAAGATTTACTCTCTCTCTCTCTCTCTCTCTCTATATATATATATATATATATTTATATACACATACGATCAAATCAATTCAATTTACCTGGGTTTGTTAAACTTAAATGAAATGTGTGTTTTCAGTAAAATTTATTAGGCGTATATAACTAAAAATGTAATAACATCAATATGACGATAAATATATAGTTTTAACGTATGTCTTTACGAATATGCTAGCTAGAAAACTCATGGAAAAAAAAGTAGAACACCAGAAAATAAATATATCTAAGATGAAGCCATCGGATATAATAATTATATAAATGCCAAAAAAAATTGAAAACCATGAAAAAATTCGCAGTTTTAAATGAATGATTTTTCGTTTACATATTTTTTATCACAGTCGAAACGGAAAAATTAATAGAAGAAGTAATACCAACAGTTCATTACTTTTTTTAATAAAAAATATTTAGAATTCTAAAAACACTTTAAATACTGAGAAAAGTTCATCTACACGAAGTGAGTGTATAATAAAATTAAATGAAGTAAAGTAACATATAAAACTTACTAATTCACCCATAATAAAAAAATGTAATCGTTAATTTAGAACCGTTTGCTCGTCATCATACATGAATGATTTATTTTTTTAGATGATTAGAAACAAAACCAAGTTTCAGAATAATAATATAGTTTGTTTCTATTTCATAAAACTATAATCAATCCATTTTTTTATATTGGCCCAATAACGAAAAATAAAAAAAAAATTCAGAATAATTTTAATATTCAATCCTTTTCATTTTCATAAAAACGAAGGCTATTTGTCAGGAACGCACCAAAGAAGTTTAATTTCTTCAATTCACATTAAATGCATTACAAATGTTTCATATAGAACTGTTATACGTATTTTATAAAAACGAATAATGCAAATTATAATAATCAATTTGTAAGAATAAAATTACGTCAGTATTTACGCTAACGGATAGTTCTCTTATAACATTTTAACTATTCTTAATAACAAAATAGTGTGTAATAAACCTTTTAATTCGCATTATCGATGTACTTGCGAAAAAAGTTTTACTTCAATATTACAATCATGGATTAAAACACATCAGTGATCAATAATTTATAATTTCTAATAAAAATTGATAAATACTATAGTAGTAAACTTCTGAATAATTTAAACTAAAATAAATTTACTAATTCACTTAAGAAAAAACTAACTTACTTATATAGAAGGAATATACTGTATATTACATTCAAACAATTGTTTGAGAAAAAGTAGTGAAAGAACCTGTAACTATTGTTGCACATCAATATATTACGCAATTTATATCGTTCCACATTTTACACAAAAGAAACATGCTCCATAAAAAAGCCAAAGAACTTTCATCTTTGACTAAAGCCTACATTTTGACGAAACACAACCTATGTTTATTATTTCTCGAAGATTAAAGTAAACTAAGAAGACATCCCCCTCAACAACCTGGAACGACAATTTAAGCTACACATCGAGAAAGGCACAGGTATACACTTTGTGTAGCAAGGATAATTTTCCCAACCAACCAACTGTAATTACAATACTGTTATGGTGTTATAACGAACTTATAAAAGGTTCAACATAATATGACCGAAACAATTTACTGTTCAAAAACATTTTAAACTCCACAAAATATATATTAATTCTATAAAAATTCCTTAAATGACAAATTAAAAATTATGAAGATTTCTTAAGGTTAAAATAGAAATAGCCATAACGAAATCAATCATCAACTTTCAATTCAGTTCTCAATACAATCAGCTTATGAATGTATTATGACATGTTCGTTATTAAATTAAAAAATATACTATCACTTGCAAGGTGACTCCCATAAGGAAAAATGAAAACAACAAATGCACATACACGCGCGAGAAAAACTATTTGGCAAGTTACCTGAAATACATTATTGTTATCGAATTGAGACTATATTTCAAAAAAGGGGTATAAAAAACCTTCAAAATTAAGTTAGCATAAAATAAGAGCACAATACTGGCAAGGCACAAAAGAAATCAATGTTTATATTCATTTATACAAGTGTAAAAGTTTAGATTAAATTGTATAAAATGTAAAAATCTAAAAAATGCAGTCTGATTAAATACTGACACCCTTATTCTTACGTATTCCAATTAACTTCCAGTTATTTATTTATTCCTAAGGTTTCATTGATAATGTACGGATCTACTTTCGAATCTTCACATGTACTAATTTATAGTATAGAACACTGCACCAGATTAAAGGTCAGACATAAAATACTTTATTTCTTTGCTCTTACATTTTACAATTTGAATATACTGTTTAATGTTACAACTTTGTAAGGAAGAGAGGTTGGTATATAAAAGGGTGAACAAAGAAACATCCTACATACTAGCAGTATACAATAAAAACAAAATAACACGAAAATTTCATTTTTTATCATACCAGTGTGATCCAGTCAATCATAAAATCGTATATCGTATAAGAAAATTAAATCAAGTTGAATTAGTTGATTACAAATATCACCATTTTTCATGAAATTAATACACATGTACTAGCAAATTCAATAGTAACATTTCAAAATTACTCAGTAAAGATTTCAAAACCCTAATGTCAAACTTATAACAGTTACTGCTATTAATCATTAATTGAGTAACTTTTCTCAATTACTGTCTCAAAGCAATGTACTGGAAGCCTTTAATAACTTAATGTCAGTGCGTACACTATTTTATGTTAAGAATACGATTAACTGAAAATTCATTTTATACGTGTTTTACTTCTAAAAATTATACACTGATTCAAAAATTCGAAACTGGTTAATATAAAAATGTTCTCTATTTTGTAAAATACCAGAAAGCTTTTCGTCCAAAGATTAAAAGCTATTATATAGAAAGTTTATAATAGCTTTTAAAAATAATATTATAAAAAGAAAGAAACATAATAATAACGTCATGCGTTACACCCAAATTACAATGGGTAAGAAAAACACTCACTCCATGGTCCAATTCGTAGGAAATAATACATATACTTATATTATAAGTATATATATAAAACAACCGCAGCGTTAATCTAATCGAAACCATTATAAGCTCCGATTTTATGCTAAGAAAGTGTTACCGACGTGCCTTTTTATTTCAATGTAGAAATAAAAAAATATGATTCCGCCGAATATACTTACGCGGCAGTATAACATATCGAAGAGTATCCATCACATTCTCGTCATAACTCTGGTCACATTGATCTTAATTTTAACACTCAAACTACAATAACTTTTTTAGAGAGCATGTTGTAAACGAATAGAAATGGCCTTCTAAATAGTTTTACTGGCAATTTATAAATATAATAGCTTTTGGAAAGGACATAAGTAAAACAAACAATAAAATTGTTGGTTTAAATATAAAATCTCCTGATTGAAGATTATGGATCCCTTTTTTTTTTTTCTAAAGGAGAAGAACTGCTATTATTATGAAAGAAAATTCAGAAAAATGTAGTAACATAAATGCAGTTGTCTTTAGGAAGTGTTGTTTGGAATGAACAAAGTTGTAAAACCATCAAGGTTAAATGAATATAAACGAAATCAAGCACTGCACTATAATGACAGTATTATGAGTAAATAATGTTTCTAAACAAAAGTACATACAAGTCATTTGTCCATCGTGGAACTTACAATATCATTATCATTCAAACAATCACATATATAACAAGAAAAAAGTTTCATGTCTGACTTCCCCATGACTAACAAAAATATCACATATAAATTAGAAAAAAAGTTTCAATTCATATAAACGTAACAAACTATACGTATTGATAAACTATACAAAGTTCTGGTGAGACGAGTGTCAATTATGGCACTCCTAATATTCTCACTTTTCCACATTCATTCAATCTCAAACACACAACATACTCGCTCATACATTAATGTATGTATATAAATATTTGGCTTAAAAAACAGGAGAATGTCCCAGGCACAAAGCAATAACCTGAAACAAATAAAACACTGCCAATCAAATAAAAAAACTAATACATGTTTAATAAACTTTTGATTTACAAGAATATGTAACTTATTATGTAATTAAGTTATAACAAATAAAAATGACACTTACATATCACCAATTAGCCATTCCTGGTTTATTCAATGTCATGAAATATATTTGGCAAGAAGATCCACCTTTTGCAGATGAAAAGAAAACCTGAAAATAAAAAAATTAACTGCTTAATATTAGAAAAATAAAATATTGTTGGTAGTTACTAAAACTAACTAATACGTAAGTATTTTTATTAAATGAAAATACTCTTATTGAATGAATCATCCCCTCATCCAGAATGTAAAATTCAAAAAATTTGTACCATTATTCTTAATAATAACTACAATGAGTTAAAGAGTATATTTTTTTTACACATAATAACACTACATATTACTCAGATAATTCAATAAAACCATAGAGACGATATACTATTCCCATTAACTACAGAGAAACTCAAATGTTTCGTAGAAAAATCTTTAAAAGACAACTTACATCAAAAAGGAAGAGATCACGATACAGCGTAAACCCTTGAAATATAAAGAAAACGAATGGGTATCTTTGGTTATTGATAGTGAACTGAAGACTAAAATAGGCAACCAACTGAGGTTCCCCATTCACCAATATGAAGGTACTACTAATGCAATAACAAAGAGGTAGATAGTCAAACTCAATGGAGTTTCTTTGAAACACCCTTGAAAATCGCTGGCAACATTAACCTCACAAAGAAAACTTTAACCTCTAGAAGAATTCCTTAATTTTGGTTTTGGCCTAAACTATCATTGTGTTTCTAAATCTCCAAAATATAGCAAACAATTACAACTTGAAATACTTTTAGATATTATTATCAAGCTTGGAAAGGAAGGTAAAGACAATCGAGATGAGATTGTAAGAGAATCGAAGACAGAAAGAGCCACTTCAAAGTAATTTGCTAAAGAAGAGGTACAGAGATGCTGAAGATAGTTAAGACAAGACCAATCTGTCACAATTAGCAAAGCTGATTTAGAATCTTGTTTTGTCTTAATCTAAACAATTTCGTTATTACCAGAAACCCAGAGATGATTTGAAAAAATACACATAAATTAATTAAAAAAATTGACAGCGACAGTGAAAATATTACTCTACGTTTAAACACGCTTTTATAGACTGGGGCTATTGTTACGGAAACATCAAGACACATATACTGAGCAGCAACAAGGTGGGTCTCATTAGCCAAATCCCCATTCATTCATACTTATCGTCGTCTGGCAGACATTAAATAGATTTCTGTCAGTTCATTCCTAACAATTTTAGTATTTCCTCTTCAACCGACTTCCTTGATCTTTATAGTGTGG
Organism: Hermatobates lingyangjiaoensis; assembly: GCA_026182355.1. NCBI lineage: Eukaryota > Metazoa > Arthropoda > Insecta > Hemiptera > Hermatobatidae > Hermatobates > Hermatobates lingyangjiaoensis. The sequence continues at coordinate 632,561 of JAPFBL010001924.1, read as the reverse complement.
AAGCACTGTTTACCAATGTGCCAGTGGGTAGTTAGTTAGTTAGTAACTAACTAACTAACAGTGGGTAAGATAATTAAGTACATTTCAGAAGAGATCTGCCCTCACGAGAATTAATCAAAAATAAATGAGCGGAACACACCCTTAAGTCTCCCCTTGAACTACGCACTAAAGAAGACCCTTTTATATCACCCCAAGACAAAATGTACAAACAGGCAGGCCGACGGAGTTACAATGGACTGCTATTCACTGAGGGTTTTGTTTGCTCATTTTTTTATAGGACGTTTAGAATAAGAGGTATTTGTTATCAGAAGACTGAAAAACCTACCATCTAAGCGAGATATGTTGATGTCATTCTAGCCAAAGCGATTGGGAAATTTCACAGCTGCGTTTATGACTTAAACGCAGGTCTTATGACCTGAGATTTCAGGTCTTAAAGTACTATAAGAGGACAGCAGTTGCCATTTTTTGATGTCATCATTCGGACTCAAACTCTGTAGAGATATGCTGGTGAAAGGAACTACGTCATTGCATTACAATAATTATAGTAGTAGATTCTTGATGAAATAAAAAAATAAATCCTAGATGAGATGCCCCAAAAATATTGACCTTAATGTTGCTCCAAATAAAATCTTTCACAAAAGTTTTAAACTTGTTAGAGAGGTAAGATCTAGGAGTAATAGCAATGGTTGAGGGTTCACTTCCCTTCATGGTATCACATAAGACAAATCGAGAACTACTGAAACCTCATTTCTCATGTTAATTTAATTTCTTTTAATTTATTAGGTATAGATTCCTGGTGTTGACCTGAAGATAACCAATGGTGGTTGAAAGCTTGTTTTAGTGTGTTAGTTACAGTAATAAATTAGTTTTTAATCTTTTTTTTCACATGTCTCTGGTTAAATTACTTTGGGAATTACCGCAAACGCAATCGAAAATAGCGAGAAAGTTGGAGGTAATCAGTAGAAAAATCAGTAACGTAGAAACGGCATACTCAAATTCAATTAAAGAGTATATACATCATGTTGACTGATTCCGTATATAACATTAATAAACAATCTCACTAGACGAAAATTTTCATTAGATTCAATTTAAAGCTCTTCAGTAGAGTGAACATTTGTTAAAAATACCATTAATTAAAAGAATGTAACTAGAGAAAACAAATTTCGATTTGAATTTGTAAGTCTTCATGTGTTTGTTACCTTGTCATTTCTCTCACACAAGAACTTGAGTCTCTGCGCTTTCTTGTGCATAAATACTCCATCAAGATGGCCTGTCTCTACAGATCTTATTTCTATCGCTTTGTTGCCCCATCCCATAATCTGACCAGTGCCAATATAAGCCACAGATGTAGGCATCTCACCCCATTGAAGAACTATACTTTTAGAAACCTTCAACATATTCAAAATTTAACAAATTACGAATTATTTAACAGTTTTTTGAAATATTTAACTTACCACATTATGCTATTGACTAACTAAACAGTTTCAAATAAATCATTTATACTCAACATTATAAAAATGGAGTTAAACAAACATAAAAATGGAACAGATGAAGTATTTATATTTAGATGATTATGGAATATCTTTTCACGATTAAATGTTACTCTGGGTTAATAACATATTGAAATTAGGTTATGTTCAATAGGTTATGCCTCAACCTAAAGCAACAGAAGGACGAATTTGTATCATTCCAAACATTTTTCCATAAATTAAAAAAAATGATGTATTTGAAAATATATTTATATTGAAAGCAGGTATACAAAAGAATGTTATACTATAACATTCGTAATAATATTCGTATAATCAGTACGAAATCCATAAATCAGTAAAAAAAAATAAGCACTACATAACACTACAAATACAACAAAAACACCATGGGGGGGGGGGGGATGGAGGGAGTTTCAACCTTAATAATTACAAATATTGATATAATTACACCTGAATAAAATATATTTCTTTGTGTCTTTTTATCACAAAATTTAACAATTAAAAAAATACATTTTACAAGTAGCTTAGTTTAGCCATCACTCGACGTGGCACCTATGTGATCGGTGCTTCTCCGACAACTACACCCCCACAACCACGGTCTTCTGAGGAGGAGGAAGTCATGGATAGGACTGATCATATAAGTAGGTGACCTACACTCCGAGTACCTTCCCTACAGAGTGAACACTGGAAACGTACATGTACCAAGTACATGTAAATGGACCTGTAAGAAGTCATGACAAGTAAGCAGTCGAAAGGATACAACTCGTGCCCTAGTCCTTGGTAAGGGTCCCTGCTGGTAGAGTTGCACCCATATTTTATTCTGCGATAGTTCACGGCAGTCGGATTGAAGTAGCTATCGTACTGCTACTTTTGTCATGACTTTTGTATATGAGTGATACGTTTAGTTCAGACTGCCGAAGATGTGATCCCTGCTTGGCCAGGGCATCCACTCTCTCATTCCTCCTTATTGGCACCCATTGTATCACGATCTGTTTCTTTTTCCCAGCTTTACTATTCTCGCCTAGCAAGTGTTAACTAATTTACTCTCGGTGGCTTTATTGGAGCATATAGATGTAACTGCTGCTTGGGAGTCTACAAAAAGATTACGTTCACAGCGGAGAAAAGAATTCTCATACTAGCTCCACAGATAGCTATCCATGATTTCTTTATCGAAGTTGTTTCTCGGTGCTTCCACTGTTGAGAATGCTTGTAGATGTTGATGTTGAAAATTCTGCTATAACATCACGGTGGCAGCATGACCCTGGTTTTGATAGTCCGTCTGTATGGATTTTTCGTCATAAATTCTCAGGGTAGAGATTTCAATTGCTACTAATGATGCTTGCTTTAGTTCAGCTCACAATGCATTTGCTTTGATTGTCATGAAACCAGGTATGATGAGTTGCATTATTGGGAGTGGGTGAAATATGCTTCTGTAGGTCTGCAGGGGCTCACGTGTTCCAAGATTTATTCCATATTTTTGACCCAACTCTGAAGCTCTACCGACTGGGTTCAATTAGTTATCTCAGGCAGCTTTGTTGATTCTTCGATTTTTGTCCTAAAATTTTATTAGAACCTGTTCTTTGCACACTTAGAGAGGTTTTTCTGCATAGAAGAGATTTTACGCAAATCTTTTTAAACGCTATACTGGGCACGTCTTGCACAACCAATTTCCATTTGGTTGCAGGAAACCTTTTCCTCTGGGTAATGACTCATATGCGTACTTTAAGATAGCTTGAGCGTTTCTATCAAAGAATTAGTACAATCGTCTTATCGGGTTGAAAGTTTGGTTTAACTCATTTAGTTAAACCACCTGAAAGTTTAGTCAGGGTTGTAAATTTGCCAGTAGAGTAGCGATGACTGAGGATTGACTGCCTGTTCACCCCTTGATAACACAAAATGATCAACAGATGCAGTCTTTTCTATAATGCGACACGGAGGTACTTCTAAGAGTAAGCCGAGGTACTTCAACAGCCTCCGTAATCTTTTTTGGAATGTTGGAGACTTGAATGACTGCACATTTATAGAATTTAAGACATTTTTAATGAGAATAACACGGACTTCATTATTACTGTTGAAGCTGGTAAAGGCAAGACAGTACTTTGATATGAATAATTACTCATTAACAAGTTTAAGAAGACGCAAAGAGAATTTGGGATTATAATTGAAATAATAAAAAAACATGAAACATAAAATTTGGACACAGACTAAACTAGTATTTTAGAACATTCAATTGTAGAAAACATTTGGGTATTAATATAAAGTGTGATTACGATGATCACTATTTGTAGTTTTTATGAAACTTGATAAAACAATAATAATAATAATAATAATAATAACTGAGAACCGCATGACAGTGAATTTCGATACCAAAACTTATAGGTGATAAAAAAAAATTAAAAAAGGCAACATATATTTCGTTAATCCCCAATTTTACCTTTCCGTACGTGTTAACATATACGCCTTCATTATCGTAGCACAGCAATAACTGCATTCCATTGGAATTAGGTAAAGCCACAATACAGTGAGGAGTAATAGGTCCTTGATTCTAAAAATAAAAACAAAGATATATAAAGTAACAAGATTGCTCTTTCTTTGTTAAAACTAATCGGCACTTTAAAATTCTTACATGCTTCGGAAGATATATATCATAAACTGATGCCGAATCTAGATCAACTGCATGAAACCCGTCAGCAGAACCATATATAACCTTGAGTCTTGAACCTTCTTCTACAGTTAAGTCAACCAACAGGGGTCGATATGCTAACTCGCCAAAGGCCTGGTGATAACAAATTGAATTTTAATCAAATCACATAAACTAAGAATATCCTTATTCACCAATACGTTACGTATTTAAAAAAAAAACATTTTAGGTAGTCATACATTTAACATATACTGAACTTTATAATTTACTAGCTTTTGATAAACTATTTAACAGTTAAAAAAAAACTAATTGCATTTAATCTAGTTTAGGAACTATATTAAGAACGACACACATAATTAGTTCCGTAACGCATTTCACAATAAAAACGCAGATATATTTTCAAAGATAATAAAAAAATAGTTCTAACCTTGAAAGCCATAAATTTATGATATGGTTTAGGAGCCCATGCATAGATTTCAATTGAATCCTTAAGGGCAATAACTAAAAATTTAATTCGTTCGTATTTAACAATTTTAAAATGAACAGCTCCTTGTAAATCACCTACATTAATCCAACCATTACGTCTCTCAACCTGCAAAATAATATTAAAAGTAATAAACTAATCTTATTACAATAATTAACAATAATAAAATTCAAAAATAAAGGATTCTGCAAATAATAAAAAACATTGAGGTAGTTATTTTAAAACTTAAAAGATTTTATTCTAAATAAACGGATGAATACGAGACACTGTATAACCAATACAACAAATATCATAATTTTAAAAGGCTTAATCATTAGTTTCATAATTAAATTCGACAGGAAAACTTACAATCCAACTAGACAGGCAACAAATGTCAGTAAATATTTAATTTGTTACGTTGAAGTTTTACATTTTTAGAAAATTAATAAAAGATCTAAACAAACAGTAAATAGTTTCAAACTAAAAACGCAAAATGATTTACTTTATATTCGAAATGTGCCTTCTTAAAATTTCCTCATGGTATTTTGATATATAGAGTAAATTACAAGTCTATATAAAGTAAATGATAAAACACATACCTCACTAACACCATCAGTCCTCAGAATTTTACTTTTAAGCCAAGACAAATAGTAAACCCTAACTCTATTCTTTTTTCCAGAAACTGTTACTAATATATTCTGTCCTTCCAGTACTTCCATTTGTTGAAACCTAAAAAACAAGAAAATATTTACACACACACACACACCTATATATATATATATATATATATATATTATAAAAAATATAGCAAAACTATGGAACCCATTACTACTTCTTTATTAATGAAAGAACTGTAAATATAATCCAAAGGTTGCTTAGGATATTGCATATTGTTGCTTACCTTCTCCTTGATATCAGTTGATAAACTTTGCCTTGACCAGATCTATCCAATAGCATTAGTCCAGTTTCACTTCCAATTAGTAAATTTACACCTATTAAATAAATTCAACATCATATACTCTCTTTTTTTAAAAAAACTACATTTACATTAATTACATTGTATATAGCATTTCTTCGACAACAATATATCACAATAAACACATGAAATAACAATCAATGTTCAAACCACATAAGAAATAGAAAAAAAGAGTTGAAAAGATTTTTCAACCGTAAAAAGCGTCCTTCGTCAAAGACAAAACCCAACTGAGTTAGTTAGTTTTGAGTTTAGTTGAGTTGAGTTTTGAATGACGAAGGACCGCTTGTTACGGTTAAAAAAGTCTTAAGTCTTTTTTTCGTTTTTTATGGTGGTTTGAACATTGATACTATTCTTGAAATAAATGTTTAAGAACTTTAATGAAAACTTAAGAACTTTAAGAGAAAATTGTTGTAGATAATGCATCAGGAAGCATGACCATTTCCAATATATATAAATTTTGATAATATACCCATACATCTCAAAATAAATTAATAAAATATAAAACATCAGGTTAATTAATATATTTATACTTTTTGCAATGTTGTATATATAGAGAGAAGTGCTACAGAAACTACAGAAGTGTTACGTACTTATTCAACAAACACCCCATAGATACTGCAGTGTATCGTAAACCATCGGACACAGGCCTTAGTTTCAGTGGCCAGAGTGAATATTCAGACAAGCATAAAAAGGCCACCACTAATGCAAACGTAATATGGGCATTCTCACATTACAGTGACTGGAGCCTCCTCCATAAAGACGTTGACAATGTGATACAAGTTTTAGTCAACAACGGGTTTTCAAACCTTGAGTTACGAAGGCCGTAAAATCACATTTTGAGAAATGGTACAGTGATAATCCGGAACCTCCCATAACTGGTTAGCGTATACGAAGCATTTATGAACATCAATATAAACAGGAAAAAAGAGTGCTGAGGAAATGGATATATATAATATCTCAAAACCTACACAAGCAAAGACATTCCGACCTTAATATTTATTACAAGCGATATCTAACCCTACACCTTGCCGCTGGAGTCTCCAAAAAGCACTCTGAAGAAGTACATGATACAGCCCAACCAAGACAATCTATAGTTGAGGGGACCACAGTATTATATTATAATAGTGACGTGAACAGATTTCAAATCCTGGAAGCCTTCTACATTAAAGATGAAGGTCCAAACTTGCTTTAAAACTGTAGAAAATAGTTTTAAGTTAGTTAAGGGAGTGGAAGGCAGTAGGCAGTTTGGACTTCATTCTCCTTTGGCAGATCACATTTTATCACCGTGTCTACACTTTCGCTGCCGGCTAAGCGACAATATATCGACTTCACATAACTTGTTGAGACAAAAATACTTCCATATTTTCATCTTACATTCTAGTGAAAAAAAATTAAGTTAAATCTAATGAGTAAGCCATAAACTATTAATAATATAGATAAACTGATACGAACCCCATAAAGCAGCACAGAGAATTTCAGAATTGAATCTTTTCTTGTATTTTCTAATTTCTGGTGTATCCGAAGTGAGGTCGTGTGATGTTGGGGTAACATTAACATTAACATGAGATTCACGCCGGGTTCCTGCTGACCCTGTTCCACTGCCTGCTCCAAACCCAAATGTAAGAAAAGCTCGTTGCTTCTGAAAATTAATGCACGAAGTAAATAAAAAACGAACAATTGATAATTTTTACACCATTAATACGTTCAAGATTATTTCTTTATTAAGTGAATTACATATTAATATCTCAATATATTTAACTATAATTATAATCTCATTACTTTAAACACACAAAACAAACCAGATCAACAATCTGTTTCCTCACTGCAATAAGACATTGTTTGTTTAAGTATCCACTTCGAAACATCTGTATTTACAAATAACATACTAAAATATTCACAATTAAGTAAAGGTATTCATAATACATATTTCAATTAATTTGAACGGAATTTAACTTAAATTAATTCACATAATGTTTGAACTCATTAAATGTTCAAATATGTGATGGAAATTCACCCATACGAATATCGTGACTTTAAGTCCTTCAGTTTTTGTATACTACATTCTTATTTACAAACTCTTACACCATGCAACTACCTTTATCTGAAAAAGTTCAATGCTAACAAGGAATCAAGACTAAATGTTGGTAAGTATATTTTTGAGTGCCAAAGACTTTTCTCATTTCTGTACTCAAATATTTTAACCTTGTTTCTTGTTTTGCCAATTAAAGCAATATAATATCTTTAAATTATAAGACGACTACATTTTGGTCTCCTAATTTAATAATTCACCACTACGATGAAAACACAAAAATATTGTTTTCAACATACTTAAACATTTTAGTAGTTTAATACTAAATACATCCACTATTCTTACTTAATATAATCCAGATATATTGCAGAGTCAAAGTAAAAATATTCACCTTCGACATTGAGCGCCTCTTAATGAATTCCACCAAATATTTTAAATTTAGTAACATATGTGTAATGCAGCTTCAAAATAAATAAAATTCTATCACAAATAACTGTTAAATGACAAACTAAATTTTGTTTCACTAATTTTTATTAAATAAACTATTTTTCCATGAAAAAAAAAACTATTCCATAATGGGGTTTATTGAATGATTAAAAAATGTTTCACTTTTTTATTTATACCTTCAATTAAGAAAGAAGACGAAATTAGATATATATTCAGCTTAGCGAAATAAAAGCTAATGGAAGAAGTTTAGAGAGAAACTAGTTTTCAAGTACGTATGCACACAAGTGTAACAATCAACAAACCCAAATTAAAGTAAGAGAAATAAACAAAATTAAAATAATAATTAAGAAACACAAGACACACGCAAAACTATATATATACAAAATAAATATGAAAGGGGTCAAGGGAATTCTTGAACTTCGGTTTTAAGACAGGGGTGGAACAGCTTACAAGTCACAAATGTGGTATCTTCAGAGGATCTCAGTTAATTCATTTTCATCAGTGACTACATGTTTGTAGGCCTGGACTTCAAGCATTCATTGAAGGAAAAATACCTGCTGCTATTCATGCTTAAAGTCAAACAAGCAGAAGCCAATGAAATGCTTTCTACGGTTGTCTTCCTCACTATGCTTCTTAAAATATGCATTAATAGAACAATCATGATCTTCGGTTCAATAACTGCTTTACAGTACAATACCTCAACAAGTAGCCACTAATGGCGATGAATTAACCTTGAGAACCTCTAAGCTAAACCCCGTTTGATTTCTCCTGGCCATTTCCATAAACGGGTTAAACCTAATGCGGTATACTTTTTTATAGTCTTTTTTTTGTTGACGTATATAAGTAGTGCAAAAGGAATATTTCGGAAAAACTTCTGGTTTGGGTGGAAGTGATACAGAATTCCTGGCCATTCTTTTATTCATTACTTCGGCGCATGGTCACCAGAGTGCACTATTGCAAGGTGCAATATTATTATAATATTATAATAGTAATAATATTAAAAATTATCAATTCTTTAATAATGTAACAACCTCCAGCACCTGGATCAAAACTAAAGTTATTTTGTGAGTACCATAATGATTATAATAAGCTTTCGATTTAGACTGACCCAAACATTACATTTAATTAACAATTAATTATACTATCATTTATTCAGCATTGATAGGTTTTGTTGAAACATCTATCACAACATACGCAATCTATATGCAACAATCTGTTAATTTGGAACAAGTTGTATTAATAAATATTCATATTAAACTAATACAAATGCTCAGATAATAGTGTGATTTGCCTTAAACTATTATAAAAGCATGCAGATAATAGGATGGTATCCCCTGCAATGAGCACTGTTAGGGGAATGATCTATTTGTATATTAATCAACTAAACTTGAGCGTTATCCCATTAAAAAATCTAATAAATTAGCGTGAATATTAATTAAATCATATAAAATTAATTATACTAAACTGATACAAAGATCATGACCACCGAACGAATTAAAATAAATAGTGCTATTAACACCATTGTCTTGGTCTCAGATGAAGAAGTCAACACTGCTCACCTTTAGTGACTTTAGTGCAAATATTTGGGTCTGTTATATAATGTAAAGACTTCCATAAAAGATTCTAAACTGAGGTTAACAAATGTGAAAATTCATGCAGTGTATATAAATTATGTTAACATAGATAAATACTCACTATGAAACAAATGTTGGGACTGGTTAGATCTTGTATTCTCAGATAGCAGACATCAGCAGCATTTACAACATAAAACATTTAGTAATAAATAATCATGACCTAATAAACATAAAAAATTCTATAGAATATGACCTACTTCTTTCCAGACATAAATATACCAACAACAACAACAAAAAGAATTACACCTCCATCTCATGTACATTAACATACATGCGATAACTTCACTCAACATCTATTAAACTGAAAAATATACCAACACCGTTTACTTATACAAAAAACCTTCAACTCTTATATCTGTTTAACAATATTTAAGAAGTTCGCCGAAAAAAAATTTGTCACTGGCCTGGAAGCCAATTTTCCTCCGGATCCTACACGTAGAAACATATTTACTTAAACTTAAGTTCATTACGTATTTAACCATAGTACGCTTTACGCAACTATTAAATAAACAAAGATAAATCAAATAGAATAACAATATAAATTTTAATAAATTAGGCTAATAAAAAAGACCAAATTTAATCACATATAATAAAGTAAAATACATACTTATACAAATCGGTTGATCTTGATTCCTTGTTTGTTTGCACACGCTCTGAACTTAACAAATATTTAAGACTTTGTGGGGATCGAACCCACGACCTTTGCATTAGAAGTCCAATGCGCTATACTCTGCACCAAATATATAAATAACAGTTCGTTTGTATAAGTCAACTAATGATGAAACCACAACTATTTTATGTTCAAAAAGTGATTTTGAACATCAAACTGATTAAATATTATTAGTTTTTAGATCTTAATGAAAATGATTTAATTATAATACATTTAGAAAGAGGAAACAACTTATTGAATAATCGACGAGAGTATGAAATGATTATTTAATATATCAACAAATGATATTTATTACAGTTAAAAGAAGTTTTAGAAATTATCAAGTTAATATAAGTAAGATATTAACACAGTGCCCATAATCAAAAAACACTTTGTCATAATGTCTACATTTTCTTTTTTTGATATATCTATTTCAATAAAAATTATTGAGTTATGTTCCAGATGCTCCGGGAGGTACAGGAAGGATCTCCTTAATAAAACTAATTCTGTCTAAATTAAGGAGTTCAGGACGTTGTATTGGTTGTAGCCTCCTCAGGAATTGGTACATTAATGGCTGGTGGTAGAACAGCACATTCTAGATTCAATTTTCCTTCAAATGTTAGAAAAAATGACTTTCGTAATTTTGATAAAAACTCTCCAACAGCAGACTTAGTAAGTAGCAAAAATAATTATTTTGTACAAATGTCCAATGATGAGGAAAGAAAGTTTTGAAACAGTCGACAGGACTCTCAGAGATATATGTGACAATAATAAATCATTCGGAGGAATATTGACTAAGTGCAGTGGTCATTTAAGACAACTTTTTCCAGTTATCAGGAGAGGAAGTGACGCTGATGTCTATAGTGCTTGTATCAGATTCTTCCTAGTGGCGCAAACTTATAAATTTCATTTAAATAGCAATAAGAGCGTTCAAGAAGAAGGTGAGGAATATTCTAGGTTTCTGATAAATATTGGTAAAGACAAAGTTGAAAAAAATTAAAATATGAGATTACACTGCCCGAAGACACGATTATCTGTACAGATCATGTTGACCAGTGTATTGAATACATTTACTCTTCATTAGCCAACCCACAAATATTGTTCACAGAAATTCCATACTAGTTCCATTTAACGAGACAGAGAAATTAATTATAAGTGCATCGACAAATTTCCAGGAGAAATTAAACAATATCTGTTATGTAACTCGGTTTATGTAGCAACAGAAGCCCTATATTACCCTCAAGAATTTCTTAACTCACTAGAGTTGTCTGGATGACCCCCACAGAAGCTAGAACTCAAAAAAGGAGCTCCTGTCATGTGTATGAGAAATACTGATCCACCGCGCTTGTATAATCGAACAAGACTAATAATTGAGGAGCTTTATGATAATGTCATTGTTTGTAAATATGTATGGCGTCACAGTTTCAATGAGAAATAGTTCTCATTGGATTTAATTCCAAAACAATTCCATTGAAAATTGTTTCACCTGAAGAGGGCAACATTCCTTTTCAAGGATTCAATTTTCAATTCAGTTAGAATTTGCCATGACTATTCATAAGTCTCAAGAACAGACTCAACAGAAAAATTTAGTTCATTTACATAAAGAAGTACATGCTACTCTCTCATTGGGGTCAAACAAAAAGAAAACATTAGTTTTATTGGAAAATTCACATTGTACAAAAATGTTGTAAATAGAAGAACATTGTCTTAAAAATATTTTCACTATCTTCTTAAATAGAAATGTATTAATTTAGAGTTTATCTGCATTTAAGTGACAATGACTGCATTAAAGAGGAAGGAGCTGGACGACCTAACGGGTTACGGATAGACTAGTAATGATACAAAATTATTATCACTATAATTAGGAATAACAAATATCAGTCTTACTTCATCAGTCGTAGCCTTGTCTTGCCTTTGGCCAGGGGTACCAGGTGACGAAGAGGCCTTAAAATAAAAAGAATCATTGTAGCTAAATTGGTAGATAGAAATCATGGATAATTAAATAAAAAAAAACTAATGAATATGAATATGTTTTTTCTAGAATTTAAAACAGGTTAACTGTTTTTCCGCATAAAATAAAATGATCACATTTTCCCTGAATAGTAATTAAAACTATTAATCCATTTACCAGTAAAATTACAACTTAAGTAAAACCAGATGTTTTGATATAACGAAGAAACATTGAATAATACAGTTGGCTAATTAATGAAGTAATAAAAAAAATGCAACTCTTGTGTATAATACTTTAGTAATACGATTCGATTAAAATCCGCTCTTATTTGCATACAGTGACTAAGGCTTGCATAAACATAACATAAGTAACTATTCACTAACCTGTGTAAGAAGATCAGGTAATACAGAGCTAGTTCTCGATGAATCTAAAGGTTCACCTCTGTCCCTATACTGTAATTTTACAAGAAAACAAGATTAAGATCATCATTAAAATAAATAATCCAATGTTTATCATAATAGAAAGATAATATTCTATGGAAGTAAAAGGGTTTATTATTACAATTTAAACACAATAATATAATAGTATATAACCAATTGGAAAAGCAAATATTTGAATTGTCTCGAAGAGAAACATGGAAACATTTTCAAAATAACTGATAGAAACAAAACAGCAAGAATAATAATCACGGTAAAACCCCTTTCCTATAGAAGTAAAATCATTTCAAAGTGGAAAATATTAGTAAAATTCAAAACTTTATATTGAAACTCTTTAAATTCATAGATTCCAATTCTCTATCATTCCTCTATCATATTACTATTAAGAGATTTAGATTATTAAGCTATCTCAACAGTCTGATAAAACATTAGGCTACTATTATTTGATAATGTTGTTTATAAATTTCTTTAATACTCATGTTTTTATTATCATGAATTATGATGACGTTAGTTCTAACATTTATCTTATAAAAGCAAAAATATTTTGGGGACATTTAGATACTGATGTTGCAAGCATTCTTATCATGTCACCATAAAAATAACTATGACCCAACTAACACTAAAATTACACACCTATCTCAAATCATCTATTATTAAAAAAAATAATTACTTGTTAGTGCTCAAATGAATAATTGTATTTTTTTTTAATTTAAATAGTTGACTGGAAAATAAATATGAATACATTTAACAGAAACAGAAAAATCTCAGTTTTGTTTTCAAAAAGTAACATTTATTCTAAGACTTAAAAGCTAAAAGCTGATTTGCTTTTCAACGGCAATTGTAATTATTTCCTATAAAAGAAGAGCTGTTATTTTTTCACAAGGAATATAAATAATGACTAAAACATGCATATATACATATACATGCAAAAAATTAAGCTGACTCACGGGTTTCCTATAAATGAGGTTTACTTATTATTGTCTCTCTTTTCCAATAAACCCTCATATATACAAAGCCTCATCTTTTTTCAATTAAACTGATTCCTATCATAAAGAAAATTAATTTAAGAATAACAAGAATTATTTCTCATTTCACACTCGATAAAAGGTTCAAAAGTAGAATTTTACTATATATAAATCTTTCTACTTTTATTTTATATTACTGAATAGAATAAATTAACAATTTAATATTCCATAATTAAATGCAGTTCATATTTTGAATTACTATATTAGTCATATTTGTGTGTAATTAATTACTGAAAAATATCAAAGTTAAGGTTTATAACATTGCTTTTGAATATTATCATGAAAACTAGAATTTTCGCACGTGATTAGATTGCTAAAGTTAATTGAAAATAATGTTTATAGTATTGTAAATTCCATACGCAAAGAGTATTAAATAACCAATCATAACAGAGAGTACAGAATTTAAATTCATAAAAATCTTCTAGAGATTTTGCAAACGAACATTCAAACTCAGAATACGTATCACGATTTCATTTCTAGCTATATAATGTTCAATAGAAAGAAAGTTTGTTGATCATATGAGCCGCTTATTTTGAAAGTGGCCTAATTCCATTTATGTTAAAATCGAGATATTTAAGGGTTTGCGTTTTACAAAATTTAAAAATATTGTCATTTTATTTATCAACTAATTTTTGTCATAAAAAAACTTAGTAATTTTAAATAAATTTTGTACAATTTGCTGCAAAAGGTAAAGATAACGTAAAAATGTAATTATTTAAATAGCTAGCTAAATTTTTTTGGAAAATGGAATTAGGTCACTTTCAAAATAAACGGCTCATATATGGAATAATTAAGGAACAAGAGACAACAGCAATGTGTTTTTTCAATGACATCATATGTTCTTTGTCGGAATATTAATGACTGCTAATCATAAACAATTAATATTTGCTTAGTATAACAATAATAATAATTAAAAATGATAGTATACTCTCAATTGTGGTAATTTAAACCGTTATTCATATGAAAAATTGGTCCGTTTGGAACTTTTGCACATAGTTTTCTTGTAACATGTGATGAGAAGAAAGAAAGTAGATGTAAACAGTCAGTTCCCCGGTCAAGAACATGTAAGTAAAATAAATGGTTTTTAGAGCAAAAGAAAAATATATAGATAAAAGTTAAATTAATGGTTATTCATTTACTAAATTTTAACGGGTTAAAACATAATAATAAGTTGGCCTACAATGCACAAATATTTAAATTCATTCAGCTAGAATCTAGTTCTTTGTTAATAAGAAGATAGAAGTTTTAAGAACGTCTGATATCTACAACATCCAAACTGATGACAAATAAACTAAACTCGATGGTTACTTCAGACTTATAACATGATTTATTATAGTTTTTAGACATCGTGGTACTGTGACGAAAAATATTCCAAACAGTAGACGATCAAATCGACTAAAGGCATGATCAATAACCAAAAATGTGTTTCCAAATACAGGCTTTAGAATGAACAAATTTCCTTAAGTCCGTACAAAACTATTACTTAAAGATTTATATTTAATATAAAATAAGAAGAAATAAACAATATGAAAAAAATCTGCGCATTCAAATTAGATATACAAAAAAAAATGGTTCAAATGTTTCACTTTTGAAAATAATACCAACGATGATGGGTTTTTATAGTTAGTCAAATGGTAACATCACTAAAGTTCTTATCAACGTCTTAACCACAGCAAGAAATTCAGAAATGTGCCTAGGATCTTTCAACTAAAACAAAAGGTCTTCATCAATATGAGTGAGACACTAAAAACCACTTGATTTGGTTGAAAGACATTAGTTACACTTCTCACTTTCGTAAACTGTGGTTTAGATGTTTTGATTTATTGCGGAATCTTGTTATCGGTTATTATCTAATGAAAGTAAGGAATGTTCTTAGAAAGGAAACTGACAGTTTAATGTGACATTCAACGTACTACATAAAAATACTTTGAACATCTTATCTTTATTAATCAATGATTCAAAATCAGTAAATGTATATAAAACTTTTTAATACCACCGGAAAGAGACAACATTATAAGACGAAGCTGGGACATTATGAAATCATGAATATAAAATAGTCGACAGTTAATTCTCCCATCAGTTTACAACCTTTGTTTTGAACTAAAAGATCCTCCTATGATTGGTTAATGCGTACGAGCAAAGCATAACAAATATCTTTTCCATTATCATTTTCAATACAACCTTTATTATTTAGTAGTTAACGATTAATAACAAAACAATATGCATATGATGTGACAGAATAATATAGGCAGTGCACAAATGAAAACACAGAATGTGCAGAAAACACACAATTCGCATGCAAGTTGGTAAGCAAACAAACACATGCTTATTGACACACAGAAAAGGAGAAACCGCTCTGGAAAACAAGGGACACAACAGAGGCTTAAATAAATTTTAAACAGTTAGATCGCCTGAGCTGTTCATGTTGTCGATCCAATCCTACTGTCAAATAACTATATACTTGTTTAACCTCACTCTCCCTTACTGCATTCTCCACTTCATCTACTCAAACTTAAAGTTTTAATCATACAGTGTATATAGGGTCAACAGATAGATATAGCTCAATAATTATACTTAAAACTGTGCCCAAAAATTATCTTCACAATTTCATTTCTATAAAAAGTTATTATATAAGCAAAAAAAAAAATTACTTGGGATCTGTTGTTGAAAAAAACAGTTTTACGGAGAAGATGTAAACTTCATAGCCTACATTTTTAAGATATTCAAAACCTCTAGCTAATAATTTAAACGCTGCCTTTTAAAAACATCCGACTTGTTCAGGAGAAAACAAAGAGAACTATGCAGCAATTTGACCGGTAACTGGAAATACTGAATACAAGGAATTAGTCAGAGGTATATTAGAGCACTGCTATAACATAGCATTTTGTTTTCTATAAAATTATATTTAAGCTATTATATTCTAAAATATTTCCGAACAGACAGTAACAATAGATAGAAGTTATAGTAAAGATAACTTTTGGGCTCCTCTAAATTACGAGCTAGAAAACAAACTTCGATAATCAGGATAAAAAAATCAACAAAACAGTTGCAGAATTTGTTTTGAATTTAAAACACAAGATGGAGAATTGGTTAATTTTAAAGAACTGTAAATAATATCCACCACCAAGTTAACTGGTTTTTTTTTTGTCGTTACAACTATGTCAACACAATTTTATGGCACATACTATATATTAAAATAATTTCACAATTAACTGTTACAAACCTATCTGAACAGATTCAGTCGCATAAGATATATTGCCAACATATTAATTTTAAAAAAAAATCACCAATTATATTGAAGAATAATCTAAAAAAAATGTCAATACAATCATGTACAATCAATTTTTGCAATGAAATAATAAAGTTTACATTTTCTTTTTTATTGATAAATATAAATTCACAGAACTAACGTTTTGAATAACATTTCACGCAAACTGCGACTATTCATGTCAATAAATAACGAAGACATTGACATTAATTACATTTTGTTGAACTTTATCAATATATTTGCAATAAGAAGTAACCAAACAAATAAAAATACCCAAAGGACAATGGAAATAACTTTTTTCTTACTGAGTTAAATTTCCAGGTAAAATAAATATTTAACACACCACATAGAAACTAACATCTGATATGCAGTATAAGTCTTTAGTAACAAAACGTCCTTTTTTTTACATTCTATCGTAAGCTTGGTAGGAATTGTATAGGGATATAGAAATTATTTATAAGTTATGATAATAAGTTACAATAACTTAGTATTGTAATATTTTCCTAATACTAAGATTGAGATAAAATAAAAAGACTGAACCTGACATGAAGGACTTAACGGAATAAGTAGATAATAAATTTAAAAAATATAACAAATAAACTTAATCTTGATCCGTTTATAAAGAGTAAAGTCAAAACCTAAATCATATGGGAGAAACTTTCGAACAATGATCACTGCAGTGCATTCATTACACTAAAATCATACTAAACAAGATTGCACGTTTATAACTAGAATCAAAAGTCACAAATGCGCTGAAGCAGTAACTACAATTTATGCATCATCAATATCCATTAACCTGAAACAGGTAAGACCCTAAAAATGTAAATTTCAATGACTGAAACAAATTTTAACGGTTAGAGTAAATCAGTTAACAGATTTAGGATGAATAACAATCAACGATATAAAAATAGAAAAATCAAGCACATATTAAAAGTTATCTGAGGGACATTATACTAAAATGTAACACACGGTAAACTTTTCCTATTATATTCTAAGCGCTAATGGAAATGAAAAAAATTATATACCCCTGATTTTGTCAATTATTTTCGAAAAGGAGAAAAAAAAAAGACAGAACACAAGTTCTCATAACACAATCCATACATTCACTATATTAGTGTTATTAGTGGTAAGATGAGCATCAGTTAGAAACAAAAAACCCACGCACAACTGTTAGTGGCAAGAGAAATGCGACAATTTTCGTTGTATTCTATATCTTAATTCAAACAAATGTTGAATTCTGTTAGACAAAATGATATTTTATTAGTATTTAACAGGTTTATATTTATTAGCAATTAGGTACATAACATTAATTTCAATAACTCTCATCACATAAGAAATTATCAGTTAGCAGGTCCTCCAGAATTATGACACATAACAAGTAATAGAATAAATTAAAAACAGTTATAAATTTATTTTTAAAAAACAAAAAAAATGAAGTATTTCATATATGGACATTTCGAGATTAATGTACTTATAACGAACAATAATAACTGCTAATTATGAAGCCTCTCACAATAACAATACCTTTAATCCCTTTAAAACAGACATGTATATTTACAGTTGTAAAAAATATTCACTAATTAAAAAAAAAATTGTTTTTACGTTATTCCTGTTTGAGTTCATAAAAATATTAAACTTGTTTCATGTATATTACACAAAACACATGAATATTACTCCAACTGCAATAACTTAATCATTAGTTTTACATTACAATCGTTCTGTATTACTAATGAAGCAAAACATTTAATCGTGGTTTCTCATATAAATTAGTATACCTATCACTGCCTTATAAACTTATAATTATTTATCAATTTCAAGGAATACACTTGAACAAATACCCATTGAACAATCTCTATCATTAACTAACTGAACATTAACTTTTTAGTCATTAACAACGAATATTCGTTAATTTATTTATATTTCATTATTTAATAAAAAAAAATTACGATTTACAATACTTACTTAAACCAGGAACATTTCATTCGGAGTTTACAGCCGCATAATTTAGTTAATTCCTAATTTAAGAATAATACTTTTTGAAATGTTTAACTTGGTAAATTAGTTAGCACAATAAGAAGAAGCATAAAGAATTCGATATGGCAAAATTGTAGGAATAAATAAGAAAAAGAAACAATTATGTGTATGAATGTTAATAATTTTAAATAAATATTGCATGCAGAACAGACTCCTTGTTTTAGTAAACAAGAGTTTTGCTATACATAAATATGAACATTAGTTACACAATGTTCTGTTAATGTTATTGATAACTAAGCGTTTAAAATATGAATGTACATGTTAATTAGTTTCCAATATTTTCCATATCAATAATATAGATCAAAAATCCATTACAATGATTCTGTACAGGAATTCATTGCAGTAAATATTAATTAGTAAACTAACTGCGGTAGTTAGTAAACTTACTATCGCAAACTCTCTAATATCAGATCTACCTTTTCAGATATCTCTTTTCCAAAACCTCCCAATACTGCTAGTGGTATGGTTTAATGCAGAAATCGTGTCTGTCTTATGTGCCCTATCATCAATTCTGTTCCTTCTTTTACTTCTTTGCTTAGCAAAAGCACCTACTCTATTTCTCACAAGATTTCTTGTACCTCTAGTAGTTGGGTTTATCGATTGGATTGAACCCAGAGTAATGTTTTTATGTGCGTTTAGCTTCTACCAAGCTAAGCTTGCACATGAATAATGACAGGTCTTCCGTTGGCAAACAGTGACCTTCCCATTGCCATTCATTCCATTTCCTATTCCTTGCTCCTACAGCAAGGATACTTTTCACTTTCTTTAACTCCTCAATACCCTCTCTCTTCACAAACTTCGATCATTCCTTGGCTCATTGTTACTATGATGTCAATTCTCTCTATACTTCAATAGACCACACTAAGGGTTTAAATACTCTCCAGTTTTTCTTCATTGTAGAGTTCCTATCAATCTCATGTAAAGGCTATTCCTAGACCCAGACATATCAGTCGTATTGGAGCTAGAATAACTCCTGGACCCAATCTCAAACATTAGTTAATATTTTAGTCTTTTTTTTAATTATTATTTATTTGTATTCCTTACCATTCTATATTTAGTTTTTTTTTATTTCCTTTCCTTTTTTATCTTTTCTCTAACTTTTATTTTATTTTATTTTTGTCCCTTCTCCTCTCTGCGTATGTTGGCAGTACATTTACGGTGACTCCTACAAAGGGATTCTCCAGCATAGTTTCACTACTCAAACGAATCACATCACATCTCCTCTTCTGATGGCGACGAATCTTCGAAATATCAAAGTGAGTGTTTGTAGTGTTTTTAAGTGTTATATTTTTGAGATATATATATATATATATATATATATATATATATATATATTAGTGTAATTAGGTAGCAGACCTTTATTAATACATACACAATTAAATTTTTTGCCAATTACTCTATGGATGATTTTTCGATTAAGCTTCTTGAGTTTTCTGATCTCACACTTCCATTCATTTGGTACTAAGTGAAAAAAATACACTTAGTACGAAATGAATGGAAGTGTGAGATCAGAAAACTCGAGAAGCTTAATCAAAAAATCATCCATAGAGAAATTGACAAAAAAATTAATTATATTATATATATATATATATATATATATATCGTCTTATCTAACTCCAGACAAGACTGTTTGAGGTTTTTTTTTCTGACTACTCCCTTTCCATTTACTTGTGCTCAACATATGTACGTACACATACTACGTAGAAGGTAAGACATTAGAAAAGTACAACCTAAAAATTGAACATCTGGTTAAACTCACGAACAACATATTTTTTCAGAGTAAGTTAAAGAAATAAGAACAAGATATGAAGAAATGACATTAACAGATTAAAAAAAAATGTATAGGAATGCACATCTGTAAAATTCGGTAGCAGTCTTTAACTGATATATAAAAAAACATATCAACCTAGTACTGAAAACTATTTGTGTAATACACATACACGGTAGACTAAAGAAAAAAAAAAACGTCAAAAACTCAACAGAAATGAAGAAAAAACGTCAGAGATATTTTCTAAATATCAAAAACAGAAACTTAAGTCCGTACACGGCGTTTAAAACTATAATTAATAAATGTCAAGCTAACTAATGTAACACAAAAATTAATATTTATTATTATGTTATTAGAGTATCAAATAACAAAACTTCTATTTTAATATTTATAAAGTTTTTACTACCATCTCACAAAAACTTCATTATTTAGTAATTTATCTAGATATCAACTTATTCACCAAATAATCAACTTAAAAAGACAACTCGACCAATCAGTCTTCATAGAAGCATAACAAAGATTTTAAGATACACGAGAAGATCACGTTATTTGTCATAAAAAGAAGAATAATAACAAGAACAAGTAGTGTCAGCTGGAGAAACAAATAACTGTCGTATAAATAAATATCTATTTTTGTTTCTCCTGGACATTAATCGACATTTAGTCAAGTGAGTTGTACGTTAAGAAATTAACCGTATACATTTTTAACATTAAATCAGTTTTTGATGAACTCATTTTGGTTTTTTGTTCATTCAGTATGTACCTATTAATGGGAATTAATGGAAGAAACACAAAAAAATTAATAATAACAATGAACTTATTATTAAACTCCTAAATGAACAAATGACTTAAGTGATATTTGAATAAACTGCACCTACACAATTGAAAAAAAAATGTTTCAATAACTTATAAAAAGATATAAGCAGAGATGGTAGTTTTTGTACTTTAATAATGGTTCTTTGATTCTTGTGTAAACCACATCTCCCTAAAAAAAAAAAAAAATTCGAAAAACATTTCATATTACTGTATTACCATAGAGCTCTCCTATTTCCGATTATGAGAAACACACACCACACACAAAATGAGTTTTCTAGAAACCTCAAAACGTGAATATTAGTTAAAAACAATAATTCCATTTCTTTCATGAATTTTCCTCCACTTATTTTCAGTAAAGTAAAAAAAAGTGGTATCACATCATACAAGACTAATTTTTCTTTGAATATTTTTGTATATAATATACATATATTGTACATAATATCCAAATAACACGTAAAAAACAAGAGCAACATTGGATATTTGTGAGGATGGTAGTAAACTTCCTACCAAGTGTCCAGGTGATGTGACTAATTCAACAACACGGATATAAAATACACAAATATTTATGAACATTGTCTCAACAAAAGACTTGGCAGAAATGACTTATGAAGAATTGAAACAAGTCACCATCACACCAACTATAAGTATGTCTTTATCTAATACTGTTCACTTGCCCAAATCAGATTAAGTGCAATTTTGAAATAACTAGTGAAATTGGGGTTAATGGTGTATCCCTCCCTTGGTGTTCGATCAAGTGGAACTACAATTCTGTCACCAGTTATTATGCCAATTCTACCAGTTAATGTACAATTCTTTTAAGTGCCTATGAACCTCTAAAGAACAACATAAAAATTTGTAAGGAAATATTTTATCAAATGATTAAACTGCTTAAGAAGTACCAATTATAATTATTCTGACAAATACAATTATCTCTCATAAGAAGTTAAGACAATTTAAATAAATATTTAACTAACGGTTGTTGCATTTAGTAATGGAAAAATTACTACATATAAATGTATGCATGCTGAGTACCATCAATGTCTACATAGACTTTGCACTCTCACTGACAATAATTACTATCGTACATCTCTCGCATGAATTTACACTCGAAAATCTGAAAATGCCAGATAATTCTATCATTCAACTTCTTTTTGTCTAATGTTTCCATTGGGTGAACGTAAAAGGTCATACGAATAGGCATGTGGTTAACTTGTTAAAGCAAGCTAATATACATATGAATAAAAAAATATATATCTTTAACAATATTGATACCGACAATGATTTGAACTTAAGCACGTACCTATTATATGTGACTGTTTTGTACATTAAAATAAAACTTTAATGTAATTTAATTTCAATGTACAAAAATACATGATTCTTTTAACCCAGCAAGATAATTTGTCAGACAAAAATTATAACCTGAATTATAAATTCAATCACTATTCTGATAGCGGCTATCTCCGTTATCAAATCTTACTTACTTCAAAGCAAACACTTAAGGTCCAAGCCATCCAATAAAAAAAGTATCGAGAGTTAATTCACTTCAATTCGGAAGTTCCTTTCAGTATACTACTAGAATTAAATTACATATAATTAGCCTAAATGAAATAATAATATCGTAATTTGCTAATTCCAGACCTAAATTATAATTTTTTTCCTTCTTTTTTATGTGAGAAAGGTTAAAGCAGAATAGTCAGTTATTTCTTTTTCTTGCTCCTTTTCTATTTTAAACAAGTGATCCAAATTATTTTAATTATGTTTTTCCATTAAAATATTCAAACTTGAACGTAGTCTAGAGTTGGATGAACGCTATATTGTATCGCTCACCTGTTTGTCTAAATCAGTTGACAGTCTCTTGTGACGGTTGTTAGTATTCCTGACAATCTGGCCCTCAGTGCGTTCCCTTCTTGGACCTGATATTGGCCTGTTCTCACCAGAGTTTCTTGATGGAGGGACAAAGAAATCAGAGTTCTCTCGCCTGATTGGTGGTTGAGCAATACCAGAAGATGATCTGTTGAAAAACCTCTGCATGTCCCAAGACCTGAGCAACGATTCCTCTCCTTTCTTTGTGACACACACACACACCAGTTACACACTCACATATTTACAACAATGGGTGCATCAAGGCATCGTGATAAAATTATATATAGTAAATAATTAAATTAAGACTTACTCTTCTCATAACTAAAGTTGATGCTTCCTCATCATCAGGAGTTGGAGGGAGAGGTCTGTTTGGAGCACCACCAGGCATAACTGAAACATTGTAAGAAGTATTCACGAATATGAAATGATTAAGATTTAAACACTACTTACTTGAATTTTAATACTTTTTTCAAATTTGTATATATATAATAAAAAGATTTCACATAAACACGTGAAATAACAATCAATGATCAAACCACAATAAGAAAATGGGAAAAAAGACTAAGATCTTTCAACCGTAACAAGCAGTCTTCGTCAGAGTTGGGTTTTTGACTCTGACGAAGACCGCTTGTTACGGTTGAAAGATCTTAGTCTTGTTTTCCCATTTTCTTATTGTGGTTTGATCATATATATATATATATATATTATTATTATTATTAATGAATAAAACCATGAAAACATCGATGTTAATTATTTTTTTTAACATGAACAACTTTATCTAATTTTTCATTACAACAAGAAAAAAATTATGGGACATTTGAATTATTGCTGCATTAATGTTCAATCAAATATTTGTACACTAAAATTTTCTTACTGATCACCTCTGGTAAATGTACTAGACTCCGTGTAACAAAATGAAAATTCATTAAAATTAATACATTCATATATTCCAATCATTACAAAAAATATCAAAATACAAAGAATATGCTTATATTAAATATGTATAATTAATGATAGAATTCGTTACTTAAAACTTAAACCAGTAATTTTGTTTAGTGCCACAGGTAACATGTTTTTCTCTTAATCAAATCTATCAATTATTTAAGTAGTAGATTTTATATAACTTATTTTATTATAACTACAAATATAACTTAATCACCTTAAAAAATCGTTTTATTATCATTATAGCGAATGATTTTGTATCGAATACAATGCGTAAAAAAAGGCTCATAGAATTCTTTTTAAAATTATACAATTTATAAATCTAACCTTTATTTTCATGAAGTAGTACTGATCCATCTTCCGGTCTGAAAAAAGGAACACAATAAAGTAAATTAGTAAATAAATTCGGTAAACAAATCATTCCAAAATGCTTATTAAATCGTTAAGAGAAAGATGCTATATACTATAATGTATACTATAAATTATACATTTCCATATAGGGGCCAATTTTTAGAAATTATATTATTTGGTCACACATTAACAATTTTGTTTGCCTAAAAATATAATTACTGGAAAATGTAACTCTTCTGGTCAAGGATTAAGTGCAGTTAAAATATATGAACAATAACAATAGAACTAAGCGTTTTACAAAAAGTACATCATTTAACTCCTGTTATGTCTTTTGAGTCGTACCAAATTCACAATTATTAATATATTTTTCAATAATACTTGTGAAATAAACATACCAAAATTTGGTGTAAATGTTTAAATATAAATAATAACTAATGGCGATTTAACTGAAATCACTATATTAACTATTAAATCAATCATAATACATAAAATAATAATTACTCAAAATTCATTTAAATTTATTTTAAAACAAGCAAAGAATAAAAATATCAGTAAGGACCTGACAGGAGATAAGAATGAGATCAGAACTCTAAATGAACATCCGAAAGATGTCAAGGGTCTCAGGCTAACTACTGACAATGCATGAGGTTTATCTAACCTTCCTAGATGTCATGGTCATGGTCAATCAATGATCTGAATGATTTACCATGGAAATGTAGAGCCACTAACTCAGACCATGAAATCAAAATGAATGCTCAAATTGATATAAGTATTCCACAATTGTAATTTATATGAAAAAGACCATTACAGTATATGGGCGATGTTATTTAAGCTAAATTTCAACTGAGATATGTTAAAATCTAATCTTCAGAGCATACTAAAGCAGCCAGGAAAAACAATATGAACAAGCACTGCGAATATCATTAATTAGTATTAATGAAGATAACGACAAATGAAGACTACCGGTTTCATAAAAAAACGGGTACATATTTTGTTATGAAGAACCCCAGAAGAACCATTTGGTTTATGAATATGCTTAAAATTTAGGGAACTGTGGAAGATTAATACAAAGCTCTCAAAACTCGTTAACACCTTAACTCTTCCTGCCTCTTGAGAGGTTAAATAATATAAACATAGTTTACTACATTCATCCCTTTAGAGGGAGATCCTTACATAAGAGGACAGAAGTCCTTTAAGCCCAAGACACATTCAACACTTAAAAATTCTGGAGGCATATATAATAACAAAAAAGTTTTCCCTAATTGTCAGACTAGAGATATATTCCTTATTTGTTACCAGCATAACAGTTTAAGAAAATTATGGGCTGAAGAAACAAAGCAGAGATACCGTGCAATTACAGAGGTGGTAGTGGCAGTTGTGTCTTAAGACACAATTATACAATAATTTTAAGTATAATTTTAATAAGTATATTATAAGTATAGTATAGTATATAAGTATAGTATAATTTTAAGACACAACAGCTTGATTGAATGGCAAGGAGCAATTAATTTTATTTAAGGTGGACCACTTACTCGAGACGGGGACCACTAGAGGTCGAGAAATTAATTTTAATTCCAACTTCAAATTTCATAATATGTATAATACGTTGGTTTCTATATATAACTGAATGAGATATTGACTGTCTGAGAGAATAGGACTAAAAAAAATCAGGACTCAGTCGGTTTTCAGGTTCAAAAATATCAAAAACCGATGTATCAGTCTCTTTTAAAACCAGTTTCCACAGGTCTAAAAGACAGGAAAATTGAAAAAAAGAAAAAGTAACTTAAAAAACCTAAAAGAGGAAAACAAAAAAAGAAAAAAAATATATATATAGAACTTGACAAAGTTGTTGACTGTGGAATGGAAGAGATTCAAAATTTAACAGCAATATTTTCCTAGTTTCACACAATGATTAAATAATATTAATAGTAATTTATTACGAGTTTGTCCCCGTTATCCAAATGTGTTATAACAAGTCCAGTTCACAATAATTACAAAATACAGATAATATGCTCGTTACATACCACATTTGCTCCAAACGGATTCTCTTCACACTATAGAATATTTTAGGTCCTATAAAATATGCAGTTCGGTTGGCAGGAAAAACTACCAAAATGGCGCAGTTCAGAATTAATCACCCAGATACTAATGCCTTTGCTAAGTTAGCTCCAAAATACTCAACACCACTTCCATTACGAAAATAGGCTAAGTAGCGTGGATAATTAGAGCTAACCTCTATGAACATCAAGGTGGTCTCATGACCCCCAAGTCAGAGCAAAATGATCACACTAAGAAGAAAGTGACTGCACGAATGTACTTTATAATAAAGTTACACCTATTAACACCAGTTTAACGTATTGCGCAAAGTCCCGTAGCTAATTTAAACCCGGGTTAAAATTTATATATGTATGTATATACTGTGCAGTCCTTTCTTAAGCCACAAATATAGACAATAACACCAAACTTAGCTGATCATACCTCTTTCTTAACAAGCTTCTCAATTTTCCTAAATAACACTCGTAAATTATATTTCCTATAGTCGACATGTTTCAAATGCTCACCATTGATCTTCAGGGCATGAATAACATCTTGGGTGAATTTTCTGGTTTATATATATGTTTGCACATTTTGCTGACCCACATAGATGGACCACTTTATGTACAAATTTATGACGTCGATATAGTCCCACCACTTGGCGTGACATTTGCCAACTATTACATGTGTCACCGTGAAAATAACATAATGAACAAAATAAGGACATCAAGCCTATCATCTACTGCCAATATGTATGCAACTGTGATATTATATCAAGAAATACAAACCAAACGCACGCACTAAAAAATTCATTTGAGGAAGAATCATGTCTGAAGTTCACAATAGAAAAAGAAATAGGCAACAAAATAAACTTTCTTGATGTCAGTATTAACGTGTTACATGACCAAATCCAAACTACATTATTCAAAAAAGAATCGAATACTACCTCCTATTTCAATATCCGGAGGCAATACCGTCAACGTTACAAAAATGGGAGCAATTAAAGTCATAATACATAGAACATACAATATCGCATCAAACTGGGAAATATTTAACTCAAATATTAACAGAACAAAACAAACTTTTGTTAATAATGGTTAAACTATGAAAATTTTGATTGCATTTTGAAAGATACCTTCATTTAAGAAAAGTACTTTCATCAGTACAAACTTGATGAAAGAGTATTAAAAGACATTGTAAGGAACAATGTCAGCTGCAAAAACTTAAATGAAAAAGTAACACTGATCACTTACTACGAAAGCCCACCTGTAAGTAGCCTATTTCTAAAAAAATAACAACTAAATCAAAAACAAGCCTTTAAAGGAAACAAATCTAGTGTTTGATTTACTGATGAATTTTACTAATTTATTGTCAACCAAATTAATTAAATTTAATTAATTAATTTTACTATTTAATTTTATTAATTACTTATTATAATGCATTAATAACTTTAATGAGAGATTTACTCGTTTGACATTGGAATAGATCGCACATGGAGAGTGGTACGATCTTATTCTTTAATATAGATACATGTTAATTAATAATTTTTAAAGGCTAAATTAATGTTTATTAGAATATATTGATAAGTTTAATGAGAGGTATGCTCGATTGAAAATAGCTTGCAGTGACTTATGTATGTCAGCCCCAGGGTAGACACTCGTATTATGTTAATATAAATACCAAGTTAATTAATATTTTTAATTAAGGATATACTTGATTGAGACCAAAATGCACGCGACTTAAGCATTGCGAATATAGGATTCAACGTGACACATTATGTAAGTGTTATTGTATTAGATTAATATACATAATAATTTTAATTAGAGATGAATAGATGAGAATTATGTATGGCGTGAGCAGACTATTCGATGATTCACATGAATGAATTAACACGCTCGATGTGTAGAGGAAAACTTATAGAGTCTACCGACCTCCTTCCCACGCAGGGTCAAGTCAACCCCTCTGGTTAGTGTCTCCCTTTGCATGTCTCGACACTTTCCTTCACAAGCTATGTCCCAAGAAGGTATATTAGGAGGTAAACCCAGTGTGTTCTCGGTCAACACATCCACCGTCTCTGCATGCTCCAACACGCTAAAGGCTTATCTGGGTTAACAGAAGGGGGTGGGAAAAACTGGAACCAGTCAAGTTTGTTGACTGCCCCCTTGCATTTACTCCTTTCACTGAATTTTTGAAGAAGCCATCTACAATATTCACTTTAAACAGATTGAATCAAATTCATTCTATCTTTGACTCTTTATGATGCGAAACAAATTTGGACAACATATGCTCGACGTGATAATAGCAAAAACATTACCTTGCAATATTTATTGGATCAGGTGGAATATTTGGAAAAGAAAGTGAATACCACCAACACACTCTAATCAAATAACGACCATCGTCTCATTTGGTCATTGCATGGATCAAAACACCACGACGCTGACGACAACAACAACAACGAAGACATCAGTAAACCTATCAAAAAGGAGAAGGAGTAAATTATGAGTTTCTTAAATAGATGGATCAACAATAGGAAAAATTAGATGCAATTGAAAATTGGAGGAGATCATTATCACTTCCACAGACTCGGAACTGAACTGAGGAACGCCAACGCCTTGAACGTGGAGATGAAGGAATCAATAAACTGGATGACGTTTGCATTCGTCTGTTAATCGATAACGTAAAATGCAAGTTACTGGTCAAATAATTACACTCAATATATTTTCAGAAAAATTAAAATATGTTAATGATGAAAAAGTAAATATACTCACAATGGTTTTGGAGGATCGCTAGCTAGAAGTGTTCCATCCTGCCTTGAGGCACTTACACCACCTACTACTTCATCTTCATCTTCATCCGACTCTGAAGAATCTTTAAAACAAAATCATCATTAACAATATAATGGAAAAATTAGTCAACAAATAATTACTAAAACATTGTTTTGTCTTTTCAACAAAATTATAAAAAAAGGTTCCAAAATAAATTTGAAAACTTCCACAAATTTTACCATAACAATACAAATTATTACAATTAAAAAGTTACCATTAGCAACAGGAGTTTTGCTTGCTCCATTATGTCTGAGGCCACCACTTGAAGGCACTGAAGAAGCGGATGACGACTGGGGAGATTTCACTCCTAATTCACTTAACTGAGCAGCCAATGTATCAAGATCCTGTAAAAACCAGAGATCAAAATAATATTCACAATTACAAAACTTATATAGTCATAATGTTAACTATAAACATTTAGAGAATTCAATAATGTTGTTACCTGCAACTAATAAAAAATATATGTAATTATTTGCAAGAATATTTTATATTTCAGTTCCAATTTTCTGGGATGGAAATAAACCGTACCATATTTTCATTGTTGTTCCAACTTTTTATTGTATAAGAATATAAATAAAAGTGAGAAATTGGTATAAATCGCTTAAGGAATATTGTCCATCGGGGAGCCTAAATTTTGCTGATAAATTACTTGAAAATTACACAGGGCAGCCTCATGACCGACGGCTTTAACCTCAAACCTTTAGAAGACACGGAGACCACAAGATTTTCTATTCCCCACATGAAAAATCTAGGAATGATTTGAATTATAAAGCCGAAACTTAAGAACTGGTGGTAATATGCATGCGCTAACCATGTTATCGCTTATAGCATTTTCTCAGTTATATTTAGCTAAGTTCAAACTGCTGATCTCAATAAACACATACGAATATTCTTCAGAAATGATCACATCCAATTAGTTCTAAAATGATAGTTTCTTTTATTCTCTGATAACAATGAAGCAGCAACTTAAATTAAAAAGGAATATAGTGACTTAACACAATACGATTAAAACTGTACTACCATTAAAAAAATAATACCAACACAGAATAATAATTTAACTGATAATTACCTCAGGTCTTGACTGTGGTTGCTGAAAAAAGAAAATATATGTATTACTAAGTTGCACCATTTACAGTAATAAACAAACTTCCTCATTGAAAAAACTACTGTGTAAGGAATGATCGATGACATAAGTAAAGTGTAAGCAGACTTAATAAATAAAAACTTTATCACAAAAATGAATTTGTAATGCGTAATAAAGCAGAGTTTAATTTTAAGGTAACTAGGAAAATAACATTTTTTAGAGGGTGAGAAATCTAATTTAGTGAAATTAAAATGCAATTACCTCTTTCTGAAAATCATTTATCTTTCCTAAATACAATATGATCATGCTTAAATGTTTTATATAAATAAAGAATATATTAAAATTTTCATTCGATGAAAACTTATAATTAATAATTATAATCAGAAAACTAGGTTAAATTCTAAGATATAGATTATATGATAGATTATCGTGATTTTATTCTTAAATTTTAAACTGTTTTCTCATTGGGTGGACTTCCACGATCCAACCAACTTCCACGTTTGTCATTCGAAAATCTACATTTAATCTATACAGATAAAAAGAAGCTATTTAATTACGACACCATATAACTAGAGAAGCATATTTACCATAGGTTTGAAGATATGCGTGGCAGAATTTCTCTGTTGATCTTGTCTAGGAGGTAATGGCAGAGGCCTAGTTAGAGGGTCTGATTCATCTAAGTCAGTTCACAGAGTATCAGTTGAGATAATGGAGTTCCTTAACAACTACCTCAGAAATACTAACTTTAACAGTTTAAAATATCTTTCAATTAATAGCTCTCATAAGTCATTTAAGAACTATTGATTTAGTGTTTAAATAATTATCCTGACAAAATTATTAATATATACTATTCACTCAAAGAAAATAATAAAAAACATAATAGATGGTAACTTTTCTTACAATATAATCTTAGTTCAATCTTCATACCACCTCTTAAGGATACAACACATGGTAAATGATTATACCGCAACAAGCAAACACGAATATTTTGTCACTGATCACAGGATGAAGTATGTAATTATCAATAAAAAAAAAGCATTTATCAAACAAAATAGGTACAACTAATGATTCACTGAGGTATGTAGTTGTCAGGGAACTCCATATTAATACTAAAAACAGAAGAGACCAATCTTTTACCACTAGACATTAATAATTCCATGTTCACGTAGTGAACTAAACCAGATATAACATAACTGATTATTACAGCTTGATTCATTCTGTTACACAAAAATATCATATATTTTCTTTGTTTCAGAAGAAAAAGAATAATAAATTTGTTTGATAACAAACAAACCCTGCAAATATACTATATTAAAGATACACTCTTTTTAAAAATTAAATTAAATTGCTAAAAAAAAGAACGAATAAATTCTTGCCAATAACCCTACCAAAATTAATTGGAATAGTAACTATTCATACTAATAATTATATCTGATAACTTTAAAAGTTATGAATTTCACTAAAAAATCCATTATTTAAACAACATTTGGGCTATAGCCAGGTTTGGGATGATCCCAACAAAACCTGTTTTTCTTTTCTCACCAAGAGCTCTGTGTCTGGCGTATTGTTTACCAAACAAATATTATTTCTTCGATTCTCTTAGTTTAATCAATTCGAGTCAATTTTAATATTTATTATCTATAATTTACCACTTTTTGTTTAATAACGTCTCAACGAAATAAGAGATTTAAAAGATCGTTTATCACTATTTCAGAACCATTTTTTAAACTGATAATTTGAAGGATATTTTCTATGATAATTATATCACATAAACGTTAAATGTCAACTGAAAATCCAAAACCAGTGATTTTAATAAAAATTGTGATGATAGATTTCTAATGAATCTCAAGAAAATATATTTATATATATACATAAATTTACATAAGGGGTTATTGAGGATTTTAGTCATAAAATATATAACTCCTGATCATCAGCCGACGTTTCGCCAAAAGTTGTTTGGCATTTTCAAGGCTAAAAAACAATTTATTAAACGACATAAGTAAAGCAAGATAAATACATCATCGGATACCATCCAACAGAAAACAAACGACACAAACAACAATTATAGTACCCAGAGAACCACAAAAGTATCATAAAATACCTAGTGTTATTATGATTATTATTATTATTTAAAAAACAGACATTTGCCGTTTAAACTTAATTGCGTATTATTAATTATTCAGAACACCAAAAAACCACATTTTCAAAACAGCAAAAACCACAACAGACAGTAATAAACACAGCAAATTACAAAACCATGAAAAAAAAAGAGTCAAAAATTAAAAGAAATTCAGAGGAAAAAACAAAAACCTTACAAACTTTTTACCTTGATTTAGAAGAAACACCAATTTACTGGTCCATGCTTATATCTGGCTACATCATAACAATTAGTGTTTCTTCTAAATCAAGGTAATAAGTTTGTAAGGTTTTTGTTTTTTCCTCTGAATTTCTTTTAATTTTTGACTCTTTTTTTTCATGGTTTTGTAATTTGCTGTGTTTATTACTGTCTGTTGTGGTTTTTGCTATTTTGAAAATGTGGTTTTTTGGTGTTCTGAATAATTAATAATACGCAATTAGGTTTAAACGACAAATGTCTGTTTTTTAAATAATAATAATAATAATCATTATAACACTACGTATTTTATGATACTTTTGTGGTTCTCTGGGTACTATAATTGTTGTTTGTGTCGTTTGTTTTCTGTTGGATGGTATCCGATGATGTATTTATCTTGCTTTACTTATGTCGTTTAATAAATTGTTTTTTAGCCTTGAAAATGCCAAACAACTTTTGGCGAAACGTCGGCTGATGATCAGGAGTTGTATGTTTTATGACCAAAATCCTCAATAACCCCTTATGTGAATTTGAAATATCAGTGGTCGAGAAACTATATCAATATATACATAAAGTTCTTATATATATATATATATATACAAAAGTGCAATGTTTGTACCCGTTTGCTGTTAGTCATAGGACTGATATACAACCACTCGCAAATTTTAGAAAACCCATTTTGTTGGACTACAGGGACCTCAAAATATGTATTTCCGTTAAAAGATCGATATCGAAGTTTTTTCAAGAATGCAATACTATTCTTCCTCTACATTTCATATAGAGAGTAAATGATGGAAGTAAAAAAAATATAACTATAAAATTACAGAATGTTATATCTTCTACCATAAGCAGTATAGTAAAAGTCATTGGTCTCTTTAAATAAAAGTTAAAAAAAAACATTACCTATTCTATGAGGAATAGGAGCAGGTCTTGAAGGAGGTCCAGGTTCAGGAATTTCTCCACTTTTATTGTTCGATTCATTTCTACCTTCCTGTAAAAAAAAATCAATTTGCCAACATAAGGTCTTCCAATTACACTACAACATACATTAAGGGAAATGAAAAATTATCTGCACGTTCAACATAATATATGTTTCAATATTGTTAACTATCTTTTACAATCACTAATGTTTTTATGTTAACCATGTTTGAGTCTGATCATACAATTTTTTTATTTATTACACATTCTAAACATGGTACTTCCAAAAAGAAGTTCTGCGATTTTATTTTACCTCAAACGTGTGTCAGGTGTTGAAAAAAATTAACAAAGACCAACCGTAGAATTGCATTAAGATGGCTCAAGAGGTTTAAAGGTCGTCAAACAAAGAGGGAACAGACTGGTAATCAAATCTCACTACTGACTAGATTCAAAAAGAACGAAAAAAGACTCAAGGTTATCGATTTCCAACCGAAGAAAATGTGTTAAACAACCAATTGAAAACCTTCTTCCTTACTCTGGAAGGGATTACACAATTTTGTTGATTGTTGTAGCTGAAGCTGTATAGCAAAATGATACTTATGTATCCTATACTTTTGTGAAAATAGAAGAATGCATAACATTTTTGTCTTCTCTTCGCATAAAACTCAGTATCGGTATCAGTATCAGTAATATAGAATATCTAACTAATAAATAAATTAACCATGACAAGATATAACTGACTAATGCCAACAGAAAAACGGTGTAACAAGTCAGGTTCTTCCATCACAACTTTTTCGAACATGTCGAAAAGTTTAAATAAAATAACCACGAAAATTTCAAAAGACTTAATTTATTTCTTGCAATTAGGATATATTTCTGATTGGTATCTAGAGAGGATTAAAATGATTTGATCAATACATAAAATAAATAGAAATAAACCTTTTCTATTTTTACATTTTAATTTCCAAAGATCAAATAAAATCGTTCAATAACGCACATAAATATTATTTGTAACTCATGAGATACTGTTACATCGTAATGCACAACAGCAAAAATAAACAACAAACCAAAATAAGAAGAACGGTTATAATCTTTATGACCAGCTGACATAATGAGCTTCACACCTTGTATCTTGGACGCACTGTGTTAAGATTACAATTAGAACGATTTGCTTTTCATCAAGGACAAATATACAAATAAACTTAATTAGGATTATTATGGAATATATATTTTATTTTTTCATTGATTCGAACTTATTTAACTCTATATAAGAATATTCAAACCTGAATCTGTTGGAAGTTTCTTCTTAGAGTGTTATCACCAGGAGCTTGCACTATTGATGATGGCTCACCAGCAGTAGCTACTTCTTCTTCTTCATTATCACTACCACTATACCTATACTCTTCTCTTTCTGCAAAATGTCATCGAAAATATATTTTATGATTGTGACATACCTAATAATTTACAACTACTGTCAACCATATAACATATACTCGTTATATAGATCTAACTATTACGTTAATCGTATTAGCCATAAAATAAAATAGTTAATAATAAAAATCATAAAACAGATGTAGTATACTACCATATTAAAGAAAAGTTACTTCTGTAGTCTAAATTTCTCAATTTTTTCTAAGGACAATATTCATAAAACATAAAAAATCCATTCATGACTTCAATTACTTTTTGAGATTAAAAATATATCTACTAAATTAAAAAAGACTGACCTTTCTCTTGTTTTCTCTTCTTACACCTATCAATGTGATCTTTTAGTTGTATCCTAACTTGCCTTTCTGTTGGCTGGTCCCTAATAAACGGATGTTTTAATAGTTGCTCAGTGTAGGGCCGTTGGTGATAATCTTTAACTAAAACGGTTTCTATAAAACCTAAAAAAACAAAAAAAACCAACGTACTTTCAATTCAACCTTTTTATACATAATGATGAATAGAAACAAAAACAAAGTAATACCAAATGTATTCATAATGTTTATGAAACTCATGGTAACATTGTTGGGATATAATAAACATATAGTAACGAATTCTCATGTTTCAGATTACTTATTTCATTTTTCAGTATAAATAATGAAAGAAAATTTGACTGTAATACCTCGAGCTTCGTGGGTACATGACTATCAAACATCCTTCTCAAATGCCCACTACAATATAGAACAAACTTTAGATTCCACTTTGACATGAATATTCTAAAGAATATAGAACATAACTAACGAATATATAATCATTAGTACTAACGAAAGTATGAATTCTAACTTGATAGATTCTTAGAGTCATTAATTTTAATAAAAGTCAAGTTGTTCAGTTCATAATAGGGCTTCATCACAATAAACTGATTATGTTGGAGATGCTTCTCCAAGCGAATAATATTACATCCATAAGAACAAACAATCTTACAATGCACATAGTCATAAGAAATCACGGAATATAGTCCAGTCTTAGTAATATCCTAATTATAGAAGAACTCTGTGCTGTCAGTAATCTCTATAGATATCAAGTGGTAAATAAGTTTCCCTTCCAACTGGGAAATTTCAATTTTACTTACCATATATTTATGAAAAGAGAATCATTATTTAAAAAAAATATCATTCAGTTCGCTTAAACGTTTTATACAATTATAATTTTTATAAAATCAAATGTACTACACAATCCGAGAAGTAAACAAAAATCATGACTTGCCCACAACCACTAACCATTCCTTACAAAGAAACTGAGTTCTGAGTTTCAGTTTCATAAGATGAATTGACTGAATCAATTATTATCCATTGACTTTGGCTTTAGCAGGGATATGCTAAGATGTTGAATAAAAAACCTCTATACGACTATCTTCTGTTTAACAGGAACCATTACTTCTTTAAAACTACTACTTCTGAAATCCAATGATTTGTCCTTTCCTTGAGATTCCTGCTCTTTGTGAAACGTAACAAACTTATAGCCATATACAATTCTATTAATCGTTCTGGCATTCAGGAAGTAATGGTAATCACTCTGTGAATGTTTTAAATATTGACTATTTACCTAAGTGGATACGGTTTGTAACTGGAACTATTTTTTAAATCCGTTCTCAATTTAATCATAGAGCATACATTGGATACTGTTTTCACGAATTGTATTTTAGACAAAACAATTTTATTCTGATCACTATTCATCTAGATATCAAAATACTTATCATCTGGATAATTACATTTAACCTACTGAAATGTTTCATTATTTAAAAAGGAAAACATCTTTAATTTTGAAAACAAAGTATTATTAAAGCAAGTGTTCTCTTGTTGGAGTCCTCATAAACCATTTTAATTACCTGTTAAACAAAAGAATAAAGTCAAATACATATCTGAAATTGTAAGCCATAAAGATATATGACAAGAAGCCAACAAAGATGGAACTGTATCTTGAAGACCTCATTTCATTTGGCTAGTTTTCTTTACGACACATCAAAATCATAAGAGATACAAGAAATAACATCTCCTATGAGGAACTCTGTGTCAAAAGATGTACCATTAGTATAAACCACCCGAATAATATAAAGAAAACAAGTATCTACCCATACAAACTTCATTGTATTTGTGTAATACTAATGCAGATAGGTTAAATCAAAAAATTGGTTATGCAATTATAGTCAGGAATGATAAAATCCCAATTAATTACTAAATCAAAAATAGTACCATTAATCTAATACTGTTTCCGAATTACTGAAGATAATAAGATAGTCATCAAGAGAATGCAACATTAATTGTAAATCCAATAAAGAGGGTTATATGTTAACATAAAGAAATGAAATGGAATTATAAGAAAGCAAATAAGTCTGATGCTTTATTTACGATCTTATAAACCTCTCTGATGAGTCAGTAAAGGACAATTCGTGGATAAACTTAACATAAATAATTTTTAAGAATAAAATAATATGTCCCACTTAATACTGATAATATAGAATTAAATTTTTTTCTCAATGAGATTGATAATACAAAACTAAGAGGTCGAATATGGAATGAGAAGCAAAGTAACATACTATGGAATTTTTTGGACCACTTCTTTGTTTTAAGTCTAGGAGGAGCATTTCGAGGTATAAGAAACAAGGCTCTCATTGGGTGAAGATCACAAAGAGGTGGCTGACTTTCAGCCATTTCCAAAGCAGTTATCCCTAGAACAGAAAAAAAAGTTGAATGATGCTGTCGTATTTACAACCTTAATCATAAGCACAATTTCTAAGAGTAAAACCAATTTCTGTACCCTTATTTACGATTAATAAAAAATATTAACTGGTTAAAATATATAATGGTAAACCATTTCCTTTTTGAAAACAAATACATTTTTTTACCTAGACTCCAGAGATCAGATCTGTTATCATAAGTAGCATCAGGATTTTCATCGCAAGCAATGACTTCAGGCGCCATCCAGTAAGGAGTCCCAATAAAAGTATTTCTTCTACCAATGGTCCTATCTAGTTGGGCACTCACCCCAAAATCAACTAAAACATCATTAATTTGATAATCATTATTGCGAGAGTACAACATAATTTATTTCATCATTTGATTACAAATAATTATAAAATTAACAGATGGTTAAGATAATCAATAAGTCAAGTTATTAGATAAACTTATCTATCTATTCTTCTACTCAATTTGTATCTTTTAGGTTTAGTACCATATATGGTTTATCGTGACTTAAAAGTTCTATTTTAACATAAAGTTCTATTTAAAAGTAGATCCAACCAGACTTAGAATACTGAAACATACATGTCATTACTCAGGTCATAATTTCTGCAGAAAATAGTTCTACTTTGAATACAAATAATAGGAATTTAAAAATAGTTGCTTGCAATTCAGGACATTTTGACAGCCATACCAATAATGATAAATTAATTAATAATTTAGAACAAAATTAATTCGTAAAAATATATCAATAAAAAGTAGTTTCATAAAAACCATTTCTAAATCATAATCTCTATTACATACGTTTTCGAAACACTATTGAAGATAGATCGACCAGCCAACCTTTACTATAGGAAAAAATACTGGAAATAACTTCTGAATCTTAATTAATCAAAAAAGATTTTACCAACTTATACAAATATGCTTTCTAAATTTCTTAATGTAATTGAGAAGTTGTTACATGCGTTCATGCATTTCTTTAATGGTACTTCAATGTCATGAAACTATATTTAATTGTTTTTTAAACTTATATTATTACTCCCCAGAAACAATTTTCTGAGATGTACTGAATAAGACAGTAGATGAATCAGTTTTTTAGATGCGAGAAAACATTGCTACAAAAAAGGGATGATAATATACGTTTTAGGGTGAAATGTTTTGCTTTATTATGAAGCAAAAAATATAAAGGCAATTTTCACTTATACCTTACAATAAATAAATTATTGTTATCTCTATTCTAAAAATGAAATGAAAAAAAAACTGAAAATTCACCTAATTTGACTTCAGCGTTATCAGTAAGTAGAACATTTTGTCCTTTTATATCCCTATGAATGACTTTGTTTGAATGGAGATAAGAAAGACCTCGTAGAATTTCTCTACATATGTAGGCAATCCATTCCTCCTTCAGGGATTGACCCTTCGTCGACTTAACAAGATCAGTGACAGAACCAGCTCCACAGTACTCCATGACTAGCCACAACTGATCATCCTTTCCAGGAAGTGACTTTTTTATGAAAGCTCCGTAGTATGTAGCTATATTTCGGTGGTTAGAATACTGTAAGAATTATATTCACCCATTAGCAAACATTAAACATAAATATGAAGGCAGTTTATATATAAAGTTTATTTTCATGGAACATTATGAAAATAATGTTCATTATTGCTAATAATGGTAACATCTGTAACTAGCCTTTATAGAAAAATCTAAATTAAATACACAATAAGTTTAATGAAAAGAAAAATTATACACTGAATTATTTTATTGTTGTTTTCTCAACTGAAAGGAAAACAATTCCATCAAGTTCTTGATATCAGCGTTTTTTATGTACCGAAGATGAGCACTCTCCCAGGGCAAATAATAACATTTAAATTGAAATTAAAGCAATTCAACAACTACAATATTTGCTAACATTCGGAAAACAATAAATTTTTTAAAAAAAGACAGTTTATCACCTATCATACATCCCGAAACAATCTTCTGTTTCAGATCTATTTCAAATTCCTTTTAATATGATTTCTTATCACTAATATTCAATATTTTGTTAATAATTCTCACCTTTTTAAGAACGTTTATCTCTAACTTAATTTCTTCTTCTTCATCCTAAAATTAAATTTATAGATTAATATTTAAATATTGCCAACATATTGTTAGCTTCCAGAAACAAACTTACTTCTGTGACATCCATAACTTTAATAGCAGCAAGCTGCCCTGTCTTGGTATGCCGTCCCTAAAATGCATATATAAATAATAAAAATGACAGAAATAATTATGTAATCATCTTTTAAACTATAATATCGCAAGAAGTTAGAACATTGATTTATATACAATAGAATAAAGTATAATAATAAAATTCAAGTTATACACACTAAGAGATTTCATAAGGAAAAACCAAATACCAACATTACAAATTACAATGTACCATTATAACTACTGAGAGCAAAATTCTCTCCACACACACACATTAGTGTCTACATTCTGGGTTTACCTTATACACTTGCCCATAAGTTCCATTTCCAACGACTTCAATTAATTCAAAAATTCCAGCAGGTTCCTACAAGAAAATAAGATAATGACTTAACTTTAAATAACAATTCATTAACAAATAAGATTATCTGAATATAAAATTATTTGTACATTTTGCACTCATCATAACTACTAATACCTCTTAAAAAATATTGCCAATAATGGCAACATCTATAACTAACCTTAATAGAAAAATCTAAATTAAATACACAATAAGTTTAATGAAAAGAAAAATTATACACTGAAGTAAAATTGATTAGTTGAGAGAGAACAAAATTGAAATATTCGGCGAGAAACTGATATTAATAATCATATAACTAGAGTAAACAAAAAAACAAAACAATCATTTTTTTTCACGTAAGTCCTCTACACAAGTTTGCTTTAGGGATCAACGAACGATAAGTTAAAAAAAAATTCACTGTCCCCACTGAACCTAGGGAGGCGACAAAGAGACTTATGAATGTGAAGAAATTCCTTTATAAACGTACTAATATTTACTTATACAAGGGATATACAAATGTATCACATTATGTTTAGTTCCATCACTATTTAATGTTATGTTTCCTTATCTTCTCAGCATTTTCATTAAACGTTTCAAACACTTGCCAACTCGAACATAAAAGATTAGGAAAAACTGTGATTGCAGAAAATTGGTAAATAAGAATGAGTAATTCCTTGATAATAGAAGGTTTATTGAAACCTTTGAATGTCACAATAAACCACCAATCTGTTTTACTTAAAAAGATCTGCTTAAGACTTAAAAGAATTAAAAACAAGTTCTCAATTCAATAGAACCAACACAAGATAACAGTTTATCAGACCTACACTGAAAAACACGTATCCTACAATCCATGGGGATCTTATAAGTATCGCAAATTAAGGCTTTAAATCCAACACTTAAAATAAAAGATATTTTACTTTACAAAATATTTATTTTACAAAAAGATAAAAACATCACAAACTCAAGTTTATAACAAGTAACACAAGGACACAATTACGTCTAATGAACCACTTAACACAAAAATTAATTAAGAACTAGTTAAAGTTCAGGCAAAATACGAATAAATCTGAATACAAGATAACGACTGATAAAAATGAGGCTGAAATGTAAAAATCTGTATTATCAGTCCAAAATATTCGTGTTTATGTATATACAACAAGAACATTGTAGGAAACTGAATAACAAAAACAAATGAATTAAAAGACGCTACAAGAATAAAAAAAAAGCAAAATAGTGGCTCTAAATGATGAAACGAAATGTATAAACAGCAACGACTTGTCAGCGATAAATATTAAAAACTATGTGGACAAAAGAAAATCACCAATTAAGGTAAATAAAATTATGAACTGAAATAGTGTTACCTTTAATGCATTTAGGTCTATATCATCTAAAGAACAGTTCACACTAGGAGCTAAATTATGCGCCATTTTGAAATCCTGACGAGAAATGTTATTTGGGATATTTTATCCCACGACGGACACGATTAGAAACAAAAGACCATTTAAATGAAAGTATTACTCCAATCACAGCCAACATAAACTACTAAGAAATACTTCTTTTGTTATAATCAAATGGCTGTCACGGAACAAACACAGCCCACACCTACTTATCATTGGTGACGTAATTCCAGTTGCTCTACCGTCTCAACCCACTCAACTTATCTTCCCAGACAGAACTGGCACATGTGAACATTGCCCCAACGATAATATTTTTTTTCCTAGTATAACCATAAACGTTACAATTAATAGTGAATTATGTATATCTTTTTATCATAAAAGTAAATATACATTAAACTTAGCAGAGTTTTTGAAGTAACAGGAATAAGCATTCAATGTTATTAATACAAGAAAACTCAAGAAATTTCATTTATCGTTATGTTTATTATTCTGGAACTTTGCTATATTTAAGTAATCTAGTTCTATTATATAGAAGATATCTTATTTTTGTTATAATTCTTAATTCATTAATAGAAGTCGCTAATGATTTGGCGTATTTAGAATCATGTTTGCTTTTATTTTAAAGATAAATATTAAATATGATCAAGAACTACCTCATTAACATTATAAGAATTTTTTGAAATCTAATCTCCAATAAGTATTGTTAAATTATTTTTCATTTAAGTAAATTCTTTTAAACTCATGTGACAGAACCCGTGTATCCTTTTTTGCAATGAATCTCGTCAATATTAAAGAGTTAACGTTTTGGAAAAGTGAAATGTTTTAATATTAAGCAATGCCATAGTGCTTTTGGGATGAATCGTTACAAATTACACTAAGCGAACTTTATGCTACTCTTGATCTGTACGCCCCGAATAGTATTATGTGATTCAAACATCACTTTTATTTGTAGAAATTTCATTAGGAAAAACAGCCTATTTATGAGTCGAGTGTTCAGTTTATTAAGGGTTTCTGTAATTTTAGTGTAATCAAACAATAATTTATGAAAATATATTTAAGAGACCCTCTTAACTTTTATAAAGATAAATCCATGAATTCTTAGTTTCCGATTGAACCATTAAAGCAATTAAAGAAATTAAATCATATTTGTGGATGGAACTATCATATCTCGTGCACAGGAGTAGGAGCTGTTCGACGGGTAGTAGGAGAATATTTGAATATGGAAAACGTCCGAAACCGGTCGAACAACTTGTACTCCTGTATATGAAGTATGATGTACTACTACTGTTACTTTATTAAGTTCCTTTCGAAGATCCGTAACGCTCGAGACCGGTCTGAAAACTCCAGCAGCAGTATACGAGGTAAGACAGATTGTGTTGGAGTGACGTCATGGAGTGGCTGACTGGACCATTATGCTTGATTTTAACCAACAGTTCACGTTGGTGAAGGAAGTTTGTTAACTGACAGTGATTAAAGTTAACGTTTAGTGTGATGCATAAGTTCATATTGCATCGTATGAGTAATTGCTGCAAGTGTTCAGGTGTTTGGTAGCCTATTAACTTCATTACCTTGGTCTTGTGATAAAATTTCAGATCGTTAATCTGACGAGTCTACCCCCTAGAAAATCAAATCACAGAGATTCATTCTTAAATACGTTATAACTTTGTTCTTTTTATTTTTAGATGGCATCAGCAAGGAAAAGGATATATCAGGTAGAGTTTCTTAATTATGGCTTCACAGAAATAGAGGGCAAAGTACAAATGAAGCCTCAATGTGTCGCTTCATTTTTATGAATGTACTGACTGCCGGGTCTTTCAAAAAGAATCAACTGAAGAAACATTTGGACAAGGTTCATTCATATTTGTCTTCCAAACCACGAGAATACTTGGAGAATCTGGACAAAACAAAAAAAAACAGAGACTAGAAAGTAACAAGAGTGCAACGTTTGACTAACGTTCAGCTAAAATAGATTGTTTTGAAGTGGCATGGTTGGTTCTGTGAAAGAAGAAACCACATACTACTGGTGATGACAATCAAGCCTGCTGCTATCAAAATGATTGAAATAATGTGTGGCCAGAAAGTAGCTAAACAACTACAGTGAATACAGTACCTTTGCCTGCTACAGTTATTAAAGAAAGAATGTCCATCTTGGCAGAAAATGTGAGAGAATAAGAGAACAAGTCTTGAATAGAGTGTGGGCTCTTAAAACAGAACTCGAAATGTTTCTGGCTGACCAAATACACATACCTGCAGAAAATTTCAAAAATCAACCTGGTTAGCCCTTCTTGCATATTCAGCTGACATTTTTGGGGATGTAAATGAACTTAATAAAGAATAGTCAGGAAAGAAAGTCAATCTCCTGTTAGCAAGTGAAAAAGTGTCAGCATTTGTGTCAATGATTCACTATTGGAACCTGAAAGTAAATGCCAATAAGACTCCTGTCTTTCCAAAACTGGGAGAGTTTTTGGAAGACTGTCAAGTCTGTAGTCTTAGTGACATAAAAGAGTTAGTCACAAGGCACCTGACCAGACTTAGAAATACTCGTAGGTTCTGTGATTATTTGTCACAGAACTTGATTCACACACTGTCAGCTGGGTTGTAAATTCTTCAAAATTGAGCTGATTGATTTGCCTGAAGGATTGGCAGAAGATTTTTTGCTACATTTCAATTGCTACATTTTTTACAAGTTACATTTGTTATTCGTGTTTCCTTAATCGAAGATTTACATGTTGGCTATTTGCAAATTTTGCAGGTTAGTTACGATCGCATTTTGCGAAGTAAATTCGTTTTCTTTAGGGTATGAAAGATTTCTCAGGATCGTT
The DNA here is from genome assembly GCA_026182355.1 of Hermatobates lingyangjiaoensis. NCBI lineage: Eukaryota > Metazoa > Arthropoda > Insecta > Hemiptera > Hermatobatidae > Hermatobates > Hermatobates lingyangjiaoensis. The sequence continues at coordinate 587,680 of JAPFBL010001924.1, read as the reverse complement.
TTCTTCTTCTTCTTCGGTTTTTATGATATAAGATGATGTTGCCTTTTTCTGGACAAAATGGGAGTCAAGATTTTCAATAAGTTCAAGAGTAAATTTCTTTCGACTTATTTTACTGGCAGTCATTTTCTTGTGACCTAACCTTGTGACTACCCCGTTGTCTTTACTATAGTCAGCCAAAGGATGGATATCCTCCCCATGCCTCACCAAAATATTGCCATACTATACTTGTGGGGCCTGCGCCCCACGTTGGGAATGACGGGACTAGATAAACACAATAAAACAATTGGAACTGATGAAGTGTTGAAATGTATAAAAGATTTATTATATGTTCTTAAAATTGTAAAATATCTGTTGGTAAACAAATTGAAATTTTAATTTGCTAAATAAAAATAGTTACATCAGAATAAATTTATTCATATTGAGAAGATTGCATGAAATAAAGAGCGTCAAAGTCTTAGATTTATTCATCAAGAGAAAATAATGAAAAAGTAAGAGAGTGGTCTATCAACTAAACAATGAATCAGAACTATTTGAGCTTTTACTCGTGGTTTATAATTTGATAATATTACGAATGTAAGTACTTTATTTCAAATAACCAATAATAATAATAATGATAATACCCTCAAACTAAACTGAACCTACGACTTCTCCTTTTCTTGCTACCACTTTCTTTCGTAGTGTTCATCAGTTGAAAATCTTCACCATAGAAATTTTATCTCGATTATCTTCTTCGCTCCACTTTAACCATTTGTCATCAATTTTTGTTTGCCTCTGCTTGGATAAATTCTCCAAATTTGAGAGTTTTGTAGGACGTTAATACTCCCAGACTCAGCCGAGTTCGTGAAATTATGAAGCAATGTGTTCTACGTTTTTGCTTGTTTGCCTTATTATTAATCTCAAATTTTCCTCCTCTAACGCTAATAATAGCTATCATATCTCTCTCAATAGTTCCTGTACTTCCAGAAACTGCGTTTACCGACTGGAATGTGGCCAATATGCCGCTTTCTAATTGGTCCCTTATGAACCACTCACAACATACGTGTGAATAGCGGCAGAGGTACCGTTGGAAAGCACAGTAACCTACCAGAAGTACCTAATAGCCATAGACTTACCTTCAATGACAGTCGTTTAGCTTTAAGCATCTCTGAAAATCTCCACATTTGGTTACTTGGGGCTCTCATTCAACATAGTTTAAAAAAGAATCGATATAACTTTTTCTTCCCTTTTTACTCATTCATTTTCCTTTTGAACTTTTTACATTAATTTTCTACATCCTTTTTATTAATTTTATAATTTACATACTTATTTTTCTCAAATCATAATTTAGTCTGCTTTTAATTTCCTTCTTATTCATGAGGTTCAAGCTAGTTGTTTTCCTTGAAAAGATCGCTGAGTTTTCTACTATTTGCTTAACTTAACAGTGTTAGGCAAATGCCTCTGTATACACCAGATTAGCTGTCTGCCCTTCAGGTTCATGGAAGAATAAAGAATTGGAACCTCTAACTCTTCAGAAAGCAAACTACAGTTGACCATCTGATAAAACCTTGGTCTTGCTCACTTCAATTCCTGCGGTAGATAGAGTTTCCCCTTCCGACTTAGTTACCGTCATTGCAAAACAGATGCTCACAGAACATTGTAATCGTTTGAATAAAACAGATAGTGGCTTGGAATCAATGGTATGCGTGGTATACATACAGACTCCCCTCCGCCTCTATGGCGTATCTGTGCAGAACACGAACTCAGAGTCGTGTCCCGTTGCACATTTTTGGGCATTCAAGTTTCATGAGACATGTTACTGCTTCTAAAACGCAGCATGATTGATGCTCCTACTTTAAGTTTTTACTCATGAGCAGGCAGTCCAGGAGCAGTCACGGAGTTAAGAAATTCAGTTGAATAATTAACTGCTTCCTCATCACTAATCACTCTCTTTACTGACTTGTAAGTTCTTTCCTCTGCTTGATTTGTTGATTTTCCTGCCTGTTCATAGTAAGGGTTGAGAATTGATCGTTCACAAAGCCATTAATTCTGAATAGATAGTACATCTTGAACTCTGGGAAACACCTTGTCAATAAGTTCAAATGCGCAATATATTCCTCTACGAAAATTGAATTAAAATCAACTAACAACATCTACTTCCTACACCTGTATATTTTCAAAATAAACCTGTCTGTGAAGTTAGCAAAATACAGCTAAAATTGCATAACTTCCCTTCTATGTTGAATTTTCAATCCATTCAGAGCCTATATTTTAAGTTAGACATATAAATATCTAGTGTTAGAGTTTCAGCTTGCTATGTCTCATTGTGGCTGAGTTTACTTGTGACAAAATTTTGTACTTTAAACGTCCATTTTTTCTCTTCAACGTTGAATTTTCAATCCATTCAGAGCCTATATTTTAAGTTGGATATACACAAATCTACTGTCAAAGTTACAGCTTAATATGTCTCATGGTGGCTGAGTTTAATTGTGACAAAATTTTGCGGACAAACCGACAAACTGACAGAAATTTTTCTACCGGTGGATTCGGTTTCTCTAATGTATGAAACATAAAGGAAACTTAAATGAGTCAGTTCTAAGCAATCTACAGACAAAACCTTTCTTTTATTTATATAGAGTCGTACTATTTTAAATAATTGTGGTTAAATAGTAGTACAATGACCCCAGATTTTTACTTTACTATAAGTAAAGTATAGTGATCATGAAAAAATTCGATCTCGAGATTTTGACGGAATTACATGTTTTGAGGTCCCAGAAGTCGTTTTATGACGTTTTTACGATGATGTCTGTGTGTGTGTGGGTGGGTGGGTGCGTGGGTGCGTGTGTTAGCATTGCTTGTTACCACGCTACGGTCCAGAATCTTTGATGGATCAAGTTGATATTTTACACAAAAATGGGCCTCATAATGACGAAAATCCCTATTGTTTGGGAAGAATTATTCATGATGGAAAAGTCACTTTTTTTGCCAAAAACCGTTTTTTTAAAAACATTTATTTCTCCTAAACTGATAACCCTAGAGTTTTGAAATTTTGACATTATCTTTGAGGTTTCAAATGCAACAAACGAAAAATATATTCAGAATTTTGAAACAGCAGGAAATATTTTTTTTTCAATAAAATGTAAAAATTTTGACTTATAATTCAATCTCAAACCTTGTGAGAGCGATACAAGCCATACTGGTTGACGGACAAGAATGAAACTATGCCTATAAATAGAACATTATATGGAGAATGAGTTGAGATATTTTTTTCTAAAATTACATTCGCTAAAGGGGTGTTACAGTACGATTTGTGTTTTCAGAAAATGTTTTTTTGACGCTAAACGGCTCGTTAAAAAATAATGAAAATTTGACCAAAAATGGAACAAAAAATTAGCAGTTCATAAAAAAAAATCATGAAGTTTCAATTACGGGAAAGAGCAATAACGATATAAAAACTCTTTGTTTATCCTAGACTAAGAGATCACCTGCTATACTTGTCGAATTTTTTGTATTTTTTTACATTGTTTACATTGACTTAGAAATTTTTTGAGCGAATCCACTGAGATAAAATTGATGTTTCTAATGGAAAAATAAAATATATTATTGACTTATAAGAGATATAAGAGGAATAATATTGTGCAGGTAAATGATAACACTCAATAAAAAAAATTCGTATATATGTTATTTGACAAAGGGGAAGGAAAATGATCTTATTAAATACTAAGAAGCCATAAAATTCCCAGTATAATAATTCTGTTAAAAACCAAAAATGTAAAAGATAATTCAAAATATAAATCTTTCGTTTAGAGATTAATAACTGTAATTATCGTACATCTTTAATTATCAAATCACCTTAAAACAACATTTTCTTCGCTGTTTAAGATGTTTTTCAGAGAAAAAAAGGGTATTTTACTGTTTCAAATTTGAAAATTTTACATTAATATTCAATGTAGAAGGATGTCAAGTAAACGATGTAAGAAATCTACTGGCTATTTGAACAATAGCCATGTTCTCTTGTAGGATAATATTTCGTTTCAAGAAATGTTCACATTGGTTTTTCAAAAATGTTATTACTACTGTAGTTATACTAATGAAATTATTTGCAAATAATAAATTATTTTTGATGTACAAAAATAAGCTTATAAATTGATATGTCCTTCAATCACTATCTGTACTACCTCACGAATGCAATGCTAATAATTATATCCCATTTTGATATTTATGTTATGCTTAAATAATACGTTATGTTTTATATACTCAAGAAATTTGACATTGAGTTACTTATAACAAAGTAGAGTGTAGGCCACTCCAGATTTTTTAAGATGTAGTAATCGCAGATATATTAATATGGAGTCTACGTAAAATACCTTGATAGGACAAATGGTGGATAGTACCTAAAATGAGAATTGTTTTCTTCTGAACGAGGTATTATTGTATTAGTATTTAAATAAAATACTTTAAGTATATTATTTATTCATTAGTTTTACTTTGTGCTTTATATGAAGTATTAGGAACAAATTGGTACACTGATGGAAGATGTGTCATATACTACGAGTCAACAATTTGGAAATAAATTTGTAAGAAATGAATTTATTTGACGGTTCATAGTTTCAAAAGAAATAAATATAGTAAACGTTTTTAATTGTTATAGAGTTAAACAGATTAAACTATAACAAAAGGGGATTTGTTTCATAATAAACTTAATTGTATGTAGCAAATATATAACAATATATGTAGTTAACAAAGGACAGTAAGATTTGTTTTAAGTTATTAACTTTTTAAATGGACTTATTTCAGTCAAGCGGTACTACTAAAATTAAAATGTTGTTTCATTTCATTTCAGTGAAAGTGATTAAGTTGATTTAAACAATTTAAATTCTTATTTTTTTAAAACAATTTCATGGTTTGACAGTGAAAGTACTTTAGTGGAAAGGTGCGCTTTTAATAAATCAGAATAATACTGCATAAATTTATATAAAACAATGCTAAGAAAAATAATAGGAAAGAATTTTTGCAAACATGATAATCATGTTAGAATACCATAATTAAAATATTTTTTTTTATATTTTATAACAAAAAATTGCAAAAATCAGTAGATTGAACCTACTGAGATATTGAAAAGTAATGTCTCCATGGATATTGTAACTGTAATCAATATTGAAATATATCTAAAATATGTATAATGTAATTAAAATAATTTAATTTTAATTACAAGGGAGTTTGCTTGGGACTGGAGATGTCGCAAAACTGGTTGAACAAGATTTGTCTAATTTATTTCTTCATGTTCCTCTCCCATTCTTGCATGATATAAAATTATTTAGGTACAGTAGATAACTATTAAAAATCCACCGATAAGTTGTCCTTTACTTTATAATAAATGTGTAAGATCATTTTTGTAAAAAAAAAAAGCTATAACTGTTACCTACTTTTTCTCTATAGCATTTATTAACAGACTTTACAAAGTAATGTACATAGTATTCAACTTACAATTTTTTTTCATTTTTGACTAGAACAATAAAAACAAACCATCATTACACTGATGTTAGTGTTGTGAGTATAGGATACTATATATACAAGTTCTGTTTTCCAAAATGTTCAATTGAAATTAAAAATCAGTATAAAACAAAGTACATTCTTTTACATTGAATATGCTAAATTATATTGAAAATACTTTGAACTGCTCTTAAATTATTTTTGTCCTCAGTCAATAAAATTCTTTTAAATATTCTGTACACAACAAATAACTTTAATCTGTTAAAAACTATACATAAGTAAAGTAATTATTTTATATTATATACTTCTTATAAACTCATTGAGTGTAAAGGAAATATAATTTATATATCTTCATATATAAATGTATTCATATTTAATTAATGATGTATTTAGTTAACTGGGTAAATTATCAGAACCATTTATTTTATAATGGTATAATTTAGTCTAATTAGCTAAGACATACTATGTATAAACTCAGATATAAACTATATGCCATTTACAATGAATAAAATATATTTAAATTAAGGGTAACATTTTTAACTCTTATATAATAACATTATTTTAATTACAACACAACAATACTAATAGTTTATTAAAGCATTTGTAATGCTTACATTGCGCTAGCAGAGGTATATATTGTGCTAGGGTAATTAATTCTATCATAATATAGTTAACTATATTATAGTTATCATAACTATATATATTATTACATGTATATTATTGTACTATATATTATTATGATAACTATATAATAACATATTATATGATGATATATAATATACCATAAGGTCGGTGGCTATCGATATTTTGGTGTATATATATATATATATATATATCATACTATATTATAACTATATTATAGTTATCATAATATAGTTAAATAACATGTATTTGTAAACACACAAATTATTTAAACTATTGAATATAATAGTCAAAGTAATTAAAATTCAAAAATATTAATTTAAACTAAAGAATTGGAAATAAAGAAATTCCATTAAAGTAGAAAATGCATGAACCTTAGGATAAATATTGATTTTCTGTATTGCATTTTTTCAAATTATAACAACATTAATTAATACAAATATTAAAAAAGTAACATGTTCACAACTTAACATACCAAAAAGAGCACCGGAACACTTTTATCTCCTCTACACGCTATTAGAAACAATTTACGAGTTTCCAACGGTACATTTGTTGCTAAATTGTTCAACGGAACACTGACCAATTATGGTTCAAATTAAAACTTTTATATATACGATATTTTCAATCACTTGTTAGTGAAAATTAAAATCTACACAGATTTTAAGTTTAACATGTAGTTAACTTTAATATTATTTTAAATTAAATATTTAATTAATTTTAAAGAAAAAAGTTAATAATAAATTAGATAACTTTGTTATATCACCCAGGTCAGGCTGGTGTGTCAAACATACCAAAGATGTCACTTGAGCAATTTCGTAAAGATCAGGCAAAATTGTCTAGATAGTGAACAAACCCACTAACAATAATTCAGTTTTTATATTATACTAAACTACCCGTGACCCTTTGGGTCATCCATCACCTTCCTTTTTAAAGCAATCATGTTCACATAAATGCAGATAAACTCTCAATGACCCTACTGAGAGCAACATATAATCGACCATGTTGAAATACTGCTTTACCTAAATGAACTAAAACTTTCTGTAGAGTCTCTCCTTGAGAATTATGAATAGTCATGGCAAATGCTGACTGATTTGGAAATTGAATCCTTGAAAAAGAAATGTTGCCCTCTTTAGATAAAACAAAATTCAATCATGGAATTAAAACTATTTCCCCTTGAAACCGTGATGCGATAATTTTACAAACAATGACTTTATCGTAAAGCTCTTCAGTTATTAGTCTTGTTTCATTATGTAAGCACGGTAGATCAGCATTTCTTATACACATGACAGGAGCTCCTATTTTGAATTCAAGCCTATGTTTTGGAAGTGAAGTGCAAAAAGCCCCCTTGGCGTAGGGAGTAGCACAAAGAATTAAAAGTAAATACGTGTAATAAAAAAGCATCGTCTAAACAACAATAAGATTCCAAAAAATATAGGACTAAGATCTTTCCTAGAAAAAAATGGTTAAGTTTATTCTATAACAGAAATAGATTTTACATCTGGAGTCAGTAATTTTACCTGAGATGTTGAAAGCATTTATTTTTCTTTTTTCTTTCTTTTTAATGCCACTATTTGTACTGTCATATATTACTCACTGTTTTCTTTAATATTTATTTGGATGATCCAGCATAAACTGAAATAAATAGATATTCCACGTTTCACCTGTGTGCTACAACCAAGGCTTCATCTTTAGTTGACTTATACAAACCTTATGTTTCTTACATAAGGTTCTGAAATTAAACTGTAAGAAAGCCTCCATAGACCAAGAGTGTAGCACACTGACATCAAATCCAAATGTCGTAGGTTCGAATCCCACAAAATTTCGTAAATTTTATTATTTATTCAGACAATAAACGGTGTCAAGAAAACAAACAAATAAACAAGATCAGAGTTTTATAAGTATATAAAAATACTTAAGTTTATAACTTTTAAACTTTTATTTCTTTAATTCCTACAAAATACAACACATGTTTTTTTAAAACACACTTTGAAAGAATAGTTGAGTTATCTAGATAACCTGAAGGTTTTTTGCTTTTTATTATTCAAAGTAAAATAAATAAGTAAAATATTTTATAAATTTATTTTAGGTAATTCATTGAACTAATTTAATTTTACATAATAAATTTGATTTAGTACTATTCTGCCTACTCTCAAAGCAGAAATACAATTTAATAAAATTATATTTTTTTAATTGAATATATTATCTAAACATTTTTGGAACTGAATAAATTTATAGATTCAAAATGTTTTTGAAGGTATATATTATAATAGTTCTATTTGTAACTATTTGGTGTTAAATTAAAATAAAATTGGAAAAAATATACTTTTTAATTTTTCATAAAATTGAAGTTTTTATGATTCAAAATCTGAAACACGATCTTGACACAGACAGCTTCTAAAAATTACTATTATTACAGCCATTTTCCGAAATAATCAATTAAGGTGTTATTTTGTCAAGATACTTAATTTTCTACCAATCTTTTTTAAGACAATTAGATATAATATTTATAATAGCAGAATATATTTCTTCTTAATGGAGTTTAAATAATAATAAAATTTAAAGTCTATGCCAAAAATCTTTGATCATATCTGACCCTTTTTCTGCTATCATAACTACTGGTCCATTTGTGTTTCCACTGACTAAAGTGGGCATAATAGAGGCATCTATTACTCTGAGGTTTTTAACCCCGTACACTCTTAGTTGAGGATCTACCACTGCTTCCTTATCCCAGGCAGGACCCATTTTACAAGTTCCAATTGGATGATAAATTGTTGTTGAATATTGCCTTATCATACACTCCCAGAAGTAATCTGTATTTTGTGGTATGTTCTCACATCCTGGATATGGTTTATTATAAAATGTACTTCCAAATCTTTGCATACTACGTGTTTTACTTAATGCTATTGCTATTTTAACACCTTCTATCAAAGTTTTCATATCAAATGGTTCAAAAAAATAATTAGGGTATATAAGTGGATAGCTAAAAGGATTCGCACTTCTTAGTTTGATGTATCCTTTACTTTTTGGACGCAAGAGCACTGGTAGTATTGACCAAACATTTTGGTTTTCTATTGGTTTAAACACTTTATTATAAAATTCTTCTGTTAAACCGTGTGCTTTCCATAAATGAGCTCCTTCATCTGACATTAAAGAACCTGATATGAAATGGAATTCAATATCAGGATAATCGTCAGAAGCATTGACATATTTGGTATTAACGAAAGCTAGACCTTCTACACCACCCATAACGGTAAGTGGACCTTCCCCAAGCATTGCATATCTTAAAACTGAAGGCACATTTTCATATTTACTTTGACGAATAGAAATATCACTATTAATAAGAAATGTCAAACCACCCATTCCCACATGATCTTGCATATTATACCCTACATTAAGATCCTGAACAACTGGAATTTTTAATTCATTCAAGTGCTCTTTTGGACCTATTCCTGAAAGCATTAAGATCTGAGCAGAGTTGATTGATCCTCCAGAGACAATAACCTCTTTAGACGCTAAAATTTTAAAGGTTTCCCCATTTCGAAACACCTCTACACCATAAGCAGCCTTAGAATCTCTGTTAATGAGAATCCTTGTAACATGACTGAACATAGCAACATGGAGATTCTTCCTCAACCTCGCTGGTCTTAAAAAGGCTTTAGAAGTGCTACATCTAGCACCTCTTCTCATTGTTCCTTGAGCAATCATGAAACCACTTTGATACTTACCATTGATGTCTCTATTTGCATACCCTAATTCTATACCTCCATTAATAAAAGCAGATACCAAAGGAGTATGCCATGGAGCCTCTTGAACGGTTAGATAGCCACCAGTTCCATGGTATTCTGTCCTAGCCAGGTATGGGTTCCTGTTATCTTCCGACTTCTTGAAATAGTAAAGAAGATCTCTTGAAGCCCAACCCGGATTACCAAGTGACTCCCATAAATCATAATCTTTCTTGTTTCCTCGAACGTATATCATGTAATTTAAAACTGATGATCCTCCTAGTACTTTACCTCTTGGCCAATTACACCTCCTGTTAGTCAAACCTGTAAGGAAATACAAATGTTCATAAAAACTAACATTTCATTGATGATGTTAAGTCATAATAAAAAATTATAAACTTATAAACTTAAACATAAACTTATCCTACAATTATAGCAAGTAATCCATTAGTCCAGGACGAATATCCAGTTTTTATGCCTTTATTGCTCTTTACAGTAATTGAAATTTGATACATTTTTTGTATATAAATTGCTAATTTTCTGGGAAAGAGAGGAACTTGTTTTTCGAGTCACTCCGAAAAGAGAATATTGTCATTATGCTCACCGAAACATGTTTTTACAAAGTAAAATACCTCATCTGCCATCGTGATAAAGAGGTGTGGATTTTCAGAACAATAGAAAGGACATCTGACCGAACAAAAATATCTCTATCTTGAAGACTAAGAAATTATAGCTGGAGATCATAAAAATCTATGAAACAATTATATGATATGAAACTTAGTAGAAAAATGCTGGTAGCAAGTACAAAACTCTGGAGAGGCCTAAACTGAACTTCACTTTAAGTAAATATAATAAAGGACTCGTTGACGACCAATTGAGTTTGTTTTTATTTTAATGTGACTATAGTGTAAACGTAATATGAAACGATATGGTATATATTATGACATAATCATAACTGATCAGTTAAATAATTTCATTAATTCTAATGTACTATATTTATTTGACAGTAATAACAAACTTGAAGTCATTGATATAGAAATATCTGACATGCTGTTATTATTAAACTGTGACATCGAGTATCATCGGATTCGTTTGCACCTTTGCTATATTTTTATTATTCCGTTTCATTCGTCCTTTCTAAAATCAACTTTAGATTTTAAGTTCTTTAATGAACTTCGTAATTGTTTTCAGATAAGTATCTCCCACTTTTACTGGTTTTAGTTATGATTTGCGAAAATCTTTAACCTCATAAAGGCAATTTATGCCTTTATTTTATTTATGTGTTCCCTTTAGAAAACACATTAACTACATTCGCTAAAAGAAGACTCTGAAAGAAAAAAATTAAGCAACAAATTATAGTTTAATTTAGTTGAAATTTATTATAATACGAGTTTAGATGGAACAATATCTTCACATTTTGTGTGATTATAAAACACTTTCTAAAATTAGTGTTTAGCAATTTTAAAAAAGTTTGAAACAACTTATGAATCGGGTCAGCTAGTCTATATACTTAATTATCACAATATTGAAAATAACACCAAACTTGACTGATATCTGTTTCTTAACAAGCTTCTCAATTTTGGCCAGATTTGATGTTCTTTTCAATAATGTATGTCTTAAGAAAGAACTGTTATTAAAATTTACAAATATGAAACCCAAATTTAGAAGCTCGTTAAGAAACAGGTATCAACCAAGTTTGGTGTTATTTTCAATAATACATGTCTTATGAAAGGACTGCTACCAAAACTTACAAATTATTTCAATTTATATATTCTGTATAAAGGAATGCAGAAATAAAAATAAGTATAAATGGAATGATTAAACAAAACGACATAAAAGGACGTTAATATTAAATTGCATTGGCCACCAACAACAAGCATGTGTCTAAATTTACCTAAACAAGCAGTTCCTTGAGGCTCTGTCTTGTATTGCCAATCCATTTTGCTTAATTGAAGATAAGAAGCTAATAGAGGAACATCAGATATCTCTGTTTCATCACCTCCAGCTTCTAGAAGTAACACATTCCAGTCTTCTACTTCACTTAATCGGTTTGCAACAACTGCACCTGAAACATTATTCCAATTTCATTAATATTCTTTTTTAAAATTCCATGTATTTCTTAATTAACATTACTGTTAGTAATTTAATTATTTTACAGTGCAGTCACATCAATGATGTGCTAAAATTAAATCATTTCATGATATTAAAAGTTCTACATGAGCAACAGATGTTGCTGTAATTATTTCCAACATGCAATAATTAGCATGTTTCTATGCTATGAATACAACATTGTCTCCAATTGCATACAAATCAATCTGTCCAACAATCGGCTTCAAGTGCATGATATAAACATAATGATTCATTTTTTAAAAACGAAGTGATCTCGGGATGAGGGTATAATAGTAAACTAGAGTGTTATAGCAAATCACTCAAACCTCCTGACAGTGTTGCTAGCTATATTTCTCATATTTACCATTACCTTGCAGTAGTAATAAGATTATCTTCATTCATTGTAACTGCTTAACAGAGCTCATCAGCCTGCTATACAGAATTGATGAAGATGAAAGTATGTAAAACCGTGACTACGTTTTTTAAGAAAATATTAAGTAATATTAAACCATGAAATATTTATAGAATTGTTGAGGTCAAATAGATTCATAAACTGCTGAAGTGGGAAACAATTAACACTCCATAAATCAATTAAACTATTATTGATGTTGAATAAAGTAATTAATAAAAACATTATTAATTACAGTTTTAATATAATATCTTTAAGGTTTGCGTAAATTGTTTGTGAGGCTATTCTTTTTTACCAACATAGTTATATGAATAGGAATGGTCATATCTGTAGACATGGAATTTCTAACAATATAAACCAACAATTTTTATTATACTTTTTAAAGAAAATTATAAGTCATTTTTAAATATTTTTATGATAGTATACCAGCCGATCCTCCTCCTATTATAATGAAGTCATATTGAGGAAGTAGAAGAGGAGTGTCTATGTTGATTGGTCTTGCTTCAGGGTCAAGAAGTTCGTACTGGAAGTATGCAATGGCTGCCACAAGGAAGGGAATGAACCAGGCAGCATCAGAAACTGCTTTAGCAGCTCCAGCAAAAGCAACTGATAAACCACTTCCAACTATAGTGCTCATCACTGAAACATACATTAATGTGGTAGTGGCAAAACAAACTCTGCTTCAGCATTTCTAATGAAAACACAATTTGTATTAATTTAAAACATAGGTTTGTCATATTTAAAAACAAAACTATTTAGAAACTATCGATAAAACCATAACATGGTTACACATTAACAATAGAATGATGAAGAAGTAGTGTGTTACCAGGGTCATTAGGCCCGGTTTTACCGGTCTTGCAGAGAGTGCATGCAAGAAGTTGGCCAACATAGAGAGCGGTCGGATGCAAGCTCGATAACTTCAGAAAATAATCTGAAGTGGCCTACACTCAATTTTACTAAAAGTAAAAAAAATATCAAACCGGTTTACAACATTCAATCATAAGTCAAAATGTTTACATTTTATTACAAAAATACATTTTCATTGTTTTAAAAATTTACTACTTCTCTGATTAAATCATGAATTTATATCATTGCGTCAAAGTCCTATCTGTTTATCCAATATAGTACTGGCCGAAATCATTGCATCATATTCTCTATAAATCATTTAAATTGATTATTATTACTCTTCAACAAAAATTTCAATCAGGAAGAACACTATTAATTAGGCAAAAAAATTAATTGGAAAAATTAAAATGCTATTATATTTCTATTTATAATTTGCATTCTAAATATAATAATAAAGCTGTAAAAACAACAGTTTATATTAAATTAAATGACATTTTCATTACTTTAATATTTTTAGAAAATAATGAAAATGAAATAACGCTTTAAAACCTATATATATATATATATATATATATATATATAATTTTATATATATATATCTTGTATCTCCGGAAAATTTTTGTAATATTTAATATATTGTTCCAGAAATAATTGCTGTGACACGCGTATCAACAGCACAAATAAATCAATTTAATTTGCTTTGATATGAAATAAACAATTTTTTTTATTTTTTATTTATGAGAGTCTTACGATGTTTCCAGCAATTTACGATCTCTGGTTTATATGAAGGATAATATTATTAATTATTTTTCAAAGAATGTTTTCAATTTTCAATTATGTTTTACATTTTGATCTATTATAAAATTTTTATACTCGGAATTTTATTGCATATAATTTTCTTTAAATCACTTTTCTTTTCCTTTGTCAAAAATCATAAAATCCAATTTACTCTGAGCGAGTGTTAGATCTTTCCTTTGTGGTGTACTCTGTTATAAGGTTGCTGTAAGAATATATTGAGCAACAAATATATCAGTAATCAGCCAGTCCACCTTCGGAAAACGTCCATCTTGTCCACCTTCGGACAATGTCCATCTTGTCCACTTTCGGACAATGTCCATCTTGTCCACTTTCGGACAATGTCCATCTTGTCCACCTTCGGACAATGTCCATCTTGTCCACCTTCGGACAATGTCCATCTTGTCCACCTTCGGACAATGTCCATCTTGTCCACTTTCGGACAATGTCCATCTTGTCCACTTTCGGACAATGTCCATCTTGTCCACCTTCGGACAATGTCCATCTTGTCCACCTTCGGACAATGTCCATCTTGTCCACCTTCGGACAATGTCCATCTTGTCCACCTTCGGACAATGTCCATCTTGTCCACTTTCGGACAATGTCCATCTTGTCCACCTTCGGACAATGTCCATCTTGTCCACTTTCGGACAATGTCCATCTTGTCCACCTTCGGACAAGTCCAGGATCATCTTAGGAGGTATGACGGTTTTACCTATTTCTAATAAAAATCATATTAACCTCAGTGGTATTAATATATATGTATGTACTTTACTGATTGTCAAGTAGGAAATTATAAAGATGCTATTTCATTCTCTTCATTGACAAAATTGCAAGAATTACCCTACTTGTTATTATAATATATTTATTATTCAGACATATGCATGCTAAGGGAAGCTTATTCTATCTTGACCAAATATATGTACTTACAGCTACATATATTTTTTCCATAGAAATATTATATTTGACTCACTTCAATAAATCAATAAAATTAACACATCAACTTTTACTAGCAGTCAAATAGTTCACTCCAGCCGAATTGTGAAGCAATATTTTAAACTTTTAACAAGCGTCTTCTTTTATTACTTTAATTGAAGTTGGAGGACCCAGTAAACTTCATCACACTTGTTTATGTCAAGTATACTTGTCATCATACTGCCGACGTCATCATACTTGTGATGAATGAAATTTGTAATGAGGTACTAAAAGTAAAATACGCCCACTGTAGTCTAGTAATTTGTAGTACTGCTTAGTTTACTAAAATTTACGCTAAAACAATGGGAATTTAAAAATTATATTGTAAGTGAAAATGTTGCCATTAGTATGACTTTTATATTTGAGTGAATGTTTAAGTTGATGAATGTTTGACTTGGATGAACATCTTAAGTAACAATTTTCACAATGTTTTTTAACGGAATCTGTGCCATTACTGTGTAAGTATTTTCACTGTTTTAGAACGAAATTATTTCTTTATCTTGTTTTACTGTTGAGATAGATGTAGTGGAATTACTACAATCCACAAGTGAAATTTAAATTGCTCCCCGGTAAAATAAAAATCCAACATAGGCCCTTCTTAGAGCCACCCATTTATTTGTCTCCTTTTATTGAAGATAATATGTGTCATTGTTACATGACACGTACAGCAAGTAGAAAGAAAAACAAATGTATTTAATAAGTAGAAATAAACAAAAGTGAAATTAAAGAGTAACTGTTTGTTATGCTAAAGGAAAGTAAAAGGGTGAAGCTGAAAGTTCTGTTTGACTGAAGCAGATGACCTCAGTGATCTTGTTAGGGCGCACTCCACCACATCTAGGTCAAGTTTCTCCTCTTTTCACCCTAATTCAGATTGCATCTGTGAAATAATATTTTTGTTGCAAAGATGATACAGTGCTGATAGCAATAGCTTTACTGGAAATGTTGAGAAGAACTTTGGAAACGACAAAATTAAGGCTGAGGATTAATTAAGTCATTTTTCATACTAATTCACTTGATACAAATCTAAATGGTGCAATTCAACATCCATATATTGCATTAAATTCACTCTTATGTTCGTAGAGCTCACGGATGTGTATACATTTTTTTTTTAGATGTAAACCTGAAGAAGAACACTAAGTGTTAGAACGCGTTGTTTTCGTCATAGAATGATGACTCTAAGCATCTCTCACTCGCTCTCTCTCATTAGTGGTTGCTTCTCCGCAGATCCGTCAGAGAGGGCCAACTGTTTCTTTCAGATATTCGTGTCCTATTTATCGTATGCACTTTTACTCTTATATCTCCAGGTATGATTTGTTTGCTTAAAAACAATTTTTACTTTGCATCATAGTTTCAAATTAAACTCTAAGATTCAAAATAAATTTATAAAATTTAGATTGAAAATCTTTATTTTTGATCTATTGAATTAAAACTTAATTCAAAAATAATTTGATTTTGATCTAAAGACAATCACAATGAGACTAATTTACATTACTGATTTTTATTTTACGGGGCACTAGCAGACGTGCCCTACCTGGACGGTTATTTTACAAAAATTCCGAGATGATTTTGGTAAATCAAAATATTATTATAAAAATTATAGAATAAGAAAAAAATTTATTTATTAGCACAGTATTAAGTAAAAGCCTCTGTATACACCACATTAGTTGTCTGTCAATCAGGAGCATGGAAGAACAGGGAGTTGGAACCTCTGACTCTTGAGCAAACCACGTACATTTGTGGGGGTGAGAACTGCTTGCTCACAAAGCGAGTTATTCTGAATAGATAGCAGAATAGATAGATCTTTAACTTCGGGAAAGATCTTGTCAATTATCTCTTGCTGGCAACTTAAATGAGAATGAAAATGAAATCAACTAGCAATACCTCAATTTATATATATAACAAACACTTTTTCTTTTTCTCGGAGTTTGGTCAGGGTAAATATATGGAATCACCTTTTTGCCAACGTTTCGTCTTTATTTCAAGACATCCTCAGGGCTATAAACATTCCATATATTTACCCTGACCAAACTCCGATGAAAAGAAAAAGTGTTTGTTAATATTTTGTGGTCAAGAAAACAGTACCGTGTATATATATATGTTCAATATATATATATATATATATATATATATATATTGAATTACACAGTAAATTCAATTACCTGTATATTTTCAAAATAAACATATCTCTGAAGTTAGCCAAAGACATTAAAAGTCCATAAATTCGCTTCTACGTTGAATGTTCAATCCATTCAAAGTTTAGATTTTAAGTTAGACATACACAAGTCTACGGTCGAAGTTTCGGCTTTGACATACACAAATCTACTATCAATGTTTCAACTCGCTAAGTCTTATGGTGGCTGAGTTTACTTGTGACAACAAAATTTTACGGACAAACCGACAGATCGAAATTTTTCTAAGGGTGGATTCGTTTTCTCTAATGTATGAAACGTAAAGATAACTTGAAATGAATCAGTTCTAAGCAATGTACAGACAAAACCTTTCTTTTATTTATATAGATGTGTTATTGGGGAATTTCAAAATTACGTGTCTACACAAAAAAATAGTTAAATATAAAAACTAAGAAAGTTATCATATTTTTTTATAAATTGGTTCATGTTTCAGTATGTTGTCACGTTTGATTAAGGTTCAGGATTAATTAAGTCAGTTTTCATACTAATTCCCTTGTTAAAAACCTCAATGGTGGAATTGAACTTTCATATATTATATTTAAATTCAAATAATTCACTTTGATGTTTTTAAAGCTCACAGATTCTTTTTTAGATATAAACCTGAAGAAGAACACTAAGTGTTCAAAACACGTTAGTTTTCATAATAAACTTTTTTTTGTGTGTTGACGTAATTTTTGAAATTCACCAATATGAGTAAATACCACACTATAATAGATTGCACTAGAAATTAACGTGGTATTTAGATTTCAAAAAGGTATACCCTATTTAAATTTTATATTTTCCTTCTCTTGAATTAACCAATATACTAGAAATTATGCATGGCATTCAATTCAATTAGCTTAACAAACTAAAGTTATTAAAAAGTACTGATATCTTTAACATATGAATAAGTACATAGACTTATACAAATGTCTATCTTAGTCTCACATCATAATATTTCCTAATATATATATACCAACCTGCCTTCCTGCGGAACTCTTCACTCTTTACACCTCCTGATGACGACGATGGTCGAAATATCGATGTGAGTTATGTCTTTGTCTTTCTGTGTGTTTCTTTTGTTTTGAATTTATTCTATATATATACCATGATAAACGAAAAACGGTCCGGCAGGACAAATAACAATTAAAATAAGCAGTGACACATAAACAGAAACACAACAAAGACTCACTTTTCAATATTTCGACCGTAATGGCGGTCGAAATATTGAAAAGTGAGTCTTTGTTGTGTTTCTGTTTATGTGTCACTGCTTATTTTAATTGTTATATATATATATATATTATTGAAAATGATACCGAACTTAGCTGATACCTGTTTATTAACAAGCTTCTCAATTTTGCTAAATAACACTCTTGTTACTTCCTCTACACAGAAAAGTATATTTCGTTTAGTCAACAAGTCCTTCGAATGATCAACCTTTATCTTCAGGACGCGAATTATTTATTAACATAATATTTGTATACTGCAATTCTCTTAACTAACTCAGTACCATCGTCAAAGAATGAAGTGTTTGATAATGCAATGAATTGTCTCAAGTTCCAGGTCTAGAATAATAAGTGACTTCTTTAGAAAGCCAATTATGTAACTGTGATGAGTTGGTCCAATTTAAACAATAAAAATCTACTGCTTCCTATACTTTGTATTTTCTATTAAATGTTTCCTTCCTCCACTTTTTATGTAATTATATTCTAAAAAACTATCTACTCTATTTTAGTATAACCCAGATATTATCCTAGGCAGAAATTAATATTCTACTTATCCTCTCTCTACATGAGGGGTCTCAAACCCAAATCCCCCTGTGGGCCGAATGAAGACTTTTACAGGTAAACATTATGACAATGACAAAAAGTAGGCCAAAATAAAAAAATTCAATAACAGTTTTTTATAAGTGTTTTATAAAACATTTCTCATGAAAGATATTTATAGAATTCTGGAATCCCCACTTCTGCATATTTTTGCCTTAAGATAGTATCACACTGCAGTTCCTCCAACTCTATTTGTGATTGCTCTGCAACATTGTCTATTTCTACAGGAAATAGCGTTGAAAATAATTTAAATTGTGACTCTAGTATATGAAAGTATTTAAAACGTAAATAAAATTACTGAAATAAGTTAAGCAAAACAATGATATATTGTTCCAGGCATTTGGGTTTAATTTTTTCTAATGTATTCAGAGATGGGTAATGATTCAAAATCACGCCACTCATTTTGCTTAATCTATAAACTTTGAATATTTCGCATTGTCATATATTTGTCAGATAATCTGATTTTTTTTCCTTGAAGGTTCAAGTTTAATGCATTCAACTGATCTGTAAAAATATCTGTTGGAAAAGCAACCAATGGAATTTTAGTGAATTTTGTTAGCAGAAATTCTACTGTTTGCGGGCCGCAAAAAAGACGCCCGCCCGTCTATGTCCTACATCCTTTATATCCTTTTCTTCCTATTAGCATTAACAGCTGTGTTGAGTGCTTCTTGAACTAGAAAGCTGACATCATCTATTCACGGCATAAAGCCCTCTTCTTCAGGCTTATCACTCAACAATCACTACTCCTCATGTCATGACTGATGTTGAAATATTCAAGGTAAGTTAGTGCCATTTTTCTTCATGGACGTTCCAATGTTGTAAAGTAAATAATCACTGGCGTAGCAAGGGGGTTAGATGCGTAGACCACCCTGGGTGTCATGTGTTAGGCGGCGGCATTTTGAGGGGGTAAACAAAAAAATTAAAAAAATAAAAAGCTAAAAAAAAATTTTAAAGTTTATACCAAAATGAGTCGTAATTGTTTTTTTGTTTTATTTTTGTAATACTGTTTTCAAACGGATTTCAACTGTATATTTGCAAATAAAAATAAATTTATATTAAATGTTTCAAAACTAGTTTTTTAATGGGGTTGCGTAACCGGTTAATTTAATTTAATATTTTTTTTATGATAAGACTTACATTTTTGTTTTAAAAAATCTTTGGTTTTCTTTGATGATAACCGGGATATGTATATGTATACGACTACTGTTATAACATGTAAGTCTGGGACTAATGATAGCAATCTAAAATTAGATCCTTGATTGTAATTCCTTTAAAATAAATATTTTGAGGACTTTCTGAAATTTTGAAGGTTAACGAATTATTAAAGACAATAGGATTATCAAATGTCAAATCTTACGTCTTATGTCATTTTGACCTCCCGGCCGTCAAAAAAGGTTGCTATGCCACTATAAAAAAAATCACAAAAGATTTACATATGTAAATGTAAAAACTTTACATATGTTTTCGTCAAACAGGTTTTATAGATTAAAAAAATAAATTTATGGCGTCTAAAATACTATAAAAAGAATATAAACTCGATTACAGGACTTACAATACAAGATAGTGTTTGGGAATGAGACCAGGAGAAATTTCCCTTAACCACAAATTATCCGCCATTTTGCTATATGCAATCTTAATTATATATTTTATGAACAAAACCTTAAAAAATAGTATACTTTTATTATTCACTGGTTCATATTAAATTCTAATCTAATCAATTTTTTGTACGTAATTCCAGGTAACATTTTTGGTAAAATGAATTTTCTGCTATTAGCAGTTTAAAAGTGGAAATGTAAACAAAGTTCAATTTGCTTGTCCGTTCATAGTAATTTTATAGAAATGTTCACAGAACTAGAAATACAAACGAGATTTTTGTTACAAACCGGCTCAAGATAAAGATCAGGAAGGCTTTATGGGAAAGAAGGAGGGATTAAGTTAAAAGCTATTTGCCGACACGTTGTGTCAAAGCAATAGAAGTCTACAGAAAATCACTATTTTAAAGCACTTTCCACGCTCAAAAAACCCTTTCAATAAACAAAAAACTTAGATACTATAATAAAAGACGCTATATTAATAAATACCAAGACGAACTTCTTAATTGAGGTAAGAGATAAAGAGGCTTTTACTGTTCCTTTTATTACAACTTATCTGGGGTAGTAATGGAGTGATTAAGGGCCTCTAATAGCCTCTAACACTCAACTCCGACTCTCGGCCTTCACGAGGCTATCCTGTTAACCTGCTATATGCAGGGACAAACAAAAGAGGAGGAGAAGGTGATCAGAGACTGGGGCCTGGTCACCTTCGTTTCATATCCTTCCTAATCCCAAAATCCCCTCCTTTTATCCCAGCCCCAATCTAAGGTGTTATGAGATCCGTGCCGAAGGATGGATGATACAGAGGTTACTGTATTATGAACGGATCCTCAAGGATACCAGGCGACCCCCTTTAGTAAATAGCGTTACTCCGGTATGCGGTTCTCTGCCGGAGCGGACAAAATACCATCGATAGAGCTTCAGGGATTTTCCCCTGTAAGGAGAAGGAAGTCCGGAGAACATCCTCTGGAAGAAAAGAGGGTCCAAAAGCGCTAACTAGTGGGAGCCAACCTCCAACAAGTGCACCTGAGGACTCCAAGAAGGAGAAAGGAAGTTACTTTCTCCCGAAACGTAGGGAGCCTTCATGGACATTATCAATGATGGTTTGTGCAGATTCTGCAAAGAGGAAGAAACCGTTGTACCTGCTGACTGACTGTAAGGCAACTTTGCTGCACAGAGGTAAGTGCTTCGGGACACTCAACAAAACCATAGAAAAAACTTTTACCGCTGAAACCAGCAAAAGTGCTGAGCTTTTTGGAGGCGTTGAAGCTAACTGCTGGGGTACTTTAGTACAGAAGAGGGGAAGTACAATAGTTTTTACTACGCTGTGCTATAGTCATACTAAAAAAAAAAAAAAAAAAAAAAAAAAAAAAAAAAAAAAAAAAAAAAAAAAAAAAAAACTTATCTGAAAGAAACGAAATTGACAATGTTTACTAATTTCTCAAATTTTAACAACTACATATTGTAACAAGTTACATTTAATAAAATCTGATACAGAGACAACTTAATATACCTGTATTAATATTATTTTAATTCGCTATTTCACTTTTGTAATTAATTAAAGTTTGACCCTTTTTAATATACTACATTTCCAATGTTCTTTTTGTTTGTTGATCTACTTCTTTATCTGGAATAACCGTGTAACACAATCAGAATTATGCTTTTCGATTAATACGTGAGATGAAACGGGTGTTACATTAGTATTATTTGTGCTTATTGAATAGGATTGTTGATAAAATATTTCTTTTAAAAAATAACTCGTCTTTCCATAGTACCGTTTGTTACTATCTTTAAATTTAAATGTAAATCAGATTGTTTTGTAACTTATTTGACATTATTTCTTTCAAGCTAGAAAGCAGTGATTTCATTTGAACCAGGAAAACTAGTCCCAATTTTATTTTAGTATATATCCATATATGAGTTCAAAATCGAAGACGAGTAACACACAGAGTAAAGATACACACTTAAAAACTCAAATTTTTGGACAATCCGTCTTCAGGAGAAAACAGAAAGGGTAACCAAGCACGTTGCAGACACACGATGCTGGCCCGGCAACCACCAACAACCTGCCCCTCGCACCCGGTCTTGAAGTAATTGAATTTAGATAAGATATAAACAGAACATTCAGATAAGCAATACAAGTTTGGTGAATATAAAGGAATCAAAGAGAATTGGAGAGAAATTTAATATATATATATATGAACGTATAAGCCACAAGGAAAAGTAAAAAACACAGAAAATATGCTCTAATTTTTTCTTTTTTACTTTTCCTTGTGGCTTATACGTTCATTAGTTTTCATCACGTGTTTATTGTGATTATTTAGTATATATATATATATTACATCGAATAAAATGAAAGGTCCGTATGGACAATAAACTCTTTAACACTTAGAAAAGAACAGAGAAAGTCACTATAGAACTCACTTCGATATTTCATAGTGAGACGTAGCACTGCGTGGTTCAAGTTTCGTAGAAACTCGTAGAACCACGCAGTGCTGCCCCCCAGACCAGGAGGAGAGCGATCCCCAAGGAGGCATATAAATGCTTCTTCAGAAGCTCTAAGGGTGACTAAGGAAGTCAAACGCCGGGATTTGTTTGATGATTTGTACCCTGAAGCAATCATTAAAACGGAGGCCATGGGAATTGGCATGGATGGCTATGGCTAAGTCCCACTGGGGTGAAGCATTCCGGTCGTTTACGATTTTCTCTGGAGGCCAGTTGCAATTTTCTTCTCAACGCGAGTGTTTCGTACTTCTTCCTGATGAAGACGGATGTCGAAATATCGAAGTGAGTTCTTTAGTGTCTTTCTCTGTTCTTTTCTTTGTTCATAAGTATATATATACATATATTTGTAAATTTTGGTAGCAGTCCTTCCTTGACACACACATTATTAGTAGCTAAGTTAGGTGTTAATGCACATTAAGCACTTAGGTATCAGCTAAGTTTGGTGTCATTTTCAATATCCATATATATATATATGAAATTAGTGTAAAATATAGTGTCGTAAACATAAAAATATAGGAAAAAAGTCAGTGAAATATATATATATATATAAATTAAATATAAAAAAATTTATAAGCAATAAAAAGAAAAGAATGTAGATAATTTTGGCATTATCATGGAATCACCAGAAGAAACAGCTGGAAATATTTTCTTTTTCAATAAAGTGTAAACATTCTGACTTATGATTCAATCTGAAACCTTGTGAGGATGATACAAGCCATACCGTTTGACTGATCAAAATGATTTTACGCCTGTTAAATATATATCTACCTGTATATATATCTACTAAAAATAGAGCTTGGTATATATATATATATATATAGTTATTTTTTTTATTACAATTCCATTACAATTTCTTCAATGAGTCAGAAACTGTTTAGTAATGGTTTGAAATGATGAACTAAACACCAACTGAGGTTCCTTATAATTTGTCCTTATCATAAATTCTCGAATCAGAACTTGAAGTGTTTAGCTGTGCTCCCGATGCATCTTATTTCTCCACTTATGAACCCTCAAATCCTCTAAACATTTTTGGTGTGACAGTTAGTTAATGTTTGAATACAATAATAAATCTGGGGTCACAACCAAGTTTAAATTTGAATCTTCAATGCTAAATGATACCTATAGTAGCAACTGATCACTGCTAGTAGATGATACCTGATCCTTCCAAATTGTCAACAGAACAGTACAAAAACACATAAAAGCATCAAGTGCAGTAATTTTAAATGTTGTCCTAATATGTTTACAGACGTAAGTTTTTTTTTAAGTAAATAATGAATATACTTTACTAAAATGATTATCAGAATACTTTCATTCTGATTTTCATATTATAAATTATGAATATCATTGAATTATTATTAATACATTATCATATATTTGTCATTACTATTAATAAATTATCATATATTTATCATTATTATTAATAAATTATCATGAATTATCATTAATAAATTATGAACTATGAATTTATGGACATTGAGAAAAAAAGGAGATATATTGTTGCATGAAAATGTGATATTGTTCAATTTTATGACAACAGAAAATGTTTTAAATAAACGTATTGTCATTTCTCACCATTTCAATAAAAAGTACAACCATTAATGATTCTACTCGAAGTTGTTAGTAATTGAATTTTTTGATTAAATACATTGTTAATTAAGTTCAATAATATGCAATTATGATAAATATTGGCTGAGGTAATATGAAGGAGGAGGAGGAGGAGGAGGAGGAGGCTAGGGCTAGGGCAGCGGGCGTGAATGTCAGGAGCAAGGGGATGGCGCACCTGGTCATGAATGAAGCGTTCACGGCAGAGCGACAGAGAGGACTAACGGATGACACCTAACGGTGCAAGGCGTGGCTTGGCCCTACTCTCAGCCTCACTCTCTCCCGACCTCTCACATCTACGCCCTACCTCACTCAATGCTTCTTCAAATGTCTAAAAACCATGGTCGAAGCATTGTCAACAGAACACTACAAAGACACATTCAAGTACAATCATTTTAAATATAGTTTTAATATGTTCTTAAACATATCAGCATAAACATCATAAATTAAGTTTTATTCAATAACCTCATCAAAAGTCTAAAGAGATTAGTAAACTGCTTCTACAGAAAAATTCGTAGGAGCAGAATTAATATTAACAACTTCAAAAAATTATGGAAACTTCAAGTGGTATCCCCATGCTGAAGAACAGTGGTTCTAAACTGTTTAAAGTCTGGGAGCACTTTAAATTCTACTAATAACTGTAGGTGCACATATGTAAAAAGTGATGAAATTGTCATAATTGAGTCAAAGAATAAAGAAAAGAAACGGTTTAATTGAAGAAAAATAAAAATAAAACTATCTTAAGTTGATGTTTTCTTGTGTTCATGAAAAATACCAGGTTGGTGAGTGTTTGCGTTTGGGAATATATTTAATAGATAAACTATTATTCCTTGTCAACAGATTGAAGATTTCTTATATGTGGCCCACTTTTGGCCAAGGAATAGTCTCATGGTGAATTGAAAAACGTGCCCTCTGAGAGAGGAAAAATTTCATGCCATCTACGGCAATACTGTTCCTGGGTCGTTTAGAATGAACAGAAGTCTAAATTTTTACACTTATTTGAAAAAAAATTTCAGTTGTTTTAAAAATCTGAGGGTTTTTCAGTTTATTAAAACACACACGCACACATACACCACAAAACATCATCAAAAAAAGTCATAAAACGACTTTGAGGACCCCAAACATCTAATTCAGTCAAGATAGATAAATAGATAGAGTAGAAACCAATCCTCTTGCGGGTCAAAAATGATAGCCCTTACGTTCTTTTTGTTTTATCGGACATTTAACATTTATTTAATGTTTGAGTATAACCACTCAGATCAATGTTTAGAACTGCTGCCTGAGTTCCGTTCCCTTAACGAAACTGTTAAGGTATTCAGCGGGGTCAAAGCCCCGACTGTTCTGGTTCGGAAGTAACTGTCTGCAGCCTTCTAGCGCAGAATAGTCTCCAACTATGTAGATTGCAGTTTCCTCTGTCTCCCTACACATAGTCGACCGACTTTTTTCAAATGACTTCTGAAGCATCCATGTCCTGTCAGTAGGCCTACAACCAACCTCATCTGACTGCTTGGGAGCCTCAGTAGGGTAGGGTGAGTGGTGGGTTCCACTCTCTGGTAGCAGCCATTTACAATGCAAACCACCACTATAGGATCTCCAGCGGTTTCACTGTTCATTTCTGACCCATTCTGTCACTTTACCTTCCAAATTATAATTATGGAATATATTAAGGAATTTAAGAAATTGTATTATTTCTTAATATGATCAAGGAAACGTTTTCATTCAGTTAAACACGTTCTAATAAATAATAATTAATATTTATTTTTTTTCTAATATAAAATTTGCATTAAGAATTGCTTTACACAATTTGTGGAACGAATTTAGAAAGTATTATTAAATTAAACTGGAAGTTAGTTTAATAAGAAGTAAGCATGAAAGTGCCATAATTAATTTCTACAGTTCAATTATCAGTTTAACCATTACTATCTATTAAACATTAATATACTGAATAAATTGAATTAAATAAAACTTCAAAAGTACCGTAACAGTGAATATTATAAAAATTTCTTGCTTACTGGTTAATTAATTTAGACTTTCGGTTATAATAGTATAAAATCAGTAGCTTTCTAATGTCTTTGCCCCTGAAACAGAAGGCTCTTGGAGTCTTCCCTTTCAATGTGCTGCAAATGCTTCCCATCCTCTCCGTATCCTCATTCTGCATATAACAAAATACCTTACAAAGTAAAATATGACGAATTATTGCACTCACGCTTTCATATATCAGGAACTTTCAATCCATTCGACAGGAGGATCTAATTTTTTGTACTCTACCATTAAGAGATTGACGGGTTAAATGAGCATATTTATCAAGTAAAAAATAATTTAATATAAATTATTTTAAAATTTAATAAGATATGATAAAAAATGTTCAACTGCTTTTATTGAACAAATGTAATTCACTTCTAATCACTTCTTTAGTCGTTGTCCATGTCTCTGTACCGTACATGAACACCGGTGTTCATGTACGGTAGAACTAATAAATATAATTCGTCATATTTTACTTTGTAAGGTATTTTGTTATATGCAGAATGAGGATACCGAGAGGATAAGAAGCATTTGCAGTACATTGAAAGGGAAGACTCCAAGAGCCTCCTGTTTCAGGGGCAAAGACATTAGAAAGCTACTGGTAGAGGAAAGCGAGATTGACGTGCAGAAGGTCACGTATCTTCTCCAATTACTCTCATTTCATTTCTAATAAATTGTTAACGCCCGTTGAAGTCAAGTAGTCTGCTTTAAAAAAAAAATTTAGTCGTTAAATTTTATCCTCAACAAGATAATACATTTAATATTCAACATATCAATGCCAATGTCAAAAAGTCCTATCTTATAATGTGCCATAAGGTCCATGTATATATAAAGATATAACTTTTTTGTATTTATGTTAGAAAGAATCTGTAAAAGTAGAAGTTATATCATTTATTTAGGGTTTTACATGTCGTCGACTATCAGTAATACTATCTAAATTTAAAATACAATTAGGTATAACCAAGAATAAAGGGTAATACGATTTTGCAGATCTTTTAAATCGTAGCGAATTGATTTGCTGTAGTACCTGGAAAAGCATTAGTTCTTTTATTGTTTAGTTGATTGGATTATTGTTTACCTATGTTACCTGAAAACAAAAGCTTCAATTCGTTTTTGTACTTAAACATTTTTATCATCCCAAAAAATTTTTTAACATAGGAGGTTAAAAGGTTACTATTTTGTTTATCCCTTTCCCTTGTAGATTTATAGCAACTTCAGCCATCCGATTTCTAGCAGCCCAATATGAAGTTGAGTATATTTATATTAAATACATGCATATTGTTATTACCACTGAGGTTAGTATGATTAATATTAGAAATAGAAAAAACCGTCATACCTCGTAAGTTGATATCGGAGATGTTGGAGCGCTATCGGATCTTGTCCATCTTCGTTCGGA
Source organism: Hermatobates lingyangjiaoensis (assembly GCA_026182355.1). Classification (NCBI taxonomy): domain Eukaryota; kingdom Metazoa; phylum Arthropoda; class Insecta; order Hemiptera; family Hermatobatidae; genus Hermatobates; species Hermatobates lingyangjiaoensis. The sequence goes on along the minus strand of JAPFBL010001924.1, from coordinate 559,602 downwards.
ACTCCGAACGAAGTTAGTTCGAATTAACGAAGTTAATTCGGAGTTGCGAACGAAGATGGACAAGATCTGAAAGCGCTCCAACATCTCCGATATCAACTTACGAGGTATGACGTTTTTTTCTATTTCTAATATTAATATTTATATTAGTTTAGCTCGTCTTTTAATAAAGCACTTATGTCTTTTCTTAGCTAGGGCGATAATGGCTGCAAATGAATCCGCTAAAATTACGTTTTTTAAGTCTTTGTTCTGATATTTTCTAGTCATCATCAATATAGCTACAACTTCTTTATCAAAGTTCGAGGTAATCCTGCTAACGGGTACTGTCAATTGGAAAAGAAATGTACACTCTCGTTCCTCTGCTTTTAGTGGCGTCCTGTATCAAACCATACGTAAAGACATGGGCCCAGGGTGAAGGTGGATACCATTTTGCTGTGGTTCTCATTGAAATTACAAAGATTGCCAAGCTGCAAAGCCAGCTGCTCACTAATGTTCTTTTACTTTATTAACATGATAGCCTCAGAGCTATCCCAGGAAACTGCTTGCGAAAGCAGTCTCTGCACTGAAAGGACATCTCATATTTGTCTTAAATTAGCTTAGTTTGTTGGGTTTTTAAATTCGCACGCACAGAGTAAGTAACCCGTTATCCAGTAGTCTGAGCTTTACACTTATGCAGATGGCTACATCCCGCCTTACACAAAGGGTATCAATTCCAGTCTGTAATTCGAGACCTGTATTTGGTATTGACTCTGGTCAATTAAGATTATACAATTAATTTACTTAAAACTTAGGACATGAAGTTTTTTTTATAATACTGTACAGTTTCTTTCTATCTCGAATAATAATAAAACTATAGTTTTTTTTAGTGAAGTTTGACTTGAATCAGTATTTAAGTTCATGACACAATTTCACAATAATTAAGTGAACAAAAATTACGATATAAACTATAGCAAATAATTCCATAATGGGACTAAGATCTTTCTACTAAGTAACGGTCCTGTCACAGGCACAAGTTGAATGATCTTACTATGGTATATAACTTGATGTCAAATACCGTAGTTATAACATTCATTTGTAAAATTTAACGACTGAAAAATGATTAAATTTGAGTGAATTTTATATCTTTACAAGGGCCCTCAAAATTCACTAAAGACGAAATGAAAATTATACAGAATAAATACGTGATCTCCCACACGTCAATCGCGCTCTCTTCTTTTAGTAGCACACTTCCTTCACTTCACACTGAAAAATTCATAAAAAATGCTTTATACATACATTTCTATGGTTTAATTCCTTTTAAATTTACGTATAATTATTGGAAAACATATATTACAATTCGTTTTTATTAAAAAGTAATCTCTTGCTTTTATTTGATAAAGTTACAGTCATAAATTATCCAATTTCAAATCATTCACACTGTTACTTTTATCTAATATCATAGCTAATTTATTTAGTCTATCTTGATCCATGCTGGATATTAAACTTACTTTTGCTTTGGACTTATTGCGTATTTCATTAAAATCAGCAAAGTAAGATTAAAATTGTTAATGAAGCAGGTACATTTGCATTCAAGTCCTTGATAGGAAATATTTGAATTTTTTTCGAACCTACTTTTTGTTAAAAGTAAGAAGAAGGAGACGTCATCCAAAAACTTGTTGGTGTATTTTATTGCAAAAAAACAGAAACCTCTTCCATGTATTTTATCATTAAGCCTTTGATTTCTTCAACAATACTACATCTCGATATTCCATAATACAGAATACTGTTATTGCAATGGTCGTAATAACTCCATCAATCCGACATTTTTCGATCAAATGATACTAATTTTCAGCTATTTCAACGGTTACTGAATATACTGAAAATTTTCTGCTAGATATTTTCTAACTACCATTATTTCATTACTTTAGTATAAGAACAATGATATTACGCTGACTATTGAAACGTATAGGTTCTATCGGTAGTAACATGAGTTTTTGGTAGATATACATTTTCACAAGGGACAACATACCTATCCGAAGGGCTAGTCAACAGTTTCCATTTCCAAAAACCTTGGTTAACAAAATAGAAAACGCTATAAGTTTTAAAGGTAGAATAGGAAAAATTATATTGATCAGCGCAGTATTAAGTAAGTGCCTCTTTATACACCACATTAGCTGTCTGTCCTTCAGGTGCATGGAAGAAAAGAGAGTTGGAATTTCTGACTCATAAGTAAACTCAGCCACCATAAAGCATAGCAAGTTGAAAGTATGTCTAACTTAAAATCTAAGCTTTGAATAGGTTGAAAATTGAACGTAGAAGCTAAGTCATGGACTTTTAAGCTGTCTTTGGTTAACTTTACAGACATGTTTATTTTGACAATATACAGGTATAGCAAGTAAGTATTGTTACTTGATTTTGATTTCATTTGAATTTAACCTCTCAAGAAGAGATAATTGGCAAGGTGTTACCCGATGTTCAAGATCTGCCATGTATTCAGAATAACTGGCTTTATGAACAAGCAATTCTTACTCCTACAAATGAGCAGGCAGGAAAAATCAATAAACAAGTTCTTGCACTATATCAAGCTGAGGAAAGAACTTACAAGTCAGTTAACAGAGTGGATTAGTTTTGAGGAAGCAATTCATTATCCAATTAAATTTCCTGACTCCGTGACTACCTGCTCATGACTGAAAAGCTTAAAGCAGGTGCACCTATCATGCTGTTGCGAATCTTGGGGGGTCCCAAAAATGTGGAACGGGACACGACTCCGAATTTTACTTCGCACTGACATCATGACTGGATGAGGTACAGGGGAGTCAGAGTTAATACCACGCATACCATTGATAGCTAGCAACTGTCCCTTTCAATTCAAACGGTTGCTATTTCCCGTAAATAAGTCGCAAGGCAAAACTCTATCTACAGTAGGAATTGAAGTGAGTGAGACCAAGTATCACACGGTAAACTCTATGCTGCTTGCTCAAGAGTCAGAGGTTCCAACTCTGTTCTTCCATGCACCTGAAGGACAGACAGTTAATATGGTGTATACAGAGGTACTTACCTAACACTGTGATTATAAATATATTTTTTCCTATTCTATACTTTTTCCAATAATATTTTGAAATACCAAGTATTAGGTTGCAGTGGCAGTCCCACAAGGGAACACACGTAGGCCAAGCATTGGCCCTTTGTGATAACACACAATGAAGATTGATTCTACAGTGGGAGTCCTAAATTTTGCCTAACTCAAATGTATTTAGAGTAGGGATCTTTAACGAGTACCTGACATCGTACAGGCTCGGGACCGATGGTTTAACGTCCTTCTCCGAGGGACGACGTGCTCAGATTTATTCACCTCCCGCGTGAATAAATCGAGGGCCAGGTGAGGATTGAACCCCGGTCCTATCAGTTCAGAGGTGAGCACGTAACCACTGAGTTAGCCTGGTCCCCCGAAATACCAAGTATTATCACTGTTTTTTTGTAAAATAGCCGTCAAAGGTGGACACGTCTTCAAGTGATATTATAAGCATCAGTGATTTGACATACAAAAATAAGCATGTATATTAATAAGTGGATCAATCACTGTCTGTACTACCTCCAGGAATGAAAGCCTAATAAACATCTCCCATTTAGACATTTATACTATACCTAAGTGGAACATTATATATTACACTAGCAAATGTACCCGTCTTTGACGGAATCAAAAATTCTATTATACTTGGTATTCCAAAATGCCATTAAAAATTATAGAAAATACCATTATTAGTACAGTGTTAAGCAAATGCCTCTGTATACACTACATTAGCGGTCTGTCCTTCAGGTTCATGGAAGAACAAACAGTTGGAACCTCTGACTCTTGAGCAAGTAAACTACAGTTGACCATGTGAGAAAAACTTGGTCTCGCTAACTTGAATTCCTGTGTTAAATAAAGTTTCCCCTTGCGACTTAGTTAACGTCATTGCGAAATAGACTCTGACAGGACTTTGCAATCGTTTCAACGGAAACAGATAGTTTCTCGGAGCCAATGGTATGCGTGGTATACACACAAACTCCCCAATACCACACCCAGTCATGATGTCTGCCTCTATGGCATACCTGTGCTGAGCACGAACTCAAAGAGTCGTGTCCCGTTGCACAGTTTTGGGGCACTCATGTTTCGCAACATGAAATTTGTTACTGCTACTAAATTGCAGCATGATTAGTGCTCCTACTTTAAGTTTTTCATATTATGTTTACTTACAGTACAGTTGAGTGTAGGTAACTCTATGATTTTTCTAATGTAAAATTCAGGAATTAGAGGAAGTCGACTGAACATGGTACTGACCACTTCAATAATTATCATGAAGAATTAATCTATAAAATGATTAATCATTAAAAAGTATCTATCTAAATCACGTATGGATTATAGAACTTTTTAATATCTTCACATTAATGATGGCACGAATGAATGCTTATTTGGCAGTCAATTTTATCAGTTGATCTAACTTGTGCCACAGAATTTCATTGGTACAAACTTACAAAAATGATATCGTGATATAGAAATTGACAAAGTTGTAGCAAACATTAATAACTAAGTTAGGTCCTCACATAGAGAAACAAGTATTCTTAAGGCCCTTTGTTGTACCAGATAACCGCGTTTATTCGACTTTTGTGGTTTCCATTTTGCGATACTAAAGTTTATTTAGGATTGAGATCTCTAAGTAGTACTTGACAGCATACACACCCAAGACCGATATCCCAAGGCATCGTATTCACTACATTTGTCCGTTATTGATATGAAAAATTATAAAACAGCAGATACGAATTCTGGATAAGGTACTACCGTCAAACAGGCTACCTCAGAATGGTGGGAAAGAATTTAAGGTATCAGTCAATAAAGCATCATTGCTAGTATCAGCTAAGCTTTTACCTAGCAAACTATCAGAACACTGCAATGAATAACAAATTAATATATCTCAGTTCACCTAACTGTGTAGACCCTTGAACAACCTTCAAATATAAAAATTTTGAATTTATCCAATCTTAGAGTTATTTATATATCTAACTGTTTTGTATAATATTTTTATAATGGGCTGGAATAGATATTGCTTAAATCTCGACTTAACCTCTGCAGGTACAGATAGATATTAATCTCATGTATAAATAATTAAATTACATGGAGAGATAAGTGTGTAAGATATAAATGTTATTCTTATTTGTATCCAAACAAGTCCCTGATGATGGTCTAGAAAGTTAACTCATTTCCTCATCTTTCAAGATATGACATAAATTATAAATTGAAGATCAGCTCTACTCAAAAACATGGACATAATATTTTAATCATCCATTGGATTAAATAGTGTTTTAGGCACACAAATCCCTTCTTCAATCCAACTAAATGACTGCTAAAAACTGATACAATACTAAATTTAAAACAAAATAGGACTTAATATACTTTAATCTCCATTGAATATAAATTCTACAATTTTTTCTTTACTCAACTAACTCATATTTGACTAAAAATATCATATAGCCACGTAAAAATAAATAATTATCAATTAGTGGGGAAAATAAACGAAGTTTTGAACTTGTTCAGAGTTGTCTTAAAAAAGGATCAATTATATTTCAAAAGGTAACAATAGGACATTTGGAAGCAGCATGCAGAAAAGTTAACGGAATATTTTTTAGCCTTTACCCCTCATTTATTTTCGTAATGACTTAAATGAAAAGGAATGTGCAATAATGAAGCAAATATTATTCGAAAATTTAAAACTTGTACACGATAATCTATAGTCGTGTAGATTTCTTGGTGATGATTTAATATTTATGGATTTAAAATTTCCTATTTACTGTCAGGATAGACATACGCGGGAACGTCTTACTGTATTCTATTTTTTCTTGCAGATTTTAAGACTTCACAATACAAAAAGACATTCTGTTTACTTATAAAAGTAATAGATGCATTTATTATGAACTATTGTACAAAACAATCTATTTCAGATTCTATTTATTTTATCCAAATAAAATAACTTTTTTGTATAAAAAGAAATGAGTAAATGTTGTCCAATAAAAGGAACTTTCCTGATGTTATAATGAGAATTTCAAAGATCTGAATAAAATAATGATCAATACTAAAAAAATGTGTCCTCAAATTTCTTAACTTATAATGTATGGAAAACTGTTCAAAATCAATATATAGCTCATGATGATGCTATGGTTGAGTACTTCGGAGAACACAATTGAAAACAAGTAGGAGGAAATTAATCAATAATATGGGCCATAAACTTCATCTAAACCCAAAGAGAATGATAAGAAATTTGAAATGTTAGTTATTTTGTTTGAGACATTATCGACTCAAGTATGAGAGTAATGAATATAAAGCAACCGCAGGTACAGTATTCAAAGTGTAAGATGGTCTTGCGTTACCACCAACGGCCATATTGAATATGCCAGTTTTAATCAGACTATTCAAGTTAAACAATATTGGACTTAGCTGTTACTTGGAAGAGTGACACAACACAATGCTGGCAGTCAATTCAATGTGGGTTGGTAAAGCCATGTTAATATGGTACCGAATCATGACAGCACACTCTGGCCAGTTGGAAATCATAAAAGGTGTGAAAGCCAATAAGTGTGGTTGGTTGGATAAAAAGTCTTCCTTTCCTGTTTTTGTCACTTTCATAGAAAGTAGATAGAACTAAATCTTTTGTTGTATATCATTCTATTATAAAGGATCTTTTCTTTGTGTTATACTTACTGCATAATTTATAATGGGGAAATCATTAAGACTCACTTATTACAAATTTTCCTGTTGCGCAAAACGCATAGAAGTGTGATAATATGACCAACATTTTAAACCAGTAAAAAAGAATAGCAAGTAACTGTTCGTTTTCCCATGTTATTTACATCGAAATTATAACAGCACAGTATTCTCATTAAAAACAAAAATATTAAGTTATTCGAGTCTTAAATGATTTATTACTAATGAGAATAATAATTTTATAATAACTACTAGCAAACGTGTCCATCTTTGACGGGTACTTCTAAAAAATACGGAGATGATACATGGTATTCCAAAATATCATTAGAAATTATAGAATAGTAGAAAATATCATTATTAGTACAGTGTTAAGTAAATGCCTCTGTATACACCATATTAGCTGTTTGTCCTTCAGATTCATGGAAGAATTATGAGTTGAACCTCTGACTCTTGGACAAGTAAACTACAGTTGACCATGTGAGAAAAACTTGGTCTCACTCACTTCAATTCCTGCAGTAGATAGAGTTTCCCCTTACGACTTAGTTACTGTCATTGAGAAACAGTCAATGACAGGACATTGCAATCGTTGAATGCAAACGGATAGTGACTCGGAATCAATGGTATGCGTAGTATGCATACAGACTCCCCACTAAGACACCCAGTACAGATGTCCGCCTCTATGGTGTATCTGTACAGAGCGCGAACTCATAGTTGCCGTTGCACATTTTTGGGGCACTCAAGTTTCGTAACATGAAATTTGTTACTGCTATTAACTCGCAGCATGATTGGTGTCTCTATTTTAAGTTTTTACTCATGAGCAGGCAATCCAGGAGCTGTCACGGAGTCAAGAAATTCAATTGGATAATCAACTGCTTCCTTATCACTAATCACTCTGTTTACTGCCTTAAAAGTTCTTTCATCGGTTTGATATAGAGTAAGAACTTGTTTGTTGATTTTTCCTGCCTGTTCATTAGTAGGGGTTGAGAATTGCTGGTTCACCAAGCCATTTATTCTGAATAGATGGTAGATCTTGAACTTCGGGAAACAGCTTGCCAATTATCTCTTCCTGGGAGCTTAAATCCAAATGAAATTGATATCAACTAACAATACCTACTTCCTATATTTGTATATTTTCAAAATAAACATGTATGCTGTTAAGTCCATAACTTAGAAGTCCATAATATGTAAGCTTAGAAGTCCATAACTTCCCTTCTACGTTGAATTTTCAATCCATTTAAAGCTTAGATTTTAGGTTAGACATACACAAACCTACTTTCAAAGTTTCATCTTGCTATGTCTTATGGTGGCTGAGTTTACTTGTGACAAAATTTTGCGGACAAACCAAGAGACAGAAATTTTTCTAAGGGTGGATTAGGTTTCTCTAATGTATGAAACGTAAAGATAACATGAAATGAGTCAGTTCTAAGCAATGTACAGAAAAAACCCAGTTCTTTTATTTATATAGATATTTTTACTTTTTTCTTAAATGACTGTTAAAGTAGCACTATACGAATATACCAAATACCTTTTTAACTTAAGTAAATATTGTTAAGAGTAAACGATAGCTCCACTGACAGAAACGACTGTTACTATGTACTTTATTATTTGCTAAAGTTGCTAATGAAATAATGCAGATATCTGCAAATACTGTGATTCCTGAATGGTCTGAGCCAGCATTGATCTTTTCAGATATAGAAATACTTTTCGTCAACCAATATTTGTACATGGCTAACCCACTGGAAAAATTTTGTGTCTTTTGTACCATAAAATTAGGAGGAATGCAGATAAAAATATTCCTTGGCAAGGATCTGTAACACACATGGTGAATATTATAGTTTCAAAAAACCAGACATCATTCATATTTAGAGTTGGAATAACTACAGGCTAACCTAATATATAAAAGTTGTAATAAAGGTTAAAAATATTATACTAATATTCTTTTGCTTTTAATAATTATGATATATAATTTAGATCAGGGTTGTCCAAACTTTATGGGAACGCCCCAATGTATATGTATTTGCATTGGGCAAGGAAATTAGATCGCGGGCCATAGTACCAGATGTAAAGTAAAACATGTAAATGTAAATGAATCTTTATATTTATCATAAAAAAATAATTGACAAGTATGGATAAGAATCAACCCTTAAATATATTCGTTAAAAATATTTAAGGAAGTACGTAAAACGGTACAGTTTACTTAAAATTCAGTGGGATGGGTGTGCGTGCATTTTGGAAGCCAGCTCCTTTGTGTCAATGTCATCTGAGGTTAAGGCTAAATGAAGGCAGGCTTCGAGAGATGTTTGATTAAGTAGATTCCTCTCTTTGGATTTAATCGACTTCATTGCGGAAAATGCTGCTCCACAAAGGTAGGTACTGCCAAACATTGACAGCAAGTGCAATCCAAAACGGCGTAAATTAGGATAATGCTCTTCAGAAAGAAGAGGCCAAAACTGAGTGATTGGCAGTGCAGCTTTGCTTAATAACAACTTTTTTCGAATATAACTCAATAGATGTCTAAATATACTAATTTTTAAAAGTTTTCTAGAAGAGGCCGGGGGCTGCATTGATGCGGCCCGCGGGCTAGACTTTGGACAACCCTGATTTAGATTACTATATTTTCACTAGGTAGCAGCGAAAAGAAAACGACAAAACACTTAAAATATGTATTTGTGTTTACAATATAAAGCAAAATATTCACAATCATCCTGAAGAAATCCATTCACGATTATCACAGCATACGATCAAAATTGTGACACTGTAAAGCACTTCATGAAAGCTAAAGATAATTTTTCACTCACTTTATATTATGTATTTCCTAATGTCACAACCTAGATGATAAAGCATCTCCTTAATGTGGAAAGAAAGTCTGAATTGGATTATTCAGTCTATAAAGAAATCATAATCTACAAACATTATGCACACGTACTTTCTAAAGCTAGGTATTGTAAATTTATTTAAAAAAAAAATGACGTTTTCATTTTACTCAGACTAATTATAAATTGTAAGTATTACTGTGCACCAATCCTGTATGCTTTTATACATCACTAATATAACTAACATGATCAACAAGGAATAACGCTTTATAAATATAAATGAAATATATAGAAGTATTTGGCATTGGTACTGAAACCACAAACTTTGTGAATCCATTACTTTTTTTTTTATGAAATAGCTTAAATGGAAACAATTGCACAACGGCAGATTTAAATATCTTTCCTTTATTTACAAATATATTATTGTCCTATTTACATAAAACGTTGCTAAAACACATTATCTAATTAAAAATGTATTAGCACATCAACAAGACACTTTATAAAAAAAAGTTAACTAAAATAATTGCTTTACACAACTTTGTACAACTGAAGAATAGGACTTACATTACACCTCAATTTTAGAAAAATCATTAAGGTTTTTACGATTTACCTTAACAAAAACAAAAAACAATTTTAAATAATGCTCAAGCTTATAAAAATATTTAATATTCACAAGGAAGATATATTTCTAAATCTCAAACTTTAGAAACGAACCAAGGGAATATGTCATTTTAATTTTTACAGGTAACCTAAGTAAACTGTACCCCAAACAGACTAGAAAAAAACTAATTAACTATTTAATACGGTTGATTATGTGCATTAATGACCTTTCAAATGCTATCGCTCATCATATTCAAATAAGCAAACAATTCGTATGTTTGTTTTAGACAATTCAATTCTGGTGTCTATACAGTTCTTTACTCTTTAATCATTCTGTTTCAAACATTTATTGTACCTATATACGTACTACAAAATAATAAAAAGAAAGAAACAGAAACTTTTGTGAATAAAATTTTACTTTCTTTTTAAAAAATGTTAACAGAACATTATGGATCATACACTATGGCTGTTTCAACCATGTTCTACACCAAAATTTACTCATAGATATAACTTATAGCCTAAAGTAAAATAAAAAAACTAATAATCAAAATTAAATAAAGTTAACTTCAACATTAGAATTTTGATTTTCAAATGTTAATAATACTTGACTTATAAACATCAATTTGTTTTTATTTAATCTTCTGTCCTGCTTTTATGCCTCGTGTTAATTCTAAACACGAAAACTTGAACTAAACTTTGACTTTCATTACAAATTGAAGTACAACTTAAATTATGAAACCGAAAATACTGCCACCTGGATTCATTTCACAAATAGTAATGTACACAACATTCATTTCAAGTAGTATATCTAATAATCACTTTTTCATCTGAGAAAGAAATAAAAAAGCTAAAATAAAATGTAAAAATAAAACTAAAAACTGTTACTGCTTTACCTGGGAAGAACTTAGGTCCATCACGAAAATTACACACAACAGGAACAACATTTTCTTTACATAAATTTCGAAGTACATACAAATAAGTAAAGTAAAAATTAAAATAAAACCATGAACTATTAAAACTCACAAAAAATTGAATGAAAAATTACACCTTCACATCAAAACAACGGCACCAATATTTTCCAGCAAATTTTGAAGTTGTTTTAGGGCGCCTAACTTTATTCCAGTTTCTCAACCTAAAACAGTTTTTCTAAAACAACGATTCCTAAGAAGTAAGCATCAATATTTCATTTATTAGTTTCTCAAATTTTTTTCAGTTATTTATGAATTTTAAACAGATTACATAAAAATTCTAAATTTTAAAAAATCTAGTGACTACTTTAATCAAACAATAAAATGTGTTATAAAGAAAAGTTTTAACATTTAATATATATGCGTTAGTCAAACTTTTAGTGATGTTTTTTTATCAACAACCCCTTCTTTAAGTGAACACTGGCTCTTATACATTTCTTTTTGTGTTGCTGGTTAATTTTCATAACCATTGTTATATTATAACTATTCTAAAAAAAGTGTTCTAGAAATGAGCAACTTCAATAAACTTCATGCTGAAAGTAGAGGCTTTTATCGCATTTTAAATGTATAAGTCAGATAGCATTCAATATAATTTTTTCGAAAATTTAAATACAATTAAGTGATATAAAATAAATATTTATACATGAAGGAAAACTCACCCTGACTAAGTTCAGTTAAAACTTAAAAAAATATGGGTAATGATTCTAAATTTTCACAAAATAAATATATTTTTAAAATATACCCTTGATATTCATTTTCAAGTTTTTATGTATGAGTAAAGTTTGTCGACATAACGTTACTGAAAATAATTCCAACGGAAAACAGGTATCTCCATACCTGATTTTCAGGATCAACAATTTTAAATAGTAATTATCTCAATAGTAAACAAAGTGTACAACTGATAATCCATGTAACAGAAATATCACTATTGTATTAAAAAAATATAAGTAAAACTGGAATTCCAATAAAAAAAAACCGAATGTTAAGAATCTTTTATCAACAATCAAATCATAACCCATTTAGTAGCAAAGAATGAAATTTGGTACAAAGTCTTTTCAGGAAAAAAGACCACAAGTACAACTTCATAACCACCAGAAAAAGTATATCACAATAAGTTACTGCGAATTCACTGTTTCGATATTAAATGACAAAGTAATTCTAATTACCATAGCCATTTTGATCATAGTAAATATTGGATGCTTCTTAAGTAAACCTGTTTTTTTGTCAATCATTCCGAGAACACCACGGTTAAAGTAAAATAAATTTGGCGTATGGTGTATTTGATTAAACTGGATTAGTCTTCTGTAATACATGTGCTAATGACACAATAAAATGTCAAATACTGCAGAACGTTTAGAGATTGGACCTTCTAACGCTGAATTTAATGGTATATTGACGTATTTCTGTAATGCTGAACTTATACTTAAGCCGAATCAAGTCTCAGCCAGTTTTAAAGTAAATTGCTTAACGAACGTTCTTAAGTTATCACCAATAGGGAACTAATTTGTATTGATGGTTGTGCGAGAATTATTGGAGATGCGACTCAAAGTAGTCCACCTTTTCTCCCAAAAAGGAGAGACGAGAGAGTGCCCAGTGTAGATGTTGTGGCAGCGTTGGCCGGGGAAGGATGTTGGGGAGTTGGGGGAGCTGCCGTAGACGGCACTGAACCTAAGTCAGGTCTCATTCTGCGCTTCAAGTCACCTCGGCCAGGTCTACCAGGTACGCCCATCACTCCTGCCTCAGTTACACTGTCAGCAAGTTTCTTACGCAGACCAGCTTGGTGCAGTGTACTCGATGGCCCACTAGATAAAATCTCTTCCAAACCAATCCTCTCCAGAGTTTCCACTAACCTCAAACCAGTCAGAGCAGCCTAAAAGTATTATATATTTAGTTCATAATAATTTTTCAAAATTAAGTCAACTATTTAAGTTTATCTTAAAGATTGGATTAGTTCTGAAAAGTTAATTTATGGAAGTCTTAAAAGTAATCATATTTTTTCTTTTACTACCTAACAAAATTTATAACAAAATTTCTCAAAGAAGACACAAATGAAGCCGAAACACAAAATACATTTACAATCTTTTAATAGTAATCACAAAGGCAATCAGGAATAACTCGTTAAAAAATTACCCAAAATGTTGCTCAAATGTTGTTCGATCATAACTATACACAAAATACATATTGAAACATTTTCTAATAAGTAAACCGTCTTTTTACCAAGTGATCTACTTGAAAATATCCTTCACCATTTAAAACACTATTAAATCCAATCTAAATTTCTTCGAGTTGACTTGGAGAAAACAGAGCAGGCTATTCAATACCAGGCCATAAATCTAAACCATCACACCCAATTACAGTGGAACCTCTACATACGAGCTACTCTACTTACGAGAAACTCGAGATACGGAGAGGTCTTTTGAGCAAAAATCTTGCTCTACATACGAGAGAAAATCCAAGTTACGAGAATTTCTAGATGGTTCAAACCTCCTTGGATAAGTTTTTCTTCAAAAGACCTATAGAAAGGGAAAGTGTTGCGATTCCAGCTAAAAGGGCAAAAGAAAGCGAAGAAAAGTAAAAACTGATACAGTAATGTTAAAAAGCAAAAAAAAAAGCAGAAAAAAGTGCATAAATATATTAGTGCCGTAAAAAAATTTAGTTTTTCATAAAGTTAACTTTAATTTTAAGTGGAAGTGCTCATAATAAATGCTCATAATAAACTCGCATTTTATTTCGTTAATATCATCTTATTTATCTTATTACTGTATTTTTATGTTCAGTCACTATTTGAATGTGTTTTTAGTAATCAGGAAGATGTGTTCATAGTTATTTGGGGTTAACTTGAATGATTTTGGGAGGCCGGGAACAAATTAATTGGTTTTCATTTATTTCTTATGGGAAAAATTCGCTCTAGATACGAGAAATTCTAGATACGAGAACGATCCGGGAACGAATTAATCTCGTATGTACAGGTTCCACTGTAATACTTTTACTTCTAATTTCCAGTGTTTTTAAAAACTCATTTCTATTTCTCCTCCTTAACTGACACCAATTATAAAATAAAAAAACAACCTTATTGCTTATTATTAGTTTGAGTATTGGTACGACGAAAAATATGTTCACTGTGTTAAACAGGAATTAAGAGTTCTACAGTTATTTTTCCTTAACCATCAAATGGTTCAGTCTTGTTTGAGGCACAAAAGTTCAAATTAATAATTTAAAATAAAATAAAGATATACCACACAGTCACAAGAAAAAGTATTATTCTTTAACAGAATTTACATTTCTATTACAAAAATAACCTGTTTACATAAAATTAATAAATAAGTAGAATAAATAATACTTTTTCTACTACTTATTCCAGAGGTAGAATATAAATTTCATTCATTCATAATGCATAAATAAATCTATGCAATGAGTCTAGGATCATCATCAAAAAGATTAGAATTTTATTTGAGATGGCCAAGTCTTATACAGGCAAGATTTAAAATCCATAAAGTTTAAAGCTGTCAACTTCTAGTTTGTTAGGTGCTCCATATACTCCAATATAAGGTTAGGTTAGGTTGCAGTGGCAGTCCAACAAGACAGCACACAAAGGCCGATTATTTGCCCTTTGTGATATCACACAATGACATTCTACATTGAGGGTCCTAAATTTTGCCTAATTTAAGTGGAAAAGAAGGATAACGAGTACCAGGTATCGTACAGGCTCAGGGCCAACGGCTTAACACCTAACGGATTTAGTTTATATGTGCTGGCCTCTGTGGGTGCGGACACAGTTTGACTGGGGCATTCGGAAATGATCGGTGTAAGGACCAGGTGTGCTAGCGACCATCTACTCACGAAGGTTCCTAGATTATCAGGCGCCAGAAAAGGTGACCTAGTCGTCCCTGGTGAGCCCAGAAAGCTTTGGTAAAAACGGGCCTGGAACCCTCAAGGGGGTTGAGTTTCCTCTCCCTCGAACCCCCGGGGATCTATTCCGGTCCTCCAGGAAACTCAGAGTCCAATATGGGTCACTCTATTGGACCCCTATTGCCATGCCCGAGCCGGTTAGTCCTTGGTGGTAGTGAGCTCCCTTATATAAATGAATGATACTAAAAACGAACAACCTGATAACAGAGAGCTTCGCTCGAGTAAAGGGGTAATATTGGTTGTAAAACACCACGAACGATTGAAAGTTCTATTAAAGGCTCTAAGAGAGCTGGTCCCAAGAAGGCTGCTAAAAGGGCCTGAAGGGCGCTTCATAAAAAATAGTTGTAGTAACCCTGCATCAGCACTGACTGAGTCCATGGTGTCGGCTAGCTCAAGGTTACAGTTGGAGGAGTGTAATAGAGTAATCAATGTAGTCTCCAACTGGTGTACCCATGCGAAGGTTGATCTATCTACTACTAAATGCTCAACGCTTATGTTAAAAGGAAAGTTTAAAATTAATCGTGGACCTAGGGTCATTTACAGAGGCTTGAAATCCCCATTGTACAAAGGACAAAGTTTGTAAGAATCTTGATAAGTGAAGGCTTGAAATACGGGACACACATTCAGGCGTCAAGGGCATCTGGTGCATTTACTACCGTGCCAGGATATCTAAACCCAAGTGGGGGGGGGGGGGGGGAGGGGGGGCTTAAACAGTGTGGTATTTGAAACGACGACATTTATCGGACCATCATTACTTACGAGACACCGCTAAGGGGATGCGAAATGAATCAGGAGAACATAAGACTGCTAATTTGCTAATTTCCTCCCAACAAAGGCCCTATTGCAAGTAATTAATGCTACAGGACCATCTCAGCTTTAGCGCACAGATGACTGCAAGACAAATGTTGATGGACATTTACATAATCCTTGAGGGTACCAAGAGGTTCTTGTTAGGTTTCACTACCTAAACAGACATAGTGACAGGTCGCGAGACCTTACGGCGTTGGTCTTCAGGTCTTGGTGCGAGCGCTGGGACGGTGGAGCGGTTGGTAGGTAGAACCGTTATTTCTTTCCAGTAGTGGAAGTACGCTTTTAGCTAAACAGATGTCTACCAACCATTGGCTGATCGAAATATTGACAGACTATGGGGATTTATGGAATTATCACCACCGATTATCGATTTAAGATAATTGAGAGTCCTGTTTGTGAGTGTAGAAAGAGTCCTGAGACGGTGAAACACATACTCGAGGAATGTGATCGTTTTTCTGCCCTGAGGTATGGCTTTATGTGAAGTCGGGTTATTTGTGTCTGAGTTGCAGTAACTTGTTTGCGGGTAGTCACATCCGTGTATTCCTCGATTACGTTTACGAAGTCGGTACGATGAAGGGGGTCCTTGACCCTCCTTATTAGTTATCATCAAGAGATTATAGAGTACCTTGTGGATCTAGAATCAAGTGTGTGTATGTCATTTGTGTCTAACAACATGTTTTTTTTTGTTTTGTGTTACAATTAATTTGATAATAGAGGAAAAATACAGTATCTCTAGATGTTAGTATTTAAGTTTGTCTTTGATTGAATAGTGAATTGGGAACTTAGATTAGTTAGACTTAGCTAACTATAAGTTTGACCCAGGAGGAATAACCCTATACTCCAGGCCATTAGGCACTAATTTTTTTCCTCCGGGGACTAACCCAGTACCCTGAAGAAGTAGTTGTATTTGAATTTAGTAATCTATTACAATCAGTCTTATGTCCCAGAGACATAAAAAAAACAAATAGACACAGATTCACGCTTTTTTGAAATATCTAATGATATTTATAGTAATTATTTTAAATTATTACTTAATTTGAATATATCGTGCAAATGAATATATTTATAAATTTCTTTTGAAAAGCAATTAAGTAAAACTATTTCATTTAGTAGTAGACTTCTATAATAAGAGATATACTTTCAAGTAAGGAAGACTTAGGGGTTGTAATGGAGTGATTATGCGCCTCTAACACTCAACTCCGACTTTCGGCCTTTACGAGGCTACCCTGTTAACCTGCCATATGCAGGGACAAACGAAAGAGGAGGAGAAGGTGATCAGGGGCTGGGACTGACCACCTTCGGTTTCACATCCTTCCTAATCCCCGAATCCCCTCCTTTTATCTCAGCCCCAATCTAACGTGTTATGTGCTCCGTGCCGAAGGGTGGATAATACATGGGTTACTGTATTATGAACGGAGCCTCAAGGATACTAGGCGACCCCCTTGAGTAAACAGCCTTACTTCGGTATGCGGTGCTCTGCCGGAGCGGAAAAAATACCACTGATAGAGATACAGGGATTTTCCCCTGTATGATATTAAGGTGAAGGAAGTCCGGAGACCATCCTCCGGAAGCGCAGAGGGTCCAAAAGCGCTAACTAGTGGGAGCCAACCTCCCACAAGAGACCCGAAGAAGGAGAAAGGAAGTCACTTTCTCCTGAAACGTAGGGAGCCTGAATAGACATTATAAATGATGGTTTATGCAGATTCTGAAAAGAAGAGGAGGAAACACCATTGCACCTGCTGACTGAATGCCTGTAAGGCAACTTTGCTGCACAGAAGTAGGTGCTTCTGGGCACTCAAACAAAACCATAGAAAAACTTTTACCGCTGGAACCAGCAAAAGTGCTGAGCTTCTTGGAAGCGTTGAAGCTAACTGCTGGGGTACTTTAGTACAGAAGAGGAGAAGTACAATAGTTTTTTTTTAAGACGCAGTGCTTTTATAGTCACCCTCAAATAATAATAACAATAATAAAAAGAAAAAAAAAAAGGAAGACTTTACTGCTTCCTTGTACCTTATTGTCCGGTCTGACCAGAGCCGTCTTCGGAGCTGTCGGAGACTTCAGTGCTGACCCAAGTGTTCTCTTCAGAAGTTCTGCCCCGCTGCTCATTATGAAGCCTACACAAAATATACAAATTTCAAAAAGTATACTAAAAATAAAGCAATAAAATAATTAATTTTGGAACCAATAATTTTTTTTATTGCAAATATTGCAATTTAACTAAGTTCAGAGGCAAATGAGTGAAGTTATTTAGACACTGTTATAAAGCGGAGTTCGAAAACTATGACACATTTAGATAGATTTATATTAATTAAGTCATTTTAGGAGGATGAATTCTGAACTTTTTAAAATGCATAACCATACAATTCCCAATAATAGGGATTAGTAATTATCCGACAATTTTGAAATATGACACTTTGTATAGCAAACACGATTGAATTCAGTTTTATTTCAGTGAAAACCCAACCTCAGACAAATAAAAGTTTCCCCTGATTTGAGTGGAATATAAAACAATTCTCTTTAACAATGCATGACCAACAATGAGCAATTGACTAATACTTTTTGTTGTGAAATTATTGTTATTAATTTTAAGCAAATCCAAACATTAATTCGGTTTCCCGCTACAATTTCGCTTGTAAGGGGGATATGAAAGTTTGTGTGAGGGATTCGTAACTTTTTTCATAATGGAAAAATTAAACAAACTAGTTGCAACAGAAAGGAAGTTTTAAGGGAAACCATCCAATTTAGTGGTCTTCTTCAAATTACTTCTAAAAATTCAAATTATGAGGATACATATTAGTTTAAATGAATAAAACAAACCGTCATGTCAACAAGCTAAATAAATAATAATAACAATAATAAAAAGAAAAAGAAAGGAAGTATATAGTATAGTAGTTATAGTATAGTGTATACTATACACTGTAAGTGTATAGTAGTTACGGGAGAAAGTGTTAAGGAGGAATGAAATGAATGTGCATGTAGTGAGGGGAAAAGTATGTCTACAGTAAGGGTACTAGGTAAGAAAGTTTAAGAAGTATAATATTCAGACACAAGACATAAAACGGTATTTTAGAAATTACGAATCTTTTTATAGTAGTGTATCAATTAGAGATCGTTTGATAAAAGGACCAAAAAACACGTTGGTGTTTTATCAAAAAAGTAAATCTAGTGGCAAATAAACATTTTTTTTCAAAACTCCTGGTCACAAATAATCACAGCTATCTTTTAACCAAGTAGGAATAAATGTTATACATTTCTATTCTTTAGAAATTTCTGTTTTTATCACAAAGCCGTAACTCTTCTGTCTGAATGAACAAATGCCCAGTTGCCCAACTTTCAGCTGTATAAACTTTGAAAAAGTAAATGTCTTATACCTGAATATTATGCTTGTTAAACTTTCCTACCTAGTACCTAGCTCCTTAAATGCTACTACCTAGTAGCATTTCATTCCTCCTTAACACTCTCTCCCATAACTACTATACACTTACAGTCACACACCTTCCCGATGGGAAAGTGTGTATTTATTTAGCTTGTTGACATGACGGCTTGTTTTATTCATTTAAACTAATATGTATCCTCATAATTTGTATTTTTAGAAGTAATATGAAGAAGCCCACTAAATTGGATGGTTTTCCATAAAACAATTGCTCATTTTTGGTCATGGATTGTTAAAAATAATTATTTTATCTAAAAAAAAAATTATGTCGGTCCTCAGTTTCATTTTAAACATTTTCCTATAGTATACGTACATACACATAAAATTGTGAACTTTTAATCTGGTCTTGTTGACGCTGAAAAGGTTCCCTAGCTTTGTTATAACGTAAAAAATTGTTATAATTATTATAAATTATTTAAATACATAATTATATACTTATTTAAATATTATTTATTTAAAATTATTATTATTTAAATTATAAATTATAATTAAATTGTTATAATTTATAACAATAAATATGTCCATGAGATTGTTTTAAATTATGTATTTTTTTTCATTAAAGTATTAGAGTACTTGTAAAATGTGAAAATGGTCTCAGCAGCCAAACTAAAGTTTTACAATTCAACACACATTTCTATAAAACTTTTATATCGTTAGGACTACAGAGGTTTTTAGTAACAATTAGATCGGTTTTGGATCCTCTCCTTCTTCCAGAACGTACTGAGGTTTTTAGCATGTTAACATGTACGAGGGTCGTCCAGAAAATAAGTTCCGTTTTGGTCTGAAGGGCGGTAGGAGTGGTTTTTGCCAAATCCGGCAACACCGCTCGAAAGAGGAGAGGTGGGGGAATAGAATGAGAGGTGGGGGACCTCAGTCGGTCAATTACCAACGTCAGGGCAGGTAGTTGAAATGGAGCCCTCCATGTCACGTCCCGCCACCTCGATCCCGTTCCCTCTCGAGTTGTTTTGCGCGGAGTGATTCAATTTCTTTATGCACAGGGTTTCAAATCAGTTCAAATTCACGAACAGCTCATTTCTGTTTATGGAGAAGGTGTAATGAGTGAATCAATGGTGAGGAGATGGGTACGTGAATTTAAGGCGGGAAGACATTCAGCTCTCTAGGGACCCACCGGGCGGAAACTTTCCGAAAGTCAAGTTTTTCCGAGACGATCTCATGGATGAGGGATCGTGAGATGTCTGGGAAACTCAGGTGGAGTTCATCCAGGGTTGAACGACGATCTTTGCGAATTGCATTGTCGATTTCTGCGACAATTTCGTCCGTCACAACTGAGGGTCTGCCTCTCCCACTTTCATCCTCAAGTGAATGTCTTCCCGCCTTAAATTCACGTACCCATCTCCTCACCATTGATTCACTCATTACACCTTCTCCATAAACAGAAATGAGCTGTTCGTGAATTTGAACTGATTTGAAACCCTGTGCATAAAGAAATTGAATCACTCCGCGCAAAACAACTCGAGAGGGAACGGGATCGAGGTGGCGGGACGTGACATGGAGGGCTCCATTTCAACTACCTGCCCTGACGTTGGTAATTGACCGACTGAGGTCCCCCACCTCTCATTCTATTCCCCCACCTCTCCTCTTTCGAGCGGTGTTGCCGGATTTGGCAAAAACCACTCCTACCGCCCTACAGACCAAAACGGAACTTATTTTCTGGACGACCCTCGTATTTATAACTGTAACTATACATTGTACATATTCTTCTTAGTAGAAAACTTATCCTATTATCTATTGAATAAATATGTCAATTATTTATTAAATAATTATCTCCTTTATTTTATCGTTATTCTTTATTATATTATCTTTTATTTTTATATGTTTGTTTATTATTTTATCTGTTATTTGTTTTACTTTTAATTTTTTTACTGTCTGTGTCTTCTACGATCGTTTTCTTCGTTTTTTTTTACAAATTCACAGGAGTATGTCAAGGTTTAAGCAGTCATCTTAGATGGTTCAACTGTTTATTTATAATGGTCTAGCTGAATAATAAATAATGTACGCTTACGCAATAGACTATAGAATAAGTTATGGGTTTAGAAGAATTGCAACATATGAGAGTCATAAACCTGCTACAAAGTCTCAATATTTTCTGGAAGATGGATAACACCTAAAATCTGTTGTACAGGAAAGAAAAGTTACTAGAAACAAGTTACATTTTTCAGTAATTTTTAGAGACTCAATAAGAAGTTACATTATTCTCCCTATGTGTTTAATGTTCTTGATCATTTTTTTGATATCCTTTTTCCGTATAAATAGTTACGTATACAGTATAAATATATGTATACTGTTTTTCTATATATAAATAAATGTGTACATTTTAAAATTAATGACAATGAAATGATTAAGTTTTTAGAATGATTGCAACATATCACTACAAACAATTCAATGAACAAAATTATAAGCACTCTGAAATATAAGGATCTGGGAGTTGATGAATCAATGTTAATTCGTTACAATGATTTGTTATTGGCAACATAAAAGTTCCTTTACTCCAAAAACAAAAGTATTATGATGATTCAGTTAATCATTACAAAACTGTCCAAAGATAGTTCCTGCAATTTTTACTTACTTTAGAAACTCTAAAAAAAAACTTTACGGAATAAGTATTCTACTGATTTCTAGAAGTTTTTTTTGTATTATACAACAGTTATAACAGTGACAATTTTGAGAAATACTTTTTCTTCAAATCTAAGGCAAGCTGGTCTAACTCTGATCACTTTAACCTATTCTATGAATATTATATGTCACTTGTCTAGGAGATAATTAAATGTTTATTTAAGTACATTATAATTATGACTTCTTCTGTTTAAGTTGTATTTTTTTTAACTTTAATGCTTCAACTTCATATTGAAACAGAATCCACCCGTTGCCAGATTTGGACAATTTTTTTTACATTTTATTAACGTTTTTCTTATAAAGTTCAACGATATATACAAGTTTCATGAAAGTCTATGCTTTTAAGTACTGCAGTTTTTTGATTGAATAAAAAAAAATCTGTAATTGTATAATAACTATAAACTATACTATCGTTAATATAATGTAGATATATAATTCTGACAGGATGAAACTAAAGTTATGTTCAAGTGGCAGTTTGTTTTAAATCAAGAACAACAACATATATTACCGTAAGATTAAATGTACATTTACTTATTTATTATGTGATATTTATTTATATCATTTTATAAGGACGGCATACGATAGATAATCAGAATTACTTTGTTGTGGTAATCAACCAAGATTTAATGCGATTTGAATACAATACTTTTATGTGACCCCAGATCTCTATTACTTTAAAACAAATAATATATCCTAAAGAAGACCTGGCAGGCCTAGAGAGTAAAACGATGACGAGACTTCATCGTGGTCTTCATCTTCAGTATCCGTCGGACTCAGTGATCTTGTAGGACTTGGAGGTGGAGTTGCAGTTGGTGTGCCCCTGTATAAGGACCCAACAGAATTTCGTCGACTGAGGGGAGCCGGAGTAGTAGACACTGAAGACACACAACTGCTCACCTCAGATGACATCTGACTTCCACAGTAGCTGATCATGCAAAGACAACTCACAGATGAGAAACACAGGAACGGTACGAATGATTCAAGCCAATGACTCACTTCTTACCTATGCGTGACAAGAGTGTTGGAGTCTCTGTGGTACTTCACAGTCGTATTGGTATAAGTATAGATGTGTGTTGATTGCTGGAAGCTTTTTCCAGGACTAGGTTCATCATCTTCTTCCACATCCGATAAAGAATATAACTAAAAACGCAAAAATATTACGTACATGGTTTTTTAAAATTAAGAGAATATATAATTTACGTACATGAAAGCCTAATGCGTCTAGGTCAGTCCCTCCACGAGTCTTTACGCCAGGTCGCTCATCCAATAGTCCATCCATGGAAGGTGTAGCCAGTTCACTCCAATGATGGAGAGTCACAGAGCCTTCCAAAGGTTTGACAATTTGTAACTTCTCCGGAAACTTCCACGAAGAGCTATTACTGCTTATAAGTGAATCAGGTGTGACACAGTCGTAACTATAAATGTGAGAGTGTTCGTGAATGTGAGCTAGAGCTTCTCTTCTCGCTTCTATAGCACTCGGAGTAAGTTTACGAACGGCCGCTTCAAGGTCAGGAAGACCGCTTCCCTTGGGTTTAAGTGGACCAGAATGGAAAATTGGAGGTGGGGTCTCAGGTACCATTCCACTACTTGAGTGTGATGACATAGAGCTAGCAGAGCGAACAGTTTCAAAAGCCCTTTTGTACTGCGGAATATGAGATGTTGCTGAAAACCCTGAATCAAGGCTTAGTTCAGAGAGCAACGATGTTTCCAGTTCGTTTGCTAGCGAGTCCGAACATACCGTTGAACCTAATGAAGGATATCCTAAAGGACCTGTTCTGACGGTTGGTCCCTTCTTCTTGTTTTTTCTTAAACCTAAAAAGAAAAAAAAACAACAACTTAGTGTTAAGAGAGAGCTTAAAATAGTAAATATTTTCTTAATTATAAACTAACTTTCTTTGATTTCCTCTAAGTGCTTCAAAAGTTCTGAATATCGATCTTTGACATCGGCCAGCTCTGTCACTAGTTCACTCTCAGTTTCTTTACCAATATTAAATTTGGTGATGTACTCATCTCTTTCTTTTTCAGCCTAAAATAAAAACAAGAGCGGTATTAGAATCATACCTTATTACAAGGAAGGAAAACTGAGCTAACATCAGTTTCATATGAAATATTGAAATATTGTAAAATAGTAAAATTTACAATTTTCCTCACAACTTAGTCCACAGACAACGAACAGAAATTTAATTGAAGTTAATTCAATTACAAAAAAAATAGAACAAATACAATTATCACCAATCTTTGACAAAATTCATAAAGAACTGTTTTATAAACTTTTTAACAAAATAAATTATTGGCCCTTACTTTAATCCTAACTTTATTGTCTACTAAACAAAGGAACGGGTTAAGATTTAGAAAACATCTGCTAAGGAAGAAAATTATATCTATTTGAAATCGGTTAATTGGAATTAATACTTCTACTATAAATGTGTTAAGATTTTAAGGAAAACCAGACAGACAAATGAAAATTAAATTAATTAAACAACTACAATTAAGGATAAAACAACAGCTATTCATAAAAATGTTCAAATGTAATATCATTTTTAATAACATTTACATTATATAATTGTCTCAATTATAAAAAAAATACGGGTTTTTGTTAATAAATTACAATTATTATGAGTTTTTGTTAATATTATAACAATTCTTGATTAAAATAATTTCATAATTACTACAAGGCAACCGAACAAGAGTTCTGAAGCATATTTTGCAATGAGTGGTAATTTCATTTAAAAGTACTCCATGTGGGAAGTAATATAATAATATATTCCTCTGCACGAATATTTGTCTTGTAGTGTTTGTAATTCACATTTCTTGCAGTTTTAACATATTTCTAAAATAAATTACATAATTAGAAAAGAAAAACTAACTAGGCTGTTGACTGCATTTAACTGTTTATGAGGGATGTACAATTCTTAACACAACGGAAACATTCCATATTTACTTGCTTTGTGAAAAGGGATTTATTTATTTTTTTACACAAATAATAATTATAATTTTCAGTAAACACTTTGAATCAAATTGTCTCTTGTGACATTTTTTTAAAAATAATTTTGTATGTTTACAGTTGTTGTAAATAATATAAGTAACAACAACTAATAATATAAACATTTGAAATAACTTGTTTCAAACTAAAGTATATTTTTCTTTAAAAAAAAGAAAGAAATATACATTCATTATATTCCTATAAATGTTTCATTATATTCCTAAATATTTCTGTGTGTAGAGTATCTAATCTAAATTTCAAGTGAATCAGAATTGTTTAAGGATAAACTATCAAGTTAAAACGAATACAATACATACTAATATATGAATAAATACAAATATAGTTTTCAGATTTTGTCCAAAGTCATTTGTTATTCAAATATTTTAATCACAATATTTTGCTTGTGTTGTTATATCTTTTATATCTTATAACTTTTACAGCTTTAAAGGGTGTTAATATGTAAAAGATGGAATATACGCACATAGAACTCTATAAGACATAATTAATTACTCATTCTGAGGTAAAATGGATAAACCAACAAGTCTCCACACAAATGATTCATTTGTGTGGAGACTTTTGTTGGTTTATCCATTTTACCTCAGAATGAGTAAATACCACACAATTACGGATTGAACAACCAATGATAATTAATTACTACTTTGGTTTTTTAGTAGCGTACGGTAGGGCGTACAACCCCTTAAAGTGATAGAGAAAAAAGTGTCCAAAACGCTACTTCTTATACATTAAAATTTTTCTAATTATATAAAAACTAATTTGTTTATATTTTTTGGGATCAAAACTTATCTTGGTAAGTTTGCAAGTAAATGATACTCCGGTGCGAATGAACACGAAGACAAACAGAGAGACACTTGATTATATATTTCTTATATTGTAGTTCACCTCTCAAAATGCTGTTCGGGGTGGACCAATCCTCCTTTCCATGCTACTGTGACACGTATGTAACTCGTTAATGATCCCCTCTGAATGAACGGCCACAACTAATGATGTTTTAAATTATTCCTATGACTATGTAAGGTTAAATGTTTTAGTAACCTGATCCCTTTGCATAGATGTAATAGATAGTCTCTCTTGCAGTATGTCCACAGTGTCTTGAAGTTCAGCGATGGATTGACGAAACCTATCAACATCTTGGTCTTTCTTGAGAGAATTATCTCGCTCCATCTGCAGTCGGTCCATCATGTCCTTGACTAACCTTGTCTCTTCTGCTTCCGTCTCTTCTGTTTGAATAGCCAAACGCCCCGCTTCGCACCTCAAATCATTGTTCTCCATTTCAAGGTGGGCTATCTTCTTTTCTAATAACTTGAAACCCTCTGTAACTCTATACGAGCCACCTGTTCCATCAAGAGGCCACATGGTTCCTTCATCTTCTGATAAAGGAGTTGCATCGTTAGCCATTACCTGAATCAGTTCAGATTTCCTAAGTATTTCATGTTGTAACTGGGTGATGGTATCCCGGCACTTGCTGATCTCCTCCTCCAATCCGGCCACCTGTGATTCCAACTGCGCATTCTGGCTTAACAGATCTTTCCCGATTCGCGCTGTCAACTCCAAGTCCTTCTCTTTCTGAAACACAAAATTACACAGAGTGAAAATTGAAATCAATTTAAATCATTCTTAAAAAACAAAAAAAAAATACTTTTAAGAGGTTGGTTACAAATTTCAGAAAATGTTCTCGTAGATTACGGATTTGATTTATTATTAAAAGAACAAAAACTGTTAACCTAATTAACATCATCAATCATTCCTGTGCAGTGTTTCAGTGTAAATCACATCCGTTACCTAAGTTTAGTCAAGAAAACATTAGTTAAGACATGAACTCGTTTATTACACTTTTCCATTTTTAAATGACTTAAGACAGAAGTGTATAACTTATAAGAATTGATAAAAAAACTTTTAAAGGTTTAAATAATTTTATCAGGGGAATAATAACATATAAGGAAATAAATATAATATATAGTAATACAACATATTATACATTCATCAGTAGCAAGTGACATGAACATAAACAATTTCTTAGAACATAAACAGCAATATAAATACTAGCAAGGAGTCAGCTCCAGTAGATATAAGACGATATTTACAGTAGATTCTGCGAAAAAAACACTAATAAAAGACTCCACACACCAATCTTAAATAAAAACACTTCGCCTCAAAAACATGATGTTCTTCCTCAGATTACATCGATAATTGAAACCTGACGAAGAACATTAACTGTTTCGAAACAAGTTGTTTTTGTTTAACATTTCCATGTGAAGTTTTTTTATTATTACCTTTTCCAAAAGTGAGTATTCCTCACAATAATTGATTCCTAATTGTACACGATAAGATTAGCTATTACTCTCAGAGTCAGAATATTAAGAGTGCTAATCAAATTGATCGCAGAAGCGGGAAATTCAAAATGCATTGAATTTACATTATCCACTCCTAAATTAGTTTGCATAAGTTCACTTAAGAACTTATTTGTTTATATCACATCACTGATGCCTATAATATCATTAGAATAACTATAGCAATAATAACATTTTTGAAAAGCGAAAGTGTAGATTTCGTGTTAAGACATAATATCTTACAGAAGAACATGACTTTTCATGAAAAACATGACCTTCTCTGCACCAGTGCACTTGTTTTTCCTCTCTTTCCTCTTTTGATTACAGTTCAAAACGAAAATTAGAAACAGTAAGTGTATGTTTTTTATTCATCTACTTTAACGTACATAACATTTTAACCATTTTAACACAAAGAAAAAAACACAAAAAGTTAGAGACAGGACTAACTGCGATACTTTGACATTCGACGTCCTCAGGTGGACGGAATGATCAGCTTGAGAGGCAATGGCCACCACTTTATGAAATTATATATATATATCAGACGATTAAAAGGAAAGAACATGGAGAAACGACAACAAACCCACTTCAATATTTTTATCACATCAGGCGGAAAAAGAAAAGAAGAAGACTTCTGCTTAGCTGACAAACAGTAACACTAAATATATATATGTATAACAAGATTCCACAATAAACACGTGAAACAACAATGAATGTTGAAACCACAATAAGAAATGGGAAAAAAAATACTAAGATATTTCAACCGTAACAAGCAGTCTTCATCAAAGTCAAAAACCGGGTTTTTCTACATCAATGCAGAATTTAATTACAATAACATGAAAAAAAGTTTATAAGTTACATTATTTAATTAATAAACATAATTACCTAGGTATTTTGCTATTGTAAGGAAATAACTATATAACCAAATTAGCCTATCGTGTTGCTCTTAGCGACAGTTTACGAACATTCTATATTAGACTTGATAAGTCGAAATATATTTTTTAAAACAAAAAACAAAAAATTCACATCAAAAAAGAAACTGGTAACTACAAACATATTTTTTTAATTACTAATTAATAGACTATATATTTTACTTAGGTTATCAGTATCCATTTTTTGTTTCATGCATTTTTTTGTTTTCTGAATCTGGATCATTTCTTTTATCAATTCTCTTCATAAACCTCTTATTTTTATTATTTTCATAATC
This sequence comes from Hermatobates lingyangjiaoensis, assembly GCA_026182355.1. Classification (NCBI taxonomy): domain Eukaryota; kingdom Metazoa; phylum Arthropoda; class Insecta; order Hemiptera; family Hermatobatidae; genus Hermatobates; species Hermatobates lingyangjiaoensis. Next base: position 531,188 of record JAPFBL010001924.1, on the reverse strand, counting down.
TATAATCTTCATGTCATCTAGATTAAAGATATCCCTATTGTTAATTGAATGATGGGCTAAAGCACAACATTTTTTCTTATTTAATATCATATTTATGTAGAGTTAACTATCTTTTAAATACTGTTTTGTTTGACCAATGTAGACTGCATCACAATTTTCACTTGCAGTTGAATATATAATATTACTAGAAAGGAATTTATTAATGGGGGATTAGGTCTTGGAAAAAACAATTTAATTTAAACTTTTTTTTAACTTTGTCAGATATTTTTATGTTGATACATTTGAATACTTTACTAAGTTGCTCTGATAACCCTTTCATGTAAGTTAGCGACCTATATTGTGTTTGATTAAAGTTAGCTGGGTTAGGGTTGTGATCAGGGTTATTTGTCTGTTTTAATATTCTTTCTTTATAATGGGAGGGAAAATTTAAATAATGAGTTTCATCAAATTATAAGTGTCAAAAAAAAATAATGATTGTTACATATTATTATATCATCAACATTTCAAATTAGAGAAAGTTGATTACCTTATGTATAAAACTGTCAATAGATTAAAGAATAAACAACACAATTTATACTTAATCAAGGATGACATGAATTTGTGTAGGAAATTTATACATCATTGTAATCTTTTGGTTATATGATTGAAATGACCTGCAGAGCATCTATTAGTAAAAATACAAATTGGCATTATTTAGAATATGATTATAGTTTAAAAGTAATTTTTTAAAAAATTATTCTAAATAATTTTATTTATTTATCACAAGACTTTGTGATAACAAGTCTTCACTTTAACTTGTTATTTATTACCTAGAAACACACATGATTAGCAGGTGTTAATCGTAATATTTAGAAAAAACTGATTCCTTTCGATCCAGTTTTATATCTTCGTAATCCTCAATTATTTCATCAAAATACCTGGACAAATTTAAGAACAAGTGTTTAATTGTTATAAGAAATATCATTGTTCAAACTTTCAAGATGAATTCGCAAGAAAAGGACTGCAACTCAGAGTCAGAGTCAATACAGGTTAGTTTGCCAAAACATATTGAGCCACCCCGCTTTAACCATCTAGTCGTCTTCTCTCACACTGTTCTTTTCAGCAGCCTACTGAATTTAACGCAAATAGTATCAAAATTTCCGATTTTTCACTCTTTTACTTCACTTTGCAAACAAGTCAATAACAGTCTGATTGGACTTGCAGTAGCCATCAAGAATCAAGTCGAGTTCATAACAGAAGAAGAACATCCCCTTCGTAATATCAACTATAGAGAAATTGAACCAAAACACATAGAAGCCTGGGAGTTGGAAGATTATATCTACACCACCACTGAGACAATAGAGTTTTCTGTTTATAACAAATTGATCTCCAGCCAGGTGCAAGTTAAATTAAAGTATCCCAGGACACCACAAGAGGACTTTTTAAGCTCCAGCTCTTACTCACCGTGTACCCAAGAATCGTCTTTAGATGAAGAGTACAATCCAGCGCATTTTGCGGATTATGTTTATAAGACACCTAGAAATTTATCTCCAGTAACCGGAATAGACAGGTCGTATGAAACTAATTATTGCAATGATTCGCCAAAGTATTCCTCGTTCATGATGATAGATCCCGTAGTCTCTTCCTACGAAGATTTGGCGATTCCTGGTCCTTCCTATATAGACAATCCCAAAATGTTGCCACGTGAAGTTGTTACTTTGTGGCGAATTCCTTTGACTGATAGTGATGATAGCTCTCCAGAGAGTAAAAAACGTCCATTTAAGCTTACTTTTCAACAAAGCAGAGATTACGATTACAATGCATTTGAATACGACAATTCTAATTTAGGAATAGCGAACAGACATGTACATCAACATCAGAGCAATCAAACATCAAAAGCCATTTACCAACAACCCCGAACTCCGGACAGTTCTCCTGAACGAGTTACATTGTTAAGCCCACCATATTTTATGTTTGATTCAGATACCTTAAGCTGCGATTCCAATTGTGCACCAGACATGACAAAAAACTGCAAAAGAGCTCGACCATATACTCCTCCAGGTGAGAGAGTCGAACGTGTCAAATGTCGTAAAATGCTTTTTACCGACGACTGCAAGTGTACCCACGTGACAAAGAAGACCTGCGGTTTTTGGGAATTAGAAGACAACGAAACAGAAACATGTTCGTCACCTTTCAATACCATTAACACTGAAAATCCACAGATTCCTCACTGGGAGATAATGCAGAGTGACGGATTCAATGATACGTCCTGCAATAGTAACTGTTCTGGTTTATCTTCCGCCATATTAAATTATCCTGACAATTATGATATTTTAGCGACGCTAAAATTTACTATCGCTAGACGTTAAATTTATCTCTATTAACGTGATTGAGTTAATTAACTTTTTTTTAAATAACGTGACTTTTTATGATTGATTTTATATTCTTTATTGTTATAATTATTTTTATTTTAATTATTATTTGTGTTCTTCTTGTTTACATTCTTTTTTATATTTGTACTGTAAATGACTCCATTGTTATGTGATCTTCTTCATTGAATAAACTTTTGTTTGAAAAAACTAAATGACTTTAATATTAAATACCCTTTACAAAATGTTGGCTTCATCATAAATTATGTTCGTATGTTTATTTTAGATCTTCTAAATAACAATTTGTCAATTTTCATTTCATAAATAACTTCTGTTTCATTTTTTTTAGTAATCATTAAATTTTCCCTGAGAGTTGTACATTATGATAACAACTTTACTCGACGTTGGAGGTGTACATACTGGTTTTTTAGTTTTCATTCCCACATTGTAAGGTTAAGTGATTTAGTTTTATTATCACGAGCGTATTTCAACTTAATAGTATATATCCACAACATTAAGTGTAATTCATGTTTGTGAGTATAGGTTGTTATGATCAAATAATTTTATTTTTAAGAAATAAACTGATGATAATAATAAGAATAAATGCCATGATCTTGAGACTCCTGCCTACAAAATTCAATTCTTAAATTTCATTCTAAAAAAGAAAATTAATTTTTCTTTTTAATTTCTTCTTAATATTTTCCTGATTAATTATTGTTTATCATATCTTATTATTTGGTTTTGCTGGTTTTCATTCATTCTTACATGGTAATAGAAATCATTTATTTATCTTTTACATTAGTAATATGTGTTTGTATAAGCCTAATTTTGACAACATCTTATTACAAAATATACATATGATTTAAAATATGAAACAGTCCGTTAGGACAACATATCAAAAGATTACAAGAAAATCTGGAGTGGCCTACACTCAAGTTTACTATAAGTTAACATAATATCATACTTCTTGTGTATATAATATATAATGTTCTGTTTAGTATAATGTAGATGTCTAAATGAGAGATGCTTATTAGCCTTTCATTCCTCGAGGTAGTACAGATAGTGATTGATCTACTTATTAGTATAAATGCTTATTAGTATATATCACACCACTGCATAATCATTAGTATGTTTACAGAAGTAATATTATTTTTAAAAAGCGCAAATGATTGCAAAAATGATTACAGGAGAACATGGCTTTTGTTCCAATTGCCAGTGCATCTCTTACATCGTTTATCTAACCTCCTTCTACATTAATTATTTAAGACAAATTTTCCCATTTAAAACTTGAAAATATTCCTATATTCTATGAAAAATGTCAGAAACACTAAAAAAAATGCGGTTTTAAGATAATTTTTAATTTAAGATATAGCATAATTTCATTTATTATTCTTCAAAGAATGTTTTCAATTTTGAATTATGGCTTACATTTTTGGTCTTTTATAGAATATTAATAGTGGGAATTTGTCGCCTTCCCAGTATTTAATAAAAATCACTTTTCTTTCCCTTTATCAAAAATCATATATACCAATTCACTCTAACATAACTCTTCGTTCTTGAGGAAAGAGTCCATTCTTCACACTTCAATACTACCGTAAAATACTATGATTCATTAACACAAAAAAATTTACATCTGATATTAAGTTTTGTTCAAGGGTGCAATAAACAGATTGATTAGAGCATTTTGTGAGACAAATCCATCTTACTATGGAAAGCAACAGAAATTTATATTCATTGGCGGTGATTGTTTAGATGTAAAAATATTATTTTTCTTATATCCCATATAAGTACAATAAATTATTTAAATTTTTGCAATATAAATGTCGATTTTATTTCAGTGGACTCAATAAAAAAAATTCTAAGTAAACAATGTAAAAAAATCTAGAGTGGCCTACACTCAACTTTACTATAAGTAAACTTAATATCAAACTTGGGTATATAATACGAGTATATAATGTAATATTTTAGCATAATATAAACGTCTAAATGGGAGATGTTTATTAGTCTTTCATTCCTGAGGTAGTACAGATAGTGATTGATCCACCAATCAATATATGGTATATGCACATTTTTGTATATCACACTCTGATGAATAATCTCACTAGTATAACTTAAATATAGTATAACACCAAAATGTTTGGTGTTGATTATTTACTTTTAATAATTTTATTCTTTTAACATATCTATAAACTCATTAAAACATCAATTTTTGTCAATAAACCACTAAATAACACTTTTTATTTACTTACAATTTCTCTACGTCAATATAATAATGTAAAGAAATGTAAATAAATCTGTTGTATACAGCAGGTGATCCATTATTCTAAGACGAATTTTCATTTTTTATACGTGAATTGCGCTTTACGGTATTCGGAATTTTATTAACTATTTTTTTATGAATACCTAATTTAGATTTAATTCTTTTTACAAAATTTCATTGTTCTATAATTAGTGTTTTATCCTTGAAAATACCTTTTCGGAATACATCAAATAAATCACAACACTCCTTTTGGTTAATGTAATTTAAAAAAAAAATCCCTCACGTTACTCCAGATAACACACACTATTTTTAGGTAAAATTTCATTTTGATCCGTTAAACGGTACAAGATTTCAGATTCAATCATAAGTCAAAATTTGTACATTTTATTGAAAAAAAAAGTCTTCCAGTTGTTTCAATAATCTGACGATTTCTTCAATTATTGCGTCTATCAGTTGCATGATAACGGCAAAAGTTCAACACTGTGGAGTTAGTAGTTTACGACACGAAAATCTCCGAAAACACATTTTGGACAAAAAAGTAACTTTCCCAGAATGTAATTTTACCCTCAAAAAATAGGGCCCATCTACATTATTGTTGTTTAAATATGAGTTTGATTCATCAAATATTGTAAACTGTAGCGTGCCAACAAGCTTTTGAAGACACACACACACACACACACACACACACACACACACACAGACATCATCGAAGAAACGTCGAAACAGACTCAAAGCGCAAATTCGTCCTCAAAGCATGTAAATTCGGCAAAACCTCAACATAGAATTTTTCATTATTACTATACTTTACCTTTAGTAAAAAAAAAAAAGTTCAAAAAGGTATTTGGTGACCTCAAAACATGTAAATCTTTCAAAGTCTCAGAATTTCAAATTTAATTGTATTATTAAATTAGCTTTATTCTTTTTTTAAAATAGTTATAAAAGTTTATTTTACAATATTTCTAAGGTTCTATTTGAATAATGTACCTCCGAGTTGGGCCATCTGTTCAACTATTATGATAGTTATTGCAATATTATGAAAATAGATTATCATAATAAATTGTGAAATGAAATAGTCTTGAAAACGCAGATAATATTAAAATGAAACATAAAAATAAATTAATGAAATAAACAGTTTAAACATTCAGAATTATCAAACATGCTAAATGGGACCATTTTTGGAATGAGGTTCATTTCTTTCAGGAATGATTTTTAGAACGATTCTTAATATACAAATGCAACGAGAGTTTTCTCATCTGAATCACTTAGAATTTTCTACTTAAAAAGCTAAGGTGCTTATGAAGTGTCTTATCTAGTGCTTTGTCACATGGAAGGTCGGTTATATATCAGTAGTATTGAAGTAGATGTATGTACTTCCTCTAGGTTTCGTGTCGAATAAGAAATTGAGATATTTCAGGACATCATATGTTTGAATTAAGTAGTCACTATCTTGAATTACTTCTAAAGGACTTTTTCAGTTTTTTTTTTATCGGGAAAATTGAATCGGCACAAAATTATAAACTTTGTGATAATCTGTCTGATGATAAAAATAAAAGAAACAATAAAATGTATTAAACTACTGATACCAAATAAAATTATACATATTTCTTAATAAATTCATCCAATTGTAGATAATTTGTGATCAGCTATATTTCATGGCTCGAAGAATCTGCATTAGTTAATAAATCTAACTACGAACTAACAATAACAAATGTCCTTTCTGAGAGCTTACATTTTTTTGAGAAGCACTGCAATCGCTTTAACACAAATTACAGTCATACCTCTCCATACGGAATTACTTCGTACTGGATACGATTTCATAAGATGAATCGCTAAATATATGTAAATAGTGTAATTGGTTCCCAAGCCCTTAATACCCACCCCAAAATACACTTGATAAATTAAAATAACCAATATAATATTAGTTATACATAGTACAGTAGTAAAAAGCATATATATAAATTATAAAATTATGTAATAATTATAATACGTAATAATATGTAAAGTCATTTACTTTTGGATTTGAGTCTGGGTGGGTGAATGTATGGTGACAGCGGTATAGAGGAGGAGGCAAATGTTTCCTAACTGCAAAACATACACGTATGTACTGTACGAAAACACGGGCACAGCTTACATTAAATTTTAATTAAAATTATAAACTGAAAAAAAAATATTATATTTTTAACTTTTTTATAACTTTTATCATTTTACTTTACTATAAGTAAATGATAGTGATCGTGAAAAAACTCGATCTCGAAATTTTGACAGAACTATATGTTTTGAGGTCCCAGAAGTCTGATGTTTTTTCGATGATGTCTATATGTGTGCGGATGGGTGGGTATGTTAGAATTGCTTGTTACCAAAAGCTACGGTCTAGAATCTTTGATAGATCAAGTTGATATTTTACACAAAAATGGGCCCCATAATGTAGAGGATCTCTATTGCTTGAGAGGAATTATGCATGACAGGAAAGTCATTTCATTTGCCAAAAACTTGTTTTCAGAAAACATTTTTTTCTTCTAAACTGCTAATTCTAAAGTTAAGAAATTTTGTTATTATCTTTAAAGTTACAAATGCAATAAATGAAAAATATATTCAGATTTTTAAAACAACGGGAAATATTTTTTTTCAATAAATTGTAAAAATTTTGACTTATAATTCAATCTCAAAGACTGTGAGAGTGATACAAGCCATACCGTTTGACGGATCAAAATGAAACTATACCTATAAATAGAACATTATGTGGAAAATGAGTTGAGATAATTTTATTCAGAATTATACTCACCAAAGGAGCGTTACAAAAGAGTTTCTATTTTCAGAAAATGTTTTTTTGATACTAAACGGCTCATTAAAAAACAATGAAAATTTGACCAAAAATGGAACAAAGAATTAGTAATTCATAAAAAAGAATCATGAAATTTCAATAAGGGCAAAGATCAATAAAGCTATAAAAACTGTTCGTTTATCCTAGACTAAGGGACCACTTGCTATACTTGTCGAATTTTTGATATTTTTACTTTACTATAAGTAAAGTATAGTGATCGTGAAAAAATTCGATCTCGAGATTTTGACGGAATTACATGTTTTGAGGTACCAGTAGTCGTTTTATGACGTTTTTACGATGATGTCTGTGTGTGTGTGGGTGGGTGAGTGTGTTAGCATTGCTTGTTACCACGCTACGGTCCAGAATCTTTGATGGATCAAGTTGATATTTTACACAAAAATGGGCCTCATAGAGAAGAAGATCCCTATTGTTTGGGAAGAATTATGCATGATGGGAAAGTCACTTTTTTTGCCAAAAACCGTTTTTTTTAAAACATTTATTTCTCCTAAACTGATAACCCTAGAGTTTTGAAATTTTGACATTATCTTTGAGGTTTCAAATGCAACAAACGAAAAATATATTCAGAATTTTAAAACAACAGGAAATATTTTTTTTCAATAAAATGTACAAATTTTGACTTATAATTCAATCTCAAACCTTGTGAGAGCGATACAAGCCATACTGTTTGACGGACAAGAATGAAACTATGCCTATAAATAGAACGTTATGTGTAGAATGAATTGAGATATTTTTTTTCAAAATTACATTCGCTAAAGGGGCGTTACAGTACGATTTCTGTTTTCAGAAAATGTTTTTTTGACGTTAAACGGCTGATTAAAAAATAGTGAAAATTTGACCAAAAATGGAACAAAAAATTATCAATTCATAAAAAAAAAATCATGAAGTTTCACTTATGGGAAAGAGCAATAACGCTATAATATCTGTTTGTTTATCTTAGAGTAAGAGATCAACTGCTATACTTGTTGAATTTCTTATATTTTTTTTCATTGTTTACATTGACTTAGAAATTTTTTGAGCAAATCCACTGAGATAAAATTGATTTTATAAAGGAACAGTTTAAATTGTTTATTGAAGTATATGAAATGTAAGAGGAATAATATTGTGCAGGCAAATGATAACACTCACTCAGAAAAAATTCGTATATATGTTATTTAACAAAGGGGAAGGAAAAAGATCTTATTAAATACTAAGAAGCCTTATAAAATTCCCAGTATAATAATTCTATAAATAACCAAAAATGTAAAAGATAATTCAAAATTGAAATCTTTTGTTTAGAGATTAATAAATGTAATTATCATACATCTTAGTTATAAATCACCTTAAAACAACATTTTCTTCGCTGTTTATGATGCTTTTCAGAGAAAAAAAAGTATTTTCCTGTTTTAAACTTGAAAATTGTACTTTAATATTCAATGTAGAAGGATGTCAAGTAAACGATGTAAGAAATCAAACAATAGCCATGTTCTCTTGTAGGATAATATTTCGTTTCAAGAAATGTTCACTTTGGTTTTTCAAAAATATTATTACTGCTGTAGTTATACTAATGAAATTATTTTCAAATAATAAATTATTTTTGATGTACAAAAATAAGCTTATAAATTGATATGTCCTTCAATCACTATCTGTACTACCTCACGAATGAAATGCTAATAATTATATCCCATTTAGATATTTACGTTATGGTTAAATGAGACGTTATGTTTTATATACTCAAGAAATTTGACATTAAGTTACTTATAGTAAAATAGAGTGTAGGCCACTCCAGATTTTTTTCAGTGAATTCACCGAAATAATATAATATTTAGAGGTATAATGAAAATTTTTAAATGATTTAACGACATATGTGATGTAAGAAGAATAAAATTCTTACATGTAAAAAATCAACGAAATTATATCAAACATATAATTTCTCATTCTTTTCATGGTATGATGGGTTTGTCTAACAAAATGTTCCAATCGATCTATATGTTGCACCATTCTACAAAACTTAATATCAGATCTAATTTTTTTACATTTATGAATGACATTATTATTGGGTGACACTGAAATTTTTGGAATGAACTTTTTCGGCCTATAGAAGGGCTTCCATGTTTTTGACTAATATCCAGTTTTTTCACTATTCTGGTCTAATAGTTCATACCATTATTTTTAAAAATTTCAAGCTTCCAGCTTTTAAATTTAAAATTATACAGAAAAGTCTGCTTTGAACTTGATTTAAGAATGCAAAAGTAGCTAATTTTCAATACATTTTTTCTCAATATACATTTATAGCAAACTTACAACAGAGTACAGCACGTGGGGAAAAAATAACATTCGCCCAGAGTAAATTGGTTTTTTATGATTTTTGACTAAGGGAAAGAAAAGTGTTTTTTTAAAAAACTCTAGCATGCCATAGAATTCCCAGTATAATAATTTGATAAAAGACCAAAAATGTAGAAAATTATTTAGAATTAAAAAAAATTCTTTTAAAAATAATAAATGAAATTATCCTACATCTTAATTAAAAATTATCTGAAAACGATATTTTTTCTTACATGTTTTTGACATATAAGACAAAAACTTTGTAATGTTTTTAAAATACTTTCAATTTTTAAATGGGAATGTGTTTCTTAAGTATTAAATGTAGAAGGAGGTCAGATAAACTATGTAAGAGATCCACTGGCTATTGGAACAAAAGCCATGCTCTCTTGTAGGAGATTATTTCGTATAAGGAAATTGTCACTTTGGCTTTTCATAATGTTATTACTGCTGTAGTAATAACATTATGTATACAATATATACAATGATTGTATATCTATTAATTGTGTGACAAAAAAAAAGGCTTATATATTGATAAGTGGATCAATCACTATTTGTACTACCTCAGGATTGAAAGACTAATAAACATCTCCCATTTAGATTATGCTTAAATGAGACATTATATATTATATACCCAAGAAGTTTGATATTAAGTTTACTTATAGTAAGTTGAGTGTAGGCCACTCCAGATTTTTTTTTTTTAGTTTTTAAAACATAAACTTGAATAAGCACAAAAAAAACATTTGTTCGTAAATGCTTTCGAGTCTGAGGGAATGAGACGTAAATGAGACCGAAACTGAATGCCATGCTTTCGGAAACACAGATAGCTGAGTTTCCTAGCCAGTGAGAAATAGTTAAGAGGAAAAGATAAATTCCTGCTTGTCCGAGGGAATGCCCGGACTAGGCTAGCGGTTAGAGGTTGGTCAATGCAATAACAAATAGAAAGAATCACTCTTAAACAGATAAAATGAAGCCATCAGTGCTACAAAGAATCCCGAGATCTTGATAAAATGCCAAGAAAAAAAAACCCTATATTTTAGAGGTATATTTATGTTTGAGAACTGAGGAAACGAGCACGCACTTTGATAATTTGATCTTTCGTATGATGAAACAAGGTTCATAAAATGAGGCACCTTTTTCCAGAACGACCTTTCATAAGATGGCAATTTCGTAAGAAGAGGATTTAGTATGAAGAGGTACTACTGTACTGACTATAAGACGCGATGAATATACATACAAACCATGGAGAAGCCGACATTTCTAAAACCATTTCCTTTTCGTTCGACTATTGTTTAATAACTGCTGAAAAATCGATTTTTTCCTTATTTATGTAATAATCGGCGTAGAGTAAATTAAGTCAGTCAAATTTTTCCCAAGTTCTGAAAAAATTATGTACTTCTAGCTTAAGTCATTTGGCGATATAGATCATTCAAATAAGGCCTGATTTACTCCTAACTGAAGTTTCTAAATGTTGAAAATTTAAAATTTTTTAAATATCTTAGACAAGGGAGTTTGATAACTAATATTATTTACAGTTCCTATTTGAAACTTAGAAGAAAAATCACATACACTGAAGAAAACTTACAGAACTAGATTACTCACACGTTGAAGGTATGGATTCAGAAAAGAATGAGAAAAATTATTTAGAAGAAAACTGGGACAAGAAAAATAGGATTTACGAAATACATATTACTGAGAGTATTCAAAATACAAATAATGAATAAAACATTCCACGAAATGAGATTAGTGAAAGCTACCTTATTAGTTTGGGCATTAAAGTCTATTATGACGACTTTCAGATTAAAGACAGAAGAAAACAATTGGTAAAAGATTTTAAATAAATGGTTTTCCATGAAGACGATACGAGGTAACCGTTAGTGATCAATTTCAACACTCCTCTTCGTTTTCTTTCAAATCAGACTTTTTTTTATATTTTTGTATTGTTTATTATTAAACTCTACATTCCTTTTCTGCAATAATAATTAATCCATATGCATCTGATATTACGTTTTCTCTCTCTTGCTTACTCCCAGGTTAACTTCATCATGAGTTACCATTTCCATGGCAGTAATATTATTCCCTCTTACAGAGTATGAATGTTGGTGGTACAACAGCTCTTTTAAAAAACGGTTTGTTTTCTCCTTAATAAACCTTTTCACAGTTTTAACCCTTTAATGAATGTAACGATCAGTGTAATTCTTTGTGAATCTTCTCTTTCTGATTTGAAAACAAACATTTTACTTTTCTTTTAAAACAAAAGATTAGAGTTACTTCAGGTAATTCTCTTTTGAAGACTTTTTTAATTGCTTGCAACAAAACCTTGAGCAAATGAAAATTGTTCAATTAATTTTATTGGGCAGTTATTTTTCTGTAATAACATTTTTACTGTTTTCTTGTTTTTCTCCAGGAAACAAGAACTGCTCTTTTTAATCACTCTTTTCATTAAGTTTTGAACAAAATTCAGATTTTGGTTCATATCATATTATGAATGTAACTAACAATTCTACCAAACCTGGTAGACTTCCTGTATCAATCAGTTAAAATATCACCATTTCCATAAAAAAAAATTGGGAGAATGATGCTTTTTCTGCCTCACAAGTATATTTAAAACAATTTTAAACTGAATTAAACATATTTAAAACATGCGTGTTTCTCCTTTTTCAATAACCCAAAACAAATTATCGAAGCGCAGTTTAATTAGTTCATACGTTGAATAGTTCATTACTATAGTCGTTCAGTAATTCAACTATAGCTATTTGTCAAGAAATGGTGATATAGGAGAACCTATCATTATAATACGGACCTTTGTTTATTTATAACACCATCGAATTGAACATAGAAGATTTGAAATGAAATAATATTTTTGCTTGTATGTCCATGTGTTGTTCAATTTTATTTTACTGATTACCTATTGATTCAAATCTAAATCTGCGTTAGTAAAAAGTTCAGAACATCGAGAGAAATTATTATGCTTTAACAGAGTATTTGATAGTTAACGATTCTTTAAATTACAATTAATTTTTCGCACTGAATTTATTGTTAGATACTATAATACCCAAATATTTTTCCACATATTTGAAAAGTTCTTAAGTTGGGCTACCTATAAAGGATGTAATAAGAAGTATTGGACAAGTTGGCCTAATGTAATTTATTGTAATTTATACATTCTTAGAACTATTTATTCCATTATACGATTTCATAAGCGATGCTTTACTAGGATCCATCAACATTTTCTTATAAAGATTATCAACTCAACGTTATTTGCAAAGTATGCAAAGTTAAATATAAATCTAGCACTGAAGTAGAAAAGGTTTCTGAATCTCCCAGATGTGCTCATAGATTTACAAATACCCAGATGTGAGTCCCTCCGAAGACATGCAACGACTACTGATATATATAAGTATATAAATGTTGATAAAAGTATCGACCGTGAAATAGAAACAGAATTAAAGTTTATCAGGACTCGGCCAGTTCTTTAGGTTCAAATTAAACTCTCATTGACAACGTTTCGGTTTTTATTTAAAACCTTTTTCATAGGCCTAAAAAACAGAGGAAACATAAGAAAAAAATTCAATCATTAAAAATCAAATATATATAAAAAGTGCAATTAGTTACAATTAAGAAATTACAATAGAAATAAAAGTATTTATTCGGGTGTGTTAAGTTAAACATTGTTGATTGATGCAAAATTGATTTAGTAATTTTTTGGTTGTCTGGTGAAATTTTGTTGCCTTGCTTGTTTTTCAGTTCAGTCTCACGTGTTCATTCAAACTAGACATTCCTTGTTGAAATCGACAGATTATTTTTCTTTGTAAAATAATTTGTAATGTAATAATTAGTTTATCTGTTTCAAAATGTTATACTTCTTTAAGTTCTCTCGCTAACCTATTGTCAAAATTTCTATTGTAATTTCTTAATTATATGTAATTTTAATTGTATGTACTTTTTATGCATGTTTGATTTTTGAATGATTGAAATTATCCTCTGTTTTGTAGGCCTATGAAAAAGGTTGGCAATGGGAGTTTAATTTGAACCCGAAGAACTAACCGAGCCCTGATAAACTTTAATTCTGTATATATATATATATATATATATATATATATATATATATATATATAAATATGCAGAAGAATCACAATAAACAGTGATGAAATCAATGAAGTTTAAACCACAAGGAAAAAAATAGAAATAAACAAAGTAAAAACTAAGAAGGTAACATAAAAGTTATACAGAAGGAAGGTAACAAAACAGCTGGAAAACTCAAGGACACTATAGCATGATAAGAAAAAAACAAATAAAATTAAACAATTTAAGGTAAATAAAAAGAAAATAAAAAAATAATAGGAAAAATACATATAATTTCAAAATATAATAATTAATTTGTTATAAAAAAATAAAATTAAAATATAATAACTATAAACTATTGTAAGTAAAATATTATAACTATAAAATATAATATAATAATTATTTTTTTATTATATTTATGCTATTTTATTGTAAATAGTATAAATAATAATAAATAAATAAATGAAACAAGAATACAAAGAGAAAGAAAATAAATTAAAATAACATTAAGCTACATGATTAGAATCAACAATCGGTCAGAGTTCAAGATCAAAGACATAGCGAAGATGATCCACAGGTCCAGTTTGCTTACATATGCTTTGAATTAAAAATGCATCTAGTCTAAATAGCCCACGACTTATATTGATGAGTTTTTCAAAATGATACTTAACCAGGGCACTTTCTACTAAGTTTCTTTAAACATCAGAAGAGAGAAATATCAATTCCTTGGAATCTTCCCATTTTATGGAATGATTGTTTAAATGAACATGTTGGTACAAAGCACTTAACTCTTCATGTCACCTAATAGAATATTTATGTTGCTTCACCCTAGTAAGTAAACTTTTGCCAGTTTGCCCAACATATGAGAAATCACAACCACACGGAATCCTACATGTAAACACGATCTTCCTTTTCTTTCCTTTTACAATTATTAACAAGTCTGTTTAATAATTTACCACCACTACTGAAAACAACTGAGATATTAATTTTTTTTTCAGAAATGCTGGAACGTCTAAAGGGTCCAACGAAAAGATTTCTATTCGTGAAGGGTTCCTTCTCAATTCCAGTTCACAAAGATCCTTTAGTTCTCTTAAAGATATTATTAATTAGCGTTTTTGGATACTTTAATGATGAGACTATTTGATATATATGTTAAATTTTTCATGGAGGAATTCTTCCCTACACAATTTGAATGCTCATAAGAACATATTTCTGAACACTACTTTTTTAACATTAGAAGGATGGGAGAAGAAAAAATGAACAAAAGAAGGAACAAGAGTAGGTTTTCTATAAATACTGAATTTAATATTGTTTCCTTAACAATGTAAATATAAATCTAGAAAGGCAGCTTATTATTACTTTCAACTTCTAAAGTATCTCCTCCCATCCTTCTAATCTTAAAAACAAAAAATCAATTGGTTGCCATGAAGCTTGATGAACTGTTTACTTATAGTAAAGTTGAGTGTAGGCCACTCCAGATATTTTTCGACAATTCATTACTTGTTTTAAGAATAAGCATATAGTTCTTTGAACAATTTATATCTACTTTTCCAAAGTTCCACTGAATTGGCTATACGTCAAATGACGTTAACAATTAACTCTAACATCAAACTTTTAAATGAAGTAGTACTATGAAGAAGTTCCTTTCGTTTCTCAAATAACTAATTTTTCTCGAATCATTCTTGCACACAATTTAGTTAGTCTTAAAAGCCCAACAGTTTTAGCGGAATCAGAGTTGGAGGGAGGTCTACATATTCTACGACAAACCTCATTGTAACTAAGTTCAGCTGTAATATTAAGGAACTGTCACTCTACTCTATTTATATATATATATAAAAAGATTTCACATAAACACGTGAAATAACAATCAATGATCAAACCACAATAAGAAATGGGAAAACAAGACTAAGATCTTTCAACTCTGACCAAGACCGCTTGTTACGGTTGAAAGATCTTAGTCTTGTTTTCCCATTTCTTATAGTGGTTTGATCATTGGTTTATATATACATACATATATATACATCAATGATCAAACCACAATAAGAAATGGAAAACAAGACCAAGATCTTTCAACCGTAACAAGCGGTCTTCGTCAGAGTCAAAAACCCAACTGAACACTAGATGCAGAAAACATCTGGTGAGGAGTTGAGAAGGAAATAACGTAGTAGTAGAAGGAAATACGTATTCCCCACTCGTCTCAACTCCTCACCAGATGTTTTCTGCATCTAGTGTTCAGTTGGGTTTTTGACTCTGACGAAGACCGCTTGTTACGGTTGAAAGATCTTAGTCTTGTTTTCCCATTTCTTATTGTGGTTTGATCATTGATATATATATATATATATATATATATATATATATATATATATATATATATGTTCAATATAGAAATAGAAACATAGAGAAATCAAAAGAACACACTTACAGTCTCTAATTTTCGGTTTAAACCGTCTTCAGGAGAGATAAGAGAGGGAAACCAAGCGCACTGGTTCAGAGACGGTTGGAGACCGTCTGAAGCCGTCTGGAGACTCTGAACCAGTGCGCTTGGTTTCCCTCTCTTATCTCTCCTCAAGACGGTTCAAACCGAAAAAATTAGAGACTGTAAGTGTGTTCTTTTGATTTCTCTATGTTTCTATTCTATATTTGTCCGTTTTGGAACGTATTTCTAACGAAAAGTATATATATATATATATAAATAAATGATCAAACCACAATAAGAAAATGGGAAAACAAGACTAAGATCTTTCAACCGTAACAAGCGGTCTTCGTCAGAGTCAAAAACCTAACTGAAGTTTTTCAACTGAGTCAAAAACTCAGTTGAGTTTTTGACTCTGACGAAAACCGCTAGTTACGGTTGAAAGATCTTAGTCTTGTTTTCCCATTTTCTTATTGCAGTTTGATCATTGATTCTTATTTCACGTGTTTATGTGAAATCTTTATATATATATATATATATATAAAATAAATTCAAAACGAAGGAAACACACAGAAAGACACAGACATAACTCACATCGATATTTCGACCATCGTCGTCATCAGGAGGTGCGAAGAGCGAAGAGTCCCGCAGGAAGACAGGGCGGTACTGAGCTCGGAGACCACAGCCAGTACCCCACCACTTACCACCAAGCGGGAAGGGAGGGAAGGAAATGAAGAACCAAATTAAGACGTAAAAGGAACGAGTAAAAATTATAACTATAAAAAATTATAAAAAAGTAGATAAATCAAATTAAAATTAATAAAGAAAAAAATAAATAAATAAATTATCGGTTGAGGTTGAGTCCAGGGGAAGAGCGAGCATCAAGTAAGCATATGTATGCCTCCTCTGAAGCTCTTAGGGTAACTTTATTGTTGGATTCGGGGATCTGTTTCAGGATCTGAACCCTGAAACAGTCATTGAAACTGAGCCCATGCGAGTTCGCATGGATGGCTACAGGATAGTTACTGCGTTGACCGACTGAAGCCCTATGACCATTCATACGAAGGCTCAACTTATTAGAAGTTAAGCCAACGTAAAAAGAGTCACACTGAGTGCAATCCAGTCGGTAAAGCACAGTTGCACGAGGTACAGAAGGAATTGACTTGAACTGGGTAGGAACGATGGTGGAGAGGGGAATCGAAGGAAGGATTAGGATTTACAATCCACCATCGTTCCTACCCAGTTCAAGTCAATTCCTCCTGTACCTCGTGCAACTGTGTTTACCGACTGGATTGCACTCAGTGTGACTCTTTTTACGTTGGCTTAACTTCTAATAAGTTGAGCCTTCGTATGAATGGTCATAGGGCTTCAGTCGGTCAACGCAGTAACTATCCTGTAGCCATCCATGCGAACTCGCATGGGCTCAGTTTCAATGACTGTTTCAGGGTTCAGATCCTGAAACAGATCCCCGAATCCAACAATAAAGTTACCCTAAGAGCTTCAGAGGAGGCATACATATGCTTACTTGATGCTCGCTCTTCCCCTGGACTCAACCTCAACCGATAATTTATTTATTTATTTTTTTCTTTATTAATTTTAATTTGATTTATCTACTTTTTTATAATTTTTTATAGTTATAATTTTTACTCGTTCCTTTTACGTCTTAATTTGGTTCTTCATTTCCTTCCCTCCCTTCCCGCTTGGTGGTAAGTGGTGGGGTACTGGCTGTGGTCTCCGAGCTCAGTACCGCCCTGTCTTCCTGCGGGACTCTTCGCTCTTCGCACCTCCTGATGACGACGATGGTCGAAATATCGATGTGAGTTATGTCTGTGTCTCTCTGTGTGTTTCCTTCGTTTTGAATTTATTTTATTTTAAAAAAGTCCGCTGGACCGTTTCTTTTAATTGTATATATATAATGTGAAAATAAATGTATTAAATGATGTTATTTATCTTTTATATTTAAAGATTTCAAATTCATCGTTTAAACCACTTTCCAAATACTTTGACCAATAACGGCTCTTAATTGTTTCAAAATGGCTTAAATTTGACTTTTAACACGAGGAGGTAAACTTTTTGAGGAATATATTGTTTCATCTAGTTTACAGGAGGTCAGGGTTCGATCTATGTATCTCCTCCCGCTCAGTGGTATGATTCCCCCAGAGTCGGTTAATCGGCTCTATGAAGCCTGCATCACTATCCAACTCTCGTTTATTACCAACATCTGCCAACACTCTAACACCTTCACTACCAGCCCTCTTGTCAACGTCCTTCCTCTCTCCACTTCAACATTATTTTGCACACTTCATCCACTAGCCACTAGCCAACTGATAGGATAGAAACACTTTATTCTATTAAAGTATTTTAAGCACCTCTTTGATGATTCCAGATACATTTTCTGTACATATCAACGTTGACTAAAGATGAAAACATTTAGAATGTTTATTAAAGAAGAAACAGTAATTTTGTGAAACAACAACTGAGAAATTCAAATATTTTTGAAATTCGTAAGAAGGAATTTTTTTAGTAGGAAGGATATTAGTTCCTTTTCACGTGCACTTCACATGTAGGTGTATATATCTATATATGATTGGCTACTTTTGACCAAATTGTTTTTACTTTTCCTCTTTGGACTCTATTGTTTCCGGCTCTAACAAAAGCCATTACTCAGTGAAGTGAAGTAAAAACAATTTGGTCAAAAATAGCCAATCATATATATATATATATATATAAAACTTCAGAAATGAATAGATACATAGACATAAAAAGAAAGAAAGAATGAGAGAGAGAAAAAAAACATCCATATTTAGACATACATTATCATAAGGTAACTTAAATCATAAGGTTATCAAATTCATTGATGAATTTGATTGATATCTCAAAATATAAAGTGAATTTTCGCTCTGTGATTATAATTCCTTCTCTAGGATTGCTCCCGAATTCTTCCCCTCAGTCATACTCACACACGTATACATGTACACATATAAAATATACATACCACTACGCTCACAAACACGTGCACATACGCACACACACATATGTTACACATACAAATACACGAAATGACATAAAAACGCACACACACACACACTAAGCACATTCATAGGCGATTAGCAAGCAAAAACACAAACACTCACTCACACAATCATACGCACTTATGTAAACACATATGCAAAAATGAACTATCGTATACTTAAGCATAGTATCGTACTAAAAACACACAAGCTCGCGAACATGGACGCAAACACACATACACACACATATGTGAATACACAAGCAAACAGATACATGCAGACATTGCAACTATAATAAACATCACAGAAATGGGACTACTTGTAAATTTATTATCATCTCTACTATCTATATAACTAAAAACTTCAAAGTCAGAAACACATATTTGAGATAAACACTCGCGATTCTCAATAATTTTGGCAAAACGCCGTCTTCGGGAGAATTAAGTATACAGAAAGTGAAGGAGCGAATGACATTCTATGTAGATATCACAATAAAAATATGAAATAAAAAGGAACATCGAAATCACCATAGTAAGTAATTCAGAAATAGACCTCAGATCTTTCCAACAAAATACCTGTTTCCGTCGCTTCAAGGAGACGTGAACAGTGTCACGTGTTCATTCAAACTAGACAGTTGTTACTGAAATTCACAAAGTGTTTTCTTTGTAAAATAATTTCTTATGTAATACTTAGTTTGTCTGGTTCAAAATTGTATACTTCTGCATATGAAACAAGTTTTAAATAAAACCCGAAACGTTGGCAATGAGAGTTTAATTTGAACCTGAAAAACTGACAGTGTCCTGATAAACTTTTATTTTGTTATATATGTATATATAAAACAAGATTTCACAATAAACACGTGAAGTAACAATCAACATCCAAACCACAATAATAAATGAGAAAAAAGACAAGACTTTCAACCGTAACAAGCGGTCTTCGTTAGAGTCAAATCCCAACTAAGGGATTTTATTCTGAGTAAGAGTACTTGTTATATATATATTCCTTCATAAACATTACCATTACAATTGTAATTTAACTAATAGTGCATAATCAATGGTATTAATTATATTAGGTACATTAAACCCTCAGTTAGAAATACGAACTAATATACCGATATAACAAAAATTATACTAAAAAAAATACCAAATTTTAAATAACATATTCTGACAATAATCAGTTTAAGAGGGAGAGGACTAGCAGTGAAGGCTAAGGTCACAAGGGGGGAGGGGAGGATAACATTTAAAACTCGACTTACCTCCTCGAGAAGGCGGGTGACAGCTTCGATGTCACTATAAGTCTTTGTCATCTGGCTTACTCTTCGGCTGCACAGCACTGCAACATAACGTAACATAGTGAGTACATGGCCTCAGCCGGGTCTTCGGACAACGTAATCCGACATGCCGCCGGTAGACTACCTTCCCAAGGAAGCCAGCTGACAGAATCGATTTGTGCATCCAAAGCGCTTGCGCAATTACTCACAAATCTCACTTGTCTCCAACCATCCTTAACAAGTGCATTATTAGTCTAGAATGCTCTTCTCATAATTACAACACCGAATGGAATATACAAAATAAACTGAGATAATCGGCGCCCTTAGTACCAATAGTATTTCTAGAGCATTCACGTCATATTCCGGACCGATAGTCCTTCTGAAACTGGATTAGCACTAAGATAGGAAATCCTTTCCTGGAGCTCCCTACCAGGATGTAAACACACAGTAACCCCCTTCTCTTCAAGGGTTGAAGAGCAATACATGTGCAGAGAATTGCTTCTCTGGCAGATATCACTTACCTTTATAATTGATATGAACGAATAAAAGTTTTAAAAAAACACTACAATACAACACTGCTAGTCAAATAACGAAAACACAGTTATCAGATGCTAAGGAATTTTAATAACTACTTTCAGAATTCCATCTTGTTTTAATATTTCACTTTATCTGACATTTTAAATTATACAAACACGGAAATTACTAATTATTGTTGAAGTCAAGGTCTAGACAATTCCCACAATAAATAAGGCAAAATGGAAAATTGCAAGTCCAAGACCTCTAACCTTTAAGGTACCCACATTAATAGAACAGTTGTTGAGTGCCAATGAAACTGTTACTAGCTTTCACTCAAAACGCAAAACAACTGCTTATGTCATTTGTTGTTTATGATCAAAGTTGTTTAATGCAACAAATACACAAAGTGCATTATATATATATCATATATAACCACCGAAGTATACACTTATATATGATTATATACGAGTCTTACCTTTTATGTCTTAATGCAACTTTAACTAATACTTGTGGCACTAACAGTATGTATATGATATTAACATATAGAGTTCAGATGTTCAGAGTCGTAAATTGAACAAAATTGAGGAATACATTTTACTAAAAAAAGGTACATAGTTTTTATAAATTTCAATAAATATGTTGATATGATTTATTAGAAATAATATTAATTAAACTACATGTGTAGTTTTTGAATTGATCAATTTTGTTTCTTCTTTCACTATGTAGAGTCTAACATATCACAGATAGATATTCTAAAAATTTAAATTATAATAAGGTATTAAAAACATAATTGAATGGAATGACGTCTATGAAAATGTTGGTAATTTACATTTCGAAAATCAATATTTTGGTTTTCGTCATTTTTTTGGAAAAAAAAAGATCAGTTATGACATCCCTACAAGAGCCACATGCCGGTCTAGAGACCTGGCGGGAGCTCTATTGGATGGTTTGATCTCTACAGAGGAGGGCAAGGCCATAAATACACCATGTATTTCACATTGAACACATAAGTAAAGAAAAAATTGAAAAAAGTAAGGCACAATTCAATTAAAACAAATCTAAAGAGAAAACAAGATTTTTCCGCCATTGGCTCATGCTTTCCAGGACCGTTAATGATAGATCGTTCTTATTGACTCTTTAAAATGTTTATCTTTTTGAATTGATATCAGAGTTTCAAAGTCAAGGAGCAGGTTTCTTTCAAACAACGACCCCACGGTTCATCTCTTTCGTTCACAATACTCTTATAAAAAATTTACATTAAACTGGATAATTTTACATTACATTTTTGAACAAAGAAATACAACTTATATATGAGGTGGGAGAGGAAAAGTACCAGAAAGATTCGAAAAATAGATGGCTCCAAAATCCTGATTTATTACAAATATAGTGTTCTGTACCATGTTAGTTGATCAGTGGCTTGAGATCTTAATATAAGACTCTTCAGCCATAGAACTTCCATTTTTTCCCTAAACTAAGAAGTTTCAGTTAAAATTTGTAGTTACTACGGATCTAATATTAATATAGCATCAACTGAAAAAAAGTTTCCGAATAATTCAATAAAAGAAAAGTTAATCCTCACACCAAGGATTCCTGAGGTTTAATACTGCACCGCTGAAGATAAGAGCAGTATAAAAAAAGTAGTTAATTACCGTCTATGCGTTACGGGGTTCACTTATCTGGGGGCTGAGTATTACTTCTGAGGTTGGAAAAAGAATCATGACCGGAAATCAAGCCTACTTCGCCAAACTAAAACTTAAATATTCTTGTCACTATTATTGTAAATTGCCTGGAGTAACTAAAATTAGGTCATATAAAACTTTAATATGACAATTAATAAAATTTTGAGATAGTAATTGTATAAAATATACCCTGTAGAAATATCTTTGCTATTACACACAAAATGTTAAAGCTTTAAAAAGAAAAATATTGAGCAAGTTCATAGAGTTGAGGACGATGAAAATGTGTGAAGACAGAAACAATAGGGCAGTGCGCCAATTGTACGTGATTCACCTTATCAAAATAAGGCGCATACGGCAATTAGTCATAGGATAAGAATGCACTGCAGCAATAAGATCTAAAAAAAGGTTCTCTGCAATGCGTACACGAAAAGAAGTGGAGGGCCGAGGGAAAGATGCTTGCGGAATATGGAGAGGAATTTGAGCAATTAGGAGAAAGGGAAGGGGAGGTACAGAGGGAGTAATACGGAACAGTAATATTACACACTGCGCCCCCAAGGAGCTCTAGAGATCGTCAGAAAGTAAATATGCTCATTATAGTCTAAATCAGTGGTGCTCAACGTGGGCCACATGGACCTCCAGGGGTCCACAGAGGATTACTAAGGGTCCACGAAGAAAAATAGTATTTCAAGCAGTTGTTCTCAACATAACCCACTTGGACCCCCAGGGGTCCACAAGCAAACAAAGGTTGAGGATCCCCGGTCTAAATCAATCAATAGAATGAGAAACCTAACATTCCTGCTGTCTTATGTTAACTTGGGGAAAATTTTATATAAAACACATTTTATTATGGTAACTGAATCACACAAAAAAATCCGACATAAAGCGCTTGAAGAAACGGCATTGTTTCTTGTTCCCATAGCCATCAATATATGTTTTTTATAACACTCATTGTCACGAGTGAAACCACTTGTTCTTATAACATTCTTGAAAACTTTCTTCAATGAATCAATCAATAAATTGAATCTACTCCTGACAACAAAACTTAAAACCATGTCAGTTTTGTGCTGTATATTCTAACCATATGCTAATAACAATTTATTTTATACAACAGCTCTTGGTATCTCTTAATATTCACTGATTCAAACGCAGCCAATAAAACTATTTCTTTGTGATTTGAGATACTGCTGGAAAATTTTATTTGGCATGCTTTTTTTTTTTTGCTTTTGATGGTGTGTGTATGTGTGAGCGATCAAAAATTTTGTGAACAAACTATAGGCTACAATTTTGAATTGGTCATTTTCATGTACCCAAAGATACATT
The DNA here is from genome assembly GCA_026182355.1 of Hermatobates lingyangjiaoensis. NCBI lineage: Eukaryota > Metazoa > Arthropoda > Insecta > Hemiptera > Hermatobatidae > Hermatobates > Hermatobates lingyangjiaoensis. Next base: position 507,166 of record JAPFBL010001924.1, on the reverse strand, counting down.
TTTTGGGCAATATTGAATCATGGTAAGTTCACATTACTGGCAATTATGTGTTCTGAAACACTATTAATTTTGTACTAAACAACTGACTCGAAAGAGTTGAAGTTGAAGTTATGTAACTATGAATCTAATACGAACCTTAAATGAAAAAAATTACAGCATTTTTTTTAAAAAAAAAGTAGGTTTTCCGTAAAAACTGTAAACATTTTGACTTATAATTGAATCTGAACCTTGTAAACACGACACTGGTCACACCGTCTGTTATATCATAATGAAATTGCACACAGAAGAAACACATTACAGAAGGATGAGATGCATAATTTTTTCCTGTTGAAATTACTTCAGAAAATTATAATACATTTTGTGAATTCAGAAAATATTATTTTGTCGTAAAACTACAAATACTAATACTCCAATAGAAAAACTTTCCATGTTGTATCCACTTCAAATTAGTATGCTATGAACAAAATCGTTCCTTGGAAAGCTTTAATGACACGGAACTCAACTTTCAATAATAATAAACTTACTAAACTTGCTAGGTTGGTTATGTAAAATATATACAGTTTTAAAAACCGTTAATAGGAATACTATGTGAGAATTAATTTTAGAGAACTATATCTGATAGTAGGTGTTTTCTGGACAGAGCTATTACATCGTTAAAAATCGGTATGGCCTATAATCATGGTTCAAGTTATATTTTCTGATGAGTTTTCGCTTTTTAACATACACCTGCTTATTTTTTAATCGGTTACTATAAACTACAGTGACGATGGAAGAAATATATTTTGAAATTTGACGGATTTATGCATTTTGATTTTGAGGTCTACTGAAGCCAGTTTTAAACATGAATGCCAGACTGTGGCTACGTGGGTGTCAACCTAACATTATTTAAATACTCCACAAGTCGCGTCGTTTGACAAATATTAATTACATTTTTCAGATTTAGTAGTATATCATCAGACAAATTTTGCTAACTAAACTGCTATCACTAAAATGTGTGTGATAAATATATTTATTATTTTTAGCAATATTAAAATATGTAAAATGTTTATTTCTATGTTACTACAAAGGTTACTAATTTCAACCCACTCTTTGAGTCACTCTCAAAACTTTGAATTGTGTATTTTCTAAATTTCGAATATTGCGTGAGGAAATAGTACACTTAAAAGGACAACTACTCGATCTGTAGAAACCTGTCAGATTGTGCTAAACAATATTACATATAATTTGGGGAAAACAATTAATTTCGAAAGGTCAAGGTACACGTAGGAAACATCAGGAATGAGTTGGCGGATCTAGAGCTAAAAAGGGTGCTCAAGATAACAGCTTGGATTTTATATACGAAAATACCCAGGTCTTTCATAAAGGAAAGGCTAGTCAGGCAAAGAGTGGCACAATGGGAAAAAAATATGGGTGGAATGTACTAAAGGTCTTCTAACAAAGGAATATAGTGGTCAGCATCCTACTAATGCTTGACAGTTTAGGGACTACCATACAACTCTTGTGAGTCGGGTCGTCCCTCTCCATTGAGGGAATCACCCGTTTCCCGGAGCCAGGGGTCACCTCGGGTCAGATCAGTTTCTCGATCGAGTAAGGAGACCAGTATCTGTAATGCATGCAAAAAATATTGCATAAACACTTAAACACAGATATAGTTACAAAAATATGATCATGGCTTCTGAGCATCTATGATCATAGAATTTCAGTAATAGTTTTCACGATTACTATTCGTTACTTATATAAAAGTAGTAAGTACTGTCATCTTTATATTATAAAAATAAATCTTATAGAATTGTAAAGGTAAAAAAAAAGACCATAGTTAATAAACACCTAGTTTAATTTTTGATCTGACGCATATTCCAGGTGTTCATCCAGTCACCTTTAACAATTTATATGAAATTTAAACACCATTTGTGACAGGAGCTTACATTACTTATTCAAGTTGATTTTATTAAGTTGTGTTTAAATTTTACGAAAATTGTAAAAGAATATGGTATGAAGATTACCGGTCATAATTAAACCTTTGAGTAACTAAAGGTTTATTCTTTAACTTTCCAAAGTGGAGTTCCTCAAATTAAATACTGCAATTAAAACATAAATAAAAAAATATTTATTTTTTGCCCTCATTTTGACAGAATATTATTATTTACTTCCTCCCATGGAATAAGTTAGTTTTAGGTCAAAATTTAAGGAGGACTAAACTATTTCCGACCATTTCCTATAAGTTTCCGAAATCATCTCCGATTTCTTCCTTCACTGGATTCAATTTCCACTTGCTAAGGAAAAAGGCAGATATTTTGAAAAATGGGTTTTTAAATATAATTATCAATACGCTATTAGTTTCGTAAGGAATAAATTATTAAAACCAATTTAACGTTATGTTGTTATTATATCAGTTTTTAGATGAGGGGATTTTTTTAGAGAAAGTTTACTTTAAAAGATCCGGAACATCCCACAATAGTTGAAGCAAAGAAATCTCTTAATTCCCAATTAAATTTCTTTTAAACTATCTACAGCCCCTAAAAAATAATTAAGATCTTTAAACACCTGAAAAAGGAAGAAAAGAAATAAAATCCAATATTTACTGAAACAAAAACCTATATAATCGAAAGAAAGAAAGCAAGCAGAACAGGGACATGCAGTTTACGCTATCACTGTACAGCGTAGTCGAAGGATTTTGAGAGCGAAACTAATGAACTAGAAATACTAAAGAACTACATTAACATTGCAGACTATTCTGAAAAAATAGCTCTCGTACCCCATAGGGCATCATAAGGTTGTTAACTAAAGCTATTATGCATTTCAATTTGAAAGGGGAAGAAATGTAAATATAAAGAGAGTTGAAAGTAAAGCTTTACTTTATTTGAAAGTAAATCAAATGTAAAATTCTTATAGCTTCGCCATGTTCTTTTCTCATTTTGAATGAGAAAATTAGAGATTCTATTCTAACCAGTAGGATTCCTAAAACGAATTGATAAAACATTTATGATTTCCTGGTAGGAAATCTTGAAATAAAATGGACCATGTGAAGGCAGCAGTGATCATAACTGAATGTTGATGTACGGTGGTTTTTGTAAAACTCCCCGGGTCAGGTTGAATACAGTAGGTCAGTTGTTTTCTTGGGTAAATCAATAGCTATTATTAGAATATGAGGTCGACAGTTGTCCATTGAGTTGCTCCTCCGCCCTACAAATAGATATAGGTATTATCAATGTAACGTCTTGTATAAATTATTACTTTTCATCATTAATAAAACTACTCGACCGTTATGATGACACGAGTACATAGTGACCGTAGATCGCATCTTTTTGGGCTATCGGAAGCGTATTTTTCATGACATGTCATACAGCCCTTTTTTTCTCGTTTCTGATATTAAAACCTAATATTTGACACACAAGAAATTGGTGGTGGAGGATTGCTTATAAATTATTTGCTTGTCATCCTTAACTAAAACCCTTTCATATTCTTAAAACTGTTTGCGATAATCCTGAAGGAACATCTTCTTTTAGAATACTCATTTTATTTTGTTACTTTGTAAGGTTCCACTGTGCAGTATTTGATATAAGTATACGAAAATACTTTGACCTGAAAATCATATAAATCACTTTACAAATATAAAAAGCTGAGTGAAATGAAAGATTTTTCATTTGTGCAACCTTTTCAAGCCCAACAAGACCGATACCGATTAAAATATTGTAGTATTGTTTTTGAATATCCTTATAGATAAGAGAAAAACACAGAAAAATAATGACCTACATCCATATTTCAAAGCCCATTGTCATCAGGAGAAAAAGTGGTTGACTAGCTCTAGCTACCGACTCTCCCAACAGCTAGTCCATTATACCAGTTAGGCTTACCACCAATAAAATCTTTTATCCAAAACAAAGTTAGTTGGTGTGTGACTTACAAATATTTGAATTTCTTACTGTGGTTTATTCTTTTATATATATATATATATATATATTAAAAATATATATATATATATATATTAAAAATATATATATAGTCAGAGTAAATCCCAACTGTTGGAGTGTAGACTGCTTGTTACAGATGAAAGACCTAAGTCATTTTTCTCATTTATTATTGTGGTTCAAACGTTATATATATATATATATGCATGTGTGCATGTGACCGTCCGCTCAGTTAGCTTCAGCTATTCAAAGGGACTACTTCTGGCCGATGACGACGAACGTCGAAATATCGTTGTAAGTCTTTTTTGTTTGTTAATAATATTTAACAAACAAATTACCTTACTCAAATTACCTTTTATATTTGTAAAGTGATTTATATGATTTTCAGGTCAAAGTGTTTTCGCATACTTATATCAAATACTGCACAGTGGAACCTTACAAAGTAATAAAATAAAATGAGTATTCTAAAAGAAGGTGTTCTTTCAGGATTATCGCAAACAGTTTTAAGAATATGAAAGGGTTTTAGTTAAGGATGACAAGCAAATGATTTATAAGCAATCCTCCGCCAGCAACAAATAGATAATTTAAAGCAGGTCCTATTCGACATACATTATTTTTCCCTGGTAAACTTTGCGTTAGTAAACTCAAGAAATAGGACCATTAAACCTTGACTTGTTATGTTCAGGTAAAGGGTAAAAAGATGCATACATGAGATGTGAGGTAGCAGTGACGGAGAGTCTTTACTGCTGTGTGGATTCTCACTCACACATTCAAGCACAACTCACTCACAGCTTAAAAATATATCCAACACTTACATTTCCGTTGTCCACTTTATCATATACATAATGAACTAGGCAATTCATTTTCTAGAATATCCAATGATGTACGATTTCTCTGACCACGAATTAGCATGGTGGTTAATATTTTTGAAAATCTATCTTAAACAGGAATTTGCTGACAGTAAAAGCTGATAACTCGGAGAGTACCAGTATTATTTAAAATTATTGGTGTAGTAAGAAAAAACCGCGATGTATATTCATTAATAGTTATTGGTAAAACCCCAAAACAAACAGTTACATGACCATTAAACCCTAGCTGTATTACAAGAAGGTTTAATAATGAAGAGGGTTTACGTTGAGTGAGTCCAAGCTCGTTCAAATGCTGGAGTTTATGGTCTAGTTCAGGGCTGCCAGAGTTGTTACTTTTGGTAACAAATTGTTACTTTTTACTTGCAAAATTTAAATTTGTTACTTTTGTTACGACGCTTCCAAAAGTTGTTACTATTTGAACAACCAATAAATATGGAGAGAGATAAAATTGGGGACAGAGAATTTAAGCAGTTTCGTATTAATATTTTGAACTTTTATGTAGAATTAATGAAACAAATGTTAAATCGATTTTTGGCAAATCACTTATTCAGAGACTTGGAATTACTAGAAGCATTAGATCCTGAAAATGTTAATCAGGGAAAACCATCATCAATTATTCCATTGGCTTTGCGGTTTTCTAATATCGTATCTGAAGATAATCTCGAGGCTTTAAATACGGAATGGCGAGAGCTGACACTAGAAGACTCTGATCGTATTAGTGAGGAAGAGCCTGAAGTGTTTTGGGAAAACGTTTCCAATGAAAAAGTTGGTGACAAATTTTGATATCCGTTGCTATCAATGTTGATGAAGAGCCTTCTTGCTTTGCCTCATTCCTCTGCTTGTGCTGAAAGAATTTTTTCACTCCTAAATGTAATTAAAACTAAAAATCGATCTTCATTAAAAAGTGATACAATAAATGCTCTGCTATACTCAAAAAGCCTAATGACTGATGTAGATTGTACTAAATGGACACCTTCTGAAGAGCTGTTGACGCTAATGCGTACAGAAAATTTATATACTAAGAATACAGAGGCTGCTGGTGATGATACTACTTTCTAGACTGTAAAAGTTAAGAAACGCACGTTTTATCGGATACTTTAAACAGTAAGTAAATAAATATAAGTTCAAATTAGTTAGAATGAACTTTATTTCATATTCATATGTCATTTTGTGAATTCGTTACTTTTTCAAGTGATTTGTTACCTTTTGAAATTGGAATTGTTACTATTGGCAAAATCCTTCTGGCAGCCCTGGTCTAGTTTTATCAAGCTTATAGGACAAATTTTTTCACCTCTATGATGGAGGTCATAACTACTCCTTTCAAAAGTAAAAATAATGTATACATTTTGAACAACGGGTTTCCAACACGTAGTCTATTTTCTCAAGTTTGTATTCTTCGTATTTGACACCTGATGTTTCAATGAAAGTTCTTATATGTGGACTTTTCCAATATCAGTATTTAATCATTGCACATTTATAGAAGTGATAGCACTTTCTGTGCAAAAGACACACGAATGAGGAAGCACCATTTTTAAGGGAGCAGTACTCTTGAAAAATACTTTGATTTTATAATTAATAACATTTCATTAATTGAACTCTAACAAGGGTAGGAAAATACAAGCGACAGAAATATGTAGGTAATTTATTGCAGGCTTGCGTCACCGGACGAACTCGCAGGTGAATGACACCTGCCCACCGAGTGGCTGCTACTAGCACTTCTTCGAGTAATGCATCTTAAGTGCTTATGTAGAAAGAGTTATTAGTGCCATCAAGCCTGAAGACAGCCACACGGATTGATGGAAATAAAAGTAATCGGCGATGATTTGATTTATTTAATAAAAACAGAAATGAACAAAATAACTATTGCTAAAATTATATGAATAAGTAATGAATAATTGATTATAATGGGTACTCTTTTATCGAAGTCATTATGAAACTATTGTAGCTACTCTACGACAAGCTTACATCTCTGAGTCAACAATCACTCATATCCGCTACTCAGAGGCTACCTTGATCCTGACAGCGGAGGTCTGCCTCCCAGAGCATTCGGAGCGGAAGGATAGAAACATAAACCACGGTAATGTTCAACTTAACTTATTCGTAAACCTAGATACTCTAATAAAAGTTTTGGTGATGATGTTAAACAAATATAATTCTCCATGGATTGAACTCATTGACCCTTTAGTTTCATAACCTTTCTCAACACTATTTAAACATTTCTGAAATGCCCAGCAAAATTTCTTAATGAACTAGTAATTATTCAAATGAAATTGACTTATGCTATCAAAGAAGTCGAAAATTCCTACCATACATGAATGCCTGTAAGGAGGATTTGAAACTGGTCCAAAAGAATATTTCACGTTAGGACGACTATGCACCAAGCTTTCTGCACCCATGTTGAAAAGGCGAAGGAACTGAATATAAAGTGAAGGTCAGTGATGGCATGATAACATCATATGTGTTAGCTGATATCTCAACTGACCTAACCTATCTGACATTTTTTTCACAGTGACATACCTAATTGATTCTATACAAATTGTGACATGATATTGAAAAAATACCGTTTACACAAAACACTATTCTCTTCTAAAGGAATTGTAAATAATTTATTAAACATCCATAAACTTAATTTAAATATTAAGGTAGATCCTGCCAGTGTAGCCCAGTGCTCGCCTCTGGATTGGCAGATCCGATGTAATCACCCCTTTCTAATCACGATCACATATATTGTCAAATCAGTTAAAGGTATTGCAGAAACATTGACACGGAACTAAAAGCCAGTCGAACATGATAAATAAACAAATTAAGCCTAAAGGGAAACAAGGAAAACTGGAATGCCTTTCTAGCTCATCACTTTTTATCAAAGTATAAAAAACTAAACTTAGTATCATGAAAATTAAGTGTTTTGTCAAAGAAAGCTTAAATAACATAGAACTAAAACACAAAGATCACTTAAGCGATCTAAAAAGGTTTTTACATCTCGAAGCGATTTCATTGACGAGCTCCAAATATGGTACACTGGAAATCATGGTAAAGGCGATCACATCGAGAATATTGAGAAAATTCTCCTTCTTGTTGCCAAACAAAGAGAAACGGTATGAACCGTTTAAGAAACTATGATACTTGAGATACACTGGGTAAAAAACTCTTCTTACATAGAGAAACGGTATACACTTGTCTGATTTCAGTATATTGCAGTATTACCATTACTCCGACATCCAAAAAAACTGTTTAATTTTAGTCACCATTCAGCTACTGATATTTTGGACATTCTATCAAACTAACCTTCAAACGGAAACAGCTGAAGTAATTTTGGTCACGGTCACCTCTCATGGCCAACAGGAGCAAGAACTGAACCATTAACCACGGTCAGATTAAAAGAACACGTCTTTAACTTAACACGATGTCCACATGCAATCAATCGGCGGACCAAACCAGCACTAGATTAGAGGTATCCATTTGTAATAAACTCCTACTTACCACTCCAGGACATTATACCACACTATAATTCACCTAACTCCTTATTATTTAAACAACTGTAGTCATGATACTTTTTTCCCTGTAAGGGACTGCAGTCCAAACTTAGAAATAGTGATCATCAATGAATATTTCCTGATCTAATTGAGTAGGCAAAGATAAAAACGGCCATAATAATTGAAATCGTTATTTGAACAACTATTTAAGCCGTATAAACCAGGAAACCTTGTTGATTTACCAAATAGTTATACTTTTAAAAAGCAAGTGATTTTAACAATTATATAATTAAATATTTTTTCAAGTGAGAAAGGAAATACAAAAAAATTTGGAGTGACCTACACACAACTTTACTATAAGTAAATATAATACCAAACTTCTTATGTATATAATGTCCAGATTATATTTAGATGTAATATAAATGTCTAAATGGGAGACATTTATTAGTTTTACATTCTTGGAGGTAGTATAGATAGTGATTGAACCAGTTATCAATATATGCGCTGTATCACACAACAGATGCATGTATATCACACAACAGATGCCTGTATATCACACAACAATGCATATAATATCATTAGTATTACAACAGCAGTAATAACACTTTTGTAAAGCCAAAGTGAAGATTTTGTTACGAAATAATCTCGTACAGGATAAAATGGCTTTTGTTCCTTTAGCCAATGGATCTCCAACGACCAATGAATATTTCCATACAGGTCAGTCTGTCAGAATAACGAGTCGTATTCGTGGTCGTATGGTCTTGCGGCTTTGCATTGTCTGAGGTATTGTATAAGTTAGAAGTCATCAGGTCGTCATATTTCGCTGACGACCTGACTCTGAAAAATGTCAGAAACATGTAAGCAAAAATGTCAGTATCATCTAACCACCTTAGAATCAGATTAAATTTAGTATCTGTTCAGTAATATAAAACTAAGGAGTCTATTCCTACTAATTCGATATTAACCACAGATAATAAGATTCATAAACACAAGAGAGTCTATATCTAATGGTAAGTTTTATTCAAGGGTCCAATAAACAGATTGATTAGACAATCAGCATGTTGTTAGAAAAATCCATCAAGACATCGAAGCATCGGAAATCTTATTTACATGGAAGAATTTTATTCTTCTTACATCTCATAAGTCATTAAATCATTTCATTTTTTTTTCATTAAACCTCAAAAAAAAATTCTTTCAGTCGATTTACTTACAGAATTTCTAAGTCAATATAAAAAATCTGGAGTGGCCTACACTCTACTGTACTATAAGTAACTCAATGTCAAATTTCTTGAGTATATAAAACATAACGTATCATTTAAGCATAACATAAATATCTAAATGGGATATAATTATTAGCATTGCATTCGTGAGGTAGTACAGATAGTGATTGAAGGACATATCAATTTATAAGCTTATTTTTGTACATCACAAATTATTTATTATTTGCAAATAATTTCATTAGTATAACTATAGCAGTAATATCATTTTTGAAAAACCAATGTGAACATTTCTTGAAACGAAATATTATCCTACAAGAGAACATGGCTATTGTTCAAATAGCCAGTAGATTTCTTACATCGTTTACTTAACATCCTTCTACATTGAATATTAATGTAAAATTTTCAAATTTAAAACAGTAAAATACCCTTTTTTTCTCTGAAAAACATCTTAAACAGCGAAGAAAATGTTGTTTTAAGGTGATTTGTTAATTAAAGATGTATGATAATTACAGTTATTAATCTCTAAACGAAAGATTTATATTTTGAATTATCTTTTACATTTTTGGTTTTTAACAGAATTATTATACTGGGAATTTTATGGCTTCTTAGTATTTAATAAGATCATTTTCCTTCCCCTTTGTCAAATAACATATATACGATTTTTTTTTTAATGAGTGTTATCATTTACCTGAACAATATTATTCCTCTTACATCTCTTATAAGTCAATAATATATTTTCATTTTTCCATTAGAAACATCAATTTTATCTCAGTGGATTCGCTCAAAAAATTTCTAAGTCAATGTAAACAATGTAAAAAAATACAAAAAATTCGACAAGTATAGCAGGTGATCTCTTAGTCTAGGATAAACAAAGAGTTTTTATATCGTTATTGCTCTTTTCCGTAATTGAAACTTCATGATTTTTTTTCTATAAATTGCTAATTTTTTGTTCCATTTTTGGTCAAATTTTCGTAATTTTTTACCGAGCCGTTTAGCGTCAAAAAAACATTTTCTGAAATCACAAATCGTACTCTAACGCCCCTTTAGCGAATGTAATTTTAGAAAAAAATATCTCAACTCATTGTCCATATAATGTTCTATTTATAGGCATAGTTTCATTCTTGTCCGTCAAACAGTATGGATTGTATCGCTCTCAAAAGGTTTGAGATTGATTTATAAGTCAAAATTTGTACATTTTATTGAAAAAAAAAAAATTCCTGTTGTTATAAAATTCTGAATATATTTTTCGTTTGTTCCATTTGTAACCTCAAAGATAATGTCAAAATCTCAAAACTCTAGGGTTAGTAGTTTAGGAGAAATAAATGTTTTAAAAAAAACGGTTTTTGGCAAAAAAAGTGACTTTCCCATCATGCATAATTATTCCCAAACAATAGGGATCTTCGTCTAAATGGGGCCCATTTTTGTGTAAAATATCAACTTGATCCATCAAAGATTCTGGACCGTAGCGTGGTAACAAGCAATGCTAACACACGCACCCACCCACGCACCCACCCACCCACCCACCCACCCACACACACACAGACATCATCGTAAAAACTTCATAAAACGACTTCTGGGACCTCAAAACATGTAATTCCGTCAAAATCTCGAGATCGAATTTTTTCATGATCACTATACTTTACTTATAGTAAAGTAAAAATGTAAATAAATGTCCACCAATTTGACAAGTATAACAGAAAATCTGTTTAACTGGGATAAACATTCAGCTTTTATAGCTTTATTGCTCTTTGCGGTAATGGAAATTTCACGAATTTTTTTTTAAAAATTGCTAATTTTCTACTCAATTTTTTAGCAAATTTTCATTAATGAGCCGTTTAGCGTCAAAAACATTTTCCGTTTTCAGAAAATGACATTTAACACCCCTTTCATTAATGTCATTTTAAAAAAAATACTCATTCCCCGCAATATGCTGTATTTATAAGCATAATTTCTTTTTAATTTAAATTTTTAAGCACAAGCTTTCAGATTGAATGACAAGTCAAAATTTTTTCATTAAATAAAAAAAATAATATTTCCAGTTGTTTTAAAAATCGGAGAATCTTTTCAGTTATAACTCTTGTAGTTTCAAAGACAATCCCAAAATTTCAAGACTCTAGAATTGGCAGTTCAGAAAAATAAAATTGTCTAAAAACAAATTTTGGCTAAAAAAGTGACTTTCCCATCATGCATAATTGTTCCCAAACAATAGGGTTCATCTACATTACGAAGAACATTTTTGTGTTAAATATCAGTTTGATCCATCAAAGATTCTGGACTGTAGCGTCTACACAAACTTTGGATACCCACTCACCAACCAAACATATGGTACACCGACATTATCGAAAAAACGTCATAAAACGACTTTTGGGACCTCAAAACATGTAATTCCGTCAAAATCTCAAGTTCAAATTTTTTCACGATCTAATTTTTTTTTTAAATTTGCTTATAGTAAAGTAAAAATGTCTTATTTTTAATTAGTATATTATCACCTTATAACTGACTATCCAGGTATCATTCTTAGACTAGGAAATATACCATCCTTTTACATTGGATGGTGGAACTTTGTGATGTCCAATTTTATAGAACAGGGGTGACCAAACTACCCCACCGGAGAAACTACGGTTGGCGGTTCATTACTAATTAATTGACCCGATGGAAGTCCTAAAATATAATGAATATGGAACGAAAATCAAAGTTATACTTTACTACATTGTACTTCCTAGTTTCAACTCTAATAAAGATTAAACCGTTAAACGCCCTATTGTGAACAGCTGTGAGAGGAGTTAAGATCATTGAGTTACATTGACATTCATGGCTCAAACTAAAAAGAAAAAAAACGCAAATACTTCAATGGGTTTCACTGAATAATACAATATGAGTTGGATCGTCCATTCTGAATATAAAAAAAAACTGAAATGTAATAATTATTATTTTGGATTTATAGATGTTTTGTAATTGTTGGCAAATCGTTAATGAATTTCAATGATTTTATTTTGAACAGACACCATCTTGACTCCATATAACCAAATAACAAACACCAGGGTTTCATTGACCATTAAGAACTGGATCGATCATTCAGAAAAAAATATCTTAATTATATATAATTATTAATTTAGATTCATTGTTAACTAGTTTAGTAAGTTAACCAATAACAATATTTGTATTTTGTAAAACACAATTCCATTTACATGTACTTGCTAATTTACTGTATTTTAAGGAAGTAACTTACATTTTATCAAACTCCCTGAAACCAAATTGATTTTTGTTGTATTTTATTGCAACTATACATACACTTCATCGATCGATCTAGTTATCGCATAATTAATGCATATGATATCATTGGTTTTTCCAAAGCACTAATAATAATTTTGTAAAGCTAAAGTAAAGATTTTCTGTTAACCTCCATCTTCCATAAAATAATCTCATACAGAATAATAGTATTATTCTTCCCTTAGCCAGTGGATCTTTTACATGGCTTTCCAATTTAATCTTCATCTAAAGAACCTCCAGAAGTATTACCGTAACTCTGATTGCTTTAGCTTAATCTTATTTTTCCTTTAGAAAGACAAAAGGACCGTTTTCGGTGGATTTATAACCAGATATTTCACTTTGTCTCGAATAATTTGGGAGAATTCGGCATAATCTGTAAGTCAGTACCATCAAGTATTCTTCTTCTAACAAATCGTCTTCTGCATATCCTTGCGTATCACAGTCATTGTATACAGAGTATTCAGTAGGTCATCCACAACCAATCACTCGAATGGGAGCGATAGATAACACACCTCCCTGAGAATATCCTATTGTGTTCACAACTCTGATAGATTCAATACTTACAATTATTCTTTTACAATATTACTGTAATATATTCAACAGTTTGTAACTTAATACATATATGTATATATATTAGTACCATTTATAAATTCGAAGACGTCTATTATGTGCTCTTTCTATATATATATAAAATAAAATAAATTCAAAACGAAGGAAACACACAGAAAGACACATACATAACTCACATCGAAGAGTACTGCCCTGTCTTCCTGCGGGACTCTTCGCTCTTCGCTCTTCACACCTCCTGATGACGACGATGGTCGAAATATCGATGTGAGTTATGTCTGTGTCTTTCTGTGTGTTTCCTTCGTTTTGAATTTATTTTATTTTAAAAAAGTCCGCTGGACCGTTTCTTTTAATTATATATATATATATATATATATATATGTGTGTGGTTGAAATTTGCAGCAGCTTCTGCACTCACTAGCTTTGCGCTGGTGGCCTCGATCTTCGGGCGATTCTTCTTTCTTCTGGCTGCTGTTGCCATAACATCTGTCCTAGAGACATCGTTGATATTTTCCGAGCTTTCGACCATATAAACGTTGGTCATCATCAGGTAGAGCATGCCTTGTAGTCAAGATCTTAAATAGCTATCTGAGCGGATCTTGCTCCTGGTTGGTCTAAGTTCTGACAGATGCAGAAGCTGCTGCAAATTTCAATCACATATGTTTAAGAGAAGACCTGCTGCCAACGTATTCATATATATATATATATATATATATATATAATATATATATATATAATATATATATATATAGTTCAATATAAACAAAGAAACATAGAGAAATCAAAAGAACACACTTACAGTCTCTAATTTTCGGTTTGAACCGTCTTCAGGAGAGATTTGATTTCTCTATGTTTCTTTGTTTATATTGAACTATATTCGTCCGTTTTGGATCGTATTTCCAACGAAAAAAAGTATATATATATATATATATATATATATATATATATATATATATGGTTGAAAAGCAGAGCAGATTCTGCATTCACGACTTTTTTAAGTAGCTGTTCGTTTTTCCTAATTAGACTTCTATGTTCCATTGCCTCTGCAACATAGAAGTGCTGCTATTTGCATTGCCTCTGCAACATAGAAGTACTGCTATTAGCATTGCCTCTGAAGTGTAATTTGGAAAAAAGAACAGCTACTTAAAAAAGTCGTGAATGCAGAATCTGCTCTGCTTTTCAACAATGTATGCTTGGATGAAGATCTGCTGCCAACTTATACATATATATATATATATATATATATATATATATAATATATATATATATATATAAATAAAAGTTTCGACCGTGAAATAGAAACAAAACTAAAGTTTATCAGGACTCGGTTAGTTCTTCAGGTTCAAATTAAACTCTCATTACGAACGTTTCAGTTTTTATTTAAAACCTTTTTTATAGACAGAATTATAAAATTTTGAAACAGAAAAACTAAGTATTACATTAGAAATTATGTTACAAAGAAAAATAACACGTGGTTTTTTAACAACTGTCTAGTTTGAATGAACATAGTGTTACTAGACAGTTATTAAAATCCAGAGACTATTTTTCTTCATAAAATAATTTCTAATGTAATACTTAGTTTTTCTGTTTCATAATTTTATACTTCTGCCTATTAAAAAGGTTTTAAATAAAAACCGAAACTTTAGCAATGAGAGTATAATTTGAATCTGAAGAACTGACAGAGTCGTGATAAATTTTAATGTTATATTGCTTCTCGACTACTGATTTATCAAGAACCTCTTCTTTTAATTATATATATGATTAAATGATTTTAATGATATATATATATATATATATATATATATATATACATATTAGCACTTATTAGTCTTCTGGGCGGTAGATCGGCTCCTGGGCTTAACCTCAATCGTTGATTTTTTTTTTTTTTAAGTTGTTATCAGCTTTTAATTTTATTTTAGTTAAATGTTTTCATTTTTTAATTTTTATTTGGCTTTTATCTCTTTATCTTCCCTGTCTACCTATCCTCCGAAAGTTGGCCACACTGTTTGAGTGCTTCAGTTCGAACGCCAAGTCAGTCGTTATCAGCCTTTGGAGCGATTCACATCTTTTCCTGAAGACGAGGACATCGAAATATAGTAGTGAGTTCAGTGATTTCTTTTCTATGTGTTCTTTTTAAATTCTAGTTTATATATATATATATTATAATAAATAATTACACAACCTGTTTTAAACGCTAAGTATTAATCGTTCTCTTTGAGAACTTGGTATGAAATCGTAAATAACAAAACCGTAACGTTACACAATGTTCTGAATAGAAACCGGCAGGAAGACCACAAACACTGTTTTTAGAACTAATCAGAGGTTTTAATGACTAGTGTAGATTAGAGAGAGCACACAAATACCCAGAGAATGAGGCAGCTTTATCAACTTGATTGACCTTGTTGCTTCAATAAGAGACAACATCATTACACTCGTCTAAATCCGACAAATTCATATATAGCTAGAAGTGAGGAAACATTTCCTTTTATTATAAACTACTCGTTATTTTTATACAAAAAGGTCGTGAGAGCTCATAAAATACTGATTGTTTTAATAATCAGTGGCAATTGCTAGATTGGAAAATTAAAAATATTTATAAAAGCAAACACCAATTGATTGTCGTGATCTCTTCTCACAATTGCAGTTATAGGAATTTCTATTTTAATATTTCTTCACAAGACGGAAAATCCAAACTTTTCATCGCATAAACCAGAAAATACCTGTCTGCTCACAGAACAACGGATATACTATTATAGTGAGTACATCTACTAGTTTCAGATAAACATTGATCTAACTGAACTACTCTTTTAAATGAACATTATTTATTCTAATGTATTACTCTCGTAATCGAAATAAGATTGAGGTATTCCTAATTTATTTAATGAAAAATAGAACAAATTTCGTTCATAAAAATGAATTTCTAATTCACGGTAAATTTTTGCGGATACAAAAATTTGATTCTCATAAAACTTTCTTCTTTGGTTTTATAAAACACTGAATTAAATTTCTAATACCAAATTAATATTAAAATCGTTGGAAGTTATAAAATGAATTATCATAATTTAAAAAATAAATAAAAAACAAGGATCAGGAAAGGAACCATGTATTTTATATTATATATATATATATATATACACTTTTTTGATGAAAATACGATCCGAAATGGACTAATACAGTTCAATCTACATAAAGAAACGTAGAGAAATTAAAAACACACACCTACAGTCTCTAATTTTCGGTTGAACCGTCTTCAGGAGAGATAAGAAAGGGAAACCAAGCGCACTGGTACAGAGACCAAGTGTGTGTTTTTAATTTCTCTACGTTTCTTTATATATATATATATATAGTTCAATGTTCAGAAAGAAACGTAGAGAAATTAAAAGCACACACTTACAGTTTCTTTAAGTGTGTATGCTTTAAGTGACGGTGTGAGCTTTTAATTTCTCTACGTTTCTTTCTGTACATTGAACTATATTTGCTGGTTTCGGATGGTATTTCCAACGAAAAGGAAAATATATATAGTTCAATGTACATAAAGAAACGTAGAGAAATTAAAAACACACACTTACAGTCTCTAATTTTCGGTTGAACCGTCTTCAGGAGAGATAAGAGAGCGAAACCAAGCGCACTGGTTCAGAGACGGTTGGAGACCGTCTGAAGCCGTCTGGAGACTCTGAACCAGTGCGCTTGGTTTCCCTTTCTTATCTCTCCTGAAGACGGTTCAACCGAAAATTAGAGACTATAAGTGTGTGTTTTTAATTTCTCTACGTTTCTTTATGTACAGTGATCTGTATTTGTCCATTTCGGATCGTATTTTCATCAAAAAAGTATATATATATATAACCCGAGTACTTCGCACTTCTTCCCGATGACCGGATGTCGAAATATCGAAGTGAGTTCTGTAGTAACTTTCTGTGTTCTTTCCTATTTTTTATAGTTTATATATATATATACAAAACTAAAATTTATCGGGACTCGGTCAGTTCTTCAGGTTCAAATTAAACTCTCATTGCCAACGTTTCGGTTTTTATTTAAAACCTTTTTCATAGGCAGAAGTATAAATTTTGAAACAGAAAAACTAAGTATTACATTACAAATTATTTTACAAAGAAAATGAGTCAGTGGATTTTAACAACTGAAGTCTGAATGAACACGTGACACTTTCTGTGTCAGTCAGAAACTGAAGAACTGACCGAGTCCCGATAAATTTTAGTTTTGTTTCTATTCCACGGTCGATACTTTTATCAATATTTATATA
Source organism: Hermatobates lingyangjiaoensis (assembly GCA_026182355.1). Taxonomy (NCBI): domain Eukaryota; kingdom Metazoa; phylum Arthropoda; class Insecta; order Hemiptera; family Hermatobatidae; genus Hermatobates; species Hermatobates lingyangjiaoensis. The sequence continues at coordinate 489,601 of JAPFBL010001924.1, read as the reverse complement.
TATATATTTTTGTAGCAGTTTGCTTCTCAACGCGAGTACTTCACACTTCTTCCCGATGGCGACGGATGTCGAAATATCAAAGTGAGCTCTGTAATGACTTTCTGTGTTCTTTCCTATTTGTTAAAGTTTTTATTGTCCACATGGATCTTTCATTGTTTTCGATGTATATATATATATATATATATATATATATAAATGAAATTAAAATGTGAAAAATATTTACAATTGTTTATTAAGCCTTGCATTTCAGTCACAATGCATATGATGACACGAGAGGATTATGACACGGGCCGGAGGATCATTGGCAGAAACCTGAGTTACGAAAACTAGTGTGCTTTCATCACAGTTAACTCATGTAACGACCTCCTGCCGAGAACTGCGCACATTTAAAATTAAATTTTGGGACAAAGAGGAATAGAATTTCTAATAAGTTCACACAAAAGGCTCATTCATCCCTTAACCGAGTTATTTCTCGGTACATTGAGTTTAGCCATTAATCCTACGAGCCATTTTCCCTGTTTACTAACTAAGTCTTATTCGGAGTTAAAATATCTCCTTACATTAGACCCTACTAAACATTAACTGGACTTACAAAAATTTTAAAATCGAAACTTAAACTTCATTCCTTGCCAGTTACTACTTAAGTTGAAAAATGCGCAGTTAAACAAATTACATGACAGTTACTACTTAAGTTAACAAATCCGTTGGTAAACAAATAACATGACAGTATGATTACTAAAACTAATCTTGTACTAAAAGACAAATTCGCAATAAACAAATTACATGACAGTTACTACTAAAGTTGACAAATCCGTTGGTAAACAAATAACATGACAGTATGATTACTAAAACTAATCTTGTACTAAAAGACAAATTCGCAATAAACAAATTACATGACAGTTACTACTAAAGTTGACAAATCCGTTGGTAAACAAATAACATGACAGTATGATTACTAAAACTAATCTTGTACTAAAAGACAAATTCGCAATAAACAAATTACATGACAGTTACTACTAAAGTTGACAAATCCGTTGGTAAACAAATAACATGACAGTATGATTACTAAAACTAATCTTGTACTAAAAGACAAATTCGCAATAAACAAATTACATGACAGTTACTACTGAACTTGACAAATAAGTAGGTAAACAAATTACATGACAGTTACTACTGAACTTGACAAATAAGTAGGTAAACAAATTACATGACAGTGACCACTGAAACTGATAAATCCGCAATTATAATTGATAAGCGGGCAGGTAAACAAATTAAATGGCAGTGACAGAAGTCATGATATATTTTGAACTGAACATTCCAACTTAGAGGACAACATCAAATATCAAACTGAGAACAGTTCATATTTGTTGAGTTTAAGACTACATTTTACATGATTGACCTATTAATGGTTCAGTAAAAATCATTTTTTCAATTTTCTAAACTGAATAGACTATTAAAAGTTATTACAGAAGAGGCTTTAACCCGTCAAAAATTACGAACTTTTATTATTTAGTGGGAGATTTGTGATAAAATTATAACAACTATTTACCACCAACACAACGCCAAGTTGGAGACTATAGAACCAGAAGGTTCCATTTATTCATTATTCATATAAATAATGTAACATATTTTTTTTATATTATTGTAATTAATTCTGTAATGAATAGCCCTGAAGATGTCCACAAATATAGATGAAACGTTTGCTTAAAGGCGTTTTATGGAGAAATGTTTGACCCTGGATCAAACCTTGATAAAGGAAAATAGTATAAAAATACCTATTATTATTTAAATTAAAGTTGTTTTACAACGCCTTACCCGAGTTGAATTAAAGGAGATCCAACGTACGGGTCAAGAAGTGTTTAGATAATTTTGATTTAAATTATACAATATCCAATGTTATAATTAGGACAGTTGCTCTGCCAGCAGTTTATTATTCTATTATTCTGCAAGAATTTAAATAGCATACATTGCTCTATGAATGTAACTCATTCAACTAAAACATTTCTTACAAACTTCAAGTAATCACAACCGGATATCATTTGTGTTTTCTATTGGGAAATACACCTTATGTTCAATGAAAGATATTGAAAAGAACTAACTGATACCTAGAAAAAGAGCTAGTACGAAACTGTTGTTTCGTACAAAGTTTATCATGGAGGAGTCCTTGTCTGATTATAAAACTCATATGAATTAACAAGAGACCAAGAGGTAATGTGCAGCTGGCATGAGAGAGGAAGTAAGAGAAAACTAAGCAACAAGGAGCAGGGTGCAGAGGAAGAAGTTTTATAAAGGGAGACTACGGCTATCGGCAGGTACCTATGAAGTTAACTGTAAATATTCAAAGCTATCTCCATAAAATCTTCCCTCATTTAATAATCTCATTAGACGATTTGAACAACTAACTCTGAACTTTGTATAGATAAAGGACAATATATATACACATGTTAATAGAAAGTCATGTAAGATAAGAGTTAGGTCAGTCACGTGCCTGCACCTTTTTTCTCCTCTGCCTATCAAACTGTCTGTACCCCACAGTTTATTAGATCACATAGATCACACAGCTTCCCCCAAGAGATAACAAAAAACTAAAATCTCGGTCCCAAGCTCATAAAACAAGAAGATAAGTCTCAGATTTATTCTAAAGAAATACTATAAGAATAAAATTCAAAACTGACAAAACAATGTGACCAAATTAAAAGTAAAACTAATTTTCGAATAAGCAATCATACCACTATGATCTTATGCCAGTCTACTTGAAGTTGGTTAATTATTATAATATTCTTACATTAAACTAACTAATAGAATAAAAAACATTGTGCTAAGTGCCATACTCGTCTTATGCCACATGTTTCTGTTGATTACGATCTAAGGGAAAGGTTTCTTAAAAGCCTTAGAATTCTAACCTAAACACGGTCAATCACAAATCATATAACCCAACCCAAAGATAATATGATTCATAAACACAAGAAAATCTACATCTAATATTACATTTTATTCAATTGTGCAACATATAGATTGACTTTGTCAGACAAATCCATGAAAAGTATCAGAAATTACATGTTTGATTAGAGTTGATTTTTTTAATGTAAGAATTTTATTTTTTTTTATATCTCATATTAAATCATTTCAAAATTTTTCATTAAACCTCAAAACATAAATTTTATTTCAGTCGATTCAATTGAAAAAATTTCTGTCAATATAAATAATGTAACACGTTGTCTAAAAACACTTTTTGGTAAAAAAGTAATTTTCCATCATGCTTAATTGCTCTCAAACAATAGCACATCTACACTGCGAGGCCTAATTTTGAGAAAAATATTCATTTCATCAGAAAAGGACTATGGCAACCTCAAAATATATAAATCCGTCAAAATCTCGAGATACAATTTTTTCATGATGGCTATTCTTTATGTATGAAAAATTAAAAACAAACAAGCGAATATTAAATGAAAGAAATAGATTAAAATTATTTAATATAAAAAAATAATTAAGTATACAGTTGAATGGAAATTAAGAATGACATCTTTTTAAATTTAGATCTGATGGATCTGTAACCAAATTCATGGGATCGATAACTAAATATGTCCCACTTAGCTAAGATCGTGGTCCGTTCCTACTGGTCAAGGTTTGGGGCTCTAGCTCACTGGTATGCTAACCAGTTACTGCTTCCCACACAGCGATCACAAGAGTCTACCCAACCTGGGTGAGGACCAACAGCCACTACGAGTCCAATCTCAGTTGGCAGGATGGAGAGAGAACCCCTCATGGGCCCCCGCCGCCAGTAGTACCTACTTATTTTAAGAGTTTCGGATCAAACTCTGGAACAATGGTCCTACTGAACCTGCTCAGCTGCAGGTAGGGTCAGTGGCCCTTGTAGCCCCCGGTTCGAAGAACCACGTGGAAAATAAAGCCAATGCAACCTGTGGTATAGCTGCATGGCCCCACTAGGGGCATAATACTTATTATCTGAGGAACTTTTCGCAAAATCACCAGCCTGTCGCAGTTACTGAAGGGGAGGAGACACCATGTCTGCGTCCATTCAACCATGCTATTGGTGGCCTGAGACTATTAGGAAAAAATAATATCCCAAATGAAACTCTGTCAATGAAGAAATGAGACTAGCAATTAATATTATAATGATATCATGTAAAAGAACTGTTCGACTGGAACAAAGAACGTTAAAAAAATAAAACATACTGGCATATTAAGTAAAACCCATCATCAAAGCAACAAGTGTGCAAGCGTGATTAATTTAACATTTCAAGTTTTAAAAGTATCTATCCAACCCTTCCTTTGGTCCAACAAATAGTCCGATGTAAATAAAGCCTTTGCTTTAATTTCATGGCTTGTTCTGCAGCTTAGGAAAACATTCAATATCATCTTGTCGGATTTTTAAAAAAAAATATGAATTAAAACAACATTTTAAACTATCCCATTAGGTTCAAAGTAATAATACATTTGTACAAGAAATAGATTCAGGTTGAGTATTATAGAAGTTCTTTTTATAAAACTGTTTCAAACTATATAAACAGATGGTAAAACAAATAAAATCCAATAAATATTAATGAAGAGGAGTATTATTCCCTACTATTTTTCACTATGTTTCTTGAAAAGGCACATAACGTCGTCTTCATTCCGTTTATCCTATTGTATATATATTGTGTGTCTTTTCCACAAAAGTACTTAAAATAAACTGTGACACATAGAAAGAAACATAACAATAGGACTCACTTTTCAATATTTCGATCATTATGACGGTCGTCCTGAGAAGAAAAAGTGAATTGACGGAGGGAAAAGTCAACTCATTCATATGTTCTTATATATATATATAAAACACATTACAAGATTTCACAATAAACATTTGAAATAAATGTCAATGTCCAAACCACAATAAACTGGGAGCTGGCAAACCGAGAGGTAACATGGAGCAGACATTGAAGGGAAACATCCCAACTGGCGACAATAAGGTGGAAATGAAAATGACAGCGCTGGCGAATCAAGTTTTGGAAGATAACTTTACTAATAAATTACTTTAGGCATTTATTGTTTTTATTTATTTTAATAAGAGAAGAAATTAATCATTTTCATTGTTTTATATTGATTCAAATAAATCGTTTATATCTTATATCTTCAAATTTTATTAACCAGACTATTTTTCTCTTTAATAATTTTTTTCAGTACGTTTAACGTTGTACTTGTGTATCAGAAGGTACAGAATCAAGATTTGCTCAGGGTAGAACCCTAAATTCTGCGCACCTCTGATGCTGTTAGTGCACTAGGCTTAGGATTTCGAATTGCTCTTTTTAAACGGCTTGACAATTTTCAGGAGTGAAAAGTTTTAATTTCTATAGAATCTAAGATTAAAATATTTACTTGAATACAATTGATTGTGTATCATCTCACATTAGTAAGGCTTGCAAAAAGAAGAAATCGAATACAAGGCAGTAGATCGAATAGGAATGGATTGAATAGGGCGAATTAGTGAAGTCTTTAACTGCTGAATACGACATATAGGAGAGCAGCCAATGAAGTATCCCAAAAGGAAAACCCTCTTTCATTTGCATAACAAAGTTTATGTATACCCACAGACATGTATCAAAATATATATAAACATTTTTTTTTTATATGAAAATACGATCCGAAAAACGGGCAAATAAAGTTGAATGTAGATAGCTAAACAATTTGAAATAAGCATACAAAGTGCTATTTTTTTTAACGAAAGGACAAGTCATTACGAAATTATAACATATTTTTCGCTAAAAACTGTTACTTTAGTAGCACATATTTATAGGAGTAACTTTTTTCCTCATATACGGTATACCGTACCCTCCATGCTTGAAACACCATAAAAAAACTAGTTGCCGACACATCTCCGAAGTGAAAGAGAAAAAACCGTGTGACCTTAAAATTTTTATAACAAATATTCATATATCTCTTATTAATATAATGTATTATTATCGTTTACAATTCTCTGAAATTATTGCAGCGAAATATAATTGCTTTTAAAACCTGGAATATCAAAGAAATTTATAAAGCTTCCCATAATGTAAACAGAGTGGCGCCTCTAGCGGACCCATTTAAAGCCTAGAGTTGTTCCCAGTAAAAATGGACGCCGCCCCAAGCCGAATCATAATCATAAGTGCTCACTAATCAGTGCACTTACCATTTATCACAGCTAACAATTAAGTTAAAGTGTGTAACAATTAAGTGTAACTGAAATAATGACGAAAAAAAAGTAAAGTTGGATTTCAAATATGACAGCTCAATTTATTAGTAGTCATATATTTGCTAACTCTATAAATAAAAACATACAAATCAGAAAGCTTGAACTTGAGCACCATTCATTACTAGCATCATTAGTAATACTTCCTGGTTTCAGTGAATCACTCATTCTACTTTCTCCTCCATATTCGTGGCAATTAGGGAAATCAAGAAAAATCAGGAATATGAAAAAAAAATTATAAAAGGAATAAAACGACTAATAATTTATTAAAATTAGTGTATATTAGTACCTCGAATTAAGTTATCTTTGAGGTCAAGAGATAAAATGTGAAAACTGTAAAAAGTTCATGAATATTCTCAAGGCCGTAGCCAAGGTTCAATACAATGAGTTTCTCGAGTCATTCGGAAAAGAGAATATTGACAATAAGATCATCGAGGGTTAATTTTGCAAAGTAAAGTGGCACATTTGTCATCGTGATAAAGGGGTGTGTGTGTGTGGATTTTCAGAAGAATAGAAAGAACACCTGACCGAACAAAAATCCTAAGTCCTTTTTACGATGGGAAATAAGAACACAAAAAAAAATAAATTCTCAAAAATGATCAATTATTTTATCGAATAAATGGAAAGGATAATTGGTACATGAACTGTTTTTCGAGTATATAAAAGACATGTATCTAAAGTATCGAGTATCTAAAGAAACAAAACTGGTGTTTATACAACCACCATCAATGGAAATTGGAGTGGAATCGAATCAAATACCAATATGATGAAGAATAGAGGACTATATTTTTTGTGTTGAGTTATATATATTTAAAGGCCAGGCTAGCTCAGTGATTACGTGCTCACCTCTGAACTGATAGGACCGGGGTTCAATCCTCACTTGGCCCTCGATTTATTCACGCGGGAGGTGAATAAATCTGAGCACGTCGTCCCTCGGAGAAGGACGTTGAAACCGTCGGTCCCGAGCCTGTACGATGTCAGGTACTCGTTAAAGATCCCTACTCTAAATACATTTGAGTTAGGCCACTGTAGAATCAATCTTCATTGTGTGGTATCACAAAGGACCAATGCTTGGCCTACGTGTGTTCCCTTGTGGGACTGCCACTGCAACCTAAGCTATATACATTTAAAAGAACTTTTGTAAAGTAAGGAATTTAAAATTAAATTACCAGGTGTTTTTTGTTTCTTACTTATATTCAAAACGAGGGCACAATATAAAAAATAGAGATCGTGCCTATGGGTTGAGATCCGTTTTTCACTCAGACCTGCCTGCCTGAATTGGATGTGGCTCACGATCTAAAAAGTTCGCCCACCTTTGATCTAAAGGAAAGAATTACAGAACAGCCCAGTTTGATAAACGACAAACGGACTGCGGTTTAACTCTCAAACTGAAGGAGTTATGTTACTGGCTTCTCTCAACCCTGGGACACATGAGACGATAAGACACAACTTTCAGATTCAATCAGAAATAGATAAGGGAAGGCCGAATAACTTAAATCAGTTACTCCCTTACCAAAACCACAATCTGCTTTTCTAAAATAATGAAACAAAAACTGTACACCTAATATTGTACACTTGAATTAATAAATACTGGATTTTGGAGATAGTTAAATCAATGACATAATTTTCTATGTAATATAATTGTATCTCAATAAAATACACTTATTAGGGGAGGACATTAATTTTCTGTATTTCCTTTTTGTATAATAATCTCAAAAAAATTGTCAACATTTTTCAGTAGACATAAATTCCTCACAAAGTATTTTTGCATTAATCTAAAGAGAAAATGCTTTAGTGAAGATAAAGATGAGGGCGTGACTGAAATAATTAGACAATGAATTCATCAGGTCAAAACTAGAGGAAGTGCAATATCTAAAATTAGTGGAGGACTACAACATCTAAAAAACAAATGTTTTTACCTTTACATCATATGACATCTTTGTTTACGCTGCAGATAAATATATAAAGTAATTCACACATTTGAACTATAAACAATAGTTATGTTTACTCATACTTTTTTGAAAGGTTATTCGTCAAAGAATTTAAATAAAATATGACAGTGTTGAAAGAAAGTGGATGTTACAGAGAGTTATAAGAGATGGAGAATTGACGAGTCTGCAGTTGACAGAGGCTAGTGGCCTCTATTGAAGAATCTGAGTATGCCTTGGCAAACCACCATCTCGCTGCTACCAGAATCAAATTCAACTCGACTCTAACTTTGAAGTTAATTAAACTCTAACCACTGCTACTAATAAAGCTAATTACATCAAATTATCATTAGTAGTAAATCTAGTCATTCACAAGATAGTTGGGCTTAATCTATTGTTTGTTTACATTGGGATATTTAAAAACAACACTACTAGCATGAGAAGAAACAGAAAGAAAAACAACTCACTGATTAATATTGTCATCTTGACAAGGAGAAGACAGAATTTTAAAATAATGCTAGGAAACAAGCCACTAACCAGAAATGGGATCGCGGCCATTGCAATCATTGTGCAAACATTACTTAGTAACTTAAGTAATTAGATTAATTTCTACCTTAGTTTTAACTTTATAAATATCTAATTCTAGTATAAAAAAAATAGACGAAAGACTTGGAGAAAAGAGAAGAAAGTCAGATAGTTTAAGCCAAGAAGTTTTAAATTCTTTTAATTGTTACAGCGCAGCGTAGCTTATATCTTCATCAAAACTCGGAAAAAAAATATGAATATGATTATTAATAAAAGGAAAGGAAAATTTATTGTTAATAAAAAGAGATAATACAAATAAAAGCGTAGACAGAGAACAGGGTATTATTTAAGATCTGATGAAATTAATACCTGGAACTAACCAAGCACTGAGAATGCAAATACCTCCTCAAAAGCTGGTAAAAAGTAAGGAACGGGTTTTGTAAGTTGAAATTTAAAGTATTCATTAAAAGGGAAACTATGTCAATCTGTATACATAGCAAGAGGGAAGTAATGCTTTGATAACAGATGAGCTGGAACGACAGAGCCACGACAAAGGGTTTGGAAACATGTGATCCCGCTTAATTAAGTAATGAAGTTTACTTCATACTGGTCATATATATGTTTAATGGGCGTCTGTGACCCAAATATATATTATAGTCATTATGCGGAGATATATCACAATATATATGTTGAATTTCACAGGAATAATTAGCTCAAGAATCAGATGTTGGGATATGTATATGGGAACTAAATTTGTTTTCTTCTGAATTGCAAGCTGAATTGGTTTACTGCTGAAGTGGAGGTATATCAGCTTTATGGAGAAGTCTTTTTTTATAGTCGGAAGGAGGACAACAAATGAAAAACTGAAGCATAGCGTTAACGAAAAGAAAAGTGAGTAGTCCACTGAAAGGAGGTTGCTAGGCATATTAAATTCCTTGTGAATTTCAGGAAGTAAATAGTAGACAATGTAACGAAGAGGGTGAGGAATGAAAAGGATGAATGAAAGGTTGTTATTAAGTTTCAAATGAAAGTTTAACCTTAGTTTGATTTTGTCCCCATTTTTAACTTTATACATATGGATAAAAAAAAAGAAAGATTGAAAGGAGGAGACTGTGAACACAAGATGTTAAGAAGTCATCTAATTGTCTATCCGAGGTAATCGAGAGTGGTTTATGAGAATATAACTCACCATTCTTCATCTTAATCATAAATGGTATCTTAATAAACCATTTATGGGCATTCATCTTTATAAGAACTAAGGTTGTCAAGAAGATCAGGTGACTTAAAAGGAAATTAGGATCATTTGTTCTACAGCACAATATAATGATGAATTGCTTCAGAGGGTGGGAGGCAGAGAAGAGAAGGGAATAATGAGCATTTGTTATGCTCAATGAATTTTCCACAAGCTACTTAAGATTTAAAATGATAATTCTATGAGCGGGATCCGCAGATCGTTCAGACAACCTCAAGGAACTTCATGTCATTAATATTGTAGAGTGTCTAGCGATTAATAGGAATAATTTCTTCTACATTGTTTGTGAATAAATGAATGAATATTGTAAACGTTAATATTTTTATTTGTTAAATATTTAAGTTTGACTTAAATTGCAGGTAAAAAAGTTGAAGGAAGGTTCCCCAGGAATAAGAGCGGTGGTATTTCTTACAAGGAGCTCACAATTGGGTAACACTATTGGAGGATGACGTAAGGGAGTTTTTTGGGGGACAAAAGGACAGCTGAATAGGAAAAGTAGAAACCAAATTTCAATATATAAGGAATAAGGATTCATTAAACTTAACTCTCACAAACACAAGACAATCCAAAAGATATTATATATATATATATATATATACGTTTCACGATGAATCACAAAAAGATTTCACATAAACACGTGAAATAACAATCAATGATCAAACCACAATAAGAATTGGGAAAACAAGACTAAGATCAGTTGGGTTTTTGACTCTGACGAAGACCGCTTGTTACGGTTGAAAGATCTTAGTCTTGTTTTCCCATTTCTTATTGTAGTTTGATCATATATATATATGAAATATATGAACAACAAAAACAGTCCACGAGGACAGCCAATCAAATTACACAGACGGAACACAAAATGAACTAGCGTAACTAACTTATATATTTTGACATCATCATCAGGAGTTGAAGTGGCCTTCAGGCAAAGACAAACTGTAAGTACTCTAGACAAATCATTGATGCTATTAAGCGAGCAGGGGACAAGGAATAAAATTAAAAATCAACGAAAGCAGACAAAGCAAGAAAAAGAAATAATACATATTACAAATAAAAAATACATTTAAAAAATAATACCAAAAAAAGTGGATAGAAAATTTAATCTTACATGTATAAACGAAAACCTGTTCCCAAATAAACATATATATATATATATATAATTCAATATACATAAAGAAATACAATAAATCAAAAATACACACTTAGAGTCCCTAATGTTCGGTTTGAAGTGTCATCAGGAGAGATAAGGGAGGAATAAAAGGGCAATGGTGGAGAGACTGTTGAAGAGCAGCAATGCTACCTACCGGATGAGCGCCCGGACACAAAGAGTAGGGCAGACCAGAATCGATTTAAAATTAAGTATAGGGTAGGGAATAAGAAAAAAGTAATAAATAAAAGAAAAAAGAGGAAGTGATCCATAAATAAAAAGTAAAAAGACCAAGCTGTAATAAAAATTAAAAAATAAAGAATTGAAACGTGAAAATAAGATAAAAAATAAATGCAAAAACAGTGAATTGATTGAAGCATAATCTTTTTAGATTACGGCCAGGTCCACTGAGAGCAGTGAGCAGCCATATATGGACTTCTTCGGAGACTTGTAGAGTAGGAATACGAACTAATGAGTGTAGAAAGTAGTTAGTAAAAGCGGATTTCTCAGTCAAACAGCCATAACTAGAGACCATATGTCTACCTTGGGGAGGAGAGTCAGGCATGTGGAAAGGATTGTGGATTTTAGGAAGTAAATAAAAGACAGGACAGCGAGGATGTAGCGGGATATGTGTTTCAATGTCACCCTGAAAAAGACCCTTACCCTTTATCAAGTAATGAGGATAAATCAGCACGAAAAGTGGAAAAAGATCAGAGGATAGCGGCATGTAGAACGAAGGATTTGACAATCGCTCCATGGCAACGCGATTATAGGCATCACGGTCCGTAGGAACAACAGTTAACAGTTTATACGCTGGCATGATGAGTAAGGAACTATCACCTATCAGACTCTTAAAGGCTACTCTCTTATCAGCCCCAAGGTTGTCATAAGGAGTTAGGGAATTAAGGAAGGAAGGATTAGACATGTTACTAATAATAAAATGGGAGATATAAATAACTCGAGAGGATGTGAAGCAGGAAGATGTGGCTGTTCATTAGGAGAAAGGGCAATAAATCTACTTAAGGAGTTGCGGAGTTCTGGAGCCTGACGATCAGAGCATCCCCATGCGACTTCTAAAAAAATGTCCATCGGAGAGAACTACAAAACATTTGTAGGTCCTCTGAAATGTTGATATGGTCTACCTTATGAATAGGGCTGAAACTCAGACCATTGAAATGAAAGTAATTTATGCATTATTAAGAGATCGGAATGAAATATTACATATGTTACTTTTAATATGGATTTCAGGAGGATTCCAAGTAAAAGGACATTGTGAGTGAGACTAACAGTAGAATATTGGGAGGCAATAATTATTTCAGAAGAAGTAAAAATAAGATAAAAAAAAGGTAGACATGATCAAAAATGAATTGTTGATCATGTCCACCCACGTCAAGGTGGGTGGTGTCCACTGAAAATGGACAAAGGTAGAGGCAAGGGTTTAGGAGAGTTGAGAATTCCAGGTCTGCCAAGACCTGGAATGGCAGACTTAAACATAGGGATTGATAAGACGTATACAATTCAGAAAGTTTATTATAATAAACAAGGCGAGCCTATATATATATATATATAAGATATCATGCAAAATCATAGAAAAAAAGAAAACGTTCTAAGGTCTTCCAAGACAGTTCGTTATAAAAGAAACTGACATTCTCAAATTCAAATAAATTCATAGGAGAAGTGAAGGTTTTATTTAGAACTTTATAGCTTACGAAACATAGGAAAATAAGAAATAATATAACAATCAACCAATAAAACCATTAAAGTAAATCTTTTAATACAACGAACAGGATAATATAAGTAGAAGTAATCAGAAGTTACAGAAGAGGGAGCAGTTACATTACAGGGAATATACTCGTTTCCCACTAATAAACAATAGGTGAATCACATTGAACATTTAGTTAAAATAGTGATTAGTTTAACTGAAACATTTATTTTAGTTATCAAGAAAAGAAATTATTTCCAGATATTGAAATATTAACGTATTTTTGGGTTTCCTAAATTCATTTTTCATTACGTCTAGCTGTGTGGTGTAAGTTGAAAATTTGTAAACACTTCACAAGTCATACACTTTGACAATTCTGAGTGGCACCTTCACTTGACAGACCAATAGTCCTTGATGCAGCAAAAAAACTAATTGTATTTGGGTAACCTTGAAGGGTGGGAATGACATTTCATAGTAATTTCTGTCAAAACTTGTACAAATATTAAAAATTACTTCAAATTTCGTATGAAAAATAGTTTTAATAGGAATATTCTTTGATATAAATTTCTTGAATTTGAATGTTGAAAGGAAAAGTTTTTTAGACTTAATGGACAAGAATTAACTTCAACCAATCGTGCATCAATTTAGAAAGCTTGCTGCATAGGCCCAGAGGCAGTGCCATATCAAGCAGTCCTCTTCTCACAATATCAAGGTTTTATCACATCATTCTCTACCAAAACCTTGATTACTTAGAGAGTTCAGTATGTTATCTACAACTAATCACCACAATATCAAATCTGCAAGAGGACAGCTTTTAGTGGCCACAGTTTCAGTTATGGTAGACAGACAGCATACACTATTTTTTGGTTTAAGAGACCATTACTTTACTTTCAGCCAGTTAATGAATAGTTTTTTATTCAATTAATAGTTTTTTATATCACTTGTCAGATTGTGCTGCAACCAAATTTAGATATAACTGACATGGTCATAGCTGCCATAAAATAAATGGATACATTAGTCTATTCTGAATGAGTATAATGCTACTTTTGCCACAGAGTTTGACAACACGTTTCTACGACAGCGATTTTAAAATAAATAAAATAATTTATTTTTATTATAAATAAAATAATAATTTAGGGAATAGCAAGGCAATAAACATGTAATCTTATATGTACTATTAGGTGTAAAGGAATTATAGAGGGACAACACATTTATATATAAAAAAAAAACAATCTTACTCAGTATGAATAAATAAATAAGAGTAATGAAAGAGCTCTAATTGTTATATTACAAATGAACATTTAATTGTGAAGAACAGCTATTGTAGTTCACTTAAAAAGAACAAAGAAGATAAATGGTAGGAATGTTTTACATCTGAAAGATTAGTATTAATTACAGAACTAATGCATATAATCAGGAGTGTAAGTGAGCGGTCTTGTTATTCCAATTATGTGAGTTTTTGAAGTGATATATTTCATGTAGTACAATATTTACATACTAGTTACACTCGGTCTTCAGTGAAATTTGTTCTAGTTGCTTAGTTATCACTTGAGCGTGATAGTGCAGAGCTTCATGCATGGGTTTTCAATGTTCCTGAAGATTTTATACAGTTTACGTTTTCTTCTGCAACTGTTTTTCTTATCGAAATTGCTATTTCAGAGAGCAATCTGCTACGATCATGTAATTATTGACCTGCACCATCCTATGCGTTGTACTAATGTACTCGTAATTACAGTGGTGTATATTTGTTGATTCTTATAGGCCTATAAACAAGTTTTACATAAAACCAACACATGATTTCATCCATGTGATATTTTCTTCCATCATGAAGACTGGGACAGGTCTAATTCATGGTCACATACTTTTGAATTAGTTTATGACTGGTTGTTCCATTTTGGAGGTCAAAACGCATCACGTGGTCAGAGTTTGTGATAAGTGGGGCTTATACACGTAAATTTTATGACAGATCTTAATATCATTTCCCATCCATTTCGTTGACCATGCTTCTCCCCAGATATTACCGTATAACTACTTCTGATCTCAAAGTACATTGCTCTAAATAAATCACATTCACTTGAGTTGCTACTATTAGTAGTTTCGATCGTTAATTTTTTGACCTCAGTTTACATTTTAAACCAAACAAACTCCTCGGTGAACTTTGGTATAGTGCTAGTCTACTATCATTTCTGTATTCATCTTTATATAAGTTACATATTTCATCAAATCATTTTGCATCAAAAAAAGTTGGTCCTTTCATTTCTTTATGTTATTCTAAAGCAATTTAATATATTCCTTGAATATATTAACTATTAAAATAGTTGGACCATATTCCATTTGATAGTAAAATTATGTTATATATATATATATATATATATATATATTGTTAAAATTTGCAGCAGCTTCTGCACTCACTAACTTTAAGCTGGTGGCCTCGATCCTTCGGGCGATTTTTCTTTCTTCTGGCTGCAGTTGCCACAGCATCTGTCCTAGAGACATCTTCAATATTACACGAGCTTTCGACCATAGGAACATTGGTCATCTTCAGTAAGCATTGTAGTAAAGCTTAAATGCCATCAGGTTGACTATCTAACCAATCAGAGCGCAGGTTAAGGCTGCTGCTCATTGACTCATGCTCCAGCTCCTCGTCGGAATTACATACATGTCCTTGACCTGGAGGTTAATGAAGGGGTTCCTTTCCTTTATGTACAGGGCTTCCAATATTTGTACTTCTCCGCATTCTGTTCCGCTGTATGATGGCAGTGCCTGCACAGCATCTCCCTCGTCACTGAGTGTGTTTCTGTGTATGTTTCTTGGGCTCCCGCAGTCAAATGAAGATTAGCCTCCTAGAGAGCTTAGTCGCAGTCATCCCAATGTACTTGAAGCAGCTTTCACATCACCTGTGGTGCAAGTATACTGTACACTAGGTGACTGCGCTGAAGCTCCGGTATTCTTCTGAGGATTGTTTTTCAGCAGTAAGTTACTTGTCTCTGTTCTTGAGTAAATTATCAGACTAATCCGGCTGCTTTCATCCTTGGGTGTTACGTAGTGTGAACAATCTTTTGAATCGCCTTTCGTCTTGCCTATATTCAGTGTTCATGTAGGCTTGGTAGTATAATTTTATAGTTTCCTTACTGGGGTAATGTTATTGTCATTCTTGCTGTACCATTTATCCATCTCGTACTTAATAGACTGTTGGACTTGCTTGTTGGAATATCCGTTGTTGATTAGAACTTGAGTCACCCTTTCCAACTCTTCATTTACTGCTCCCCAATCACTACTATGCGTTAGTGCTCTTCTGACGTAGGCAGAGATAGTGGAGCGCTTATACCTCTCGGGACATTCACTAAGGCCATTGAGGCAAATTTTTGCCTCAATGGCCTTAGTGAATGTCCCGAGAGGTATAAGCGCTCCACTATCTCTGCCTACGTCAGAAGAGCACTAACGCATAGTAGTGATTGGGGAGCAGTAAATGAAGAGTTGGAAAGGGTGACTCAAGTTCTAATCAACAACGGATATTCCAACAAGCAAGTCCAACAGTCTATTAAGTACGAGATGGATAAATGGTACAGCAAGAATGACAATAACATTACCCCCAGTAAGGAAACTATAAAATTATACTACCAAGCCTACATGAACACTGAATATAGGCAAGACGAAAAGGCGATTCAAAAGATTGTTCACACCTACGTAACACCCAAGGATGAAAGCAGCCGGATTAGTCTGATAATTTACTACAAGAACAAGAGAACAAGTAACTTACTGCTGAAAAACAATCCTCAGAAGAATACCCCGGAGCTTCAGCGCAGTCACCTAGTGTACGAGTATACTTGCACCACAGGTGAATGTGAAAGCCTGCCTTCCAAGTACATTGGGATGACTGCGACTAAGCTCTCTAGGAGGCTAACTCTTCATTTGACTGCGGGAGCCCCCAAGAAACATACACAGGAAAAACACAACACTCAGCTGACGAGGGAGATGCTGGTGCAGGGCACTGCCATCATACAGGCGGAACAGAATGCGGAGAAGCTACAAATATTGGAAGCCCTGTACATAAAGGAAAGGAACCCCTCTATAAACCTCCAGGTCAAGGACATGTATGTAATTCCGACGAGCAGGAGCCTGGAGCCGAGCATGAGGTCCAATCAGAGCAGCAGCCTTAACCCTGCGCTCTGATTGGTTAGAATTAGTCAACCTGATTGGCATTTAAGCCGTTTACTACAAGGCATGCTCTACCTGAAGATGACCAATGTTCCTATGGTCGAAAGCTCGTGTAATATTGAAGATGTCTCTAGGACAGATGCTGTGGCAACTGCAGCCAGAAGAAAGAAAAATCGCCCGAAGGATCGAGGCCACCAGCTTAAAGTTAGTGAGTGCAGAAGCTGCTGCAAATTTTAACAACATATGTTTGAGAGAAGACCTGCTGCCAACGTATTCTAATATATATATATATATATATATAAAACTATAGGCGGGAACCACCATCATAATGGAGCATACTAAATTAACGGTAGTTTCTTCGACAACAGTGCGAGGAATGAAGAAGAAATGGAACGTTGATAGAGAAGAGGCTCGATGATTAAGCCTGAAGCGTGACCCACACAAGCATGCAGTAATCACACCTACAACTCGGAAGAACCAAACAATACAAACCTTTCTCTCCTTTACCCACCGTTAACAGTTAATTAACGTCTTCAACAGGTCAAGACAATATATAAACATAAGAGTTATTAAAAAAAACCAACAGAAATCTGATCAACTAATTGGTTGTCTTAATTAATGCTATCTACTAACCGAAATTCCATGCACCATTGGTAAGCAACATATGTATCTTTTTTTTGAGGTTACTGTGTTGGAGAAATCTTTATACAAATGGATTCACACGTTATCATAAAAACTAAAATATGAATAATATAAACCTTAAAGTAATTTAACTTAAAAACTGATTTAGTTGAAATATTGCTATCATTATCATTCTCCCAAGCAATAATAAATAGGCTATTATAAAATAGACCCGATTTTAAAAATGGCCTTATACTACCGCAGAATATTGGCAACATGTGGTTTTCAGCAGCGAGCTTCTTACCTACAAATCAATCAGGCATGGGTCTAGGAGTTACTACGTAGTTGTTTCTAAATGGAAAAGTGCTCTCCTCGCAGGAACAAGCACACATTAAACTAACAAAACCACCGATATCGAAAACTATTTAATAACCACAAAAATGACATCGGGTTGTGGTACTGATAAAACTAATAGTGTCTACTGCAGCGCTTCTTAAACTTTTTTACTTCAGGGCGCACCTATGAAACCAAACCAAAACTTTGGGGCGCACCTATGAAACCAAACCAAAACGTTGGGGCGCATCACTGATTTTAATATAGAAAATTTAGTCCTGTGATTTGATAACAGGAAAATGATTGGAAATTAAAATGTATAGTTTTTTTTAAGAAAAAGAAAGAAAGAGAGAGAGAGAGAGAGAGAGACAGAGAGAGTGAGAGAGAGGGAGGGCTAGTAAAAATGATTTAAATCCCCGAGTAAAGGCACAGATGAAGTATTATCCATTCATGCTTAAAGATTAAAGAAATTTACCTTCCGGTTCAAAATATGAAGTAGCCGAGACTTGACTCAGACTTGAAAACCCCATACTTGGTGTTTTCTCAAATAAATTAAAATTGTGCAAAAACTAAAATATAAATCTGTTATATAAACTTAATCTTCCATTATCTTGGGGCGCACCTGGCTACCTTCCAGGGCGCACCGTTTGAGAAGCACTGGTCTACTGATTAATACTAAACCATCATATGTTACCTTCCACATTGCGACACAAGAGGTTTCAAGAAAGCTAGACTTGACTGTATGACCTTGACCCTGTCAAACGGAGAACCACTCTCTGGAGTAACGAGACTTAGAGGTACCACTGCTCCGAGTTACCTCCATTATATAAAACAGGTCCTGGCCTAGGTTATACACCTCGGTTAAACGTAAGGCAGGGCACTACCACCTACATGTCTATCATTGACATTTCTTCCAGAAAATCAATCAACAGCTGAGGCTCTCGGGGAAGAAAGCTGTTAATTACGGAGTTGCAATGATAAGTCATTAGATAAATAAAAAACGATAATTGCAAGAGTATAAATTAATAAAAACTGGAGTGGCCTAGGCTTAACTTTACTACAACTATACATAATAACAAACTTATTGACAACTAATTGAGTTGGTTTTTATTTTAATGTGGCTATAGAGTAGATGTAGTATCAATCACTATGGTAGATATTATGGAAATCATAGTTCATCGGTTTAATGGTGTCATTAATTCTTATATGACCACATTTAATTGATAGGTAATAACAAACCTTGAAATCATCGATTCAGAAGGATGTAACATGTCATTATTATTAAACCGAGTCTCATCGGATTCTTTTGCACCGCTGCTATATTTTTCCACATTATGCATTGTTCTCTCCAAACTTTATAATTTTCATCTATCATTGTACAGTAAAGTTGGTTATTTACTATATCTAGAAGGCCACCTACAAATAATCTCCACAATCGTGGAGACCGGATGCCACCTTGAGGAAAGGCTTTAGTAGTCACAGTTCCAGCTGTGGTAGATCCAAAGATTACATTAAACATTGCTACATTTGATTGCTGCAATCCATGAATCAGTATACTTTAATCCACTATACTAAATTTTTATATAAATGTCATAAACAAATAAATACTCATTCTGAGGTAAAATGGATAAACCAACAAAAGTCTCCACAGAAATGAAGTTTTATTCAACGCGTTTCGAACACTTTGTGTTCATCATCAGGAAGACACCAAAGATGTGGTACTGACGGGTTGGTCAAGTGAAGTGAGTTGTCATCACTTGACCAACCCGTCAGTACCACATCCTTGGTGTCTTCCTGATGATGAACACAAAGTGTTCGAAACGCGTTGAATAAAACTTCATTTCTGTGGAGACTTTTGTTGGTTTATCCATTTTACCTCAGAATGAGTAAATACCACACAATTACGGATTGCACAACTAATGATTTATAAATAAATACATTTTAAATAATTTTTTAAGAATGTACCCTTCCTACATATCACATAACCTCAGATTAACAGGGTAAATAACAAGACTTGTGAGTCCGGGACTCTTAACATCCAACCCGGACTCTGACTCCGACTTCTTAATAATCTGGATATTTAGGCATATACCATTTTCGTGTTGTATGTTACCTAACAACCAAAATGGCGTGAATCATCAGGCTAATTTTAAAGCTATAAATAACTTTATGGCTAGAGCTATTCCTTTTTATCAACTTCGTTGAAAAAAATATATTAAGTAGCTCAATGCTGACTGTTTATAATATAAAATTATAATAGTATAACTTCTGAACTTATTATTGTAGCATAGCCTAGTAATCATAACAAATTCATTGTTGAAATAAAAAAGAACACTCATATATTCCTTCGCCACTCTCTTTTTAAAGTACTTTTTTGCATCACATCTCTGTAACCAAAGTAACCATAATGTTCAAAGGTGGTGTGCATATACATACAAATACAATTGCACAGTTATTCAGCATTGTTGTTTTATTGTTACATTTTTTATATTTTGACCCCAAACCAGTTGAATCAGAAGGGCATTGACTGAACTTTAAATGCTTAATTTTTTGAGGAGTCGGAGTTGGTGGGAGTTTACCAACTCCGAC
The DNA here is from genome assembly GCA_026182355.1 of Hermatobates lingyangjiaoensis. Lineage (NCBI taxonomy): Eukaryota > Metazoa > Arthropoda > Insecta > Hemiptera > Hermatobatidae > Hermatobates > Hermatobates lingyangjiaoensis. Next base: position 469,126 of record JAPFBL010001924.1, on the reverse strand, counting down.
TACACTACCCTAGTATATACGTTAAAAGTTAACTTAGTTGAATTGGTATTTTGTATTTCTTCATTACTTGTTGATTCATGTTAATTTTTTTTTTATAGCTAACCAACCTATCCTTATTTTGTGTTCATGATTTCTTTCTCATGGAGCCACACATATAACCTGGAATATATAAATAAGAACAACTTGGAATTAGTGTTTTGATTTGTTTCCGATTCACACATTTGAAAACTTTTCCTACTTTCCTTGCTCTTTTAGAGATAAAAGAGTGGTTTATTCATTATGAGTCATCATTTTAGTTATAAGCGAATCATATTGCTTTTTCCTCCTACGTAAGAAAGCTAGGGACATGAACAAAATAAGAGTCTTTAGTACTAACGACAAACACTCTTCTATTGGATCACGTCTGACCCCCGACACGACTGCTCAAAATTTACCATTCAACAACATCTACACTTTAATGAACTTTTTAAACAAATGCAATAAATTATTATATATAATAATATATAATACCAGGGTAGCCTAGTGGCTTACGTGCTCAAGGATGTGTAGTTTCGGAGTTCAATACCCACTCTGGTCATCTATTTATTCACATTATTATTACCACTGAGGTTAGTATGATTTATATTATTAATATGGCAAACTGTCATACCTCGTACGATGATGTTGGAGTCGTTGGAGCGCTTTCGGACGTTGTCCATCCGAATTTACTAGTTATCCTAACTAACTAGTTAGTTGGTTGCGATTGAAGATGGACAACGTCCGCAAGCGCTCCAACGACTCCAACATCATCGTACGAGGTATGACGGTTTGCCATATTAATATTATAAATCTATTTATTTACTCGGTAGGTGAATAAATCTGATCACATCGTCCCTCAAAGAGGACGATCCGTCAGTCCTGAACCTGTAGGATGTCATTTACCTACTCTAAATATATTTGGGTTAGGCCAAATTTAAGACTCCTAATGTAGTAAAATGTTAATTGTATGCTATCATATGGAGCCAATATTTGGCATATATGTGTTCCATGTGGGACTACCACTGCAACCTAACCATATCCGGTGTTTGTTACCTACTCTGGCCATCCATTTATTTATAAGGGAAGTGAAAAAAATCTGAGCACGTCATTCCACGAAGAGGACCATAAGTTGTCTGTTCCGAGGTTGTACGATGTCAGGTACTCGTTAAAGATCCCTGCTTTGTACACACATGAGTTGGCTAAAATTTAGGACTTCCATAGTACAATCATCATTGTGTGGTGTAAAAAAGAGTCAATGTTTGACCTATATGGGAAGACCAATGTCTCTCGTGGCCATCTTAATTATCAAAACATTAATAATGTTTTTATTGTTTGAATTAAGTATTGATGTAATTATATATTACATAAAATAATAGAAAAACCTATTGTTTTATACGATTTGGACCAGTATTCAGTGATTTTGAACAGCGCCAAACGGTCTTCAGCTTAGATCATAAAAGTGGATTTTCCTTTATCTGTTAGTTGTAGATAATGTTTAATTGTCTAAAGATAGCGTTGATAACCATAAATGTTTATATTTATTAAAAAATAAATAAATTCATAAAAAAATTGCATTTAAATAAGACAGGCTTAATTCCTCTTGTGGAGGTAGTCAGTCAACATAAAGACAACTCAGTTTGTAGATCATCGTCTAAGTACATAACAATTAAATTTCATTACTCATATTGGTAAACAATTTAAAGTATAGAATAAGTGGGATGGATCGTAGTGTAATCTTTATATCACGCCACGGACTACAGCCTCCACCGACCTACATCTCAAGAAGGGAAAGTTGATGTGAACATTTTCAAATTAGTCAGTAAGAATATATCATATTTTTTTGATATATTTTTGTCTCCTTTACTTAGAAAAATACACATGGAAATATACTACTCACATTAAAAAGATAAAAGTAAATTCTCTGGCCGTTAATCCTTAGATTAGATGTGCATGATTAATTAACTGTAATTCAATTAGTCAGTAACATAACTGGAACAGAAAAACTACAAATAATAATAATATAACTTATGCAATATTCGGTTTTTTGGTGTTCTAAAGTAGCTATTGGAATTCTAATAGATAATGCTGAATATTTAGATACACTGTGTGACAAGGTTAAAGACGATTTATTAAGGGAGCATGATAATGTATACCACTCTGAGAATGGGAGGTCAGGTGTGGTCTAGCAGTAGAGTGGAGTGTTTGTTACTAGTAATGGAATCGGAATGTCGAGTTTTTTTTGTGTAAAACATAGGGAACATTCTACACGTCTTCCCTTGGAGAGGAGCAATGCTGTTGGTACTGAGTCTCGAGGATGTTAAATACTTGTCAAAGATAATTGTTACAGCGGCAGATGCCTGCCAGCCGTCTGCAGTTTTAGGTCTACCTCCCCCCGCCCCACACTCAAAGTACTAATGATATACCTGGGACCCAAGACTCATATGAAGGAGAGTATCTAGCGTAGCTCTCTCTTGAATTGATCTATGCCTACTTCGTATAGACTCTCACTCACTGTTGCTCTCCATGAAACACAGGAGATGATACTGCGTCTCATCCACCAAACGGTAGAATGGCTCTACTAATTTCCACCTAATGGAGTAATGATTTTACCTCCCATTGCCATTAATTAGTCTTCTTCCGAGAAATCCCTCTACCCAGTTCCACAGAGAGGCATAGCACATGGTCTTCTGAGAGTCTGAGGGCCTACTCCATTTAAGTCGAGGACTCATGAGCCATTGACCACCTAAAGGACAAACAAAGGTCGCTTTCCTAATAAAAACTTTAGCAAAATAAAATTGTAGACCTTTCAACATCGAACTGACCCAATAATATGGTTTCCCCATATTTTAATGGGGTACCAATTAATAAATGAAACATATCTTCTGATCTTAGTAGAACAGTGAAAGCAAGAGCCTATGTTTGAGGGCTTTAGAAGAAACAACAAGGCTTCCGGGCACCTTGGTGGCTTAGATATAAGGTCGCTTGCCTCGACGATACCTGAGATATGGATTCGATTCTCTTTAAATTTTGTAGTCCAGATTTTGAAATGACATGGGATGGTGCTACGAAGCGTAGTGATTGATAAGCCACAAATTCTGGCTCCATAGTTTACAATACGTACGTAATGAACTGTTTATTAAAATGATAAAATATTCAAACCACATATCTTTTGTAACAACCAAAGATGAATCTTTTCTTCAGATGAGACGTTGACTGAATTCTTACTGTTCGCAAACATACGTTACAATTAACCTTAAACCCAAGTGTCATTAACTGAAGATAGTTTTCTAAAACATCAATGTCTAAAAATATCATTAGTACTAGTCCTAATCAAATCAAAACAGGCGAAAAGTTTGAAGAATTAGGAAAAAAGAAATGAATAAGGTTTGGAGAACATTATTAAATGATAGAAACTGTATAATTTTTTAATCAAGGAAAATGACTGGTTGTTAGGATAAAGTGAAAAAATGAGTCATAAGTAATTTGAGAGTAATGAGAGGTCTAATGGGTGGTGTTCTAGTGGGCGAGCCGAGTTCACCTGAATTACACTGACTAGAAAACCATACCACCCACCCAATCAGTATTAGCATCATACACCACCTTCCAATCTACCTAGTGCCAATTACCTTTGATGATCAGTGATGATTTGTCTCTCTGACACCACTGGTCACTTTGGTCGACCGATGGTCACACATTCTGCTCAAGCAGGTCAATCGTACAATGCTCATTGTACACACTTCATATTAAAATACGTTGGCAGCAGGTCTTCTCTTAAACATATGTGGTTGAAATTTGCAGCAGCTTCTGCACTCACTAGCTTTGCGCTGGTGGCCTCGATCCTTCGGGCGATTCTTCTTTCCTCTGGCTGCAGTTGCCATAACATCTGTCCTAGAGACATCGTTGATATTTTCCGATCTTTCGACCATAGAAACGTTGGTCGTCATCAGGTTGTAGTCAAGAGCTTAAATAGCTATCTGAGCGGATCTTTCTCCTGGTTGGTCTAAAGTTCTGACTTATTCGGACCAATCAGAGCACAGGGTTAAGGCTGCTACTCTTATTGGACCTCATGCTTGGCTCCAGGCTCTTGCTCGTCGGTACTACGAACATGTCCTTAACCTGGAGGTTTATAGAGGGGTTCCTTACCTTTATGTACAGGACTTCCAATATTTGTAGTTTCTCCGCGTTCTGTTCCACCTGTATGATGGCAGTGCCCTGAACCAGCATCTCCCTCGTCAACTGCGTATTGTGTTTCTCCTGTGTGTGTTTTTTGGGGGCTCCAGCAGTCAAATGAAGAGTTAACCTCCTAGAGAGCTTAGTCGCAGTCATCCCAATGTACTTGGAAGGCAGGCTTTCACATTCACCTGTGGTGCAAGTATACTCGTACACTAGATGACTGCGCTGAAGCTCCGGGGTATTCTTCTTTCGATTGTTCTTCAGCAGTAAGTTACTTCATATTAAACAAATAAGACGACTGTTTAAACAAATATGCATTTACAATTCACTAAAAGGCAATGAACTAATAAATAGATTTATTAAATTAACTGATTATTGAATAAAGCATTCAGTAACTTACGATTAATAGGCCATAATCATAATTCAACCTCGGAAGGACCATCTTCAAGCGATTCTGACGTACTAGATTCCCGTCTATCTACTGCTAGTGTATATGTCAGATGAGGATTCAGTACACAGGTATACCTCTCACACATCGTTAATTGAGACCAGGATAGGCGACTTAAATCAAAAAAACGACTAAGTCAGATCGGCTGATCTCCAGGCTAGCATAGGCTAAACCGAGACTATAACCTTTCCTAGTTCTGTACAATAATGTATTCATTAATGCAATTTTTAACAATATAAGGCTAATAAGAATCTACTGTAAGCTTATAAACAAATAAATACTTTTAATACTGCATGGTACGGAAAAAAACGTTATGAATAGCTTACAATTTGATGTTTACCATACATCACGAATGCTTTGTTTATGAATGTGGTTTGCAGAATTGGATTGCAAATTGGCATCTTTCTCTCCGGGTCGCATACTCAAGAAAGCATAAACTATACCTTTTTAATCAGAACAGTTTTTAAAAAATAAGTTTCACTAAGAAAGTCGGGTAGATATCGTTACAGTATTAAAAAAAATTATTAATAATTAACAGTCATGTAATAAAATAGTGACTTACAATATAATTTTATTTCTGTTTTTCAGTGAATGTAAAGCTGGTTGTATGGAACAATAAGGCGGTTAGACTAGATAAGCTTTGTACATTTATTAAATACTAACGTTAGCAGTATACAATACACGCAAACATGTTTATACACTTCACACACAATACTTCAGTTAATTGATTTAAGATCCTAAGATGGCTCTAGCACAAGCTACATATTTTCCTTGATAGGCAATATTTATCAAATTAGTATTGATTTTAAGGTAATTACAATAGTATTTAGTTTATTAAAGTATCTAGTTATTATTACAACAAGAGATAAAATTCCATTAAAAGAAAAAAAAACAATGTTCAAACTAAAATACATTTCATGGGAAAGTTAGGTCTGAACTGACATCTTAAGGTCCGTTCACTAAAAAACTGACTGATTTAGCAAGATAACGTGATTTTTACGAATCAGACGGTCCATTTCACTTTTACTGTTATGATTGGTGGGATAATACTTGCATTGTCACAACCATTGAATGAAAGAAACACTGTATCTTAAATAGTTTAATAGGTTACATTACACAAACACATTGCATTACAATTGACACTTGCTTCACCTTTCATAAAAGAATTCAAACTTCACAGCATAAGTAAAAATTTTCAGGTATTTGCAGAATTATTTACCATTATGATTCTGTAACGAAATAATACGTTATTTCGTATTAAGTTTTTAATTTAACCTTTGTAAAGTAAGTTTACTTACTCTTCTAAAGGAGTATTTAAACCTTGACAAAATGCTCTTTTAGAATGAGAAATTGTCAAGGACCTTTTTCAATTTTACATAAACTGAAATTTATGAAAATATTCACACCAGAATTCATAAGAACAATTACCGCTGTTAAATATTATTTGTAAGAGGAAATATCTTTTAAAAGAAACTACTGGAAACGTCAAACATGATCCTATTTTGATGTGGCATTATTTTGCATAGGCATTATTTTTATATGTTGATACTGCATATTATTATACTGTTTCATATAACAACACATGAAATTATTTTCAGGTCAATAATATCACATATTTCATTTATCTGACTGACTATAAGCAGTTATTATTGCTGTTATTATTAACTACTGGATATTTACAAATAAAATTTAAATATTATTAACAACTGAATAAAATTATTAGTACGTATGTCACCTGCTTACCTGTAACCAATGAGGAAGATGAGATTATCTAGAACTTAAGAAGCACTTACGTTAGTGTAAAAGACGCGCGAGACGACTCGGACCGAGGGAAAAGGTTCACTGTTCTAATCTGAACAACGTGAGAACCAAGTGGCCATCGTCCAAGCAGCGGTCCTGTGAGACGCCGATTTCCTCACACACATAAGACAAGCACAATAACAACCTGCCATTCGACATTATTAAAATGAACTTTCACAATTGAAGAACAAACATAATTTTTCACATGGATCAAATTTCCATAGTGATGAATATTATGACTAGGAAATCTGTTGCAATGCCATACTAGAATATCAATTGTAACACTACGAACATGTTTTACCCATAAAAACAATATCAACTTTTTCAAAATTAGGAATTCAACCTAATGATCACAAGTGATCAGGTCGGTGACTTACAATATTGGTAACATACCAAGAGATAATTCTTTTTCTATCAACACTCTGGTTGCGCCCATTTAAAATTAAGTCCTACATAATCCTATGACTTACTCAATTGGACCAAACATTGCATTTCAATACTTTTTTTTTATTTATTACTTTACCTAGCAGTCAGGATTTACATTAGTAGTCTGGACTCTTAATGGTTATTCTTTAATGATATTGATCTATTCAATAAAGCTTTTTTTTAGATATTTGATTTAGTTTACTAATTATACACTTTATCCTTAACTGATTAGTCATATATTGTGTTCTAAATCTTAATTCTCTTGAGAACTGACGAATTGCATTTGACTTACCATTTCTTGATTGTATTCTTAATAGTAGTAATGACTGCTCACTTCTTAACACTTGTTATTGATCTAAAACGGGACAAACGACAGGAACAAACGACAGAATTAGTTTGTCCATATTCAATATGAACTCCTCTTTTACAAATGAACATTACTAATTTAATTACGATACTAATTATTGTAATTCATAGTTGAGACCTTTGGTCGTAATAATTAGAGATGGGCGTATCAAATAAGAAGTATTCAAAATAGTCGAATAAAGACAGGTATCAGTTGGTTGAAGTAAACGGTCGGATCTGTTAATCCGTTCTATCTGATCGTCTCCGAAATCAGGTTCCATTATTTTTTAACAATTACAGTGGTACCTCGGTTTTTGACTTCCACACTATTCGAAGAATTCGGTTTTCGATCAAAAAATTCGAGCTAACAATGCTTGCGAATTCAAACAGATTTCGGTGTTCGAACACTCGGACTGGGAACCGAAAATAGCCGAGTGGAGCCGAAACGTACGCAGCCGTCACCCTGTATGCCATCACACCGCTGTTCAAAACGTATGTAAATGATACAAAATGGTTTATATTACTTCTTTTTTATGTTTATTCTATATTATGTACACATGTAGGTCTTTAATGTTGTTTAGATACACGTTTTCTTAATTTTTTTGGTATTTTTCTTCGGGTAAAACGGATTAAAATACTTACCATTGTTTCTTATGGGAAAAAATGTTTCAGTTCTCGAAGAAATCGGCTTTCGACCAACAAACTCGAACGAATTATGGTCGACAACCTAGGTACCACTGTATATATATCTTCCCTCCTATTAATACAATTCTAAAAATACCGTTACAATGAATTTTGATTGCTTTCATGTTAACTTAAATACCAGTATCATTAAAATACACATCAACTCGTAATAATACATAAAAAAATTAAATAATTAAAATTCTTCCATTTATTTATTTTAGCGCTGAATACTAAACTTTATCCTTTGTAACACTTGTTGAATAATTTTTAATTTTTATTAATACAAAGTTTTAAGTATTAAATTTGCTTTTATTAAGTATTAGTTTTAAGTTTTCACTATGACAAAAATCATAGTTGTGTTTAATTTATGATATATGGTTATTTAGTTAATTTTCAGGTTCACTATTTTTAATTTAGAAAATAAACAGAATGGAGATACAAAATAAAATAAAATAGGGCATAGAAAATAGGAATTCACTAAGAGTTAGGTAACATTTATGCCACGTTTAACTGTATACCCACCTAAACACTGAAAGGTCAAATCAAAAATTAATCACGACCTAACAGTTTACAATGCCTGATTGTGAGTGGTACAAGCGAACATCACATAGTTTCTACACATATACATAGAACTAATATTTCTCACTTATATATATATATATATATATATATAAAGAGTTCACATAAACATGTGAAATAGCAATCAATGATCAAATCACAATAAGAAAATGGGAAAACAAGACTAAGATCTTTCAACCGTAACAAGCGGTTTTCGTTCAGTTGGGTTTTTGACTCTGACGAAGACCGCTTGTTACGGTTGAAAGATCTTAGTCTTGTTTTCCCATTTTCTTATTGTGGTTTGATCATATACCATGGTATATCATATATATATGGTATATATATCATTCAACTTAATATATGATAGCTTTTTCCTAGCTTGAAATAAAGCTAAATGAATCGTGGTGACCGTCTGAAGAGAAAGAAGTGACATTAACAGATTGTGAAGGCAGAGGACGGGACAAAACCTGTTTGAAAGAGCGTGCGGCCATCATCTAGCCTTTCTACAACACATCCTCAACACACTCCCGATCGACTATCCCACCATTTAAACACAGAGTGGCCATATAGAGAGCTATAACGGCATTGTTCTGCCTGCATGCAAAGAAAATTATTAAAAACCACTCACAGTATTCATTTAGCAAAATAATTTAACAAACAAAATTCAAAAAATTATTTAAACTATCCAACATTTTTTTGTTAATTTCAGTATTACTTTTAAAATATTCCGGAATCGCTACAAACATCAATAATAAAAAACTAATGAATTAGTTAGTAGGTTAGGTTAGGTTAGGTTGCAGTGGCAGTTCCACAAGGGAACACACTTAGGCCGAGCATTGGCCCTTTGTGATACCACACAACGAAGATTGATTCTACAGTGGGAGTCCTAAATTTTGCCTGACTCAAGTGTATTTAGAGTAGGGATCTTTAACGAGTACCTGACATCGTATAGGCTCGGGACCGACAGTTTAACGTCCTTCTCCGAGGGACGACGTGCTCAGATTTATTCACCTCCCACATGAATAAATCGAGGGCCAGATGGGGATCGAACTCCGGTCCTATCAGATCAGAGGCGAGCACGTAACCACTGAGCTAGCCTGACCCCCTAATCAGTTAGTAAAAAATGAGAAAGAAATTATTTTTCTAAAAACACAACTGGACTTCGTGATGCTCTAAATCAAATCTTCCCTGGCTCTGACTTCTCTGTTACATCTCTAGATAACATTTAAAAAAAAACGAGAACAGCAGTAAACAGGACTTATTATTTTAGCTAAAAAACACAGGACACAATAAAACAAAACACTTACAATATCGATATTTTCAAAAAATAACCAATCACTATTGGCCAGGAAGGAGTATGAGGAATATTTCTCTATTAGGAAAATCGACTAATCTTTCTTTCTTAATCGATTAAGAACCCTAGAAAGAAGAAAAGTTGAACTGCTCCTGATGAACTGTAAATAGCCCTGTTTGTTCTATTGTGGGTCTTATTATTTTCAAAACAAATTCTAAAGATGCTTAACAAATTCTTAAGAGTTTTCATCACTTACCAAAGACAATCTGACTGTTTGGTCTCAGGACCGTAGTTTTTTTTAAATTTGTTGATACAGTTTCCCAGGCGAAGTTACAAGATGGAGATTTACTTTTGGTGAATACGTAACTTTAGAGACAAAGTTTGGTCCTAAGTAGTAATATATTACGAATTAAATGTTTTAATAGTTGATACTTAACAATTATAGAAATTTTACACACCTAAACAAGGAAATCATAACCAAATTTTCTGTTACTAGTTATTACTTTTAAATACTGGTAGTAACATAAATTCGAATCATCAAGTTTAATGATAAAATACTAGCTAGAAATTTATAATAAAATACTAGCTTAAAATACAGAAGTTAAACTGGATTAAAACAGATATAATGTTACATTCATTATTAATTAAATAATATATTAAACATAAATTTTATTATTAGTATTACATACATATGTTATTACTAAATTGATAGCAGGATTTAGGAGTTAATTATGGTTAGTTGTATGGTAATAGTATCATGGAGATAAAAAAAGAAGACACCAAGCTGTCACATGTCTTCAAAGTAATTGGATATTTGAGCTTCCTCCTTCATTTCTCACGAAAATGTCAAGTGGGAACCTTCATTCCATTGACCATTATAGAGGTTCAACAAAATACTTCTCCTTTGGGTATATAATTATATAGGGATAGTAAAAAAACAACAATTACAGTGGATAAAAACAAATGAAAAACCAAATATATAACAAAAACTAAGAAAAATGCTAGCAAATCGGAATGTGCAAATTAAAACACAAGCCACTCAGATTGCAGGATCAGATCAAGTAAGTTTGCCATTTTAGACATGGTACGATTGGTTGGTTGTGACAGTCAGCCTAACCAAACGTACACCCTCTCATGGTCGCTCAGCTCAGCTGATTGATCAGTGCTACTTTCCAGCCCAGCTAATTGATACTTATACATTACCAGTTTGTAGGAATTATCAAAATTCCTACAATTCGGTATACTGCTCATTTCACAAATTTGAGCGCTAATAACTTAAACCCTGCAATTACATCATCCATCTGCGTTAAACTTACATCTGCTCACGCTAAATTAAGATGTCTCTTGGACAATTGATATGGCATTTAACACCAGCCCACCCCAGAGGCTGCTGTGCATTTCAATGATATAATATATATATATATATATATATATATATATATATATATATATATATACAATTAAAAGAAACGGCCCAGCGGACTTTTTTAAATAAAATAAATTCAAAACGAAGGAAACACACAGACATAACTCACATCGATATTTCGACCATCGTCGTCATCAGGAGGTGTGAAGGGACTCTTCGCTCTTCACACCTCCTGATGACGACGATGGTCGAAATATCGATGTGAGTTATGTCTGTGTCTTTCTGTGTGTTTCCTTCGTTTTGAATTTATTTTATACCATATATATATATAAAGGACGACCGTTAAAAGGGTCGAAATATTGTAAGTAAATATATAGTGTTTAGTTTTCAACATAGGGAGCAGGTTAGCTCAGTGGTTAACGTACTCGCCTCTGAGCTGGTAGGTCCGGGGTTCGATACCCACCTGACCCTCGATTTATTTAATCGAGCAGTAGTGAATAAATCTGAGGACGTCGTCCCTCGGAGAGTACGTTAAACCGTTGGTCCCGAGGATGTACGATGCCAGGTACTCGTTTAAGATCCTTACTCTAAATACACTTTAGAGTTTAGTTAGGCAAACTTTAGGACTCCCAATGAAGAATCAACTACATTGGTAGTAGATTCTACTACCAATAGATAGAGGTAGTTGTATGGGAATAGGCACCCATAAAAAAAATGGGTGCCAAATAATAAATGAGTCACAATTTCCGTCCCTAGAACAACACTAAAAGGTGAAAGCCAAATAAGTGTGGGCGTCGAGAAACAAACAGTTTTCATCGTGTTTCTGCTGTTTTTAAAGTTCATATATATTAATATAATTGAATGTTTTCCTTATCTCGACCACATACATTTAACACTATTTTTATTTTTTATCTAGGTTTGGTCTAGCTTCAATAATACAACAACTTTAAGCTTAAAGGTGTTGTATTATTGAAGCTAGACCAAACCTAGATAAAAAAGAAAAATAGTATATTAATATATACAGAAATTGTGGTTGGATCACAGTTTTCGAATTTAGAATGTTACATATTTTTTATTTTCATTTACTATATATTTATGTCCCACCTAGAAAGGCCCTAATACTTCTCTGTTTTTGTATGGATTTCTTTCATAAGCATATGTATATCAGGGTTACACAAGGAATACGGAAATAAATCAATGCCTCGTGAACGGAATCTAAAAATCAACTGTTGAGAAAATCTTAGTTTGTTTACACACAGCGATGTAGAAATAAACACACACATGCATACAAACACACTAACCCATCCACCCACACTAAAATTACAAAAGAGAACAAAAAAACACAAAAGAGAAGACAATCAACCGACTACCTTGAACATGATGGCTAGTGTGTTTACTGTTTCCCTTCAATACATCTAGTTGTCTAGCAACCACCAGGCAGATTGAACTAAAAATAGTCAGTTGCAATATATAGATTCATTTCATGTTTCCTATTATCTTAATAGTACTTTGACCCTTTGTAGAAGCCAGTATATATATACCTCAATGCTTGCTTACCTGGACCACATACATTCTACACTATTTCCTTGATCAAAGTTTAGTGCACAATAAAACAATTCTCAAAAATACACCATAAGCCAATGTTTCGGCTATATTTCTAGATATCTTCAGGACAACATTAATACAGCATTAATTACAGTAAAATAAAAAAAAATACATTTTTTTTCACGTTATTACAATTAGTGATGTGTTGATGTTGTCCTAAAGTTGTTTAGAAATATAGCCCAAACATTGGTTTAAGGTGTATTTTTGAGAATCGTTTGACTCTGAACCAAATTCTGATAAAAAAAAAATACTGTATATATACACTTTTACGATGAAAAAACGATCCAAAACGGACAAGTAAAGTTCAATGTACATAAAGAAAAATTTAGGAATTAAAAACACACACTTACAGTCTCTAATTAAGTAGTAAAAATCAGATAAAAAAATAGATAAATAAAAAATAAGATAATAAAATGAATGTTATATAATGTTTAATTGATCAATACTTTAATTGCCTTAGTATTTATTTTTTATCTTAGGTTTACTATTTAATTTTTTATTTATTTATTATTTGTATTATTATTATTGTAAGTTTTATTTTATTTTCAATTTTTATTACAGCCATTTACTTATAATTATTTAATTATATAATTTACTCGTATTTAATTATAGTCCATTTACTTTTATTTACGTATCACATCCTTCCGTTTCTCTTTTATTTATCCTTTTTCTTATTCTTCATCCTATATCTAAATTTAAATTGATTCTTGTCTACCTTATTCTTCAATTTTTCCTGCACCAGTGCGCTTGATTTCCCTCTCTTATCTCTTATTCTTCATCCTATATCTAAATTTAAATTGATTCTTGTCTACCTTATTCTTCACTTTTTCCTGCACCAGTGCGCTTGATTTCCCTCTCTTATCTCTTATTCTTCATCCTATATCTAAATTTAAATTGATTCTTGTCTACCTTATTCTTCAATTTTTCCTGCACCAGTGCGCTTGATTCCCCTCTCTTATCTCTTATTCTTCATTCTATATCTAAATTTAAATTGATTCTTGTCTACCTTATTCTTCACTTTTTCCTGCACCAGTGCGCTTGATTCCCTCTCTTATCTCTTATTCTTCATCCTATATCTAAATTTAAATTGATTCTTGTCTACCTTATTCTTCAATTTTTCCTGCACCAGTGCGCTTGATTCCCCTCTCTTATCTCTTATTCTTCATTCTATATCTAAATTTAAATTGATTCTTGTCTACCTTATTCTTCACTTTTTCCTGCACCAGTGCGCTTGATTTCCCTCTCTTATCTCTTATTCTTCATCCTATATCTAAATTTAAATTGATTCTTGTCTACCTTATTCTTCAATTTTTCCTGCACCAGTGCACTTGATTCCCCTCTCTTATCTCTTATTCTTCATCCTATATCTAAATTTAAATTGATTCTTGTCTACCTTATTCTTCACTTTTTCCTGCACCAGTGCGCTTGATTCCCCTCTCTTATCTCTTATTCTTCATCCTATATCTAAATTTAAATTGATTCTTGTCTACCTTATTCTTCAATTTTTCCTGAACCAATGCGCTTGATTTCCCTCTCTTATCTCTCCTGATTACGGGTCAAACCGAAAACTCGAGACTGTAAGTGTCTGGTTTAATTACTCTATGCTTTTTTATCTACATGAACTTTGGGTTTTTATCGGTCTCTGCATGATTCGATTGGTCTTCCTCTATTTCTTTTCCTGATACCGACTAAAAGCAAACTTTGAGACTGCAAGGGTTTTGTCTTTCACTATACGCGTTTCTGCAGTACATTTGAACTATATAGAAAAACTAGACAACCTGTGACCCTTTGTGTCACTCAGAAGTTATAACAATAGCTACTGAAATTAAATTCACTAAACATAATTGACAGGGATAATTTTAATTGTTGTTTCTTGTTATTAATAAGGCACGGAAACAGATTCTTATATGACCCAGGCTTTTGATATAGTATTCTTAACATGATTCAAGATATATACATAGTAAGTATATTAACAAAATAAAAATCATTTAAAAGTAAAAAAAAATCATTTATTTTATCATATAAAGAAATAAAACATCAATTCAAGTTTTATACAGAATGAAATATATTTAAAACAAACAAAACTTGTAAATTGAAATATTCCATTTATTTGCCTGACATAAAATAACATTAATGAAAGGAATGTGTCTTTATTATATTACCTTAGAACATTTGTATTTTATCTGACAGTTGTGTTCGTTTGTTTCTAAAATTATTCATTTTTAACCTGTAATGTAGTAGTTTATTACATATTTCTTACATTTATTTATAATACATTTGCACTACTGTCTTCAGCGAACACGCAAGCCTCTGGGCTACTCTGGCTCCATGCCTTTATTACCAGTGTTTATATTTGGCAAATTTTAAATTAATATTGTTTTGTTACATTTATATATAGTACATTTTCACTACTATCATAGGCGAGCATGCAAGCGACTTGCTACCCTGGATCCATACCTCTACTTCATTACCATTGTTTACATTATTCAAATTTTAAATTCAAAAATATTTTTGTTACAATTATTTTTAATATATTTGTGCTACTGTCATCGGAGAGCACGCAAGCCAGTGGGCTACCCTGGCTCTATGCATTTAGTTATTACCAATGTTTATATTACGCAAATATTAAATTAAAAAAAAATTGTTTTGTTACATTTATATATAATACATTTGCACTACTGTCATCGGCGAGCACGCAAAACATTTGCTACCATGGCTCCAATTTTCGGAATATAGTGATAATTTTCTTTTACTTAACATTATTCAGGTAATAAATAATATATATTTAATTTCAGGTATCCACCTCCACGGAAAATGGGTGAACAAACAAACAAACTCACGAACTTTATATATAGAGATAATAATCGGGACAGGTCTACACACAACTTTCCTGTAAGTAGACCATTCAAAAAGTAATAAACCTTATTTTTTTTAATTAATTGGTTTTTTTTTATATTCGAACTACATTTTGCCAATTATTATGAATAAGTAATTGGTACATTTGTATTAAGCAATTAGCGAACGATGAAGGTATCTATTCAATGATTATGATTCAATAATAACATTAATCCGGAAACAGTAGCATTAAATTAAATTTTATGATTTAGCAAATGAAATTGCTAATCATACAAGGAAGTAATACCAAATACATTTGTAACAATGGTCAAAAGGTATTAATTAAACCCTAAAACTAATAAAGAAATTAGGTATGTCACCTTATGGATACATAGGGATACTATGGGCGAAGTAGATTTTGGTATCCAATCGAATAGTCAATTGTAATGACTACACCACCGGTGGCAGCTAATAGTTGTCCTTTACAGTGAGTGTTATATTGTCCTTTGCAATAATCTCAAATTTATATAAAGTCAATGTCAATATCTCAAAAAAAAAAAAGCCAAAACTAAATGCAAAATTTCAAGTCTACAGAATAGCCAAAGAGAGAGGAAAAATTAGTATTTATTTTGATATAAATAAATAAATAAATAATACTTTTCAAGTACTATTTAACTTTAAGTTAATTAAGTTATATGTATTTGACGAACTTAATTAAGATTTGTCAAACGGTGTGACTTGAGAGCACTACAAACTTTTTATTCATAGCCAAAACATCATTCTCCAAAGTTAAAAAATGAACTCAGGGGGCTTATAAGATGTGGACATCTGTCAAAACCCCTAAAGTAAAGTAAAAAAGATCATTATGCATATACAATATTTAAATAAAATGGTCTAGGAATCGGCTAGTTTTTTAGGTTCAAGTCAAACTTTCAAAAACGATGTCTGAGTTTTGTTTAAAACCTATTCGCAGGGATACAATTCACAGGAAATATAATAAATCATAAAACTTAAACAATTAAACATATAAGAAAGATTAAAATTAGGAAAGTAAATACATATTCAAATCAATAGTAAGATAACTTTTTTTTTATTCCTTTTACTTTACAATTAGCAGCATAAAATAATTAAACTTGTTACCTAAGACTCGAAGATTCTTTAACAGGGAAGGGGAATGGAGCGATTAAGAGTAGTTGGGTAAAGAAATATCTCACAGATGTATCGGGAAATAGGATAATGACAGGAAAAATAGGAAGGTGTCAAGAGAGAATGGAAGATATATCTTTGATTAGTAGTGTGGGAGTGTGACTGCTCTCAGAGACAGTAACGAACATTGCCAAACATTACCAACCTGTTTCACTAATCAAGCATTTCTTTCAATCTGCTTCACATGGAAATTCACATCAATCATACAAACTATCCCACACACCTACTCAGTAATTGCTTGTTTTCCTTTTTCTTTTCAGAATAGTTCTTTACAAATAATGCAAATTAGTAAATATAATTAAGAAATGAACCACAATATATAGATCGACTACTAAAGAGATATGGAGAATGAACTATGGATGAAAGGGGATTTTAGTCTTCTTCCGAGAGACAAACGGTGTATAATGGTATTATTAATTTGTCTTTGGAATTTTACTTTGTGTGATTTTACCAATCATAATTTACTAATTCAAAAAATGATAAATACAGCGTCAATTGAATTCAGTTAATTCAATGCATTCAATATCTTCTATAGGCTGATCTTCTATTAGCGAATTTCTAATTGGTGCCCAGATCTAGGTCTCAGCCATATCAGGAGATCTAATGTCTTCCCTTACTCATTTTATCAGAGTAGGTGCCATTGGTAGGATCAGTAGAGTTGCTCGCCATAGACAAATGGATGCTGAAAGGTTTGGGTGCGATGGCTTTATGTTCCCTCCAACAGATGGAGAGCACCAAATTTTCAATTTCCCATATAAAAAATTAACTTACTTACCAACAGTTGAACATTCAAAAACGACAAGTGCATCAACGATTAGGTCAAACTGACACCATTAAATTTGAAAACAATAAAAAATCATGGTTTAAGAAGTCTAGCACCCATTGTTCAAGAATCATAGTAGGAAGTGACGGATATGATTCTTCAGATCGATTCCAGTTACACATTATTTTCTGTAAATTAACTGAGCCCAAAATGCATAACTGACAAGAAGTTCTATCATTTTGAATGAAGCCTGACATCAAAAGTGCTTTAGAAGATCGACAGGTCAGAAGCCGCTCTGGAGTGGAGACTTCAGCATACACGTAAGACAGTTCAAATTAAATATGATTTCATTTAATTTAAATATTTACTATTTCAGGCAACTATTAAGTGATATCAACAGATATCATTTAGTTAAGGGATTTAATGTACTTCTCGAAAGGGAATAGAATATGAGAACCAAGTAAAACAGTTCAATAATCTTATAACATACACTCTGATTCAAGAGTTCAACTTTCAGGTATTGTGGTATATTTATTCATGTAGGAAAGCTAAAATGAAAGTCGTACCTAAAATCTATATGATTATAAAACTCTGTTGTTCTTGTTTAAATATTTGCACACGTTCTAAACTGAATAAAATATTAGAAACTTTGTGGGAATCGAACCCACGCCTTTGGTATTATTGGAGGTCCAGCCCGCTACCGTCTGCTCCAAAGGGACCTTTGTGCAATAAGCTTCCAAAACCCGTTATAAATGACGTTAAAAGATTAAATAATAGTTTTTCGACCTAAATTATAATGATTTAATTATAATAAATTTAGAAAGAGTAAATTTAATGAATAATCGAAGAGAAAATGAAATAATTATTTAATATAACAACAAATGATATTTATTATAGTTAACAGAAGTTTTAGAAATTATAAAATTAATTTAAGTAAAATATTAACAGCATACAATTATGTCCGTAATCAAGAAACACTTTGTCATAATGCCTATATTTTCTTCTTTTGATGTATCTATTTCAATAAAAATGATAGAGTAAGGCTCCCAATGCTTCGGAAGGTTCAGGAGAGATCTTAATAAACTAATTCTTTCTAAATTAAGGAGTTCAGGACAAATTGCATTGGCTGTAAGCCTCTCAGTAACTGACAAATTCTTCCAGTTATGAAGAGAGGAAATGACAATGACGTCTATAATCCTTACATCAAAAATTGTTACTTATGGCACAAATTTACTAAATTCCATTTAACTCGCAATATGAGAGTTCAAGAAGAAGATGAGGAATGCTCTAAAATTCTGATAAATATTGGTGCAGACAGAGTTGAAAAGAATGAAAATAAAGAGATTTATTACCTCCCGAAGACATGTTTATCCGTGCACATTATGTTGATTCGACTATTGAATACATTTACTCTTCATTCGCTAACTCACAAATATTGTTCAAAGAAAATTCTATGTAAGTTCCATTTAACAAGACACAGTGAAATTAATCATAGGTTCATTGAATAATTTCCAGGAGAAATTAAACAATATCTGTCATAGAACTCGGTTTGTGTAGGAACAGAACCCACACATTACCCACAAGAGTTTCTTGACTCACTAGAGTTTGTCCGGATTGCTCCAGCTAGAACACAAAAAGGATACTCCTGTCATGTGTATGCATGAGAAACATTGATCTACCGCGCTTATGTAATGGAACAAGACTAATAACTGAGGAGCTTTATGATAATGCCATTGTTTATAAAATTATCGCATCACGGTGTCAAGGGGAAATAATTTTAATTCCAAGACTGAAAATAGTTTTATCTGAAGAGGACAACATTCCTTTTTTAAGGATTCAATTTCCAATTCAGTTAGCATTTGCCATGACTATTCATAAGTCTCAATAAAAGTCTCAATGAATTATTTACTCTAGTAGGAGAGACTCTACAGAATATTTTAGTTCATTTATGTAAAACAGTATTTCAACATAACCAATTACATGTTGCTCACAGTAGGGTCAAACAGTAAGAAAACAGTTAAGTTTTTTTTTGGAAAATTCAAATTGTACAAAAAATTTAAATAAAGAGAACTGTCTTAAAAATATGTTCATCATCCTCTTTATTAGAAATGAATTAATTTAGAGTTTATCTGCATTTACGTTGTACATGATTGCATTAAAAAGGAAGGTGTTGGATGACCCAACGGATCATGGATAGTCTACTATTTTATAAAAACAACTCGTTTCAATAGACTTGTAAAAGTTGTTCATTAGACACCATGAGTGTATCACTAGACGGTAAAGTTGTTTGGAGTATTTTGACAATCTCTCAAATGAAAGAATCATGCAATAGGATTGCAACAATTCTTTAGGACATTTTGTAATAATACACAAGGTCTAAGGTACGCCAAGACGGAAGTCAAGGTTACAGACATCACAACACGTCTTCATAAACATTTAATATGGTTATTTATAATAGCCTTATAAAACTGACTATTTATAAGACAATCAGAACCACGAAGGTACAGGAGACAATGTTATTAGAATATTAAATTAATACATGAGGAATGATGGTTTATTATTTTGACAATAGAGCCCCAATGACCTAACTGGAACAACTTTATAACGTTCAACATGGTAAACTCAGCTAAGTCATTGACAACAATTGTAATAAAAGGCAAACATTTGCTTTTAACAAAGCAAGGAGTATAGCAGGTATGATAACATACGTCGATAATGAAATATTTTCAATCTAGATGAGACTCTATTATTATCATCATCACCTAACTCTTGAGTGCCCCAGGAGGAGTAATATATGAACAGTGTTATATTCTTATAATAATAAACTTCAAAAGTAAGAAGCGAAATAATTACCTTTATTAAGAGTAGGCAAATACATCTTGAGCAGCTCCTGGGTACGGAACCTAGACATGTGGTAAAAGCAGTCGGACTTGAGGCCGTCAGCCTCGAGTCTTTGTCCGTCGTCGCTCATCACTCCCCTCCCACATCACCCGCCTTTCGTCATCCACCTACTAGGCAACCATCTCTTCATCACCACTATCCTTTTACAATTTAAATTATTATTATCAACCGTTCCTCAAAAAAGTATAAGAACCCATTTAATAAATAATCATACGTTTAAACATTTTCCTCAATCTTTAAAATAACTAGATGTTATTTTAATTATACACTAAATTATACCATTTTAAAACTCAATTATCCCCACCATAATTAAACGTATAAAGTAAATAATAATGGTCGCGTAGACAGTAGACACGTGGGGCCTTCAGTTCTACAGAGCTATCAGGTGCTGACCCACCTCAATTCGAAAAAGGGGCTAATATATAACATAATAGTTAACATTATTATCTATAGTTACATGTTTTATCTGAAGTCAGATCCTAATTTATTGTATTCTAATTGAGTATAAATATCAATAAAATAAACATAGGTTGAATTTTTTTTTTACGTTTAGTACAAGAAAAATTACTATAACTCTTTGGCAAACAGAACTTCGAGGAAACATCGGAAAAACATAAGGTACTCATTATAAATGTTACGAATAGTATCTTAACAAACAAACACAAGTGTACAACTTTAGGTCTTACGTAAACTTTAATAATCTACATAGTCCCAACACACGTAACGATGAATAGTCAATAAGATTATTTAACGAAGTTTATTTTTTGAAAAAAAAAAGTACTGTTTATATAAAACACTAAAATTATTTCTTCTAAACGCAAAGCTAGAGAGAGAGAGAGACTCATGCCATTAGAGACTAGAGGGAGACTCAAGACATTAGAGACTAGAGAGAGACTCATGACATTAGAGACTAGAGAGAGACTCATGACATTAGAGACTAGAGGGAGACTCAAGACATTAGAGACTCATGACATTAGAGACTAGAGAGAGACTCATGACATTAGAGACTAGAGAGAGAATCATGACATTAGCATTAGAGACTAAAGAGAGACTCAAGACATTAGAGACTAGGGAGAGACTCATGACATTAGAAACTAGGAGAGACTCAAGACATTAGAGACTAGAGTGAGACTCATGACATTAGAGACTAGATAGAGACTGATTCTTGAAATTTCAATTACCGGAAAAGAGAAATAAAGTTAGAAAAACTGAATATTCATCCTGGACTTAATGTAAAATCAACGCCAATGAAACATATAATTTCTGATCTTTTCGATGGTATGATGGGTTATCGATGTAACAAAATGCTCTAATCAATCTAAATATTGCACCCTTGAAGAAAACTTAATATCAGATGTAGATTTTGTGGTGTTTTTGAATCAAGTTATCTTTGGGTAATATCGGAGTATGAGGAATGGAGGACTCTTTCGTTCAATATTACAAAACGGATCCTAATTTTGAGCTAATTCTTCAAGTTGTTAATAAGTTTGATATTAATTTACTTATAGTAAAGTTGAGCAGGCCCTCCAGGTTGTTTAGTTTGATTTATATAATATAAATTATATATTATATATAAATAATTATACAAGACTAGATATAAATATAATATATAGATATAATATAAATAATTTTGTATATATATATATAAAGATTTCACAGAAATACGTGAAATAACAATCAATGATCAAACCACAATATGAAATGGGAAAACAAGACTGAGATCTTTCAACCGCAACAAGCAGTATTCATCAGAGTCAAAAACCCAACAGTTGGGTTTGAAAGATCATAGTCTTGTTTTCCCATTTCATATTGTAATTTGGTCATTGATACATACATACATATATATATATTAAGTAAATGCATAAACTGTATCTGAAAATATAAGGAGGAACTGAAAATAACTTTTTTTGTAATTTCTGGTTCAAAATCCTTAGTTTATCTTTAAATTGTCTGATGTTTATTTTCGTTATTTATACATTTAATCAGTACATCGCTGATTCCCCACCAACTGCATATAATTTTTCAAATTTCCTTTACTACCCTGCCAACGCTGGTTTATCATTTCATATTACTAATATCCACATAAATTAGTAAAATCAATCTGATCTAGGAAATGGTAAGATAATTATTCATGCAATTCCTAGAATTATGAAAAAAAAAATGAAACATACTAGAGGTGCAGCATACATAACCTTGACACATGAAACTCACATGTTTAATCTTTACGTTCTCAATTCATTCAAAATAAAAATAAAACTTAAATAACAGAAAATAATCTAGAACCAAGAGCTATTTCTTGAACAATGGGAGAAATATAATCTCACCAAGGTCCTTAGAGAATGTCATGAGTTATTTTTGGAACCACATTGAGTAGTCCTTTAATGAATACGTATAGTGTATAATAGTAGATATGTTGAGAGGCATTACTAAAGCAGATGAATCAAGCTTAAATCGTTTATAATGACGGTCGAAAAGCCTCAGGCTCAACAGAAAAGCTAATCCAAAACAAAAAAAAGTATCTTTTTTTTTGTTTTTTTATCTTGTAGCTTATATGTTCAATAAAATGAATCATTTATGTAATATATACGTCAGGAAAAGAAGACAGAATGAACTTTGCCTCAAACACATACTGAGAAAATAATAATGTTGTCCTAACATGAATGAATTGCTTGGTAGCTGTGTTTAGATGAACATGATACATATAGACATTTCCAGAGGGGCCAAGTTAGCTCAGTGGCAACATGCAATCCTCTGAACTATTAGGTCCCGGGTTCGATACTTACTCTGGACCTTCGATTTATTCACGTGGGAGGTTAATACATCTGAGCAAGTCATCCATCGAAGAGGCCGTTAAACCGTCGTTCCCGAGCCTGTACGTTGTCAGGTATTCGTTAAACATCCCTACTCTAAATACACTTGAGTTAGTCAAAGTTTAGGACTCCCAATGCAGAATCAATGGGAGATGCAATATTCTCTCGAAGAATCAGCTGATTTTGTCAACCCCTCAGCTCTTTAAAAAAAAAATAACATTATAATAAAACCTAAAAGATTTTTACTTTATATACTCACAATTATTAGTAGTAAAACAACATTAACCACTACATACTGTTATATCAGAGTTAAAGTTATTGGACTACATAGATGAAGTCCCACTAATCCCGTCCTGAACCGGTGGGTCATGTGTGATTGGAGAAAAAACGACAAAAAAATGAGTTTAAAACTATGGATGCTTTAATTAGAAATTGTAGGAAGAAGAAAAATCATAATTAGAATAATAATAAGTTTAAGAGAGTAACGAAGACACATTATTTCAGATTCTTACTGGTTCTGTATTACGGTTAGTAACAATTTTCGAACACAAAGTGTAATTGTTCCATTCTAATTAGGCTTTTAATTGTTAAATCTAATGCAATTTGAACCCCTAACCTATAACTGAGCCGAGGAAAAAAATACCTAGTGCTCCTAATAGGCAAATGATGAGCACAATTGTCAATGATACTAGCAGGAGCGTCAAAGGTGTTTGTAACTCAGTTATAACGAAGGCTATGCGGGAACAGGCGAGTTTGTCTAAAACAATTTGTCTAAAATACAATTTGTCTAAATCAATTTGTCTAAAGGACAATTTATCTATAAACAATTTGTCTAAAATACAATTTGTCTAAAACTTTAAGACAAAAAGTTAACATGGCGAAATTTTGTAAGCCACATACGTTTGAACAATATGATACTTGTAAATAATGAAATAGACATACAGTAGTGGTAGCGATGATAATAATTACACTACCATTACTACTACTAGCATTAATAATAATAATAATAGAAACAACTACAAAAATAACAAAAATTTTGATAAATAAAGTAAGTACATTACATAGAATAAAAACTACAGTACACAAAACTAATATTTGGAAGGAAATTTGGTAAATAGGGGGCTTACAGATGATATTCTTCAAATCCTTCTCAAAAGATTATCTGATATAATTTCAGTAATCAAGTGAATGACCATACGGTCCAAGGTCACAGTATTAGTACAGTCCAGGTAGTAGTGGATCTTTAACTTGACTTTAACTCTAAAGGAATAAAGGTCATATTTCTCAAAGGTCTCCGCTGGCAGGATTAAAAGCCATATACTACTTGGCCTGGACCAGCTAAATCTTATCCTAATACTTTGCATCAAAAATTTTGATTTAATCTATGGGGATTTATGTTAGGCTTACTGCCGATATGATTCGAGTCTCTAGTTATATAAAAGGTCAACCAACTTAATCTAGGATAAGTTGTGGGCAATTCCCCGGATGTATTCAACTATATTGTCTGGATCAAATGCTTCAACGAGTCTCTTTATTCGTTTTGCGGCATCTAGGTAACGTTTCCTTGGTGGTTCTGGCTCTACTCCAGCAACATACTGTTCAATCTGGACCTAATTGTAAGCTTGTTCCTTTTGTAGACATTTTATAAACCTCCATATGTTGGGATGATGCGCACCTACTTCAGTTTCAAATCTACGGTGCCATCCTTCGACCGAATTGTTAGATTTAGGTAAATCATCAAGCACTCTAGAATACATATTCCATATACCATGACGAAAGATTGGAGGACGTCGACCATTCCGTCTATTGGGAATGTGTCTGTTGGACACATGGATCGGAAGGTATAGTTGAATATTATACATCAATTTCTGTCTCTTTTTCTTATTCACTACTAAATTGTCAGTTTTTAGACAAATTGTTTATAGATAAATCGTCCTTTAGACAAACTGATTGTTTTAGACAAATTGTATTTTAGACAAATTGTTTTAGACAAATCATCCTAGACCCGGCTATGCAGACTCAAACATTATTCATACCAGCACACTCGTTAGAAGGGTAACCAAACACCCCTAAACAACTTTCTCATTGTCGCCAAGCCATTCCTCCGTTGCAACTTTGAGAGAGCCAGGTTATACTACTACCTTTTCTTGAAGTAATTTCAAATTAGGTATTAAAAAGAGTCACTAAGGTTCAGTCAGAACTGAAAGATGGGTGGTCAATTTTCGAGATTCGTGACTTATGAACAAGAACCTTGCCATGCAAGAGAAGAATACCTCTCGTCACTCACCCCCCATAGTTTTTTCACAACTTCTTCACGGTTTCCGGACATCTCAGGATGAGTATTCCAGGTTGGATGGATGATTCGAATCAGTGGAGGTAGTGGGTTGTCTTATCTATGGGTAATATTATTAAAAAAACTTCAATTCAAAAGGAATCCCCTTCAATATTGTATATATCTACAATCCTACAGTGAATGTTTTTTACAAATAAAAGCTATGACGCAACGGGTACACAAGCTTATAATTGTTTGAGATCGACATCTTAAACTAATAGGTGCAAAACAACAAATGAACTGGGACACTTAAAAAACCGATCTCAGTCGAACAAACGAATGAGTTGGGCAACATGCTTGACCTCGGTCTATACCCTAGTAGTAAAAGTCTCTGATCACGCTTTAAATCCAGCGAAAAAGAATTAAGAAGAGTACGAAAATTAGAAGAAAATGTATGACACTACTACTGAATGTTTTCTATATATTATAAAAGATTTGTTATTGATTAAACAATTTGGAGGAAGGTTTGCATATTGAAGGAGAGTAATTATGTATTCTCACGGAGTGCTACATAGAGACCTTGCCATTCGCATTTCTTGACACTGCGCGTACTGTGTCATACCAGTGAAATACCCAGTCACTAAAGTAGCCTTTCAAAACCTATCATAACTACCTAAGTATTTCATCACTTCGTTTAATTTTTTAAATCATTTAGAACATCTGAAAACTCGTCCACTCATTTAATCATTTAGTACAAATGTTTATTTTAACTCAAATTTGTTTTCATTACATTTTTTAAATTTATATTTAACTAATAACAGTGCGAAATGAAATTCAGAGTATTAATTTTAGCTAAAATTGCTATTGCCCTAAATGTTATGAAAAAACATGTAATTCTTGAATTCTCTGACTTCATACAAAACTCGATTTATGTTAGTAACTTAATTTAGCGCAAATTGTCATTCGCTGATACTCTTTGACCACCCATCATCTCTTTTTAATATTTAATTTGAAATTATTTAAAGAAAAGGTAGTTGTATAATCTGGCTCTCTCAAAGTTTCAACGGAGGAATGGCTTAGAGACAAGGAGAAAGTTGTTTACGGCTTTTTGGTTACCCTTATAACAAATGTGCTGGTATGAATAATGTTTGAGTCAACATAGCTTTCGTTATATCTGTGTTACAACATGATTTATAAAAATTATGGTAGTCAGAAATTATAATTTTTGGTTATCCACCCTCTAATGAGCTATAAAGGGACAATATACAACATTTAAAACTCTTGAACGTTGACGATGACAAACTAATTAGAATTGTAGATATCTACCTGTCCACCTTTCTACTTCTAGTGAACTCCCACTTGAACATGCTAATCAATATCAGAAATAAATTACTGGTATTATAATATACAATAACTGACTTCGGCACTTTATGTGTAAATCTTACTAATTTTATATCAGTAAAAGCAGCGATTTTAAATTAATTTAACACAAATTAAACTATTCAACGGGATAGATGTCACTCCTGTATTTCCCAGCTTGACATCTTTAACAAGACTTCTTTTTTTAAAATAATTCCTATCAGGGAAAAACAGATTTGAGGTTAGTTAATCTTATGGAAATGTTTTGAGGAACTATTCTCCACTGCTCTGCTGAATTATTCTGAAATTCCTGTCTTGGTTTAGACAAGACATACTTACGATATACTTACATACAGTCACTGTTAACAATGAATCATTACTACTTTATAGAAGTGATACCAATGGAATTGACTGACTTCAACAATGATTACGTATAACATACCGCACTGCCATAAAGGAAAATAAATCCACATACGTAACAATTGGTTCCAGAGTCCCTCTTACTAAGTTTAGCAATACCCATAAATCACAATTGTTGAATTCTTTCCAAAATGCTGATTTCATATTTCGGATAACAAGAGAATTGTATACGTTTGTTTAGGAAATATAGAATAGAAAATATTAAAAGTTGACCGACAATAGAGCCTGTAATTTAATTGTTGTGAGTAACAATGGACTTAATAAGATGTTATATTATTCCATTGGTAAGATTATGGAATTACACCTTTACTTCATACCACTTCCGGTAATTGGAACGAAAATCTAATATATAGGGACCAGGTTAGCTCAGTGGTTAACGTACTCACTTCTGAACTGATAGGACCGGGGTTCGATCTCCAACAGGCCCTCGATCTATTCATGCGGGAGGTGGATAAATCTGAGCACGTTGTCCCTAGGAGAAGTATGCTAAACCGTCGGTCCCGAGCCTGTACGATGTCAGGTACTCGTTAAAGATCCCTACTCTAATTAAACTTTAGTTAGGCAAAATTTAGGGCACCCACTGTAGAATCAATCTTCATTGTGTGGGATCACAAAGGGCCAAAACTCGGCCTACGTGTGTTCCCTTGTGGAACTACCACTGCAACCTAACCTAACCTAGATAAATATATATGAAAGGAAGGAAGAGTAAGGGAAACAAATATGAATAAACAGAGTGAGAGGAGTTATATCCGAACCGAACACTAAAAAAATAAAAAAAAATAATTTTCGGAGTGGAACAATAAAAACTAAGTTGACCTATTTCTATAAATCCTATTTCTGCAATTTTTCACACTTATTTGATAAATAACCATACATCTGTGATTTTTGACGTTTTAATTGGGAGCTAAAACTGAGTGTTAGACTTTATAGATTATGAACTCATTCTAAACTCGCTGAGTCAACTCATAGTATACTATACATTGCGGCAATAACTCACGATTATCAGGTATCGGAGCTTGTTTTAATTCTAGTTATAGCTTTATCGGCTTGAGTACTTCAACTTTTTCACTTTGAAAGTTTCAATAAGTCAACTACTTATCTCATAGTGCTAGCTAGTTAAAGTGTCAGGGGCGACTTATTTTGAGATAGAAAGTTCTAAAATTATCGGAGCCGGTAAATCCTGGTAGAACAGCAAGTATAATATTAAACAAAGGAAGTATTCATGCTACTGTAAGTATTCCACAACTTTTGAGCCACTTTGGAGCGATCGCTCCAAACTTCTGTACAAATATTTTTTAGCAGAAGTGACAAAACAGAGGAGGGGCTCCGGATCTCCTATTGCTACCTCTATTATAGACTAGCAGACGAGTTCGTCTTTGAGGGGTATTTTACAGAAATTCAGAGATGATACATGGTATTCCAAATTATTATATACATGATATCATTATTAGTTCAGTCCATAACTGTTATCAGATCTGGAGTTCTTTCAAGTTTTGCACCTTTAGAAGCTGAGATCAAATTTGATTTTATTCACTTTTAGTCAACTATTTTTTAGGTCGACTATTTTTTAGGTCGGACTCACTTTTCTAAAGCGAGAAAATTATGATAAACGCAAAATAAATTAATATCAGCTAAAAATACATACATGCTAAAGTATCAGGTACCTAAAAATACCTGTATATCTAATACAGGTTTTATCTGCAAATTGCTTAGAACTGACTCATTTCAAGGTCCTAAAAATACCTGTATATCTAATACAGGTTCTGTCTGTACATTCCTTAGAACCGACTCATTTCAAATTATCTTTACGTTTTATATACTAAAGATACCGAACCCTTTAGAAAAATTTCTAAACCCTAAGACAAATTTCTGTGTACTTGGTATTTTTATTTTGAAAATCTGAAGTGGCCACACTCTATTTTAGTAAAAAAAAATATCAACTATAATAATTTTTGTCTTCTCAAAAGCTTTCGCACTCAATAATAAGTCAAAGCTTCACATTTTATTGAAAAAAAAAAAACTTTTTTTGTTGTTTTATAAATTAGAAAAATTTTCTTTCATTTATTCTTTCTCAGATTAAATCATGAATGTGTACTTTATATAACTGTCTTTAAGTCTTATCTGTTTATCCAATATAGTGGTGTCCGAAAACATTGCATCTTATTCCACAGATCTTTATTATTGATTATTATAACTATTTAAAAATTGCAATGAAGAAGAATTTCATTAGTTAGGCAAACAAATGAATTAAAATAATCAAAAGGTTTGATATACTTCTATTTATATTCTGCATGCTAAATAAAATAATAAAATGAAAAAGAACACTAAGTGTTCGAAACACGTTGTTAGTTTTTATATTAAATTTATTTTGTGAGGTGATACACCTATCCACACCCATACTCATACACCTATACCCATACTCACCCACACACCAACACAACAACGCACGCACGCACACATTCACACACATCATCGAAAAAACTTCATAAAATAACTTTGGGGACCTCAAAACATGTAATGCCGATCTCAAGATAGATTTTTGTAACGATCACTATACTTCACTTAAAATAAGGTAAAAATAGACAGGTATCTTTAGCTAGCTGATACTGCAGCAAGTAGATAGTATTGTCTGTTGATATACCTGTGCAGCTAGCCAAACACAGCTTAGAAGTCAATAACTTCGCTTCTACGTTAAATTTCCAATCTATTTAGATATACACATCAAAGTTTTTAGACATCAACTGTCAAAGTTTTAGCTCGCTATACCTCATGGTGGCTGAGTTTGCTTGTGACAAAATTTGTGGACAAACAAAAACAGACAGAAATTTTTCTAAGCATGGATTCGGTTTTTCCGATGTATAAAACGCAAAGATAACTTGAAATGAGTCTGTAAGCAATACACAGGCAAAACAGTTATTTTATATATTAGATATATAGCATACATATATCTAAATATATCTATATATAGATAAAAGACAATTTGCTAATGATTTTCCTTTTGAAAATTACCTGTTGCTATTGTTAACTAAAGGCATTCTATAGCGAGAAGCTTCAATTAATTTTACTCCATGATGCTCCACTCATATACTCGTACCTATACCCATACTCATACATCTATACCCATACTCATACACCTATACCCATACTCATACACCTATACCCATACTCATACACCTATACCCATACACATACGCCTATACCCATACTCATACACCTATACCCATACTCATACACCTATACTCATACTCATACACCTATACCCATACTCATACACCTATACCCATACTCATACACCTATACTCATACTCATACGCCTATACCCATACTCATACACCTATACTCATACTCATACACCTATACACATACACATACACCTATACCCATACTCATACACCTATACCCATACTCATACTCATACACCTATACCCATACTCATACACCTATACCCATACACATACGCCTATACACATACTCATACACCTATACCCATACTCATACACCTATACCCATACCCATACACCTATACCCATACTCATACACCTATACCCATACTCATACACCTATACTCATACTCATACGCCTATACACATACTCATACACCTATACTCATACTCATACACCTATACCCATACTCATACACCTATACCCATACTCATATACCTATACCCATACTCATACATCTATACCATACTCATACACCTATACCATACTCATACACCTATACCCATACTCATACACCTATACCCATACTCATATACCTATACCCATACTCATACATCTATACCATACTCATACACCTATACCATACTCATACACCTATACCCATACTCATACACCTATACCATACTCATACACCTATACCCATACTCATACATCTATACCATACTCATACACCTATACCCATACCCATACACCTATACCCATACTCATACACCTATACCATACTCATACACCTATACCTATACTCATACACCTATACCATACTCATACACCTATACCCATACTCATACATCTATACTCATACTCATACGCCTATACCCATACTCATACACCTATACCATACTCATACACCTATACCCATACTCATACACCTATACTCATACTCATACACCTATACCCATACTCGTACATCTATACCATACTCATACATCTATACCATACTCATACATCTATACCATACTCATACACCTATACCATACTCATACACCTATACCCATAGTCACCCACACATTTGTTTTTTTTTTAAATATTGAAGTTAATTTTTTCTACATATGGGTAGCGGTTTTCAGACTATTCAAGATGTTTAAGATTATTCAAGATGTTTAAGGTACTCGATATTCAGCTATGTTGACTTTAGTGTAATGTTCATTTTTGTTAATTAATTATAATTAAAAACCATCAAAATGTCATTTTTATAAGTACTTTAAAATGTTTCACTTTGAATTCTAATTATTTTTAAGGGAAATGCTGAGCATTTACATATATATATTCTATACAGTATATGTATAGAAGGATAATATATACACTATTTCTCAATATCATATTCTCGGAAATTAGGCAACTGAAATCGTTAAAGCACTTTTAAAACATCATGGTAAAACTGATTTGAATGAATATAGGATTTCCTTTAATACTCAAAGTAGTGCCTGATAACACTGTGCAAAACAAGGAGGTCCAGTAACATTCTGCAATATCTGATAGCCAACGAAGCATGAAGGAATATTTCAGTTCAACTAATCCCACAAAAAGGATTTTATTTTTTATACTTGTCTTCGTTGAAATTATGGACAGGGTCTTTGCTACTGAGTAGGTATCTTCTATTACGCATTAAATATATTTGCAATGGGATAAATATATTTCGTCTTAAAGACCAAAGGTTATGCACACAGAAAATTTGTAACAACCAATGCTATCTGTGAAAATATTCAGTGTTCTACATTTATCTTGAATTACTTTTATTAAAGGTCTTGATAGTTATCTATATCACAGATAACATTTATCTTATATTTATCTGTATCGGTTGCAAATTAATAAACATGAATCAGGTTTCATTTATTTGGTTTCCTTTCTGAATTCTCCATACTACGACTATCGGCAGCTCAAAAATTGAGTTCTAGAGAAAATATATACCTTTCATGCAATCTCTTGAATCTTGATTTGACTGGGAGAAATCGAAATACACTGATAAGGCTCCTAGTTAAAATGATGGTGGAATCGACTGACGCATTCTAGACACATAGAAGAACCTTGTTCTAGTTTAAATTATGTAATGGACTGCTTAAGCCAGTTTCAAGCTGTCAACAGTTACTTAACTAGTAGGTGATAGTTACTAGGACAGTTCTCAAAAATCAGCATTATTTATTGATGTGAAGCCTGTCAACATTAATTATTCACTCAAAAACCTTTCCTTCAAATTCCTTTCAAATTTACGAATCGATCAAAAAAGTTCCAAGATTATAAAAATTATTTTTAAATGAACTTTCACCTCAAAATTTTGAGCTAATATCGAAATGCTTTCAGTTTGGATAAACTTACCCCACTCTTTTTTACATCAGAATCCACTATGAAATAAACAAACTTCTGGGAATATTTTGTGATTTCAATATGGAAAACATAGTCATCAAATTTAAAAAGAAAAACTGCAAAATCTCAGGAACTTCAAAACTGGTACAAACGCTTTCCACCAGAGACAATATCGATGTTTCTATAGTTTTTTTAGTATATTATTTTCATTTATGGTTTTTAAAATATTTTTTTACGTTCTTTAGGACTAGTTGATTTTGTAAAGCCCCTGCATATATACAACATTAGACTTTGCACAAGAGTATTCCAAAAAGAAAGGTAGGTACGTGATAATATTGGGTTATTAAGTTATTATTATGCCTTGCATGAGGTAAACTCCCAACTCAAGTCTAAACTTTTCATCAATATATTTTCTAGTTTCAAATGAGAATCATTTTAATGACAAAGTTGTTCACACCATTATTAGTTGAATAAAATTCGATAACTATAATGCTAAATTAAAACATTTTTCGTGGAATAAATGTTTATTGAAACAATGTGTTGTTGTTTCCAACAACGTTGAGAACGTTGTACTCATCATAAAATTGTTCAAGACTTGCAGGCACACTAAATCCTATAAGGTTCTGTAATCAATGAGACTTACTACTCAGCTTTACTAATTCACACCTTTAATTAATAAGCTGAAAAAAATAATCATTTGAAAAAGAGCTAATGTCCTATATTAGATAGAAATCAATAATATGAAAAATGAATTGTGTCCACGTCATCACGGATAAGGATAGTATTTTAAATTACCGCAGAGATATTACATTACTTTAATTAAATTTATATGATCATTTTTAAACATCACACAAACATAAAACATCTGAAGTGGCCTGCACTCAACTTCAATATTATTAAATATTATAACAAACTCGTTGACAACCAATTGAGTTTTTAATTTAATGTGGCTATAGTGTAGACGTAATATCCAACGCTATTGTGTAAATATTATGAAAATCATAGTTCAGTAATTTTATTAATTTTAATGTGATTATATTTTTTCGATAGTAATAATTAACTTGGAATCACTGATTTCGATGGATCTGGCGTATATTGTTATCAAACTGGCACCCAGTTTCATCGGGCTCATACTCACAGCTACTATATTTTCCTTTTCTGCTTCATTCTCTCTTCCTAAACTCAACTTCAGATTTTAAGTTCTTTAATGAACTTTATAACTGTTCTCAGAGAAGTATCTCTTACTTTTACGGTTTTAGATATCAATTGTAAAAATCATTAACCTCATAATGGCAACTAATTGTTTTGTATTCACATAGAATGTGTTAAAAAACCTCAATAGAGTCTGCATTATTCGTATAAGATTATTTGCCGCTTGCTTAAGTGGTATATAAAAGAATGATGTCGGCATATATTCTTTAATACTTAATATCAAAATGCTTTAATTTCCATAAAAATGTGTCAATTGGAATCTTATTTAACTAAAGATACCCAATTTTTCTAGCCACATTTTCTCTACTTTCCTTTTCATCTATTAATCAATTCCATTCTTTCGAAAGCTGAGGAGTACGACGCAATAGGCTTCAGGCCGTAGAAACTTTTTTTTTTTGGTTCTAACCTTTCCTTAAAGCCAAACTAAGTTCTACACCTCATTACCCTGTAATCACTTGTGTCCACGTTTCTACCTGAGAGTGGATTTATTTTACTCGTTGTACTATTAATTTGTAAGTCATCAATATATCAGACAAGAACCCTTACTTGAAAAAAGAGAACTTACACTCGAAGTGTTTATTTGTGATCATTAATAAGCATAAGAAAATATATGTTTGACTGGAGTTTTTTTTTTATATTAAAGAATTTTATTCTTCT
This sequence comes from Hermatobates lingyangjiaoensis, assembly GCA_026182355.1. Taxonomy (NCBI): domain Eukaryota; kingdom Metazoa; phylum Arthropoda; class Insecta; order Hemiptera; family Hermatobatidae; genus Hermatobates; species Hermatobates lingyangjiaoensis. The sequence continues at coordinate 434,451 of JAPFBL010001924.1, read as the reverse complement.
TACATATCACATTATCTCATTAAAACGTTTCAAATTTCTTATTAAGCCCCTTAATCAGAATTTCGTTTCATTCAATTCACTTAAAAAATTTCTAAAACTATGTAATCAAATCTGATGAGTACTCCAAGTGACGATCTATTACTCCAGGATACATTTGGAGTTACTTTATTCAAGGTCATTATTGCCCTTTGTTGAAATCGAAATGTTACGATTTTTTTTAAACTTTACTAATTATAAGCTTAATTTCTGGTGAAATTTCAATGATTGAAGTTTTGTACACTTTTAGGTGTTATTAGTGACATTTGTCCTCATACCACCAAAGTTATATTTGGAGATCTTCAATAAACTACGTTGAGCAATAAAAAACGAAAGGTGTGGTTGCGATCAGTAGAGTATTTTTGATACACGATAATGCCCTCCAGACTAGGATCATCGAACTCAAAACTACACAGCGTCATTTGGCTGGAAATAAAACCCATATAACCCTGACCCTAGTCACTGGCCACCGCTTCTTCCTACACTTAAATAAAACACCGCCCGTCAATGCAACGACACCTTAGTCACGTCAACACGGAGGTCCTGCATTGGTAAGAAAATTAATCGTCTTGTTTACATGTGAACAGAAAATAGAAACTAGTCGAAGGAAATTGAGCAGACAGATGCAATAAGGCTTAAAGCGTTCAAGCAAAAATACAGGTGTTAAAAAGAATGGCCTCGCGTTCTTTTAATATCAAAACGATAATTACTCTATGCATCATAAATATATATATATATATATATATATATATATATATAATTAAAGAAAAAATAAACGGTCAGTAATGACAACAGGGTATATAACAGAGAAAAAAAGCTGAACGGCACCAATAAAAACTTACTCCTATATTCTCTCAATCATCAACGATTGAGAGGCAAACAACAATTGATCAGTACTTACTTCTCTTGATGTCCAAAAATATCATCAGAGTTCCGTTGTTTTTTTTTCTGTTATTTGGTATAGTATATATATATATATATATATATATATATATATATACACTTTTTTGTTGGAAATACGATCCAAAACGGACAAAAATAGTTCAATATAGACAAAGAAACATAGAGAAATGAAAAGAACACACTTACAGTCTCTAATTTTCGGTTTGAACCGTCTTCAGGAGAGATAAGAGAGGGAAACCAGTGCGCTTGGTTTCCCTCTCTTATCTCTCCTGAAGACGGTTCAAACCGAAAATTAGAGACTGTAAGTATGTTCTTTTGATTTCTCTATGCTTCTTTGTCTATATTGAACTATATATATATTACGAGACTTCACAATAAACACGTGAAACAGAAATCAACGTCCAAACCACAGTAAGAAATCAGAAAAAAAACTAAAATCTTTCAACCATAATAAGCAATCTTCGTCAAAGTCAAATCTGACATGACTCTGTCGAAGATAGTTTGTTACGGTTGAACGATCTTAGTCTTTTTCTAATTTTTTACTGTAGTTTGGACGTTATATATATATATATATATATATATATATATATATATATATTATATATCCGTTTATTATGGTATATATATATATATATATACATATATATACCATAATAAACGGAAAGGTCCGGCAGGACAGATTACACTTAAAATAAACTGTGACACATAGACAGAAACATAACAAAAGACTCACTTTTCAATATTTCGACCGCCTTTACGGTCAAAATATTGAAAAGTGAGCCTTTATTATGTCTCTGTCTATGTGTCACGGTTTATTTTAAGTATATATATATCACAATCAAAAGGTGAAATAAAACTCAACGTATACATCAGAGTATGAGATTTATACTTTCACACATACTTGAAAATACTAAAGTGGTAGTCCAGCTCTGTTTCATACAATTTAAAATTACTACATAAATCAACATATTTCGAACAACAGTTCGTTACCAGGAGAAGAAAAAAAATAATATGAAGCGCGAAAAATGTTTTGAGACTGGAACATAAAACTCAACTTCGAAGTGGTGGACTGAAACATTTCTCCCGCTTCATTATCTTTCTGATGTCCTTCTGATTAGATCTGTTTTCCGTTCTGCTATCTATGTTAATTTTTAAGTTATATATATATATACTTACTGTCTCTAATTTGCGGTTGAACCATCATCAGGAGAGTTGAGATAGGGACACCAAGCGCACTTGTCAAGCGACGGTTGGAGACGGTCTCTAACCATCACTTCACAAGTGCGCTTGGTGTCCCAATCTCAACTCTCCTGATGACGGTTCAACCGAAAATTAGAGACAATAAGTGTGTTTGTTCCTTAATTTTGTGTTTATGATTCACCGTGAAACGTTTGTTGTCCTTTTGGATCGTTTTCCTGTTTACAATATATATATATATATATATATATATATCATGATTTGTTTTCTTGACCCAATATTTATATGATGTAATTTTTTTGAGGGTTGAGGTCCAATGATTTTAAACTAGTCCTTTTGCCGACGTTTCGACATATATTTATGTCATCTTCAGGGCTACAACATGATTGTTTTACAATTAGCACTACTATTACTGCATTACCAAATAGTAGTAATAGTAGTGCTAATTGTAAAACAATCATGTTGCAGCCCTGAAGATGACATAAATATATGTTGAAACGTCGGCAAAAGGACTAGTTTAAAATCATTGGACCTCAATCCTCAAAAAAATTACATCATATATGTATATATATATATATACATTTTAAAAAGTATGGAATCGTAATATAAATCTACCAACGAATAAAAGGAAGTATATTGGATGAATTAAATCTAACATGACCTATGGTTGGAGCGTACAGAGCTTTGGCTGCGGCTGCTTCTGAAGGCGGGACAAAGTATCAATCGACAAACTATAGTGTCACTAGTAGAGCTGAACTATCATTTATGCATGAACTAACAAGGCAATAATTAGCACAGTCCATATCGATCACGTTAATGGAATAACAACAAAAGGCGGACTGAGAAACTTCTCTTGGATCTGTTTACTACTAGCATGGAATCAAATAGTTAAATAAAAGGCTTACAAATCAATGAGACTAATAAAATGAACTATACTTTGCTACTAACAAAACTAAATTGTATATAATAACTGATATTTAAAAAACTGGATTGTTCAACTTGACTATAGTCGAGTGAATCTGACTATATCCATCTCTAATAATTAAAAGTTTACTGACTAACGGTGTTTGAGAGGTGAATTATAGTAAAATTAGGTAAGTAGTATTCATATTATTATTGTAGTTATCTTGAATGAAAGAAATGAACCACAACGAGGTTTGTTTAATTCAGGTAATAACATTCGAGCATTACACATTTCTATGAAAATTCAGTTCAATTTTTCCAAAACTTGAATGACCATAAAAAAAAGGAACTCCAAATATAAACAAACAAAGTTTGCTGTCTCCTTGTAGCATTTGTTTACAAACTCAACTAATGTAACTGAAGGACTCCACGTTTCTACTTAAGGAAGATCAATTCAAAGGATATGATACAAAAGTTACATGCTAGCGACTTACTAATCAGCTTACGAACCACTGATTTATGATAATAAACTTTCTTTTGATAATTGCCCGATACCACTACATGTGTCGACTGATTTTTAAGTGTTTGTGTCCATCCATTTTTGTTGCTATAATGGCATTTATTAAGTAATGCTTCATTAAACAAGTATTACTGACTGAAGGCTCCATTATTCAGTATATCTAAGTCTGAAGTGATAATACTCTTAACTAGATCGAAATCACTTTGTTTAATTTACGAAATCACTACAGAATGGTTCCTAGTAAACAAGAATTATAATACGGTTCAAACCCTACTATAACATTTATATTTATTTATTAAACATAACCGGCAATAAAAAAAAATTGGAAATAAATCTACAGCTGGTTTCAAACCTAAGTTCATTATCTTTTATCAAATATATTCATTTAAAATCATTAGAAAAATTATTTTTTCCCCTTTTAGAATATTAATTTCCTGTTAAAATAAATTTGATAAGTAATAAATACCATGAGGATTGTGTTATGACATCGAGCGAAGTATTAGTGATAGTGGGCGATGAGTCTATCATACAAGTAACCTTACATTAAACAAGTAACTATGCCAAATACAAGGCCGTAGATCAACGTAACAGCATGTTCACTCTGCACAAGAAACACACCAACCGACACGTAACAACAGACTGATAACAGAATAAATATTGCATCTAGATTGGGTAAGACACTGCCTGGCGGCCAGCGAAGGAACTAGCGGCATTGGCCTCCCAACTTGCATTGCAACGCGGCAGCATTGCACGAGAACGACCTCTTGACCAGCACCCAGAAAACACCCCGTTACATCAACCAAATAGAAAATAACCACCTATATATTTATAGAGGTTTTTGTCAATTTTTAACACAAACAATAACTAAATAAAATAATACGAACACAACCTCCATATTCTAAAAGAAACAAAGCACTCCTATTGCAATTGAAGACAAATGTTTTCATACTGAACGCCTTCCATCTAGGAGAAAAAAAAAACTTGATCGAAATATTAAACAATTTTCCAACTTTAACCAACCTAGTTAGTATTCTTCTCCCTTTCTTGCGAGTATATTTATAACGCAATCACAATGATCATGTGAAATAAAAACAACCTGTACCGCACTGTGAATTCTAAAAAGGAATTAATACTGTGATCTATACAGTGATTTCAAAATATCAAAATGGTTTACACAATTTTAACCAAAACTTTTAAATATCAAAAGACATTGAAATGGCTAATACTTTAGGGATCTGGATTAAGCTAAAATCGACAGTAATATTGACAATGTGTTCCTATATAAAGGGCTATCAATGATCAAACCACAATTAGAAAATGGGAAAACAAGACTAAGATCTTGTTTTTGATCAGTTGGGTTTTTGACTCTGACGAAGACCGCTTGCTACGGTTGAAAGATCTTAGTCTTGTTTTCCCATTTTCTAATTGAGGTTTGATCATTGATTGTTATTTCACGTGTTTATGTGAAATCTTTTTATATATAAAGGACTATATGAACTAAGTAATAGGATGGCGATGTAACAAGAATTAAACACTAATTTTGTAATTTTCAACTACTGAACGGAAAATGACAGATGTAAATGAGCGGATACGCCACTTTTAAAGCCCATAAATAATTTAATTGAAACAGACACGCTAAATCGTTAACGCTGTACAACTAGCAACTCCACAAGTCTTGCAAAAGACGAAGCGAAGACTACTTCGAACGGACATTAATAGTCGTTTCTAATTTATTGTACTTAGTAAGTTATACTGGTAGAATAATGTTGTTTTATTTTCTTATTTACTGCTATACATAGCATTGTATGTGAATAGCACCAATCTCAAATAAAATTATTCACATAATATGCAATGATTATACATATTGGTTACTAGACTACCCGTGACCTTTTGTGTCACTCAGAAATTATAACAATAGCTATTGAAATTAATTCACTAAACATAATTGACAGGGATAATTTTAATTGTTGTTTCTTGTTAAATTTGATCATTTTTTTTGTGGACGATGACTATAACATTTTTTAATGTTTAACAATTTTAACAATGTTTAATGTTTAACAATTTTTAAATATTTATATGGAATTTTTAGTATATCATATCAAAATTTAATCTGTCAAAATGGGACATAATAATTAATGTTTCTCCGTGCATTAATGTTATTAAGGCACGGAAACAGATTCTTATATGGCCCAGTCTTTTGATATAGTATTCTTAACATGATTCAAGATATAAACACAATAAGTATATTTAGCAAATTAAAAATCATTTAAAAGTATAAAAAAATTATTTATTTTATCATACAAATAAATAAAACATCAATTCAAGTTATATACGCAATGAAATATATTTAAAACAAACAAAAATTGTAAATTGAAATATTCACTTTATTTACCTGACATAAAATAACATTAATGAGAGGAATGTGTCTTTATTATATTACCTTAGAACACTCGTATTTTATCTGACAGTTGTGTTCAAGTTTGTTTCTAAAATTATTCATTTTTAAATTCTAATGTAGTAGTTTATCGTATATTTGTTACATTTATATATAATACATTTGCACTACTGTCATCAGCGAACACGCAAACTACTGGGCTACTCTTGCTCCATGCCTCTATTTTATTACCAGTGTTTATATTTCGCAAATTTTAAATTATTTTTTTTATTTTATGTATATATAATACATTTTCACTACCTACTGTCATCGGCGAGCATGCAAGCGACTGGCTACCCTGGATCCATGCCTTTACTTCATTACCATTGTTTGTATTATTCAAATTTTAAATTCAAATATTTTTTGTTACATTTATTTTTAACTAGCAAACGTACCCGTCTTTGACGGAATCAAAAATTCTATTATACTTGGTATTCCAAAATATCAATTATACTATTATACTAATACTATAATTAGAAATTATAGAATAGTAGAAAATACCATTATTAGTACAGTGTTAAACAAATGCCTCTAAATACACTACATTAGCTGTCTGTCCTTCAGGTTCATGCTAGAAGAAAGAGTTGAAACCTCTGACCCTTGAGTAAGTAAACTACAGTTGACCATGTGAGAAAAACTTGGTTTCGCTACCTTGTATTCCTGCGTTAGATGAAGTCTCCCTTTGCGACTTAGTTAACGTCATTGCGAAATAGACTCTGACCGGACTTTGCAATCATTTCAACGTAAACAGAGAGTGGCTCGGAATCAATGGCATATGTGGTATACACACAGACTCCCCAATACCACATCCAGTCATTATGTCCGCCTCTATGGCATATCTGTGTAGAGCACGAACTCAGAGTCGTGTCCCGTTGCACAGTTTTGGGGCACTCATGTTTCGTAACATGAAATTTGTTACTGCTACTAAATTGCAGCATGATTGGTTCTCGTACTTTAAGTTTTTACTCATGAGCAGGCAGTCCAGGAGAAATAAATTCAGAGTCAAGAAATTCAATTAGATAATGAACTGCTTCTTCATCACTAATCCAATCTCTTTACTGACTTGTAAGGTCTTTCCTCGGTATGATATAGCGTAAGAACATGTTTGTTGATTTTTCCTGCCTGTTCGTATTAAGAGTTGAGAATCGCTCGTTTACAAAACTATTTATTCGTAATAGATAGTACATCCTCAACTCTGGGAAACACCTTTTCAAAGATGTCAAATATGCAATATATTCATATGCTCCAATGAAATTAAAATCAACAATACCTACTTGCTTCACCTGTGTATTTTCAAAACAAACTTGTCTGTGAAGTTAGAAAAATACGCTTAAAGCCCTATAACTTCGTTTCTGTACTTAATTATGAATCTATTTAGAGCCCATATTTTAAGTTAGGCATACACAAATCCAGTGTCAAAGTTTCAGCTCGCCATGTCTTATGGTGGCTGAGTTTACTTGTGACAAACGTTTTTGCTTTAAACGTCCATAACTTCACTTCTACGTTGAATTTCCAAATAATTCAGAGCCTATATTTTAAGTTAGACCTACCCAAATCTACTGTAAAAGTTTCAGCTTTATATGTCTTATGGTAGCTGAGTTTACTTGTGACAAAGTTTTGCGGACAAACAGACAAACCGACAAACCGACAGAAATTTTTCTAAGGGTGGATTCGGTTTCTCCAATGTATGAAACGTAAAGAAAACTTGAGTTGAGTCAATGTACAGACAAAATCATTATTTTATTTATATAGATACATTTGTGCTAATGCCATCGGCGAGTACGCAAGCCAATTGGCTATCCTGGCTCCATGCCTTTAGTTTATTACCAGTTTCTATACTACGCAAATATTAAATTAAAAAAAAATTTTTTGTTACATTTATATATAATATTTTTGCACTACTGTCATCAGCGAGCACTCAAGACACTTGCTACCCTGGCTCCAATTTTAGGAATATAGCTATAAGTTTCTTTTATTTAACATTACTCAGTTAATAAATAATATATATAATTAATTTCAGGTCTCTCTCTCCACGGGAAATGGCTGAACAAACAAACTCACGAACTTTATATATAAAGATAATCATCAAAATATATTATTAGATTTATGCAAAGAATCAAGGTGATGTTAAACAAGCATATGCAGATGACAATGACGTTATTAGAAGAGAAATTATTGAGATTATGTAGCATGCTTCCCAAATCGTTGAATGACAGTAAAACAGAAAGGTTTGGATTTAAATCCAGATAAAACTGTCCTTACACCTTTCTTAAGAAGAGAGAATGTGAGAAAAGTTTTCATTAAAAATATTAAGCCTGAGCTATCTAGGATATGTATATATTCCTTAGATGAAAGGCTAAAATGGAAAAGCCATGTAACCGATAGATTGGCTAAGAACACAAAAGCAATGTCCTGCTGTAAAGGATTCTTTTGGAAAACATGAAATCTTAACACGAAATCTAGACTTTGACTCTACAAAAATATTATTACTGCTATGGCGAAACCATAGTTGATGATCATATGCACAATAGAACATACATGGCAGCAGTTGGGAAGAGTTCAATGAGTTTCAGGCCCTCACTTTACCCTAATAACAATAATAATAATAATATGTCAGGTCATGCTCGATCAAAGACTTCAAGCTTGTCATAACTGAAAAACTGATTTCAACTATAATAAAATAAGTAATGATTCCAACACGGTAGTTACATTAAAAACAAAACTAAAACTCAATTCATTATCAACCAGTTTGATATTATCTTTATTTATAGTAAAGTTAAGTATGAATCACTGCAGATTTTTTATTTGTTTTTATTTACATTTCTTTTGTTGATTGTAACCTGACAATCCAAATAGATTCAAAAAACAATTTCTTTTGTCTTCACAAAAATGGATAGTCCTTCAAGACACAAACTTAATACAACACAGTGTTTGAAATTTTTCAATTTTCTGTACAACAAAAATGGATCGTACCTCAGAACACAAATTTAATTCAAGTGTGTGCCTGATACTTTCCTAACAGATAATGAAATTGCACAACAAAATGAGTTTAAAGAAGTTAATTCTACTTTTTTTACAGATGGTCTATTACATGTATGAGATCCACTGGCTATGGGAACAAAAGCCATGTTCTCCTGTTTGAGATTATTTCGTAGCACATTTCTTTTTCTTTGGTTTTACAAAAGTGTTATTACTGCTGTGGTAATACCAAGGATATTATATGCATAAGTTGTGTGATAAACAAAAATAAGCGTGTATATTCATAACTGGTTCAATCACCATCTGTACAGTCTCCAGGAATGAAATATTAATAATCTCCCTTATAGACATTTATATTCTGTCAAAATGGGACTTTATATACCCAAAACGTTTGATATTATTTAGTTATAGTAAATTTGAGTGTAGGCCACTCCAGATTTTGTATATTTAATGTTTTTTTGTTTATATCATCTTTATTTACAAATATACAACTACGCATATTATGCGTAACAGACATATGTAGTAATAGATTACACAATGACATCGATGCACATGAGCAAAGAATGAAACCCACTGGTTCAACTTCTCACTTGTATATTATTGTAATAGTAGATCCCTGGGCCATTTTCTCTTGAGTCGTCTTGGAGGATTCTGGGAAGGTGAGGAGGAAGCAAGGATTCGTACAAATGGATTTGGGTGAGAGGAAAGGTTGTTGTGAAATGACATAACGATCAGAGGCAAGGTTTTGGATGAATGGAATTTCTAGTTCTTTATGAAGGGTGTAGTTTTTGATGTAATACGGAGCATTTGTGATAGTGCGGAGGATTTTAGATTGCAATTATTGTATTCTATGAATATTGGATGGTTTTGCACAACCCCATAGTTCAAGTCTGTAAGTCCAGGTCGGTCACAGTAATGTTTTGTATAGTAGTACTTTGTTATGTAGCGTCAATTTCGAGGGTTTCCCTAGAAGTCAGTACAGTAGTAAGAATCGTCGTTTTAAGTCAAGTCTTTTCAGTCGGGTATGAGGATTCCAACTTAGTCTTTTGTCAACGAAGAGCCCTAAGTACCTGACCACATCTCTCGTTGGAAGAAGAGCGCTATTCATAGTAACATTGGATATTTAATTTTAAATAAAAATAATACTTTTAAAACACAGCAGTTTCTTGTTCTAGGGGCAGTTCTTTGGACCATTCTTTCAATCAACCCAATGTCTTCGTATACACTGTATATCCACGATCGCATGGAATTAATGTCATGTAAACGTCAATGGCTGACTATATATGATTAACAGTTTGTACTAAATAAATAAATTACTGATAACAAGTTAAAGTACTCATCTCACAATGATTAACAGATGCATTACTCGTACAAAAAAAGAACCTAGAACTTCAATAACCTCCACGTACTGAGGCCATCGCTGTATGTTGTAAATGCCTCAAGTATGATACATGTTAAGCCATATAAGATGTAAGTTCTTCAATAAACTTAAAGATTCGTTCCAGAGGAAATTCCTGTATTTCTAGAGATGTGAAATAAGTTATACTGCAATATTTGAGCCTCTTACAGATGATTGTTTCATAGTAACAACTAAGTGTTGAGAAGTTTTCTCCAGGGTCTAGAAAAAGTCTGTATTATTTCTTTGCTTCAAGGAAACGTATATTAGATGACAACTTAAAGAACAGTGTCCCATTGTAATTCTACACATAATTTTGAACTTTCCAATTTAAGATTTTTTTATTAGATTTAAAGATTTAATTCAGAAAATTTTATTCATCTCTTTGATTGCTTTAAATCTGTATGATCTAGCCAATTTGAAAGGTCCTGTCCATGCATTGCATGACAGTGTTATAGTAGGTTAAAGGCATCTGAACAAGTTAAACTCGCAAAGGACAATTCAGTACTTTATAGTACTGGATTAGTCCAGACCAAGCTTATTATAAAAACACAAAGAAAATTTAAAGTAACACTTAAGTGTGAAAACACGTAAAGCATCTTACTCAATCTTTAGAACTAGCTTAGTGTGAAGTGAGAGGTTACATAAGAGACTCCCCACAAGTAGGAGTAATATAATGAGAAATCAAACTATGGCTTCTGCTTTAACTAGGTTAATAACAGATTGTCACATGGCGCCTAAAGAGATTCGGGTTTCGTAATACCTAACGTGTTAAATTCCCCACTGTACTTTATCTCTTATTATTTGCAGATCCCTTTCTCTTATTGCCCTACTGATTAAGCCAAATATCTCCTTATGTAACTGCCCTTATAAGATGTCAACTAAAAAAAAGCAGACGTCGTGTTTATTTTTAACAGTACACATAACTTACTACCCTCTTTTTTTATACATCATTAAGTAACAAACAAAACGTCATACTTCTCTATCATGACATGAAGATGGAAAAGTCACATTGAAAGATGATGTAGTATACTATGTATATATATATATATATATATATATATATATATATATATATATATATATATGTGTGTGTGTGAGTAGCAGTTTGCTTCTCAACGCGAGTACTTCGCACTTCTTCCCGATGACGACGGATATGTCGAAATATCGAAGTGAGTTCTGTGTGACTTTGTGTGATCTTTCCTATGTGTTAAAGTTTATATATATATAGTATACCAATTCAAAATTGAAGATAGGTAGCACACAAAGTAAAGAAACACACTTACAAGCTCAAATTTTCGGGCAATCCGTCTTCAGGAGAAAAGAGAAAGGGAGATCAAGCACGTTGTAGACGCAACGGCTAGTAACCTATATATATGGTAACCTGAAATATATATAGTATACTAGTCATTAGGCGCATTGAAAGATAAGAAAGTTGAAGTCATTCCAATATATGCCGAGATTACTCGTAAACACTGTGCCCGAGCTTACATTTGTAATTCACGAAATTTGTTTCCTTTAGTGGAGAACAAACACTCACTATTATCTTTCGTAAAGAGGCTGCTAACGAATGAGTTTTTTTTATAATAAGTTGCCCAAACTACTTGTCATTAGTAAATGTGTATTTTTAGATGAGTTTTGGTTATGATTTTAGTAACACGTGGAATACAGATTTCAGAAACACAGGTTGTGGATAGTTCCAAATGTTCTCTCATTCATGTCCAGTGCAGGTATTCTTTTAAAATGCAGCTCACTTGATTAATCTTTCTTAAAGCTGTTTTCGTTATTTAATGTTAGTGTAGAAAATATCCCAGTTTGATTAACTCTTATATGATCGATATATTACGGATTCCATGTCTGCATCTTCATAATGTTGGAGTCATTCAATCCGAATATTTAAGTAAGAGAATATGCTTATTCCTTTTTTTGCACTAAGTTTCGATTTTTTTAACTAATTAATTGTTTTAGTAAAACAATATTAATTAACACAAGCTCCAAATGACTGTTAAGGATAAATAAATCAACTTATAAATATTTAGTTAAACTTTTGTATAACTTTATGTAATTTACTAAGACCACGAAAATATTAAGTCAGGGATGTGCATACAAAATGGCAAACAATACCAATTCTTTGACAAGCAAAACAAAAACTTAACTAATGTTTTTCTAATTTGTTTTATAGATTATATGTGAATTCCATAATCTGTACCATATATACTTTCATGAGAAATAGTCCAAAATAGAACCTTGTAAAACGAAATATCAAATATATGAGACAAAAAAATATAACAACCATTGAATTTGTTCAACTAACTTGTATACTGTACAGTTCCATCTATAATAATACAAATTAAGGCCGAAAATGTTATTTAATTTACCAAAATTTGAACATGTAAACAGAAGGGTGCATGTACAAATTGGAGTGAAATGACCACCGATTGACCGATATGACTTATTCATACTATGCAGATTTGGCTAATCTTTAAAATTCCGCACAACGTTTAATAAATGTTTCACCAATTGGTTTTCTCCTTCTTAAATATTACAAGGCACATTCCGCTGGCAATAAATGCTAATTATAAAGAAACCAAGCAAGGAAAGCGTTCGTTTAACCCAGAGTTTAGTCACAGCTTTACATTGAAGGCGATGTAAGTGAATAAATTGTTGGGAAGCAGACAAGCATCGTGCATGACGAGCCAGTGTCACCCTCCAGCTCTGAACACGCCACGTCGTTCGCTTTCTATTCGCTTCAATCAGATATTTAAACTGTTTCATATAAAAGAAACACTAACTAACAATACTTATTACTTTTAGTGTAATAGAAATCAAATATACTCTGACTCCTGGGTTTTCAAAGTACGTAATCTGACTCCAACTCTTGGATATTTGAAAGGACCTACTGTGACTCTTGGGTATTTGAAAGGACGTACTTTGACTCCAACTCCTGGATATTAGAAAAAGGGCCTACTCTGACTCCAAGTCCTATATATTTGAAAGGATACTAAATAAATTCTAAGAAAAACAACTTTTTCTCACAGGTATAAGGAAATTTCATATGAGGTCCACGTCAACAGAGCGAAAAATATTAAGATACATTTGATAGAACTTATAGAAATTTAATATGAAAAATCCAACCCATCACAAGCCTCCAATGAGACCCCATTTTCCTCTTTTCACTTTGGTGATAAAATTTGTTTGCATCACATCTTTGTTAAAGTACTTGAACCATTATAATAACTGAAGAAAATTATAATATTGAGGTAAATAAGTAAATCAAAGTCTCCACACATAAAAAAGAACTTTTTTTTATTCTAAGCGTTTCGAACACCTGACGATGAACACGAAGTGTTCGAAACGCGTAGAATAAAAAAATTGTATGTGTAGAGACTTTGATTTATCTATTTACCCCTGTATGAATAAATACCACACAATTATAGATTGCCCAACTAATGCGTTAAAAACTATATTTCCATTAGCGCTCAGATTATGGAAGCAGTTCTAAAAATCATAAATGGTTCTCACGCATTATTTTTAAAAAATGAATTGGTTTATTTCATGCATACATCACCGAGGAAGAAATACTACAATGAGTTGTTTATAATTTTATTGTAATTTTCTCTTCTATGAAGTAAAAAATTACATTGAAACCCAATGTAATAGACGTTTATTAGTAAGGTGCACGATTTGTCGAGTTGTTTTTGGCAATTATTTATAATTTTAATGACAAAAATATAAATTTAAAATAACCTTAATACTTAGTTATACTGATATCAAAGCAATTAAGAGATGGTATACACCTTATGAGCTGTGGAAGCAGAGCAATCTATATGAGCCTTCTGTAACACCACATCCTTGCCCCACGCTGACTATACCATGTTAAATCGAAAAAAGCTGCAACCTCACATCAAGCAAAACAAACTGCTTTAACTTTTTCTGACTTTCTACTATATAATAAATTTCACAAAATTAACTGATTTCTGGTAATGGAACGCACAAAACTTAAACAAGATTACCTCAAGATTGCTTCGTTAAGTCGTCTAACCACTGTGAGAACATGTCGAGCATTGCTGGTATCGTCATCAACTCACCTAACAACCAAATGTTCTGCACAATCGCTCCAAGGCTAGCGGTCCCTTTCTTTCTTAATAATAGTATTAATTCTACAGTTAACGAGTACAACGCAAGTCAAGTGAGACAAAACAATGAAAAAACATTAACCGTTTTCGATTAACATGATTCGGTACAACAAAGTGGGAAGTTCAGGCAAGTAATCAAAGAGTAACCATAGCTGATTCATAATTCATCTAAGTAAACCCACTAAATATATGACATTTGAATGTTTTTCATACAATTCTTATTTAAATGACTAGATGAAAGTTGAACTTATTTTCAACACTTCAATAATTTCTATGATGTAGGTCACTTGTATAGTCTAGAATTGTATAGAATGTATAGGCTTGTATAATCTAGACTCTAGATCAGTGTTTCCCAAAGTGGACGGTACCGCCCCCCTGGAGTGTTGAGTATAGGTTTACGGACCCAAGGGGGCGGTCGCTCGAAAAAGTTTGGGAAACACTGCTCTAGATGGATTAAAATTGAAGTCCTGAATTGACTGAGTTGTCCCAGAATTCAAATGGCAAACTTAAGATTACGTTAAACCCGTTCAACAAATAAAATTATTTAACAAAAATAAAGCCTGATATCATAGGAATTTTTACTTGCAAAACACTAGTTCAATTTTTAATTATGTATAATTATAATTATATAATATATAATTATAATTATGTACTGTATAAAGAATATTTAAAAACTTATCTGGAGTAGCCTACATTCAACTGTACTAAAATTAAACTTAATATCAAACTCCTTAATAATCAACTCATTTTTTGTTGTACTTAATGCGGTTATAAATACATTTTAATCAATTCTGCATCATTTTTTAAATGTGGCTATTATCATTTTATTCCCCAATCTAAGATGCTATGCGATCCGTGCCGAAGGATGGATGATACAGGGGTTAGGTTAGGTTAGGTTGCAGTGGCAGTCCCACAAGGGAACACACTTAGGCCGAGCATTGGCCCTTTGTGATACCACACAATGAAGATTGATTCTACAGTGGGAGTCCTAAATTTTGCCTAACTCAAGTGTATTTAGAGTAGGGATCTTTAACCAGTACCTGACAACGTACAGGCTCGGGACCGACAGTTTAACGTCCTTCTCCGAGGGACGACATACTCAGATTTATTCACCTCCCGCGTGAATAAATCGAGGGCCAGGTGGGGATCGAACCCCGGTCCTATCAGTTCAGAGGCGAACACGTAACCACTGAGCTAGCCTGACCCCCATGATACAGGGGTTACTGTATTATGAACGGAGCCTCAAGGGTACCAGGCGACCCTCTTGAGTAAACAGCCTTACTTCGGTATGCGGTGCTCGGAACAGAATACCACCGCCAGAGTGTCAGGGATTTTCCCCTGTACGATACTAAAGAGAAGGAAGCCAGGAGACTATCTTCTAGAAGAGCAGAGGGTCCAACAACGCTAACTAGTGGAAGCCAACCTTCTACAAGTGCACCTAAAGACCTGAAGATTTCCCCCCTCCCGAAGAAGGAGAAAGGAAGTTACTTTCTTCCGAAACGTAGGGAGCCTGACTGGGCATTATCAATGATGGTTTGTGCACATTTTGCAAAGAGGAGGAAGAAACACCGTTGCACCTGCTGAATGACTATCAGGAGCCTTTGCTACACAGAGGTAGGTGGCTTCAGGACGCTCAACAAAACCATAGAAAAACTTTAGCGCTGGAACCAGCAAAAGTGCTAAGCTTCTTGGGGGCATTGAAGTTAACTGCTGGAGTACTTTAGTACAGAAGGGGGGAAGTACAATAGTTTTTTTTTTAAGAAGCAGTGCTATAGTCACCCTCAAATAATAATAATAATATCATTTTATTAGTTATAAGAAACATGAATCACTGATCAGTCTGATATGTTATTAAGATTATTAAACTGAAGCTCATTAGACTCGAACGCTCCTCGAACATACCTGTCACATTGTATATCCCACTGTTATAACTAAATTCGACTTCAGATTTTATAACCTTAACAAATTTTTATAGAGAAGTATTCCTCACTTCGATATAGTTTCAGGTATGATCTTACAAAAATTTTTATCTTCCCAAGGTGATTTACTGGCATTCAGAAAAAATGTTATCAGAGGTTTCTACTTCTAGATTCCAGACATTGTCTCCGTTCTTCGTATGACGTCAAATGCAGCTTCCATTCAGAGTGGTTATGAAGAAGAAGTTCTATTAGATGTTCTAAATAAATAAATAATAAAGTAAAAAACAATTTAATGTAATTTATGATTTCCAAAAGGTAAGACTGTTAAAAGATAAACAGATTTCAAAACTAATATACAACTATTCCTTATAATTACTATAGTAAAAAAATCATTTATTTATGACATAAATAAATAAAACATCTATTCAGATTATGTACACAATGAAATATATTTAAAACAAATAAAACTTGAAAATTGAAATATTCAATTCATTTACCCAACATAAAATAACATTAATAAAAGCAATGTGTCTTTATATTACCTTAGAACATTCATATTTTACCTGATAGTTGTGTTCAAGTTTGTTTCTAAAATTATACATTTTTAACCTCTAATGTAATAGTTTCTTATATATTATAGGCTACCCTGAGCCCCTAATGAGAAATATTATTAAACAATATTGTAGATATCACTGCAGATCAGTACTTATTGTTTGGTTCAAACTGTTTATAATAAGTAAACACAAATTGAGCAGTTTCTGTGGATTCTTTTCGAATCAGGAGTTAGATTATAGAATCTGCTATTGTTAAACATGAGATAATGATAAAATCATAAATTACAATAGATTCGCTTTTCAAATAAAATAACATTATACATTATGTCACTATAAATGGCAAATAGTAATTTATATTAGAAGTTTGATACATATTGTTTTCTTTATGTTCTAAAGAGATAAACCTCGTAAAGGGAAATATATTTTCTATGGTATTTCTATTCGTTTTATCCATAAACCAAATGTAACTTTCCTTAAAAGGTTTCTACTTTTCGTTAAATAAGAACATTTGGATATATGATAAGACAGAACAAAAGTAAGCTTGCATAATAAACGGTTGAATTAAAACACTGATTGATAATAGCAGTAAACTTGATTATTAAACAATTGATAAATGTCATTCCATTGTTATGGTTTTTTTTTTAAAAAAAAACCTCAGTATAAGTTTAGTTGTATAATTATTAGTAGAAACCTTAGTTATTATTTCATTATTTTTATTACAAAAGAATTGCAGGAAAATAAACACTCCAAAATCTAACTGCTTGTTTTGTATAATAATCTATGCTTACATCACAAAAATACACAAATGGTCAGGAAAACGTCTACAGTCTAATCATATTTCATGTATTAAACATATATAAATTAATTAATTAAAGAAAATTATTTAATTATTAATTAAAACAGAAAAATTAACTCATACCTAATGATGCAATCCAGTCACTTGCGATGGAATAAACACTTGCACTTAGTGAAAAACAATTATTTCCCTACTTACATAAATAAAACTTAAAAAAATATTTAATTGAAAAGAAAAGTATTTTTTAAATTGAAAAAGAAAACAAACTACATACAGTAAAAATGATTTCTACACGGGTTAATGTGCAGTCGAAGTCAAGAAAACAAAGTATAACTGAATGTATGTGAGCAGTTGGGAAGGATAAAGGTGTCAGTTTTACACAGGAGCCAAAATTAACGCAGATCCGGTAACACATACTTTTAATGATTTTTAACGGTTCAATCCTGAAATTTAAGAAATATTGTTTAAGATATTCATTTAAAATGAAGAACTTAAACAAAAAGAAAGTCTCAAATAACCTTCAGGTATTAGCTAAATCAATGAACTATCTTAAGAGCTTCTAATTAGTCGTACTCAAGTTAAGAACTTGCCATTTTAAATAAATACAATTTCGTTTCTGATCAATTAAGATACTTCCACATGTTATAATTAATGATTAAATATTAATTAACTTACTTATAATGTTAATTATAAACTTAACTTTAGTTAAATGTAGTGCTTTAAACATTCTTAATTTGAATAATTAAATGTTTTCCCCATTTTATAGTTTTTACATTTGAAAAATAAAAGAGCAACACTACATAAATAATACAGTAAGTATTCTATTGGAACCAGGTCACTAAAAGAAAACTGAAGAGTTTTCCTGTGACTGAAAAGAGCATACTTGTTTTAATTTCACTTAGTCATTTATTGACTTTAAACGTTGAAGACTCACAGAACCTTAAAACAACGGTTTTCAAACATTTTAGATTCACAAAACACATAGAACTATGATCTTCAACAGTGCAGACTCACAAAACCATTATATTATGGTCTTCAAAACGTTATAAGACTCACGGAACAGTAAGAAGTGAGTCTTCAATGGTCTTCAAACATTGTAGACTCACAAAACCTCTAGAATCTAGAACAACGGTCTTTGAACGTTGAAAACTCACAAAAACATTAGACTATAGTTTCCAAATGTCATAGATTCACAAACCCTTAAAAATATAAGGCTTTTTGCTAGGGAAACCATCCCAGCCATAGAATAATATATTTGAATGAACCATTCAGCGCACTCGCAAAAGTACCTGATCGAAATTTAAAAAGTAGTAATTGTTAAGTTTTTCATTAATAAACACTACTGAACTAGTCTAGGAGCATTATAATTATTTTAGAATTTTAACTTACTCGTGGTACTCTAGGGTTCTACATTGACAGTTTGAAGGCTACTGTTATTAATGATATCATTATTCTCAATCGTACGTCACAGATTGCTTGGCTTGCTAGCAAATTTAAACAACCCCATTAAGAACAGTGAAACAGTGAACACCACTCTGATTTGTCTTAGCCAAGCTTTATTAATACACTAATAATATCATTAACGGTAGCCATCTTCACGGATGAAAGTAACCGCAACAAACATTTCAGAGAATGTTTTCGAAATATACATCGACTTGAAGAAATTCTCGTCGTCTTACTCGAAATATGAACGCTTTCATTATGTTGTTGGTGAAAACTAAGGAATACAACAATGCTTGAAATTAATTCTTTGTTTTTTCAGTTAGCATAAATGAAATATACTAATACTACAAAAAATTCCGGGTGGCACAAAAGTCACTAGATTCTTACTTTTTTCTATCACTCTTCAAGCAAATGTTAAAGAGACTGATGGTCCCTCGGAGAGGACGTCAAGCAGTTGGTGCCGAGCCTTTACGATGTCAGGTACTCGTTAAAGCTCCCTGCTCTAAATACACTTGACTTAGGCAAAATTTAGAACTGCCAATGTAGAATGTTTGTTGTGTGGTATCACAAAGGTCCAATGTTCGGCCTATGTGTGCTCTCTCGTCGGACTCCCACTTAATCTAAAGAGAGTGAGGTCTGTATCACATAAGTAATATTAGCTTTTCATTTTTTTATAAATAATTTACACACTGCTAATTGTTCCTCAATATTACAGGTGTATTATAAAATCTGTGCCTGCCAGTAACCTACAGTAAATGAACTTGAGTTTAGAGTCAGTCAAAGAGGGTAGAGTTAACGAAGATTATAGAAATAGAATTCTAAAGGACTTGGACAAAATAATAAATTATACAATAAAACGATAATTCTGTTAATAGATGCAATAAAATGGATTGGCACATTAAAAAATGATGTGAACCCCGATCTCAAGTCAATTAACCTTATAATGCTACCCTAGCATTACCAACTGACAAATCATGCACAGTGGGCCACCATCCTTGAAAAAAAAGCATAAAACCAAACCAATTATACGTATCTAATATATCTATAAAAATGGCTTTCATTTACCACATTAAAATATATATTTGAATAAAGTATAATTATTTCGCAATTAAAGCGTAGCTCAACCAGTAAGTATGGTACATTTGTAGAAAAAAGGCCTCGTGATGATATTGATAATATATTTTTTAATCACCTTTGCAAACCTATTCACTTTTCCCTGCACATCGATTTCTTTTAGGATGTAACTAGTCTCTTAAATGTAATCTCCAATACATTATACTATTATTCCAGGCATATACACTAATTGAGGGACACCAAAGGGCATTACAGGTTCCTTATGCACTGTGTAGTTATTAAAATACCCAGCATACCATATAATTATGTTGACTGTGTTTATAATTGTTTGCATGGGTACTCTTTGGTATTTAAAATTTAGACTTACACCAACAACCATTCACAAATGAATTAAATATATATAACAAAACTTCACAGTAAATACGTGAAAAAAAAATCAATAACAGTAAGAAATCATTATTTTGTGAATAACTGCTCTTCCTCAGGTCTCAGTTTCTTACTGTAGAAATATATATTCATTCAAGCGATAAAAGAAATGAACACGGAGAAACAAAAAAACTCTTCAATATTTCGACTCGTCGTCATCAGGAGAAGATAGAAATATTGACTTTTGTTGTTCTTTCTCTGAGTACTTTTTTTTCTAATCGTTTGATTAGAAAAACATGGAACACTTGCTAAACAATCAATTAAACGTGATTGTGAACAGAATAACTTGTAACTTACTTAAGTTTTTTATTTCTTATCCTAATTAAAATATTCAGCAATGCAGTTGGTTCATTATTTTTTAATTTCCCCATGCAATAACTTGCAATATATTCATAAAAACAAGAAAATATTTTGGTTTGCACAAAAATATAGAGTGTCTTTTTCAAGGAAATGTTAGCAATTTTTACCTATTTAATAAAATACAAAATTGCAAATGTATAAAAATGTAGAATTCTTTAACATCTTCGTTTATAATAGTTTTTATAACATGGATATCAATTTCGTATCTTCTTACCTATTGTTGTGCTAAAATCTGTCTTATATAACAATTAACTTGTTATGGACAGTAGATATGTAGGGTATTTAAACAGTAAATACATGTGGCTATCTGTTTAGTTGACACTAATATTGACGTCAAAGGTGTTATGATACTCCTGGACTAACTGGCGTCATTTTATAGCATGTCAACACAGATATCAACCAAATAACACTATTGTTGCTATAAGGATTTTGTTACTTCATGTACATTTATATATATAAACTAAATTCACAGACAGAACACACATAAAAGTGATCCGAAAAACACTACTATATTCTAACTGTTTCATCATCAGGTAGAAACATGTCTTTCTCCGAAGACAAGCGAGGACTATGTGTACACATATATATATAGGTATTTGTAAATTTTGGAAGCAGTCCTTCCTTGATACACACATTATTGAAAATGACACCAAATTTAGCTGCTACCTGTTTCTTAACAAACTTCTCAATTTTTTTAAATAACACTCTCGTTATTTCGTCTACACAATAAATACTACATCTCCTATAGTCGACATGTTTCGAATGATCAACATTCATCATCAGGACGTGATAACTTCTAGGGTGAATTATCTAGTTTATTATATATACACCGAAAAGATAAAGGAGGTTGTTTTCGTTCAAGTTTAAGAAAGGCTGGGCGCTAATACTGTGCGGTGAGTGGCCTCTTGACCTGAGTCACTACCTGCAAGGGTATCTGGAGGCCCTTGTGAATTGAACAGCCTCAAAATACGGCTACTGTCTTCAACTTGAATATTTAGGAGTGGCTCCAGTTTTTGGATTAATATAGCTTCTAAAATTCTCAGTTTATGGTGGATACTTTCTTTTTTTATTATTTTAGTACTTGTAACCAGTATCTCTCGGGTTAATTTAACATTATGCTTCTCTTGCATATGTTTTTTGGGTATCCCATACATTAGATGCATGGTGAGCCTTCTTGATAGAGAAGTGGTAGTCATACCAATATACGAGTGTTTTTGGGTTTCACAGTCCCCATTAGTACATGTACACTCGAACACTAGATTTGTTTCCCTTAAAGGTGAGCTTTTGTCTTTGTTATTATTCTTTTTTACTTTATTATAAGTAAAGTATAGTGATCGTGAAAAAATTCGATCTCGAGATTTTGACGGAATTACATGTTTTGAGGTCCCAGAAGTCGTTTTATGAAGTTTTTACGATGATATCTGTGTGTGTGTGTGGGTGGGTGGTTGCGTGTGTTAGCATTGCTTGTTACCACGCTGCGGTCCAGAATCTTTGATGGATCAAGTTGATATTTTACACAAAAATGGGCCTCATAAAGACGAAGATCCCTATTGTTTGGGAAGAATTATGCATGATGGGAAAGTCACTTTTTTTGCCAAAAACCGTTTTTTAGAAAACATTTATTTCTCCTAAACTGATAACCCTAGAGTTTTGAAATTTTGGCATTATCTTTAAGGTTACAAATGGAACAAACGAAAAATATATTCAGAATTTTAAAACAACAGGAAATATTTTTTTTTTCAATAAAATGTAAAAATTTTGACTTATAATTCAATCTCAAACCTTGTGAGAGCGATACAAAACATACTGTTTGACAAGTCAAAATGAAACTACGCCTATAAATAGAACATTATGTGGAGAATAAGTTGAGATATTTTTTTTCAAAATTACATTCCCTAAAGAGGCGTTACAGTACGATTTCTGTTTTCAGAAAATGATTTTTTGACGCGAAACGGATCATTAAAAAATAATGAAAATTTGACCAAAAATGGACCCAAAAATTAGAAATTTATAAAAAAAAATTCATGAACTTTCAATTACGGGAAAGAGCAATAACGCTATAAAAACTGTTTGTTTATCCTAGACTAAGAGATCACCTGCTATACTTGTCGAATTTTTTATATTTTTTTACATTGTTTACATTGACTTAGAAATTTTCTGAGCAAATCCACTGAGATAAATTGATATTTATAAAGGAATAATTTAAATTGTTTATTGACTTATATGAGATGTAAGAGGAATAATATTGTGCAGGAAAATAATAACACTCACTCAGAAAAAATTCGTATATATGTTATTTGACAAAGGGGAAGGAAAATGATCTTATTAAATACTAAGAAGCTTATTATTATTATTATTTTAAAGATTAAAATTGCCAGTATAATAATTCTATAAAAGACCAAAATGTAAATGATAATTCATAATTGGAATCTTTCGTTTAGAGATTAATAAATGTAATTATCGTATATCTTTAATTAACAAAGCACCTTAAAATAACATTTTCTTCCCTGTTTAAGATGTTTTTCAGAAAAAAAAAGGGTATTTTCCTGTTTTAAATTTTAAAATTTTACTTTAATATTCAATGTAGAAGAATGTCAAGTAAACGATGTAAGAAATCCACTGGCTGTTTGAACGAAAGCCATTCTCTTGTAGGAGAATAAATCGTTTCAAGAAATGTTCACTTTGGTTTTTTAAAAATGTTATTACTGCTGTAGTTATACTAATGAAATTATTTGCAAATAATAAATTATTTGTGATGTACAAAAATAAGCTTATAAATTGATATGTCCTTCAATCACTATCTGTACTACCTCACAAATGAAATACTAATAATTATATCCCATTTAGATATTTATGTTATGCCTAAATGAGACGTTATGTTTTGTATACTCAAGAAATTTGACATTAAGTTACTTATAGTAAAGTAGAGTGTAGGCCACTCCAGATTTTTATAAAAATTTTTTTGTAGTTAACAATGTCAACGGTCAACAATGGTTACTCAAAAAAATATTTCGACAACATTCTAAAACGCTACCTGGAGAATAGATAAGAGCTTAAAGACAGGCACAAACCACAAAATATTCTACAAGAACCAGTATACAGATGAATATAAGACTGATGAACGTGTTTTGAAAAGCATTATAAAAAGTAATGTTAAATGCATTAAGCCTGAGGATAGTTTGACCCTGATAACTTATTACCAATGCCCTTCAATAGGCAGTTTAATAATGGAAAATAGTCCTAGCGTAGAAGAGTCAAAAGAAACAAATCTTGTATACGAGTATTCATGTAATATCGGGAGCTGCGAGGTCCGTAAAAGCTCATATATAGGAATGACTACGACTTCATTGAATAGAAGAATTACGATTCACCTTTCTGCCGGCGCGTTCACAAGAGAAATGATCGTCAATTCCACGAAAATTATCGCTAGAGAAAGGAACCATTTTAAATTACAATTAATAGAAGCAATAATAATTCAAGAAAAGTCATAAACATCCTACTTAATAATTCTTGTGGAATTTTAAAACTATTTTCCAACAGACCGACCCAGATTAGCCAGGTAGTAGGGTAGTCCAACCACTTTAGTACTTAATCGCCCATATGCTCCCTGATCCAAGGGTGATGTCCTGTGAACATCCCAATATTAATCCACCTCTATATATATAAACTGACAATCCTACTATTATTCTCATTATTGTCCTGATGATGAATGTAGTACATTCGAAACATGTCGACTAGCAATATTGGTGATAAGCTTTATAGTTTTAATGAAGAGACGAGGAAGGAATTCGGGAAACTGGAGAAATTATGTAAGAAACAGATACAAGCCCAATATGGGGCGTTATTTAACAATATATGTTTAAATGAAGAACTGTTTCCAACTGTTACTAATATATATATATATATTTGTAAATTTGGGGAGCAATCCTTCTTTTATACATGTTTTGTTGAACGACCTTTGTACTGTGGCATGAATAAATTTCATTGTCCATCTTTCAAGTTTTCTCACCTTTGTATATTTCTGTTACTAAATATACTAGTTCTCCAAAAAGTATGGAGTTAGGAGAACTCTCCAAAAAATATAAAGTTTGGAGAACTAGTATATTTAGTACCAGAAATATTTAAAACAAAGGTGAGAAAACTTGAAAGATGGACAATGAAATGTATTCATGCCACAGTACAAAGGTCGCTCAACAAAACATGTATATATATATATATATATATATATATATATATATGATCAAACCACAATAAGAAATGGGAAAACAATACTAAGATCTTTCAACCGTAACAAGCGGTCTTCGTCAGAGTCAAAACCCATCTTTTTATATATATATATATATATATATATATATATTCACTTAATAAACGGAAAGACGATCCAAACTAGAGACAATACGAGTTCAAAATCGAAGAAGAGCAAAAGAAAGAGTAAAGAAGTACACTTACTAACTCAAATTTTCGGAAAATACGTCTTCAGGAGAAAAGAGAGAGGGAAGTCAAGCACGCTGTAAACGTAACGGCGTTACCTTATTATATTACATCCTGCATATAAGACCTCTTCAAATTCGGATATTTTTGACCAAGAGTCACAACGAAGAAAACAGGTATTAGGTAACAGGTAAAATGGTTAAAGTAATAGGCAGTTCGATAATATGCTTGGGATATATTTAAAGAAACTGAACAGTAGCAGGAAGCCTCCCACGGAGAAGCAAGGACAAACAAAAATTATATATTACCAAAAACAGTAGGTACTCAAAAAGATACAAAATGGACGAACGTGTTTTAAAAAAGTATTATTAAAATAATTCACACAATTTTGTGTGAACCCCCAAGACATATTAAAAATTAATATATACTAAAGAAGCTTCGATACAACGAGTTTAATAATCCGAAACAATCTACAATTAAAGTGACTACTATAGCCGGCGGAACAATGTTGTTTATAAGTATAACTGCAAGATAAGGAGCTGCGAATCCCTAAAATCTGCAATCATAGGTACAACGACCACAACTTTAGCTAGACGTCTCACTATGCATTTGACATCAGGGGGTCCTAAAGATCACAAAATAAATGTCCATAAACTCAAACTGACATGAGAAATGTTGACAAACAACACAGAGGTTTTGTATAATGAAAAGGACAAGAACAGGCTAATCGCAATGGAAGTCTTGAATATTACAGAAAACGACCGAACATGAATAATCAGGCAGTAAGCTTCTCCAAAGTGTTCAAACTACCATGGTACAAGTACTCCATAGCCAGCAAGTGGAGTTGCAGAATCTGGAATCACTAGGGACATTGGCGTGAACTGATAACATTGAACGTGTGCAACCTCATGCAACTTTCCAATTTATGAAGTTTATTTGTATCATATTTTTCAATAGTTTCATCATGATTTAGTTAATATTGAAATTTTATCATTTTTATTTAGTAAATAGGTTTATATTTGATAATGTTCTATATATATTTACACCATGAGGATGGTCTAATTTGGACCGAAACTTTGGCTTTTATTTTGTATTGCATCATTTAAAGAATAAATGGAGTTAATTAGTAAATCTTTTGGAGACTTATTACAATCAGTATCTGACAAATGGAAGATAGATATAAGAAACCTGGAAAAGCTATCTCCAAGAGAAATAGGCAAACAATTTAATTGTGTATGTATTAACGAATGTCTGCTACTAATAATATATATATATATATATATATATATATATATATATATATATATATATATATATATATGATGAAACCACAATATGAAATGGGGTAAGATCGTAGTCTTTTTTTTTCATTTCATTTTGTGGTTTGATCATTGATTGTTATTTCACGTGTTTATGTGAAATCTTATATATATATATATATATATATATATAAACCAGAACCTAAAAAAGAACACACAGAAAGAAAACCACTGAACTCACTACTATATTTCGATGTCCTCGTCTTCAGGAAAAGAAGTGAATCGCTCCAAAGGCTGATAACGAATATATATATATATATATATATATATATATATATATATATATATATATATATATATATATATATATGATCAAACCACAAAATGAAATGAAAAAAAAAGACTAAGATCTTTCAACCGTAACAAGCGGTCTTCGTCAGAGTCAAAAACCCAACTGAAACACTAGATGCAGAAAACATCTGGTGAGGGGTTGAGAAGAGTGGGAGGGAAGAGTGGATATTGTAAAAGGGTGTAAACTGTAAGTGAAAAAGTCCCAGGACATTATTTCACAAAAGATTCATTTTGTTAGAATGATTTTTTTTTCTTCCTCAAGATCATGTTGGCCATCATGGTGGCCGGTTTTGAAGAAGTCAATGATATCAAAAGTGCAGTGATGAAGAAACTGCAGAAGATCCCGGAAAAATGGAAAGCGCAGGATAGTGAAAAAAAAAAGAATGGAAAAGTGTTTTGCTACAGAGTGATTACTTTGAAGAGGAATGCTTGTAGTTTGGATTCAGATATCAGACACGGAACTCCTCTGACATGTTTATACTATATGTCAATACAATCATATTTATTCATAATGATCGTACATAACAATATAATTCAGCGAACAGCACTTGAAACATAATATAGTTTCAATTTTTTGAATCTTAGCAATGTATGTAAGTTCATTTATTTAAAACAGAAAACAAAACCAATTGATTAGCATTGCCACGGAAAGTTTTTTCAGACAATATTATCATGACACCACCCGGTGGGCCACCATTCTTTTTTTTTTTTTTTTTTAGTTGTAAGGTCACGACTAAACAAAGTTGATTTTCGTTCGGTCACCCTTTTCTCATTCATTGCTTATTATTTAATTTTGACATTATTATTTGCTCCAACAAATTAATTCACCTTTAAAAGTATCGCAGTGATATAGGAAACTCAACCAGCTAGTATCAGAGGAGAAAGGAAACTAACGTTGTTATGATGGCTTATCTACTACGATAGCCATAGGATAGGTGTGACGAATAAGTTTCCTCCTCCAGGCACCGCTCTGTGGGTAGTAGTGTCTACTATAGAGGAGGTTACCATCAGGTTAACAGTAGCTAACCAGGTTACCTACCAGTAAGGATTTTTCGTGGGAACATTTCTTGAGACCTGGTAAGTAGTACTGGGGTGTCATAAATGACAAATAGCTTACCCTCATAAGACATTTTATACATGGGAGACTATAAGTTAGTCATAACTGTACATTTATAGAACAAAACAAAAATTATATATACAAAGCTTAGACGTTCAAGAAATATGTTGATTAGTATTCAGCTAACTTAAAGAAAAAAAATAAGAATTTTCAATTTCTTAACGTTGGAAATATTTTAATCACTAATTGTTTAATGTGTTAATGTTTACAATTAGTAAAAACTGACGATCTTTAAAGGGTAGTTCTGAGAATAAAAGTTAATAGAAAGCCAAAAAGTATGATGCAAGAGTGACTGAAGATACTTTGAGATTGGATGGATAACAAAGAAGCAGTAAATTCTTAATATAATAAGAAAAAAATAAACTCACAGAAATAATTGAGGGTTTCTCTGATCTGCTCTGGAGTGAGAGGGCTGATTTCTTCGGGCTTCAATGCAGGGCTGGGGATATACCAATCCTGGTTTTCATAACCTGTCGAGAAGAGCAGTTTTAGTGCGAAGAGGAAGCATAAGGATCAAGGGTAGATTAGTTAACGCTTAACTTTAAGCGGTGACCACTGATAGTGGTGAGGCGGATGGTATTGCACTGACAGTATGTTTCCTGTTATCAAATATCATGGCAAAGGTCACATGGTAGCTAGAATAATCAAAAACAAGTAACAACTCATCTATTACAATAACACAGTCATTATGCAATGACTCCAAAGGTACGTGTCTTTCCAGTTTAATAAGACCTCATTTACCAATCAATGACACTCATTAACAGTAATGTATTAATATTACATTCTATCTTTGAATTCATAAATTATTTTATTTGAGCTGAATAAAGTATTATACCTTTGCGCTTAACAAGTGTTTTTTAGAAAAGCTCACACCATGCTGGTCTACAGAGGATATTAGAGTAAACCTTAATATTTCACATACCTTCTTGTATTTCACCTGAATATTTATTACTAGTCCCAAAATAAAATGAAAACTGAAGGAAAATCGAACATGCGAAATCTTATTTTAGGTTTAACAAAAAAGCAGTATATATCACTCAGTAAACTGAAAACAGTTTAGTAAAAAAATCTTTTTTCCAATTTTTGTTTGCATTTTTATTTATCACGTTAAAATCAACAAAGTGACCATAAAATTGTAGAATAAAAGGTAAAAACTTGCATAAACAAACAACAAGCTTGGCTTGAACTGTTAAAGGTACGAATATAAAGGAAGCATCAAATTGAAAATCATTAACCTTGAGTATAAAAAAAGAACTGAATAGAGGTTGAATGTTTGGGTCACGCATAGGTATCACAGCGGTGTATGATCCGGCCGGTGAATGCGTACTCTATTGAGGGTTATACTCCATTAATTATGCTTGAAAGTGGCCACTCAGTGGTTATAATAATCAATTTATAAAATTAAATACATTTATTTTAATGAATTTCAGTCGCACAATCATAAAAACAGAAACATTCAATATACAAACAAGAAATATAGATACAAACAAATATACAAACAAAGAAAGTTAAAATACAGAGATATTATTTTCATCATCATTATATATTTTTATACATAGACTAATCTATGTATAAAATCTATCTATTATAATTTTATAATATATTATAAATAGACTAATACATTAGACTAACATTACTTGTGCAATCTGTTATAGTGTGGTATTTACTCATGATGGGGAATTTCAAAATGACGTCTCCACTCAAAAAAAGAGTTTAATATCAAAACTAATAAATAACAATTTTTTTTAGAACACTAAGTGATCGAAACGCGTTGTTAGTTTTGATATTTAACTCTTTTTTGTGTGGAGACGTAAATTTTGAAATTCCCCGTCAGACAGAAGGAATTTCAAAGTGTTGAAGAATCTTGTAAGTAGTGTAGGAATACTTGAAGAGTCCCTAGTATTTGTCATTGACAAATTAAGTTAGTTTTTTATTTATCTGCTTCCCATTCAATGGAATATGATTGATCCGAAACAAAATTGTTTTAAGTTTAGAAAAAGGATAAATCCCCTTAATCTTTAATAATACAGTACCCTATAAGTGTCACGTACGAATGTATTATAAGAACCGGATAGATAATCATAAAACTCGAATACTCTTCAACAAAGCGTTTTAATTATAAAGTTAACTGTGAATAAATGTATAATGTTGGGTTGCAACTTATAAATTACGATTTGGCGAATTAGTTCAGATGTCTGCGAAACGTTGTAGAAACTGTCCTGATGGTATGTATGTTTAAACCGATAGTTTAACCCATCCAAGACTCTAATGAAAAATGGCCATCCGATACACGATTAATTAAAGGTTGCCCATCCCTGGTATAGAAAAAGACTGTTTGCCATAAACCTTCATAACATTAATTATACTGGACTTCAACAGGAAGGACCAACTCCCTGATTACTACCCCTTATTAAATTACCATCCCTTATTAATATTTATAATCCCTTATTATATCATTAATATTAATGATTCAGGACATCAAGGTGGAATGTCTCGAACTGGCACACCATTCCAATGATACCAATTTGGTCAAAAGAGACATCAGTAAGAAAACCACTTTTTAGTCACAACAACAAAAACGGTATTTAATCCCTAAAATCCTTGGTGATTTTTTTACCAGTAACCAAGTGATTTACTTACCAAGTAATCTATATATATTTATAAAACTCTGTTTTTATCCTAATTTTTTTTTGTTTCCACACGCTCTGAACTAAATAAAATTTATTATTCAGTAAAAAAAACCTTGTTGGAATCGAACATAAGACGACATTTGTATTAGAGGTCCAACGCGTTATCCTCTCTGCCAAATCTTGTTGCAAACGCACCCCAAATCCTAATATAAATGACATCTTGTTTTAATAAGTAAACTAAAGATGATGCCTTAACTATTTTATGATTACGAAGTGATTTTGAACGTCAAATAAATGAAATATTATTAGTTTTTCGATCAAAATTACAATGATTTAATTATAGAGAATATGAAATTGTTATTTAATATATTAACAAATGATATTTATTATAGTTAACAGAACTTTTAGAAATTATGAAATTAATATAATTAAAATATTAGCAGCATACAATTATGTCCGTAATCAAAAAACAGTTTCTCATGACACATATCTTCTTTTGGCACATCTATTTCAATAAAAATTATAGAGTAAGCATTAATATTTCTATTCTTGTTTATCAATAGTGAACTACATACTAGGCAATAAATCACGTTGTGTTGTTTTTAAAATAAAATCCTTTTTTAATTCGTTTATTAAAATATAACGTGTTTCTGATTCTTTTTGTCAATTTTGGAAAAATACCAAGAATTTAAACTGAACTGGTAAATTTAAATTTACTAAGCTAACTGAGCTTAATACTTACTGATTACTGAAATTAAACCTGACATTCAAAATTTAAAACTCATAGGTCTATACCCAAAGATATGCATACCATATCTAGTATGTTACTCTTACTTACCTAATATTACGATATTATATTAGACATCATTAGACATTCATAAACCTATGAAAAAGGCTTTAAATAAAAACTGAAACGCTGGCAATGAGAGTTTAATTTGAACCTGAAGAACTGAAGTAGTCCTGATAAACTTTAGGTTATATATATATATATATATATATATAAAGATTTCACATAAACACGTCGTGTTTGATTGTCGTCTCTTGGTTTTTAATAGACCAATTAAAGAAAACCAATCTAGTGTACGAATACACTTGCCCTATTGGAAACTGTGAAGTCCAAAAGCATTCGTACATAGGAATGACGACCACTACATTATCCCGCCGTCTGACCATGCACCTTGGAGCTGGAGCAATACGTGAACACACAACTACAATGCACAAACAACAACTCTCTAGAAAGATGCTCACGGATAACACCAAAATATTCAGACTTGAACAAGATCAAAAAAGATTGCAATTATTGGAAGCACTTCTGATTCTGGATAAAAAGCCTAAATTAAACCAGCAGCAGACAGGTAGCACACGTCAGCTCAAACTGCTAGGTTGAATGGCCCCCTCCATCCTAACTTAAATGTTCCTAGTGTTAGACTTAGGGATATTTATTTTAGTGTTAGACTTAGGGATATTTATTTTTTAGTGACCAATTTTATTTAACTCACTGTTATGTTTACATACTTGTTCCATGAAAATGGTTTTGTTTTGTAACGTTTTATAATAATTTCTGATGATGGTTGGAGACAACCGAAACATGTCAAATTATGTTATGTTATGTTATGTTAACCATTAAATATTGATGGCTTACCGGAGTTTCGCTCAAATAATCCACCAGCTAAATCAAGACGATTTAAAATTAGCAAGGAAATATGAAAAACTGCTCAAAAAAAAGGTATGTTTAATTAAGGCAATTCAGTTTAACACAATATATATATATATATATATATATATAAAGATTTCACATAAACACGTGAAACAACAATCAATGATCAAAGCACAATAAGAAATGGGAAAATAAGACTAAGATCTTTCAACCGTAACAAGCGGTCTTCGTCAGAGTCAAAAACCCAACTGATAGTCAGTTGGGTTTTTGACTCTGACGAAGACCGCTTGTTACGGTTGAAAGATCTTAGTCTTATTTTCCCATTTCTTATTGTGCTTTGATCATTGATATATATATATATATATATACAAAATTGTCACAATAACACGTAATATAAATATTCAGGTAAGTCACCACAGATGAATGAAGATAGTCGCTCTGAGGCCTTTCGTTTTCACGTCGTCAGAGAGCAATCTGACGACGTGAAAACGAAAGGCCTTAGAGCGACTATCATCATTCATTTGTGGTGAGTTACCTGAATATATATATATATATATATATATATATATATATATATATATATATATATATATATATATATATGATTGGTTGATGCGGGACCAAATAAGGATGACTCATTTTTTCAGTTGAAGGCTTCTAGCTCTCATCGAAGTCACGTACAGCGGTTCTTCTCATCCATGGAGTCATCTCCACCAACACAGCAAAAAGTATAAGGGCTCGCACTCCCTCAGAAAATAAACAGTTGCCGTGCGATGTCGACTTTTCCACTTCGAGTTTTCCCGGTCCGGTCCTGAAAAAAGCCATAAGTCTGCCACTGCTATCTTGTTGAGACTGGTCACAGCATGATGAACCCGCTGCCGGCCTGCCAGGAAAAGATAAGGGCTCACACTCCCTCAGGAAACACAAATACCGGCGTTGGGCATTGGCCACACCATGCGGCGAGGTCTCATTAGTTGTATTTTTGGTTGGTGGGTTGGTTGTTGGTGTTTGGACGGCTATTGTTGGTGTTAAATGGGTGTTGTTGTTAACTGGTTGAAACTGGTTGCTGCGCGATGAAGCCGCTGTCGTCCTGCCAGGAAAAGTTAAGGGCTCACACTCCCTCAGTAAACACGAATACTGGCACTGGACATTGGCCTCACTGTGCAGTGAGGTCTCCATACTATTGTTCCATAGGTTGTTAGTGCTGGTGGAAGTTCTTCTAAGAGTCTTGTTTTTCTTCATGAGTTATTATGAAGTTTATCTTCATGACTGTGGACGCAGTCGAAACATGTCGCAGAAATAACTCATGAAGAAAAACAAGACTCTTAGAAGAACTTCCACCAGCACTAACAACCTATGGAACAATAGTATGGAGACCTCACTGCACAGTGAGGCCAATGTCCAGTGCCAGTATTCGTGTTTACTGAGGGAGTGTGAGCCCTTAACTTTTCCTGGCAGGACGACAGCGGCTTCATCGCGCAGCAACCAGTTTCAACCAGTTAACAACAACACCCATTTAACACCAACAATAGCCGTCCAAACACCAACAATCAACCCACCAACCAAATATACAACTAATGAGACCTAGCCGCATGGTGTGGCCAATGCCCAACGCCGGTATTTGTGTTTCCTGAGGGAGTGTGAGCCCTTATCTTTTCCTGGCAGGCCGGCAGCGGGTTCATCATGCTGTGACCAGTCTCAACAAGATAGCAGTGGCAGACTTATGGCTTTTTTCAGGACCGGACCGGGAAAACTCGAAGTGGAAAAGTCGACATCGCACGGCAACTGTTTATTTTCTGAGGGAGTGCGAGCCCTTATACTTTTTGCTGTGTCGGCGGAGATGACTCCATGGATGAGAAGAACCGCTGTACGTGACTTCGATGAGAGCTAGAAGCCTTCAACTGGAAAAATGAGTCAACCTTATTTGGTCCCGCATCAACCAATGAGATATCAGAACCAGACACCTCACGTAGATTTCAATATATATATATATATATATATATATATATATATATATACCTCATTAAAGATCTTGCCAACATTCAGTTTAGTATGTTTCCTACATACCTTTTCAAGGTTTCGAATGCTATTGTTTAAAAGAAGGTCTGCTCCCAAAGTATACCAATATATATATATATATATATATATATTGATAAAAGTATCGACCGTGGAAACTTTTAAAGTGGAAATAAAGCATACTTTTAAACTTATGAAGTATCGAAACTAGAAACAAAACTAAAGATTATCAGGATTCGGTGAGTTCTACAGGTTCAAATTAAACTCTCATTGCCAACGTTTCGGTTTTTATTTAAAACCTTTTTCATAGGCCTACAAAACAGAGGAAATAGTAATAAATAGTTGAAATCCACAGACTATTTATTTTTCTTTGTAAAATAATTTATAATGTAATATTAGTTTTTCTGTTTCAAAATTTATACTTCTGTAAGTTCTTTCACTAACCTATAGTCAAATTGGTTTGATCATTGATATATAATATATATATATATATATATATATATATATATATATATATATATATAGAATATTGAATATATATATTCTTCACTCACCAACCCACAAATATTGTCACAGAAAATTCTATATTAGTACCACTTAACGAGACAGTTGGAGAAATTAATCATAAGTGGATTGAAAATCTTTCAGGAGAAATTAAACAATATCTGACATATAATTCGGTTTGTGTAGGAACAGAAAACTGTAATATGTAGGAAAAATGAAAACATAATGTTATACTCGCAGATCAGATGGTTTAATTTATTTCGAACTAAGTAATTATAAAATAATCTAATAATTTATTTTACTAAGGACAAACAAGCTGGCATGGAAGCAATAAATGATAACAAGAACAATAACAAAAGTCGACATACTTGACAACAGCGATGGGGTTCTATTTCCCTACTCCTTTGGTCGAGTGTGTTATCACGACTCTGTCGTTTTATGTCAGATTGTCAGTAACTATAGACGATATATACACCAAATAAAATATAAAACAAAACAGATCTGCCTAGGAGAGGATACAAAAAAGATAAGGAGAAATATTCGTTTACGGAACATCGTATAAACTAATCAAGACCGGCATGTAATATGTAAGACTAAAGAAGTTATCAGGATTATTGTTATAATTCCGTATCCCTAATGAATGCTTCGCTGTCTGTTTACACGGTAGTTACCTACATCATGATTAAATCTTTCCTAATTTCTTGCTCTTTCCATTACTGCCGTACTTTCTACACCCCTTTCCTTAAATCGTTTCCTCACTTTGCTCTGGCAGCAATAACAGTTGTTTTGAAGATTTTACATTTTGAACAACTAAATACTGATACCTTCTTATTAAAGTACCTAAGACCAAATTTGACCATCGTATATATCAACATACATATGAAGAAAACCAGAATTTAGAAGAATAATTTTCTAGAATAGATTTTCCTTTTTCCCATGTAAATTTACTCTTTTTTATCTAACATGTAACTATGAAGTCATGTAATTCTTATACGTATAATAAGACGTATAATAAGTAAGACGTATAATAAGACAGCATGGAACTGTTTCATATATGATATATATGAAACATATAACCTAAGGAAATACAAAAATATTACCAATTTGTTATTTGGTAATATAACAAATCCATAAATAAACATTTTGTGTTTATTTAAGAAATCACAAAATGAAAGTAGAGATTACTTTCATTCTTTGACTGTAGTGAACATAAGAGTGAACCACAAGTGGCACGTGTTTTGGGGCAACATTTTCTTTCTCATATCTAAAATATATACAGATTAAAAATACTTTAATTAATATGTAAGCATTTCATATTTCACTGTGACTTCCACATTTAGATATTTGATTACTGACATTATAAGGAGATTAATATTAGAAATAGAAAAAAACGTCATACCTCGTAAGTTGATATCGGAGACGTTGGAGCACTTTCGGATCTATGGACAAGATCCGAAAGCGCTCCAACGTCTCCGATATCAACTTCGAAGTATGACGGTTTTTTCTATTTCTAATATTAATCATACTAACCTCAGTGGTAATAACAATATTCATGTATTATAAGGAGAGCCAACTCAAATTGATCTCAGTCAAATTATTAATCCATTTATTAAAATATAATACACATAAATTTAACCAAACGAAAGTGATAACATAAAAGGGGAAAAATATGTAGAATTAAACATTCTGATATCAATAAGAAGGTAAATGTTTTATGATTTAACAATCATAACTTACTCATAACAGAACACGTCACACTCATTAACACTCAAAATTTAAAACTCATAGGTCTATACCCAAAGATATTCATATCTAGTATGTTTCTCTTACTTATCTAATAATACGATAGTATATTAGAAATCATTAGTTTCCTTACTCAAAATCAATAACAACCACCTGCGAGACACCAAATGTCATTTATTTACTCATAAATGTAATTATTTCATTAGATTTTATACTCATAAAACCTAGTATCTTATATCAATAAAAATCAAGAATCTCGCATTATTTATCAGAAAGCGAACAAATTCTTCGTTTCTGGGAACACACAATCCCATTCATCCCAGAACTTATGCTATAATACCATGCTCATATTCCACAATTTAATAACCAATCTAAATCTGATAATAAATTTAATTGTATTGGCAAAATATAAATTGATTAGAGTATTTTGTTAGACACATCCATCATAGCACGGAAAACATCAGAAATGTGTGATCATTGGCGCTGATTTTTTTACACGTAAGAATATTATTCTTCTTATATCTTACAATAGTCATTAAATAATTTCAATTTTTTTCATTATATCTCTAAACATCAATTCTATTTCAGAGGAGATTGATTAGAGCATTTTGTGAGACAAATCCATCATACAATCATACAAATCCATGGATAGCATTAGAAATTACGTTTGATTGGCGTTGATTTTTACTTTACTATAAGTAAAGTATAGTGATCGTGAAAAAATTCGATCTCGAGATTTTGACGGAATTACATGTTTTGAGGTCCCAGAAGTCGTTTCATGACGTTTTTACGATGATGTCTGTGTGTGTGTGGGTGGGTGCGTGGGTGGGTGGGTGCCTGTGTTAGCATTGCTTGTTACCACGCTACGGTCCAGAATCTTTGATGGATCAAGTTGATATTTTACACGAAAATGGGCCTCATAAAGACGAAGATCCCTATTGTTTGGGAAGAATTATGCATGATGGGAAAGTCACTTTTTTGGCCAAAAACCGTTTTTTTTTTTCTCCATTTATTTCTCCTAAACTGATAACCCTAGAGTTTTGAAATTTTGACTTTATCTTTGAGGTTTCAAATGCAACAAACGAAAAATATATTCAGA
This sequence comes from Hermatobates lingyangjiaoensis, assembly GCA_026182355.1. Classification (NCBI taxonomy): domain Eukaryota; kingdom Metazoa; phylum Arthropoda; class Insecta; order Hemiptera; family Hermatobatidae; genus Hermatobates; species Hermatobates lingyangjiaoensis. The sequence continues at coordinate 396,568 of JAPFBL010001924.1, read as the reverse complement.
ATTTTAAAACAACAGGAAATTTTTTTTTCAATAAAATGTAAAAATTTTGACTTATAATTCAATCTCAAACCTTGTGAGAGCGATACAAGCCATACTGTTTGACGGACAAGAATGAAACTATGCCTATAAATAGAACATTATATGTAGCATGAGTTGAGATATTTTTTTCTAAAATTACATTCGCTAAAGGGGCTTTACAGTACGATTTGTGTTTTCAGAAAATGTTTTTTTGACGCTAAACGGCTCATTAAAAAATAATGAAAATTTGACCAAAAATGGAAAAAAAATTAGCAATACATAAAAAAAAAATCATGAAGTTTCAATTACAGGAAAGAGCAATAACGATATAAAAACTCTTTGTTTATCCTAGACTAAGAGATCACCTGCTATACTTGTCGAATTTTTTGTATTTTTTTACATTGTTTACATTGACTTTTTTGGGCAAATCCACTGAGATAAAATTGATTTTATAAAGGAACAGTTTAAATTGTTTATTGAATTATATGAGATGTAAGAGGAATAATATTGTGCAGGAAAATGATAACACTCACTCAGAAAAAAATCGTATATATGTTATTTGACAAAGGGGAAGGAAAATGATCTTATTAAATACTAAGAAGCTTATTATTATTATTATTTTAAAGATTAAAATTCTCAGTATAATAATTCTGTTAAAAACCAAAAATGTAAAAGATAATTCATAATCTGAATCTTTCGTTTTGAGATTAATAAATGTAATTATCGTACATCTTTAATTAACTAAGCACCTTAAAATAACATTTTCTTCGCTGTTTAAGATGTTTTTCAGAGAAAATAAGGGTATTTTCCTGTTTTAAATTTTAAAATTTTACTTTAATATTCAATGTAGAAGGATGTCAAATAAACGATGTAAGAAATCCACTGGCTGTTTGAACGAAAGCCATTCTCTTGTAGGAGAATAAATCGTTTCAAGAAATGTTCACTTTGGTTTTTCAAAAATGTTATTACTGCTGTAGTTATACTAATGAAATTATTTGCAAATAATAAATTATTTGTGATGTACAAAAATAAGCTTATAAATTGATATGTCCTTCAATCACTATCTGTACTACCTCAGGAATGAAAGGCTAATAATTATATCCCATTTAGATGTTTACGTTATGCTTAAATGAGGCGTTATGTTTTATATACTCAAGAAATTTGACATTAAGTTACTCATAGTAAAGTAGAGTGTAGGCCACTCCAGATTTTTTACATGTAAGAATTATATTCTTTTACACAACATATTAAGTTATTCAATTATTTAAACATTTTTCATTCAACCTCTACACATCAATTTTATTTCAGAGAATTTACCCAAAATTAAGTCAATGTAAACAATGTAAATAAATACAAGCATGGCAAGTAAACCATCAGTCCAGGATCAATTTCAGTTTTTATAGCTTTATTGCTCTTTGCCGTAATTGAAAATATATGAATTTTTTTTATACATTTTGTATATTCTATTGAATTATTTAGCAAGGTTTCATGGTTTTTTAATGAGCCGTTTAGTTTCAAAAAAACATTTTCTGTAAACAGAAAAAGTATTTTAACGGCCCTTTGGTAAAAGTAATTTTGAAAAAGATTATATTCACTTATCCTCCACATAAAATTCTATTTTTAGGTATAGTTTCATTTTGTATCGCTCTTACGAGCTTTCAAATTGAATTATACGTTAGCATTGATATACACGTATTTTATTGAAACAAAATATCTCCTATTGTTTAAAAAATCTGAGGATATTTCTCGTTTATTGTATTTGTAACCTCAAAGATAATACCAAAATTTCAAGACTCTAGAATTAGTAGTTTAGGAGAAAAAAATGTTGTCTGAAACCATGTTTTTGGCAAAAAAAAGTAACTTTCCCAACATGCATAATTGCTCCCAAAAAATAGGACACATCTACACTATGAGTCCCATTTTGTGTAAAATATCATTTGATGCATCAAAGATTCTGGATCGTAGCGTGACCACAAAGTTTGGATACATACTCACCCACCCAACCACCCACATACACATCATCGAAAAAAGTTCATAAAACGACTTCTGGGACCTAAAAACATGTAATTCCGTCATCATTATACTTTACTTATAGTGAAGTAAAAATATATCATAAAATACTGCATATGATTCATTCGTCTTTGAATAATGTATCATCTGCTGTACTTGTCGGATTTATTCGCATTTCTTTACATTGTTTATATTGACTTAGAAAATTCAGTTAATAATTTTATTAACTGAAATAAAATTATTATTTAGAAGTTCATTAAACAAATTTTATACGTTTTAATAAGTTAATATGAGATCTTAGAAAAATAAAATTGTTAAATGTAAAAAGTCAACATATATTTATTTTATCATGCATTCCATGGTATGATGGATGGCTGTCGAACAAATTGTTCCTCTAATCTGTGTATAGTTCATGTTGTGTTCATGAACCTCATTGTCTTTGGGTTATAATGAAGTGTCGAAAATGTACTCTCTCGTTCTTTATTACAAAACGGATACTAATTTTACTCTCCTGTTTCTTGATTTAATCTATTTGATTTAATGAACCTAACATTTTTAAATTTTAAAGTTATCACTTTGTATTAATTCTTGGATGTAGATGGAGCTCACGATAGACACCTTCGAATCGATGAATACTAATATGTCTATGGAGGGGCCAGATTAGTCTAGTGGCAACGTGCTCCCATCTGGACAGGTAGAACCGAGGTTACACCCCAACTCTGGGCCCTCCATTTATTCACGCGGGAGGTGAATAAATCTGAGAACATCGTCCCGCGGAGAGGACATTAAGCCCTCGGTATCGAGCCCATACGATCTCAGGAACTCGTTAAAGATACTACTCTAAATATACTTGACATTTTAAATATTGATGTACTAATAAGGACTTCACTGTTGATAATGATAAAGAATTTTTATATAGGATAAGTTAAATAGGATTCTAAAATTAAAATATTTTTATATTCAAATGCCTCGTGAATCTATAACCAAAATAGAAATGTTAATGTGTCCAACCTAATCATAATTCTTTTTCTTTTTTAAAAATCAAGAAAAATTAGCTCCTGATGAGTAAAGTGCCCTATGTACCACATAGTCAAAGACTTCCTTGACAAAGAAATAATTAAACCTAATACTTCAAAATATGTAAGTCAGATTTAATGATTAAGACGAAATCAGGCGATTCTAGGTTGGCTATGGACTATGGAGCGTTAAACAAGGTTACGGTATAGGACGATTTTCCAATTTCTCATACTGGGGATCAATTGTTTGCACTTAGGGATATGTTTTGCTTTACTCAGTTGGATCTCAAGAATCCATTTAATCATGAAGTTATAAACGAATTTATTTCGAAAATTAACATCATTTGTAATGTTTATGGGACAGTTTGAGTACACTCATCTTCCTTTCCCACTGAAAAATTGGCCATTGTGTTTTAATCAATTTATTGATTCTGTTTCTCAACAATTATTAAGTCAGAAAAAATGTTAATATATTTAGAAATTGTATTTGCAACTAGATCTGTAAGCGAAAACTTAATCATTCTTGAAAAGGTTGTAGTAAATCATGTACCTAATTATATCGAATGCAATTAACAAAAATGTAAATTTCTCATGCCAAATTGATTACTTGGCTTATACAATTGATAAATGTGGCATACATCCAACCTTTAATCCTATTAATTGCATATTACATTACCCACTGCCTAGAACCAACAAAGAGTTAAAAATCCTTTTAATTATAAATCCCATTTCTTTAGGATGTATCACTTATTTTCGGAAGTTCATTAAAAACTAGCAGACGTGCCCGTCTTTGACGGGTATTTTACAAAAATTCAGAGGTAATACCTGGTATTTCAAAATATTATGAGAAAAATTATAGAACAGGAAAAATTTTATCCTATCCCAAACCAATATAGATGATATTAGATCAACTGGAACACAAACCAATATACGCATTTATTGAACTGTATAAAACAGGAGGTTCAATTTTCAACCATTGTCACAGAAAATGTTGGAGCTAATGAATGAATATTTACGTTGACTGTGTTAATCAGTTAGGGTTAATTAACAAAATTAATTAACCCCGTTATGAATTAGATCTTGTTAGGCCAAAGATAGTTAAATTTTAACGATAGTTAAATAAAAATAAAATCAATTGGTTGTCAAGAAGTTTGATATTATGTTTACTTATAGTAAAGCTTAGTGTAGGACACTCCAGATGTTTATTGTTAAGTAAATAGAGCTCTCACTAGAGTGTATTTTGTGAAACTAACGAAATCTTGATTATGATGGGTAATTTCAAAAATCAAGTCACCATACAAAAGAGCTTTATGTTAAAACTAACAACGCGATTCGAACGTGTTCTTCTTCAGATTTTCATCTGAAAAACATGCATATCTATGAGCTCTAAGAACATAAGAATGGATTATTTGAAAATTGAATACAATATATGAATGTTGAGTTGCACTACTGAAGTTTTTTAACAAGGGAAATATTATGAAAATTGACTCTATTAAACCTGAAAATTAATAAAACATGATAACATAATGAAACGAAATTTGTTATTTATTCAATTTCAATTCATTTTTATATTCTGAAAGCTCATAGATATGTATGTTTCTTAGACGTAAACCTGAAGAAGAACACTAGTAGTCCGAAACGAGTTGTTAGTTTTGACATAAAAATCTTTTATGTGGAGGCATAATTTTTGAAATTCTCCATCATGAGTAAATAACACACTACAATAGTCTGCACCAGCAATGAAATCTTGATCATTTTTACGAGGAGATTATTTCTAGAATGAAATACGATTCACGATCACAACTTCTTTCGTATCAAAAATTTACAAAATACATATTAACCTCAATTAAAATCTACATGCTTTAATCAGATCTGCACAGCGGAAAAACATTTTCCTATTTTAAAAAAAGAATTTTACACAGTGAGTTCCAGTCGATTTAAAATCTTGCAAGAGATCAAAATGTAGGGAACTAGTGAAGTGGCATTCCACATTTTAATTAGCCCTAAATAAACTATTACGCTACATCTATATACTCTATTCTAATGAAAAAGAAAAAACCCAAGACAAAATTAACAATTAAAGCAATTTAATAGGTTAGTTTAGGTTACTGTAGCCGTCCCACTATGAGGACATACACAAAAGGCCAAAGATTGGCCTTTTGTGATCCAACACAGCGGACATTCTATATTGGGAGTCCTGAATTTTGTCTAACTGAAGTGTATTTAGGGCAGGAATCTTTAAACGGGATCTGACATAGTAAAGGACTAACAGGACCGACGACTGAACTTCCTCTCCAAAGGATGACATGCTCGTATTTGTTTCACCTCCCGCGTGAATAAATCAAGGGCCAGATTATCGAACCCCGGATCTACTCTGACTCCTTCAAACAAAATAATATTGACCCTGACGTCGTACATAAATCTATGCTGGGGAGGAAAAAAAACATCAGTGAAAATTATAGGTTGTCTGGCAATCAGTACTCATTCCCGACCAAGGAAAGCGGGAAGAAAAGACTATTTTAATAATACGACAGACACGGAGGACTGAGGTGTTCAAAATTCGACGTAACGCAAGTCAATTAAACAACTGAATATAGAAAGTGAATATTTCAATATTTTTTTCCAAACTTTCACTTCAGCCAGTTTCTTTCTAGTGAAAATGAAGAAAATTATATAGAACAGAAAATCTAAGATTTATTTATAGAACTGATAACTAAATACGAAAGCCTATTATTTTGGAAATAGAAAAATAACATACCTGCAAAATTGGTAATGGCGTCTGCTTTGAGTTTGTATGTTGGTATCTGTTCCCGAACTAAGCTGATTATTTCAACTTCAGGTAACTCTTCACCACTGCACAACTCTATAACAAAATGAACAAGTTTGAAAACGTACTAAGAAGTTATACTTGTCTAACAGATGAAGTAAAGTTAAACACAGTTTATTTTCAAATTCTGTTAATAGCTACATCACCTAAAGAACCTTAGGTGCAACAAAGATAAAAAATGGTCTTACTCTTCAATATCACTATTATTTTCAAATATATCCAATCAAATTAAATGCTACTAAAAAGGAAATAATATAATAAGATATATGAACTTGTAAACACCGGAAATAAACACCATGCAGTAAATAAATAAATCAAATCTTAAATTAAAATCTGGAACATCAGAAAGAACTTACGGAAATAAATGAGGTCTAAATAAACCAGTATATGGTACGGTTACGATCGCATTCAACAATTACTCAAACATTCATAATACCAAAAAAAAACAATATATACGTCGGAATAAAGCATTGAAGAAGTTTTCAGCGATGGCTTGGGTGGGCACTTATCAAATGTGGATGACGTCTTTCTTTTTCAAGACTTCTCTTGTGGGGCATTGTGGGGTGATTGGGTCCTTGGACAGGGGTCTGCGGGGTAATTAATTTTAGTTAAAATTAACTAAAATTTTAGTTAATTTTGATTTATTAGAATTACTAATTCTAAAATTGAGCTTAATCATAGTATCGCCGAAAGGCTCAGGTACATGAATAAATCAAAACAGGTTATGCTGGTAGTGGTGGTGATGGTTGTCTATTTGAGCGAGGGGGTTGGCAGAGCTAGAGAGTGAGCGAGAGGGAAATGGAAGTGGTGAGGGAGATGCATGTGACATGGGAGAGCGAGAGAGTGTGGGTGAGCCAACGGGTGAGGAAGAGGGAAGCGATATGGCTTAACGGCTCAGGCTCGCATGAAGGTCAACACAGGGTGAGGAAGAGGGATCCCGATAGATCGACAGGTCTTAGATTGGAAGTTCACGTTCATGAGGGACAAGATGAAATTGTCTCCTCACACAAATTAATAATTTCCATTTTCAGAAAAGAGAAAAAAAAAGGATTACTGCATTACATAGTTCAAGTCTATAACTAATGCAGTGATTAGAACATCGAAGAAGCTAATGCTCCCTCTACTATTTCAGAAATTATACTCTTGAGACATCAATGCAACATATATTTGAATATACAACACTTTATAAATCTATTATTGAAAAAAAATTGAGAAAGTTTTAACGAGTAATTTTTTGTTAGTAAAGATCATTGAGTAATTTATCAACTCTCTCTATCCATCTTCCTTTTTATACTTCTATTCCACATTAGCGCTACTTAACACTGATTTGAACTAATTTTCCTTATTATTGTCCATATAAAATCTGTTTTATTTTACAGAAAGAGGTAAGAGTTTTTAGCAAAAGTGATTAGCATAAGAGGAAGTCTGGGATCATTCATGGCAATGATCCACATTCTCCGGTCTGCTTTGAATTACACTGAACTAACCATTACATGAAATCATTTTATTACTTACTCAGTATAGAGTATAAAGAGACCTTGTTGAAGCAACAATCTGTCAATACAAAAACGGATTAAGGTATTAGGTAATTAAGTATATTAGATATTGGGTAATTAATATCTTCATTTGAATCGATTCCTTAGTTTTAGAGTTTGCCTCAAGAATCTCATTAAAATGTTCACTTCACAACTCTACACTGAATTCAAACAACAAACAGTAATATAATAAATTTAAAATTTCATTTTGGATGATTTAAAAGATTGACTGATGTATTGTTGTCTAGTATATTGTCAAATTGATAGGTCAAGAGTTTTTATTTTACTACAAGTAAAATATAGTATCACGAAAAAACTCGATCTCGAGATTTTGTTGGACTTACATGTTTTGAAGTCCTCAAAGTCTGTTTTATGACATTTTCCACAATCTTTGATTGTTTTTAGTTTGTTTACTGTACTGAAACAGTAAAATTCGAAAACTATGGTCCAACCACAATTTTTGTATATATTAATATACTATTTTTCTTTTTTATCGAGGTTTGGTCTAGCTTCAATAATACAACACCTTAAACTTAAAGTTGTATTAGTGAAGCTAGACCAAACCTTCGACAAAAAAAGAAAAATAGTGTTAATTATATGTGGTTGAGATAAGGAAAACCGTAACAAGCGGTCTTCGTCAGAGTCAACAACCCAACTTATAATTCATAAAATTCAAATATAGAAAAATTTGGAGCGGCCGTCATTAAACTTTATTATAAGTAAAAAAAAATATCAATCTGGTTAACAACTTAATGATTTTTGTCAAATTAATGGGTTTTTGACTCTGACGAAGACCACTTGTTACGGTTGAAAGTCCTTAGTCTGGTTTTCCCATTTCATATTGTGGTTTAATCATTGATTGTTATTTTACGTGTTTATGTGAAATCTACACGAATGACTTTTCATATTTTGTCTACTTCTCAATCAATGAAAGTTACAAGTGATAAACAAAATTAACAGTAAAATATTCAAACTGAAATATTTTAAAAACAACTGGCTGTAGAGAAAATCTCAAAATACATATTATGTCGACTATAAATTGTATTCGATACAATTGTTTTAGAAACACTTTTCTCTGTAACTGCACTGAATTCACAAAATATGAAAATCCTGTAAGTTGGTGTTTTGTAAACGGCAAGTGTTCTCAGCGACCAAATTTACATCAATTACTGCTCACTTAAGATTTCATAGTGTTTCATTCGTAATTAATAACTGATATTTAATTAGTGGTAATTATTACAAATTACTTTTTTCTAAATTTATGTATACAACCATAAATTCATAGATAACCTTTTATCAATTAATATGTATTATATTCATTTTTATTTGATAGTTAAATTTTAACAAATTCTGATTCAGTAGAAATTTAAAGCACATTGTAGATATTTTTTAACATACAAATGATAAAAAAGGTATACTAGTTTTTTTAAACAGAAACCATCAAGTTAATTAATTATTTGTTATTTATTTGCACATGCGAAGCCAGGGGAGGCTGCTAGTCGCTAAATAAAATGGAGTGTTTGTGGTGGACGCACGTCCAGGAATCCTCTTAGTCTTGGTAGATAATCTGTCACCATGACAGATTGATAAAAGAAAGAGTTATTCAGGTTACGTGACTGGTATTCATTGACCAAATCGATGATGAAATCATCACCAATGTATCCAAAACTCATTTCACCGTTTCGACTCTTTGGTAGGTGGCAACCAACACCAGTAATGGATCGGTTGACTGGAAGTGTTCTGGACCAATGATTATTGCATGTTTTCGACCTATGCCAATTGGGAATCATTAATTTTTCTTTTTGCCTTTCTCTCATCTCAATATTAATGGCATAGTAAAAATAGACATCGCTGGGGCCGGGCCATCTCTAGTTAACGCAGTTTTTATGCATTCATTGCAGTTCAAAATTATTCCAAAGTAACATTGAATATTACAACAAAACAATGTCGATGAAGAGTAAACCACCTGACACTTCATAGGAAATAGTGTTATTAAGTTAGTTCTTAAAAGTGCCACAAACTACATTCTTTAGATTACAAACAACCAATTTTAGATTACGATTTTCTTTTTTTTTTGTGTTCAGCCTTTTTACCTAATAAAGTTACTACTCTATTGTACATTAGGGGACTTTAATTTAATCACACTTAAAATCAATTGGAGTAGACATATTTAACAAATAATTTACGTAGTACAAGGTCAGGACTGAAAGCGTTCGTCCCCTTTTAGGGAAGGTAAACGGAACACATGAATTTTCAATTTCTTGCATAAAAAACATGGAATAAGAGCTACTAAAAACTCAGGATCTCTGAAAACAGCGACAACTACGTTATCCATTAAACTATCTTGGCCCCTGTCAAATTATGTTGTCAAGGAAGGTAAATATTAGGTGATTTAACTGTTATAAAACCAGAACTTGAAATAATAAATTACGTTTTAGAAATATAACTCAACTATACGTTTAGGATCAAGAAGTAATTTTATACGATAGTGCATGATTTCACAGAGATTAACAGAACAGTGGTTCTTTAAAAATTTTGTTGTCATGGACTAATTTGGATCTTAACATTTGTTTATATGGGCTTCTCATATGTTTTAAGTTCACAACATGGCATCTCATAGCTTTAATGAAAGAAATGATCATATTAATTACATTAATAGGTAAACATTTAGGAGTACTGAAGTGTAATTGAAAGAAAACTTGTAAAAATTATCGTTGCACTATTTCTTATTTACTCAATACAGGTTATTGGATTGGATTATTTTTTTTTTTATTTATTGGATTATTTTCTTTTGTATTTAGTATTTTTTTTCATTATTTGTAATAATGTTTTTGTTAAACAATGCAGCCAAGGGTAGTTTTAAAATTCCTAGAGCAACAAAAAGTTACCAATGACTGCTCTTGACAGAGGGAAGGAATAAGACTGAATTACAAAAATAATATTGAGATATGTAACTAAAGTTATAGTTCCAATAGGTTCGACAAAAGATGTATATTGTAACAGTGCAAACCCTGTATCGGAGGATGATGGAAAGAGGGCAGTTTATTTTTAACATAGTGGTGGAGGTCAGACCGCCAGATGAGATTGGCGAAACTACAAACGACATTCAACGCCAATATATCTATATCCAATTCCAATAAGTTAGGTTAATGTATGTGGTGGTTTTTATGGGAGAAGTTGATTTATGAATCGCAATATCTTCAATGTAAAGAATTGAAGAATTCCAAACATCCTTTTGTTAAAGGAAAAATATATTTGGCTAAAGTTATGTAGATAAAAAATTTGTTAATACCATAAAAAAAATATCACTATAAAAGAGATATTTTTAGTCCTCTCAATAACTGCCATTACTGCTGACTGACTTTCTGAAAAAGTATGATCGAATTTAAAAAATGGTTTCATACATTATAATCAGTAATTTAGCAAATACGTTTGAATTTTTATCGCTGATGAGTCACTCTGTTTCCATGTGCTGTTTCAAGTAAGCGAAAATACCAGATATCGCACTGTCGCTTCTCGGGTTTACCACAGCTCTATACTTTTTCCCTTGTTCTTACTTTTAAGGGAAAAAAACTCTTCCTCGTTACCCCAAAACCTATCGCACTCCATTGTAAAACTCTTTCGGGCAATTATACTTCGTTTAAATTTGCATTGATCAACTAACTACAAAGTGAAATTCGTACTTAAAAGTTCCAACATTCAGGTTACTTCTAAATAACCTTGAACTCAGGTTAGGTAATTCCATTTTTTCGATGATACATTTCCGCACTTACGGTGTTTCTTTAGCCCTGGGTGTAGATGTCCTGAGAAGTACTTTTTGACACGTATTCTATAGGACACTGCGAAACCTCCGTTGAAGTATTTTTCCAGGACCCAAGACAGCTGAGTATTCAGGTATTCCTCAGTCTGGACGTAGACGCACCACTGACCCCGTACAGTCCAACTTAAGCGTAACTTTTGCATTGAATGTACAATTGATTTTATACTCTTCAGTGATATATTGATAGCGTTTTGTCGATATAACATTAACATTTACTGCGCGGTTACTGTTTGTTTGCACACCCGGTGTTTCACTTGTTTAAAGAATTAAATATTCATCAATCTCAATTATCATTTTATAATCAGAGTCACTGAATTAAATATCATTGCAATATCAAAATGAAAAGTCGAGAGTATGTTTCCTCCTATTTCAAAGACCAAATGGTTCATTTTATTAACCCAAAACACAAACGCGCGATCACATATGTACATACGCATACAAACATGTGTTTCTAGAACCGTTCCCATCAACAATCAGAAGTATACACAATGAATAAGGAAAAATTCAAAAATAATTTTAACAGAAAAGCCTGGATAGTCAGGCATAGAGGAACCATCAAAATACTAAACAATAAGCCCAATCTCAATAGTTGGAAATATTGTAAAACTTTTGTTAATAGATCGAATCTCTCACTTCCTATATACCAACGAACTACAAAAATAATATGGGTTTCGACCACAGTCTGATGCGACTCACCTTGTAAGGGTATTGGATCAGGAATACAAAGAAATTTGGTGGGACGTAGCAGCAAAATCATTGGATGTTAAAGGTATGTTTGACTCGGAGTAGCGACCCACAATAATCACAAATTTAAAAATCTGGAGTGGCCTACACTCTACTTTACTATAAGTAACTTAATGTCAAATTTCTTGAGTATATAAAACATAACGTCTCATTTAAGCATAACGTCAACATCTAAATGGGATATAATTATTAGCCCTTCATTCCTGAGGTAGTACATATAGTGATTGAAGGACATATCATTTTATAAGCTTATTTTTGTACATCACAAATAATTTATTATTTGCAAATAATTGCATTAGTATAACTACAGCAGTAATAACATTTTTGAAAAACCAAAATGAACATTTCTTGAAACGATTTATTCTCCTACAAGAGAATGGCTTTCGTTCAAACAGCCAGTAGATTTCTTACATCGTTTACTTGACATCCTTCTACATTGAATATTAAGGTAAAATTTTTAAATTTAAAACAGGAAAATACCCTTTTTTACTCTGAAAAACATCTTTAACTGCGAAGAAAATGTTGTTTTAAGGTGATTTGTTAATTAAAGATGTACGATAATTACATTTATTAATCTCTAAACGAAAGATTCAGATTATGAATTATCATTTACATTTTTGGTCTTTTATAGAATTATCATACTGGGAATTTTAATCTTTAAAATAATAATAATAATAAGCTTCTTAGTATTTAATAAGATCATTTTCCTTCCCCTTTGTCAAATAACATATATACGAATTTTTTCTGAGTGAGTATTATCATTTTCCTGCACAATATTATTCCTCTTACATCTCATATAATTCAATAAACAATTTAAACTGTTCCTTTATAAAATCAATTTTATCTCAGTGGATTCGCTCAAAAAATTTCTAAGTCAATGTAAACAATGTAAAAAAATACAAAAAATTCGACAAGTATAGTAGGTGATCTCTTAGTCTAGGGTAAACAAAGAGTTTTTATATCGTTATTGCTCTTTCCCGTAATTGAAACTTCATGATTTTTTTTTTATGAATTGCTAATTTTTTGTTCCATTTTTGGTCAAATTTTCATTATTTTTTAATCAGCCGTTTAGCGTTAAAAAAAAATTTTCTGAAAACAGAAATCGTACTGTAACGCCCCATTAGCGAATGTAATTTTGAAAAAAAATATCTCAACTCATTCTACACATAATGTTCTATTTATAGGCATAGTTTCATTCTTTTCCGTCAAACAGTATGGCTTGTATTGCTCTCACAAGGTTTGAAATTGAATTATAAGTCAAAAATTGTACATTTTATTGAAAAAAAAATATTTCCTGTTGTTTTAAAATTCTGAATATATTTTTCGTTTGTTCCATTTGTAACCTCAAAGATAATGTCAAAATTTCAAAACTCTAGGGTTATCAGTTTAGGAGAAATAAATGTTTAAAAAAAAACGGTTTTTGGCAAAAAAAAAGTGACTTTCCCATCATGCATAATTCTTCCCAAACAATAGGGATCTTCGTCTTTATGAGGCCCATTTTTGTGTAAAATATCAACTTGATCCATCAAAGATTCTGGACCGTAGCGTGGTAACAAGCAATGCTAACACACGCACCCACCCACACACACACAGACATCATCGTAAAAACGTCATAAAACGACTTCTGGGACCTCAAAACATGTAATTCCGTCAAAATCTCGAGATCGAATTTTTTCACGATCACTATACTTTACTTATAGTAAAGTAAAAAAATTAGATATCGAAAGAATCTCTTTAATATTACCAGAAATTACTTTCAAGATCGAACCAGCTATCATGTCAATGAACAACAGCACCAAAGAATCAAGAATTTCTAAAGTATATCCTCCAGGTTCTTTACTGGGTAATACTATTCGACTCTCTGTTAAAGCTGGATTACCCACATTGTACAGCTGAAGCACATATTGATGACTTTTTGTGTTTACTAGCAGGGAAATCCAATCTAGACTTTGAGATAAATGGAATGAGAGCACTCAATACAATAAAGAACCTATACCACTAAGATCAAATTTAATCAGGAAACATCTGAAGCAATATAAATATATATATAACAAAATTTCACATAAACACGTGAAATAACAACCAATGATCAAACCACAAATGATCTTAGCTTTTTTTCCCATTTCATTAGTGGTTTATCATTGATATATAAATGCAGAAAAATCACAGTAAATAAACACGTGATGCATTCAATGAAGTTTAAACTACAATGGAAAAAGGAAAACAATAGAAAAAATGCTCTGAGGCCTTTCAATTTACGTCATCATAGAGCAGACAAAATAAAAACTCAGTTTTTACTTTGTCTGCTCTCTGATGACATAAATTGAAAGGCCTCAGAGCATTTTTTCTAATATTTTCCTTCTTCCATTGTGGTTTAAACTTCATATATATACATACATATATATACGTCAACCTTGGAAGCACTCCTTCTGGGATACATACATTTAACAAGTAAATGTCCGATTTTGCTTTATTTAGTTTGGTAGACATTTTTTATAATATTCTAAAACACTTTTTCAAATCCAGGTTGCGTAAGTCATGAATTAACTCACCATTTTTCTTACCATTAAATATATTGTTCGACATGTTTCGGTTCTCACAAGTTACCAGGAATTAAACATTATTAGCATAACTATTAAACAATTAAGTAACATAAATAAAACTAATTAAGCTAGCATTAATTAATACTAAAAGAATTGGAGTAAATATTACATATGATAACAGATATAGAGATTATAATATCTGGTTTGGGGAATTACATCCCCAGCATAAGTCAGGTTATGCTGTTGTTCATGAAATGGTCCAATATGTTTCTTCATCTGGCGTGTCTTGATTGCGGTTGTGTACTAATTCTTCCTTCAATTTGTTCTCTTCCTTTGCTTTTGGCTTGTACAAGCTCTAAGACTCTATAGGAAATCTTATACAAGCATCAAGGAAGAACCGCATCAAGACACGCCAAACGAAGAAACACATAGGGCCATTTCATGAACACTAACACAACCTGACTATAAAATGTGATTCCCCAAAAACTAGATATTATAACCTCTATAGCTGTTATCATGTGCATTATTTACTCCAATTCTTTTAGTCTTAATAAAATTAAAAGACTAATTTGTTAATTTTATCAAAATTAATTAACTAATCAAAATTAATTTTGTTTTAGAAACAAACTAGCTTAATTAGTTTCATTTAGTTTTATTTATGTTACTTAATTGTTTAATAATTAATTATGCTAATAGTGTTGAATTCCTGAAGATGGAATTTTCTATTATTCCTCATGAGTTATAGCGGGAATTACACCATAAAAGCAAGAGCTATAGTCTATAAATACTATACTATTTTACGCTAATTATGTCTATAATAGTAGTCATTGTTGGAAAAATCAGTGAAATCTAAATACTGACTCTACCTTGCAATATGAAATCATAACGTTGAAAATGATTACATTCAATGTGAAGAAGATATTTACACAGATGGAAGCAAAGCTGATCAAAATGTAGGCTGCACTTTTGTAGTTAATGAAAGCATTTCAGTAGTAACAGCAAAGAAATATCGGCTAGATGGAAAATGTTCGAATAATTAGACTAACCAACATTTACATGTAGATCATGAATGGTATCTTCTTAATATGATCTCATAGCAGAAACAAAATAGATCTCACAAAAAAACAGTACTGTGCCCCATTTAAGCAATCTTTATTACTTTATTAAATATTTTCATTATGCATAACGTAATATACAACACTGGTTCAGTTTCAAACAAGGTGAACCTTTTTCTCTCATATTTCACAAATGTTCATATGAAATGTATTAGGCAACACAGTAATGTAACAGAACTGCTTACCTTACAGTACCACTGCTACTTATTCTACAAGGATTAGACCTTAAGGCAGCTACAAACGGGTTGATGCAAGGTCAGTACTATTAAAAATTTTATCATTATCAAGTTCATTTTAGAGTAGGAATGTTTAATAAATGACTACCTGGCATCCTACAAAAGGCCAAGACCGATGTTTTCATTAAATCTTTGATTGACAGTGTACACAAGATTTCTCCCCTTCTGATATAGAAAAATCTAGGGTCAAAGTTAGCTCGAAGCAGGGATAGACTTCAATAGTTATTTCTGGATCCCAATCCAAATCTGATCCCCATTCTAATAGTACTGCAGCCTTATGTGAGAATTCACAAATACAAAAGTCCAACTGCCACGTACATTCATTCCTAACAGTGTGCACTACTAATTTTGGACGATTTCAACTCCAAGAATAACTGCACTACTACTAACTTGAATATTTCGTTTTCGTTTATTATAACTTACGTACACTAATTCATGTACGAGTATGTTATTCTGTAACACATAAATTCTTACTTCTTTTTTTCATTTTGAATACACAAATACTGATGTACACATATGAACTTCAAGATATTGTATAACCTGATAATATTAGCACAATGTAATTTAAAAACGCTACTGTAATTACATTGAATACTAATTAAATTTAATACCACGATTACTTTAACTACCATGAATACTAATCAACTTTTCAATGATTAAGCATTCGATATTTTACTTTTTAATACAAAATAACGATATATTATAAATGAACTTCCACAAATATTGAGGAATCTGAAAGGGATAACACTGCAAAATACATCAATAAGGAAGACAAATCAAATAATTATGGAATTAATTGAGACAACATTGCTTTCTATAAGGAATATACAATGTGTTACGGTACGATTACTAATAACCAACCAGTTTTAAGAATTTACAGCTATTCTATTTAGGAATTGCTATCAACCCCTAACTATTTAGCCAAAAAATTAAAGTACACAAATAGTCCAGTATATATTTTTTTAAAATAGGTTTGTATGATATTCATAAAGTAGAAAAATAATAAATCATATCTACAATAATAAAGACAGCAAAAATAATAAAATATAATGAATTAGTTGATACTATGACGTGCTTGATGAGCCATATTCAATATTTTGCCATCATCTCTCTTTAGCGAATATAGAATTTATTGAATATTGATGCTGCCCAGTTGAGAAAGATAAGTAAAGAATTGTTTAACTCATCCACTAAATTCAATTGATATCAAATATGTGCCTGCAACACATGTTTTGACTAACTACCTTCCTCAAAAGACCGGTTGATGCTTTTCGAATTGCTTGAAGAGTCCCATTGAACCCCAGGTTGCGGGGTCATTATTCAACACTAATCTATATAATAGAGAACATTAATCTACCTCGAAATAGTAGTTTTCCAGATTTTTTGATGACATGATTAAATTAGATAAAATGAATTTAAATAAACTGTATAGATCACCTTTATACGAGGTGTGTTCAATAAATAAAGCCAATTTTATTATGTTTTAAAAAAATATTTAATTATTCATCAATATTTATGTTGTCCTCCTCCAACGTAATACCCCTCAGATATAATACACTTGTGCCAACGCTTTTTCCAATCCTTAAAGCACTTTTCATAGGCAGTTTTTGGTATAGTGATGCAAGAGCCATGCATTGTTTCTCCTCAAAGCAGGGAGTTTTCTTCTTAATTCTTCACGCAATCGACGCATAACTTGAAGGTAATATTCTTTGTTGACCGTGTTACCTTCAGGTAGAAATTCTTGATACACAACGCTGTCATAATAAAAAAAAAAAAAAAACAGTAAGTAAAACCTTCACATTTGCCGAACTTGTCCAGCTTTCTTCAATCTTGGCGAATCCAGAATGCCTCCACTAGGAAAATTCAGCCTTAGTTTCGACATCATATCCATCCATAAAACCACGTTTCATCACCGGTTATGATCCTTTTGAGCAAGTCTGGATCGTCATTGACATCATTCAAAAACTCCTGACATATGGAAATACGACGGCTTTTTTGATCGAAATTAACCACTTTCGGTATGAAAGACATGCGTCTCATGCACAAAACACCTGAAAAGATAGCATGAAACGCACCAACAGATGAGCTGACTTCATCACCAACTTCTCTAATAATTATACGCCGATTTTCAAGAACCATTTTCTTCACTACCTTACTTCAACGTTTTCATCTGTTGCCGACGTGCTAGGACGAGGATTATCATGAAAATAATCTTGGCTTTCTTCAAATTGCTTGTACCATTTCTTTCAATTAAGGTAGATCCGCCAATCCATTTTCAAGACATCAGAGCATCTAATTTCGTTTTTTACGCAAAATTAATACAACTTCTTTGCTCCATTTTAATAAACAACGAAAAATCGCCACGCAATTGTAACGACGGTAACTCCTTGTGTCTGTTGTAAACAACACGAACATACGAGATGGCTGATATTGTGAACATATGTTAGGGACATATGTACCAACATATTAAAACAAATATTTAAACTCGAATGTATTATCCCGCGTAATTTCAAAATTGACTTTAATTATTGAACATACCTCGTTCTTTGTTTAACCCAAAAATAAATTCGAAGTTTAAAAGATTTAATTTTTTCTAAACGGTTTAACGCAAATAACAGACGCTCTAGACTCACAGTTGAAGAGTACTATAAGAGTAATACCTCTTTTATGCCTAAACAAAATTATAAACACGTAGAAGGACCTATTGACACGAAAATTCACTGTGACTCCAATATTGAAATATGTAGGAAAGTCAAAACAAGTTCTTATTCACTGCTCTCAATATAAAATATAATACTGATACAATAATGATATCAGATTAAAGATGATAAATTAAAATATACAGGCCAGATTAAAGTATTAAGGTATCTACTTACTTACTCTGGGTACATATGTCATCGTTTTTCTGTTAAATGTGTTATTATGTTGAATGAAGTTTTCTTCCGCAATATCACACTGAGCTGTGACAACAGCAGACTGCCAGTTAACCCGATCAACCACTATATACGTCACAAGTATTTTAAGATGCATTAATTTAATTAACATATGAAAGAGTAATGTTTGTTTCCTAAAACAATGCCAGCGATTACAGACGAGGTAATCTAAGCACAGGATTGAATATCACATTACTCGTAAGGTATTAATACTTCATTAGTTCCAAAACATACCCGTATATAGTTAAATGCAATGATCAAATTTAGAAGGATTTAAATGAAAATAAATCGAACTAAATAGCTGCTAAATTTCTCGAATTTAACTATAATGTGTAAAAATTATTTGAATTCATAATTTTTATGGTATGGAAATCGTTATGGAATTTAAAAGTTTACTTCTGTTATGATATTAAGAAAAAACTGAACAGTTCTTAGGAAAAATTCAAAAACTATCAGATTTTGAGATTAACTGTAGTTGTTTTTTAAAACAGTTTACATCGGAGAACCTACAGGAAAAAACAAGAAATACTATGAGCTGGGAGATAAAGATAATTTGAAGGAAACCGGTAGAGAGAGTTGTTTGGGAGATAATGGAGTAAATCAACAAGAGACAGTGAACTAGCTACCTGGTACAACAAGGTTCGTATCACTAATGATCGCTAGCTATGAGTGAAGCCTGTAATCCTGTTGCAGGCGTCTCATCTCCCATCTCTGCCATTCCATCATTGCTCTTGGTCGAGAAAACAAAGTTTGATAAAAGTTATTCGGCACAACCACTTTCATGTTCATAGTTTGTTTTCTCTAATCAGTAGGAAGAACAATTTGAAAGTTTGTAGTACTACTTTCATAACTGATCAAGGTTATTTCTGGTAACCTTAGATAGATATAATGCATAAAGAAATTACTATGTACGTAAGCTGTTAGAGTTTAGTTAAAAAATAGATTAGAATCACTTCTATCAATTGCTTTAATCTACTTCATACCCCTCTTAGTAATTCGTACAACACTATTATGGAAAGGGAGGTAAAGAGAAGGATGGAAACCAGTATAGAGACGATGGATTCAGATCCTCACAGAGTTCGAATTTTTAATGGTTTTCATATTTTGAGGCCCTCAGAACACAATTTTCATTATACAACACTTTACAGATGAGGGGGATGGATGATTGTTTACTTCGATTGTAACGACTGTTGTTTCTCTAAGAGGACTATATTACGTTAACCAGCACTGAACCACTTTCTTTTCAACTCAACTACTGGTCATATACAGTTGAAACCTCGTATTTTTAAATATCGAAAGAAATTAAACAGCTGAACTTTCCCATAAATAGAAAACAAAATGGTTGCCAATTACATATTACGAAAGAATATGTGTAACCTTGATCAGCCTTTTTTGAATTAAATTTATACGAGACAAATTATCATCATCAAGAATTAACGGTAGGAAATTTATTTTTAATGTTTTACCTCCTTATTCGTTAACAATATAACACACATTTTTTTAACGAAAATTGCTAGCCACTCTTCAATTTGTCACAATTGCTTTCTAAGTTGATTTAGAAAACTTTTCTAAGATACATGTTTCTAGCTACTGGTCCTGGAAAAACTCGGATTCGTTATATATGCACTCCTCTTTTTTTTTTCATGATTACATTTTAGGGATGGACATTAAAGAAAAAAACTACGTATTCCAGGTTCACGGAGAGTAACTACTCTTCAAACAATAAGATCTCCTCAAAATCAACAGATCAAACAACATCTGCCTCCTTTTTTGTAATCTTAGACTAGAGCCCATTTATGCCAGTCAGTGCATAAAAGTTGAAGAGTCATTTTTAACAGTATTTTTGATCTTGGGAGATGAAACAAAATAAAAAAGAAGAATAGATTATGTTCTGCAGACTAAATAATCACTTTTTACATTGTAATAGTTTTCCTGAAGGGAGTCACAACAGTTTTCTATCTGAAAATTGTGAGCTCTAAAAAGTGGCAAATTGCCATTTAACTGATTTGTAAATTAAGCAGTTTACTACGAAATTTGCAAAAATAACATTGGCTGCATAATTTACAATACATTATTGCTTGGATCACCTATGACTTTCGGATTCCTAATATAAATACATATATAAAAACTGAAACTATAAAACTGAGATTTTCAATTCGTTAAATGGATTATGTTCATTTATACATATCCAGATGTAGGTTTCTCCTTGTTATGGTTTTTAACTTAGTTCGGTTCAATTTATTAAATGTGTGTTCCTTCTTTTTTCTTTTTTTTTTAATTTTACTATACGTAAAACACGACGATCATGAAGAAATTTGATTTCGAAATTTTGACGGATTTACGTGTTCTCAGGCCTCCAAAATCTATTTCTGACGTTTTTCATCTTTTCACATCTTTCAATAACCGACAAGGTCAACTTTGCAATAAAATGTTCAATTCTTGACATATGATTGATTTTGAAAGTTCGTGAGCACTATACAGGTCAAACCGTTTGAAAACTCTAATTATACTCCAAAATATCACGTTTTGAGAGTATGAGTTGAATACCTTTTTATTGAAATGGCATGGAGATAAATGAGCAGTAATGGCCATTTCAGAACTTCCGATTTTTTTTTATCGCTAAACGGCTAATAATAAAAAAATGAACTTTTGTTAACAAAATCAACCTAACATTAGTAACCTAAAAAAAAGTTAAGAAATGTTGACTACCGCAAAGGACATAAAGCCATAAAAAAAAAATCAAACTTGAAATAAGGAAATTTCGAAATTTTTTAACAAAATATTGTCAATCACTACGCTTGTTTTTAAGTTTATTAAAAGTAATTTGAAGATATTTTAAACCAGGATTTCTTAATCTTTGTTTGCTTGTGGACTTATGTTTTATATTATTTGAATATTCTAACTATGCTTTGATGTACTTTTGGTTATGTTATCCTGATATATGTAGATAACTTAACATGGAGCGCTAACCTCGTTCCATCGACCTTAAAATACTAGTTTTCCAGTATTCTATATGAATGTGAGCTTATAATAGACTTGAAGAGGATACAGATTTTTGGCAATTCATACCTAAAATCAATAGAAGTCAGGAACACTTCTCTAGAGACAATTGTGAAGTTCATTACAGAACTTAAATCAGAAGTAGAATTTAGATACAACAGTGGGATCAACAATACGACAGAAATAGCCACGGAGTGCAAGAATCCGAGGATATTTGAACCCTCAGTTTAAATATATGTCAGATTGATCAATGATTCAAGTACTGATAAAACTATTATTATCACATTTAAACAAACGATATCATTATTGATTGTCTATAAGTTTCATATTACGTCTAGAATATTACCATAATAAAATAAAACCAAGAATCAAATTGGTTGTAAACGAATTTGATATTATGTTTATTTACAGTAAAGTTGAGTGTAGGCCACTTCCATATTTTTATTACATTGTACTGAATTACGGTTTAAAGGTAATAAAAACTTCTGAAATATATATGTGTTTCAGAACAATACCTTTTTTATACAAAAAAGAATTTAAAATGGTGTAGCGGAGGCAAAGTTGATCTAAGATACTAAAGAAATGAACTGTTTCAAAATTTGAGAGTTGTGGTAATTAAAATTATAAATAATTTTCAAATGGTTTCAACTGGTGAAATCAGATATTTTGGTCAAAAGAAAGTTTTACTTTTTCTCAGTAACTATCACTTATGTTACTTAGTACTATGAATAATCTAAAGCAAACTGACTAAAAAAAAACTACGTTTTTCCAATTACTATGATTAAAAATTAGATCATCAACTCTTAGCCGGTGTCCATGGGATCATTTTGATCACTGGACATATTCAGGCTTCCAAGAGTCTGGGAATGTCCCGTGGCAAACTGGTATGTCCAAGGAAAGAGTTCACAGAGAAATGTTATTCTAAGCGATTGGTAACATTCGAGAATCAAAGTGTTTAGTGATTCCAAAGAATATTATCTTATAACTCTATAACTAAATTATAATTACGCAATGAGGCAAGTCGTGTGTTTCTACTGGGATGATGATAAAATGGATCAGAGCTTAGATAACTAGGTAAGTCCTACAGGTTAATTCAATTGTTTACTTTTTGAAGACACACAATATGATAAAGGATACTAAGAGTCCAAGAAGGGAGGAAAATAAAGAAGTTCATGAGATAAATGTTTTGGAGTTTGCACGACAAAAATTTCATATCAACGAGATGATTGGTACAAAAGATTGAAAACAGCTATCTCCGAGATAAACAGTTATCTAATTTACCTTTTACTATGTATTCAGCGGGACTACTTCTGAAGAAATGTTGAACAAAAACTATTAAACTATACGGAAAAATCGATGGGTAAATGTCCACTTACCCATGTCCCTTTTCTTATACGAAAAGAATTTAAAATTGGCTTCTGTCCAGAACGTTTTATATCTAAATCCGACGGATACAGTAGTTTCAATTACAACATTAAATCTAAATAAAGCAATAAATTATAATTGTGTTTAGTATTTCATTTAGATAAAGTAAATAAATAAAACATTGTTTTTTTAATACCAGTAAATACAATTCTTACGAGTAAATACCAATTACTTACAATAATACCAGTAAAATTATCAACTTACGAAATAATAAGAATTAAATTAATCTGACACTCATACTCCAACAGTTATATCAACTATAATACATAACGTACAGGAATAATAATATAAATTATGAGAATTAAAGAAACCAAGTGAGACAGATCCCAGGATTTAAATATGATCATTTTTAAAGAAAATATATTAATGATCACTTTATGAGTCAAGAAAATCAACGAAAATGAAACATATTTCCTGATCCTTGGTACGATGGAAAGTTGTCTAACAGTGTTCCAATCAAACTATATGTTGCACCATTGAACAAATCCTTAATGTTAAAATAATTTTTGGTATGTTTATAAATCTCATTGTCTTAGGTTATATTAGAGTATTCGAAATATACTCTTTCATTCTTTACTACAGAACAGATACTAATTTTAAACTACTTTTTCTGTGATTCGATGAAGCTGATATTTTTCCGACAAAATAAAATGTTTTTTGTAATCTTAGAGGAATCACTTTTCTTAATTCGTGAATGTAGAAGGAGATCAGTACATTTACAGTAATATTGTAAACGAATAATTAGTGTAAGATTAGATCTACCCCAGTTGTGAATGCTAAAAAATGTTCTCAGGGAGGTGTGCTATAGATATTCTGCTACAGATATTCTGGTGATTATCTGTGGATTACATACTGAATACTCTACTCTATATAATGATTGTTATTACAAATAACAATATTCATGAGACCTTTTAATAGAAGAAGAATAATGATATACTATCTCTAGTCTTATATACTGAGGGGTCATAAATTAATAACTAAAACAGTATAAATGATTTGATTTTCATATTAGTGCCTGCTGAAAACAAGAGCATACTTGGGAATAAGTGGCTGAACAGTTTGGACATTTTAACCATACAAATATCCTGCAGTCTCGAGCTTTTTTGCACTACACTTGTCAACTTTTACAAGAGTGAAACAAACAAATAAATCGAAAAGAACGCCGTTAATAGGAGGCAAGAACAGCCGTGTCCAATTTAGTTTAAAAAGTTCATTCCAACTGAACTTACACTTGTTGAGAACACTATATCTTCAAAGGGAGGATTTAAAAATATGTTGAACATCTATTAGAATTTGTCTACTTAACTACTATTAATGGAAGCTGTATTTGATATCATACAAGATATCATACAGATTCTATGTCTAGAAAAGGTAGAAACCATGGATCACGTTATATCTGAATGCCAGCCAGTTGCCTTGGAAAAGATGAAGATTTTTGTTATACATACCTAAAACTATAACAAGATTTCACAATAAATACGTGAAATAACAATCAACTTTCAAACCACAATAAGAAATTAGAAAAAAAAAAAGAAAACTTTTTTCTAATTTCTTATTGTGATTTGAATGTTGAATCTATAGTTGAATTTCTAAAACTATAGAAATGAGGGATACGTCTCAATGTACATTTATGAATGTCATTAAATAACCTAAAATCTAAATTAGAATTTAATTACAACAATAGGATGTACAATATGACAGGTATGCAAGCAGAGTGTACGAGTCCTATGAGATTTAGGCCCTCAGTTAAATAATTTGAACAACATGTCAGATTGATCGATGATTTCAAGATTCTTTTACTGATAAAATTATTACAACCACATGTAAACAAATGGTAAACAATTGATTAATATCTTTGTATATCCACACTAAAACAAAAAAAAATCGTTAGTTGTCAATCAGTTTGATAATATATTTACTTATAGTAAAGTTGCATGTAGGCCCACTTCAGTTTTTTTTACTTATCCATGTTTTATCATTTTTCTTGTTTCTGCTTATTATTATTATACATTATTCCTACCTTTCCTTTAACAGTAACCACCTATTGCGTTCGCAATAATATGCTGTAAGATGTATATTGATACGGCTTGTTCTCCGTTACAGTTATCTCTTTAGTACAACTCTACTTTCTCTCGCATATTTATTTTTCTTTTGGAAAGACTACAATGCAAGCACCTCATAACAAATTATGTATGTTAATGTTATTTTACACTGTTTTAGCTTGTGCTTTGCTATTAATTTTACCATGGAACTATTTTTCTCTTTAACAACATTTATTATTTCTACATGTTTAATGTCTTACACTTAAAGCAATTTTCCACCAAATGTGCTAACTTACTACAAATTTAAACAAGTACTTTCGTTGGTACACGAAAGATTTATAACTAAATCTTGCAAAATTTTAAAAATTACGTCTCCACACAAAATAATGTTTAATATGAAAACTAACAACGCGTTTCGACTACTTAGTATTATTCTTCAGGTTTGAATAAAAAAAAAAATCTGGAGTGGCCTACACTCAACTTTACTATAAGTAAACTTAATATCAAACTGCTTGTGTATATAATATATAATGTCCCATTTAGATATAATATAAATGTCTAAATGGTACAGGTCATTCATTCATGGAGGTATTACAAATAGTGATTGATTCACTTATCAATATATATGCTTATTTTTGTACATCACACCACTGATGCTTATAATATCATTAGTATAACTACAGCAGTAATAACATTTTTGAAAAGCGAAAGAGAAGATTTCGTGTTACGAAATAATCTCTTACAGGAGAACATGGCTTTTGTTCCAATATATACAGGAGAACATATAATTTGTTCCAATAGTCAGTGGATGTCTTACATAGGTTATCTGACCTCCTTCTACATTGAAGATTTAAGACAAATTTTCCCATTTATAACTTGAAAATATTCCTATTTTGGCTGAAAAATGTCAGAAACATGTAAGAAAAAATGTCGTTTTCAGATAATTTTTAATTTAAGATGTGAGATCATTTCATTTATTATTTTTCAAAGAATTTTTTCTATTTTGAATTATGTTTTACATTTTTGGTTTTTTACATTATTATACTGGGAATTTTATGACATGCTAGTGGTTTTTAAAAAAATTACTTTTCTTTTCCTTTGTCAAAAATCATGAAAAGTCCAATTTACACTGAGCTAGTGTTACCTTTTCCCTGCATGCTGTACTCCGTTATAAGGTTGCTGTAAATATATACTGAGAAAAAATATATTAGTAATTAGCCAGTTTTGCACACTCAAATCAAAGTCAAAACCATTCAGTATAATTTAAAACTTTTATAGCTAGAAGCTTAAAATTTTTTTACAATAATAATTATGAACTCTTAGACTATAATAGTGAAAAAACTGGATATTTGTCAATAACATAAGAACTTAACATATTTTAATTTTGAATATTCTTCATAGTAAAGTACTTCCAAGATTACTGATATTTATTAATTAAATAATTTCTTTCTGCATATTGCAAATGTTGAAACATGTAACTAATCTATATACGTACTGAATATTTACTAATGTAGAGTTAAGAAAACTTAGCACTGCCAGACATACTAAAACTTCAACAATCAAACAGGTTCGAATAGGTCACTAACTGAAAAAATCCATATTTACAATAGAGAATTATGAAACCTAAAGAAAAAGAACAATTGATTTCTATTGATTAAGAATTCTAAACATTAACTTATCATTAATTACAAATTTTTTTTTAAAAAAAAAGAGGAAATATATAACTATAACACTGTGATTAGGAATGAGTCTACAACTATATATTCAATTTTGTTAAATTTTGTGGCGAGTTATTATTCTGTTGGTTACCATCAACTGAAAATTTTAAAGTCTGTTAGAAATAATCTAATATTTTTTTTCGTAACTTCCATAACAGAGAAAGAATGTTTAGAAATATAAATTGATCAAGTAATACCTTTTTTTGCATATTTATGAGATATCAATTCTTTTTACTTTACCATGAGTAAAGTATAGTGATCGTGAAAAAATTCGATCCCGAGATTTTGACGGAATTACAATTGTTGTATTATGAAGTTTTTTCGATCACGTCTGTGTGTATGTGTGGGTGTGTATCCAAAAAGGTTGTGTACACGATACGGTCTAGAATCTTTGATAGATCAAATTAATACTTTACACAATGGTCCTCATAAAGCAGATGCACTGCATAGTTTGGCTGCAATTATGATAGGAAAAACACATTTTTGACCAAAATGTGTTTTTAGACAAATATTTTTTTCTCCTAAAACCTTATTCTAAAGTTTTGAAATTTTCGCACCATGTTTGAGGCAACAAAAGCAGTAACTAAACAAAATTCTCAGATTTTTAAAACTGGAAATATTGTTTTTTCAAAAAAAGTAAAAATTTTGACTTATCTTATTTTGACAATCTGAAAACTTGTAAGGACGATGCAAGTCATACCGTTTGACAGATCAAAATCAAATTAAACCTAAAAATAGGGCATTATGTGGGGGATATGTTGAGATAATTTTTTTCAAAATTACATAAAAAAAAGGCCATAGCATCAATTTTAGTTTTACAGAAAATATTTTTTGACGCTAAACAGCTTACTAAAGAAGAATGAAATTTTGCCAAAAAATTGGACGAAAAATTAGCAATTTATAAAAAAAAATTCCTGGCATTTCAATTATAGCAAAGAACAAAAAAACTATAAGAACTGAATATTCATTCTGTAATAATGAATCAACTGTTATACTTGTGACATTTGTTTACATTTATTAACATTATTTACACTGATTTAGAAATTTTTTAAGTAAATCAACTGAAATAAAATTGATGTTTAGAGGTTTAATGAAAAAAATTTAAATGATTTAATGACATAACATAGGATGTAAAAAGAATACAATGCTTTCAAGTAAAAAACAACACGAATTAAACATATAATTTTTGATGCTTTCCATGGTATGATTTGTCTCTTTAACAAAACTTAATATCAGATGTAGATTTTCTGGTATTTATGAATCATATTATCTTTGGGTAATAATGAAGAATAAGGAATGGACTGTTTCGTTCTGTATTACATAACGAATACTAATTTGTTAATTTTTCGGTGATTTGAAATGTAAAATTTAATTTTTTCTTAAATGTTTCCGACATATTTTAGACAAAATTTTGATGTCTTAAAGAGAAAATTGCACAAATCTTCAATGTAGAGGGAAACGCCATCAAAGCAACAGATCCACTGGTCATGTACGTGATTAAATTTAATCACGGTTTGCTTTCAAATATCTCTTTCAATGTAAAGTCAGGTAATAATAATTTAGATCCAAACTATTCTTTGATGCCGCAGAGCATTTTTTTTTAAATTCCCAAAAATTTTATTTTTAAATAATATGCTTACATCACTTGATCATGGCGGGCTGTAGCCTTCCCACAACTGGCCAAAAAGGTGCATTCATATATACCAAAATGTTGTATGAAAAAAATTTGTGTTACCTACCCCAACTGAAAATTTAATTACACTCGAATTGTCGTTGATAAATCTTAATAGTTAAATATCTGTGTCCCGCTTATCGCTACAAAGTCTTTCTTTTGCCACCCGAGGACTACTACTAGCTGAAATCAGTTTGAAACCCTTTAGGTTTAGATACATAATTAAGAGTCAATGTTGTTTATTTATAAGATGGGGAAAATTCAACACTGGATTGGGCGACATTAGTACAATCAATTAATATGAGACGATCAAAATCAACGGTGTTGAGATAGTTAGGCCAAAGTCATTCAGCTCCCTAAAGGTAACTGCTTCACAGCTAAATACTAAATTTTTAGAACCTTCTACATCTCATACACACATTATGTATCTTCTGCTCCACCCATTCTTTAAGATCCTGTTTAAAAGAAAAATTACTTTTGAAAAATTCTACATCTTCACCTTCTTAGATGTATTATTCTATTTAAGACCATAATTCTTCATATTGGGATATTACGGATAATTTTTTATTACTTTTGTACATTACAGATGCATCGTTATCAAGAATAACATTTCCTATTCTATCGCCCTTCACCATGACAATATAATATATATATATATATATATATATATATATATATATATAAATGATGTCACATAAACACGTGAAATAACAATCAATGATCAAACCACAATAGGAAAACAAAAACCCAACAGTTGGGTTTTTGACTCTGACGAAGGCCGCTTGTTACGGTTGAAAGATCTTAGTCTTGTTTTCCCATTTTTTTATTGTGGTTTGATCATTGATATATAAGTAATGCCGGCCCGCGAGAGACGCCGGCCAGCGA
Organism: Hermatobates lingyangjiaoensis; assembly: GCA_026182355.1. Taxonomy (NCBI): domain Eukaryota; kingdom Metazoa; phylum Arthropoda; class Insecta; order Hemiptera; family Hermatobatidae; genus Hermatobates; species Hermatobates lingyangjiaoensis. Next base: position 367,029 of record JAPFBL010001924.1, on the reverse strand, counting down.
GAGACTAGAGGGTTGAAGTCCGTATCAACATTGCCTCTCCTATAAACAGAAGGAGCTGACTAATAAACTCGATTCTGGTCTTCAATCACGTGCGAGCTAGTTTATTTAAATTCCTTTTTTTTAAAAACCTATTCATTACCCGGACACGCGTAACTGGTGCCGAAACCCGGGATCATTCGCCAACTGTTTAATAGTGTAGTGTTGTGTCCAGTGTAGAAACCAACATGACGAGTAAACAGACAACAGGAGCCGATGTTAGGCTCGCAGTGAAAATAGAACAAGCGAGAGTAGCAAAAGCAGGGTACCTGATGAACCTATTAGATTCGATAAAGAGGTTCGAGGGTGATGCTCGAGAGTTGGACTTGTTCATAGAGAGAATGGACTCCATCAACGAGCAGTTAGTCACAACTCAACTAGACCCAGCTACAGACAAGAACATCAAGACCTACTTCCTCGCCAGGGTCAGCCTTACGGTGATGCTGGAGTTAGGACTTACGTTTTGTGCGGAGTGGAGTGCGGTGCGAGCAGCCCTTAAGGACAGATATGCTAGAGCCGCAAAGCCTGTAGCTAGAAGTGCGCTAAAAATTTTTGAAATGCGGAAGGAGAATGGTGAGACCTGCGCTGAGTTCGGGCGCAGATTGGGGGATGCGACAAGGAAATTAACTATGAAGATAAATGAAAAGTGCACAGACAGTCAAGAAGCGAAATGGAGAACGACGATATATGAAGAGATAGCCAGTGAAATTCTCCTCACGGCAGCTCCAGAACGAGTGAGAATGGCCCTCCGTATCATGAAGCCCACTAGTCTCGAGGAGACAATTAATGCCATCCGGGAGGAAGAAATGGACCGAGAAGATAACGGTGTTATATACAGAGGGAAGTCAGAAGGAGGATGGGCAGTTGTGACCAGGAGGAGAGTACCTCAGGATAGGCAATTCAGAGCAAGAGCCTATGAGGATCGAGGACAAGGGAGGTATTCACAGGAGAGGAAGCCACGGGACGTTTTGAAGAGAGAAGATCTCAAGCCAGGAGGAACAGCTATGAGGCAGTGGGAGGCTACAAGCGAAGAGAGAAGCCAGTAAGAAGAGGATGTTGGGAGTGTGGTGAACTCGGTCACTTCGCGCGAGAGTGTCCGTATTTATATCGCAAGGAGAGACCACGAACGACACAGTATAGACCAACACCAAGAGATGAGCCCATGGAAGTTAACACAACCCGGCGGGAGAAGATGTGGGGCAGGAGAAGACAAAAAGGGGAAGGCTCTTCAGAGGACGGGAGCTCATCAGAGTCAACAGGGTCGGAGCAAGAGACATCGATAGAACGACACGAGCGCTGGTACGAGCGAGGGAAGTGGCCTTCACTGGAAGAGACTCGTGGTGGGAGGATCGCTATTCGAGAGAAGAGGAAGAAGGATTGAAGGTTAGGCGAGAGGTATATAGGCGAGCAACAGAGGAATAGCATAAGAGGTAAGCTCCCTATATTTTTTTTTCCCAAATGGAAGACTAAGTGTTTGGTAGATACAGGGTCAGATAGCACAATTATGGACAATGAAGTGGCAAAAAGGATGGACAATTATTCAGGGCTGACACCGTGCAACTGCACCTTGGTCACCATGGCAGGAAGGAAGAGCCTGGTAGGCGAATTACAGGTAGAGATGGGAGAATTAATAGGAGAGACCTTGGAGATGAAAGTGCATGTGACCCACTTAGAGACCCAGAAATATGGAGTTATTCTAGGGTGCGACTTTTTGGAGAGAATCAATGCAAAACCTGAGTGTAAAAGAGGGAAGTGGGACATTAAACTAGGAAAAAGGAAATACTTCGTGGAAGGGAGAGTTAAACCAGGGAAGAGAATAACGGTAAACTGTGGAAAAGTGATACCAGGAGAACATCAGGTGAGTGAATTAATGAAAGAATTTGAAAAAGTATTCTATAGTGAAGGACAGAGGTTATCAGCTACAGGTAGGGTCAAACACCAAATAGAACTCCCTGAAGGTACAGTTGTTTACGTGAAACCTAGAAGGTACCCACACCAATTGAAAAAGATAATGCAGGAGCAAATAAAGGAAATGCTGGACCAGGGCATAATACAGAGGTCTAAGTCGCAATTTTCGAGCCCTATTTGGCTGGTCCCGAAAAAGGTCGAGGAGGGTAAACCCCCTAAATACCGGTTGGTAGTAGATTTTAGAGAGTTAAATAAGTACACTAAGCTTGAAAGATACCCTCTGCCAAGGATAGAAGACATACTCGACCATATGGCAGGAGCAACTGTATTCAGTACCTTCGACCTCAAGGCCGGGTATCACCAGATTAGGATGCACCCGAGAGATGTCGAGAAGACGGCCTTTACGTTCGATAGAGGCCACTTCGAATTTTTGAGGATGCCCTTTGGCCTAAAGAATGCGCCTTCCACGTTCCAACGCCTCATGGATGAACTGCTTGAAGGACTGGGAGAAGACTTTACGCAAATCTACATGGATGACATCATAGTGTTCAGTAAGTCAATAGAAGAGCATAAGGAACATGTTACAAGGGTGCTGAAAAGAATAAGGGACTTTGGCTTAAAGGTAGCGATGGATAAAACCGGTTATATCAAAAAGAGGTTAGATTTATGGGGCACCTTATCTCAGGTGAAGGAGTAAGACCCGACCCTAAGAAGGTTGAAGCAATAGATCGATTACCCTATCCAAAGGGACCCAAAGACATCAGGGCTTTTCTAGGTATGATAGGTTTCTATAGAAGGTACGTAAAGGACTTTGCAGCAATCACGAACCCCTTGACAGACAGTTTAAAGAAAGGAAAGAAGTTTATACAAACAGAAGATCTAAGAGAAGCAGTGGAGCAGTGTAAGAAGGCGTTGCGGGGCCCGCTGTTGCTCCAATTTCCTGACCTAAACAAACCATTCATTGTAATGACAGATGCCAGTCAAGAAGCTATCGGGGGAGTCTTGATGCAGGAAACTATCCAGGGAGAGCGACCAATAGCCTACGCCAGCAGAAAATTATCACCAGCAGAAAAAAGGTATAGCACAATAGAAAGGGAAATGTTAGGCATAGTGTGGACTGTAGAACATTTCCGACCCTACCTTTTTGCGGCTGAGTTCACTATTAGAACAGATCATAGGCCCCTAATGTGGATCGGGAATTTAAAGGAGACGTCAGCCCGGATAGCAAAGTGGAAAGAAAGGATAGCTGCATACAACTTCAGGGTCCAGCACGTAAAGGGCGTTGATAATCAAGTAGCCGACTGTTTGTCCAGAAACGTCAACGTCATTACGAGAAGTAGTACGAGAGAGCCAAGTACCTCCAGGGACGTGCGAGAGTTCTTCGCCAACTGGACACCAGACGCAGATGAAGACCAAGAACAACGAAATGGACCGGAAGCTGAGATTAGTCAGGATATAATAAACAACAAGAGAAATCAAATAATTATAAAAGACGACACAGAAGAAATAATAAACACCCAATTGCACAAATATGGCCACTTAAAAATAAATATTATTACAGGAGGAACGAAAGCGAACAACGAACAATTAAGTACAGTCATAAACCAACTAACAGTGCCAGGAAAGGTATACCATTTCTTTATAGAATCTCAAGAACTTGAAAATAGACTACTACGACTAATTCAGGAAAGAGGGCTGAGACAAGGAGCTCATTTCATAATCTGTAAGAACCAGGTAGAAACGGTAGAAGACGAAGAGCAGCAGAAAGAGGTCATCCTAAATTATCACAGGGGAAAAACCAACCATCCTGGTGTCACAGAGACCCTTAAACATCTACAGAGGTCGCATTACTGGCTCCAAATGGGCAAGAGGATAGCCCAAGTGATAAAGGACTGTGAAATATGCAAAAGGAGGAAGTATGAAAGAGTACCACTTGTACCTCCATTATTACAAAGTCGGACGCCCGAGGGACCCTTTGAGGAGCTAGAAATTGATATATTTACATACGACGGAAACAAATATTTAACAACAATAGATAGACTAACGAAGTTAGCCTCAGCATGGCCACTAACAAGTAAATCAAGTGAAAGTACAGAAGAGGCATTGCTGTCGTATTTGGCCACGTTTGACTGCCCGAGAACGATCTATATGGACAGAGGGCGAGAGTTCAACAACGTTAAAATAAAAACCCTGTTAAAAGAATTCAATATAAACCCCCATTGGTGTACACCGGGTCATCCAAGGTCCCACGGAGCAATAGAGAGACTACATAACACTCTAACGGAACACTTGCAGTTATTGGCTGATGCAAAAAACATAAAGGGTCATGTGGCAATGGCCAGAGCGGTCCTAGCATACAACAGTAGTATTCACTCGACCACAGAGGCAACACCATTTGAATTGCGGAAAAAGGAAGCGGATCCACAAAGGTTACATAATAGAGTCAAAGCAGCAAAAGAAAGATGGACCAAGCAATATAATCAAAGGAAAGCAGAAGAAGCAGTAGGGTTGATACAAGAAGGGGACTTCGTATATAAACTGAATAGGCAGAAGCGAAGGAAATCGGACCGAGATACGTAGGGCCATACGAAGTACTCGCAACGTTACCACGGTACAGAGCACAGATATGGAGGATAGGAACGGACACCCTGAAACAAGAAATAGTTCATTTTCAGGAACTGCGACGGGTGAGAAGGAAAATCCCACCAATGGTGCGAACGATATAGTGTAGTTATGTGTGTTTACCTTTGTTAATTTTGTTATTTTTGTTTTGTACAAATAATCATAGAAGTTCATCTTTTGTTATTTCTGTAATTTCTATAAACAATGTTAATTCAGTTACTTGTGTGGACGTCATTTTATTTTTGAATGTTAAAACATTATATTCATTTCTTATGTTTAGAGTCAAGTCTTGTTTTGTTATTTTATGATATAACTCAGACACTTGTACGGAGAGCATTGTTGATAAGGACTGGGAGGGGGCAGTAATGCCGGCCCGCGAGAGACGCCGGCCAGCGAGAGACTAGAGGGTTGAAGTCCGTATCAACATTGCCTCTCCTATAAACAGAAGGAGCTGACTAATAAACTCGATTCTGGTCTTCAATCACGTGCGAGCTAGTTTATTTAAATTCCTTTTTTTTAAAAACCTATTCATTACCCGGACACGCGTAACTTATATAATATATATATATATATATATATATATATTATTATTGATAAAGGTATTGACCGTGGAATAGTAACAAAACTGAAGTTTATCGGGATTCGGTCAGTTCTTCAGGTTCAAATTAAACTCATTGCCAAGGTTTCGGTCTTTATTTAAAACCTTTTTCACAGGCAGAAGTATAAATTCTGAAACAGAAAAACTATGTATTACATTACAAATTATTTTACAAAGAAAATAGTATGTGGATTTTTCTTTGTAAAATAATTTGTAAAGTAATACTTAGTTTTTCTGTTTCAAAATGTATACTTCTGCCTATGAAAAAGGTTTTAAATAAAGACCGAAACGTTGGCAATGAGAGTTTAATTTGAACCTGAAGAACTGACCGAGTCCCGATAAACTTTAGTTTTGTATATATATATATTATATATATATATATACCAGTTCAAAATTCAAGAAGAGTAACACACAGAGTAAGGAAACACACTTACAGACTTAAATTTTCGGGTAATCCGTCTTCAGAAGAAAAGAGAAAGGGAGACCAAGCACGTTGTAGAAGAAACGGCAAGTAACCCGTTACTTGTACAGGGTCTACAACGTGCTTGGTCTCCCTTTCTCTTTTCTCCTGAAGACGGATTACCCGAAAATTTGAGTCTGTAAGTGTTTCCTTACTCTGTGTGTTACTCTTCTTGAATTTTGAACTCGTATTGTGTCCAGTTTGGATCGTGTTTCGTTTTATTAAGTGAAGTATATATATATATATATACGTTTTATTAAAAGTAATGCCCAATTTAACTTTTACACTTTTTCTTATCCGTTTTTCAAGTGTTCTCATACTTGACTTCCATGGTTCTGGAACTAAAAACATAAGTTCACCAAAATTTTTATTACTATACACCGACATGTTTCGGTCATCGTTGACCATTTTCAAGGTTAAAGAATATATAAAATTATTAATGATCGAAAAGTGAATAACAATTAAAATAAACTAAAATAAACATAACGAGTCCATAACACATATTCACAACTAGGGAGGTTATCAAAGGTAAAGGTATGTTGAGGTTTCACCAGGCTCTTGGTTACCTTCCATCCGTCATTTGTATCTGGGAAGGTAATCGATTAACTTCTATACCTCTCCCAGACTGGTTCGCCTTCTGACTGCCTTCATATAATTTTAGAATTCTTGAAAATCCTCCTCCTTGGCTGTTAATACTAGGTTGCTTTTCGAGGATCAAGATAGCTTCCAAAATTTAATTTTCCAAAAAAAAATTTTGGTGAACTTATGTTTTTAGTTCCAGAACCATGGAAGTCAAGTATGAGAACACTTGAAAAACGGATAAGAAAAAGTGTAAAAGTTAAATTGGGCATTACTTTTAATAAAACGTGTATAAATGAAGGCCTGCTCCCCAAATATATATATATATATATATATATATATATATATATATATATCATATATATAAATTAATAATCAACAATAACTCTTGATATAATATGTGAATTAAATACCACAATAAACAATATATATTAATTAAAATGCTCTAAGGCCTTTCGTCACATCATCAGAGAGCTAAATGAAACAACCAAAAAAAAAAAACATAATGAATCATTGTTTTTTTTTTGTTGTTTCATTTAGCTCTCTGATGATGTTGTGACGGAAGGTCTTAGAGCATTTTAATTAATATATATTGTTTATTGTGGTATTTAATTCATATATATATATATATATATATATATACACGAGTTCAAAATTCAAGAAGAGTAACACACAGAATATTTTGAATTTTGAACTCGTATTGTGTCCAGTTTTCCAGTTTGGATCGTGTTTCGTTAATATATATATATATATATATATATATATATATATATATATATATATATATAGTCGTTATCAGCCTTTGGAGCGATTCACATCTATTCCTGACGACGAGGACATCGAAATATAGTAGTGAGTTCAGTGATTTCTTTTCTGTGTGTTCTTTTGAAAATTCTAGTTTATATAATTATATAATATATATTGTAAAGGTCAAACATTAATAATGATAATATAATAAATTTGCTGGCTTTCCAGAAAAAAAAACAACATTATTTTAGCACGTTCAACCATTCAAAGACTACAACCTTCACTAATCTACGTAAGTTTAAAATTACTGTTATTTACTAAATATAATCATACCAAAATGAAAAATTATCATACTCTACTAACAAAATTAACTTTTTCTACTGTTAACTACATCTATAACAACACAACGAAAAACAAAAAAAAAACCAACAGCCATCATATAGACGGGTAACTATGACTTAGTTATGAATCTAATTAGTCTTCATAAACTTGATTCACCTTATTCTTATAGATAATACATTTGTATAAAATAACAAAACCCACCAATTTCCAAAGAGCTTGACATTAGTGATCCCTTCTTTCTTCATTATCATAATGTTTTCTTTATTTTCACATTTGTACTATATGTCTCACAAGAGAAGAATTTGTATACCTTTTGATAGGTAGTGACATTCTATATGTACCTATGACTGACTATATGACATCATATAGTACTCAGGTATGTATCATATATGTTAATAATTAATAGACAATTTAAACTTTTTGTACATTGTTAAAGTATATTTATATTAGTATATGATGTATATGACTATGGTTGAAGTATATTTATATTAATTTGCTCAGAAATTACAATTTTAGGCCATTGTAATGGGGAACACTCAAACTAAAAAAAGCTACTGGAAACCAAGTTACTCATTACAGTTAACTTATTCATAAATTGTTGTACGATGCTACATTAATATGCGTACTACCTGAACCCTAAACTATATATCTATGTAATACTAGGTATACATACTTGGCAATTGGTATATACCATAATTATCAGTTTTTATGAGTTTACATTTCCGATATTCCTTATTTGGTATATTCTTAATTTCTTAATATTATCTAGTATTGCATTTAAATCGTTATAACATTTTAAAGGTTCTGATCTTATTTTTTATTATTTGACTATTAAGTTTGCATAATTTGATGACTGCTATCCATTTTTTTTTTTATATAAAATATAGTATAAAATAATATATTTTTTTTTAATATAAAATAAAATGTTATCAGCACTCGGTCAGTTTTTCAGGTTTAAATTAAACTCTCTTTGCCGCAGTTGTGGTTTTTATTTAAAACATGTCTTCTAATGTAGTGCAATCAGTTATTATGTGGTATTTACTCATTGTAGGGTAAAAATCTAATGAAATGGTCTCCTCCACATATAAAAATTTTAATGATATGAACAACGCGTTTCGAACACGTAGTGTTCTTCCTCAGGCATTAACTAAAAATGCTAACTAACTACGTGTTCGAAACGCGTTGTTTATATCATTAAAATTTTTATATGTGGAGACTATTTCATTAGATTTTTACCCTACAAAACATGTCTTATATCTCTTCTGTTTTGTAGACCTGTGAAAATCGTTTTTAATAAAAACCAAAACGTTGGCAATGAGAGTTTAATATTAACTTGAACAACTGATTGAGTTCAGATAAAATTTTATTTTGTTTCCATTTATTTCGATATGCTTTGCTACATAGCTATTAATAATATGTTTACTGTTTAGTATGTAATTTACTTTGTCCGTGAATACTTGTTTTGAACAGTTTTAAAGAAGTGACTGTAAATATGTTAATAAGTCTAAATATGACCAGCTATTCACAAGGTGAACTATTACAATTACAAGGTCGAACATAACCTATTACAAGGTTACTTATTGAATATAAAATATATTATTTTATTAAATATCGAATTAAGAATATAATGTACTTCCATTTATAGGTATTAATGTAATATTACATAAACATCAGACGAGAAATATTAGAATACAAAGCAGGTGTGGGTTAGGTAGAACGCACTGATCAGTAGGACGTACATATTTGAAGTAGCGCCTTGTACTATACATGTTAAGCTCACAAAAGAAATGTTCTATCGTAGCTTGTGATTGTTCAGTTAAAGCAGAAATTTAAGACCCACACTCGTCACAGCTATTCAAATAAAATTTCTGCTGTCATTACCTGATGACAAATGCAAATTTACTCATTCTTTCTAAAGCAGCGGTTCTCAAACTGGGGTCCGCGGTCCCCTAGGGGACCGCGAAGAGTCCATTCAGTACTTGAAATTGTCGACTAGCCCATTTGGGATTGTTACAGTCATAATGACATCGTTGTTGTTGGGAAAGGATATCAAAGCGTTGCATCTCAAATTACACCTTTTTCCGTTTGAAGTTTCTGGATAGGGAGGGAGAGTCAAAGAAGTGTTTTGTTTGTGTGACTCATGTCAACAAGCTTACGCGATTCTACTCGAGTTGTATTGATTGGAGGTGAGGTGAATTGCGTGATTATATGTGAATTGTTTTCCGTGAATTGTCAATTAGTGATTTTTGGATCCAAATGGTACAGTCCTATCCTGAAGTAGCAAAGCTGGCTCTAAAGGTTCTGATTCCATTCGCAACCACCTATGAATGTGAGAAAGCATTTTCTGCATTACTTGCCATCAAAACAAAATCCCGAAACAGGTTAGAAGCCACAAATGATATGAGAGTTGCACTTGCCAAAACTAAGCCAAATATAGAAGAACTGGTTGAGGCAAAGCAAATGCACCCATCACATTGAATGAAGTTTTAATATATTTCAATGTTGCTATTTTCTGATTGAATAATTGATTAAATAAGATTTTTTTTGTTTTAATAGAAATCGGTTGCAATTTTTTGAAAACATATTTTTGTGTTTGAATAAACGTTTGTTTCCCCAAAATGTTTTGTTGCAGTAACCTATGTTAACTGGTTGTTATAAAAGGGTCCGTGAGCCATCTAAAATATCATAAAGAGACCGCCATGCAAAAAATCTCAAAATAGTTTGAGAACCACTGGTCTAAAGTGACATTGACAGCTATACACAACCAAAGTTTATTTATTGTATATACAAAGAACCAGTAGATCTGAACTTGAACTGAAAAAAAAAAAAATCATTATTTGTTCCGTAGAGTGGTTTTGTATATTTTATTTATTCAATGCACCATTAGTATATTAAGAGGTTAGTGATACTGAAGTATATTCATCCATGTCCCTATACTGAAGTGCTCTTTGAAATTAAAACCTTTTAATCAAAGGAAGGATAAAATCTGGAGGAACTAGACATCAATCAGGTGTAATGAATGAATCACTTCATTATTCAAAAAAAAAAAATTAAAAAAAACATGCAGAATTCCACTTCCAGTAAACGAAAAAAAAATTAACTTACATAAAAGATATGTTGGGAGATTTATTCAATGATGAATGAAATACCAATGACAATGCCAACTTTAACACCTCCAAGGCCTTAAAGATAACAAGAGTGCATGTAAATAATAACACACAACAAAGTGAGCAAAGAAAAAAAAAAAAAAAAACATTACCGAAAGTTCAATGGGTTTTCAATACTTGTTATGTTATCAATGAAAGTCAGAAAGTATCTAGACTTTCATTTCAATTGGCATACATTAAAAAGATATACTACACAAGAAGAAAAATATCCATTCTAAAAATAGTAATTCATTCAAAATAACAACAGTGTTGGCTGCAAACAAATGTGGGTGGTGTATTTTGAGGTCACAATTATGTAAATATCTTCGCTTGAAGTATTTGATTTACAATGCTACCCACCCAAAAGCCTTTGAAGGATTTTAACTAATGTAATTAAGATTATTTGCAAAGCTAAAAGATATTGTAAACGAGTATATTTGTGCAGAAGCAGTGCTCTTTTTTGTTATTATCAAATAAACAGATTAAAACAGTGTTTGTTTAAAAAAGATTTCCTTTAGTTCCAAAATAGTTTAAAAAAAAAACAATATTTCCGAGATAACAACATACGATTCATAACAATTTTTACTTTACTATAAGTAAAGTATAGTGATCGTGAAAAAATTCGATCTCGAGATTTTGACGGAATTACATGTTTTGAGGTCCCAGAAGTCGTTTTATGACGTTTTTACGATGATGTCTGTGTGTGTGTGGGTGGGTGCGTGTGTTAGCATTGCTTGTTACCACGCTACGGTCCAGAATCTTTGATGGATCAAGTTGATATTTTACACAAAAATGGGCCTCATAAAGACGAAGATCCCTATTGTTTGCGAAGAATTATGCATGATGGGAAAGTCACTTTTTTTGCCAAAAACCGTTTTTTTTAAAACATTTATTTCTCCTAAACTGATAACCCTAGAGTTTTGAAATTTTGACATTATATTTGAGGTTACAAATGGAACAAACGAAAAATATATTCAGAATTTTAAAACAACAGTAAATATTTTTTTTTCAATAAAATGTAAAAATTTTGACTTATAATTCAATCTCAAACCTTGTGAGAGCGATACAAGCCATCCTGTTTGACGGACAATAATGAAACTATGCCTATAAATAGAACATTATGTGTAGAATGAGTTGAGATATTTTTTTTCAAAATTACATTCACTAATGGGGCGTTACAGTCCGATAACTGTTTTCAGAAAATTTTTTTTTAACGCTAAACGGCTGATTAAAAAATAATGAAAATTTGACCAAAAATGGAACAAAAAATTAGCAATTCATAAAAAAAAAATCATGAAGTTTCAATTACGGGAAAGAGCAATAACGATATAAAAACTCTTTGTTTACCCTAGACTAATTTGTTTACCCTGCTATACTTGTCGAATTTTTTGTATTTTTTTACATTGTTTACATTGACTTAGAAATTTTTTGAGCGATTCCACTGAGATAAAATTTATATTTATAAAGGAACAATTTAAATTGTTTATCGATTTATATGAGATGTAAGAGGAATAATATTGTGCAGGAAAATGATAACACACACTCAGAAAAAATTCGTATATATGTTATTTGACAAAGGGGAAGGAAAATGATCTTATTAAATACTAAAAAGCTTATTATTATTATAATTTTAAAGATTAAAATTCCCAGTATGATAATTCTATAAAAGACCAAAAATGTAAATGATAATTCATAATCTGAATCTTTCGTTTAGAGATTAATAAATGTAATTATCGTACATCTTTAATTAACAAATCACCTTAAAACAACATTTTCTTCGCAGTTTAAGATGTTTTTCAGAGAAAAAAAGGGTATTTTCCTGTTTTAAATTTAAAAATTTTACTTTAATATTCAATGTAGAAGGATGTCAAGTAAACGATGTAAGAAATCTACTGGCTGTTTGAACGAAAGCCATTCTCTTGTAGGAGAATAAATCGTTTCAAGAAATGTTCACTTTGGTTTTTCAAAAATGTTATTACTGCTGTAGTTATACTAATTCAATTATTTGCAAGTAATAAATTATTTGTGATGTACAAAAATAAGCTTATAAATTGATATGTCCTTCAATCACTAACTCTACTACCTCAGGAATGAAAGGCTAATAATTATATCCCATTTAGATGTTTACGTTATGCTTAAATGAGACGTTATGTTTTATATACTCAAGAAATTTGACATTAAGTTACTTATAGTAAAGTAGAGTGTAGGCCACTCCAGATTTTTTTAATTTCTTTCATTTTCAATAATTTTCAATAAAATTCATTTTTCAAATCAATGATCATATTAATTAAAAATAGTTGAATGATAATACTTAAGTACTGTATATTTTATATAATTTCAAAAAGTTGCAGTCTGTTACGGACTCTTCGTAGTCAGATCCCCAAAACCAATTATATTTTGAAACTACATGAAACAGGTTACTGGGAAATGTATGTTTCATTTATGTATTTCACATACTTGCTATCATATACACAATTTTTTATAATAATTCATATTTGGAGAATGTTTTCGACCACATTACGTGTCATACACCAAATGGGTTGGCTGCTAATGAACCAAACTGGTATAGTTAATTATGTTTTGGGAGGTTTGCAAGGGTGACTTTTATATCGTATCTACGTCTAAACTTGTAAAAGTTTTAACTGATAACATGTCTAAAAAAAAACGGTTTTTGGCAAAAAAAGTGACTTTCCCATCATGCATAATTCTTCCCAAACAATAGGGATCATCTAAACTATGGGGCCCATTTTTGTGCAAATATCAATTTGATCCATCAAAGATTCTGGACCGAAGCGTGGTAACAAGCAATGCTAACATACTCACCCACCCATCCACACAAACACACACATACCCACACAGACATCATCGCAAAAACATCATAAAACTACTTTTGGGACCTCGAATCATATAATTCCGTCAAAATCTCAAGATCGAATTTTTTTTCACGATCACTATACTTTACTTATAGTAAAGAAAAAATTGTTACTACAATATTTATATTAAAATATTTTAAAAACAAACGACTAGAGAAAACCTGAAAGCACACGGCTGATCACAAATTTTATTCCCTATAACTCCTATTTGAGATATGTTTCTCATTTACTTCATCTAAGTCTTCAAAATATTAAAAAAAACTGTAAATTTGTTTACATTTCAATAGTCACGCAGGTATTCTTAGGAGCAGTCCAGATTAACTTTTACTCGTATTAAGATCTGATACTGCTTCATTCGTCTGTACTTCTTTGTCCTTGACTGTTAAAATTAAGAACTGTAAATTAATTAATAATAATTGCTATAAATTATTTTTTTTACATTACATACAACCATAAATTTATAAACAATCATTTATCTATTTGTACAAACTATTTCATTAGGTGGTTTAATTCTGACAAATTCGGCATAACTTGAAATTTAGTGCAGATACTATAAGATACCAAAACGATGAAACACATATACCAGAGTATTTTAAATTTAAAAAAACTTGTCCAATTGATTACTTTTATGTTCAATTGATTATTTTTTGTTCACTGTGCAACTAAGGCTAAAGTTATTAAAATAAAACACAATAGATTTAACTGTTTTGTATATTTTATTATTTTCTTATTTTGTGTCACGATAATAAAATCATTATTCTAAAATAATAATAATAATAATCTTCAACAGGAGATTGGAGACAATTGAGATAACGATATATATGTTTAACATAATACGTTTCCATCACTTCACATTTAGGACATGTAAGCAAGGCAAAGTGTTTCAGGTGACTGTTTATTTTCTACTTCCACCAAGAAGGTTATCCAATAAAGTAAAGTACATTTAGTTAAAAATGTATAACAGAGTAGAAATGTATAACTTCTCAATTAATCAAGTACAGGTATAATGGTCGAAAAGTTTGAGGTATATGAAAAAGTTAGAAAAACTAATGAACCTAACATTAACTCTATAAAAGAGTTGGTTCCAATCAAATGAACTGAACTTCATTCAAGAGACAGCAAAGCAATTTTGACTAATAGTTTAAAAATATATTTCTATAATTAAGATAACGAAAAATGGTACGGAGCTGGCAACAGTTTCTTTACCCAATGAAATCAAATAGACAACTAATTTACACAACGTACTTAGCGACTTATTTTCTTAAGATTTAGGAATATGAATGAAACCCGTCTAGAAGCTAACTAACTGTAGCATCAAGGGAAATAAAACTTTGTTTTGAATATTAGAAAACTAGAATGTTTTCATTAAAAGATATTACTTTAAACAAAAATACATTAAGACATAAAAGTTTTAATGTTGAATATCACATGTTTACTTTTAAACAATATACCCTGTTTGTACGATTAATCATCAGTTTTAAATTATAATTCGTAGTTTCAATATTTTATGGTTTATATTATAGACGATTCATGTTGAAAAAGAAATTGTTACTTAATAAATCTACCAACCATTATAACTACTTAGACAAATTCTCATTGTAACAAAAATTAACAATTTTCTCAATACGTTATAAATCATTCTTTTGAGCACGTGATGTGAGGTAGTTATATATACTTTTGCAACATGGTAAATGGTATTAATATTAATAACAATGTACATTTAAAATGATTAAAATAATATAAATACATTAACAAAATTAAGAATTCTTTGTATTAGTGAAATAACTTTTTCCACCTATTTTACGGAAACAAGAGTTCCTCTTTTATCTTTAGGGATAATCATGTTTTCCGTATTTACGACCACTTTGAATATACAATGGTGAGAATAGCACTTTAACTTTTAACAGAAATGTTTGTACACAAGGATTTGTTTAAACTTGAACATCTATCTATAAATGGGCAAACTACTGACAACAAATGTAAAAATCAAACCAATGTACTAACCACCTAGAAATCTACTGTCTTTGGATGAGAACTGTTCTTCATAATTTTTATTGGACTCTGTACAGGAATATGTAGTCAAACATTTTTGGTTCCTTCTTAACCCATCTTGACTAAGTACAGCCAATGATTAATAGAATCGAAACACATACTTGGCGTGCACCGTTAGTTATGTTATTATGTAGAATAACATCGCATACTTAGCGTGCACTGTTAGTGATGTTATTATGTAGAATAACATCACATTCTTGGCATGCACCGTTAGTGATGTTATTATGTAAAATAACATCACATACCTGGCGTGCATCGTTAGTGATGTTATTATGTAGAATAACATCGCATTATTGTCGTGCACCGTTAGTGATGTTATTATATAGAAAAACATCACATACCTGGCGTGCATCGTTAGTGATGTTATTATGTGGAATAACATCACATACTTGGCGTGCATCGTTAGTTATGTTATTATGTACAATAACATCACATTCTTGGCGTGCACCGTTAGTGATGTTATTATGTAAAATAACATCACATACCTGGCGTGCATCGTTAGTGATGTTATTATGTAGAATAACATCACATACTTGGAGTGCACCGTTAGTGATGTTATTATGTAGAATAACATCACATACTTGGTGTGCACCGTTAGTGATGTTATTATGTAGAATAACATCACATTCTTGGCGTGCACCGTTAGTGATGTTATTATGTAGAATAACATCACATACTTGGCGGGCACCATTAGTGCTGTTATTATGCAGAATGTCAGAATTCAGAAAAGGCTATCATACTGTAACTCGCCTATGTGAAGCATTATGAACTCTTCAGAGTATTTTGCAGAATACTTAAACTACCTACCACATACACCAATTACCAGGTCTCAATGTGACAACATATATTAAACAAATGTTTAATGTACACATGAACAAAATTATAGAAACAAATTATCTGTGAAATATTAATGTAACTAACGAAATCCAATGAAACTGTAAGTTTACCTTGAGAGTAAATTTCAAGTAAATAACCTAATAAACTTTCTAGTAAACTAATACTAGTCCCTTGTTTACTTTTGAAGCCTTCCTTGAAAGAAATTTCACTATTTGGATGGGGATTTTGACTTGGAGTTGGCATTGTTTATGGAAAAGAAAACACAAACTTGCAAGCACACATAATGAAGACTATCAATGCTGTAAGACAACCTTGAATGCTATTCAAATTGACTAATTTGTAAGACGTCTACTGAATTAACTTGGCACGCACTGACTAAATACAACCAGGTCCTTCTTACTAGTTAAGTGCATAATAGTAAGGAAAAATGAAAGGTGCTCAATTACTGAGTGCACTCATAGCAGTAGTCTGCTAATTGATTTAAGAACATGTATTCAGGTTAACAGTAGAGCAATGAATTTATATCCGATTTGACTTTGATTGCAATCAATAAATCCAAGCAAAATAGTCACAATACAAAAGACTTATCCCCTACAACTGAAAATAATAAAAGGCTTACGTTCAAGAAGACTTTTGAATTATAAAACTGTTAAGGAATTATTTCCCAAGCACCAAAACTATCAAATCAAAAGAATAAAATGCTTTCAAAGCTACTTACATACTTCAAATAGAACATAATTTGGAAGCACCAAATGAATTATTACTAACTTAAAGAAGTGTAAAAACGTTAATGGTTGTGAATTAAAATGAATTTTACATAGATATAAAAGTTGTTACATACAATAAAATGAATCATTAATTCATTTCATGATGCATTCATAATTCTTCTATGAATGGATAGGAGGATTTAGACAAATATAAGTGTATCTAATATTATTATTCTTTAATGTATTCGATGAATAAAAAATTTAAAATTCGTTTTAATTAAGAATTTTATGTCACTGTTCACTTTATGTCACAAATGAATACATAATGAAAGCTTGAAGACAGGTGTGTTCAACATATGACGGGATTATAAGTTTCTAAAACTGGATAATATGATCGTAATTAGAGATTAGAAACCAAAAAATCAATCGCAGTGGTATACACTTTTAATGCTTTTTTTCTTCTTATAACGACTGGAAATAACCTGCGGTCCAGTTGTCAATTATGTTTACTTCCTTCTCAGTTTTGGTAGAAGGCCTCCTCCTGGGCCGCTGGTGTCGACATTCGTCAGACCATGGGAACATCACGACATAACCCAATCACGAAACCGAGGAGACTGGACAAAACATCACCTCCCTCTCTTCAGTATGTCTTTTTGGAAACTAGCCAGTGTGCCGCTAATAGCAAACTTCTACAGTGGTTCATTAATTAAAACGTCAGTCCCCTACGGAAACCATACGCAACACACAGTCTTGTCGACGGTAATTATTAATAACACCCGACGAACAAGGAAATGATCAACTTCATCTACTATAAATTAAAACAATATAAAATAAAAAAATATATAATGTTAAAATCAAAGAATAAAATCTTATGGAATTCGTTCAGAAAACATATCTTTAACTATAATCATGTTTACCACCTCAAAAAAGCTACCCAATAGGAAGTCCAGAAGATCAATACAAAAAATCCTCTCAGGTAACCCTAACGCCTTCTCCTTCTCTTTACAAGTGTTTCCATTTCTTTACTTGAGTAAAATTAAACAATTTTATGAAAAAATTTAATGAATATCAAAGACTTACTAATATCAAGAATTAGTTTACGTCATTTAATACCTGTGTTTTATCAATCAAAATAATTTTTGATTCTCATAATACTTTAAGTACTTTAGATCTCATACTTGTTTACTAAGTGAAATACAATCTAAATTTGCCCCAGGCATCATCAGACCTCTGCATGCCATTGAACTTTATAAGCCCTCAATTATTAGTTTGTTAGGGTAGGAATCTTAACGGGTACCCTATACAGTGGTACCTCGACTTGCGAACGGACCAAAATAAAAATGAATATTTTGATATACGACGTATTCGTCTCAATGTACGATGTTCGATGAAGCGTCGTATGGTGATTATAATTAAACGAGTGGAAGTGGAGTAAAGACAAAAAAGCCTGAAGTGAGTGAAAGTGAAGAAGGTCAAGGTCAAAATTAGAAAGAAAAATGAAAAAAAAAACGAAATTAAAAAATACAAAAAAATCTCTCTCTGTAGAAACGTAGTAAGCTAGGTTTTGTTTTACGTTAACTGAAGCATTCAATTTAAACAAGAAAAATAAATAAGCTAAGTAACGTAGTGTAAATAGGGGGTAAGTTACGTTCGCCTCACGTCCCATCCTACCCTCCTCTACTCCTACAGCCTCCATCTACTTCGACGCCTTACCGTATTTCGCACCAGTTTATACAGTAAGGCGATGTTCTATTCTATTAGTCAGTAAACCGTTTAGAATATAATGGTGCAACTGATAAATGGATGAAGAAGAAAGCATATAAAATATAGGTACAAAAGTCGTGTCTAATTCAGTTAAAAAAAAAAACATTTAAATTACACTTACATTAGCAAGAAAATACTACATCCCCAAAGGAAAGATTTATAAATATATGTAGAATATCCAACTGTAATTTGTTTTCTTTAACTACTGCTTATACAATTGTTATCATACGAATAATGCAGACTTAGTCTGGAAGTAGCCAGAACTAAACAGAAGCCTTTAACGGTATCGGATTTTAAGCGGTATCTATTTTAATCCTTTAATGGTATTCAATCTGAATGCGAGGGAATTGATTTGAAGAGGATAAATATATTTGGGAAACCATACCTACTACCAATAGAGGTGAGACATAATGCTTTAAGAGAAATATTGAGTTGAATAAATAAATTAAAATCTAAAGTCCGTTTAAACAGGGAAGCTAGATGGTCACATATCGAGCACTGTGCACGAGTTCGATGAGTCCAGGTTGTCAGTTTGATCGTAATAATAAGAACTTATCTAATTATTCTAGATCATTGATTTCAAATTTGTTATAACTGATTCAATGTTTATAGCTGGAATAAAGGTAATGAAATCATTAAACTGATTACATATAAGTTTGACAATACTTTACACGGAAGTATATTATAACTTACTTCATGATAGCCACACCACAAACTCAACTGATTGTCATCGAGTTTGAAATTATGTTTACTTATGGTAAAGCTGAGCACAGAGGCCATTCCAGATTTTTTTCTTAAGTGAATTCGCTTCCAAGACTGACTTTCGTTTTCTCTTCCTTCGAACCGCAAATTTCATTTAACGCTTCTTCTATGGTATTTTAAAGTAGAAGTTTCACAACCAATAAAGAATCTCCTTACGCTGACCGTCTTTTGTATCGGACGAATATTCATTTGATTCTAGTTTTCTCTTCAAAATTTCTAACAACTGGTAGATGATGAAAAAATGTTAAATAAGTTTCGTTCAAAGATTCTTCGAATCTGTTGTTTTATGCGTGCTCGTAAATTTGAGTACTTCCCTGACATATTGGTAACCTTATCAAATTATGGTCTTCTTTTGATTCCTTAAATATTTTAAGCTCTTGTTTTGTTCTAATAAAGTAGTTACTAATACCATTTTTGATTTTCATACTTTTATTAATATACTTTAAAAACTCATCGTATTCACTTAGGTATTATGATTCACAAAGACTTCAGGAAATATATCACCATATTTACTAGTAATATTTCGGATCAATTAGCAAAATTTAAATTAATATTACAACTAATAAAATTATGTATCTTTGTTCAAATTTATGCTCCTACGAGTGCATCGCGAATGAAATCGAAGACATTTATAACCTCCTAAGTAACGCAATTCAAACCTACAAAGTGAACCATCAAAAAACTGTTTGACTATGATGGTAGACTTCAATCGCAAGGATGATAAGAAGGAAAGGAGTTAACAAATAGCGATGGGACCTTTTGGATAAGCTAATACACAGGTGTCAAACATACAGCCCGCGGGATAAATCTGCATTATTATAAAAAAAAAAGCAGTTTACTCTAATTTGCTTAAAAACCTGCAGTTCTTATATCCACCAGTGTTTTAATACGCGCTCTATTATCCACTTTTCCTTTGTCCTCGCACCTTGACCAGCGAAATATTTCTGTCAAAATGGATAATAGTGGATACAGAGTATGGGATTTTAATAAAGATTTTTATAGCTGACTCATTCTTCTTTGTACTATTTATTAGTATTAGTGACTGGTACAAAGAAAAAGGTAGACTTATTGTTAGCTCAATGTAATTTTGTAATTAGCTTGCTGGCACGGCCCGCTTGAGATCAAACTAAGCTGTATTTGGCCCCAGACCGAAATGAGTTTGACACCCCTGAGCTAATAGATTTTTGCCAACTTAAAATTAATCAACTCTGTCATTAAAAAACAACAAAGAATATTGACCTCAAATGGATTGCACGGTAACGAAATAGACGTCATGCTTTCATCTAACTATACGATTTTTCAGGTTGCTGAAGACTTTTATGATTTCTCCTTCTATAGTGACCATCGTTACTGAAGTCTACAAGATTCAACATTGTCCTTTCAAAATAAATAAGGATATAGTTAATAATAGGGCAATGAGGATGATTGTATAACCATATGTTTAATGAAGAATATTTATGAAATTTAGTGAAGTAGAGGTCTATTAGAATCATTAGGGAAAAATAATACACAGTGCATATTTCAAAACTAAAAGAAAATAACCCAACTTAAGATTTCAGATGAAACAATCGAATTGTTCAAAATGAGGAAGAACCCAAACAAGAAGAGAAGGTTAGGTTAGGTTGCAGTGGTTGTCAAACAAAGAATACACATCGGCTGAACATTGGCCCTAGGTGATACCACACAATGAACATTACACTACATTGAGTCCTAAATTTTGCCCAACTCAACTGTATTTCGAGCAGGGATCTTCAACAAATTCCTGACATCCTACAGGCTCGGGACTGACGGCTTAACATCTTCTCCAAGGCACGACGTGTTCAGATTCATTCACCTCCTGCATGAATAAATCAAGAGCCAGACTGGGTATTGGGATCAAGAACCCCTGATCTACCAGTACAGAGGAGAGCACGTTCCAACTGGGGTAACCTGGCTTCTCAACAACAAGAGAAACATAAAAAGTACAGTATAATGTGTTATAAATGTATTAAGTACAGAATTAGAAATTATATAAAGAAGTTTAATAGAGGGATAATTGAAGACTTAATAAGGGCAAGCGCTGTTGTAAAGAAATATAAGAAAACTAGGGATGAAGTTGGTCACAATGTTGAAAACGAGAAAGGTGATCAAATAACCAATAGGAAGAGTATCATAGACGCTATAACTAGGGTTTATACAAAAACCGACATTTTAGAAAACCGGTTTTCGAATAGTAATTTTTCCAGAAAACCGGCTTTAACCGGTTTCGAATTTTTATAAAAAAAAATTTTTCCTCGAATATTCTGTCATTCGAAGAAAAAATTTTAACAGAAAATTTAGAATGATTAAAAGCAGTTTTTTGACTGAAATTATTTACTGTTCAATTTTATTGATAGTCAAATTTTTTTATGCAATTTAATAGAACAAAGAAATAATAGTTGACCAGGATTAAATAACTTTAAAAACAATTATTCCTTGTTTATGCATACTTTTCACATATAAGAATGTAAATATTTTTATAATAGTGAAACGAGTTTTTCAGCAAAGGGTTCGAATAAATAAAAATCTGGAGTAGCCTACACTCTACTTTACTATAAGTAACTTAATGTCAAATTTCTTGAGTATATAAAACATAACGTCTCATTTAAGCATAACGTAAACATCTAAATGGGATATAATTATTAGCCTTTCATTCCTGAGGTAGTACAGATAGTGATTGAAGGACATATCAATTTATAAGCTTATTTTTGTACATCACAAATAATTTATTATTTGCAAATAATTTCATTAGTATAACTACAGCAGTAATAACATTTTTGAAAAACCAAAGTGAACATTTCTTGAAACGATTTATTCTCCTACAAGAGAATGGCTTTCGTTCAAACAGCCAGTGGATTTCTTACATCGTTTACTTGACATCCTTCTACATTGAATATTAAAGTAAAATTTTCAAATTTAAAACAGGAAAATACTCTTTTTTTCTCTGAAAAACATCTTAAACAGCGAAGAAAATGTTATTTTAAGGTGCTTTGTTAATTAAAGATGTACGATAATTACATTTATTAATCTCTAAACGAAAGATTCCAATTATGAATTATCATTTACATTTTTGTTCTTTTATAGAATTATTATACTGGGAATTTTAATCTTTAAAATAATAATAATAAGAAGCTTCTTAGTATTTAATAAGATCATTTTCCTTCCCCTTTGTCAAATAACATATATACGAATTTTTTCTGAGTGTGTGTTATCATTTTCCTGCACAATATTATTCCTCTTACATCTCATATAAATCGATAAACAATTTAAATTGATCCTTTATAAATATAAATTTTATCTCAGTGGAATCGCTCAAAAAATTTCTAAGTCAATGTAAGCAATGAAAAAAAATATAAAAAATTCGACAAGTATAGCAGGTGATCTCTTAGTCTAGGATAAACAAAGAGTTTTTATATCGTTATTGCTCTTTCCCGTAATTGAAACTTCATGATTTTTTTTTATGAATTGCTAATGTTTTGTTCCATTTTTGGTCAAATTTTCATTATTTTTTAACGAGCCGATTAGCGTCAAAAAAACATTTTCTGAAAACACAAATCGTACTGTAACGCCCCTTTAGCGAATGTAATTTTAGAAAAAAATATCTCTACTCATTCTACACATAATCTTCTATTTATAGGCATAGTTTCATTCTTGTCCGTCAAACAGTATGGCTTGTATGGCTCTCACATGGTTTGAGATTGAATTATTAGTCAAAATTTGTACATTTTATTGAAAAAAAAATATTTGCTGTTGATTTAAAATTCTGAATATATTTTTCGTTTGTTCCATTTGTAACCTCGAAGATAATGTCAAAATTTCAAAACTCTAGGGTTATCAGTTTAGGAGAAATAAATGTTTTTAAAAAAAAAACGGTTTTTGGCAAAAAAAGTGACTTTCCCATCATGCATAATTCTTCCCAAACAATAGGGATCTTCTTTCCTATGAGGCCCATTTTTGTGTAAAATATCAACTTGATCCATCAAAGATTCTGGACCGTAGCGTGGTAACAAGCAATGCTAACACACGCACCAACCCACCCACGCACCCACCCACACACACACAGACATCATCGTAAAAACGTCATAAAACGACTTCTGGGACCTCAAAACATGTAATTCCGTCAAAATCTCGAGATCGAATTTTTTCACGATCACTATACTTTACTTATAGTAAAGTAAAAACAATATATTTTCATATTTTTATAATATTATCATTTTATAATCATTTATATTTATAATAACCATATTATTAAATCAGACCGATATGATTCCAAGAACCAAACCGCTTGCAACAGTGTTTCCATCAATCTGGTACATTTGGCTACATTTGTCATTTTCAAATTTTTATTTAAGTGTTATTCATATATTAAAAACCGATATTTTCTACTAAAAAACCGGTTTTCAAATTTCATAATTTTCCCAAAAAAACCGGTTTTTAAAAACCGACAAACCCTAGCTGTAACTAACTTCAGTAACGATGGTCACTATGGAAGGAGAAATCATAAAAGTCTTCAACATCCTGAACAATCGTATAGTTAGATGAAAGCATGTTGTCTATTTCGTTTCGGTGCAGTCCATTTAAGGTCAATATTCTTTGTTTCTTTTAACAACAGAGTGGATTACTTCTAAGTTATGTGTGTTGGCAAAAATCTATTAGCTTATCCAAAAGGTCCCATCGCTATTTGTTCACTCCTTTCCTTCTTACCATCCTGGCGATTGAAGTCTCCTATCATAGTCAAACAGTTTTTTCTAGTATAAAGGTAGATTATTTTTTAATATATGAATTAACATATATGTAGGTAAATTTCATAAGCAGAATACGGCTAGCAATAACAAATCCTATTTGGAGAATACGTGGAAAACAGGTTTATATTAGCCACTATTATATTATCCCAATAATGCACTGGAGGTTATTCATTACAGTATAGGGAAGTATTCAACCAACAAGTAAGAAGAGAGGTAGGTATAGGAAAATATATAGTCATATACTCTTCCATAAATCAATGATCAAACCACAATAAGAAATGGGAAAACAAACTAAGATCTTTCAACCGTAACGAGCTGTCTTCGTCAGAGTCAAAAACCCAACTGAAACACTAGATGCAGAAAACATATGATGATGGGTTGAGAAGAGTGGGAGGGAAGAGTGGTACTTTAAAAGGGTGAAAGCGCAGGAAAGGACTAATATCCAGAAAGGGATGTTTGGGGAAACAAAGGAGTACAATAAGAAAGAGTAAAAAACTATCCACTAGCCGTCAACCCTCTTAGAGAGGCTATTGCCCTCGTAACGAAAGTATCAAGTTTGAAGAGACCGTTACTAATGTTTATAATATTTGATCTATTAAATCTAATTAGAGACGATTCAATAATATTTCTTAACAACATCGATTTTTCATAGATAATAAATTTAGCCCCTGTCCAATAAATATGATGATTTTTATTGTTTATTTGCAAGAATAAGGCACAACTTTTTTCCTGTCTACTTACGTTGTATTTGTGTTGTTTTACACGTGTCTTTAATGATTTACCCGTTTGACCAATATAAATTTTATGGCACTTTTTGCACGGAATTTTATAAATACCACCGGACTCCAATTCGCTGGGAGAGTTTTTTATTAACATATTGCCCACGTTATTACGATTAGAAAACACTATATTAAAATCAAGTTGTTTGGCTAATCTTGGAAGGGTGTCAAATGACTCATCCATAAGTGTTTTTTTCTTTATGACATTTGAGGATCCTACCATAAGTTCGAGTGTAAACTCATTGGAATAACCAAAATTAGTTTAAATCATTAATTATATATATATACACTTTAACACAGAGAAAAGAACACAGAAAGACACTACAGAACTCAATTCGATATTTCGACATCCGTCGTCATCGGGAAGAAGTGCGAAGTACTCGCGTTGAGAAGTAAACTGCTACTCTACTCAGTAGCAGTTTGCTTCTCAACGCGAGTACTTCGCACTTCTTCCCGATGACGACGGATGTCGAAATATCGAATTGAGTTCTGTAGTGTCTTTCTGTGTTCTTTTCTCTGTGTTAAAGTGTTTATTGTCCACACGGACCTTTCATTTTATTCGAAGTATATATATATAAGCGTTTACTACTGTTAAGTCCATGATGCGAGTTGAAAGCGACCTATAGAATATGTATGCGCATATTTTAAGTGAATAAGATAAATATAATGTATTATGCACACTTGTAGCAAAAATGCAAAACCACTTTCCTATGTATATCTTACTTCAGCCTTAAACGAAATACTCTCACTCTTAAGCAATCACTTTAACTAATTAACTGAGGATGTTGAGATCACTGCTGTCTTTGTGAATACTTCTACATACTAAAGAGAAAATTGAAGATAAACGTTCTAAGCATTGCTAGGAGGATTCAACTTTCAACTTAGGGAGAGAAACAGAGTCATGTTTATCTCTCATGTTACAACACTTGATCACAACCATCTCACAGGAAACCTAACTAGTTTTAGGAAACGCAATTCTGTTTTGAAACTTCGTACAAAAATTGATATGCTTTACATAGGAGTTTTATCACAAAATTTCAATACATAATATTATTGTTATAATTTAAGGATTCTAAGGACATTTTTGACCATTATAAAGTTGATTTAATAATTTTAACGTTAATTAATCTCTTTTTAAAACTGTTTTTTTCAAAAATCAGTTGCATTTATAAATTCCAACTGATTATTAAGAAAAAAGAGGTACTTCTCTCAGGACAATTATGCAGTTCATTAAAGAACTTTAAAATCTAAGGTTTAATTTATCAACTACAGAAAAAATAACAACAGCTAAGATAAGGCAGCGGTGCAAACAATTATGATTATGATTATTCAAATTCTTCTAAATCAATGGTTTCAAGTTTCTTATAATTGGTAAAATGGATATAGCATGTAATCATTAAACAGATCTTAATGAGTTTGATAATGTTGTTTCACGACAGCCACATTAAAATAAAACACAAAGTCAAATGATTGCCCACGAGGTTGTTATAATGATTAGTTATAGTAAAGTTCATTGTATGTCACTCCAGATTTTTATTCCATGTGTTTCGTGTAATGTCGTTAATATATATATATATATATATATATATATGAGTCAACGCTATGCCTTCCTGTGGGACTCTTCGCCTCCTGATGACAACGATAGTCGAAATATAGAAGTGAGTTATTCCTGTGTCTATCTTTTTAAATGGTTTTTATTTAAAAGGCCGTTGGACTGTTTCATTCAATTATTATATATATATATATATATATATATATATATATATATATATATATATATATTATATATACATATATAAAGATTTCACATGAACACGTAAAATAACAATCAATGATCAAACCACAATAAAAAAAATGGGAAAACAAGACTAAGATCTTTCAACCGTAACAAGCGGTCTTCGTCAGAGTCAAAAACCCAACTTCTGACAAAGACCGCTTGTTACGGTTGAAAGATCTTAGTCTTGTTTTCCCATTTTCTTATTCTGGTTTGATCATTAATATATATATATATATATATATATATATATATATATATATATATATAATTATATATATATATATATATGAAGACGAGGACATCGAAATATACGAGTAGTAGTGAGTTCAGTGGTTTCCTTTCTATGTGTTCTTTTTTTAAAGTCTAGTTTTATATATATATATATATATATTTATTTACTCTTCTTTATATAATCTAGGAGGTGTCAGAGCTTATTTTTCTTCATTCTGATTCTTTCTACGACATTTTGTCTCATATACTCGTACATATCTTAGGTGTTGCTGGTCTGAATACTGGGCGGTGACTGAGGTCCAACCCGGTCCAACAATGCTAATCAAACAATCGACCGAAGTAGCACAGTCCATAAGGTGTACTATAAGAATCAATACACAGAGGCGTATAAAGAAGACGAGAGAGTGTTGAAACAAATTATCCGCAGGAATGTTAAATGTAATAACGAAAATGAACGTCTTCAAGTCCATATTTATTATAAAAGTAGAACCACCGCTAACTTGATAATGAAAAATAGCCCAGATGCAGTCATCCCGGAGATACAAAAGGCCAATGTCATATACGAATATAACTGCAATATCGGAGATTGTGAGCTCCTAGACAATTCAAAATATATCGGTATGACATCGACCACACTCTCACGACGACTGACAATGCACTTGCAAGCAGGAGCCATCGCTAGACACACCTCCGAGGAACATGGAAGAAAACTCACCCGCCAGGACCTTGTTCAAAACACCATCATTTTAAAGAAAATTAATGATCCAGCCAGACTGCAAATATATGAAGCCATGAAAATCATGAAGCACAACCCATTAATTAATCGTCAACACACGGGGGTTTCACGCACACTGCAGCTACTAGGTGACCAACCACCAGCTACTCGCCAAGCCGACACTCAGTCACCGCTCAGTATTCAGACCAGCAACACCTAAGATATGTATATGAGACAAAATGTCGTAGGCAGAATCAGAATGAAGAAAAATAAGCTCTGACACCTCCTAGATTATATATATATATATATATCTATGATCAAACCACAATATGAAATCGAAAAAAAAAAAGACTAAGATCTTTCAACCGTCACAAGCGGTCTTCGTCAGAGTCAAAGCCTGGTGGGTTTGATCATTGATTGTTATTTCACGTGTTTATGTGAAATCTTGTTATATATATATATATATATATACACAAAACTAAAGTTTCTCGGGACTGGGTCAGTGTCACGTATTCATTCAAACTACAGTTGTTGAAATCCACAGACTATTTTTCATTGTCTGACCGAGTCCCGATAAACTTTAGTTTTGTTTCTCTTCCACGGTCTATACTTTTATCATTACTTATATATATATATATATATATATATATATATATATGATCAAACCACAATATGAAATGGGAAAATAAGACTAAGATCTTTCAACCGTAACAAGGTCTTCGTCAGAGTCAAAACTCTTGACGTCAGAGTCGTTTTTTGACTCTGACGAAGACCGCTTGTTACGGTTGAAAGATCTTAGTCTTGTTTTCCCATTTCTTATTGTGGTTTGATCATATATATATATATATATATATTATATATATATATATATATTGATAAAAGTATCGACCGTTGAATAGAAACAAAACTAAAGTTTATCGGGACTCGGTCAGTTCTTCAGGTTCAAATTAAACTCTCAATGTAAACGTTTTGGCTTTTATTTAAAACCTTTTTCATAGGCAGAAGTATAAATTTTGAAAAAGAAAAACTAAGTATTACATTACAAATTATTTTACAAAGAAAAATAGTCTGTGAATTTGAAGAACAACTGTCTTGTTTGAATGAACACGTGACATTGAACTTCAGTTTACCGAAGAATCATATCATTCGCAGCTGATCCACAACTGCAATAAATAACGGACACCTGAGCAAAGAACATATATATGTATATAAACGGATTCAATAATATATCCACCGTTTGATAGAATAGGTGTGTTATCTAATCGTGATTCGGTCAAATTTTCTAGGTTCAAAAATCAAACTCTCATTACTAATTTATATAACATTTATTCGGGAGTGTTGCGCTGAGTTTTAGTGAAATTTGATTTATTTAGTTCCTTTGTAATGACATTTATTATAATGTCATTATACGGTAAAATTATGGAATTGGACAATGAACAGGGCTCTGTTGAAGTATTAGAGAAACTTTTTTTAGCACCTTTCAAAGCTAAATCGATATAAGAGGAGGGATATTTTAATGATAGGGCAAAAATCTCCATAAAATTTATATTGGTCAAATTGGTAAATCATTAAAGACACGTGTAAAACAACACAAATAAAACGTAAGTAGACAGGAAAAAAAGCTGTGTCTTATTCTTGCATATAAACAATAAAACCCATCATATTTATTGGACAGGGGCTAAATTTATTACCTATGAAAAATCAATGTTGTTAAGAAATATTATTGAATCGTCTCTAATTAGATTTAATAGATCAAATATTATAAACATTAGTAACGGTCACTTCAAACTTGATACTTTCGTTACGAGGGTAATAGCCTCTTCTAAGAGGGTTGACAGCTAGTGGATAGTTTTTTACTCTTTCTTATTGTACTCCTTTGTTTCCCCAAACATCCCTTTCTGGACATTAGTCCTTTCCTGCGCTTTCACTCTTTTAAAATACCACTCTTCCCTCCCACTCTTCTCAACCCCTCAGCAGATGTTTTCTGCATCTAGTGTTTCAGTTGGGTTTTTGACTCTGACGAAGGCCGCTTGTTATGGTTGAAAGATCTTAGTCTTGTTTTCCCATTTCACATTGTGGTTTGATCATTCATTGTTATTTCAAGTGTTTACGTGAAATCTTTATATATATAAATATTTATACTTAAAATAAACTGTGACACATAGACAGAAACATAACAAAGACTCACTTTTAATATTTTGACCGTAATGACCGCCGTCCTCAGGAGAAGAAGTGAATTGACGGAGGGACGACAGTCAACTAAAGAACTCACTGGGTGAGGGCTAAAGCAGTGCTGCCTCAAAGGAGAAAAATAAGAAAGGAACTAGGGAGTCGAGATCAAGGGAAAAAAATTGTTTTTTTAAAAAGGAGAATAAAGGCGAAGAAAAGAAAAAATAAAGAAAATATATACAAAATGATTAAAAAAAAATAAATAAATAAACGGTTTAAACTCAAGCCAGGTTTCGAAAATGTGGGCTTCCTCGGAAGCTTTTAAAGTAACTTGTCTGTTATCATATATATTTAAAGTTATAACTAGAAAGTACAAAAAAAGAGACTAACTCTCATTTCGGTTTTCTTGCCGTCTTCAGGAGAAGAGAAAAAGAAGGACGAATAAACATAGGAGCAAAGACGTGAAAGTGACACAGTGAAGCCCATCTTAACATCGTGGACTAGTTAAGGCAACGAAAAAATGAGACTAGTATATAGGTGATGAGGGAGAGAAAGGAAGAGAAGAAAATGGAAAAGATAAAATCATAAATTAAAAATTAATGCTGAAATGAAAAATAATAAAAATATACCAGAAATAAATTCAGTAAAAACTAACCTTTAAAGTGCTGAAATGTGAATATAAAAAAAATTAGTGAAAGTTAAAAAATCTAATAAAAAAGAAAGCATGATTAAACAAACAATTTTTAACATGAGGAAATAAGATTCAGAAAATCTTTTAAGTTAAAATCAAAAGAGGGAATTTCTAGCACCCAACAACCAAAAAAGAGATTCCTCAGAAGCTCTTAAAGTGGTTTGGGTGTCATCACAGGAGAGTTGTCTCAGAATTTGGACCCTAAACCATTCATTGAAGGGAAGGTTATAGATACTAGCGTGGGTGGCAAGAGGCAGCTGCTTGCGTTGACAAAAGGACCTCTGATATATATATATATATATATATATATATATATACCATGATAAACGAAAAACGGTCCGGCAGGACAAATAACAATTAAAATAAGCAGTGACACATCAACAGAAACACAACAAAGACTCACTTTTCAATATTTCGACCGTAATGGCGGTTGTCCTCAGGAGAAGAAGTGAATTGACGGAGGGACGACAGTCAACTGAAGAACTCACTGGGTGAGGGCTAAAGCAGTGCTGCCGCAAAGGAGACAAATAAAAAAGGAACTAGGAAGTCGAGAGCAAAAATAAAAAAAAAAAAAATGTTTTTGAAAGGTAGAAAAAGGTTAAGAAAAGAAAAAATAAAGAAAATATATAGAACAATTAAAAATAAAAAATAAAAAAAAAATTAAAAAAATAAATAACTAACGATTTAAATTCAAGCCAGGTTTCGAGCGTGCCCCCAGGAGCCAAATGTGGGCTTCCTCAGAAGCTTTTAAAGTAACTTGTCTGTTATCACTGGGGACTTGTTTAAGAACTTGGACTGTGAAACAATCATTGAAATTGAGATGGTGGGAATTAGCGTGAGTGGCGACAGGGAGACTGCTGCGTTTACCAACCGAAAGCCTGTGATTATTCATCCGAAGGTTCAGCATCGTAGATGCTAAACCAACGTAAAAAGCATCACATTGGGTGCATTTCAAGAGGTAAACGCAGTCAGCGGAGATACAGGAGGAAGGACTGTGAATAGGGTAAGAATTAAGTTTAGTTAGAGACTCAAATGAAGACCCAGAATCAACAATGGGACAGGTAAGACATCTCCGACGTCCACAACGTTGTAGGCCACCGCTGCTTTGGGGATTCTGAATAAGTTTGCCGGCCCGGTGGGAAAAAATATTTGAGAGATTGGGGCCTCTTCTAAAGGAAATGCGGGGCAACTGGTTAAAAACTGAAACGGTAGAGGGGGAAGAGGAAAGGATAGGGTAAAGTTCTTTAATAAATTTTCTTAATTTATGGACACCAGGGAAATAATTTGTAAGAAGCGAAGCAGTAGTAGTGGGTTCTCTTCTGTTATTAGTGGAAAAGTTGACATTGGCAGGGATGATTCGGCTATTGATTAAATTGGGGGGGTAACCACGCTGAGTGAATTTGCATTTAAGTTTTTGAAGATTGGTTTCCCGATCTTGGATATTATTACAGAGGCGATGAAGACGGATTGAAAGAGACCGCGGGATAGATTTTTTAATATGAGGAGGATGACAACTTTTGTAATGGAGGTAGTTTTGGGCGTTGGTGGGCTTAACGTGAACAGACGTCGTGAAGGTCCCACTGTTAAGAGTGATGTCAACATCTAAGAAAGTTATGTTGTAGGGGGAGGAATGGTGTGTGAAAGAGATAGAGGTGGAGAAAGCTTCGAAGGAAGTGATGAAAGAATCCAAAAGATTTACCTCTTGAAATGCACCCAATGTGATGCTTTTTACGTTGGTTTAGCATCTACGATGCTGAACCTTCGGATGAATAATCACAGGCTTTCGGTTGGTAAACGCAGCAGTCTCCCTGTCGCCACTCAAGCTAATTCCCACCATCTCAATTTCAATGATTGTTTCACAGTCCAAGTTCTTAAACAAGTCCCCAGTGATAACAGACAAGTTACTTTAAAAGCTTCTGAGGAAGCCCACATTTGGCTCCTGGGGGCACGCTCGAAACCTGGCTTGAATTTAAATCGTTAGTTATTTATTTTTTTAATTTTTTTTTTTTATTTTTTATTTTTAATTGTTCTATATATTTTCTTTATTTTTTCTTTTCTTAACCTTTTTCTACCTTTCAAAAACATTTTTTTTTTTTATTTTTGCTCTCGACTTCCTAGTTCCTTTTTTATTTGTCTCCTTTGCGGCAGCACTGCTTTAGCCCTCACCCAGTGAGTTCTTCAGTTGACTGTCGTCCCTCCGTCAATTCACTTCTTCTCCTGAGGACGACCGCCATTACGGTCGAAATAAATATTGAAAAGTGAGTCTTTGTTGTGTTTCTGTTGATGTGTCACTGCTTATTTTAATTGATATATATATATATATATATATATATATATATATATATGATCAAACCACAATAAGAAATGGCAAAACAAGACTAGCAGTCTTGTTTTCCCATTTCTTATTGTGGTTTGATCATTGATTGTTGTTTCACGTGTTTATGTGAAATCTTTTTATATATATATATATATATATATATATATATCAGATTCAATAATAAATGGACTGTTTAATAGAATAGGTGTGTTATCTAATCGAGATTTGGTCAAATTTTCTAGGTTCAAAAAACAAACTCTCATTGCCGACGTTTCAGTTTTACTTTAAAACCTTTTTCATAGGCCTACAAACAATGGATGATACGGAATCACATATCAACAACGAACATATAAACAATACAAAAATGAATTGTTACAACTTATGAATATTATAAGTAGAAGTATTTCAGAGATAAATAAAACAATATAACTTACAGAAGTACGAATTTTTTGACTAAGAAAATGAAAATTTACATTATTTAAAGGACAACAATCTTAACCGGACAAAACCTTCGACTAGACTAATAAGATAACATTACAAGCAACCTCAAGACTGTTCACTCAAAGGAACTAAATAAATCAAATTTCAATAAAACTCAGCATAACACTCCAGAATAAATATTACTTAAATTAGTAATATCACTTCTACGTGAAACAAGGTATTTCACCTTTGATGGCATTATTTATAAACAAAAATATGGATTACCAATGGGATCACCCATTTCACTAGTCATTGCAAATGTAGTTATGGCTGAATTATTGGAAAACAGTATCAATAAATTAGGAACGAAGGTGAAATTCATTAAATTATATGTGGACGATTTATTTTTAATTATTGAAAAGGGAGAAGAACAGACTGTGTTAAACATATTTAATTATTTTCATAATCGTCTAAAATTCACTTGTGAAGTAGAGAAAGATGGAAATCTGCCATTTTTAGATGTGAAAGTTATAAGAGGTGAAAATGGCAATATCTTAACTGATTGGTTTAAAAAACCTACCAGTGCTGGAAGAATCCTCAACTACCATTCTTCTCATGCTATGAACCAAAAATTAAATTGCGTACAAAATTTTGTTAAAAAAATTATTGAAATAAGTAGTCCATGTTTTTTAAATGAGAATAAGAAAAGGGTGAAATTATTGTTAGAGAAAATTGTTATCCAAACAAGTCAGTTGAACAATATTGGTTAAGATATATCAGACAACAACTAAAACAATCAAATGAGAATCATGCTGAACAGGAAGTTATTAATAGAAAGTATTTAAAATTTCCTTATGTTGAGGGGTTATCTGAATCAATTAGAAAAGTTTTCAAAGGAAATGTACCTGAAGTTACACTGGCACTTTATAATAAAAGAAAAATTAAATCTTTATTTTCAAATTTGAAAGAAAAAATACCGAAGGAGTTACAAAGTAACCTCATTTATGCCATCAAATGAAAAGACTGTGACAAGTCATACTATGGAGTAACTAATCGTTTTATTAAGGAAAGTTTTACAAACATAATTATTCGATCAGAACAAATAAGAGTAACGCAACAGCTTTAGCTTGCCACGCTATAACGAAGGTCACATGTTCGATTTTGAAGATGCAACTATAGTAGAAAAAGAAAAAGATGAGCAAAGAAGAAGACACTTGAAATTCTGTGCATTAAAAAGGATTTAAGTTCGACTAATAACGATATAATAAGGATCTAATTTGATCATAGAAGTGATATTACTGATTAAGTAATATTTCTTCTCGAGTGTTATGCTGAGTTTTAGTGAAATTTGATTTATTTAGTTCCTTTGAGTGAACAGTGTTGAGGTTGCTTGTAATGTTATCTTATTAGTCTAGTCGAAAGTTTTGTCCCGTTAAGATTGCTATCATTTAAATAATGTAAATTTAATTTCTTGGTCAAAAAATTCTTACTTCTGTAAGTTATATTGTTTTATTTATCTCTGAAATACTTCTGCTTATAACATTCATAAGTTGTAACAATTCATTTTCATATTGTTTATATGTTGGATGTTGATATGTGATTTCTTATTATCCTTTGTTTGTAAGCCTATGAAAAAGGTTTTAAAATAAAACCGAAATGTCGGCAATGAGAGTTTGATTTTTGAACTTAGAAAATTTGACCAAATCCCGATTAGATAACACACCTATTCTATCAAACGGTCCATATATTATTGAATCTGTTTTATATATATATATATATGTTTTATTAAAAGTAATGCCTAATTGGAGTTTTACACTTTTTCTTATTAGTTTTTCTAGTCTTCTCATACTTGACTTCCTTGGGTCTGGAACTAAAAACATAAGTTCACCAAGATTTTTATTATTGTATACCGACATGTTTCGGTCAGCGATGACAATTTTCAAGGTTAATAGATATATAAAGTTTCATACCATACGTAAAATTATTAATAATCTAAAAGTGAATAACAATTAAAATAAAATAAACATAACGAGTGTACATAGCACATATCCACAACTAGGGAGGTTATCAAAGGTAAAGGCATGTTGAGGTTTCTCCAGGCTCTTGGTTAACTTCCATCCGTCATTTGCATCTGGGAAGGTAATAAATAAACTTCTATACCTCTCCCAGACTGGTTCGCCTTCTGATTGCCTTCGTATAATTTTAGAATTCTTGCAAATTCTCCGCCTTGGCTGTTAATCTAGGTTGCTTTTCGAGGATCAAGATAGCTTCCAAAATTTGCAATCTGGTGTGGTCGTGTTCTTGTTCTAATATCACAGTGTTGTCCGTTAACATTTCCCTAGTTAATTTTACTCCATGTGTTAACCTAACGTGCTCTTTGGGTCCTCCGGATGTCAGATGCATGGTGAGCCTTCAGGAAAGCGTGGTTGTGGTGGAACCAAAGTATTTCGAGCGTAGGGACTCGCAGTTCCCTAATGCGCATTATTTTTAATAAAACTTGTATAAATGAAGGCCTGCTCCCCGTGGTTGTTGTTGAATAAAACTTAATTTGTGTGGAGACTTTTGTTTGTTTATCCATTTTACCTCAGAATGAGTAAATATCACACAATTACGGATTGCACAGCTAATGATTTAATATTACTTTCATAACGAATACTACCAGACGTAGTAAGTTCGTGGAGACTGTTTGAAATATAAAACACATTAATGGAAATTACCACTGATGTGAGTTAGAAATCACATGAACAAATGTATCCTAGTAAAATCAAATTACCTGTGAGAGTGTGGGCATCAACAGTGAGGGTGGTAGGCCTGGAGGGACCCCCCACAACCTCTTTCTCACCCTCCAGCTTGCCTCAGTCAACCTGCAACAAAATACATCACATTCAAATATGACACTAAAGGAACAGTACTTCATGTTTATATATTAAGGAAATTACCACTAAAAGTAGTAAAGAAAATAAAAGAAGTTCTCTTCCTACTATTAGTGATGATATCCTTCATTATCTAGTCCCGCATGATTCTTCTGACACTTCTGCATATATATATATGACTGAAAAAAACTCATAAAGAACGAGAACACTACTGGATCAGTATTTCGAACCGAAGTTTGTCATCAGGAAGAGAGAAGAAGGGAAGAAGAAGAGGTACGTACGTTCAGGATTGTGGTATATATATATATATATATATATATATATATATATATATATATATATATATATATAGCTTTTCCACCAAGCTAAGCCTGCGTATGAATAATCACAGGTCATCTGTTGGCAAACGCAGTGACCTTCCCGTTGCTACTCATGCCAGTTCTCACAGACTCAGTTTTAATTACTGTTTCCGTGTACAGGTCCTGAGGCAGATTGATCAGACTAATTCGAAAGTTACTCTGAGAGCTTCAGAAGAAGCACTTATTAGTCTTCTGGGCGGTAGATCGGCTCCTGGGCTTAACCTCAATCGTTGATTTTTTTTTTTTTTTTTTTTAAAGTTGTTATCAGCTTTTAATTTTATTTTAGTTAAATGTTTTCATTTTTTAATTTTTATTTGGCTTTTATCTCTTTATCTTCCCTGTCTACCTTTCCTCCGAAAGTTGGCTACACTGTTTGAGTGCTTCAGTTCGAACGCCAAGTCAGTCGTTATCAGCCCTTTGGAGCGATTCACTTCTTTTCCTGAAGACGAGGACATCGAAATATAGTAGTGAGTTCAGTGATTTCCTTTCTATGTGTTCTTTTTAAAATCTAGTTTATATATATATATATGATGTATTTTATTTTTTTTTTTAGGGCTGGGGTCCAATGTTATGGTGGGACCTCAACCCTCAAAAAAAAAAAAAAAAAAAAAAAAATACATCACATAAATATTGGGTCAAGAAAACAAATCATGATTATATATATATATATATATATATATATATAAAGATTAATTTATCACAGTGAAAATAATTTGGCTTCAATGTGTTTTAACTATATATATTATATATATATATATATATATATATATATATATATATACAAAACTAAAGTTTATCGGGACTCGGTCAGTTCTTCAGGTTCAAATTAAACTCTCATTTAAATGAGTTTTTTATTGAATCAGTTTAATTTGAACCTAAAGAACTGACCGAGTCCCGATAAACTTTAGTTTTGTTTCTATTCCACGGTCGATACTTTTATCAATATATATATATATATATATATATATATATATTCGTGTATACTGGCAGCAAGTCTTCATTTAAACAAGTGTTGTTAAAAAGCACAGCGGCTTCAGCATTAATAATCTTTTTAGAAAGATGTTCTATTTGCCTTATTATTTTCTTATAATTCACTGGTAGCTCAAAAATTAATCTACCTAATTCCATGACAAGAATAGGAAAACAATCTTCAAGAGACCTAATGAAACAAACTATATTTAACACTACACTAACACAAACTAGGTTAAAGAACTAAATGGAAACAAGCTTTCGGCCACATTGGCCATCATCAGGTAAACAGTAAACAATACAACGAAACAATTAAAACATAAACAAAAAATTAACAACAAACTAAATAAGCACAGTTCAAATAGTGGCAGCGTGTAACTGTCAAAGCAGCGCTACATGCGCGCACCCACGCGTTAGACAGTTGAATCACTCCAGCACTTCTCGCCTTCGACAGGTCACAACAAGGGAGAGTTCCGAACAAATTTTATTTTAGGTTCGAAGGTCCTAGAACTCGGAATGACGAACATGTCACTGATTTGAGAGTTCAGCGCGGGGCACAAATCTTTGATTAATAAAGCCTCTAGTATTTGTAGCCTGCCTCGATCACTGTTCTTAGCCAAAACTGAGGTTCCCTCTACTAGCATATTTCTAGTGAGGGCTCTCCGTGTTCTTTCTTAACATGGTCCTTATTTTTCCAAATTTTGAAATCTTTTCTTCTTTTCTGTGTTTAACTTAAAAATTAAATCACCATATTTGTTTGAATTCTTATTAGACATGTTTCGGTGTTACATCCACCATCTTCAGCAAAAAAATAAATTAAAACTACACATAACATAGTGTTAGTCATACACATAACATAGTGTTATGTGTAACTACACATGTAACAATTATGTGTAATGTAGTTATGTGTAAGTTATGTACACATAACTACACATGTTATGAGTAGTTTTAATTTCAAGTGGAATCAGATAAAGTTTTTAAATGCATATATATATATATATATTTGTAAAAGTTGGAAGAGCCCTTCATTTAAACATATATTGTTAAATAACGCCCCATATTTGACTTGTATCTGTTTCTTACCCAATTTCTCCAGTTTCCGGAATTCCTTCCTCGTCTCTTCATTAAAGACTATAAGCTTTATAGTTTTAATGAAGAGACGAGGAAGGAATTCTGGAAACTGGAGAAATTGTGTAAGAAATAAATACAAGCCAAATATGGGGCGTTATTTAACAATATATATATATATATATATGATTCGTTGAAATACTGACCAATAGGAGAGTAGAGTTAGTACGTCCATGCGTGCGGTCCCAGTTGCCCACTGCTCAGCGAAGCCTTCGTTATTCCGCCAATGGATATAGAGGTTGCACAGTCCCTCTGGGAACTCTCTGGGATTGCAGAGGGACTGTGCAACCTCTATATCCATTGGCGGAATAACGAAGGCTTCGCTGAGGAGCGGGCAACTGGGACCGCACGCATGGACCTACTAACTCTACTCTCCTATTGGTCAGCATTTCAACGAATCATATTTCTTTCCCCAGACAACTCATGGAAAACTATATATATATATCACTTAAAAATCGAAAAAAACATTCCAAACTGGACACAAATCAGTTCAAAAACGAAGGAAAGTAACACACAGAGAAAGAGACACACTTACAAACAAATTTTCGGATGATCCGTCAACAAGAGAAAAGAGAATGGGCGACCAAGCACGCCGGAAACCATCCGTATATATATATAAACTTTAACACATAGGAAAGAACACAGAAAGTCACTACAGAACTCACTTCGATATTTCGATATCCGTCGTCATTAGGAAGAAATGCGAAGTACTCGCGTTGAGAAGCAAACTGCTACTGGCCTCCAAAGTAACTCGTGGAAACACCACAATGCTGCCCCCCAGCGGAGAAGAGGAGAAATAGAAATCCCTCCAATATTTATTTATAAAAGAAGATAAAAAATATAATATATTATAATGAAGACAACAATAAGGATGCAAATGAAATTAAAAAAGAAAAAGTATAAACAATGAAAGGGAAAAAAAAGAAAAAAAAATTAAGGATAGAGGTTAAGACCAGGAGGAGAGCGAGACTGATTTCGACTAGTCTAGTCGAAGGTTTTGTCCGGTTAACATTGTGTTCCTTTAAATAATGTAAATTTCATTTTCTTAGTTAAAAAATTCTTACTTCTGCCTATGAAAAAGGTTTTAAATAAAACCGAAACGTTGGCACCGAGAGTTTGATATTTTATCCTAGAAAAATGATCGAATCCCGATTAGAGAGCACACCTATATATATATATATATATATATATATATATGAGACTCACCACATGTTCTCTGCATCTAGTGTTTCAGTTGGGTTTTTGACTCTGACGAAGACCGCTTGTTACGGTTGAAAGATCTTAGTCTTGCTTTCCCATTTTCTTATTGTGGTTTGATCATTTATATATATATGAAAGATTAATAATCAACAATAACTCTTGATAGAATATATGAAATTAAACACCACAATAAAACAAATAATATTACATATAATGCTCTAAGGCCTTTCGTCAAAACATCATCAGAGAGCTAAATGAAACAAACAACAAATATATTAGCAAGTTAACCTGGTTGATTGAAGTCTTCAGGATTGCTGGCATCCCTATCTAAATTTAAAGTTCCTAAAATTGAAGGGGTCTTAATTTTCTTACTTATTTCTTTGTCAATATTTCATCCAGTTTGTACAATCCAGGACTATTGTTTATTAAATTTCCATAGAAGTTCTTTATGAAGGCACTTTCAATAACATTTCTCTTTCTTTCTGAAACCACAAAAATTAATTCTTTTGCTTCGCTCCAATTTATTAAATGATTTAATAAACAATAGTCCTGGATTATACAAACTGGATGAAATATTGACAAAAGAAATAAGTAAGAAAATTAAGACCCCTTCAATTTTAGGAACTTTAAATTTAGATAGGGATGCCAGCAATCCTGAAGACTTCAATCAACCAGGTTAACTTGCTAATATACTTGTTGTTTGTTTCATTTAGCTCTCTGATGATGTTTTGACGAAAGGCCTTAGAGCATTATATGTAATATTATTTGTTTTATTGTGGTGTTTAATTTCATATATATATATATATATATTTCGACAGACTAGAATAAAAGAAGAAAATAGACGAAATACTAACAGGCAACAGGAAATTCAAGTCTCCCGCAATCCTATTAGCAAATTGAAAACTCAAGTTAACAAAACCATATCATCTGTTAGTAAGGGAAAGGCAGAAAAAACCCTTCAGCCCATCATAAGTGAGTTTAGTCCTCCGAACATGTATGGGATAGTCAAAAATCACAAGGCTGGAAACCCGCTTCATACCACTTCTCAAGCAACCAAGTCCACCTACCAGTTACACAAAGAACTTAATAGAATAATATCAACCTATATACCAGCGAAATATGTTTCGTTCTACCAATGAATTCCTAGATATAATCAGGGAAATCAAACCAGAAGGAGCAATAGGATCTTTAGGCGCAGATACTTATTCACCAATGTTCCCGTTAAAGAAATTACGTCTATTTTAACAGCGATCTACCATCACCAGACATAAGAAATAACCAGTTTAATAAATTAGTAAACGCATGCACAATGGAAAACCCTTTTACCCACATAGATGGATCGATGTACGTACAAAGTAATGGAGTCGTTATGGGCTCACCACTTGGCGTGAACTTTGCCAACTATTATATGCGTTACCTAGAAAATAACACAATGAATAGAAATAACAAAAGAGATGACATCAAACCTACCATCTACTCCAAATATGTAGACGACTGTTTTGTTATATCAAGAGACACAAACCACATGGACACACTCAAAAATGTATTTGATGAAAAATCATGCCTGAAGTTCACAATATAAAAATCAATAGACAACAAAATCAACTTTTTCACGTTAGTATTAACGTGGTACGTGATAAAATTCAAACTTCAGTATTTAAGAAAGAATCGAATATAACTTCCTACTTCAATGTCCAGAGTGAATGACCTCAACGTTACAAAGATGGAGCAATCAAAGGGTTGACACAGAACATACAAGATCGCATCAAAGTAGGAAATATTTAACTCAAACATTAGTAGAACAAAATAAACATTTGTTAATAACAGCACTCTAATGATAACAGTTGATCGTATTTTGAAAGATACCTCCATTTAAAAAAAAAAAAACAAGTTAAGGAGAACAAACAAACAATAGTACATAAGTACATAACTTGATGAAAGGTTATTAAAAGATATTGTAAGGAGCAATGTGAAGTGTAAACACAAAAATGAAAAAGTAACACTTGACCAACTACTATAAAAGCCCACCTGTGAGTGGGTGAATTTATAAAAATAATAACCAAGTCAAAAACTCAACTTTAAAGGAAACAAATCTGGTGTACGAGTATACGTGTACTAATTGAGACTGTGAAACTCAAAAACACTCATACACTGGTATGACTACCATCTCCCTATCAAGAAGATTTACCAATTAAAGGCTGGAGTACCTAAAAAACATTCAAGAGGAACACAACCTGAAATAAACACGTGAGATGCTTGTTAACTAAGACAAAAATAATTTAAAAAAGAGATTTTTTTTTAAACCACAAACTGAAAATTATGGAAACAATACTTATTCAAAAAAAAAAAAAAAAAAAAAAAAAGGAAACATTTAGATATTCCGA
Organism: Hermatobates lingyangjiaoensis; assembly: GCA_026182355.1. Classification (NCBI taxonomy): domain Eukaryota; kingdom Metazoa; phylum Arthropoda; class Insecta; order Hemiptera; family Hermatobatidae; genus Hermatobates; species Hermatobates lingyangjiaoensis. The sequence goes on along the minus strand of JAPFBL010001924.1, from coordinate 324,821 downwards.
TCAAAAATAGAGCAAAATTTTGAAACTATTTCAATGATAGCAAGGACAAGCAGGAATCGGGTAGGCAATCAGTCATACCAACCTCGAGGCCACTCACTCAACAGGATTAACGAACAGCTCATCTTAAACTTAAGAAAAACAATCCCACTGTCCTCACTTTGCTTATATAAAAACGAGAAAATTCACCCAAGATGTTATTCATGTCCTAAAGAGGAATATTCATCATTCAAACATTTAACTATAGGAAATTCGCTGCACTGTATAGACAAAATAACCAGTATTATTTTGAGTAATGTATATCTTAAGGAAGAACTGCTACCAAAATTTACAAATATATATATAAAACTATTTTTATCGAAGGTTGGTCGAGTGTCAAACAGTAAAATACCTTAAAGTCAACGTTTCGTTTCTATTCTCTAGGGCTACATCAATACAGAATTTGATTACATTTACATGAAAAAAAATATGTTACATTATTAATTTGAATATACAAAATTACTTTACTGATTTATGAATATATATGGTCACGAAAAGAAAACATATATAGATATATATATATAGGTGTGTTCTCTAATCGGGGTTCGGTCAATTTACAGTCTAGTCGAAGGTTTTGTCCGGCTAACATTGTTGTTCCTTTAAATAATGTAAATTTCATTTTCTTAGTTAAAAAATTCTTACTTCTGCCTATGAAAAAGGTTTTAAATAAAACCGAAACGTTGGCAACGAGAGTTTGATTTTTTATCCTGGAAAATTGACCGAACCCCGATTAGAGAACACACCTATTCTATCAAACGGTCGATATATTATTGAATCTGTTAGATATATATATATATATATATATATATATATATATATATATAAAGCTTGATTATCCTTGTGAAAAAGGTTACTTGACCAACTCCTATTTCGATTAACCCCTAATAGAAGGGAATTGGTTCAGAACATCGAATATCTCACTCAGAAGATCATGAAAGCCGAAACTGTGGTTCACTTTAATGAAATATATATATATATAAAGATTTCACATAAACACGTGAAATAACAATCAATGATCAAATCACAATAAGAAAATGGTAAAACAAGACTAAGATCTTTCAACCGTAACAAGCAGTCTTCGTCAGAGTCAAAAACCCAACTGTTGGGTTTTTGACTCTGACGAAGACCGCTTGTTACGGTTGAAAGATCTTAGTCTTGTTTTCCCATTTTCTTATTGTGGTTTGATCAATATATATATATATATATATATATATATATAGTTAACAAATGAAAGAGAAAAAACAAATAAAGACACACACAAAAGACTCACAACGATATTTCGACAGTCGTCGTCATCGGGTAGAAGTAGTCCCTTTGAGTAGCTGAAGCTAAATGAGTGGTAGGCCGAATGCAAACAAACACGTGCGCACTCTGCCGGCCGCCCTAGGTAAGCTACTAACTACAGAGAGAAAAATAACTAAAAAGAACAAATAAAAGCAAATAAAAATAACAGAAGGAGAAGAATAGTAAATGAAGCAATAAACAAATTAAAAAAAATAAAAATAATAAAAAAAATAAAATAAAAAAAAAAAAATTAAATTAACGGTACAAGTTAAGGCCAGGAGGAGAGCGAGCTTTGAGAAGACAGATAATTGCCTCCTCTGAAGCTCTTAAAGTAACCCGAGAAGACGGAACAGGGATATGATTAAGGACTTGGACCCGGAAGCAGTGATTAAAATCCAGTCCATGGGAATTAGAGTGGATATCAATAGGGAGGTTTTTGCGTTGACCAACGGTATATATATATAGTGTAAGTATTAAAGTTACTTGTCAGTTACATTACGCAAATCTGTTTATCCAAGTGGCCTACATGCGAAATTGAAGATAACACTTACTTAAAATGAAGTAAATATTTTTCATAGAATTATTCACAGCTTCACTAAAAATTCGTGAACCGAATTCTCTGGGAACTGGTGTTACCTCTGTGAAACTTCTCACTGTTCCAATTACTGCAGCCTTTTCATACTTATATTAAAAAAATACATCGTCAATCATTATTAAACCTTGTACTTAAACACGTTTCACATGGTTTTTGAAATCATTCCAAGAGACAAATCTCTTCTTGACGAAAACGTAAGTGGTAAAACGGTATATTTTTATATTAATATTTTCGGAAACCATTAAAGGAACGTCTGTGAAGCGTTCAACATTTCTAATACCCATCGGGAAAAAAACAGTTCATTAAATGCAGAGAATAGTTTTCTCTCCATTTAGTATTAACATTTAACAATCACATGACATATATATAATTTTCAGTGATGTCATTATAAACCTACTCGCAAGTGTCGTATGTTTGGTTGCAAGACATAAACGCAGTCATTGAAAAGTACATTTGTTGTATTTTGAAAGGACAGGAAAAACGTTGGACTGAAAATTAATTAGTAACAGTAACATATATTAGTATCACTGCTGATAGGCAGATTAGAGATCAGTGACTGCAAGTACACCCGTACTTATTCGAAGGCATTTACATGTTTGGAGGTTGTTTGAGAGAACTAAATTCTAAGTAAATATACTTTTATATTTACTAAACGTTTTATAGAAAACTTGAAAGAAAAAGTAACTTCTACAAAATATACTGATTTAGGTTTGGTTAAATTTTAAAATATTAATCGACTTTTTTTCTTTTTTTTTAGAAAAAGTGTTGTCAAACATATGGACCTAGGTGTAATGATGGTGTATAGGACACAGGAAGAATAGGAAACTGTACCACCCTTGATATAGTTCAATTTATTAAAATAAGGCACATTGCGTGGTTGAATAGACCACAGCAGAAATCCTAACAAAATATTATCCTCCTCATTGTATGGAACGGGCAGAAGAGGAAGGAACAGAAAGCTGGATGACGTTGAGAAGGATTTATGTACTTTGGGGGCAGACAACCGGAGAGGAGGTCGAGTATTAGGTAAAGTAGAGAATGGTTATCTAGGAATCCACGGGCTAGATAACACACCAAGGTATGGAGCTACTCAGCAAGTAGTATTATAAACCTACTGAAAGCATAAATTAAATAGAAAATATATTTAAGCTTAATAAAGATACAATGTTTTTGGAGATGTTCAAATTTAATTACTGAAGTAACAAAAATATTCATACTTCTAAATTATAATTGAATCATAATTTTCTGTTAAATATTATCTAAGGAATAAGCAACATCTGTTTATTAATGGATATTAACAAGTCAATGCCCAAGACTGGGTACTTGTTTGGATCCTCTCAAAGTAACGACGGTGGGAAGGTATTAACATTAAATCTGTAGTTGAAAAAGTAATGAGTGATAGGGGTAAGGCAACACTGTTTGTTCATTCTGAAAGAAAGAAAAAACTCCCCACATTAATGTTAGTAACACTTTAAAGTTTTATAGAAAACTTGAAAGAAAAAGTAATGCTTTTAGGCTTGGTTAAATTGTAAAATACTGCTAGGCTAAACTCATAACTACTACAGAAAACGATTAAAATTACAAAACACAATTTCTTGAAGCAATGCCGGACATTAACCATGAAACATCATTTAATATTTTACAATAAGTTTTGTAAAGTAAGATACATATCTTACCACCCCATAAATTGGTATAGTTTTAGTAACAATTATGAAAACAATTCATACCCGAAGAAAAATGATAGAATGGTGGTTACAACGTCGCTATTAAATATATATTTTTTTCAACAACAAAATAAATAAAATCAATGTTACAAGATCAAAAGTTATACTATGACACAACTATAGTCGTTTAAATGAAGTGTTGAGTAGATCAAATATACATGTAACATACCAGCAAATAACAACTAAGGAGTCAAGACATGAATCAATGATGATTAAAGAACTGGTGCGTCAAACCCTAAAAAGAATACAAAAATTAGTTACATCAAAAATTAATACATATGGAATACAATACTAATTAAGCCAATAAAATATCAATACAATTAATAACAGTACTATTTAATCAACAAAATTCAAACTGTACACAACTATTGCAACAGAAACAGTTCTCCATGGTGAAGAGTAGTGATTTGATAACTATATTTTCCATTACCTTTCGGAAGACGAAACCCAAGGATAGAAATACGGGAATATATCACCCTTAGTGGGTTCACATCATCTAATACAAAGATAATATAATAGACTCACACTTTATTTCTGAAACTAGCTAACAGTTAAAACTGGCTAACCTTATCTTGAATAATCAACAGACTAACTGGTTTGCTAATTAATTAACGGAGTATTTAAACAAAATATTGTATAAAACAAAGAGCTAAATTTGAGAACCCTACTTTACCATGAGCGTAGACTTATTTCCAGAAAGAATTCAAAAACCATGTATAATAACACTCTACCATGCAAGAACATAATAAATATATGGTTCAATCAAGCTCACAAAAGGCAATTAAATAACCGAACCGTACATTAATAAGATACACCTATACATAAATCCATTTTTGCACATCACTTTTTAAATAACTATAATATAATTAAAATCATGACATATAGATTTTTAGAATGCAAAGTTCTGAAATATTAGAACTTACACATAGTTCAAATGATGTTCAAATTCAGGTATAACATCCTCATGAGATTAGATTTTAAACTTACATTAAATAAACTGGAAAAGTTTTAATCAATATTTATTCCAATTACAAAATACTTCTAGTACTCCTCTTCAATTGTTTTATGTATCCAAATTGATTACAAGTATTATCAGTAAATGATGTTTCTTTAGAAGCATTATTTTAAATAGAATACTAAATGAGTTAAATCAAGCTTTTAGGTGCTTTGAGAAAGTAAACTAACCATTGCCAATTGGGATAAGTACATAGTTCGTGTTTTTTTTGTCCTAAGATTTAAATGATTAAAGACAGAAAACGACTTCGGCCATTATCATATCACACTGCCCAGTTAAGGATCGAAAAGTTCTCATCAGCTGTTTATTATTTCACAACACTGATTAGAGAAGGTTCCTTGAGGAAGGTTATGTTTCTATGTCAACTGACTATAAATGTAGTGTACTTACCCAAATTTATTTTGTTATTTACTTTAAAGTTTTAAATAGTTGTTAAGGTGTTAACTTATTTTCGATATGTACAAAATTGATATAAAAAAACAATCATTCCTTGAGAAAACGAAAGCTGCCAGAGAAGAGCGTGCATTAGAGAAAAGAAAGGAAACTGCTGCTATTACTATTCAAACTCATACCAGAGGATGGCTTGAGAGAATTCATTTTAGGAAAACTATTCTGTAAGTTCAAAGATGTTTCTTATAACCTTTTTTATTACTCTGCTAATTTAATTGAAAATCTTATTTTAGAAAAGAAGTAGTGGATATATTTTCGGAGGAATTTGGAAGTTGTGGATCTAAAACTGCAATTCATGTTTATCATGTGATTAACAGGTTTTTAATTGTGTGGGACAGAGATAAAGACAGAGAAATTTTTGAAAAAATATGCAGGTATGTTCCATGTTTCTTTGAGTTACCTTAATCGAATGCAACTTCTATTACAGTATAAGGGAAAAAAGTGCATTCAATTTTTTTTTTGTTTATGTATTTGGTACTATTTTGCAAAAAAACTCGTGACAACATAAAATATGAACCCCTTCAGAAAATCTGAGGGTAGTAATCAATGATATTTTTAAAGTAAAAACTAAATTAAATGCAGAGTACCAAAAAAAATGTATAACACTTTTAGCAGCTGATAATTCAATTGTGTGTTTCCTGTTGTAAAGACGTTAAAAAGTTTGAAAAACGTATAAAGAAAAGTTACACACCATGACTAACACCTTCTCTTAAAAATGATAATCCAGACCGAAGAGCACTTATTGCCAGTTGGGCTTGGAAAGAGTTAACAAAAATGTACACTCCCACAAAGATTGTGTAGAGTGATAAGACCTCATTCAAACTAAAGGGCTCGATTAAACGTCACAACTTCACCTACTGGTGATCTGAGAATCCACATGTGACATGTTATGATCGACTGCCATGGTAATTGACTAAGATGATAATGTGGTGCGACTTATCATCAAGAAGATTAATTGAACCGATTATTTTGAAGCTATTGTGGCTGGTTTTGTTTACTTGAACTTGCTGCAGTAATTTCTCTAGTAACGCATTAGAGGCCTAGTTTTTAACTGCTTAAAGTGTGTCCACTTCTTTGTGCCACCCTGTATATAAAACCAAAATATTCTTTTTGGTTTTTAACCACCGTATTCCAGTTCCCTGGGAGAGTTTTTTTTTATTAACTTATTGCCTTTCTTATTACGATTAGAAAAAACTGTATTAAAATCAAGTTTACGCGCAAGCCTAGGATGAGGTTTCAGTGACTCATGATACGGTAAAACTATCATAATATATAACAGGAGGGGTATTTTAATAATAGATCAATCACCCGCTCTTGAAAGAATTAAGAGAAGATATAAACAAGAAATTCAGATAAGCAATAAAGTTGGGTAAATATAAAGGAATCAAACAGAATTGGAGAGAAAATAAAAAAAAGATATATGCATATCAAAAAAAGAGATTGGCGTAAATAAGTATCGTAAAATGTATATAAAATATATAAATTAATTTTAAAAAATTCATAAGTAATAAAAAACAAAATGAATTAATCATGAATAATAATAAAGAAAAGAAAAAATAAATAAAATATAAAAAAAACATATATCTGTAATAGTAACTAAAAGGTAGAGAATAGATAAAAATAAAGAAATAGGAAACTAGTTAAGAACAAGATGTCTTGAAAAATAAAATATAAAACAAAAAATTAGTAAGAAATAAAACAGTATTTTTCTAGCATTTTTTTATTTTTTATTTACTAGTATTTACTTTTTTCTTTTTCCTATTTTTTTTTTAATATATTTATTTTGTTTTTTATTCCTTACTAATAGTTGGTTTCATATTTTATTTTTCAAAACATCTTATTCTTAACTAGTTTGCTATTTCTTTATTTTTATGTTTTCTCTATCTTTTATTTACTATTACTGATATAATTTTTTCCTATTTTATTTGTTTATTTCTTTTCTTTATTATTATTTATAATTAATTCATTTTTGTTATTACTTATGATTTTTTTAACTTAATTTATATATTTTATTTTACACAAATTTCCTTTTTTTATATACAGTGTACGTCGCTTAATGTAATCACGGATAATGTTATCAATCGGTTAATATTATCGGAAATCCTGATCTCCGCCCGGACATGCAATATGCATTACAAATATACCGCTTATTGTAATCAGTTCATCAATTATTTTTATCAATTTTTTCCAAACCTGGGGGCTTTTTTCGTTGACTTCAATTCTAACGTAAATGCCCAGCGAAAAGTTCTAAGGATCCTGATTTTATCTCTGGCTCTGTGACAACGACTTTTTTTGTTTTCATTGATTTTCTTACCCTTTCAAGATGAAGAGACACAGAGATTTAAGCACAAAGAAAAGGTTGCAATTTTAGAGAGCTATGATGAGCTGTCTAAGATTGGGCAACGTGAGGTTACTGGAAGTATCCCAACCGCTTCTATTCGAAATTTTAAAAAGACGTACAAGCCTCGAAATGGACATCAAAAGAACTCAACATTTGTTGTGCAGAAGAAGACGGACTGGAAAAGACATTGAAGTCGAATTTGCTTTGAAAATGTGGTTTACAAATGTCCGAGAGGATGACTCGGAAGTAAGAATTTTAAGAAAGGTAGTTTCTCGTTACCACTACAACCTGTTTTGATTTGTAGTCGTGTTTCTCGGTCTTTTGGTCCAATCCATCAATTAATACTACAACTGCGACAATAGAGGATATTGTTACTGAAAACCAAGTGACATGAGGCTAACCGACTTTGAGGGGTGGATGGTAGTGGTCAATAACCTCCAGGTGGCTCTAAAATTAACGTAGGGTGACGTCTGCGATGCTATTACACAGACCCAGGAAAATAAAGTAGACAGTGATGTTGAAGTAGAGTATGATCAACTAGCAGTGTAAATTCCAACAAATAAATGTGGGAAGCTCTTCGAGTGTTACGGCTTGGAGTGCAAAAATAGTTCTAAATTTGATCTTCATTATAAGCACGAATACTTTACAAATGAATTGTTGTGAATAGACGTGAAGCTGGATAAATAAATTTCCTAAATAAATAACTTATTGTATTGCATCTGTGGTAAGTTTTACTATTTATTAAATATTTCATTTATTTGAGTTTTTTTTTGCTATACCTGCAGCTTTAGCCTCACGAACGGGAAAATAGTAATTTCCATTTCTTCGGCTAATGTTATTGTTATCTCCATCGGTTATTGTTATCACTTTTGGTGTTTACAAAAATGATAACATTAAGCGGCATCCACTGTATATATTAAAATTCTTTTTTTTTTTAATTTCTCTCCAATTCTCTCTGATTCCTTTATATTTACCCAACTTGTATTACTTCTCTGAATTTCCTGTTTATATCTTCTATTATTTCAAGAGCGGGTGTGAGGGGCAGCACTGGCAGTTGCCAGGTCGGTTACTTGCCGTAGCGCCTACAACGTGCTTGGTCTCCCTTGCTCTTTTCGTCTGATGACGGATTGCCCGAAAATTTGAGTTTTTAAGTGCGTTTCTTTACTCTGTGTGTTACTCTTCTTCGATTTTTAATTTGTGTTCTGCCCAGTTTGGATCGTATTTCTGATTGTTAAGTGAAATATATATATATATATATAAAACAAGATTTCACATATATATATTGTTTGCCTTGTGAGATTTATTTTCACAACTGCAAAGCATAATAACAAAATGTTGTGTGATTATATTCTTATGTTGTGTGAATGTGAGTTCCTTTTGGATAAAGTATTCATGTTCTTAAGTTTTAATTAGTATGCCTTTATTGTAATATTTTTAGAAGTTCTGTTCTTTTAGCTCTGATGATGGTAGAATTCAAAGCAGAGCATTACTATAAACATCTATTGTTTAATGCAATTTATTTTAACAAATAAAAACTTCATAATAAAAGTTAAGCCTCTTGTTAATCATGGGATATACATTATGTCTAAGTAATTTTAATGATAAAAAAATTAATATTTATTTTTGTTTAGTACAATGCTATATTATATTGCTTACAGCGTTTGGCTACAGTGGAAAATTACTGATATAACAATCTAGAAAAATGGTACCTGATCTTCTAATGTAATGCCCTGCTTTTGTTATCTAGCCCTGATTTTTGAACTTAGAAAATTGATCTAATCCCGATTACATAATACACATATATATGTATATATACTCCGATATTTTGATATCCATTGATATCAGGAGGATGAAGTGAACCACTTGGAAGACAAGATACATTGGTTTGCTGTAATTTTGTTATCGCCTAATATTATCACAACCTTCGTAAACTCCTGACAGAAACTTTCAGTTCTCCTTAGAATTATTATTTCTAAGGAAAGCTAGAAATAAGATAATTTCTAGAACTATAATTATCTTACTGCTTTTTCCTTTTCAACTTTGAACATATTTCGACAATTTTACACATTTTCCTCTTAACTTTAACATATTTGACCATTTATATAGTGTTCTTTCAGTTATATTCAATTATTTTAAGACTTCATTTTTGTAACTGTGTGATAATTTCAGATCCTACTGATATCTTTTAACTTTTAAAATGCATTAATTTGTTATTTAATGTTTTTTCTAATTATTTCACTTCTGTGTTGTAGTTTCCCTTGTGATAAATTATTTTGATTTGATACCATGATCAAGTTTTAGTAGATTTCCTGTGTTTCAGGTACATAATCGCTAGCATTGAATCTGACGTTATAAAACTTAGTTATATTTCTGTATCTTTGAATAAAGAATTTGCTTTATTATGGATAAATCAGATCAAGAAAATTTTAACGATTTGTTGCAATTATCTGAGCTCACTCAAACCTGAAGTTGTATCTGATATGAAAAGTATTATATTATTTCTTCATACATTAGTAACCTTCACTTGTCCTTCGAAATGGCAAATCCTGCAGTCGAAATCAATGGAAGCTTTGAAGCCTGGAATGACGCAATTGTGTGCCAATATTATGGGCCACTTGTTTGCGTCAGGTTTCTACTCTACTCTTAATGTGAGTGTTTTGTATTGTTATATTTTTTTATGATGATGAAATAAAAATAGAATAATGATATAGGGAGGCTTTCTTGAATGATATATGAAAAGTACACTAGTAATGTTATATATTCAAGTCCTTATGACAATTGCAATGCAGTTTTTGTAGGTCGAGCAAAGCAATATTTAAAATATAGACTGGCTATACATAAGTGTGATATTAAATAAAAAAATCATTTTGTGCTTTAGCCCATAACTCTGTAAACCATAGGCATAACTTTAATTTAGAAAACAAGATTATAGTTTATGAAAATCATAAAAGCAAGGTGATCATAAAAGAAATGATTCATAATCAGAAAACAAAAAATACATGCCATAAAAAACGGATACTGATAACATAAGTAAAATATATAGCATAATCATTAATAGTTAAGCAACATTTATTTTATTTCCAGATTATTTTTGACGTCATTTTTATGTTTTTTTTTATTTTCCTGAGTTATCAAAATAAGGTACAGAGTGTTCGTAAGAATGTTGCCAAGAGCAGCAGTGTAGTAGATAAAATAGAATTAAATATCTTTCAGCAAACCAAAAAACCGAGGTAATATCAATCAGTGTAAACAATGTAACTTTAATTCTGTATTGATGTACCCTGAACATGCCTAGAAATATAGACAAGACGTTTTAAGCTTTTTTTTTGTTCTCTGGACCAAACCTTCATAAAGAAAAATGTTTATAGTATATATATATATATATTTGTAAATTTTTGTAGCAGTCCTTCCTTCACACACACATTATTGAAAATGACGCTAAATTTAGCTGATACCTATTTCTTAACAAGTTTTTCCTAAATAACACTCTCGTTATTTCGTCTACACAATAAAGTACATCTCCACCAACCCCACAGGATTAACGCCCAGCTTTTCTTAAACTTGAAGGAAAACAACCCCCTTCTATCTTCTCCGTGTATATATAATAAACCAGATAATTCAACCTAGAAGTTATTCACGTCTTATGATGAATGTTGATCATTCGAAACATGTCGATTATAGGAGATGTACTTTATTATGTAGACGAAATAACGAGTGTTATTTAGGAAAATTGCGAAACTTGTTAAGAAACAGTTATCAGCTAAATTTGGTGTCATTTTCAATAATGTTTGAATATATATATATTGTATAGTATATATATATATATATATCGCATTAAAATACACAGCAAATTTTACCTTCAACTTTTAAGCTAGATTGCTCTAGTCTTCGTGCTACTTTACGGTGGTTTGGTGTTCACTCCCAAGTCATCTTCCAAGAGACATAGTGTCTGAGCAAAAGTAACATAAAGGAAATGACCTCCTGCATGGGAAAAACTTTATTATATGACTGGAAACGAAAAAACTAGCAACAAAATTAATAAATAACGGACAAACAAGTTTTCAACTTAGACTAGAGACTTGAGTTCAGTATGCATATGCCAAAGAGGATGAAAGATAAAAGCCAATCAGAACCCAGGATAAAGTGATTATTTGACTGTATGGCTTTACATTACCGCTTAGCCGATTAGTCGACTCTGTTTACCGATGCATCCAATTGGCTCCCAGCCAATACTAATTTATAAGAATTATCAAAGTTCCTGCAATTAGGTATTATATTCATTTCACAACTTTGAGCATTCATAACTGGGTTCAAGTCTTTTATATAAGGAACTTCAAGTATATTTTTAATTGATTCACATTATTGTTCATCTGCAATATGATTGTTCTTTCTACCAAAATCTTATGGTTTCAAGCAACTTTCTAGACTTCTAGCGCATACTTCTTGGGGGTTCCCCATGTTTTCACAGAGAGTTTAGTTTTCATCGAGAGTTTAATTTGAACCTTTAAAACTGACCGAGTCCTGATAAACTGTAATTATATATATATATATATATATATATATATATATATATAATAAATTCAAAACGAAGGAAACACAGAAAGACACAGACATAACTCACATCGATATTTCGACCATCGTCGTCATCAGGAGGTGCGAAGAGCGAACAGTCCCGCAGGAAGACAGGCCGGCGACCCTGACATTACATTACAGGGTCGCCTCCCTGTCTTCCTGCGGGACTCTTCGCTCTTCACACCTCCTGATGACGACGATGGTCGAAATATCGATGTGAGTTATGTCTGTCTTTCTGTGTGTTTCCTTCGTTTTGAATTTATTTTATTTAAAAAAGTCTGCTGGACCGTTTCTTTTAGTTGTATATATATATATGTATATACGATCAAACCACAAAATCAAAAGGGAAAAAAGACTAAGATCTTTCAACCGTAACAAGCGGTCTTCGTCACTTCGTCAGTTGGGTTTTTAACTCTGACGAAGACCGCTTGTTACGGTTGAAAGATCTTAGTCTTGTTTTCCTATTTCATATTGTGGTTTGATCATTCATATATATATATATATATATAAAAAGGAAATCATCACTAAATTACCACAAAATACAACTGATGTTTATTGTGACTTATTGTACTTGTGCGTACATTTATCAGTTACTTATTTGTCCGGTTTGGAGCGTTTCTATATTATATGTTATATATATACAAGTGAATTTGGATCACATTTCTTTTTCGATTAAATATGTCTATATGTGTAGGGTTACTATTACCCAACCAAATTAGCCTAAAGAAAATAATACAGAGATTTATCTAGTTTACTCACCTGTGTAAGTGCATAGCAAGTGCTATAATCGGTCCAAAAACTTAATAATCAACAGATGGTGGCAACAGATTATCAGCAGCAAGATAGGAAACTATATTCAAGGTTGGCTGTCGGGAATTTTTGTTTAAATTAACATAGTGGGATCGTGGTAGCAAAAAGTTTGATATCTGAACGTTTCGGAACTTTAAACTTCAATACATAAGTACTTTTTTTACTTATACACCATTTTATTATTTGGTGATCCATATTATGCTATATATAAGGATTTTGTATGGATGCTGCTATGTATTTTTGTATAAGGAATTTTACTCGTGTTTATATTTAATATATTTTGTTTTTTTAGTCGGTGTTGATGAAAGGAGTGGGCAAGCAAAAGGTTCTTTTAAAGCAAGTTAGTTTAGTTGCCGTTATGACCCTAGCATTGAGACCTCTAATTTCTGCTGAATATTCTGAAAAACTGATGTCTGCTTTTGTTCTCCACATTTTAACTGTCCCTGGTCTTATTTTACACTTCAGTCAAATTGCTCCAGATGTGAGTTGTTATAGTTTGATTAGAAATTAAAACATTTGATAATTATTGAACTATATTACGCTTAATTAAGCATTTAATTATATCAGGGAAAATTTAGAATGCTGTCTGTCCAACAATAATCTAGCTTTTTTTTTTAATTTTTTTTTCATTTTCAATTTTTCTTCATGTTGAATAGAAAAATACCAGATAATATTGAAGCATGTCCAATTATGTGGGTTTCTTATATTTTGGTAATTGTCTAATTATTATTATTAACGCATTCTAAATATTTTCCCTTAATCCAGTCTATTTTCTGTTTCTTGTGCAGTGAAATAGATTACTTACATTTATTACTCATTATTTACCTCATTTACACCTCTAAATTTAAACTAGATCATCATCTTTTATTGAATTTGTTCTTCTGTAGCTTCTTTAAAATTATTTAATGAAAAAACCCAACAAGTATTTTTCTTTTAAAATTTGTTTTTTCTGAAAAGTACTTTCATATTTATGATTTTAATAAAAATAATATATAAAATTAAGAAAATGTAATTTATTAATATTAAATGAGTTGATATTGCAATTCTCACTCTTCAGAATGTTCTTTAGTTCAAATATTCTAAAGCTTCTAAAATTCCATTCTGTTATTGCAATTTGATTTTAATTTATTTTTATTATAGTGCATCACATCTCTTGAATATAATGAACTCTTAGAAAGAAGTGTTAATCTCCTGAAGAATGAAGGTTATTTGCAGTCAGTGGCGAATACTGTTTGCCTTGTTGCCAATTTAGTTCACATGGCCCATTTATTCAAGAATACATCCCTGAATAACTGTCCAAAGGAGAATTTTACGGTACTAAAATATTAGTTTACTAATAAATATAATTTAAGATTTTCAAATAGTAACATGGTAATTAATGAACAAATGTAAATATTGTGAATAAATTTGAAAACTTAAACGAATAGTTTTTTTTCTCAATGTTTTTGGAGCCTTAAGTATATTATTTACTTTGAAAAATTATTTAATCTATAAATGTACGAGTATAATTTTATAGGACAAATAATACTTATTTCAAAAATAAATTGTTTTGAATAAAGTACTATAAGTAGTCGCTTCTAAACAAGAGTATTTAACGAAGATAAATAGTGTGAAAATTTTAAGGTGAATTGGCTTGTAATTTAACATATCATTGTAAAGCTGTATTTATCATATCATCATATACTACTGCAATAATATTATATTATTGTCATCTTTTTCTGTCAATTCATTTGTATGGTTGCCACTTTTTTCCAAATTTACTCACCGAAACTGACCTTAAGCTCTCATTATGCATTTCATTAAGCTATGGCCATATCCGTGTAACTAACTAAAACGATTGACCTTTCAGTCTCTAGATGTACCATTTTATCTGTTACTCTTATAATTAGAAAATAGTGATAAAATGGTGGCGTGAGATTTTCTTCATGTAAAAGAAATATGTTTTAGAAATTCGATCGTGTATTTTTTTTTCCTAGTAGCTATAGCCGAGACATTTTATTATAATCCCAAACTATGCCTTTAAATATTTCATAAAATTTTTGAAAATGTTTGAAATATATTCCAAATATTAGTATTTTTGTATAAAACACAACTTATGCATATAATATCATTAATATTACCACAGCAGAAATAACACTTTTGTAAATCCAAAGTGAAGATTCCGTGTTACAAAATAATCTCTTACAAGAGAACATGGCTTTTGTTCCCATTGCCTTCGATCTCATACATGGCCATCTGTAACATTATATTGCCACTGGATCTATTACACTTAATGTCGTTTATGTGGCCTTCTACATTGAATTTAAGCCAAAGTTTTCCTTTTGAGACTTCAAAATATTTCTATTTTGTCTCAAAAATGTCAAAAAATATATAAAAAAAATTTCAGTGTTATCGAATCACCGAAGAATTAGATTAAAATTAGTTAGTGTCCTCTTTGTAATATAGAATGAAGGAGTCCATTCCTTATACTTCAATATTACCCACAGATAATATGATTCATAAACACAAGAAAATCTCCATCTGATATTAAGTTCTGTTCAAGACTGCAATATATACATTGATTAGAGCATTTTATTATACAAATCCATCATACCATGGAAAGCTTCAGAAATTAAAAGTTTGATTGGCGCTGATTTCTTATATCTTAGAATTTTATTCTTCTTATATCTCATATTGAGTTATTAAACATTTCAATTTTTTTTTATCAAACATCAATTTTATTTCACTGGATTCACTCAAAAAATTTCTTATTCAATGTAAATAAATGTAAACAAATCCGACAAGTATAGCAGGTGATCCATTAGTCTAGGACAGGGGACAGGGGACCTCAATACCTGTAAGTCCGTCAAAATAACTAGATTGAATTTTTCACGATCACTGTATTTCACTTATAGTAAAGTTAAAACCTATAGAATTGCTTACTGGTTGTTAAGAGGGAAAGAGGACTATAAATGTGTGTTCATTTATTGGGTCTGAGATAAGAGATGGGATATTGGTTGATAGTACTCAAGAGAAATGAATGTCATTTTTAAGTAAAGGCAGGTACTTTTAAAATACAAGAATATCAGGTAATTTTACAATAACAGTGCTAGGTCCTTGGATTTTCTAAATTTAGTAAAAGTTAAATAGAACTACTGTAGAAGCAATAGAACTTTTTATGTATTTGAGGAAGTGATTATTTTTGTGAGTTGAAGAAATGTCTGGAGACTTGGAATTCTTTCATGAAGAGAAACTTGATTAATTTGTTCTACTTAACTGTTCTGTAAAATGGAACCAATACTAAATTTCCTTATATTTTTTCAACTCTTCAGAAAAAAATTTCTATCTTTTCATCATTAATTGTATTTAATGTTTTCTTAGTTCTAAAGGTAGACGGTACCTATAATACCATTTATTTGTAGCATTCTCTGCTTTTTCTAGCACATACATTTCTTTTATTACCCATTAGCCAACTCCCTCACTGACTCACTGGAGAAACATTCTATTTCTTGTTGTCTCTTCTCCTTTTCATACTTTGGTATGAAATTAATTTCTTTTCTTTAACTTCGTTTATTTCATTTTATGTATTTTAACTCTAATTGTTCTTTGGTTTTGATTTGTATTACAGCTATAACCGAAAGAAAAATGTTGTTTGTAAATCCTTTTATGAGAAAATGTGTCCTTTATTTTCCTAAGATCAGCAGAAAATGTTTCAAAATCTACGGATATAACATGAACTAATCTACTTGCTTGGTATATTAATTTATAGTAACACTTAATAACCATACCTTCTGATTTTAAACTTAGTTTATCTATCTTTAAGTTGTGAAAACCTTAATAAAACCTATCCAATTATTTATTAACTAAATTCATCGAAAATTGTCAGAATGTTTTTATAGTTTTTGAAGTTTTTTTATCATATAAATATGTGCCTGCCATGCAAAATTAATTTCCTGTCTTATAGGATGTTTTAAGTAGTCTACTTGAAAGTATGACAATGAAGAAAGAATCAAAGTTGTGTCGATGGGATCCGTTGCTTGGATGGCTATCTGATTCATCCAAAGAACTTATTGTTCAAGAAGCCATAGGAAACGTAAAACTACAACTGTATCTGCTCTGGTCCCAACCTCTCTTGGCCTACCTCCTTGGCTCGACGATATCTGAACTGACCATTCCACCTTCATCCCCTACCAACATTAGTTTTTTTAAGTATGTATTGCATGTTTTAATATTAATTTATACTTACGCAATGAATATTTTACCGAGTTCAGTCGTATGATACAGTTGTATATATATATATATATATATATATATATATATATATATACCATGATAAACGAAAAACGGTCCGGCAGGACAAATAACAATTAAAATAAGCAGTGACACATAAACTGAAACACAACAAAGACTCACTTTTCAATATTTCGACCGTAATGGCGGTCGTCCTCAGGAGAAGAAGTGAATTGACGGAGGGACGACAGTCAACTAAAGAACTCACTGGGTGAGGGCTAAAGCAGTGCTGCCGCAAAGGAGACAAATAAAAAAGGAACTAGGAAGTCGAGAGCAAAAAGGAAAAAAAAATTGTTTTTGAAAAGTAGAAAAAAGGTTAGGAAAGAAAAAATAAAGAAAATATATACAACAATTAAAAAAAATAAATAAATAAAAAACTAACGGTTTAAATTCAAGCCAGGTTTCGAGCGTGCCTCCTGGGGGCATTTGGTTTTGAAGTACGAAAATCTAGCCTAATGTAGCATGGTACTCGCATGCTAAATCTTTTTTGCAAGTAAATCCTCTCTCAAAAAAGGAACTGGCATGATGCATGAGACATATGATCAAATTATTTTTCATGTATGGAAATTGGGAGATCGCATGATATGCGAGATCACTTGTTACACGAATATATACGGTACATAAATACATAAATCTGTTGTCCACATTGTCTCAGTTACCTTGATATTAGGCATTTCGGTTAATTTAAAGTAAAGTGGTACTTCGGTGTTCGAACAACTTTGACCTCAAACAAATCGGAGTTCGAACAGAGATGTCGAGAAATTATGCCCCCTGAATTCGAACAGAATTTTGGAACTCCAACAGTCATCCAAACTCGACTAATTTACTTTAGATGTGATAATGTACTTGTAGTAGTTTCTTATGGATGTTTATAAATAGTGAAACACAATATTTAAGAAAAATGACACATGCACATTATCTGATCGAACGGATTGTCCCACTTTCCATTATGTATTTCTTATGGGGAAATTAGTCTTGGCTTTGACCAACTCGGTTGCCGAACAAAATGCTGTAACGAATTATTCTCGAGAATCAAGGTATCACTGTACTAGGTTTGTATATTATTAATTTCTATTGAAAGAACCCGAAATATTTTTATCTGTTAAATATTTATAGAAAGTAGTAGTATAAAACAATATTCCCCACCGATTTAATTAATTGATTGATGAATGACACGGACATACATGGTTCAAAATTAGCTGATAAACTCTTTCTTTAAAAGCAGTCACTCAACTATTTTATCAAGATTTCAGTTCTATATAATTTCAGTTTTCAAAAATGTAAAAAAGTTTACATCGTGTGTACCCAATTTTATATATTTTATAATTATTGAGGTTGTTTTTAAGATGCTAATTTTACCAGAATGATGGACTTAGAGCAGGAGGGTTCTGAGTTCTTTAATTGTTATTCATATTTCAAATGATCTGGACTCAAAGAAATTTAAATCTTATTATGGCGTTGCTTTAGAGCAGGAGGGTTCTGAGTTCTTTAATTGTTATTCATATTTCAAATGATCTGGACTCAAAGAAATTTAAATCTTATTATGGCGTTGCTTTTCGAATTGTGTCATCTAATTGATAATCTTATGAACGTGCGTCTCATATGTTATATGCTTAGTCCTAAAGCTAATCTCCACAGTTGCCACCAGTGCTCCTCATTTCATAAGTTTAATTTATTTAAATAGAACGGTGCTTTTTTTATTTAAAAACACGTATATGTACGACTATAAAGGTTTTAATTTTAAAAGGCAAGTATTCCGGAGATAATAAATTTTTTAACTCCAACTTCATTTGATATTCCTCTTAAATTCTTAAAAAAAATTATTTGACATACAGTGGATTAAGTGCAAATATATTCAGTATTTGCTGAAAATACTGAATTGTATTTGCTACTGTATGAAGTTTTTTCGGAATTGCCAAAACACTAATTTTTTTTTATTTCAAGTTAAAATGTGACTAGATAAATATTTAATTAGCGACAAATTAATAATTCCTGCTCAGTAATATAAACTATGTGTTAATTAAAATTAATATGTGATAATTAAAATGAATGTTTTGAATAAATTATATCATTCTTTTTATTTCAGACGTGCTGTACGAATCAATAAACCAAATGTTCAAGTTAAGTTCAAAATTGGTTCACCAGATTGCCCATTTCGCCCTGTATGGAAAATTTCTAACTTGTACTATGTGTGCCTTACGACCCTTACTCCTTTAAGACTAGATATTCTTACCGGTAAACAATTTTCTTTTAAATTATATTAAGCTCTTTATCTTCTATATGTACCAGAGTTATAAAGTTTTTTAAAATAATATAAATCCATACATCAGAATTAAATTATTTTTAATTTTAAAGCTTTATAAATTTCTTAGTACTATCTGTGATAGCAGTCAATTAAGTAGTTGTATTTAAATCAACTGGTTTCAATACAAATAGTTTGGATGGGAAATAAAGGAAATAAGTATTTTTTGAATTATGAATGCCTTTCTGTCACTTGACGGATCTTGTTACTGGAATTACCTTTACTTATAATAATTATTATTCCTTAAAAATGAGTACTTGAAAGATTTCCTTCATTCAGTTTAAAGGGGATTGTTTCTTCTTCCGGTCCTCTTAAATTATTTCTACTAACAATAAAAGAAAAAAATGGATGAAGAGTGATCAGACAGTTTCATAGATTTGACTAACAAAGAAACCTTTAATGTTTATTCATAGAAGGGCTGATTGCCTTTTATTCGGATTGTTTCACTCTTTGAAAATGTTTCGAGCTAAAACAGTGAATTCTACAGAGTCCTGAGATGATCTTACTTCATAAAATGCATACTTTTTATGAGAGTAAACTTAAACTCTCATAAAGTTTAAACTCTAATTATTATAAACTTAAAATCTAATGAGAGTAAATTAGAACCATTATTAACTCTAGCAATAACGGAGCATTATCAGATAATTCATTATCCTGATAATGAAAGTTTTTTCTCTGAAAGTCTTTCTCAGTCTCTGAAAGTTTTTTCCTTGTTCGAATACAGAATAGTTTTAGGTCTGTAGAGCTTTTTTAGAGTCAAGAATACAGAATGAGTAAGAGCTTACATTAGGTTTATTGGGAGGCAAGATATCCTTGATGGATAGTGGAAAATATCGTGTAGTCTTCGGTCTTTCCTGTAATTGGCCTCAGAAATAGTGAAAAGGTGCTATGGTTCTAGGGTAAACGTCCCCGTGGAAATAATGTCCAAGAATATAAAACACCCTCGTAAAAAATAATGTTCCTGGTGCCGATGCCAGTTATTGTACGTGATAGTTCAATTTATATCATACAGAACTAACAGAATGAATTTAAAGATTTTAGTTTTTAATGTTTAAGAATGTAATGAGAGAAAGAATTCAGAGTTCTTTACGATTAGTTTTCAGGACCATATTAGATTTGTATTCCACACAGATTCTGAGTGTTTTGAAATTTGGAATGTTCTCTTCATGATATATCCCATGATTTTAATTTTTGATATTTATTGAAACAATATGAATATATTCGAAGTCGGTAAGATAAAAGAAGTTTTAATTAACTAGTTGGTATAGATATTGAAATTATTCTTGTGTGAATTTGGCTTGATAAGTTACTTAGCAATTTATTTACGATTTATCAATAATCAAATTTTTCTGGAAAATAATTTAATTTTGATAACCAAAAAAAATGCATTTAACTATACATTTTATGACTTGAAGGTAGTCAAACTTTTTTTAAAGTAATAGTGCAATTAAGAATTTTCATAGGTTCTTGGGGCACAGGGCTAGTCAGTAAAGGTTAATTTTGTGTACCAGTTTCTTGATTTTGTTAGACATTTATGTTAAATAATATTATTATGTTAAATTATAAAAATCTTTTATTTAATATGATTTTTATGTCATAAAATACACCAATATTCGGGTACAGAAAGAATGAAGATGAAGAGTGATAAAAATGGGTGAGTGAGGGGGAAAATTAATTGAAGAAATAAAAAAAGTCTAGGTCTGAGATTAAAGGGACAGAATGGTAATTCATAAATTCAAACTACAAAAATACACATAATAATTTTGGTATGCAAATTTTAGTTAACGCATTTCGTTCTGCTTGTTTTTTTCTGTGGCAGTTCTTTATTTAAAACCCCTAAATAATTTTGTTTACTGGCAAAGGAATTGAACTTCTGTTGCTGAAAGGAATTTTAGTTTATATACATATATAAAAGATTGTTTTATATGTACAGTTTCGTGTTGGTATTTGTAATGACATGTAATTTAGGTTGTCTGACTAAATAGTTATGGTGGTTAAAAATTGTACATAAATTAGAACATTTTCTGTAAAAATAAATGTTCACTATATTTGTTGTTTAAAGTTGCTTTTTGTAAAATCTGTTTCTAGTAAATTAAATACTACTATAAATGAATCGAAATCTTAATTTTAAGGTTTATGTTACCAAGACAACATACTGTACGAAATGTGGAAGTTTCTTGAATCTCTGGGACCTTGTTGTGGTCTAAAAAGTTTTTTGGACCTTCTTTCGTTAACATCAGATGCTTCCTTCCCAGAATTTCACACTTTAAGTTTATTTTGTCAGGCAATGACCCACTATGTAACGTAAGTAAGCTATTCTTATTGTATTTTCATCATAAAACTTCTGAACCAGTTCCTACCTTGGTTTATCAATTTGTAAATTTTCTTTACTTCATTCAGGTTGTTCATTCGTATAAATCGATTTATTTTAAGTTATGACGATAATTAATCCTGCAAAGACTTTTTTTTTTAATAAATCCATTTTATTTATCTTAATTGAGACACCAATTAATCTGATAAAAATTAATTAAATGTGTTAATAGAATTCATTATTGATTACCTAAATTAAAGCGTCAGAAGTTTAATATATCTGAATAGACGATATTCAGATCCCTCCTCACTGTTCTGGAAATGTTTCTTAAACTGAAATTGGTCTTAGCTTCCCAGGTGATGAGAATTGATTTTTTCGAGTTTCTGTTATCAGACACTGTGTATTCCTTTTTCCTATATCCTGAATTATTTTCAAATTCAGGAAACTACTTTTTGTATAAGAATTAATTGTTTAATATTAGTGTAAATGATTCGTTAATGTTATATCTTATAATAATATTCTTTAATTGGTCATTTGCACCTCGTTATAAATGTTAATATACTTTTCTTTTAGATTACTAGATGATATTGAAATGTATGAAGATCAAAATCCTTTCGAGTTGACTGATTATATTACAATGTCAAGTTTTTTGAACATATTTCTCTACAAGGGACTGCTTAACAACCTGTTCGGTATATGTTTATTTAGTATTTTTCAAATATAATTTAGACAATAGCTTGTTGTATTACAATAAGTACCGTAGAACATTAATTTACTATAGTATACGTTGTGCTATAGTAGATAATAATTATATATTATGCTAATGATAGCAAAATAGACTCAAAGATTGCTTTATATATAAAGTCATATATTTAAATATGTATTCATTATATTTGAAAATAATTTTATTTTTAATAACGTTGTCACGTCGACAATAGTTCATTGGGACCAATGATAAATTGGTTTTACTTAGTATATGTGATCGAAAAGTTTTTTTTTATAAAATAAGTAGTTCAAAGTGTAAATAGCGCATTTATATGGGTTCATGGTAATTATTTGCCCTTAACTTCGAACTAACTCCAAAAAGATTATTTTGATTAATTAAAAAAGAAAGATATTTAGGAATGATTCAGAAAAAATGGACAAATAAAATCAATATCGGTAGTTGCAGGTCCTGATGTTCAGTCTCAAAGCTTTCTGTGATCGACGCTTTCAGTTGTTTTAAATAATTTGAGATTAGGACAGTTTTTCAGATTTGAAGTAAATTCATAACCGACATTTTGACTTAGTATAAAACCCTTTTCTTTGAGTCACAAAACCGAATGAAATCAAAAAGAAATCATACAACAAAAACATCATACAGAGTAACAGAATGCTAATATTACCTATTGAAATACAACTAGAATAATTCTCTAGCCTAATTAAGAGAGCTGCTGTAATAAGATTTTTTTTTTTAAAAAAATAGACCATTCATTGCATGGGTGGAGTTAATCCAAACATTAATATTAACCTTCAAGTATACTCAAGAACATCACACTAAACTATGTACTAAACAAGCAAGAAACGAACTTCACGAAAGATTCAAATCCTAAATCAACAGTATGTATGAACGAACTTGACAAACTTATTACTCCAGAATAAATATAATTAAATTCATATTATCACTGATACTATTGAGAAGATCCAAGTATATTGTATAATATTTCCAGTTTTTTTTTTTTTGTTTATCCCGTCTTTGGTTATAATTCTTACTTCATTGAAATAATCTTTAATCTACTTTTCAGAAACGAAAGATAATAGTGGTAGTCAACTTTATTCAGAACTTCATACATTACTAATGGTGCTTTATCGGAGAGATTCAAGAAGGCCATATTGCCCTCCTTCTCATTGGCTAATAAAAGAAATCAAAATATCTACATTTCTGTCAGATTTGGATAAAGGGAAAAAGCAGACGCAGGTTATTCTTTACTTACTTTTATTCTGAATCAAGTTTAGGACTGTTTGGATACATCAGTAATTAAAACTTGGGATGCCTTGTTATAAAGTAAAATTTTCTTTCTAAAAAATGTGGAGTATTTGTTGCCTCATTTTTAAATCCCATTAAAATCAATTATTAGTTTCTATTTTTATTGGATAATTAGATAGAATATTAAGGTAATTTTAGCTTTACATGTTTAGCTTTAAATGTTAAATCAAGTATACTGCCTGAAATAACATTTTTATTTTTAGATTCTTTTATCAAAAATGCCTCATATAATACCACATAGAGAAAGAGTACAACTATTCAGAAAGTTTGTTTCCAATGAAAAAGCTTCTTTAGGATTTATTGAATCCAGTCCTGCGCATTATACATTTATTACAATACACAGGTAACTTGCTAGTGAACTTTCTCTTTTTAGATATTCGCAGTAGTTATGTTATTTGTAATATAGTTTATTTATAGGATAATACGGATACTTTTTTGTTCCCGCCCTTGGTGGCACTTCAGCCATTCGGCGCCGAGCTGTCCGGTACAAGAGTACCTGCTCTGCGTGGACTAATGTTGGCCGGTGCATGTTTGCTCTAACATTCCCTAATGCACCGCACATTGCCAGGTTAGCAGTGTCCACTCTTTCATTGGAACAAATGGAACAGATGACGTAGTTGGTTGGACCCTTACGATGTAGGTGGGGTTGAAGCAGGTCGTGATCAGTGGCCATTCAAAAGGCTGCCCAACTCATTATGTGCGGTAGGCTTCTGGGCAGTGTGTCAGTGAGCAAGTGCCCTCATACTTTGCCACTGGCTTCTCCTGCATGGTTTATCACTTGCCTCTTGTCGGCTGCTTCTCTTAATCTTTTGCTAGTGTTAAGGGATGATGGGATATAGATTGGACAGTGTAACTCCCAGTCTTATCCAGCTTCTATCCTCTTTGATCCCGTTTAACCCCCACATGATGAGTGATCCACTGAAGTAGGTCACTCTTATGACTATAGCTCTTGCATAAAGTGTGCAGTGAAACTTGTCCCTGTAGTTTTCAGAGCCTTTTGTGTATGCGGCATGTAACCAGTGTTCTGAAGAGTACAGTGTAGCCGCGGTTTCCAAGCGTACCTTGTCTAAATGTTCAAGAAGGGAGTTTGGTTTTGGTTAGCTTGGTGAGCTTATTTGGAAATGTGAGACATTCTTCAGGAAGAGATAGTAAACTTTCTTAAAATTTACCAACAACAGAGGTACTGGTTGCAGGAAGTAGTTTTTTGTGCCAAATATTTGACTTGGGTAACAGGAGAAATTTGACTTTTCAGTTTTGAGTTATTTTAGAATGATTCTTCCACTCTTCCTTGTAAACACTTTTATTTCACTCCCAAAATTTTACCACTGATTTGTCTCTATAACGTTGCATGGGTTCTGTTCGTGTCTGAATATCCAATGCTGCAATGGATGTAGATTTTATTACCACTGTAATAATTCTAAGAGCTGTATTCTGAGTTTTGTCAATATTGAGGCAGTTAGCTAGAGTACATGCAACTTCATTTCCATGTTCTAGACCATGTATGTAGAAGAAATTTTTTGCGTTGAGCTCCGCTTCTTGCCTGTAAATCTGCTGTGCAGTAACATTCTCTTCAGTAGCTTATTCGCAATTTGCGGAGCTTATACATGCTCGTTCATAGTTTGTTTCATGGCTGGAGTCAATAGCGAGGTGGCTATCACATTCATCTTCCTTTAATTCTACACATCTGTGTCTCAGGGTAACTTATGATTGTTAGTTTACACAGTAAAAATCTTAAAGACAGCAATCTTTAGACTGTTTATCTCCGTTTGATTCCTGAGTGTGTTCCCTCTAGGCTCTTTTTCCTCTCACTGCCACTTCTAGGCTCCCTACGCCACGATTAACAAGTACTCCAGAGAATTAGGACTTTCGTGAAGAGAGGGGCATCAACTCCGGGAATCTTCTTGATAGTTTTAATTTGCTCATTTATAAAAATGTTAAGAAATGTGCAGCTAAGAACGTCTCCCTGTCTCAGTTGTCGGTACGAGGAAGTATTTCTCATTTACTGGACTCTGGTCTGTATTCTAATTTTTTTTTTTATTTAATGAAGTCATCTAATCACCATGAAATATTCTCCTGATTAAATTTACAGTTATTTATCACTTTGATGAGCAATTATATAAGTGCGCATTTATTTTGTTTACTTAATCTTAGAGATAAATGTTACATGGTTAGAATATTTGAATAGGAGATTAAAAAGTATTATGTAGTAAAGTATTAATGAAAGCTATTGTTTATGAAAATTATTAATTTATTAGTGATTGATTAGTTGATTAACTATGTGAAGTTTCATTTTCTGTCTCCGTTTCAGAAAGCGAATAGTTGAGGATGGTTATAGGCAACTGGCAGCTCTTCCTTCTCAAGCACTTAAAGGCACCATACGTGTGGGATTCATAAATGAACAAGGATTAGATGAAGCAGGAATTGATCAAGATGGAGTTTTTAAAGGTAACCTTCTTTTACCACAAGTGAACAATTTTTTTTTATAACTTAACTTGACGAATAAAATACAGAAAATATAAATATCAAATGTTTACCATTTTTTACCGAATATACCGTGAATTCAATAACTTATTGCATGTTTCCTAGTAATTAGCAATAAATGGATAAAACAAAAGTAATTGTTACGGTATCATAATTACAATTATTACTGGGTTTCACCCATGGAAAGTGGTTGTCATCTATCTTCTGTATGTCCCAAAGTAGTTGTGTGAAGAACTGAATTCTTCATAAAATTTGCTACATTTGTTTTTATACTAACTGTTTATTTCTTTGGCCTGTAAATGAAATGTATGTATCTATCATTTTACTAGGTTATTTTACAATGAATTAAATATAATATTAATCCACTATGATCTTTATCGGGGAAGCATTGAAGTGACTTTGCCACTTGTTTTATTTTTGTGAGTTGGGGGAGGGGGGGGGGGGCTAACATTAATCTGATAAAGTTCAGGTAATAATTGATAAAAACAAAATGTGTTGACATTTTGCTGTAGAGTTAATTCTTTGATTTAAAATGTTTAGCTTTGATACAAAAGGTTTTGTGAGTAATTTGCAGCTCAGACTAATAATGATGTCCAATAGAAAAATGATTTGGGACCTAACTTTCTTCGGCTGCAAAATAGTCAAAATGTAACAGACCATAGTTTAATACTATTTATTTTAAATAAATATCTTTTGTCAAGATTTGATAACTAACCGTATAATCTATGGTAGATTTTTCTACTAGTAATGGTTCTCTTCAGAGTCACTAGCATCTGTTTGTACTTACTCAGCAGTTGAAAACTATAAAAGAAAAGAAAGTGAGAAAATACACAGTTTTCTCTTGATTAAGAATTACGGTTTGAAATATCGATTACAGTAGGCGTTTTTTTGTATTGTGTGTTGGGTGTTTTAATAATATATAATTGTGATAATTTGATTGTTAACGGTTTGAAGTATGAACCAAAATAAATACATAATTTATTTTATAATATTAATGAATTATATTCATTTGTTGAAATATATTTCTTTTTGATTGTTAAAAATGTAAAATTTAGTTTATATTGGTTCAGTATTTACATATATATTTGTTCAGGAATTATTTTGTCCATTATAATAGGTTCAGTGTGAAGGGCTGAATTATTCTGATTAGTTTTACATATATCTGTTATTGCTTTTATTTTTTGGAATTTTTTATTAATTTATTTATTATTCCATAGAATTATCCATTTTTATTGCTTCATAAAACCTGAGCTGTACAGTATATAGTAATATATTTGGTTTAGAATTCTTGGAGGAGACCATTAAACGGGTTTTTGATCCTGGACTTAATTTATTCCAAGTAACTAGTGAAGAAAGATTGTATCCGTCAGTTACATCATACCTTCAAGAAAACCATCTTCAACTTTTTGAATTTGTTGGGAAAATTCTTGCTAAAGCAATTTATGAAGTAGGTTTCACTTCATTACTATTTTTTATGTCATGTTTCTTAGTTTAAAATTATATAGATCTTATTTGCTTAATAAACTAATGAATCTGTCATATATTTAGCCGGCCATGTGACACCTCAGACTGCAAACTTTTACATCGTGCATACAGTTCTAATATAAATTTCTTGAAACAGTACTAAGTTAACTGTGCAGTAACCTCTTAAGAATAGTAGGTTAACAAACATTAACATATTTTGTTTGTGAGTTATTGTTATTGGCTTTGTAGTTGGATGACAAAGGAAATATATATCTTTTTATTTCCTTGAAGTTTTTTTATTTTATGAATTTATTAGAGATTCATTTTTTACACTTATAATATAGTGTTTACATAGCTAAATTGTGCTATTAAAACGAAATTTTTGTAAATTTTGATTATAGTTTCATATCAAATAAAATTAAGTTTATAGGTAACTTTTTTTAAAACTTATTTCTTTTTCAGATAGTATTTAATAATATAATAAATTTTCCAGGGAATTGTGGTGGATGTACCATTTGCTTCATTTTTTCTTAGTCAAGTATTAGGTCAAAGTCAAGGTGCTTTATATTCATGCATCGATGAACTGCCCTCTCTTGATAATGACCTTTACAGGAGTCTAACATTTGTTAAACACTATGAAGGAGATGCTTCAGATTTGTCATTAACATTTTCATTGGATCATGATGTAATGGGACAGTTAGTCACTTATGAACTCATTCCTGGAGGGAAAGCTATCTCTGTTAACAACCAGAACAAGTAAGTAAACATTATTCTATATTTTAAAGTACTCAATTAATAGGACATTTCTGGGTTATATGAACCTTAAACGGTTTTATAGTATAAATATTTTTTCATACTACAATCTCTTGGTTATTTATTTACATACATATGATAAAAAGTTGTAATGCTCAAGAGCCGACACACCTGAATTTAAGTGGAGTCGCCTAGTAAAAGAGTCAGTCGCCTGTTTTATGAGTATCCTTATAAAACAGGAGACTGTTCAACCCTGAATTTTAAGCCTATTGGTTTGACTGTTACTAAACTCTCAGTGGCGCCTGACTCTTCGCCCAACCCCCCCCCTGTAGTGTTACAAGTTCTAATGAATTACAATTTTGAAGTTTAATTAAATTCAAAAATAAGAAATTTTAGATTAAGCATTCACTTTTCACCAAAAGAAAGTTAGAGATCTTTTCCCCTCTTTTCTTTGTATATTGTTCATACTTTCTAATGTATATTGTTCATCTTTTCTTAATTGTAAGAAATTATTAATGTTATTTACTATCCTGCCAAATAAGTAATACAACTTGTATTAACTGTGTAACTAAAGTTCAGCTGTTGAAATACATCCATCAACTGATTTTAGAGATGTAGAAGTTACTCTATTAAGATACTGCAAAATTAAATTAAAATATTAAAACCATCAAATTAAAATGGTACAATACGTAATGTGAAGTTTAAGAAAAGCTTTTTTGCAAGATTGTATTGTTCAAGTAATGGTTAAATTCGGATAGGGATCAAATTATTGTTGAATTCTCCAGCTAAAACAAAGTATAGTAAATTTAGAATAATCTGAAAAATTACTTTCTAAGATAGTGCAATAAAGTTTTGTCTTCATCTTAAGTTTACATTGAATTAATCAGCTTTTAGTGTTGCAGTTTATAGAATAGGACAAAGTAACAA
This sequence comes from Hermatobates lingyangjiaoensis, assembly GCA_026182355.1. Lineage (NCBI taxonomy): Eukaryota > Metazoa > Arthropoda > Insecta > Hemiptera > Hermatobatidae > Hermatobates > Hermatobates lingyangjiaoensis. The sequence goes on along the minus strand of JAPFBL010001924.1, from coordinate 295,461 downwards.
TTAACTTACTTTATAATTAAAGAAATGTACCTATGTTTTTCAGTGCTTAAATTCAAACATGACTAATCGCTTTATATTGAACTAAATGAATGTTAAAATATAACCCCTTTGTTTTGAATTTAATTCAATAATTATCTATTAATAATGGTTCAATAGTTAACACGTATAAATTGTTTTAGGATTAATTATATTCATATGATGGCCCACTTCCGAATGCATACTCAAATAAAAGAGCAAACCGCCGCTTTTATCAGAGGATTCAGAAGTATTATTAGTCCAGAATGGATATCTCTTTTTTCTACTCCAGAAGTAAGTAATAATCTTAATACTTTTATGATATTGGCTGAAATATGGTCATTGGACGTATCTGTATATTCATGCTTAATATGACGAAAAGGTTGTGGTTAACCTGATAAGGAGTGATGAGAATGAATAATTCTTCTAAATCTTCAAACTGAAAATTTGACAGCTCTTATCAAGTGCTCATATAAAAAGTTCCTCTAAAAAAGTTAGAGATTGTACTTTTAAAATGCTTAGAATTACTGTTTAATTTTCCTAAGTGAAACAAAAATTAATTTAGAAGAGAAACAAACATTTTTATTTGTTTTTGGTATAGTATCTGCTGAGAAACTTAATTTTGCATTAAATTGTATACATTTATATTTAAAGTTGAAGTAAGTTTGAGGTAAATTATCTTTTTATGTTCTGATATGTTGAAAAATTATTTTTTCAAACAATTTAATAAGTGAAAGTTATGATCAAACTTCAAGGCGCCAATTATTGTACCAGTTAATATTGTGTCAATTTCTTTTCACTTTATTTAATATCAAACGCCTAATTTTTTTATTGTCAAAAGAAAAATTGAAAATTAAAAAATTATCCCTTCCTGTGTTAGTAAACTCATGTAAACAAACCGTTTATAGCATTTAATTCGTTGCTTATTTAATTTCATTCCATACATAAATTTAATTGTAATCATACCCCAATTATTCCACCTTAATTTTATGTATCTCTTTACCAAAATGCTGTGGTTGTTTTTTTTTTTCAGTTGCAGAGGTTAATATCTGGCGACAATGTTCCTTTAGATATTATTGACCTTCGTAGACACACGCAATATTATGGCGGTTTTCATGATTCTCATAAAGTTGTTCTGTGGTTATGGGATATTCTTCAGAAAGATTTTTCAGAGGAAGAGCGAAGATTATTCCTTAAAGTGATTATATGATTTATCAGTTAATTTATTATTACTATTCTTTTTCTAACTTATTTTTTTATATTTCGATTATACATAAATAAATACCTGGAATACTATTAATACATTAGCTCTTAAAAAAAATTTTGTTTGTATTAACGAATGCATCAGTTTCCAAAAACTTATTGAATCCGTTATATTTTTTGTTAGCATTTATTTTTTGTCCATCTTTGTGATTTAAAATTATGTTGTGTTAAAACAGTTGTATGATTATAGGATTATTATAATAATATTTTACTTCTTAGTTTTACTGAAAGAATGCAGTTACATTCGGAAACACACATTACTGGTTATCCATTAAAGATATATACATAACAAAAAGCAAGCATCCCTTCATTATAAATCTTATTTAATATTCGTAATTTTGAAACAAATATTTATTTATTGAAAATGATTTGTAGTATTAGTTTTTCAGTTATTATTCATATTCAGATACAATATTTTCTCTAGAGAATCCTTCAAACTATTTAAAACTTTTATTAGATACGTATAAAAATTTCTCTTTAAATACAGTCTATAGATGCTGTTTAATTAAGAATATTTTTTTAGAAATTCCAATTCAATAATGTACATTATTAACAAAGTATTTAATTTTTGGAAAATTCTTTTTTTAATTGCTTGATATTTTGAATAAAATTAATCTTTCCTTCACCATTAAATTGTTTGTAATTTCATGGGAAGAGGAAGTCAAAAAATTATTATTTATCTCTTATTACTCATTGTTTAAAGTGATTATATTTATTCAGTTTCACTAAATGTTACAGTTTGTGACAAGTTGTTCGAAACCACCTTTGCTCGGGTTTGCTCATCTGGAGCCTCCATTCTCTATTAGGTGCGTTGAAGTTGGTGATGATGAAGACCAAGGGGACACCATTGGTTTGTTAAAATATTGATTAATTAATCTTATTCTACCGTATACTATAATTTGTCTATTTTTTAAATTCACCTAATACGAAAGATATTTTTAACTGGAAATAAAAACTTTTTTTTATTGTCTTGTTTAGTTGATATTTATCAACGCGTGATGAATATGCTTTTTACTTCACTATAAGTTAAGTATAGCGATTATAAAAAATCTGGAGTAGCTTACACTCAACTTTACTATAAGCAAACATACGTAATATCAAACTCATTAACACCAACTGATATTTTGTGTTGTTTACATTTAATTCAATATGTATCATTTGTTTACATTTTTCTATAAACATTTAATTAGTTAAAATAATAGTAAAATCAATGCTTAACATGATATCTTATTAAAATTATTAAACTGAGGCCTGAAACTCATCGGATGGTACGTTCCGCAGCCATAGATATCATACTATCTATTCTATTGTAACTAAATACAACTTCTGATTTTAAGTTCATTAATGACCTTCATAAATGTAAATAGGGAAGCGTCCCTCACTTCTATAGTATTAGGTATGATTTGACAGAAATCTTTATCCATTCTGAGATGATTAGCTCGAATATTGGTAAACTGTGAGTCAAGTGTTGCTACTTATTTATGTTTCATTTTGTCATTTTTTTGATATTTCATCTCCCATAGAGGTCTTCTCATTTTGTAAAATAAAGAGGAATATATAAATTTGGTATAAATGTCTGTAGTAGAGATAATTATTAATCTTTAATCCGGTGGTAGCACACATAGTAATTGGTCCAATTATCCACATACATGCTTAGTTTTGTTTATCACACAACTGATGCATACAATATCATTGGTATTATCACAGCAGCAATAACACTTTTGCAAAGTCTAAGTGAAAATTTCGAATTACCAAGTAATCTATTACAGGAGAACATAGTTATTGTTCCTGTAGCCAGTGGATCTCTTACGTCGCCATCTGTAACTTTACATGGTCAGTCACTTCAAAATATCCCTATTGTGATCTAAAAAAAAATTTGCCAAAAAAAAGTGACTCCCATCATGCATAACTGCTCCCAAATAATAGGGCTCATCCTCTCCATGAATCCCATTTCTGTGTAAAATATCAATTTGATCCATCAAAGATGTGGACTGCAGCGTGTACACAAGCTTCTGGATATACACCCACACTCACACGGAGATCAGAGAAGAAACGTCATAAAACGACTTTGGGAACCTCAAAACATTCAAATACGTTAAAATCTGGAATTTTTTCACGATCTCAATACTTTACTGATAGTAAAGTAAAAAAATTGATCTCAAAATTTTGGAGCCAAATAAACCTTCTGTGGCCTTTAGTACTCTCCGCAACACCTCAGCTTTCTCAAGGATGCAATTGCAGAGTGAATGAAGAAGGAAGCAAATGCAAGGTGGCTAGAAGAACTGGATGTAATTTTGTCTAAAAAGTTTATTTGAACTGAACTTAACTTGATAAGGAAGATAATAAACCTTCAAGGGTAAATTTTTAAAAATATATGTTGAATATCTAACTGGACATTTTCTTCTTAACTACCACTTATAAACTGCAATTAAAAACATACGACGATTGCAGACTCTCTGTGGAAAGAGTCAGTAACCTTTTATTACATTCTATTTGGACGCAAAGCAATCATCTTGAAAAAATTAATGATTTTTAGCAAATCATGCCTAGAACTAATTGAAGTGAAAGATACTTTTCTAAGAACAGTTATCAATTTCATTAAAGAACTTAAAATTTGAATTTAGAAACGACTGATTTGCCGCAGTGCGCAAGAGTCCGATCAGACCCTGCGTTTAGTAATAATAATACATCAGATTGTTATAGATGAATAATTTCAGGTTTGTTATAACTAATAAAATGGATATAACCTCATTAAAACAAAGTAATCATTACTGGTTATCAATGTGTTTGATATTACCTCTACACAATAGCCAAATTGCTTAAGCTGAAATGATTGTCTGCGAGTTAGATCCTATTTACTTATAGTAAAGTTTAGTGTATTTTTCATTCATTAAATATGTGGTAGAAAATGCTTAATGTAATGCTAAGTAAATTTTAAACCTATTAGTATTTTGTTTTTGTTTTTTTAGGTAGCGTTATACGAGGTTTCTTTACAATTAGAAAAAAAGATCCTCGAAATCGTCTTCCTACTTCTTCAACATGTTTCAACCTCCTTAAGCTACCGAACTATCAAAGAAAAGCAATTTTGAGGGACAAACTGCGTTACGCCATTTCCAGCAATACGGGATTTGAACTCTCCTAAATTGTTGGTAAAGTAAAAAAAGGACTATTTAGAGCAGTTACTTTCAGGGCCCAATAGATGATTTAATGTTTGACTGTATATTTATAATATTGTTCATTACCATGTACATTTTTGTGTAAGAACATTTAGTAAAATTTAACCCTACAAGTCCAGGTGCAAGTTGTAAGGGTGACTCTGAGTAAAATTTTGTTAACTATACGAATAAATTGAAGAACACAAATTGAGCCAGCGTTAACGTGTTAACGTGTCAGTCTGTCGTGACCTTTCAGACTAAGTCTTTTCAGTATCGATTATCAAAGTAAAAACTAATTTGACGCATTCTGGAAATGGATAGTTATTGCGTTAAAACAATTCCTTAATAGATTATTCAGTTTCCTGTCATGTTTATTTTCGTTATTAAATAATAGCATTTTGTAAATTTACTTTAGACTGAAGGTGCGTAACCTGTTATGTTATCATCTAACTCATCGTCTAAATCCCATTCGACGGTTTTTTATTTTTATGATTGATATTTATTATAATAAATTAGAAAATGATAACATTTTGAAAGGTATTAATCAAACTGAGATGTTTACTTAATCACTTTATTTAATTACTCATTAATCACTTATTCAACGTGAAATTGCATCTCCATATTAGATTAGATTAGTTCTCTTAAAACTTGCTCCTGGCCTAAGTGTTGTAAAGTAACTGTACAGATGTAATAACAAAACTTAACATAAGTAAAAAAGAGTATAATAATTATTAATGAATCCCTTTTGACTGATTACTTTTAAAATGTAATAATTTATCATTCACTGATCATTTTGATTATTTCCTGTATCATCCTTTTTATGATACACCTATTTCTAATTGCATGAAGTCCGTATCCAAAAGTTCCTTGTTTTTTTGTCTCTTAAATCGAGTTATTGGAAGTAAATTCACTTAGTAGGATGTTTCAGTATTTTGTTGCATAATAAGTGTAAATATTTTATATTGTTTTGAAATTGCGAATTCAGGGAATATATATCAGTCACTGTTGCCTGAATCTAATTCGTAAGGACTTCATTCGTTGTAGCGTTTTCTTTGTATATATTTGTTGCTTCTTCGATGGGAACCGTGAACTCTCAATTCTTAACTGGCCTTTAAAAAACTGTTTGATGAAGAGTTATTAACTATATTGATTAACAGTTCTTTCATTTAAAATAATCATTGAACATGTGATTTTCCTCTATTCAATGGTTAATAGAAATGTTTATTTTTTTTTTCAATAATATACACCGTTTTATTTTTTTAAAAGTATTTTCTTGTATTTCGCTTATCAGTTTTCCTTAGGATAACTTTCATTATATTATTATTATTTCCTGAAGTTAATTAATTCTCGTAGAGACTCTCCGAGGATTGTTTAATAAAATAGTTAAAAAATTGTCCAAAAGTTCAACTTAATTATTTTCTGAATTATTACAACAATTACTTTTTACCTTTTGTTATCATTTATTCATTATAATCCATTAAATGTGAAAAAACTGACTTTGATCGAATTATGAACCTTTTTTTTATATAAGTTTATTATTGTCATACATTCCATGTGCTTTATTTTAATAATTTTTTTGTTTAGTTGTTCTTGTGATTGAACATGTCAAACAAATATAAGATATAATGTTAATTATTATCAAATTTTAAAGGCAGTTATCAATCTTGAATTTTTTTTTTATTCTAATATGGAAGGGTGGTTTAATTGGAATGATTTATTCTTGATCTTAACAAACACCTCTGGGTATCTAGAACAGTAATCGGCCATTACCTGCTTTGGGCCTTTTGACCATACCACTCATTATGACAAAGTATGCAAAGTACGACCTCGCATCACGACTTTTAATTTGCTCCATCCTCATTCTATTCAGGAATCTTTAGCACTGTATTGAGAATTTCATAGAAATATCTCCTCTTTACTACCATTGTGTTTCTTTTGGTAATTGAACATTTGTGATTATTATCCATTTTTTGCTACTGGATGTGAGCATATCCATTACTTTCTTTTCGTCATCCTATATTCTTTTAGATCCTCATATCGTATGGTTTGCATTTGTATCTTCCCTTTTGCATAGCGCTTCTTTCCTTTTAAGTGACTTCAGGCATCTTCCAGATGTTTTAAGATCTCTATCATTTCTGTTCTGTATTGCCGGTAAAAAGAGATAAACGTAAATTCAATATTATCTTCTTTTATCCAGTACTCAATCAATATATCATGTGATAATATCATTAGACTTATCTCTAGATAATCCTCGAAGCATACAGTTGCTGCTTCAGGTCTCTTACTTTTTCTTTAAAAACTTTTGTTCTTATGCCAAATCCCTCGTCAAGAGTATATATCCACGGCTCTTGTATTGGCGCTAGAGATGCCCCAATGTTATAGCAATATGTAAGTAAATAGTTTGTAGTAATCTCGACTAATTTAAATTTACTTGTACGATTATGTACAAGGTTTTCTGAGAGTCGTAAGGAATGCCGATTTTTTGGGATTTTTACTTTTTAAAATGCGCTAGTTGGGGCCCGCTGTAATCATGTGTGTCTCTACAATACCCACATACAGAGTCCTCCGGTTTACATTTAGTTGCCACATGCCCAAATTTTAAACATTTAAAACACTGGCTTAATTCCCTAGAAATGGACATCTCTCTGAATCTATTCTAAGGCTACCACTGTCCACTATGGTTTTGTAAAGATCCTTTGTAACAGCACATATAATCGTGATAAAGGTCATATTCCTATTTAACATTCTAAAAAGTGGGTTGATAGTTCCCAGTTTCAAGGTCCTTCTCAATTGTTATAAGTTGTTCTTCTTGGCCTTTCAGTTTAATACCACTAGGAATTGACTTGATTAGAATGCGTGGGATCCTGCCCTCAACTTCTTTCCTTCTAATCCACGTTCCAGACTGTTGATTGCTTTTATCATCTTTTGTGCATCTTTACCATCACAATTTACTATTATCATTACTCAACTGAGTTATGACAGAAGTTTGAATTCTTTGAAACATTGGTTAAGTTCAGTAGGGGAGGAGGATTATGACTGAGGGTATGGAAAGAGGTGAGAGGAGTGAAATGGGGGAGGTGTGGAAAATATGGAGAACATAGGGGCGTGGAGGTATTGGTGAATCGGGTTGGGGGAAACGGTTGGAGAGAATGAGGGGAAAGCGGTTGGGAAGAGAGGTTCGGAACTTAAGTTTAAGACTCACCAATTTCAGGGACCCGCCAGTCTCACTTCCAACCTTCTAAATAGATCGCTGGACGTCGTAGTGACTGATATCTGAACGTCTGCATTATACAAGACCGCAGTACACAAAGACTTAATGCCGTCAATGAATGCTTAATTATTCCGTCCTAGCTTTAATCGAGCTCCAATATTGCAGTAATCGTGCATAGATGCATTCTTTATAAACAACGATGATAGTGCGAGATACGCACTACTCCGGAACGGAATCGTATTGGTCGAAAGCCACGTGCCGACTAATTGGGCATGACATGTTTTGATGTAACGAAGCTTACCTGGGCTTTCCAGCCATACCCCAAAATCAGCCGTTACCTGTTTTGATTGAGCGCCATTCCCAAGTCTTTCTACACCATAAAATCAAATCAGGTCGACGCTATTACATGCTGCCCTTTAATCACCCTATGCTACCCACAGAGTATAGGGCGTCCGAGATGGAGCTCGCGGAGGTGGGTAGCACGATGCTATGTCACAGAAAAGGCAAATTAATCGCCCATCTGTACTACAGGTCGGTTGTCAAGCATACGAAAAAGAAAAAAACACACTTTGGTACTATTCGTATGGGTGGAAACATGAGACCAAGGTTCCTAGGGGACTAGAATATCCCCCCTAGGGGAGTTAAGTTTTAAACTTAAAAATTAACTTAGGCTAAAAAACTAGATTGGAGACTAGTTGCTTAAGACTAAGGTCCCCGAGGTACTGAAATATTCCCTCAGGGATAGACAAACTTCTACCTTTCGTTCTTGGGGTACTTATGTATGAGATACATAAATAACAGGACACCAGCCATTGCAGTCATCCGATTGCTCCTAGCGCTTCTCCAAGGCCGTAAGGAAGAGTAAATAGTTTATTTGGGTCGTGGCGCTTAATATGAGCAGGTTTTAAACGTATAGATTTTTTTCACCTAATCGAATTTTTTCAGGAATATAGAAAAAAAGATTAAACTTTTGCTTTCATGTATGTTTATTGATGGTCTACCAAAATTCCATCTATGGCTTACTGCATCTGATTGAGTAATTAATAGAAACATTTCCATTTATTCTATTTGATATTCTTGTGAATGTTTTTATAAACTGAATAGAAATTGAATATTTATTTAGTCCAGGAGTGTGAAACTAATTTCTAGGTTCAGGCCAGAAACAGAACTTATGTGTTTTAAGGAGACTAAATACTCCTTGAACATGTTCAAGGCAAACTGGTTTTGAGGTTTGCTTGTGGGACTCTTTTTCCAGAGCTCCAAATACAAGTCATCTGCGTAAACAGCTGCTTGCAAACCTCGAATGAGAGTGCCTATTATACAATTCAAATAGTTCAAAAATGGGGAAATGATGAATCCCTTCCTTAAGAGCTTCCACACAAAGCAAAATGGTAAATTGTGTTCACAGACCCTTAGAAAACAACTCGCCCTTTCTGTCGAGTGAGTCATTTTCTAAGTGTATTTTCCTTCTACTCCCTCTTTTAATTACTCCAACAGTAAACTTTTCTTTCAGCTACTTGTCTAAGATATTCCTAAACACCTAAGATACATTTCTGTTTTTGAAAGGCGTCTTCGACAGACTGACTAATAATTACTACCGGATCCTCTGTAGACTAATTTGTAAATCCTGCCTAGGACAATATTCCCTTTCCAAAAAACATGTATGTAGTTCGCTACCTTCTCTACAATTTCCTGGTACAGCTTAAATGGTTGGATAGTTTGTCTTGCCAGATTTGAAGAATTACTTCATTAGAAATATTTTCTAGCTTATGGGTACTACTCAAAATAACTAAATCTAATTACGTATTTAATCGACTTAGCTTTGGTAATAGGTTTCAAATATTGAAGTAATTCATTTGCAGCAATTGCTTAACTAGCAATTTCTTTTTCTTTATGGGTAATGGGAATCTCCAGTTCCTCCAATCCGAATTTGTAGTCTGTTAGAGGTATCACCAGTCCTACTTATCCTTTAAGAACCGAATCGGTCATCCTACTTGATTGATCCTGCTTTAATTAACTTGAAAATATCCCACGGGCTTGAAAGTTGTCACCAATAGAACAGTTATGTTATAGATTTCTTACTATTCCCGTCTCAGTTTCCAAAATAACGTTGGTGCTTATTGACATCTTTAGAGTCTTCATCAACTTCCATATTCTTACCCATCTTAGTCCATATTTAAGCTTCTTATCAAAGAACATTTTTCAGTTGCGTGACATCTTTAATGTGTCTTCTGCATTCTTTAGTATTTTACTGTGCTAAAGCATTGAGTTGTCCTTTCTAATTATCCAGCTCTTCACTCTGAGAAGGTTTGTAGTGTCTGCTTGAAAGTTTTCCCAATCCGCCCCTTTATAATGCAAAGATTAATCAACCTGAGAAGATTTCAGAGACAATCCACAATAGCTGTAAGAATAATGTCTACTCTGTGGTCCATATGTACTCCTCTGTGGTCATTTAGTTCATCCATAACCAGCCTTTTGGTACCGTGGGTGAGATTTTACTTACACAAGTGAGGTCAGAGATTAAAAAAATTTCTCCAAACTTTGGGGGGAAAAGTTGGATGGTCATCTGATCATTTAATAATTTCAGCTATGTTTCTCATAATCATGACTAATTCAACGGCGTGTACTGTAACAAATCTTCTACGGAATGTGCATTATGAGAAGTCCTCCACAATTACGTTCTCTGATATATTGTCAAACGCAACTCCTTGTCGTAGGCAATAGTAGTTTTTTAACCCATTAGCATAAACTCTTCCTTGCCTTCAATCTATTCTATTCAGCCATTTGTATATCAGGTTGGAATACTGAGTTAATTCTTCATTGCACTTTAGACTAGTGCTTATTAAAGACAAAAACTCAAAACACCTCTGTTAACATTTTTCCTCGTTTTTGTTTTAGCCGTTGTTCAAAGAAAAATTATTCCATTTTTAATCTGTTATAAAGTTATAATGAAACATTATAACATAATGGAACAAATGACCATTTTTTGTTATTTGATAAGTTGCTGTAAGTCGTAAATAGTATTTTTGTAGACGCAACTGTACTTTAAAATGAAAGAAATATTGGTTTCACAACACTTAAATAATTAAAGAAACTAGTTAATCGTGACTCTTAGTTTGCTAACGAAGGGAAATAGATAAAGCTGGCAAAAATTAAAAACAGCATACCATTATAATTTTAATATCAGTGAATGAGTATAACTTTATTAAAATGTCCTTTAGTCATGTCAATATTTTATTAATTATTGTTTGTGAAACTTGTCTAGTATGTAAAAAATACTTTATTTTCTTATTTGAAAGTAGTTTATTATTAAAAATAACTATTCATTAGGAATAAGTGAAGAAATAATATAATTATTTTTGGATTGGAAAGTGTGTAGAGCATTATTAATCCCTACTATTTTGAAAGGATAAGGGAATTCGAAATTATTTAAATTACTTGTTAGCAAATACTGATATTATAATTTTAAAGGTTTAATTTAGTGTTGTGAAGTAAAAAGAGATCGTTGAGTCAAATATTTAGATGGTATTAGCGTAAAATATAAGAAAATTTATAAGTAGAATTAACATGATTATTAATGTGTTAATGTTATTATGTTTTCTAGTAGTATCGATTTGGCGCTTCTTCAAGGTTTTATTTCATTATTTTGATACCTGGTCCCATAATTGAATTGAAGTATTCCATCAAAAGGAAATTTATATTTCTATGAAAATAATACATTCAATAATTGACAATCAAATGTATTGCTCATCCGAAAAAGTGAAACATTTTGTTCAACGGTGAAGAAAGAATAAATATTATACCTCTGTTACAGCTAACTGTATACTCAATTATTTTTCAATACATTTCTTTAATGTGATGAAAAACTTGGTGTAAATGTTTTAGAACACAGAGATGTCTTTCGGATGTGTGTTTTCATTGCTATTTAGATAGCTTACTGAACATTTTATTTCAACTGAGATTATATTTGTAATTAGTGATTGGGACTTCAATAATTACAACATTCACAATTTTTTTTTTGGAAGTAAAATGTGACAAACATTAAAATAATTCAGCTTACATTTATTTGTTAATGAGGTTACTCGTGGTATCATTAATTCATTGAGGTAATTGTTTCTTCATTCTAAAATTACTAAAAAGTAATCTTTCATTAGGTACTCTGATTTCTTTTTTGGAGGTCACCATTATTAAAAAAAAATTTCATTAAAGTAGAAAGATATATCACATGAGAGAGGCTGTCTGAAATAACTGTAGTTAATTAAACCATTCTTTGTATTTATGTAACGTTGAAGTACATTTAATGTGAAGCAAATATTAAGAAAATTATTTTATAGTAAAGAATGATAAATTATGTATTAATGTATAAAATATTCACTTTTAATTGCGATCTTTTCAGGTTAATACATTCAAACTCCATTTAAGTGTATAATTGAAGAAAGTATTACATTTTTTTGCCCTACCTTTAAAAATAATTTTTATTCCTTATATTTGGGCATTTGTGAGTCTTATTTTTAACATCCGCGTTGTAGTAGAGAGGTGGTGATGGTGTCCTACGGGGATGAGGGTTTGGGAGTTATCCTATATGACCTTAGATTCGTTCATAATTTTCTGTCATGAGTTATTCTGATTCCTTCTTAAACTCCAATTATTTTTTGTAAATGTAGAATTTTCTAGAATCTTTTCAGGATACACAACTAGTGGTTTATGGTTTATAAACAGTCACCATCTCCCCTTTCATTTTAAAATCATAAATTAACATTTCTCATTTATTAAGCTTTAATTTGATGCCCAATTGTTTTGTTGCTTTCTAATACTAAATTGTGTATTAATTTACTATGTATTCACTTTTAATTACAGTCTTTTAAGGTTGATACATTTGAACCTCATTTAAATTAATAATGAAACTTTTATCACGTTTTTCATAAAAACATGGCTAAAGTTTTTATGAAAAAGTTTCTATAAAACTTTATTAAAGTTTTTATAAAGAGACACTAACTCACTTGAGGTAATTAATAAATTGGAAGTAAAATTAAAAAAAGAAGAAAAAACAGCTCCGAAGACCACAATTCTTGTAGAAAACTTTGTGTGAATCATTGTCTGAACATCCATAGGGTCCTCAAATAGCCATCGGTAATTTCTTTGCTAATTTTTTTAGCCTTGGTCGAAGTTCTCACCAGAAAAACTTAGAAACCCCGTTCCACTTAGCGCGAACGTGTATATTTTCTTTAGGTCTTAATTTTACGACTGGTCCACTGCTGAGAACATAAGATTTGTATCCCTGGCCTTAATAGACCTAATCGGCCCTGATCGTTTCTCTGATACTTTAGGTGTTTTGCAAAAAAAAGTTGTTGAAGGTATTCATCGAAATGTCGTGAACTTGTTGTATGTTTTCTGTTCTTCTTGCTGCGTCAGATAGTTGAAATCTTTGTGCGATTGCTTGCCTCTACTGCAATCATTTTCTGCTTCCAGATTCTATTACATTTTATTTTCAAAAGACCCGGTAACTTTAAGAAATCTTCGTGTTTCTAATTCGCTGTGTTCTGCAGCGATGGCACATTTTATTATCTTAATTACATAATTGTTTGTCATTACATATCTGCAAAGGCACGCAATTCACAATTCGACTCTAATGTATATTTAACCTGCTTATAAAAATGTTGGTTTCACATTTGCAGAAACGTGAAAGGAACGACTCTTTAAATTCCCTTTTTAATCTATAATTCGCTCAAAATGATCTATCCCCTCTACTCGAACCAAGTAATTTCCACTCGATGAGTCATAAAGCCATAGAGTATCCTATCTCTAGTGAACGTATCTGGGAACGAAACCGATACAGTTAAAACTGTACTTCAATAATGACTATACAGTATTATAATAAAAAAAATGGTTAATTCCAAAAGAAAAGGAAAATAATTAACATTTTGTATCTCGAAATAATTTTCACTATTGAGATTAATCGAACTTATTTGTTGATGATACGGTTTAAATAGGTAGTTTATATAAATAGCTTAAGTTTGAAGGAATTACAATTGCAAAGTTTTTTGAAACCAAAGGTGATTTGTGGAACTTGCAAACATTTTAAAGTGCTTCTATCACATATTATTTATTTTTCGATTTATTACGTTGATAAGAGAAACAAATGGTCCATTAGAGAAATTAGTGTCTAAGTAATCGGATTAAAGAAATTATACAAATCAGAAAATCAACACATAAGAGTGTTAATTCACACTTTGTTCAGTACTAATGCAGTAAAAAAAAACCTTTATACGAATGCCTATATGTGAACAGTGAATATCCAGAAATTAAGGTTTAGGAAATTAGAGAAATAAGAGATACTTTTGTCAGACCTCTCATTATTGCCTTCATGAACAAATGCAAATGTGTTCAGTTTTCTTTAATTTTTTGTTATATTCCTTTGATGTTCTAAGTTCTATCTCTTCTATACTTCTGTATAATAAGATTTATGTTTTATTATATAGAGTTCTGCAAATTAAATATATCAGTATTGAAAACTATTTATAGAAAAACGTATTTATATGAAATTAATGACTGGGCTGGAGAATAGCTGAGAATAAATATTTTTACGCGTCATTAGAGAAACTTGGAAAGATCAAAGGTCTTTAAACAAAAAAACAGAACATAAGAAATAACATAATATCGAAACATAGTAAGTTATTTTCAACAAGTAAAAAAAGAATTTTATACTGTAGTTTTTGTTCTACAAATCATTCAAGAGAACTATTTCAACTTCTTAGATGACCATTAAAAATCAGTTAATTGTCTTCAGTAATGAATATCACTTTCAATTATTTTTCTATATTTTTAAATTACCTGAAGGAATGTATCTATATTATGATGCATTAAGATTAAGTAAAATTTTATTAAATTATAATGATTTATAATTGTAATGTTTAAATCTGACCTCTTGATTTTCCCTGAAATTCTGTTTTGAGGGGGGGATTGAGGATTCGACGAGCATACGTGATTATGACTTTCAATCACTTCCTAGAATTTTTTCGCACTTATTTAAACAATATTAGTAAGTTTTTAAACATAATTAAGTGCACGAAGTGTACTAGTGAAAAACCTGTCATTTTAAATAATAAGTATATTTATATGATTTAAATGGAATTTGATTTATTCTTTAGTTTGTATTAGGCTGTTTTTACAATGCTTTCAACAGATTTGTTGGTAATATGCTTTAAAGTTGTTTCTCATGAAAAAGACGTTTGTTGATGTAGGGATAATAAATTACGTCAGTGTTATATTTTATTGTTTATGATGGACTTATTCCAGGTGAGTTATTTTATTTTTTGTTAACAGAGTTGTTAATTCAAACTTGTTTTACTGTTTCTAGTCATGGATTAAAATCACCGTTACTCAATATTTTTTTCCTGTGTATTATGTAAAATTGTAATGTACCTTTCTCTCTCTGTATTAGTATGCATAATAAATAATGTTAATAAGTAGTTGTGATTTTAAGTTCAGTAATTCTGGAGGACAAGATCTTTTGACAATAATATTGTACGAGTTGTTTGAAGAATTAATGTTAAAAAGGTTATGGTTTAAGAATTTGATAAGTTATTTATTTTTAAACTCCAGAACTTTTTTTCTTTTGTTCCTAAATTGGTCGTCTTCGTTAATATCTTTCTATTTTGTAATATAAAACACTGTATTTGTTCAAGATTACCTTTTACATGCAGATATTTGTATATAGAGTTTGTGAAATAAGAGATAGTGTACGAAGTTTGTTAATCAGACTTTTGTTTTTAATAATAAAATGCATTAAATTATGGGTCAGCAGTTTACTGATTATTTTATGAACTTATTATTTTCATAATTACATTATTACACTATTACATTGCGTTCCATTATTTACTTTTCTGAAATGATACGATAACCTACTTACTAGACTATAGTCTTGATATACAGAGGATCCATAAGGCCCCTGTACATTACAATCCAAAAAGTTCATTACAAATGCATTTGACAACAGGATATGTTATCAAGACTTCTATAAAAGTTTTTAATCATACTGCATTTGTAAGTTTGATATACCTTATTGATCGAAAAGGGTTTGTTAAATATGAACCTATAAAGTCGTTCCTAATGAAAGAAAAAAAAAATACAATATCTGAAGTCATTGAAACGAGATCGGATACACAAATCAATAAATACCAAATTTAAATATGAAAGACATGCACTGTTACTTTTGAAAGTTCGTGACTGGCAGAAGAAACCAATAAAGATGAGGTAATATACGAGAACATGATATTATACATTAAGTTTATGCCAGTTAGTCTCTAAAAGGGACTGAGGGTTACTTGATGATAGGGTTCATCAAGGATTACAGGGGAAAAATTAAATTGGAAAATACGAGGGTAATTAATAGCGAGTTGAGAGATAGCAAAGATTAGGTAAGTTAGGAAAGAGTCAGAGGTAGCAAGAAAAGGTGCAGAAAGAAAGTAGAAGAAGCATCCAGACGGTAGTCCGCCGCGACATGCCGGGCAGACCCTTGTCCGCCACAAACAAACCACAACTAGCCACGTCAGAATAAAACATATGCCTGTTAATCTCTAGAGAGACTGTTAGTTACTTGATGAATGGGATCATCAAGGATTACGAGGGAAAAATAAAAGGAAAGATACAAGGGTAACAGTTAAACGAGAGTGAGAGATAGCGAAGAATAGGTAAGTAAGGGAAGGAGACGGAGATTACAAGAGAAGATATGCAGAGAAGGAAGTAGAAACATTCTGGCGGTAACAGGCCGGGCAGACCTTAATGGAAATAATTTGTGATTCAAACACTCTGATGGCCAAAATCTTGTAGGTTTAGTATAATTGTGCATGGTTGAAGAGATTGGAGAAACTCCTTTTCACATCCTTTCACAAAGATGGCTGAATACTTGTTGGACAATGACTGTAGGATAGATTGCAATTCTTCATATTAAACATGTCCTGAATCTGGATTGAATCCATGATGGTACTTGACTACCCATCTATTATTAGTGGAACATGAGGTGTCTTGAAAATGTAGAGTCGTTGAGCCAGAATTAAAGTCGACTGCCGTCAACTCTTTCACAATATAATTTTTCATGGTGTTTCCACTCTGGAAGCCTTGAAAGTCTATAATCAAATACATGAATGCTGCTGCTGCTGCTCTTTCAAATATCTAGAGTCGACTGAAGGTAAGTTAGACCAAGCCTTGCTATTTATTCACTGTTCCCATCAGTGGATAGTAGTCGATAATTTTGTCGTGGAGTAAGACAGTAGGCGACAGTGTTTGCCGGCACATTCTCACCCATTTCAATTCGAATATCTACAGGGCTATTTTTCAAAATTTCATCATGTTTTGATGCATCAATGACAATTATCAGTCCAAGACTCTTACAGTCTGTCATGTTGAGAAAGGGAGGAGCATGTTCGTGTTGTTTTCCATAATAGGATGATTTGAATTTACAATAGAGGTCATAGAGTATGGCATAGTGGTTAGCATCCATGTCGACTTTAAAGTCATTGTAGGGAAGTATTATGCTGTTTAAATGAACTATGACATTTCTAAATTTAATATCGTCAAATACAGATATGTTAAGTTCAAATCATTCTTTTTATCAGTTTGGAATCCAATCAATACATAGCGTGGTTTTTCAAAGCATTGCTAGTCTTCATAGACCAGTTGTTGCATTTAAACTGTTTTCAAAGAGCTCCCAGCTTGAAAATGGCACTGTTATCTTGGAATTTTGGTTCAAAGTCTTTAAAAGAGTCAATCTTTCCTTGTCATTAACCTCAACATGTCTAATATTCCACTGGAGTTTTTCAATATTTATGTGAAGTTCTTCATTACCATTTAAAATTAGCGCGTTATTGTCATTGTTGCCTCTGATTAGTACCAGTTCTTGTTTAGCATTTAAAAATATCTTTCTATAATTTTCCTTGATGCCGAATAAATGCTTCAATTGTAGTATTGTTGAGAATGACTTGTTCTTCTTTCCCACAGCCAGTTTGGACCAGTTGATTTTGATTTCCTATCCCAAAGACCATCAACTCATTTCCAAGCTATGATCATTCCTATCGTGTGAAGCATATCCTTTAATGGTTGATGTGATGCCTACATTACGGGTCTTGTCAATTTCCTGGCCAAACAGATCTCAGAAAATAGGTATGCTAGTCCATTTGTGATAAAGTCACACTCGTCTATGGGACCTTCTTTCTTACTATTCTGTCCAAATTTAAACATTTTGCCTTCAATGTAGAGATGTCGTGGAGATATGTATAACGGTCCTGTTGATTAATTGAAGGTGATTTAACATTCAGAATTTCTTCAATTGTGGTCCCAATTTCTTTAAAATCACTCTGTTTTTCAATGTTAACCGCTGTGAAGAAGGTGGGCGACTAACTTTATCATTTGTCTCGTTGACATATTTATACTGATTTGGATATCTAATTAGTCCCATTCTTTTTCAAATGTAGTGCTACGCTGATCGTTTCTCCTTGCAGATCAAAGGGTACACCGTCGTCGTCAATCAATCTAATGGTAATGATGTCTATCATTTTGGTATGACTGGAAAATAGATTATCGGTGATGGTGTTTCACTGATTGAATATCCAGGCTGGCTTTTAATGGCAAAACTGTAGAGAATATGGCTGGGTGTTGTATTCCTTTAGGCGCCGGAGACAATGTTACATTCAACATTAACGTTTGTCGCCTTAATATCATTTCCTATTTGGTCGGAAGAAGTCCACGTATTTATAGGAATTGTCTGGTTGTTGAATCCCAACAAGGAGCCGATGGAATTTTCCCGCCCAAAGTCCAGTGGGAGGGGAGAGTTAATTTCACATTTCAAGGTTACATGATTAGCGCACAGTTATACCATTGGCGTCTGCTTGCTTAATAACTCGTTCAAATTATCGACATCATAAAGTCCTTTGGATATAGTAATCACTCTGGAATCGTTTAAAAAATGCAGCTGATTATTTTCCCATAATGAAATCGCTGCCCATACTAAGTCGGCTGTTGGAGAGTTTTGATCAAAATTATGAAAGTAATTTTTCCTAACATTTAAACAGACTTGAATCTAGAATGTGCTCTTCTCCACATAATCAATCTTTTGGTTTGGTGAAATATTTTTGAATGCAAGATCATTTAAACCTAAAGATCATTGGTAGATATATCAAAAGAAGAAAATTTAGGCATTATGGCAATTTTTTTTTATTACGGACATAATTGTATGCTTTTAATATTTTACTTATATTAATTTGATAATTTATAAAACTTTTCTTAACTATAATAAATATCATTTGTTCATATATTAAATAATCATTTCGTATTCTCATCGATTAGTCATGAAATTTCTTTTTTTAAATCTATTATAATTAAATCATTACAATTTAAATCTTGGGGCAGGCAACAGCGCATCGGACTCCTAATGTTATGCCGTGGGTTCGATCCCCACAAAGTATCAGGTTTTTAATTAGTTATTCAGTTTAGAGCGTATACAAACATACTTTGCAATCAATATCAACAGTTTTATAAGTATATCAATTTTTTTTACTTATCCCTACATCTCGAACGAAAAATGCGAAAATTAAAGTTTTGTTTTATTTCAAATGTTTTTTCCTAAAACGGTTATTTCAGTTTGCTTATAATGTAAAATTAAAGTGTTGTAAATGGCAGTAGGTAAAAGGTGTAAACCAGTGGTGGGATTCAATTTTTTTAAGAACAGGTTCTAAGAAAAATAGATCGTGTGTTCTCATCGATTCGTGCAAACCGGTGCTTAAAATATGTATTATGAGTTCGGCGGGTTATTATTGCTTCCAGTGGGTTTTGACGAGGTAGGCTAACAAATTTGTGGTTTTCAGTAAACTGGATCTCTTGAATGCGTCCGAAGCAACCCTCTCATCAATTTCTTTTTCAAATGTCCCTATATTGTCTTTAAGCAATTGAAATGCTTTAATAGACCTCTTTATGAGGTTTTCTCCTCTGAACAAAGTTGTGCCTCTTGCTTGGAGGGCATTACTGAGCAATGACATTTCATTCAAAATATCAGTCATTAAAGCTAGGTCCTTCAGAGAATTGTTGTTGCAAAGACGGGCAGCCATCCCTGAATTATTTATCTAAACAAACACTTACTTTAATCTGGCGATTTCAGGAAATAGATCTAAAAACATTCAATATTTGATTCAGAACTAAAAGTTAAAACTAGGCCTAATGTACGCTAGACCAACTCAACATCTGCATTGTCATGAGCAGTTTGAGCACTGTAACAGTTACGCAAATGAAACTAAATTGTTTAGTTATATATATATTGTGGATTAAAGGAACGGTAGCCACATACTCGTATTACCCTCAAGAATTTTCTTGACTCACTAGAGTTGTCTGGATTGCCCCAGTCTGAACTAAACGAAGCAGCTCCTATCATGTATATGACAAATACTGATCCACCGCCCTTATTTTATGGAACAAGACTAATAATTGAGGAGCTTTATTATAATGTCATTGTAAAATTATCGCATCACACTTTCAATAAAAAATAGTTTTAATTTCAAGATTGAAAATTGTTTTATCTGAAGGGGACATTTCTTTTTCAAGGATTCAATTTCCAATTCAGTTCGCATTTGCCTACTCAGAAGTCTCAAGGACAGACTCTACAGAAAGTTGTAGTTCATTTAGGTAAATCATATTTCAATATGGTCAATTATATGTTGCTCTGAGTAGGGTCAAACAAAAAGAATACAATTTTTATGGAAAATTCAAATTGTACAAAAAATGTATATAGAAAAGCAGTTTTCAAAATATTTTCATTATCCTCTTTACTAGAAATTTATTAATTCAGCGTTTACCTCCATTTACGTGAACATGATTGCATTAAAGAGGAAAGAACTGGATGTCCCAACGGTTCACGTGTAATCTACTCTAGTTTGATATAAAAGCATCATTTCATGCGATACCTGATTTAACAGTTTAAGAGAATTTATTGGAAAAAGTTTGTACCCAAGCTATGTGGCAAATATATATTTATTTTCATATTTAGTAAAGAGTTTTTTTAATTATTTTTAAAAAGAAATTCCTTATTTTTTTTATTCTAATGAAACTTTTTTAGGTATTAGAATGGAATAAATGGGTGCCAGGATATTTCACTTTTAGATTTTTAACATAACTATTCAGCAACATACTAAGCAATAATATTAACAACAATTACTACAAACTAATGTTGTGACTTTGTATGTTATGTGACAAAGACTATTCGTTTTTTATTCCTTAAAACTTTAAATATTTAACCAATAAACAATTATGTACCCAAGCTTTTATTTTATAATGTCTTCAATGGTATTTTTTACATATATAAATAAAATTATTTTAAATTTCCTTTCTGTTGTTGCGGTACATCCGTAATTGAGAGCAAAATCTATAATAGCATGTACGTGAATGCCAAAGAACTGAGGAAGAATGTAACACTTATGGAACATTAGAATTTACTGAGTTAAAAGAAAAGAATTTAACAAAAAAAAAATAATCTTAGAGATTTCTTTTCCACATGATTTTAATTTTCTTTAACCCGTGAGGAGATTTGTAAGAGAACAAATAGACCACCTATAAAGGACACTGACTTACCTTAGTTCAGCTGTATATTCGGAACTTCGGCTACCTACAAGAAATCTGCAGCAGGAACTTAATGTACATTAAGGAAGTGTACTGAGAGTAAATACCCAACGAATAAGAAAAACTGGATAACCCATCTAGTTTATGCAAAGTCTGTAAGAAAGTTAAGCATTTTTGAGTGTGTATAATAATGCTCATAAATTTTAAATAATATTTTTTATTTTCAGGTTTGATAATGTGATAACTGTTTACTCACTGTTGGCATGACCTACTGTTTGTTACTTTATCCAGCTATCCGCGTTAACAGTGGAACTATTTTCACTTTACTGTAAATAAAGTATAGTGATCGTGAAAAATTCGACCTTGAGGTTTGGACGGATTTACATTTTTTGAGGCTCCTAAAGTGGTTTTATGACGTTCTTTCGATGATGTCTGTGTGTGGATGAGTATGTATCCAAAGTTTGTGGCCACGATACGGTCCAGAATCTTTGATAGATCAAATTGATATTTTACACAAAAATGGGCCTCATAGTGTAGATGTACTGTATAGTTTGGGAGCAATTATGTATGATGGGAAAGTTATTTATTGCCAAAAATGTGATTTTAGACATTTTTTTCCCTAAACTACTAATTCTGCAATCTTGAAATTTTGGCATTATCTTGGAAGCTACAAAAGCAATAACTGAAAAAATCAATTTTTAAAACAACTGGAAATATTTTTTTCCATAAAATTTAAAAATGTTGACTTATGATTCAATCCGAAAGGTTGTGAGGAGGTACAAGCCATACCATTTGACGGAGTAAAATGAGATTACACCAAAAAATAGAGCATTATATGGAGGATAAGTTGAGGTAACTTTTTTCAAAATTCCCTTAACTAAATGTACGTTATAGAACTTTTCTGTTTTCAGAAAATGTTTTTTGACGCTAAACGGCTCATTAGAGAACACTTAAATGTTGCCAAAAAATAGAACAAAAATTAGCAATTTATAAAAAATTTTTTTGTGAAATTTCAAATACTGTAAAGACTAATAAAGATACAAAAACCGAATATTTATCCTGGACCAATGGATCAACTGCAGATTTTGTTTACATTTACTGGCATTGACTTAGAATTTTTTTTAAGAGAATTGATTGAATTAATACTGATGTTTAGAAGTTAAATGAAAAAATTTGAAATGATTTAATGACTTAATATTCGATGTTAGAAGAGTAAAATTTTATGTGAAAGAAGTATACGCCAAAGAAACGTATAATTTCTGATGCTTTCCATAGTATGATAGATTTGTCTAACCAAATATTCTAATCAATCTATATGTTGCACTCTTCAACAAAACTTAACATCAGATGTAGATTGAATCTTTGGTATTGTGGTAGGCTGGAGTGGGATTGCGAATAAAAAAGGAAATCGTATAGATAGACAAGTGTGTGTTGTCTAGGGCGGAGAATTTGCTGTCTCATAAATGATGCAAAAGATTCTTGATTTTTACTGAAATAACACTTTTTATGAGTATAAAAACAAAAGAAATTTTACATTCAAGAGTAAATAGAATTATTAGCCAAACTAATGATGTTTGGCTTCACGTAGGTGGCTGATATTCATTTTGAGTAAGGAACATTAAAATAATTTTAAAACATTTATAGAATTTAAACATCAGTAATAATATCACGTTCTTAGGTGACCGTAACTACAATATTAAACAAAACAATTTATTGTTTAGTTATTTAAATTAATTTACATTATATTCATTATTAGAACGAGACTTAGTAACAACTAATTGGAATAATAAATTAGATGTTTTTTTCTAGGCATATACATACAGCCAGAGTTTATGAAACTTACTTATCCGATTCGAAACCAATACACGAGAAATTAGATCAACTGGAACACAAAACCAATATACGAGATATTGGACCGGTTAGAAGAGGAAGTTCAATTTTAAACCATTTCTACAGAAATGGTTGGAGCCAATGAATGTACCTAATCTGTAACGATAGTTAAATCATAATCAAACAATCAATTGGTTACCAAAAAGTTTGATATTATGTTTACTTATGGTAAAGTTTAATTCAGGCTACTCCAGATTTTTTATTTAATTTTAAACCTTTTATTGCTATTGTGTAATAACAATTATTATAACATCTATTTTGTCATATTATTTAATTTTTTACAAATTATAGAATCAAGTCATAATTAACAGCCAAGAGATAAATTGATGAGGATTAATTACACCTTTTAATATAACAATGTACTCAATTGTTTTAGAAAAAATCGGTAACTAACGGTTTACTAAACCCTCGCCAGTAATTAGTAATAAAATACTAAAAAAATGTAAGAATATGGTGAAAAGCATATTTCGTATACATAAAGGAAAAAAATGTTCTAATATAAAAATAGAATATGACAAAATAAAGTTAATTATTTAACTTTATTAAATAAATAAAGCAGCGTATTGCCATACGCTGTTTGGCAGTGGTATTTATTATCTTAAAACTATTAAGATTATAAATTGAAGGATTAAGTTTCTTATCTCAAATTAGGGTAGTACTTCTAAAATAATAGTCTTAAGAGTTATTCTGAAATAACTAAATTTCTTAATAATATAAACAACTGTTCATTTACATTAATAGCTAATTGTACTACAGTAATCACAAATTTACATGGCTAAACATAGTTCAATTGAAATATTTTTTCTCTTTTATTTACAGCTAATTAACAAAACACATAACAGAACTTGAAATACAATATCAGGCAGTATAATAAGAAACAGGTAACAAAGATAAAAAAAAATAGGGGAACCAAAATTACTATCCCAAGTGAGGAACAGTATAACATCGCTTCAAAATAACTTCAGTTATCTTCAGTATTCGATTCAGGGCTACCATGAACATAGGACAGAAATTGATCCAAGTCTACATTTTCGAGTAAATGTTTCTTGTCAACAACCTATAACAAAAACTGATAGTTTTAATAATACAAAAAAAGAAAAATTAGTCGTTTATGTAGCTACAATATTTTTATCTCCGAATATATCATGCATTTTGTAAAAGAATCCTATCATAAAAATTTCACATTATCAACTTATACACTTGAACCTCACCTTTTGAGCTTAATCATTCTTAAAAATTTGACGAAAACTCAAGTAATAATTTCCACAAGAATGATTTAAATACAATCAATATGTTGGAAAAATTAAAAAACTATAAACAATAATTATATTTTTGGAAAAATTTGTCTTAAATATTCAATGTAGAAGGAGGTCAGGTAAAGTATGTAAGACATCCACTGGCTACTGGAACAAAAGTGATGTCTGTAAGAGATTATTTCGTAATATGAAATCTACCTTTCGCTTTTGAAAAATGTTATTAGTGCTGTAGTTATGCTAATGATATTATATGCATCAGTGGTGTGATATACAAAAGTAAGCATATAAGTGAATCAATCACTATCTGTACTACCTACAGGAATGAAAGACTAATAAACATCTCCCATTTAGACATTTATATGATACTTAAATGGAACATTATATATTATATACTCAAGAAGTATGATATTATGGTTACTTATAATAAAGTTGAGTGTAGGCCACTCCAAATTTTTTAAATTGTAACCGAATGAGTAGAATTAATAAATATTATCTGTAGTCATACTAAGCAATACACATTAAGCATATTAGCATATAAATACAAGTTTTTATCATATATTTTACACATTCTACCATCCGGAATATTAAAATATATTTTTTAAATGTCAAACTGATGTAAATTAAAAATTAAATTACATTTTTACAAGAGACTTGCTGTTTCTATTCACTGCGGGGTTAAGTTTTATTGCCACTAATTTATAAGTTAACAGCATTATAAAACAGTGTTAGATGTCTTTTGCTGTTAACATATTATCAATTTAGATTTCAATCTTCTGCATGAATTTTAGATTCCATCTGACAAAAATAAATCATGTTTTTTAAAAAGGATAAATTTTAATTTTTAATTAAATACCTTACGATTTGATTAATAAAATACTGAAATGTTATTTGCAATAAAACTTTTTAAACAGAAGAAGTAGAGGTCATTAAAATAGGAGCAGTTTTACTTTTTAAACAAACTTACCTCATGACTTGGCTGACCCTGTGATCTCATGACTGGTCTACTGTTACTACTGTGTAACTCAAGTTTCGATTTCTTGATTCCAGTGCCATCCAACCTTTTCATAAAATTACTCACATAAATTTATCCATTAGGAAATTATTTCAAAGTTGTGGTTAAGAAAAACACACAGTTGAATTAAATGTTGGACTTTATCACACAAACTGTTGATATACATATACTTGTACACTTTGCATCAATACTTATTTTGTTTTTGTTGCAAACAATTTCTTATTACTAAGGGGAGGGAGGGTATGCTCCATCTATAAAAGGTCTTGCATCTTTTTTAAAACAACGTCAACTCATTTCACATTATTTCCTATGGAAACAATTGTTTCTTTTTTTTAAAAAAAATCGGCTTTTCTACAGAATTTTGGATCGAATTCCGTTCATGAAGTGAAATTCCACTCCATTAATTTATCTCATTCCGATATTTAGTCTATTTACGCATTTATCTCGTTTTCTATTTATTAAAGACAACATGATTCTTTAAATACCTTCAATTATATCATAGCAGTAGAAGAATTAATATAAAAGAGAAATTTATTGAAACTATCAGTAAAACAATGGTCAGAAAGAAATAACGAAAAATAATTGATTTCAATTACTTAGTTGAAAAAACTATTAGCATAAGTTATATTAAAAACTTATTAATATACCTTAATAACCTTGTTACCAATCTAAAGAAGTTTAATGATAAAACTTCAAAAGCCAATACGACCAGTAGTCAATTACCAATTCTGCCCCTTGGGTCAAAATTTCGAAAAGGAACTGCATAACTAAGACAAAAGAGAATCCTATATATGTGTACAAACCTTTACAAGGGAATAAAACAATACAAGGTTTCAAATGGTCCAAGAAGATTATGAATTACATAGCATAGTGTAAAATTAAATTATCAGTTTGAAGGATAACAAAGAGATCTGCTGAAAGCTCTTAGTTTCATTTTAGAATTTCATACTAATACACACCGATTTATTTTCATGTATTTGTAGTTTTTATATTTATGTACTAGACGCTTTCGACCTATTAGCATGAAATTCTAAAATGCAACTAAGATCTTTCGATCAGGAACGGCTCTCATAGTTGCAAACAGAATTTTAGAATTCCAATTTCACGTTATCATTATCAAATTCATATATATATCTATTGCAGTAGATTGAGTATTGTATGCCTTTAGAACTGAGGTAAAAGATCTTACCTTTGAATGAAAAGGGAAGCATCACTGTCTGATATTTCTCCATCTTCTTTTTCTTCTAACAAATCACGTGCTTTCCTACATACTCTCATAGACCGAGGATCATCACAAGCTAGCTTCAAAAGACGAGGATAATCCGGAAGATTCTTATGCGTTCTAGAGTTATCAGAAATAGTCTTTGATGAATCAGAAAGTGATTTTTTCTGCAAACGTGAACCATCAGGATTTATGCTTTGATTAATATTTTCCCAATGACTATTACTTCTTGACTCTTCTCTCACATTTTCGGGAGTCCACTGCAATCTGTTCGTTATTTCTGTAGAGTGATCAACTTTGTGAATCCCTTCCCGAGATCTTCTTCTTTTATAATCTCTTGATGAATGTCCATTCCTTAGATCTCTACTATGACTACGATTACCAAATGCTCTAAAATCTCTGGTTCTTTTAATTTGATTTCTATCCTTTATTGGTCCTCTATAATTGTAATACGACCTCTGGTTATAACCAACTAACTTCCGATTTTGTTTGAGATCAATCCGATTCATACCGGACCTATAGTTTCGTTCCCTACTCCTTATATACCTATCTTCAACTGGACTCCAATGATTAGAATGACTATTTCTTTTCATCCTCTCATCTTTTCTACTTTTCAAGTTTGGGTCGGCTTGCTTTGAACTACGCTTTTCTTTTTTAATTTTGTCTGATTTTAATAATTTAGTTGTGTCAGTATCACTTTTATTATGTACAACTGTTTCAAAAGATGATTCTGTTGTAGGCAGAACTGTTCTAGTTGTGGCAGGTTTCACAATCTTTTTTCTACTTCCTTTGTTAATATTTCTACTAGGTAAAGGGAATTGAAACAAATAAATAAGAGGAGAAGGTGATATCATCCTCTCACCTTGCTTGGCCTCATCAAAACATACAAAATTACAATCTTCGAGTTTACGAGATTCCTTTGAAACAACGCTGAAATCCAAAATCAATTCTTTCGAATGTGAATACTTATTACTACTAGACGATATAAGAGGTAACGGTGACGGTGACTTAGGAGAAGATGGGTTCATGGATTCTTTCACTTTTGAAATAAGTTCATCGGGGTTTTGTATAGATGAGGTTAATGACTTATCATCCAAAGACTGATGTTTCCTCTCACTAAGAATTAAATTACTTTTTATTTTAGAAGTACTATGAGGATCATCATCATCACTCAATCGTAGGTGAGGGAAACTGTCACTACTTAAATTGCTATGCATATCAACAGGTTTCATATTACAAGGACTTGAAGATGAACTCATAGACTTTCTATGCGATATTTCGTCAAGATGTGCCATCATTTCTTCAAATGATGGAGGTTTCCAATCAGAATTAATTCTAGATTTTTCTTTTTTTTTCTTGACCGTCCCACATTTTTTCTTCTTGATAGTTGGCTTTTGTAAGTCAGAATGTTTTCTTCTATTCACTGTTTTCTTGGCGACGGCCTCCTTCGATTTTTTTACTTTAATTTTCTTTGGACTACTAGTACTGACACCATATAAATTGTGAGCAACATTCTCCAAACACTGCTGAATAAGATCATGACCAACGTGGGTTTTAAATTCATTAGGACTACTACTACTACTATCTGATGATGAGTTCAAGGAGGAACTATTAACCTTTCCTTTAATAATAGAAGTACTACTTTCCAAAGTTTTTGAAGTTAAATTGCTAGAGTGGACATTTGATTGGCTCTTGCTTTCAACATCGCCAACATTTTTAATTGGAATATTCTTCACAGTTGAATTTGTTTTCACACTTGGGGTTGATGAAAATGTAGGAGGAGTTAATAATTGAGTCTGATCTAGAAGGACAGTTTGTTCTTTTAAAGTTTTATTTACTGGAGATCGTTTGTAAGCAGATCCAACAGAACTATTGAAATCTAGTTTTACAGTTTTGTGAACTGTTAATGAAATGTTACTTTCAGGTTTTGGTAGTAAATCTGAAGAGAGTAGGTTTTCATCATCCATGTTTTCTTCATGGGCAGTAATATCATCGCCAACAGCTTCTAAAATATCTCTTTCTATCCTATTAGCTAACTCCTCAGTTGTTTTCGTAGGAGTGACAGACAATTCAGAATTGGAAGTTATATTTAAAACGTCCATCAAGACGGAACTAGATGAACTGGGCAGTATCTCATCTCTATTTGTGCAATCATTTACATTAGTAGGGCCATTCTTTTCCTTTTCTTCAACTTCTTCAATTATCATTAGTGAATTATGGGGAGAAGATTCACCAGTTTCATCATCAATCGCAGTACAATCAGTTGTGGATGGAAAATTACTTGGACTGGACCCAGTATTTTTTTCGAATATAAGATCTTGTTTTTCCTCATATGTAATTTCTTGGTCTTCCGCTGAAACTATTTCCAACGAGGATTGTTTTAATGGCCTATTTTTTTCACCATGACTCCCATCATGTTCAGTATTATTATCGTCATCATCTGGAGAAGTTAATTTTGTATTTTTATGTTTCTTAATCCTTTTTTTTCTATTATTGACCGTACGAGTTTTCTTTTTAGAACACTGAGCACGATCAAGCCTTTTGGGATTACTTTTCTGTTTCTTGGGACCATCAGAAGATGGATTATCACGTTTTGTAAATTTCCTAAGATCAGCATCCCATGAATTTGAATTTTTCTTTTTCTCAGATTCTTCTGTAGGAGATTTAAAAAGACTAACTTTTAAGTTCTTCAACTGTTTCAATTTAGGAGTGCAAACAGCTTTAGGAGATGTATTAGCTTTTCGCGTTGGAGCATCCTTTACAGGAGTTTCAAAATCTAGAGCTCTCACATGTCTGCCTTTCCTGGGAGAAGTAAAATTCAACTTTTTATTTGCAAATTGGTTTTTAGTTTTAGGAGTTTCTTTAACCGTATCTCCGATGTCAGGCATGCTGGCAAGGGGTAAAACGGAATTAACTTTCTCTTTATTTTTTGAAGTTGGTTCACTGTTATCGGATAACAACTTTTCTGGTGAATTCATTAATTCACAATTTATTTTTACATCACTGGAGTTGGCCAAAATATTTAATTTTCCTCCAACACCTACTGGAGATTTGTTTCCTTCCATAATAGGGATGTCTTTTATCCTACCTCTTCTAGTACGAATTCGTCTGTTAGTCGTTATTTCAGGAAAATGAAGTTTATTTTTGTTATCTATGTCCTCCATTCCAGTTTTGGATAAAAAACCTTCACGAGAAGTTTGGGACCTGAGACCTACTCTCACACCACCGCCTCTTGTTCTTACCCTTCGCGGAACTAAAACAAAGGAAACATCATAATTGAAATGCCTTCGATATCATTAAACGAATATATTAGATTGTATTTTTTTAACGTGAATGTATATTTATGAAAACAATAATACAATTTTATGACGAGGAAAAATAAATTGAAGAACAATAAAAGAAAACCTAGAATGCTACTACTATTCAGCAAAATACAAACAAATTTTGATAAAAATCAAACAAATAATTTACTATACACGAGATTAAGAGAACTATAATAGACCTTACCACAATATAACAGCACAATTTCTATCACTATAAATATTATGTACAAATTTACACAATAAGAGGTTTTTGTTCATTTAAGAATGAGAAGGATAAATTTAAGGAAGAAGGTCGATAAGTTAAATTGTTTAAGGAAAATATTTTTCTTTTCTCCTAAAAAACTCTTTCACCAGACCTACGAGTTCTTGAACTGAAAACTCATTTTTTACAATTAAATGAAAATTCAGAACATTTTATTAAAAAAGCTATTTTGAAGTGTACAATTATTACATGTATAAATATGTAAAGAAAAACGTACCTCCAACTTTTAAAACTTCGTTAGTCGTTGAATTAGATGATGAAGGTACATCGATAACAACCGGATGGTTACTCAGAGTACAAGCTGATTCATTAGTTGGTTTTGGACAAATTGGTACTAGTCTTCTTTTGGGAACTAAAGTACCATCGACTGCAACAAGAACACAAAAGGACTTAATTGTTTTACAAACTCTTTTGTTAATGAAATTTTGTTAATGAAATATAAACTCAAAAGGTGAAATAATGATTAAAAACGGTTAAACAAAGATTCAGAAATAAACTTGAATAACTGGTCTCCGTTAGAGTGTAACTCTTACTGAGTATGAGAATGAGTCACTCACTAAGGATAAATGAGACTCTGACGAAGACCACTTGTTTTGGTTGAAAGATCTTAAGGTACATTTCAGAATTTCTTACTGTGATTTAAACATTTATATCACGAACTTCAAAGTATATATAGAAAACAAGATTTCACATAAACACGCGAAATAACAATCAATGATCAAACCACAATAAGAAATGGGAAAACAAGACTAAGATCTTTCAACCGTAACAAGCGGTCTTCGTCAGAGTCAAAACCCAAGTGACGAAGACCGCTTGTTATGGTTGAAAGATTTTGGTCTTTTTTTCCCCCTATTTCATATTGTGGTTTGATCATAGATTGTTATTTCACGTGTTTATGTGAAATCTTTATATATATATATATATATATATATATATATATATACATATATACCAGTCGCTCTCTGCCGGTACAAGTGAACGCACGTACCTCTTCTTCTTCCCTTCAACTCTCTCCCTGACGACGAACTTCAGTTCGAAATATCGATCCAGTAAGTTTTCTCGCTTCTTCTATTTGTTGTCTTTTTTCATTTATATATATATATATATATATATATATATATAAATTACTATACTATGGTAGCAGTCCTTCTTATATGCATGATTTGCTGAACACGACTGAATATTTTTTGTCGATGAGTTTCCTCTCATGAACTTCAATTTTCTTGCATATGAATTTTTCGTTGTGAGAATCAATGACCACCTCAACCGCTGTTCCCACAAAGAAAAATCCATATGCAGGCAAATTGAAGTTCATGAGAAGACACTCATCGGCGAATAATATTTAGTCGTGTCCAACAAATCATGCATATATATATCTATAAAACACTTAAAATAACAATCAATGATCAAACCACAATATGAAATGGGAGAACCAGACTAAGATCTTTCAACCTTAACAAGCAGTCTTCGTCAGAGTCAAAAACTCCACTGAAACACTAGATGCAGGAAAAATCTGGTGAGGGGTTGAGAAGAATGGGAGGGAAGAGTGGTATTTTAAAAGGGTAAAAGTACAGGAAAGAACAAATTTCCAAAAAGGGATGTTGGGGAAACAAAGAAGTACAGCAAGAAAGAGTAAAAAACTATCCGCTAGCTGTCAACCCTCTTAGAGGCTATTGCCCTCGTAACGAAAGTATCAAGTTTGAAAAGACCGTTACTAATGTTTAAAATATTTGATCTATTAAATTTAATTAGAGACGATTCAACAATATTTCTTAACAACATCCATTTTTCATAGGTAATAAATTTAGCTCCTGTCCAATCAATATGATGATTTTCATTTTTTATTTGCAAGAATAAGGCGCTACTTTTTTCCTGTCTACTTACGTTGTATTGGTGTTGTTTTACACGTGTGTTTAATGATTCACCAGTTTGACTAATATAAATTTGATGGCAATTTCTGCACGGAATTTTATAAATACCTCCGGACTTCACATCCCTGGGAGAGTTTTTTATTAACATATTGCTCAGGTTATTACGATTAGAAAACACTATATTAAAATCAAGTTGTTTGGCTAGTCTAGGAAGGGCGTCCAATGAGTCATATACGGTAAAATTATAGAATTTGACAATGAACGGGGCTCTGTTGAAGTATTAGAGAAAGTTTTTTTAGCACCCTTCAAAGCTAAATCGATATAAGAGGAGGGGTATTTTAATGATAAGGCAATTGACCCAATGTCGTTTATCTCATCATTAAGGAATTCATGAGAGCACACTTTTAACACCCGCAAAAACATAAAATATAAAAACAGAAATTTTAACATTTTTTGGATGGGAAGAATAAAAGTGAACATATGCAAGTACATTCGTAGGTTTTCTATATAAACTAAAGCGTAACTCTTTAGGTAACCTATGGATCAGGACATCTAAGAAGGGCAAATTACCACTTATGGTACTTCTTCTTCCATTCTGAACTGGATTGTAGGCAGTAATAAATTTAATTGTATTAGAAAAACATCATTATTTATAGAATTAGGATAGATACATAGTATATCGTCAACATATCTATACCATTTAACATGTCTAGGCAATATTGAGCTTAACATTTTAGTTTCAAATGTGTTGATATGTTGCTATATTTAGTTTCAAGTTTTACGTATTTGCACATTTTGAGGTCCACTTAACCAATTTTTGATAATGTGTACTTGTTTGTAGTTGAATGGATATCCAACGAAAGAGATGTATGAAATCTATATGTCTTGCCGTTTAACAAATATATAGTTCCTGCTGTGATAAAAAAGACACCTGTTGGATTTGAGAGATATTGCAGCTTAGGAGTATGCATTATCAAATATCAAAACGGGTTTTAATTTTAAACCACTCTTCTGGTGATTCTAGGAACACTGAAATTCGAACTAAGTATCGTCTTAACATGTATAGTGCTGTCTTAACTGGTGAATCATTAAACACACGTGTAAAACAACACCAATACAACGTAAGTAGACAGGAAAAAAGTAGCGCCTTATTCTTGCATATAAAAAATGAAAATCATCACAATTTTTGAAAACTGGATTATTACACGAAAAAGAGAATTATAAAGCTATCTGTACCTACTTCTAAGATTGCGTTATAATAATGGTTACATTTTTGTCATAATTGGTAAAAAAAAGTGATAGACACATTAAAACAAAACAATTAAATAATCTACTTATAAATGAGTTGTATTTAATTACAGTACTACAGACCACTCCAGATTTGTTTATATTCAAACCTTTCCTACTATATGCGAATCTCTACTCATCAGTAGATTCAAATTAATTATTTAATTAAACTTTAAAAAAAATCATGTTCATTCGTGATTATTATATTTTATATCATAAATTTTGCAATAGTCTACATTTTAGATACTTTTTTAAGTCAGATTCGGTTTAAACAATTCCCTTTCACTTACAAATACAACATACTCGTAATATCGCAACAGTGTTGTAAGACAGGTAATTGGCTTACAAAGTGATATCCAAATAGGTTAAACAAAAGAACCTTAAATTTCAAAGCCAGATTGTGGAAAACAGTATAATAAGAATGTTTTTGGATAATTCATATACATCAAATTTACCTAAGTTATATGATGATCCTTGGATTGTAATGAGAGAAGGTGAGAACTGACGCTCAGAAGACATTTTGATAGATGAGTTTGCAGATGAATTTATGACAGTAGAAGGGAGAAGAAATGGAGAAGTTGATACGTATGATGAAGGAATAGTTATCAACGGGGGGTCAGTATTGACCATTAAGTCACTTTGAATCGGATAGGACATTCCTTGTGACCCCGTAACAGCCTGTTCCCCTTCTGTATTAATATTCTCCTTCTTACCACTTTCACCTTTGGCACATGAAAATCAGAAGACATATGATATTAATAACTATAACATATAACATCAATAAAACACAGAACGAAAAAATATTCACTAATTGATCATAAACAAATATTGCACGCAATTTAATTTAGTTTCAAACATATTGTAGAATTTAAAGGTATAGATTATTAATAAATAATCAAATTTAATTATACGTACAACATATCTTTTGCGATATCAGTATACATTCAACACAAATTAAAACTAAACAAAATTTGACCATTAAAAAATCAATATAAAGATAAAAATTGTAATGATACCATGAGATAACTTATTCATGGTTCCTACTACTTTCATCTCTTAAGTACAACTCTAACATATCAGGAAAAATTGTAAATTAATTATAAGCAAGACTTTCCTTTACTCCGACTCTTATGACTTCAAACAAAAGCAAAATTTGGTCTGAACCATAGGTAGTATTTAGTTTAAAAGGTATGAAGTAAAAACAAGAAAGTAAATACTAATTAGAAATATAATAATATTTATCAAACTAACAATCTTTTTAATCAATATATAAATAGCTCTCAATCAAGAAATTGATCTTATAATGACAGAAAATATCTACTAGTAATAATACTACTTTCAGAGAGTAATAAAAATGGAAATATACCCTTAATTTAATTCAGTAACGAACAGAAGTTTTCTTCATTTACAACCTGTTCATAAGAATTTTTTTAAAATCATAATACAAAAAAAAGAAAAAAGAAAAGTAGAATTTCAATTTCTATACGAGCAGTCCGTCCTGGTTTCACACAGATGAACAAAAGATAATAACAATTTTATTATTATCAATAATTCATAATTACCCAGTACGGGTAGACATTCATACCTCATCTTAAGTATAACTAGAACACTATAAATATCTTAAATAATTTTAATAACACCTGAACTATCTTAAATCGACCTAAAACTTTTAGCATATTACATTATATGCAACTTATTGAACATCTGAAACACTTGAACACTTCTATTCATGACAGTATGCATTTAAAATAATTTAACTTCGATAGTCAACAGAACAGTAGAGCATTGTCGAGTAAAATTAAAATAAAACTTTTCTGTAAAAAATTCCGGCAGTCTTTACGAGATTACAACAAAATGTAAACACTTTACCAAGTTCTCTAATATCTAATAAATTGAAAAATCTTCGGGGGTAATTTTTCAATCATAATATGATTTTCCAATAATCTGCTCTGGATTGATAGAAAAGTACATTCGAAATTCATCCAAAGTGGTTTCATCACAGTATGTATGTATAAAGGACATGCATACAGATATACTGTTGCGTTTGTTGTACAACATATTTTTATAAATTACTGGCAATAGATTTGATCCAAATAAAATTAAATATTTTACCACAGAAAACTCAGGTTTCACTATAATTAATGCTATCAATAATTAAACTAGAAAAACGTATCAATAAATAATAAAATAAGCTATTATTGTTTACATTGTATATCATATTATTCAAAAATTATTTCCGTAGTATTTAAGAAAACAAAAATTTTTTTTTTTGTCTAATATATATCACATATGAAACCTAAATGCCTTAAGAACTGTGCATTTTTGACTTGTATTTCAGTGTGTTCACACGTTCTTGCATGATAAAAGTTTATACTAAAGTCCACCGTACTCATGTTTTCTTTTGAGTTCCTGTCAGCTTTTCCAGTTTCATCTAAATATATATTATGTTGGTACAAAGATAATTAAGCAATATCTTTTTCATTTTAATACAGTACCACATAATTCAAAGACGGTTATAACAATATAATTCTAGCTTTATGATTAAAAAAAAATCCATGTCCTTATTTATTGAATTGCCGTCAACTGACGTCGTGCAGTCTTATGTGTTCTGATATTTGTAGAAATCAGAATATTCTACGTTTGGCATTTGTAAGCCCCTAACTGACTCCTCTGAAGCAGCCAGTGAGCAGCGGTTATGTTGTCCTCCTTCTTATTCGAAGGAGATGCCGGACAGGCTATACATTACGCCAATGCGGTGGATGTGAGTTTGCTGGTGACCTTTCCCCGTGAAGTCTCCAAAGTAAAACACGGTTTCATTCCTGGTTAGGTAGCATTTCAACCACATTCCCAGGAATCATTGATTCCTTCTCTACACTCTTGCTTATGAATCTCTTGTTGAAGCCTTTTGGTATTCAAGATGATTCTACCGTTTCCGAATTTGAGGCTTTTAAAGTCTATACTTTGCCAAACTGGTAGCGTCCTCATTGTCTCATCCTCCACATTGGTTGGGTACCACCGTAACACCATATTTCATCCATTATTGGAGAGTCGAAAGAAGAGGGTTCTGCAGTGGCGAAAACCAGTCACTGTTCTTTTGAATCATAACAGAGGAAAAAATAACCTCGGAATCTATTTTAAGCAAAACCGTCCTTTATACAGGGCCAGTAGCTCTTCCTAAACTAAAACGAAGCCCATATCATTAGATGATGTTTCACCAACGGGTTCGGATATTTAGAAACTGCAAGGAAACACTCCTTCACCTGCCGATTCGTCGGAATAAAAGGTGAATCTAATTAATTACAGGTAGTAATTACCATCATTATTTTCCTGATTGCAGTCACTCAATTTCCCCCTAAAAAAAAGAATAAAAAAATAAAACAAAATAAAGGACACGAAGAAGTTTGTTAACATATCAAAATCATTAAATTACTCCTTAGTTAATAGACAAAAGCACTGCGTAAATGAAGAATTATTTAAGCTAATCATCAGGTTGTATAATACCAACACACAATTGACGAAATACAACTTATGTTCACATATGTTGGCAACAGTTCTTCATTAAAGTACAATATTTTGTCCGATGTCCTCGAGCATTCAAATATAATTTTCCTCTGTTTGGCTGGATTTACCATAATATAGAGTTCAACACCCTTATTAATCAACTAAATTCGTTTGGGTTCAAGCATGTAAGTAAAGTGGATGGAGTTTGAAAGCTTGAACATACATTTTATATTCAAATATCTCTCCATTAGAAGAAAACTCCAACCAGAATAAAGGAAAATTCTCCGAAATACTGAGGGTATAAACAAAAACAAAAAAATCCCTGAACGCAGAAGTAATAGTAATATATATTTCAGTAAATTAAACTTCTACGAAAAACTGCAATGCTACGTTCCAATCATTGAACAGAATATTTTGACACATAAGTTGCTTCTCTATTTACTTGAATTAACACAAAAAAAAATTAATTTAATCTGGTACTGTAAAATGGTGTTCATTATAGTCAAATACAAAATAGTAGTTCATCTTTGGATGCCATCACCTAAAATAGCATTCCACAACTCTCAACCAAAATCACTATAGGATAACAGTTACAATGAGAAGTAAATTACACGATTGTAAAGTATAGAATAAAAATAACACAGTCAAATGTATAACCAAGAACATAATTAATATTAAAATATTTAAAAGAATTCGATTACTGTTTTAATTAATACAAAAGTATGTGTAGTTAATTAATATGTAACGAAAGCCTATCAATACAATATTAAAACAGACATTTAATGAAGATTAATTATTTTTCTATACAACGTATCAGTACCAAGACTGATATTTTATTTTACCACTTTTAACTGCTGCACACGTCTTTTAAGTTATATCCTTTCCAGCATTTGGTGGTAACAATAATTTCTCAGATAAAATTAAATCTTAGTAATAAATATTTGTATATTTAATACAGAATGTTATATTATTTTAAAAAATAATTCATTACAATTATTTGCAATATTGTTATTACAACTTGCAATATTGTTAACTCTCCAAAAGGCATGTGAGTATTTGATCAATTTAGTAACTTTTAAAAACCTGTTAACTCTCTCTCTATATATATATATATATGAATAATAATCAAAATAACACTTGATGTAATAGATGGATTAATTTGCCACAATGAAACAAATTTGGAAACAATGCTCTAAGGCCTTTCGTCAACACATCGTCAGAGAGCAAGTGAACTAAAAAATAATAAATACTTGTTAAACTGGTTGATTGAAGTTTCTAGAATTGTTGGTAACCCTGGATGTGTTTAATGATGATAAGTCTTCATCTGTTTAATTATTCCGCTAATCAAAACTTCATCCAATTTATAGAGTCCTAGGCTATTGTTCATATATTTCTCACAAAAGTTCTTTATGAGCGCACTTTCCACAATATTTCTTCTTCTTTCCGAAGACACAAATATTAATTCATTTGCGTCATTCCAGTTAATCACATGATTACTGTTTCTTATGTTTATGAACAAGGCACTCTTTTCGTCTTCTCTTCTGATAGAATATTTGTGTTGTTTTATCCTTGTAAGAAGACCTTTGTTATGAAGCAATGAGAATAAAACGACGTAGAACAAGTGAGTATCATAAAAGAAAACTTCAATCATTGATTAAAAATAGTTCATGGCATAATTGTGGGAACAAAAAACTTATACATAATATGACGAACAAGCCATTAGATGGTATTGAAATTTCGGCTTTAGGATTTGGTTTTAGTTTTATACCGAATGAACAGTATTTAAGTAATGAAGAACAGTTCATAAGAAGGAATTTGTTGGTCATTCCATACAGCCCTTGTTTGAAAGATATGCCTTCATTTATGAAAAGGTTGGACGTTTCTGTTGCATTCAGTAATGATGGTAACTTATTTAACAGACTTGTCAATAATAAGCCAAAAAGAAAGGACTGTTGTGTATACAGGATACCTTGTACGGACTGTGAAATGTCTTACATTGGACAGAGGAGCAAAGGTCTTCTTACAAGGATAAAACAACACAAATATTCTATCAGAAGAGAAGACCAAAAGAGTGCCTTGTTCATGCACATAAGAAACAGTATCATGTGATTAACTGGAATGACGCAAATGAATTAATATTTGTGTCTTCGGAAAGAAGAAGAAATATTGTGGAAAGTGCGCTCATAAAGAACTTTTGTGAGAAATTAATGAACAATAGCCTAGGACTCTATAAATTGGATGAAGTTTGATTAGCGGAATAATTAAACAGATGAAGACTTCTTCATCATTAAACACATCCAGGGTTACCAACAATTCTAGAAACTTCAATCAACCAGTTTAACAAGTATTTATTATTTTTTAGTTCACTTGCTCTCTGACGATGTGTTGACGAAAGGCCTTAGAGCATTGTTTCCAAATTTGTTTCATTGTGGCAAATTAATCCATATGTATATATTACTTCGAATAAGATGAAAGGTCCGTGTGAACAATAAACACTTTAACACAGAGAAAGGGAAGTTTAACACAGAGAAGGGTAGCAGTTTGCTTCTCAACGCGAGTACTTCGCACTTCTTCCCGATGACGACGGATGTCGAAATATCGAAGTGAGTTCTGTAGTGTCTTTCTGTGTTCTTTTCTCTGTGTTAAAGTGTATATATATATATATATAAGCTTCATATATCAAAGATTTAAATCCCTCAATTAATGGCCAGACATGCGATATGAGTATAATACTAAGTATGAAAATTTTTGAAAACAGTTACAAGAAGATTAGGGATGCTAATTGATTGGCCTACGACAGGATGACAAACTGTTTTCTATTTAGTAACTTGTTTGGACCTGCTAACTTTTATTTATATTCTTTAGTTTATTTCAAAATTGTTTAAATTGTTTCATTGTTTTTTAAAAAAATTTAAAATTTCCAAATTTTCAAAAATGTTTAAAGACCCAACCTGACGGTGACTATAGAATAATCGAAAGCTAGTGTACAACGGTCTTGTAAGTTATGTTATATTCTTTATATGTGATGTTAGTCTTCAATTGTATTTGAATTGTTGATATCTATTAAACTGTTTCAAAAAAGTGTCTCAATGTCCTTTGGACAACTCATTTGGGAATTACCACCTTATATTCGTAAGACTGTCAGGAGACTGGAACAGCTTAGTTTGAAAGTCGTTAATACCGAAGCTGCGGTACATTTCAACAATAAATATATATATAGTAACGGCTTATGTTATATATATTAAACTATATTAACCAGTATATGGTTCAACTTACTTTGTGTTAGCATCATCACGATTTTTCAATTCCTTAGCATTTGGAGCTACAGCTGAAACAAAGTATACAATTATAAATCAATACAGAAAAAAATAAAAACAAAAAAAATGATTAAAATTGAACGTTATGAATATACAACAAAATTGTAGAAAAGTATAACACTTATATGACGGTAACATATTCAACATATTGTATTATTAGAAATTGGATAAGTATTGACTGTCTCCTCTGATTGAAGTGATGATCAGTTTAATATAATAATTTTACTCTGAGATGACCCGATGGTGGTACAATAATTTTACTTGATTCATTAATCTCTCAGTAAAGTTGATATCAAAAAATACTTATCGAAGGGAGTAAAAACCAGAAAATAAGTGAAATCAATAAACTGAATAACAATTATAATAGAAAATTAAAATCAATACTAGACCGTATATGTAACAAACAAAGTCATTTTGTAGAATGGACAGTGATGATACAGGTTATTAATTATTAAAAAATAGTGAATACTTCCAAACTCAATATATTAAGAGTTGCCAAAGCACTAACAACGAATTCTAATACA
The DNA here is from genome assembly GCA_026182355.1 of Hermatobates lingyangjiaoensis. Classification (NCBI taxonomy): domain Eukaryota; kingdom Metazoa; phylum Arthropoda; class Insecta; order Hemiptera; family Hermatobatidae; genus Hermatobates; species Hermatobates lingyangjiaoensis. The sequence continues at coordinate 254,753 of JAPFBL010001924.1, read as the reverse complement.
AAAACAAAATACTAACCTTCTAATGTTTGTTTAAAAAAATAAACAGGTTTCAATTTTTTACTTTACTGTAATTATATGAACCATGAAGAATTCGATCTCGAGATTTGACGGATTTACATGTTTTGAGGTTCGCGAAGTGCTTTTTTGATGTTCTTTGTATGATGTCTGTGGGTCCAAAAATCACTACATTACATATGAATGGAGTTCATGTTACACAAGAATTGGGCCTTATAGTGTAGATGTTCTCTATTTTTTTTGGGCAATACTGCATCATAGGAAAGACTCTTTATCGGGTAAAATATGATTTTAGACATTTTTTCTTCTAAACTGCTACGTTTAGAAAATTGAAACTTTGGGATTATTATGAAACTCTCAGAACCTACAACTGAAAAAACTTCAGATTTTTAAAACAATGGTAAAAGTATTTTCGCAATAAAATGTAAAATTTTGACTCGTTTGATTCTAAAAATTTGTGGGAGCGGTACTGGTCACATCGTTTGTTAGATTGTAATGAAATTATACCCAAAAATAACATGGTTTGAAAAAATGAACTGAATATCTTTTTGTTGAATTACATGGGTAAAAATGGGAGTTCTTGTGCGTCTTATAATTTCAGAGAATGTTCTTTTAGTGTTAAACGGTTAATTACAGAACAATGATTTTTTTTCAAAAAACTTAATCTAAAATTAGTAATCTATAAAAAGAGTTTAATGAATTTCCGATTATTGCAAAGGGTAATATATATATATATATATATATAACCTATTATCGGAGCCCCACCATAAGCAGCCTAGTGATGAGAAATAGCAATAAGGTTAAAGATTCTCAACTGAAGGAGTCTAATCTCGTGTATGAATACACCTGTCAAATCGGGGACCGTGAGCCCTGCAACGATTCATACATTGGGATGACAACTACATCACTGTCGAGAAGACTTACCATGCACCTTTCTATAGGCGCCAAGAAACATTCAGGGACAAGCATAATACCAAAATAACTAGAGACCTACTCGTGAGTGGAACTAAAATAATTAGAAAAGAAAACAACTTCAATCGGCTGCAAATCGCAGAAGCAATAATAATTAAACAGAATAAACTACAATAAATATTCAAACGGGTAGTAGTGAGAGTGCTTAAACTATATGCGCTGATTGGATGAAAAAACCGTTAACTGTCAGTACCCCACCACCATCACCTAGTCAGTTTGCTCTGTGAATCAGCCGAAGAGCAGCTACTTCAAACTTCTACTATATAATGTGTTTTATTACCAACTCCAAAGACTAATAATTTTCCTCTTTGTTTAATTAATCACCCTGAAGATGACTGGAAGCCAGTCGAAACATGTCGGTTATAACTTAATTAACATTCTCCAACGTTTGGATGAAGGAAAGAAGAAGGTATTCAGAAACCTTGAAAAACTAGTGAAGAAAATGACATCAGCGAAATACGGTCAACTGTTCAACGAAATATATATATATATATATATATATAAACTGAAAATTCATCTTGCAATAAGATACAAGCAGGATCACCTGCTATACTTGTTAAGATTTGTTTACATCTACTCAGAAATTGTTGAAAATAAAATGTATTTAATACTTATAAAATTCTGATGTTAGCGTTTAAATATTTGCACAGACTCTGAAGCGAATTAAAGATTTGGAATTCTGCAGGAATCGAACCCACATCCTTGGGATTGGAGTTCACAGCGCGCGCTACCAATTGTGCCACGGGGACTTTTGTGAACTAATCTTCCAAATCCTGATATAAATGACGTCGAAAGATTAAATAATAGTATTTCGACTTAAATTATAATAAACTTAAAAAGTGAAAATTTAATGAATAATCGACAAGAATATGAAATAATTATATATCAACAAATGATATTTATTATAGTTAACAGAAGTTTTAGAAATTATCGTATTAATATAAGTAAAATATTAACAGCACACAATTATGTCCGAAATCAAAAAACACTGTCATAATGCCTATATATTCTTCTTTTGATATATCTATTTCAATAAAAATTATAGAGTAAGGCAACCGATGCATCGGAAGGTACAGGAAAGTTCTTAGTAAAACTAATTCTCTCTAAAGTAAAGGAGTTCATGACTAATTGCATTAGATGTAGTCTCTCAGGAATTGACAACTTCTTCCAGTTGTTAAGAGAGCAACTGATGCTGACATCTATAATGCTTGAATCAGTTTTACTTATGGCACAAATTTACTAAATTCCATCAAACTAGCAATATGAGAATTGAAGAATAAAATGAGGAATATTCTAAATTTCTGATAAATATTGGTGAAGACAGAATTGACAGGAATGAAAATAAAGAGATTATTACTGCACGAAGAGATGTTTATCCGTTCACATAATGTTGATTAGTGTATTGAATAAACTTAATTTTCATTCGCCAATCCACAAATAATGTTCACAGAAAATCCTCTATAAGTTCCACTTAACGAGACGCACAATAAAATTAATCGTAGGTTCATTGAATTATTTCATGGAGGAATTAAACAATATGTCATACAACTCGGTTTGTATAGGAACAGAACCCACACATTTACTCAAGGATTTCTTGACTCACTTGAATTGCTTGGATTGCTCCAACATAAGCTAGAACTCAAAAAGGAAGCTCCTGTCATGTGTATGTATGAGAAACACTGATCCATCGCCCTTATGTAATCGAACAAGATTAATAACTGAGGAGCTTTATGATAATGTCATTGTTTATAAAATTATCGCACCACGGTGTCAAATGGAAATAGTTTTAATTCCAAGATTGAAAAATGTTTTACCTGAAGAGGACAACATTCCTTTTTTAAGGATTCAATTTCCAATTCAGTTAGCATTTGCCATGACTATTCATAAGTGTCAAGGAGAGACTCTACAGAAAGTTTTAGTTCATTTATGTAAAACAGCATTTCAACATGGCCAATTGCATGTTGCTCTCAGTATGGTTAAACAGAAAGAAACAATTAAAGATTGTTTTGGAAAATTCAAATTGTAAAAAAATGTAAATAAAGAGAACTGTTTCAAAAATATGTTCCGTATCCTTTTTATTAGAAATGAATTAATTTAGAGTTTATCTGCATTTACGAGAACATGACTGCATTAAAAAGAAGGTGTTCACGGGTAATCTAGCATTTATTTAAAGATTTAATAAAAGAAATTTGAGATGTTTTATTGGGTTAATATATATGTAGGAAGGATAAAATCCTTAATGTAAAAAATCAATGCCAACCAAACATACATTTATGATGTTTTCTAGAGTATGATGGATGACTGCCTAACGTAGTGTTGTAATCACACTACATGTTGTCAAAAGGTAATCACACTACCTTTAAACAAAATAATGTGAGATACATAATCTTGGTGTATAATAACCTCATTGTCTCTGGGTAGTACTGTAGTATGGGAAAGGAACTTTTTCATTCTTTATTACAAAACAGATATTGATTTTAAGCTACTTCTTCCATAATTCAATGACATAACCTTTTTTATTAGATATGGTCTCTTACAACTAATATTCATGAGCTTAAATATTGTAAGAGTAATATAAGACTAAAAATTACAACTATTAACTTTTACTTGTACCAAGATAAGTTTTTTATAAATTATCTCTCCATAACGAGTAACATCCATATTAAAAGAGCAAAATTCAACATAAAAACAGAGAAAAGTTTGCTGGAACAACGGCGTCTAATTCTACCTAATACGCTCACAATCCAACAGAATATAAATTTGGAAAGAAAAATGGAAGTAACCACACTGAAGTAAAAGCAAAACTCAACTGATGGTCAACGATTTTTATATCATGTTTACTGACTTAAACTTAATCTAAAATTAGTAATCTATAAAAAAAAGTTTCATGAATAACTATTTCAAATAACTTAAGCTCAAGTGATATCACTTATAAATGTGTCCACTAAGGGACTAATGTATCAAACTAATGATAAGAGAATTTTCGATATCCACTTTGGATGATAAATCAAATATATTTACCTCACACCAATTTCAGACTATTTCATTTCATATTTTTAATTAAGTCAATAATGAATTCATAACAACCCTATGTGAAACGGCTACGTTTTCAAAACTCTGAATCCACTTAGTAAGTGATGAACACTCTTGGCGATTACAATCTCAGATCATTTCACCAGTTCCATTTTGTTAAGAAAAACTTCTATTTTTCATTCATTAATAGCCAACCATATATCATGAATATTCTTTAAACTAACGATAAGTTTATTTGCCACTGCAAATATTAAGTTAGGATAATAACACAACAGAAGGACAATAAAATTTTACATACATTTCTTATAACTCTTTCAAATCACGAAATTTTAAACATATATGATCTTCTTAGTACAACAAAATTATATTTATCATTTCAGCACATTAATAAATAATACATGAAAAGAAATATCCTTACCAACAATATCACAAACTAGCTTCTCAAAAATCGGATCTGCTTCCGTGACACTGAGTGCCTTGCTCACAATGGTATTATCTTCAACTTCATTTTCTTCAGTGACAACCTTATTTATATTTTCTGCAATTCTTTCATGGAGTTCCGAATTATTGAGTAGTGTGTCTAGGACCTAACAAAAAAGGTGCTCATTTAGATGTCGAAAATCTAGTGTTCCCTTACAGACCAACATGATTAGGAGGGTTACTCTAAATAACAAATAAATACAATAACATCAATAGAATAAACGGCACAATACTCAGTTAATTGCTTTTTAATAATCTGGAATTGTTCATACATTCTCAGAAATCAAAGTTTAATTAACACTTCAAATAAATTTGAAATATTCCAAAATTTTGTACATTAACAAAATTAGAGAGTTATTAACAGATAGAAAATAGTCGGAAATAATCTTACTGATTTTAAGTTAGTGAACCAACACAACTTTTTTATTCTAAATGTCATCAGATTTTATACTGCCATTATTCTCCAAGAACCTAGGTAATCCTTATGGAACTGGAATAAAAATAATTTATGTATTATGTACATTTGATTAAACTAAACCAATATAAGATAACAACCGACATTTTTAAATAATAAAGCCATTGTTAAAAAATGCAATATAAATTAACTATATATATAATTTTTCAAAAATCCGAAAACACAGAAGACAACAAAACATTTCCTATAATCAATATTTCAAACCTCTGTTCGAAACAGTAGTTCCTCTAGCCAGAACCATTCACTTGGAATTTTTGCTCCCCTTTATTTACCCTTCCATCTCCTCCAAACAACTCGCAGTGGTTCAAAACATCAATTAAACATGTTTTGTTCTATTGTTTTTTTTTTAAAAATGATTTCGTTAATTTGGATCACAAGTTTCAGTTTTTGAATATTTTGTATAATTACACATATAAGACCCGACAAAAACTCATACGCATTACTCACTCTACCATTTCCAACCCTGTACTTTTCTACCTCCCTGTCTCCTAATCCGCTATATATTTCTCTTTATTCCTCACATTACAGAATTGTTATTGGCTTCTGTATACAACTTCTTATCTAATCTCCGTTAGATTCTATGAGTCATGCATAAACATTCTAAAATATTTCATATATACTTCTTTTTTTTTCAAAATACAAAGTGCTGGTCTATTTGGCCTAAATAAAACTAAAAATTAACACAGAAGAGATGTGTTCCCGGTCGTAATTTGAGTAGATGATTTATTGATTCATCTGTTAATTTTTAATTGATTTAATTGTTTACTTATTCATTCTCTTTTATTTTGCTTAGTTATTTATATACCTTCCTTCTATTTTTCTCATCAATTTTATATTCTCTCTAATCACCCGTTTAATTCCCTTAAACTATTCTCCCGTTTGTCTGTGAAATTGCCTGCAGTGTCACTTTATAACGGTCTGTCAACTACTTAATCTTTCACTCCTTTCTATTCACTCAAAGATGACGCGGTGCCAAAATTATAGAGAAATGAGAGTAACTTCCTTCTTTTTGAATCTGAGTTTTAACTAATAAATTATATATACAGGGTGTCTCAAAAAAATGTACTCACTCTTAGAAGACTCACATGTTTCGCGACGTTTGCGAATCCCTTGGTGCGCGTTATCAGCGTTGTCTGGACAATAATGGTCATCAGTTTGAACATTTGCGAACATGATTCTTCAATTACATTTGTCTCATGTATCCGATGCTGTTTCATTTCACTCTATGTTCATAAATAAATGTTTGTCGTCATTCTAAGAGTGAGTACATTTTTTTGAGACACCCTGTATATATATATATATATATATTCAAAATTCAAAAATGACGATCCAAAGTTAGTATTGGAAATTGAGAAATAACACAGGACAAGTAACAAAAAAAGAACACTGAAATCAATATTTCGAACGGCAGTAGTCATTAAGATGAAAACTAGAAGAGAACACATAGTGACAGAAAATAATAGTGGCGTTGTCCTCTTCCGATGCCTAATTATCATTAGAAATAATAGTTAAAGTAATAATTAGTTTTTTCTACATATTTTATTTTGTAATACTATACAGAACAACTGTCTATTTCCTTAAACAAGGCCTGCAAGATTTTTTTCTAGCAAAATAAATAAAATATTAGACTAACTAATAAAACTAAAATTTATTAGTCTTATTCATTCTATAAAACTAATGCAATTGTTTAAATTAAATTTAATATTTTGATGAATGCATTCCATTTTTCATTGATGTTAGGAAGAATTTGCTTTACATTTAAATTATAAAATGTTCAAATTAATATAGTACAACTATAGTTTCATTTTCTTGAATTGAATGCAATGAAGTATTGTTTCTGAAAAAGGGGCGATCTGATATCAAAAATAAAATACCAAAATCACATTTAGATTATTAGATAAGCAAACAATTAGATCTATACAACTAAAGTATTTTTTGTTGTACAAAAAAGAGAACAGTTTTAACAAACATTTAGATCCATTAAATCGTCCCGTTTGGACTGTTGAGAATCACTTAATGCTGTTTCAGCAGATGTCTTTTGAATAAATGCATCAGTATTATATGTGTTGTTCTTATGATTCTCTTCATTTGTATTTCTCCCATTGCTTACTGGTATCCTATTGATGGCATCACCGAATGTTACATTCCCATCATCAACAGATGTTCCATTGCCATCACTACTAATTCTATCGCATTCCAATTCATCCTGCGAAAAAAAAAACAAATAAAATACTGTACATTAATATAAATTTATGTATACTAAAAACAAATTTGAAAAAAAGAAAAAAAACTCTCTCTCAAGAATGTATACAAATAAAAGGATTTCAGTTTATGTATTAAACATCCAAATACTCTTTCACGTTAATAATAATAATAATTTCTTTAACACAGCCAAAAAAAAGAACTTTCATTTATTTTGGAAGTTTCATATCATATGATTCAACATCATTCAGTAATTTGTTTCTATCGTCCTTCAATACAGCAAAATGTGTTGAGGGGATAAAGCATGGGAGCAGGCTGTCATATATATGAATGCTAGAGGTAAAGCGATATAAGTAATGTAAATATATTATATTTGCGGCTGTCGTTTTATAAATTAAAAAGAAATATCAAAATAATCATTGTTCCTGGTCTCTTAAATAGAGAAGAGAAACAACACACATATAAAGTAATAGGTAAAAATGACAAAACTATAATCCTGTTTCATAATAATACACATTTTTATATAACATAAAATGCCAAAATACACACACGTGTTCCTGAACTCAAAGAAATTGCCAAAATAACAATAGAAAAATATAACATTTGTATGACTTTCCAAATGCTCATGGGAAAATAACTACTTGTCTATCTTCTTTTATCATTTTGGTGCTTTATTATATATAGATGTACTAAATACCAAATTAAAAAATACAAAGAACAAATTAATTCAGTAATAGAGAAAAAACATAAACAAAAATCATTTCTGTACGAACTTCATCTCACTACTTAGTTTTGACTCTTCTTCTTCTTCTAATGAAGATGAAAGTTGAAATAAGAAGTGAGTTTTGTAAGCATTTTTCCCCCATATAAAATTAATTGTCCTTTTGGACCGTGTAACACAATGTTATATCTTGTTATATAGGAGGGTGAGTTCAAAAAGTTCTCAGACAAATGTAACGCCAAAATGTTTAAACTAATTCATGCTCTATCATGTCACTGATGTTTCAGGAATAAAGTTGGTAACTTTGACTATTATAAGGGGAAAATTGAATAATTAAAGAGACGAACTGATGTAGAAATGAAATAGTAGAAAAACTTTGGTCCCTGAGATGGCTGAGTTAGTGAGAGTGAGAAGGCAGATATCACTGAGATGAACTGAGAACAGATGTCGGATAAACAATGTTTTGTCTATAATCTCAATATGACATTTAAAGATGGTACGTCCACTTGAAGTTTTCACATTAGTTAAACAACATTCAGTGATTCGTTTTTGCTTTCTGAAGGTGACAAGCCAGTTAAAATCTTTTCTCGCATGATGAAGTTATATGAATTACCGATATGTATAAACGTTCAAAAACGGTCGAACAACGTCTGGTAGACCAGTAGAAGTGTCAACTCCTTCGCTTGAAACCTGCATTGACGACATTATTTTTGAAGATCAATATGTTACAGCTGAGCATAAAGCAAGAAGTATTGGCACAGTTTATAAGTTACTAGTAACAAGCTGAAGAACAGTAAAACAAGTGCAAGGTGGGTAGCGAAACAGGTAACACACATGGAAACAAGACCAAAACATGTAAAGACTCGAGAACCGTATGAAAGGTAAGGTGACGACTATTCTAAAGAAGATTTTAACGTGAGATGAAACTCACATTCATGGAGAAATTCAGAACGCAAGAATCAGTGAGGAAAGTTATGCTAACTACTTTTTGTATACCGTCTTATGTGCATATTTGGTAGATCAACGTACAAAAAAAAGTGCCTACTACTCAGATATATAGATGAACAAAGTAAAGCTGATGATGAGTCAGGGGTCTCAATGAAAAGGCGCGATGATGGTGCTACAGGACAATGTTCACCCTCACACCATCCAGGTTCCCAAGACACCAATGGAAAAAGGGTTTGCAAATACTACCTCATCCTCCTTGCAGTCCAAATTTGACTTCATCGGATTTTCATTGTTTTAGTATGGATACTCAAGGAGACATTAGGTGAAAAAGTACAGTAACAATGAGAAGTCAAGGAATTCATGGAAAAGCGGCTCAAGAAGCAAAACAAATTATGAAAAAACTTATACATCGTTGGGTCAAGATTAAAATTGGCGGGGGATTATGTTGAAAAGTAATGAAGTTTAATTATGTAATGCAGTTTTTTTTTCAACATCAATTTACTTTTTTAATTTCTGAATGTTCCTCCGCATCTATGTAGAGCAAGATATAAATCTTTTAAATCTGTATGCATCCGGCGTGCTTCAGAAAAGCGTGTTTTCGAAACCATCTAATTTAAATTTTACTAAATATAATATCAACCTTAAATTTCTTAATAAGCTATATTGGAAACCTTACTATTGAAGCATTAGAACATGTTTATGATGACTCTTCACAATGTGGAGCAGTGGTTTATTATTGGATTAAGCACTTCACCAAAGGCTGAGAACAACTGGAGAATGATACACGAGAAGGAAGAACCTCCACCTCAAGAAAACAAGAACATTGCAGACAATCTATTGAAAAAAAAACCCACAAGATTATTGATGAAGTTGGAATCTCACATGATTCAACATTTGCACTCCTCACTGAAGATCTTAGGTTAATTAAACTTTTAGCGCACTGGTTCCCGAAAAAGTTGCAGTAAAATTAATTAAATCAAAGGACTGACCCTTCTTTAACAATTTTGAGGTCAAGAAAATGAGGGAACTTTTTTGAGGGTTGAATATCTGAGATTAAAACTTTAATGGGATTACCAGTTTAATCCAGAAAACACTCAATAAAAGGAGTTGTAAACAAAGAAAACATCTTGTTTTCGATTCAAAAGAGTCATATTGATAAACTTTTGATAAGGTCAGAAAATAGTTACCTCAAGCTACTATGAAGGTGTTTTGAAGAAGTTAAAGAGCATTTCAAAGAGCTTTTCCCAAATACGTAGGGAAAAGTCACAGCTAGATTTTGTTTCATAATGACAAGCCTCTGGCACATTCTTCAACTGCAGTCAGCATTCCGATACATAATTTCGATGGCAAACGTTTGCACATCCATCATACCTGATTTAGCCCAATTTTACTTTTTTCTTTTCCCAAAATTAAAAGAACACCTGAAAGATACCCGTTTCAAATCCTTAGATGAAGCAAAAATTCAGGTTATTACTTGGTGTGAAAGACAACCCCCGTAATTCTACAAGAAAGAAATAATCAAATGGAAACATAATATTCCTATAGTGAATAGACAATAGTGAGTTTATTTTGAAAAATAATTAGTTATTATTATAAAATAAGAAAGTTGTTATGCTATTTGTCTGAAAACTAATTAACTCGCCCTCGTGCTTATATATGAATGTTTATGTCGTATCGGGTCATTTCAATTGGATTTTAATTATATATATACACCTAAGTTTATTAGTCTCTTTACATACTAAATGGAACTATAGTTAGGTACAGAAGAGATTTTTTCGTTTCTTCAGACTTCATAAACTGAAATATTAAAAAAAACTTCGAGACCAAGGTAAAAGTAATACTTTTATCAACTCTATTTTACATAATATAAAATTAAAAATTCCAGAAAACGCAATCAAGTAATAAGAATTTTAAAGCTAAAAGGAACATAATAACATTTTCTTAGTAACCTGTAATGATAGAGATGTAATAGGAATAAACGGTTTTCTTTTCAAAACGTTCTCCTCTTGGATTCCAATAGCTTGACTAATACCTTTTATAACTTCCTTTGCAGCTTCATTACTAGGTTCACAATTTTTTTGGTACACTTCAACTGTTAATCGACATACACATTAAATGAATATTATTTAAAAGTAAAATTTTGCAACACATTACGTATATTAATAACATTAAATACACACGATTAAGAACACAGAAAGCACATTAAATTTATATACATTTCAACAACATCTAAGAAAAATTAAAATTAGAATTACACAACAGTCTGGTTATTGCATAATAGTTAGTCATAATAGAATCATTCATTCAACTTCAACTGCCACACAACATTCACAAATAAATTTTTATGTCTACGGCCTCATTAAAACTAACTGAATTCGTTCTAAAACAGTAATTTTAGTAGTAGTTTCAGTAGTTTGTTTAAAGATTGGAATAATATTTTGATCCTTCCTAAAATGAAAGACACAATATAAACGCCTTTGTCAATGAACGCCCTTCTTTGTTTACACCTTCCGACCTTATGAAGCAAATTTAATCAGAATAACACTTTTAAATTAATTCAAAAGGAAATAATACTAACATATGTATAATTTACAATAATTACCAATTGAAACAAATAATTCAATACCATTACATTTATAAATAAAAGTAAAACAACATAAATCAGGTTTACAATTACCAAGAAAACAAATTTCTGAATAAGTTTCAAAAATTTCAACTAAGGTTCGTCCAGAAATTTTTGTCTTGAATTTTCTTCCTTTTCTTTTTACGGCCATACATTCCTTTAAATACTGACATGATTCTAAAAAGTACTGAGCAGCTTGAAGGCATCCTTCTTCTTCTAAATATCCTAAACAGAAATATATATGTATACATGCATACAAGATTTCACGATAAACACGTGAAATAAAAATCAGCCACAGTAAGAAATTAAGAAATAGGACTAAGATCTATTGATCAAGTAACTAGCTAGCTAGTTACATTATTTGCCTGCGAAGGTAAACTCTTTGGGTCATCCTCGTTAATACTAAGTCTAATTTGAATAAACAATTACGAATGCACGGTATTTAACGTGTTAAATTTAATTAAAGAAGGTTTGATAATATTTCTTAACAAAATCAATCTTTCATACATGAACCATTTAGTTTCTGTCTAATTTATATCATAATTCCAAATTATTACATGAAAAAATAAGCATTACTTTGATCGAATCTGACGACTGAATATTTATTTTGTTTGACACACAATTTTAATTACGAGTACTTAACAGTCTGATGTAAGAATATTTTATGACATCTACAAAGAATTTAATAAATATCTGCAGTTTTCTAATAGAAGTTTTGACAAACATATCATCAAGGCTATCAACATTACAAAAAACCATATTCAAGTCAAGATTATGAGTAAGCATAGGAAATGGTTCCAGTCACTCATGATATAACAGAAATATATGACATTTAACACTGAACGGGTGTCTGTTGCAATATATTGGATAATATGGTACCTTTTAAGTACCATTTTCTAGTACCTTTGACTTACCAATAACGGGGGGGTTAATGAATGATCAATAGGAATGTTAATTTCATCATTTACGAACTTAGGGGAGCAAACTCTTAACGTTTTATGTTGAAATAAATATATGTAACTTGTTACACTGTAAAGCACAGAAAAGCTCTATAAGTAACACCAGATTAAAAAATTAAAAAGAAACTACCATAAAAATCTTAACAGCAGTAAAAATATTGACTATATTCATAAATGAGGGAAAAGAAAGGAACAATAATTACCAATTTTTCCTAGTCAGGAAATATATTACATTAACCATCCTAATATTAATAACTAAATATTTTAACACTGATGGTCTACAAAATTAAGCTCATCATGAGTAATTTATTGTGAAAACCTATCCAGACATTATCGTTATAATAACTTTTCCCTCATTAAATATACTTTATTGCTAATTACCACTCATTAAATATGCGTTAGTTAACCAAAAATAAAGCCATCAAAACTTCTAAATGTATATCTGATGTTTGCTTAAAGCATGAAAATTCTTGCAACGACATTAGTGTTTATAAAAAATAATAACAGAGAAAATCCTTAATACTGGACAGTATATTATAACTGATAAGAAGATAGAGGTATACCTCCAGGCTTATGACATGTACACTCAATATATACTTACAAATGCCTGCTTCTTTAAAATGAGAGTGGCTAATTGAATAAAGAATTACACGTCTACTTAATTACATTTCTGCCTTACATACCTCCTAAACCAAACCTATGTTTCTCAAATGTATTGGAACTCAGTTTGGAAAGCAGCCCTCAGTTTTTCTCATATAATTAGCCATGATTGAATTGGAAAAAAATAAAGCATAATTCCAATGTACAATTAAAAAATACAAATAAATCAAGTAGATTTTCATCTTTTAAACTTGTTTTTATACAAAAGTAGGAGTTTTAAGAATTATGATAAATTTAAAAACTATATGTAATCAACATATTATCATATGCAATTAACTATTCCACAACTCCAATTTTTCAAGCAAATAACACATCTTTCACAGAATTACATGACTCCACAAAGAAAGCCCTTCACTGTTGAATACACATGATGAGTTGTAGAACTATTTCTCTCCTTTTGAAAACACAAAGTCAAAGATAAACACACAAAACTGCTTTACACCCCGGACATAGCTGAATCCTATTTAATTCTCTCTCAAGTCAGAGATTTTTAAAACTTACTCTTATACGGAGAATAATGTTAATTTACCATAAACTACTTTAGCTATATCTGACGGCAATATAGCTTCCATAGTTCATTTCCAAAATTTTCTGGGGGAAAACGTTTCAAAAGATAACACCACTTTTAAAGTACTTTAACAGTAGAAATGTTTACTACCTACCAACTCAAGGAGGGAAAGATGAGAACAGCAAGAAATGTTCTTAAACTGCAACGATCTTTCAGTAAATAATGTTAATAATTATAATAATATCTACAATTATTTATAATAATAATGATAGTATATAAAATTTAAGTTATCCTGTACATTGGATGGATCAATTTTATAGGAAAAGTATCTGTTGACAACACTGAAGGTAAATGTCGCACACATGTGATAAGGAATATCCTGGTTCTAATATCCAGTGACAGCTATTAACTGTGTTAAATAACCCAGTACTGTTATGTAGGTGTATTCAGTAATTGGGCTAATAAATTCAGTGTATAAAGCAAATAATAACGGAAAGGGTATTTATTATAACCTAAATAAGGTAATAAACGGAAAGCCAATAAACTTGAAAGAATCACCTCATTTTAGGTAAATAACTGAAAGGGTATTTATTATATTATATACTAAATTAGGTAATAAGCGGAAAGCCTAATGAACAGCAACCTCATTTTAGGTACTTCTGAGATGTCCACATAGTGTCAATTTAAAAAGAAAACAGAAGGAAGTTTGTGATATACTTACAAAACTGCAACAATAGAAAGAAGAGTTTATCAGGAATAGAAATATGTGTGAAATGGTGGCTAGTAAAGTTAGAGATTGTGTACTATAAGCACTCAAATCGTCTCAGTGCATCAAATAGTTTGAAAAAAGTGAAAACACTATAAAGAGCTTAGAGAGATACAACACTTTACAAATAAATGCGATTAAGAAATTAAATTCAGAGGAGGTCATCAGTAACAAATATTGTACCTAATCTATTAATTATTACTTCGTAGAAATTCAAATTAACATAATTTTTTGTTGAAATGTAAAAACCAAAAACAAAATACTTTCAATGGAACCGGAAAAGGAACATTTTTTAACATTAACAAAGTAAATGTTAAGTATTTTTGTTGAAATGTAAAAACCAAAAACAAAATACTTTCAATGGAACCGGAAAAGGAACATTTTTTAACATTAACAAAGGGTATTAAAGTAGAACTAGGAAATTACATTGAAAGAAAAGGTGATGTTTATATTATAAAACAAACATATCACGGAAATTAAATATAAATTTAATATAACGATTATTGATTACGAAGATTCTATTTCGTTTGTTTAACATGCAATTTTAATTTACTAAAGCGAAGCGAATAGTGTAAATATTAAAAAAGAAATTAGATGATTTAAGTGATTTACTAAAAGAAAATTACTTGTTTTCAGAAATTTGCCATCTCAAAGACTATAGATATAAAATAAACTTGAAGGAAGATGATAGTCTAGTAATAGAGGCACTTCCACTAGAAATTCAGGATTAAGGGAAATACAAGACAAAATGTAGTAATCAAAAAAATATACCAGTCTATGGAATGTGTGAATGCAGTGGTATTGGTAAAAAAAGCAAATAATGGAATACATATATCCCTAGTCCTGCAGAAATGGAATATAGTAAGGGATAGATGCCAATTTTTTCATTCTGGATGCAAATTAAGGGTTCTAAGCATTTAACTAGAGACGAAATCAACTACTCTTAACGGAAGATATTGTTGTCTAGTGTTGCTCCATACTCTTTTCTGTTTCAGAAGTTACAAGCTTTCATCAGTTATTACATCTACATGATATATAAGTTCAGGATGAACAAAAAATTGCGGATACGAACATTCTGTTATCATAATGAGGAAGTATCATATAATGCAGGACTATTTGGACTTAACTTCTTTGTTCTAAATTCTGTGTTGGATTTCCTCCATTTGCCTGTGGATTCCTTGTGATGTTCCTTTGTGCAGTATAATCCATGACGTTCTTCTTACAAGTCCGATCTACTATTGACTTCCTTGAGTTCCGTGATGGCCTTGTAATACACTCTATCTTTAAGGTAACCAAAAAAAAAAAAGAAAGGTGTCCTTGTGTGATTAGTGCACGCATCTATGTAGTTCTGTACCAGTGCAGAAGTTTGCAGTTCTATAGAAGATGGCTTACAGTTTATTGCCTCCTCAACGACGCAAGATCATGCAGAGTTATCTATTAGGTTGAATCCGTTTAGGTAGGACTGAAATTTAGTGAGTTAGTGAAGAACTATGTTGGTTTATAACATATCGATAAATGATTCATATTTACTTTTCACTACTGAAGCATGAAATCACGTGTAATTTCGCCTGTTCTGGAGTTGTCCATATTTTCTGCCAGTTTTTTTTTTGCCCAACTCAGAACAGTGGTGTAAGGGAAGTTTGCATATACTGAAATTTCGTCGTTTTTGGATGCAGCATTGGCTGACTTGTTCGTTACTTTTCACTTCCGTATGTGCCTTGATACATTTGAAAGAGACTGTGACTGTGTCCAGGAAAAGAAGTTTTGATCTAATATTTTTGACCGGCAAGAGATCTTTTCTACAGTTGTTTAATAACAGTAAAGTGATTTTATTGTTGATTTTGACACACGGAGTCTTTGGCAGTGTTCGAATAAGAGACCCATTCTAAGTTTTCAAGAAGAGCCAGCTGCTCTTCTTGGTTATTGGTACAATCCCCGATTTTAGAAACATACTCGATACTTGCTCTACGACTATGCCATGTGGAGTGATACATGTAATCACTCAAAGGAGATTGTTCTACATCCTTTGACTATTCGCAAAGCAACTAATGTTTTTACTTTTTCTAGTTTCGTTATGTTTCTTTTTATTGTAGAGGCCTCCCGCCAAACAGGACCAGCATAAAGCATCATATGATGAAAAGCCCTGGTTTATAAGACTTGAGAGTAGGATAACTAAACCTCAGTGTATCTTGGTTGCCTTGGAAAGAATATTTACTTGTTCATTTTTTCTGCCCATATATATCTGTGTTTCCCAGATCACTCTTTATCAAGAAGAACGCCGAAGTATTTTAAATGATCAACAGTTTGAAAGGCGTGCTTCCAAAGTTTATCTGAACATTATGGGGATATTAATTTATTTTTTTGAAATATACAATACTTTTGATTTTAACTGTTGAAGATAATTTTGTTTTCGTGTGACTATGTTTTTTACTTTGTCTAAGGTGAAATGGCGGTCCTGCATGAGCCTTGAGGAGAGCCTTTGGAAACAAGTTAATTTGCTGAATAATTTGATACGATGGTTAACCTGTTTGTGAAATAACTTTCAGAATGCTGATATAGGTTATTTAGGCATTTGAGATTTCTAAAGCTTTCCAGTATTTTAGGCTACTGAGTGACATCAAACACTCCTTTGACGTCTAATGAGATTAACAGTATATCTCATTTAGTAGTTAGATGTTCTTGACAAATAAATACATATATTTTAATGCGTTGACTGTACTTTTTTGAGGCCGGAAGCCAAACTGCTTGACTGAAACTAGATTATTTGTTGAGAGTACTGTATTATTTTTTTAGCTATTAAACATTCCAGCAAATTTCTAGCGACAGGCAAAAGACTAATTGGTCAATACTTGGACGGATGTTCCCAATTTTTTTTATTTGGTCTTTTACAATTATTTTCGATGTTTTCAAGATTGATGGAATATGCTTCTGCGGAGACACTGACTATAGAGTTGGTGTGGTGTACGGGAATTCCACGTAAACTACATTTCCAGATAAAGTACGAGTGTTACCTGTTATTATACTATCGATTCCAGGAGAGTTTTTATTATTAATTTTTTTAATTATTCTGTTTCATGACTTTTGGAGTTTAAATCCTTGTTGGTATATAGGCTTCCCTACTTTTACTTTGCATTGTGTATGATAAGATCATCCAGTAAAGTTGAATCCTTTAGGAAAAATGCTCCATAAGTACATCTAGAGTTTCATCTAAATTATCATTGAAGCTTCCATCTGGTCTCTTATGTTGCCTGATGCCGAAGTTTTCCTGTACCTGATTGATTTCTTGTGTAAAAGTTTGTATGCTTTTTTTTATCTGGCTTCGCTAATATATTTTGAATAGATATGTGACACAGGTTTCAAAATCGAGTTGAGAAGTTTCAGCTTAAAACTTAGTTAATTCAGTATCAAGTTTTTCTCCGTCATTTGAGGCAGGTAACAGGAAGGCAAGGTATACTTTAAGTGAAGTCTTGAACTTTTCCTGATCTGCCCTCTTAGTGAGTTAAAACTGTTGCAATTGCCTAACTGAAATATTATATATTTTATGTGTACAGTAGAGAGATCAGTATTTTGAAGTCACCTAAACACTTCAACCTAAAAAGTGGCAAAAAACCTGATAGTTGGGTAATTTGCTTTCATTAAACCTGTAATAAGCTTAATATATTCTTATATGATACTAATTTTAATAATGTGATTATCAAGTTTGTTGACACTAGATTAATTTTGATAAGGAGTCCTCACTTTGTCTTGGCTAGTTCTGAACAAACCATGATGATCTGTCTTCGTTCATCCACATATAATTTGTAATTTCAGTTATGTGAATATGTTACTATTTCGTTTGAAGAACGATTAACCATCTCTTCTTCAGTAGAATATTGAATGTTTATCTATTCACATTCTCTAATTACTTACATGCTTAAAGAAACATTCCTAACGTGTACTTTGTGGTTTACCATGTATCGTTCGTTTTAAAAGACTAATTGAATGTTTATTATTTGTTTTGTTAGAGTACGGGAAAAAATGGAGAGAAAATTATGAGCCACCTCTTCCATTCAAAATGGAACTTCGAAAATTCCTCAGTGGATTGGAATGCAAATTTATTATTTGTATTTAATCCATAGTTTATTTCAAGATCGATATCATTTTAAATAAAATGTATAAAATTGTGTATGAAAGTTCACTATAAAAAAATAGATTACTATCTTAAATCAACATTAGTGATCAGCGCTATCAATTTGACAAATAGTAAATGACTGTAGTGTGATACGAGTATGTCCTTAGCAGGAGGAAGCAATTTAAAACTCCTCCTGAAAAATTATAAACTTACAATTATGTGTAACATACAAATGAAAAAAAATACAAATAATAATTTCCCAACAGTTGATTCAGTTAAAACAGGTTATAACTCTTAAACAGGAATTGGAACCGACGAGATCTCTGAGGAACTTGTAAATGATCCTGCTCATTAACTCGGTTTTCTGATTGTTTATTGCGGTAGACACTTAACGTGCAGATTCCGGACAGAGTTGATAGTCATCATAGCAGGGTTATCACCCTGGGCAGTGTGCTCAAGGACCTTTCCACTGTGCAAATATTGCAGGCAGAGTCATTAGGATGATAATATCCTTGAATTTTACAGTTATACAGTTGGTATGGGCTGTACAACTAAGAGAAATTGTTTGAAAATTATAGAGATTTATTAAACTTGTCGATTAGAAATCTGTATAGAGTGGTGTTTTATTAACTAAGAGTCAACAGTATTCGATATTCTATAAAATAACCCTAAGTTGCATGATGATTTAGAGGAGGGGTGTGAAAACACAGTTGGCCAAAAACAATATGGGCTTAAAAGCAATTACGGGTCACACACTTCATGCTGGCCTACTCACATTAGAATTACTACAACAAGACAGTTATACATAATTACAAATAAATGTAAACTTTATGATGCAAGCCTAAATTTTTGTTCTAGTATCACAAAGTTTTTATCATCACATGGCCGTGTTTGCCGATAACACGCTTCATGTGTGGAGTTATATAAAAACAAGACTTTAATAAATATGCTTTGCTGTATTATATAAAAACAACACAAAATATACTAGCCATAGGCTATTACAGAACAGATAATTAAATGAAATAAACTATCCATTTCTAGAGAAGAGTGTTATTTCAAATAAATTCACTAAACTCTCCTCAGGTGATGATTTGGCTTTAACAATCATATCAATCTCTCTCTGATAAAACTATTGAAATCTTACAATTGCTTTCATAAAGAATAATAGTAATGAAAGTCGCCATTGAATCTTGAAGGTGTTCTCTGGCTCGAGATTTCTTCACTTCCCTCGTGAATAAATCGAGTCCAGAAAGGGTATCAAACCCCGGATCTACCAGTCCAGAGTAACAGAGTACCAATCCGAATCTAACAGGCTAATTATCGTGGTTAGCAAGTGGTAGTTAGCTTGTAGATATAGTGGGTACTGGCAGTTTAGGATTGGGAGTGTTCAGAACGTTTTCCATAGCTGTGACCTGATGAGTATTAGCTGTAGACGTTTGATTCTTTTCTGAGGAATGTCTAAGACTCTAGCTTAGACCAAGGCCGCTTCAAAAACAAGTGCTTTATACTTAAGAACAAAGATTTCAAACACTGTGTCACGGTACTTTTGTGTGTCACCAAATTTTAGAAACGCAGACTACAAAAGTTATTTTGTAAGTACATTTATACTTCATATGTAAATTCGAATTCTCAGTATTAACCAATATAAAAATAAAAAAAAGATATACACTTTTAAATGTAGATAACGAAAAATCATTTTAACGACCAAATATAAATGAAATTATCAAAAATTATCAGGTCGAATTTCACATAAATGTATTCTTATAATTATTTTGTAAATAATCACTTATAAAACTCATCTCTTTGTAGTACACATTATTTTATTTTACATTGAAAGTTTTTATCATAAACTATTTTACAGTTTATATAGGTAATTTACTTTTTTTTAACTTCTTTAGTTTTTAGTGTACCGCCAAATTTTCAAATTGTTAAAAGTGTAATGTAACAAAAAAAAATCACTGCTCTAGAACCTCTATTATTGGCTAGGATCCCTCTAATAGAAGACGCCAGATTCTCTGTTTCCTATTTGGTAGTTGTAACTTTAGAAAAGTCAAATTCGGAG
This sequence comes from Hermatobates lingyangjiaoensis, assembly GCA_026182355.1. Taxonomy (NCBI): domain Eukaryota; kingdom Metazoa; phylum Arthropoda; class Insecta; order Hemiptera; family Hermatobatidae; genus Hermatobates; species Hermatobates lingyangjiaoensis. The sequence continues at coordinate 234,218 of JAPFBL010001924.1, read as the reverse complement.
ACTACTTGAAAATACATGTAAGTGTTAAGAGACTTACTTTGTTCCTGTTTATGAGTCACTAATAGTTACCTAGTTAAAAGTTTCTTTTTCGGCTTTTAATGTAGTTGCTTGAGAGTAGCTAAGATAGAATAGTAACTTATATTTGTATTTATGTATTCTTAAAGAAGAGGTACTGTGAATTTTTTGGGGAAGTGAAAGTATGTTGAGAGGTGACTCAAGGTTTATTCTTAGGATGTTGAGAACCCGTGTGTCCACTCTCTTTTTTGCATGGATATCTTCATAATTGGAGTCCACATTGAAAATTTCTGGTTTCAGCAGTGTGTCCACCATAATAGTAATTTTATTATTTCTAGGTTATGAAATTGAACTAAAAGCGTTTTCGTAACTAAAGTTTTAATGCTAAAAAAAGTGACAATAGAATAACTATAACTATTTATTCCTAGTTTAAATATCAATTCATTTATAGTAAGCCATTAAAAATGATTGGTTGAATTTAATAGTAATTTGATATAGTTATTACTTTATTTAAATACTTTAATTATCTTTACTTAAAGTTTATTACTTTATGTTGTTTATTGTTTATTAAACATTAATATCTAGCGGTGTCAATTCTTAGAATAGTGCCTTTGCCAATACTGTTTAGTGTGTTAAAATTTCATTCCTAATTATTTATTTAAAACCTTTAATATATCAGTTCGTCCATTTTTGTTTTCATAATTTCATATTCTTTAAGGTCTCTGGTTTTTGAGGCCAGATTTGCGTTTGTAAGTATGCTTGCCACAAACTATTACTCAGAACACCTTGAGGTTTGTTAATAACGAATTCAATAAATTATTCCCACTTGATGAATTGGATGCTAAAATTCCTATCCTTTTCTTTCATACAATAAGAAATGTCTACACAACTAAGAAAATTGTTGAAACACACAGTTTTTGTGAAAAATTAAAAATATATGTAAATATATATTTCCTTTAAAATATTGAATATAATTTTAAATAATATTAATTTTAAACTAAATTCACAGAAAGAACGCAATCAAAGAGATCACGAAAAACTCACGTCTATATTTTTACTTGCCTCGTCATCAGGTAAGAAGATTTTAAGTTACTCCGAAGACAAGTGACGACTGAAGTGAAGTTTCATTGAAGAGGGGAGCAGTCAATGTTCGAACTTATGAAAGTAGAGAAGACAAGGATGAATAAGGGACAACATAAAAATAAACAAGCAAAAATCTTTTAATAAAAAAAAATAGTACATATTAATAAAAAACCTACTGGAAATGAAAAATAATAAGTGAACAAAATTGTTAAAAAAATACTAAATAAATGATAATAAATAACAATTAACCTGGGATTGAGGTTGAGCCCAGAAGCAGATCTACCTCCCAGGAGACAAATAAGTGCTTCATCTGAAACTCTCAAAGTGACTTAGGTGTTGGGATTTGGAATCTACGTAATAAGCTGTACATTGAAACGACCATTGAATTTGAATCCGTGAAATTGCATGATAGCAACGGGATGGTCACTGCATTTACAGACGGAAGACCTGGGATTATTTATACGCAAGCTTACCTTTGTGGAAGTCAAATCCTCAAAAAAAAAAACATCACATTGGGATGATAAACTCAGTTACAAGACGTACAGGACGTTTTGTAAGGAATATGGTCAGTGTGACAGCTAAGTAGGGAAATAAAGGAAGGAACAGGACTGATGACAGTGCAAGTAATATTAAAATATATTTTAAATATACAAAACATACAATAAAAAATCTGGAGTGGTCTGCACTCAACTTTACTATAAGTAAACTTAATATCAATGTTCTTGGGTATATAATATATAATGTCTCATTTAAGCATAATGCAAACATTTAAATGGGAAATGTTTATTAGTCTTTCATTTCTGAAGTAGTACAGATAGTGATTGATTGACTTATCAATATATAAGCTTATTTTTGTACATCACACAGCTGATGCAAATAATCTCATTAGTATAATTACAGCAGTATAACATTTTTGAAAAACCAAAGTGAAAATTTCTTGATACGAAATAATCTCCTACAAGAGATCATGCCGTTTGTTCAAATAGCTAGTGGATTTCTTATATCGGTTAGTTGACCTCCTTCTACATTGAATATTTAAATAAAATTTTCAAATTTAAATCAGGAAAATACTCTTATTTTCTCCGAAAAACATCGTAAACATCCAAAAAAAATGTCGTTTTAAGATAATTTATAATTAAGGATATACAATAATTACATTTATTAATCTTCAAACGAAAGATTTCCATTTTGAATTATGTTTTACATTTTTGGTTTTTTATAGAATTATTATACTGGGAATTTTATGGCTTCTTAGTATTTATTAAAATCATTTTCATTCCTCTTTATCGAAAATCATATATACCAATTTTCTCTGCGTGAGTGTTATCTTTTTTCCTGCGTCTTGTACTCTGTTATAAGCTTGCTATGACTGTATATTGGGAAAAAATATATTAGTAATTAACCAGTTTACATACTCAACTCAAAGTCGAAACCAGCTATTCAATATAATTTAAACTATTTATAGTTGGGAGATTCTAATTTTTGAAAATAATAAATATGAACTATTACACTAGAGTAATCTAATCTAATCTGAGCCAATCTCAGTGGATTTGCTCAAAAAATGTCGAAGTCAATGTAAACATTGTAAAGAAATATAAAAAATTCGACAAGTATAGCAGGTGATCCCTTAGTCCAGGATAAACAAACTGTTTTTATAGCTTCATTGCTCATTGCTGTGATTAGAATTTCATGAATTTTTTTTTAATTGCTAATTTTTTATTCCATTTTTGGTCAAATTTGCATGATTTTTTAATGAGCTGTTTAGCATCAAAAAAACATTTTCTGAAAACAGAAATCGTACTTTAACGCCTCTTTGGTGAACGTAATTTTGAAATAAATATCTCATCTCATTTTCCATATAATGGTCTATTTTAAGGTATAGTTTCATTTTGATCCGTTTAACGGTATGGCTTGTCTCTCTCTCACAAGCTTGGAGATTGAATTATAAGTTAAAATTTTTACATTTTATTAACAAAAATATATTTCCCGTTGTTTTAAAATTCTGAATATATTTGTCGTTTGTTCCATTTGTAACCTCAAAGATAATGCCAAAATTTCAAAACTCTAGGGTTATCAGTTTAGGAGAAAACAATGTTTTTTAAAAAACGGTTTTTGACAAAAAAAGTGACTTTCCCGTCATGCATAATTCTTCCCAAACAATAGGGATCTTCTACACTATGAAGGCCATTTTTGTGTAAAATATCAACTTGATCCATCAAAGATTCTGGACCGTAGCGTAGTAACAAGCAATGCTAACACACTCACTCACCCACACACACACACAGACGTCATCGAAAAAACTTCATAAATCGACTTCTGGGACCTCAAAACATGTAATTCCGTCAAAATCTCGAGATCGAATTTTTTCACGATCACCATACTTTACTTATAGTAAAGTAAAAATACTGAATTTTAGATTCTTAGAGGGATGGCTGTGAGGCAAAAAAATGTTTGCAGCTTCCAGATTTAACTCTGGATATATTAGTTGTCAGTCATTTGTGATGATGGTCAGGAATCTTGTTATCGTTTAATCTCAAAGTATTCTGATCTTCTATTATCATTACAAAAATCCAAGTCACAAGGAGAAATTTGATTGCAACTGAGTCAAGAAAGCTCAAATTTAAACTTGAGGAGCTTGACTTAGAAAGACAAACGAACTGTATAGAAACTTAGCTACTTCTAGGTGAATAAATCGTTATTAATAGGCTATATTATCACAACATATTAGTCAAACAGACTAACAGTTTATTTCAAAGAAATTTGACTGCAACTGAGTCAAAAAAGCTCAAATTTAAACTTGAAGAGCTTGACTTAGAAAGACAAACGAACTATATAGAAACTTAGCTACTTCTAGGTGAATAAATCGTTATTAATAGGCTCTTTGATGTATATATCACAACATATTAGTCAAACAGACTAACAGTTTATTTCAATTAACAATTAATAATAATATTAATTAAACTTGTATCAGTTATTAGTTCTAAGTTGCAAAGTATAAAAAAAAATCTTTCCGTGCTGTACTTAATATGGACTTTTAAAGAGAAATACAAGGGAAATTTATTCAAGTTTTATCAAATTTACGAATTAAAACAATATATATCTTTCCAGACTTTATTTGTAGGCATTCTTTCCTTCTGAGTTATAAATCGTGAACTATTAAAGAACTTTGGATTTCAACGAAACAATTCAAGGATAAACTTATTACCAAAGGCTATGGTGCATATCATATAAGCCTATAGTCTAGAATTAACAACTCTATATAGTTTGATAGTTTCAAAGTTGTTGCAAATATAATAAAGAATATATAAAGGACAATATATGTTTTTACTCAAGATATCTTCAATTATATCTGATTCACAGAGATGCAAAAAATGTGACCTGAGTGTTGAATGAAGCTGTCAGAACATTCCGCTTTGTAGCTTAATTGTTAGTCACTGGCTCAAGAAAACCGTTATTTTTGTAGCTTGTTGTCAGAGTGCGCTGCGTTGAAGCCAGTCGTGCTAGCGAAGCCTGGTGGTCCTGCACAATTATTTCCATGCCATTCGCTAGAAACAGGTAAAAAAATCACGCGTCTCTAATATTCTTCACCAAAATACTAACTTAGCGCTTCTATAAGAAACCTTTTTATTGTGGAGTATTACCACTTTAAAATCATATGTGCCTTATTCAAAGAAGTCGCTGGAAAATAAGAATTTCAAGTTTTGTATAACTAAAATACATATTTTGATTCAAAATAACTAGGGTCTTATTCATGTCTAAATGTTTTCTCAGAACAACAAAATTTAGAAAACTTCAACATTATTTTATAATAATTTAGACAACTTCAACTGTTTATAGTGTTCCTGTTTATAGTGTTTATGTGTAATTTCATTGTATATTACTTATTTAATTTGTTTAACATTCTAAACAAAACATGTATCACATTCTTAGGGTAAGTTGTTAATTTGTTTTCTAACATATATGACAAAAATAATACATCATTAAATGAGTTTATCATTGTTTTTAAAAGGCCTAAGAACAGAGCATAAAAATGTATTGTTAATACTATCCTAGTATTGTATAATACTATCATCTTCAGTTAATAAAACAATAGAATTTTAAATAAAAATGTTGAATGAAATCGAGTTAGAGGGTACAGAAATACAAATTGAATTATTAAAAAATGAATTAAACTTATTTATTATCTTAAAACTCGTTCTTATTTTTTTTTTCTAAAACATTGTACACATCTAGGTAAGTTTCAACTCTGAAACACATCCTTAGAACAGCTAATTTTGTATATGACATTCTATTGAGCTAACTATAAATAACTTGGTGGTGAATTGTTCAATTTATTCAATGATTCTTCATGGTCATGCTTAACAATGAAATTCTGTTTAAGGTTACAATCAGTTTTCGAAATTACTCCTTTTACAACATTCGTAGTTACATATTTAAAATTATCACTTTATTATAAATATTACATAGAGCAGTTTCAAAACATTCACTTGATTAGTATGTACGGGCTATAAGTAGCATGGACTTCATAATGCTTCTCTGCATAACTAAACAGAATAAATATATAACATTATTTTTAGTAACATTTGTTATAAGCATAGTTATTTCAGCTTGCTAATAATATTACTTAACCTTGAACATGTTCTTAACCCTCAACCAGTTTCTAATGTTCAAAAGAAAGCCCTATTCAAAAATAGGCATTGGAGATCCACAATGTCTAAAATGCATCAATCAATTAGAAATACACACTGACAGATGTCATTATTAAGAAATTTAATTAACTATAGCTGGTTTTAAAAAAAAACTAAGGTGAAATTAGTATCTTTCGTCTAGTAATTGTCCCATCTAAGTTCTGAAAAAGATTTGTTGATGAGTATAATAGCAATAACTAGTATAGAGAAAATTTGATGTATTTTTCGAAAATTAAGCTGGCTATAAGAAAGTTTTAAATTTGATTTGTAACATGTGTCATATGCAGTTGTGAAGTCTTTAAGCTGCTTGTATCTGTTCAAAGATCAGAGTCTACTTTAATCAAAACAGAAGTTCATTCAATTTTAATCATCTCGTTCCGTCTTATTTATTATTTCAGTAACACTTCGATTATCTTAAATATATACTTTTAAAAATATATCTGATGTGGAGGGTACTGATTATTTTGATACTATAGAATAAACGTCACAACTATAACGACAACAAAAAAAAATTATGCTGAATTTGTAAATTTTCTTCTTCTTCTTTTCTCTACTTCATGGAGTTTGGGTGGTAGAGAAATGAAGAGTGTATGAAATTTTTGTACTTTTTCAGTCGTCATCACATGACTGCAATGTTGTAATAAATATAAAACAACTAAGCCAGTAGTTGTTCAGTCAATCTATTTGTGTATGTGTGTGTAAAGGCGCTTATGTGTATAGAGTGATGTGATGACAGCACTAGTGTTGCTGAGATAATCACATAGCTATTAACATGAAATGAAGTTTACTAACATAGCAAGCAGATAATGGTAAACTTTCTGTCCTCATTGATAAATTAACAAGCCTTAACATTGACAAGTCCTGATAGTTTACCTTAAATGTGAAAGGGATAAGGAAGATGATCGCCATTTCATGTTCTTAGATGTAGTTGAATCTCAGAAAGTAGCAGCTATCGGTGAAAATTTATTGAACTCTCTCATTAACCAAGGGGCTCATGACACAATTCAAACAAAACTTGGTTGCACTTCTAGTGTTAGGTCGAGTTCTATGATTGGTGTCAAATCTGCAGTTACTGTAATTCTAAAGAATTATTTCTCAGATATACTTTTTCTTAAAACTAATTAAGTACTTCAGTAAGTAAGTCCGCAGAACTAATCATTTTGAAGTATTTATGGTCAAATAATACTCATTCTACAATAGATTATCTCTGGATCGATTTGAATTAACTGAATGTGCCTATCAACTGGAGCAATAAATTTGCAAAACAGCCTGTGGGATCCAGCTCATTTCAAACAGCATTATAAGTATAGTAGAATTATGAAGCATTTTGATAAAGCAATTATAAAGTAAGTGTAAAGTAGGTTTGGATATGATTGAAAAACCTACGTAAATCTGTTGATAGAGCTGTCTTCAGAATAGTTTCTGTCAGATTTAGCTATAATATGGGGGCCAGGTTAGCCTAGTGGCAACGTGATCCCCTCTGGACTGGTAGATACGGTGTTCAATACCCACTCTGGCCGTCGATTTATTCACGTGGGAGGTGAATAAATCTAAGCACGTCCTCCTTTGAAGAGGACGTTAAGCTGTTGGTCCCGAGCCTGTTCGATGTCAAGTACTTGTTAAAAATCCCTACTCTAAATACACTTGAGTTTGCAAAATTTAGTACTCCCAATGTAGAATGTTCATTGTGTGGTATCACAAAGTATCTATGTGTGTTCTCCTGTGGGACTTCCACTGCAACGTACCCTAATCTAGCTATAATATACGGTACTTGTTTGAACATGGTTTATTGTCTGAGTGCCTACAGCAGCGTTACTCTATATTTTTTACTAGTGATAAACCCTAGAGCATATACAAATTACGCAGCATATTGGTCAAAGTTTGCATGAAAATAGGTTTAAATGTTACAAAATATGAAGGGTATAGTTTAATCATTAAAAAAAACAAAAATATACTTACTTTATATGTTATTATCATGCTTTGAGGAAATGTATTTATTCTGTTGTGAACCTAATTTAGTAGTAAACGTGAGGTTGTCGTATTTTTTTTTACAATTTCCTTAATGTCCGGATGAATATGTCATAAATATACGTTATGATGTTTCTAAAGTTACTTCTTGTGTTTGATGTTGTTTATGATTGGGAAACGTAATTCATATTATTCACAAGTTTAAAATTGCAATAGAACTGATAAAACGAAATATTCTTTTTGTAATGAAATCCAAACTGTACCAGTTGGTACGGTTGAGTGTTTTGTTTTCATCACGCGAAAAAGTGGTCAATCTTCTTCAACACGTAACTCAAGTCTCAGAACCCCTGAAGAAACATTGACGTAATGATTTCTAATCTAGTCAAACTTTCCAGGATTCACTGAAGGAAAATGCATATTCATATTTTCTCCAAGGTTCGGTAGATGGCTACGTACAATAGTGATCTTTTTTTAATACAGCTAATACCTGTTGATGGAGACAGTTGAAGTGAGCATGTTTTCGCCTCTGCTTTGCATGTTACTGTTCGTATTGTTTAAATCTCTAAATATATCTGTTAAATATTCCATCCCAATCTACTTTTAATAAGCTTACTATTTCAACTACCTAGTGTTATACAAGCTTTAAATCTCGCTATATTTTTGATAGAGTACCTCTGTGAGTAAAGAGCAATGTGTGCGAATAGCTAGGGATTCAAATACATCCCATAATTCATACAGCACCATCCGTGCAGATTCCAACATACAACTCTCAAGTTAGATTCATTTTGTTAGTTAACTCCGTTTTCATGTCAACAATATCTTGATCTTTTCAGTTTTGTGAACATTGCTTTTCAGCTCAAAAACTGACTGATTATTTTATCACCACCAAAAAAACGAACAAATGCAAGCAAGTTTATCACAAATGCCTGTTGTTTTATCAACTGCTAAAGCAAAATTAAGATCCTTAATTTGTTTTAACATTATGTTCATTATTTTCTGATAATGTATCATTGGAAAGGGAAATTTTGTCCAATTCTTTTTGATGGTTTCAGCGTCATCGTCAAACATGCATTTCGCCATCTGTTTAAAAGCTGGTATGATGTACAATTTAGTGAGTGTCAGATTTAGATTTTGATCCTCTTATTTCTGCCACTTCTTATGACGCTAGTTGTGCCCATTCTGGCACTAATAACACTTTTGTAACTCCATAGAATGCAGTATTTCGATTGACTATGACAAACTGATCAATCGAATAATAAGGTCACTTCTGAGACTGCAGGAGAAACGTGGTGCAAAATCTTCAGAAGCTCGAGAGGCAATAAAAAGAAAGGGAAACATAGAGGGATGACTATAACAAGCAACAACCAAATTATCTCCATTAATTATCAACAGTTTCTTAATAATTTTGTAAACAATTTGCAGTAGACATGTATAAAACAACATCCGTGAAAGGTTCTGAAGAATCTGAACCTCATATATTCACTGATAGTGAATATGTGTCCTTGAAAAAGATAATAGTCTGATGAAATACCACTTAATTATGGAGAAGCCAAAAGAGTATGTCTGCCTAAGAGCTTTCCTCTCATTTTGAAATAAATTCTTTTAGAGACAATGTGAAAGATAGCGGACGATGCATCCCCCCCAGATTTACAACCATTTTACAGCTGTTTACAAGTTATTCCTGTTAGTTCTTGTTGTTGTTATTGTTAGTTCATATGAACTTAACAATAATATCAACTAAAGATACTAAAGAATTTTCATAAATAATGTAAAATCACTAGTATTTGTTAATCTACATGGGCATCCTCTATTTCAGTGGAATCTAGAACAAGATAACACAAATTATGGCAAATGGTAAAAGTACAAGATTTACTTCAGATTCCCAAAAACATAAGACGCCTGAAATTTTGTAGAAACTATGGTACAACTTTTCACTGCTGATATTTGGAAACAGCGTAGTTTTAATTACTGAAGTTGATGAAGTACGTTACATATGTTTTTCATTTCTTTAATAACTATACTGATTATGTGATTATCAAAATGTGACATATATAAAAACCGCATAGGAAATGACAGACATTTTTGATGCCCATAAAATTCATACTACACTCTGTCTACTATACAGGTGACCTACAGTCTACTTTACTATAAGTTAACGTATTACCAAACCCATTCAAGACAAAATATTGGTTTTATTTTAGTTTTATTTTGGTTTTTATTGGTTTTATTTTGAGAGAAGTGGCTCTCTTAATTTTATTATTTATTATGATATTGTAATGCAGTGTTTCCCAAACTTTCTCGAGTGACCGCCCCCTTGAGTCCATAAACCTATAACTCAACACCCTTGAATAATAATCAGATTCCTAGACTAAATAACCAAATGAGTAACATTTTAATAATTAAATTAAAATAATTACTAATCGAATATTTATTTAGAATCCAATAGATGTATTGTTTCATAGCCTATTTATGCAAAAGAATTAATGCACAATAAAAGAAACTTAGGTGAGAATATACTTTTAACATAAAAATGAATTAACATAAAAATGAATTATCAAAACAAGTAATTTTAAGAAACTGGTTCCTAGAAGTTTACATGTCGTGTTTTCACTTAAATTTAGAAATTATATTGCATGAACATTTTCAATTTATGGAAATAGAATCCCTGCTCCTTTTTGCATTACCGCCCTCCGATATCAAAGCACCGCCCCCAGGGGGGCGGTACCGCCCACTTTGGGAAACACTGTTGTAATGCATTGATGCAACACAGGAAGTGCCACAAAGAAAACATAATAGTTATTCCTTTCCGTGTAAAATTATCTCAGAAAATGTTTGAAATGTAATTTTTTTTATAAGTAATATTTATATTAGTACAATATTTATTGCAAACTTTAAAGTTTCCAGAATTTTCGAAAAGAATGGGTTAAAATTATTACCCATTTTGACAGAAACTACAATAATGCACCTTTCCTATCCTTCATTATTTCCCAAAACAAATGGATTCCTTATCACACCAAGAATTATATTTATTAAATATCATTAGGACTTTTCAAACGGTCTGATATGCAGATTTGTTACAACACTTTGATTCGATAGACATCCCCATTTGATAGTCACAGACGGACAACACACTCGTCTAAAATGGATGCAGTAGACATTGAAAGGTGTAAATCGGTGAAAAGTCAGTATATATATTATACATGTTTATAATTAATCTATAATCATAGAATAGAGTAAAGAACGATGCCTATCCAGAACACTGGAATGTATTCCCCATACACCACACATATTTACTTGAATATTTTGATGAATATTATACATTTTACATATCAAATTAACTAATTTTAGAAAGCACTAACAATTTTTTTTAAAAAAATTAAAGTTCTGTCATATAAGTGTAGATAGGTCTAATATATGTTAAAGGGGTAGTAGTCAGCAATTGAGCCGCTTATTTTGAAAGTGGCCTAATTCCATTTATGTTAAAATCGAGATATTTAAGGGTTTGCGTTTTACAAAATTTAAAAATATTGTCATTTTATTTATCAACTAATTTTTGTTATAAAAAAACTTAGTAATTTTAAATAAATTTTGTACAATTTGCTGCAAAAGGTAAAGATAACGTAAAAATGTAATTATTTAAATAGCTAGCTAAAAATTTTTGGAAAATGGAATTAGGCCACTTTCAAAATAAACGGCTCAATTATGATAAGTATTTATGAGAATTAAAGGGGGTTGCCATATAAATAAGGATTAGATGGACAGGAGAAATTAAGGATGACGAAAAAGAAATAAGTAGGGGGGATGCTGTGCCAACGAAGGGGCTACAACATAGGGTAGAGCCTACAGTAAACAAAGGGATCTCACGGTAATTCTTTTGGTTGAATGACAATAAAAACAAAAGTTAATGTAAACAAAGCCAACAATTAGAGTAGATCGCCATTATTCTAAGTAATACCATTTTTAGAGCTTTATCACCAGTAAACCAAAATTCTTAAACTTCTTTTCATGGATACTAATTTTAAAAGAAACACATGCAAAGTTTTACTATTCCAGTGTATGTTGCATATTAGCAGAATATTATTTCCTGAATTCACAATATGTACTATAATACCATTTTTTTAGATGAAAACTGTTCACAAAACTACACGTTTCATCCTAATAGAATGGATTTTTTTTGGGTCTAATTACCTTTTGATTAATCAGTTGGTGTGACCAGTATCCTGTTCACAAACATTCAAATTCAATCATAAGTCAACATTTTTATATTATTCAGCGGAACTGAGCTATTCTATCACAAAAAAACCTGAGTTTTTAATGTAATGCTGATTTCATTATAACAAAAAAATTTTAACTATGAAGTATGAGTAGTTCAAGAGAAAAAAAAATCGTCTATAAACATATAAATCGATATTCCCAAACACTCTACAGCTCATTTAATCTATATAAATAAAAGAATGATTTTGTCTGTATATTGCTTAGAACTGACTAATTTCAAGTTTTCTTTACGTTTCACGAACAGAAAAGTGTTCACGTAACATTCACGTTGCGGCCAGATACGTGTTCTCCAGGCTTCCTTAACCATATTCCGATCCCTCAAGCTACAACCACCAAATACTTAGGACTACACCTTGATAGACGACTGACTTGGGCTCCGCATACAAAAATCAAACGAACAGAACAATACAGACGGTATAAACTTTTACTATACTTAATGGATCTACGCTCAAAATTAACGACTCACAACAAACTATTACTTTACAGAACTGTGATTATGCCTATTTGGACATACGGCATTGAGATATGGGGAACAACAAAGAAAACTATTTCTCAGAGGATACAAACTCTTCAAACAAAAATCCTTCGTAAAATTCTTCATTGTCCCTACTATATACCAAACCAAACAATTTATTCCGACCTGAAGTTCCCAACAGTTCAGCAGGCAGCAATATCCCGCTATAAAACGTTTCACAAAAAACTTCCAAAAAATAGTAATCCCTTAATCCTAACAATATCCTCCACAAGCATTCCAGGAAATCCCAGAAGACGTCTGAAGAGGATGTGACCAAGAGACTTATTACTATGAACCGTTCTAAGTGATTTTTTTTTTCCTACTTAGACCCACGCCAGGAAGTGTAGTCACTGGATTGCTTCTTCCCTCCTGTGTTTCTTCCCTCATACATCTGTGTTATCAGTGTCACTGGTAATGTAACACTTACATTGTTGTGACTTTAAACAAATAAAAAAAAAATAAAGTAAATAAAATTCTTTACGTTTCATACATTGGAGAAACCGAATCCACCCTTAGAAAAATTTCTGTCGGTTTGTCAGTTTGTCGGTTTGTCCACAAAATTTTGTCACAAGTAAACTCAGCCACCATGAGACATATGAAGCTGAAACTTTGACAGTAGATTTGTGTAGGTCTAACTTCAAATATAGACTTTGAATTGATTGGAAATTCAAAGTAGAAGTGAAGTTATGGATGTTTAATGCAAAAACGTTTGTCACAAATAAACTCAGCCACCATGAGACATAGCGAGCTGAAACTTTAACACTAGATTTGTGTATGCCTAACTTAAAATATAGCCTCTGAATAGATTGATAATTCAGTGCAAAAGCGAAGTTATGGGGCTTTAAGCTGTATTTTGCTAACTTCAGAGGCATGTTTGTTTTGAAAATACACAGGTGTAGCAAGTAGGTATTGTTAGTTGATTTTAATTTCATTTGAGCATATGAATATATTGCGTATTTGACATCATTGAAAAGATTTTTCCTAGAGTTGAGGCTGTACTATCTATTCAGAATAAATAGTTGAGAATAAATTCTCAACCCTTAATATGAACAGGCAGAAAAATCAACAAATAAGTTCTTACGCTATATCAAGCCGAGGGAAGAACTTACAAGTCAGTAAAGAGAGTGATTAGTGATGAGGAAGCAGTTCATTTATCCAACTGAATTTTTTAACTCCGTGACTGCTCCTGGACTACCTGCTTTTGAGTAAAAACTTAAAGTAGGAGCATCAATCCTGCTGCAATTTAGTAGCAGTAATAAATATAATCTTACGAAACGTGAGTGCCCCAAAACTGTGCAACGGGATACAACTCTGAGTTCGTGCTCTGCACAGATATGCCATAGAGGCGGACATCATGACTGGGTGTGGAATGTGGAAGTCTGTGTGTATACTACGCATACCATTGATTCCTATTGAGTCCTGTTTCGCAATGACGTTAACTAAGTGGCATGGAGAAACTTTGTCTAACGCAGGAATTGAAGTGAGTGAGACCAAGTTTTTCTCACATGGTCAACCGTACTTTACATGCTCAAGAGTCAGAGTTTCCAACTGTTTGTTCTTCCATGAACCTGAAGGACAGACAGCTTCAGGTCTATGTGTATAGAGAGGCATTTGCTTAACACTGTACTAATAATGGTATTTTCTACTAATCTATAATTTCTAATGGTATTTTGGAATACCAAGTATAATAGGATTGTGATTCTGTCGAAGACGGGTACGTTTGCTAGTCTATAATAATTATTTCTGGGCGTAATATTAAATTAATTCATCAAAAAGTGTGACTTATAGCGTGTTCAAAAACTTTAGGTTAAACAATCACAAATACATACGTACACACTCAAAATGAGGACTGTTGGTGATGACACACTCATATTGATTTATCTACTCGTCTCACTGATGAACTCGACGAACATGAGTATTGGATGGAAAGAAGCTTTCAACAAATTCAATGTATCAATCAGGTTCAAAACTATTCAACAAAATAAACAAAGATTTCACAAAATCTTCAAAAACAAATTTTGTAGTTTAACAAATTATTAAATAAGTATTTTTTAGATGAATAGAATTAAAATATCAGAGTATGAGATAAAAAATAATAAAGATTACAGTAAATAAATACTGGTGAATAGAGAGGTTTATGGTAAAAATGTTTGACTCTCCCTACTCTGACAATGAGACTAATGGCCTCACCGATGTTTGACTTTATTCATTACCTAATAAAGCAGTCCATTAGTCGTAAGGATATGTAAACCTCTGTCTTTACCAATTCGTCTCACGTATTTACTAACATACATTTTACAATCCTACCCAAATTATTCATTTGCGTATAATTTTCAATTAACTCTTTATCAGTCTTCATTTGAAGTTAATACTTTACATAATTCAGTGTGCTTAAATTATCATTTGTGTACACCAATACAAAGAAAGAAGTAAAAGTTTCAACAAATTCTTTAAACTTGGTTTCGAAAAATCGCTAAAACTTTAAAGGCAAATACCTATAAAAACTCTGTAGTGGCTTGCACTCAACTTTACTCTTAGAAAACATAATATCAAACTTCTTGACAGCTTTAAGAATTAGCTTAAAATTAGTATCCGTTTTGTAATATAGAACGTAAGAGTCCATTCCTCATACTTCAATATTACCCAATGATAATATGATTCATAAACACAAGAAAATCTACATCTGATATTACGTTTTGATCAAGGGGTACATCTACATTTTGATCAAGAAAATCTACATCTGATGTTACGTTTTGATCAAGGGGTGCAACATATAGATTGATTAAAGCATTTTGTTGGACAAATCCATCAAACCATGCAAAGAATCTGAAATTATATGTTTGATTGACGTTGATTTTTTATATGTAAGAATTTTATTCTTCTTATATCTCATACTAAATTATTAAATCATTTCAAATTTTTTCATTAAACCTTTAAACATAATTTTATTTCAGTCGATTCACTTAAAAATTTCTAAGTTTGTGTAAACAATTTAAATAACTGTAAACAAGTTCGACAAGTATAGTAGGTCATCCGTTAGTCTGAGGTGAATATTCAATTTTTATAGCTTTATTACTCTTTACGGTAATTGAGATTTCACGATTTTTTTTATAAATTGCTTATTTTCTGTTCAATTCTTGCCAATATTTCATTGTTTAGCCGTTTAGCGTAAAAAAAAAATTTTCTGAAAATATAAAATGTACCATAACGTCCCTTTGATTAATATAGTTTTGAAAAAAATACCTCAGCATATTCCCCACCTAATGTTCTATTTTTAGGTATAATTTCATTTTGATCCCTCAAACGGTATGGTTGTATCTTCCTCACAAGATTTCAGATTGAATCCTAAGTCACAATTTTCACAATTAATTAAATAAATATATATATATATTTCTAGTTGTTTTAAAAATCTAAAGATTTTTTCAGATTTCTTTTGTCACTTTCATGTTAATGGCAAAAGTTCAAGAGTCTAGAGTTAGTAGTTTAGGATTAAAAAATGTCTAAAAACATATATGGACCAAAAAATTGTCTTTCCTATCATACAGAATTGTTCCCAAACAATAGAGTTCATCTGCACTATGAGGCCCATTTTGTGTATAATCTGGACAATGCTCGTGACAATGACTGTGTGGTATGCAGGTCATATCGTTTCAGGAAGTGGAGAGGGTTATCAGATATTGTACGTGGTGAAAATGTTTCAATGTAAGAATGATAAATGACTGGAATAAATTACAAAATAATCAACATGCAGTATCTCTTAAATATCAAATTTTATATTGATAAATGTTTTTCATAAAATGAACTTAATTTTATCTGGGCCACCGAGGCATCCAGGAATTAACTAATGAATGGTTGACGTATTTGCTCTTAGATAACAGGACAATAGTTTATATGTAAATATTTAATAATTTTCAATATTTATTAAATATTCTAATAATTATTTATTGGAAACGAAAAAATCAATTCTTCGTGATTTCTTATTCTTAAGTTCTTTTTGAGCATCTTATGCGACTCCATGTTTCTGAATTCAAAAAAAGAATGTTGACTTCACAGATTAAGCTGATTTCAGTCTATTATTGTTCCTCTGATCGAAATCTATATATAGAAGTACAAACACACGTCAGACTATTATCTTTCCAATTGTCTATCTCATTAGGATATCAACTTACTTTAAAAGTATATTTTCGTACGTATATTATACAAAAATAATTATTACATTTCTATAAGATTTTAAATATGAAATTTCATAAGTATGATATTTAAATGTGTATCTTACAATGATACTTAATTTAATATTATCTGAGGATATCTTTTGGTAGTGATATCTGTACGTATACCGCACACCGTCTCAATTGCTACTTACCTGATGAGCTGACTTATATTGATAATTAGGAATATCTAATTGCTTTAATTCAATTATAGGTACAAATCAAATTCAATCATAATTAGAAAGCATTGTTATTTATTCTGAAATGAATACGACATTATGACAGCGAATATATCCTCAGGACATTTAACAGAGCTATTAATTTGTTAAATAGACTATGTAACAAGTTAAATAGTCTATTTCATCTGCATACCTTTTATTTGTGGTTTATAAATCGAAGGTTTATGAAATAATAAAACTAATCGGATAAAAAAAACGGATTCTAAAACTGAATTTATTTATTTTAAACTAGCAGACTTGCCCGTCTTTGACGGGTATTTTACAAAAATTCAGAGATGATACGTGGTATTTCAAAATATTATTAAAAAAATTATAGAAAAGGGAAGACTGTATTTATTATCACAGTATTAAATAAGTGCCTCTGTATACACCACATTAGCTGTCTGCCCTTCAGGTGCATGGAAGAACAGAGAGTTGGAACCTCTGACTCTTGAGCAAGCAACATACAGTTGACCATGTTGGAAACACTTGGTCTCACTTCAATTCCTGCCGTTGATAGAGTTTCCTCTTGCGACTTATTTACCGTCATTGCGAAACAGACGCTGACGGGAAATTGCAACCTTTTCAATTGAAAGTGACAGTTTGCTAGGTATCAAACTTTTTTTGAAATTTTTTGAAAAAGGTAAAACTGCGGCAGTTATATAACTCGTATTCCTTGAGTCATTATCATTGCATTTAGCCTAAAAAAGTCCGTTCATTCTTTGGAAGATACTGACAAAGAATTGTGGGCTTACTTACTTTATTGCGTGGGCTTACTTTTGTTTACTCGTACAGTGATGATCTGCCTGCAGCATCATATAATTGAGACAAACATCAAAATCATCTCAGAAAATTATTTAGTATTCTTTATAATCATATCATCTGCAAAAAACCTTGCTAAATACATATTTTTAGTTTCAGATGTATCAGTTTTAAGTTAATAAAAGTGGTATTTTTCTTTTTATCAAGAACTGAAGGCAATTTTAGTTTATCTTCTCCGGGAACAGCTTGTTCAGTTCTTAGTTCTTGTTAGCTTTTACCAACGGTCTCTCCAACAAATGTTATAAAACACCAACCGCCATATTATTTGTGGCAAACAAAAGATGAAACAAAAATTGAGTGGACATCTACATCAGGAGCAGCATTTGACCATGTTAAGTTCTAGCTTAACCAAGCTACACTTTAGGTCATGTTCACGATTTAGGTTAAGAAACACAAACTTTCAAACATAATGCTTGATTCCAAAAACTTAGTCATGCTCTAAGTGCAGTTCTTAGGGAGAACTCCTTGCTGCGTATATTTCCATGGAGTGTATGCTTCAGACCAATTATTGAAGGTTGTCAGTTAATATTACACTTGGACCCTAAGCCTTTGAACAACAATCTGAAAGACCATCTCTACAGAAATTATTTCATTTAAACTACTACCTGGTACATTCTGGGAAACAAGTTGGCGTTGTTTAGGGATAGCAACAATTGGAATATCTGCAAATGTTACTCTTGCAGATTTAGTAAGAGCTCTAAAACGAGTGAGGAACTCTATCATTTGCAATCTTCTTTCTCTTCTTCAAGAAATAATTTTCCTATCGAAAATAATAGTACATGAAGATTTTAAACTTGTATATGTACTGAAATATGAAAGTACTACAGCACTTCGTTGGGTACTATTCTAAAGCAAATTAGCTAAAAAAAAGCTTTCGTGCATTCAGAATTGTCAACATTAAACCATATTTGGATTAGGATTGACGCAGTTTAAATCTCAATATACCGGTTTAGAATGTAATTTTGTATTGTTACACTCAAAGGAAAAGTTTCAAGAGAGGACACCAAAGAACGAGATCATAAAAGCTGCATTCTTCATAACAGACCAATAAAATATCTATTTAAAATACCTACAACTACCACTCTAACAAAGAGTAATTCTGTCTTACTTCAGCAATGTGATTAGAAGCGATAGCGAAAAACGCAATGGTTCAACCAACACCATGCACTGGGCATCAGATGCGTTTACTCCAGATAGTCTAAGTAGATACAATAGAGAAATGTTATAGATTAGTTATTAGAAGGAGAATCTTGACACTTGCGGGTAGTCTGAAAACTTAAACCTATATTTACTTTTTACACCTTACTTTACATATTACTTTTTTTTTTAAACAAAGTCTAAATTTGTTTAATAAAATTTAAAAATTTGTCGGGTTGACTTGTTATGAAGTCCCTTAAATAGCATTTGATATTTTTTTAATGTTTGTAGGTATATGGGTGGTGGGTTGTATTCAAAATGTTGTATTCTCTCTACTAGTCAAGCCATTTGACGGACCTTAATAAAATTTAACACATTACACTCCTTGGTGTAAAAAAATACCATTTTTGGGCAATATTGCACAATGAAAAACGTACTTTTTAGACCTTTACAAAGTTACTTATATTAAAACAGTTACTTCTTTTCCCGCTTGTCTGGTAGTTCTATAGACTTAACATTATTTATTTCTTTTTGTATTATATGAGTGTTGCATCACAAAAATTTCATGTATTTTGTATTATTGCAAGCAAAGACATAACCCTAAAGAAAAATAACTATTAAAATGTAACATGTCCCTGTTGAATATCCTTACTTTTATTTTATTAAAGGTCTTAATAAAATATAGGTCTTAAAGATAAAAATTAAGAAATTAATTAGAATAAATTCCTTTTCAAAATTAGAATAATGACAATTAACTAACAATTCATAATAAATTAAAATAATTCATATTTAATGATAATTACGTTAATAACTGACATAAAAACTATTCGCATCATTTAAATGTACTGTACAAAAATAGACTGTGCAATTAATTTATCATGAAGATTTTAAAGACCTTTTTCTAATGTTTTGTTACTAGAACACAACTTGTAATTTCCTTTGTGTATATTACTAATATAACGAAGCAATTATTCAAGACTTTCCCATTCCATTCATCCAACTAGATTAATTGGAGATAACGGATATAAATGTATCCTTATAAAGAAATATTTATTATTAACAGTACTATTTTACTATACTAGTTTTTTATAAGCTCTCTCAAATGATATACAAAACAAATTACAAACGTATTTGTAAATCAGCTAGAAGATAGCTCCATTGAATCTATGTAATTGGAAAACAATGAGATTAGATTTCTAGTTTCTTCCATTCTATTAAATGATTTGATTCATAATATAATTGAAATGTTGTTCTAATCTTATTTATTAGTATATCGTGACGTCTGATTTTATGATTGACAATTAAAATAGTTAAATAAGGAGATTTAAATTAATATTATGTTATCTTTTTGTCTATTGTTGAATTGCAGTCATTCAGAAGCAACATACCTTTAAAGGATTTACCAAATACTTAAACAAACATACCAACAATGATAAAGAAGAAATCTATTATACTAAAAAGGGCTTCAATGGAAAACTATTTATAAATTACACACTACAAGAGAAACATTGGAAATGAAGCAGCCACAATGGGAACAAATCAAATGCAAACAATTTTTTGACAAATGATTAAAAGTAAAATGAAAATTGAAATAATAATCTAAACAAGCAGAAGAAATAGCTGAGAGAAAATTACAAATTCAGCAAAATATCAGAAAGTTACACTCAAATATTATGTACAATGAAAAAGAAAAGATTAATAACCTGCAACATTAGCAAACATTGAGATATAGTGTTAAAAATATTGAGAAAGAAGAACTTTAGGAAGACTTACGATGGAAAATTGTGATTTGATGATGAATAAACAGAAAAAGGAAAGTTTTAAGTAAATAACGGTTTCAAGTAACTCAAAGAATGACGCTTAATGTTGAAATTATTAGTTTGGCAGTTAATAGAATTTTTAACATTACAATTTTGTGTAGAATTTGTGTTTCTTCCTACAAACTCTCTCAGTGTAACCAGAAAAAATTGAGAATATAATTAACTATATAAACTCTGTCATACTTAATCGATAAATACCAGATTGTATCGTTTTCCATCTTGATTTTACTTATGATTTATTTTATAGGTAATAAATTTCAGTGAGTGTTACTAATCTTACTTATTATTGGTTTAATTTTTTTTAAGTTATACAGCAATGATTACATTTCCGTTAAAATTGGCATAATTGAGATAACTGGTTTAAAATAAACCATTAAATTAAATTGACTATCAAGGAATTCAATAATACTTTGGTGTAGTTGAGCGTACACTACTTAAGTTTTTTCTGCTTTTGTGTGATTTGGTCAAACTTTTTCAAAAAACTTAATTTAGTAAATATAAATTAGTTACGTTTTAATTTTTCTATTCATATCAAACAGTATTTGAATGCAATTTTTCATAAAATATAATGATAAAATAATGGAAACTACAGTTCTTGCAGTTACGTGTGTATTTGATACTGCTTTAGATTATTATATTCAAAGGTGATTCATTTTAAAGTATTTTGCTGGCATGTTAAATTCTGTAATAAAGTAATTTTGTTGATAGTATAAGTTGTTAAAGATTATGAGTAATTAATTTAGCTTAAGAGATTATTAGGATTTTTTCAGACATTATTCTATTCCAAGAAGTAGTTCATAAATAAAATTGATTGACCTTAATACGTTCTTGACTATCACGCTAATAATTTTAGTCATACTAATTGATTAAGTCTAAAACAAAATATATGAATATATTATTAATTCATATTACAGGGTCACCAAGGGTTCGGTGTCTTGAAACCTTTGTGTGGTAGACTTGCTGGTTTCCTAGTGGCTATCTGCAACATCCAAGTCGGTTGGGCCGGGAAATGTATAGCCTGGCACTATCAGTCTAATGTAAATAATTAAATCCTCCAGACTGTCAAAGAATGAGTCTGGATCTATCAATCCTGGATCTATTTTTACATTAGGTGTGATAATCCTTAGTCATTTTTCTTCATGCAATCATTTTTCATCTGACACTTGGAAGGAGGAGAGAGTTAGATTATTAATGGATTGGTTACTTGGCGTAGAAGCCATGTGGTTGGCGAAGAATCCTCTCGATAAGTTATCTTTTATAAGCAGCATTGGTTTACAAATGGATAATGAGAGTTCTTTGCCTTTGGGTGGGACGACCCAACCCCAGTGATAGAATGGCCACCTTAAACTGCTGAACAGTAGGCGTAAACTATCCTCCTTAATGTATATCCCAGAGAAGAAAAATATTTAAACTATTTGTTGTATTCATTCAAGACATTTAAAACTAATTAGTCTTAAATAAATTTCATTGGAAACCTGAACGCATAATAAATTATTAACCTTCAATTATAGTAATCTAATTTGTTTCCAGAAGCACTTCACTTTATTAAATTGAGTCAATTAATAATTAATGCCTATTACGAAAACCGTTCGAAGTGTTTTAATTAAAAATATCCTGAATATAGGAAAATATCTTTATTAAATATATTTTAGATTTACTGTTTAAAAAGTTTAACTATCGTTTACAAATTGTTATTTAAACATATTATCTATATAAAATATGTTTGTTAACTGGCAAAATAAATGTTTGAAAATACGATTTATAATTTTAGAGTTTAATACCAATTATCAAAGATGTAGGAGTAATGTTTTTCAAATTAAGTTGGAAATCAATTCCCTAAGCAAGGAAAATGTCAATAGATGGGTCACAATTTAAGTGAAGTTTCATTTGTCTCCGTTGGATAGCTCTGCTGTAGTTATATCTGTTTCCTCTACAGCCAATACAATTCATGTTGTCCCTTGCATGCCTTTAACTCATTGCAGTTATTTTCACTATTCCCAATAGTAATGATGGAAAGAAACGACGATTCATACAGACTACTTAGGAACGAAACAAGGGTGAAAATATTTGGTCTGGGTTTCAGAAAAAGGCCGACGTTTCGAGCGAGGTAACAAGCGACTTATATGAGAGTAGAAAACACACCCCCTAGCATGAAAATGATGCTTTGCTTAAACAACTGCAAAAAAATAATATGCTTCTGCCGTAGAAAAAAAAATTATTTGTTGAAATGTTCAGGCTGCATATAATATATATTAAGGTGGGCATGCGCATCGTTTTTAAGATCGATCATAGCCAGAATGTATGGAGAACCAAAAATCCTTAAGGAAGAGAAAATTATACGAGGAGAAGTCAGCACCCATCTTTTTTGAAACAAGGTGATTTTAAGTATGTGTTTTTGGCAAATATTTAAGTATGATGTTTTTAAATGAATAAAATGTATTACTATTTTAATTTAAATGTAATTAGCTAAACAAATGTGTAGCTGTACTTAAAAGAATAAGTAATAATTCGGCTTACTGTGCAGGAAGTGTTATAACATTCCACTACTGTTATAACCTTATCCTCACTCCCTTGTGTGTCACCTTCTGTTGGGTTCAACCAACTTTTACTGGAGTGTTCACGTCATGCTACTATGTATTATCTTGATAATTATTAGATAGCTAACTAATATCTATATATATTTCTTTCCTCAAGCAGAGAAAAATGTAATGCATTAATTGGAATAAACATTAGAAAGTTCACTTTAAGTTTGCAGTTGTAGTTGAAATTATTTTTAAAGTTGAGGAATTAGCTGGATTTTTAAATATTATGATTATCATAACATGCACTAATTTAGTTAGACTAATGCAAATATGTTGAATATCGTTGAAAACCTATTGTTCTTCCTTTGTTTTATTGATAAGAAATTTACAAATGCAGTTTAAATATTGTGAGTCTCATAGGTCTTAGTAAAAATGCAAATAGTTTCATGCCGTACGAGATTCTATATGTTAGATTAAATTGTCAGACTATGTAATATATTTGCGTATTGTATGAATAAAGAAGTTGAGAAAACGAAACAAAGTCGTATTAAATTTTACTAAAAATGAGTTTTTTATGTTTAGCTTTTTATTGTAGGGTATGCAAGCCTGAGGATTGATTCTTTTACAAATTATTTGCGTTTCATTGGATGTCGAACAATATTGTTTGTTCATATATTGTTCAAATAAACATATATCCATTTGTTTAAAATTTGACATAACTTCTTTAGTGGTAAATGAACACATCCTAAAACGTTGGACCGTTAAAGTTTATTTCATAATGATTGAATTTGTATAAAGCAATTTTCGTGCTGCTAAGCATTTTACAAAGTATCCCTACGCCTTTTGAAGTATTTATGAACAAAGTTGCGATTGCATTACTTTTAAGTAATACATATGGTTTTAAAGGTGAGGTACCACAACATGGAATCAAAGTTATCATTATACAGGATTGAATACCTAGTATTACAGTTATTGTGAAGTTTAGTTCAGGTTCCTGGGCTTAAAAAAAGATAACAGATTAGAAAGTATTAAATGTTAAGGAACGAAACAGAATGTTATTTTGCATACCTTATTGTATGCAAATTTGTAAAAGTTTCCTAATCGTGTGACACATTAATTAACAAAAATTGATATACATATTTTAAACTGAATTAGAATAATTACTATAAAAAGACCTAATCGATTTTTATCACTGTTTATTTAAATATTTGAGTAATTTGAATTTATACAGTTTGAGAACTAGGGCAACTTTGTAGAATTCAAGTGGGGATTGTTGGAAATTATGCAAGGTTTTTCCATATTTTAATACTTTATTACGCTTGTGGGGACCAGTTTTGTTTTCCTATTATAGCTTGAAGTTGAGAACATATATAAAGTTTGATGTCAGGTAAAAATATAATTTTTCAGAAAGTTTGTTTAATGCTAATCAGGAAATGTGTTTTCTTGTTTAGTATTTGTTACTATCTATTCTGATTTGGGTTTATCAGTTATTTTTATACAATCTAATCAAATATTTTTAAGGAACTTGATGAATTATATTTTCTTTGAAAAATAAATAGCAACGTTACCTAAATTTAATTGTAGTAACTGCAACTGTAGATTTTAGATAATACTATAAACTACTTTTTATTTGACTTTTTGTAGATCTTATGAGATGGGATGTATTGATTCAAAGTTGTGTATTAATTAACAATAGTGCGACGACCTTGGTTGTGGTAAAAGGTATCCAATTAGGCATGACCTTGTTCTTTACCAAACACCGGATATATTGCAAAATTGCTAGGAGCTTGACAAAATCGAATTTCTATCTCTTTCATCAAGGACCTTGATATGAAAGTCACCTGGAATCCCTTTAAAAGTCTTCATTCATTACCTGAGTACTTAAAATTGTATTCATGCATATCGTTTTAACTAGTTTATAAATTATATTAAACAGAGATGAAATTATATATAATGCTTGGTTACTTTTTTTATTACTCAAATTATTTTATTCATAATATTTAACTTATGAGATGTGATTTTTTGAATGGATTAAAAGAAAAAAATAAAAACATCCTTAAAGTGTCATTTTTTTTTATTTACAATGAGAGCTTAAACATATATGCATCAGGAGGTCCAGTTGCATGACTTTTTATTTACCGAAAGAATGACTTTTATCTTAATATTTATCATAATTTATTCTTGGCTATCCTAAAGTGCAGTGTTACAAGCTTTTGCAGCTGGTGACATACTTTTAAACATTACGAATTTCGCAAAACAGCAGTTCTCTTATTTCCAAGCATAACTGACTCTTCATATAACCCTGAATATATTCACTAGGATTCTCGTAAAGAAAATAAATCATATTAACGAAATATTCAGAAAACTTGTTTTTTTTTTAAACTTGTAATAAAATGAAATTTATCATCTAGAGAACTGTGATTGTTACTACTTATAAATAGTAATCAAGAATAAGTGTAAACAATAAAAGATTTTGCTACACGGTTCCCAACTTATTACTTTAGTGTTGCACATAACTTGATGGAAAAAACAGTTTTTGGTTATTTGGTGAAATGGTGGATTTAGATTAAATATTGGCATTTTATTATAAAACATTTTTAAAGTTTCCTCTTTCCAGTGTCTTTTAAATTTAGTATTATTGTAAAAGATATTTTACAAATGTATTTAGTAAAAAATAATTAAATTGTACTTCCCTTTTAGTTTAGTGAACCCTAATCCAAAAGTTTTATTTTTCTTTTTACAAATTTAATCTACCATGTCGAGCTCTTTTCTGTACATACCTGTATCAGTTTTAAGCAAATATTTTAAATAAAAATGCCAGATTGTCGCACCAAAGTTTGTCTTTAATCAAATCTCCGAATACATTTACAATGTCACCGAAAGATTGTAAGCATTATTTTTCTTATTCCAAAAATGGGATGAGAATTTTTCATGCAGCCAACAAATCCTGTGGGTGTAATAGATAGTTTCTCTGGGTGTAAACTTTCAACTTATTTTGTCTCAAATATGTAAAAAATATTATTGATTTAAGGAGTATACTTTAAATGAAATTTTCTGCATCTTGAAGCAGAAAGCATGGAGTTTCTGTTTTTGTACGGTCAGTTCAAAAATCTTTCTTTCAGTCAAATCAAGGCTGATGCACCTTGTTGATGCTGTTCATATCCCATCACAGTTTCATCATGGCAAATTACTTTCTTCATAAAATAATATGAAGTTCTCAATGTGTGTCCATCTTTAATTTTTATTAAAAGGTTTTGGCATCATATGAACTGTTCAATAATTTTGTTCTTACAAGTGAGACATATATAAACCATTAATTGTGCTAACGAATGAATATTGGTGATTCATTTACCCTCTATGTAAACGCCATCTTATTATTTTAAAAATACCCATAATCTGCAGCTTAATGCCATCAGACATATTCTGAATACATTCTTAAATTGTGTTATTTAGAAAAGATATTTTTACTCAGTTTTTACTTTGTTTACTCTCTGATGACATAATTTGAAAGGCCTCAGAGCATTTATTTCTAGTGTTTTCCTCATTTTATTGTGGTTTAAACTTCATTTAGTTCATCCATGTTTATTTATAGTGATTTTTCTGCATATATATATAATATATATATATATATATACCATGATAAACGAAAAACAGATTACAGGTACAGATTACACATAAAATAAACTGTGACACATAGACAGAAACATAACAACGACTCACTTTTCAATATTTCAACCACTATTACGGTCGAAATATTGAAAAGTGAGTCGTTGTTATGTTTCTGTCTATGTGTCACAGTTTATTTTAATGATACATATATATATATATATCCCAATGTGATGCTTTTTACGTTGGTTTAGCATCTACGATGCTGAACCTTCGGATGAATAATCACAGGCTTTCGGTTGGTAAACGCAGCAGTCTCCCTGTCGCCACTCACGCTAATTCCCACCACCTCATCTTCAATGATTGTTTCACAGTCCAAGTTCTTAAACAAGTCCCCAGTGATAACAGACAAGTTACTTTAAAAGCTTCTGAGGAAGCCCACATTTGGCTCCTGGGGGCACGCTCGAAACCTGGCTTGAATTTAAATCGTTAGTTTTTATTTATTTATTTCTTTATTTTTTTAAAATATTTTTTATTTATTTATATATATATTTTTTTGTTCTATATATTTTCTTTATTTTTTCTTTTCTTAACCTTTTTCTACCTTTCAAAAACATTTTTTTTTCTTTTTGCTCTCGACTTCCTAGTTCCTTTTTTATTTGTCTCCTTTGCGGCAGCACTGCTTTAGTCCTCACCCAGTGAGTTCCTTAGTTGACTGTCGTCCCTCCGTCAATTCACTTCTTCTCCTGAGGACGACCGCCATTACGGTCGAAATATTGAAAAGTGAGTCTTTGTTGTGTTTCTGTTTATGTGTCACTGCTTATTTTAATTGTTATTTGTCCTGCCGGACCGTTTTTCGTTTATCATGGTATATATATATATATGTACAAAACTAAAGTTTATCGGCAGGTTCAAATTAAACTCTCATTGCCAACGTTTCGGTCTTTATTTAAAACCTTTTTCATAGGCAGAAGTTCTATGAAACTTCAGGATATATATATATATATATACTGAAATTATATATATAATTTCAGCTAGAAGGTAGACTTACAGAGATTTTAATCCAAATCATGTAGACAGTATTTCCTCTAATAAGGTGTAGATAAAACACCTCTATTAAAAGTTGCATATTGGTGTCAAGCTTGCAATTCTGTCTCAGGACTAATAGTAACTTGAATATGGAAATTGGTTAAAACTTTTGGTTTTTTAAATATTCTGTTCTCTCTCTCTCTCTCTCTCTCTCTCTCTCTCTCTCTCTCTCTCTCTCTCTTACACACACGCACGCACACAACATTGAGAGGGGACAATTCGTAAAACCAGTTTTATCGTACTCAGAGGACTTCAAGACGTTTAATTCTATTGATCGAGTTTTTCATCTAAATTTACACACACACACTCGTGGAGAGGGAACAATTTGAAAACCAATTTTATTGAAAACTTGACGCAATAAACGCAACTTCCATCTTCTATATTCTATTAGATGCTAAATGGAAGTAAGAAGAGAGGAGTGTATAACAGATGCAGAGTGTTTGAGGAAAAGTAACCTCTAATCAGTCATCCCTCTCTACAAAAGTTCTATAAGTGAATGTAGAAAACAAACTTGTATGCTTTGATTATATGTTCTTTTTTTGTGTAAAAAAAATATGCTTTTAAAAATAAATTTTTTTAATTGTGTGGATAATTATTAGAAACAGTGTTATTTATTTTTTTTAATCTTTCAGTACAAATTTTCAACGTTTAATAAAAAAAATTACATGATAAACAAATTATTAATATCAAATAAGTTATGTGTTGATTTATTTCTTTGAAATAATCAAATATGACAGTGACACTTATTTAAGGTTTTTGATTCTAAATATATTATTATTTTGATACTTTCATTATACTGAAGCTCCTACTCCCTGCAGAAGTGACCGGTGCTGGAGACATATTCTTAATGAAGTTACCTGATTTTGATACCCTTACACTAACTGGAATAAAAATATTCTGAAAATACTTTAACAGAAAACAGCTGAAATATTTATGAAGTTTTATGGATATATAACTAGTTATTTATTTGTGATTTTAATGAATTTTAAATTTTTTGTATATTTCAGGAGTAGATTCAAAATTTTAAAAATACAATGAGGTTTTTCATCTTTTTTACGTTGGAAATTACTGTTTCTTTCATTGTATTTTCTAATATATTTTACAACAATAATAACAACCATTAATTGAAGTATAGTAAACAAAAATAAGGGAATTTTTCTTATTTTAGGATATCATCCTCTCCTTATCTGCACGAAGCAGGTCTGTCTACAGTTGACCATTTCTATAATGATATAATATAATCAGCGAGACCGTTTCTCAAAGTAAAGGATGGTCTTCTCCTTTTAAAGGAGTTAACTGTACCAGTTTGTTGTTGTTTTAGCTCATCTTAATTGAACCATCATCCATTATGACCTGCCATTGATTACCATTTTAATTTGACCATCAGTTGGATCATATTTCTTGCCGCTGTTCACTTTTTACCCTAACCTTTCTTCTTAGGAGAAACATACTTCACTCGTTAGCTCTTTGATTTGTCCCTAACGTTTTGACTGTGCCTTTATTTAGTGTCCAAGTTATGTATGTATTGACCTCCATCCACACATTAAGGATGAGAGAACTCAAGTTTGCAGAACGTTTGACTTCAAGCTGATTGCCTTATTACTATATATATATATATATACATCATGATTTGTTTTCTTGACCCAATATTTATATGATGTAATTTTTTCGAGGTTTGAGGTCCAATGGACTTGGCAAAAGGACTAGTTAAAATCATTGGACCTCAAACTTCAAAAAAATTACATCATATATATATATATATATATATATATATATATATATTATATATATATATAAATTGATAAAAGTATCGACCGTGGAATAGAAACCAAACTATAGTTTATCGAGACTCGGTCAGTTCTTCAGGTTCAAATTAAACTCTCATTGCCAACGTTTCGGTCTTTATTTTATCATAGGCAGAAGTATAAATTTTGAAACAGAAAAACTAAGTATTACATTACAAATTATTTTACAAAGAAAATAGTATGTGGATTTTAACAACAACTGTAGTCTGAATGAACAAGTGACACTGAACTATATATATATATACTTGATAAACGGAAAGACGATCCAAACTGGACACAATAACAGTTCAAAATTGAAGATAGGTAGCACAGAATGTGAAAGAAATACACTTACAGGCTCAAATTTTCGGGTAATCCGTCTTCAGGAGAAAAGAGAAAGGGAGACCAAGCACGTTGTAGACGCAACGGCTAGTAACCCAACGGGTTACGTAAGTAAGTAAGTGTGTTTCTTTCACTTTCTGTGCTACCTATCTTCAATTTTGAACTGTTATATATATATACTTGTAAGACCAAAATTTGGACCAGACTATTTTCATTCTATAACATATTTCTTTAGTGATCCTATCATCAAAAAAGGTCCACTTCATCAAGTAGACAGTCTCCTCCATCCAACTTAACTTAGCGTCATTAGAGTCCAAACTGCCTCTTAGAGTCGTATTTACCTTCTCCCTTTTGGTTATTATCACCGCTTTGTCTAGACCAGAGGTTCCAATGTGGGTTCCGCGGGACCCAGGGGTTCCTTACTGAACTGTCTTGGGTTCTGCGAAAAACATTTAGAAAAAACATTTTCTAAATGTTTTTTTAGAACGTATCATTTTTAATTATAAGTTCTAAAAAAATAACTTTTAGTTGGTATGGATTTATTCAGTGTTTCTTGTAAATCATGAAGCCGAATCATGTGTTTGTCTACTTATACACATAAGTGGAAGTGGTCAACATTTTATACATATTTAGGGTGAATCATTTATCAGTTTTTGGAGCTATTTGATTTCCAAATTTTCTGCCATTGTAAAAATAAGCACTTCACACATTGCTGCCATTTCCCACTACCTACTTATGTGAAATTGGATTTGCCCTTTAAACTGCCATAGAAATGAAATACTCCTCTGCTGACTGGAGAATGAAACTCTCAACTATAAAGCCAAACATTAAAAAATAGTTTGATGATATGAAACAAAAAAATATTCTCATTAAACGCTATAAAATTATTGTAATTATATATTTTTAGTACATTATTACGTGAATAATTACGTGATGATTATAAATAAACTGTGTTAAAATTGCTAATAATTCTGCTTTAAGTACTTGTGGGAAATATGGAAATTAAAATCTTTTAGTTTTAAAACTGTATAAAAACATTAGAATCCGGCTCCTGGGAAAGTTACTGGAATCAAAAAGACTCCCGCTTCGAAAAAAGTTAGAGAAACTCTCCCAACTTGATTCGACTCCGTTAGCATTAGCTGCAGTTCTGTATTTGAAGTCGTTTTGAAGCAATGACAAAACAACTTAGTCTGATAACCTTAGATTATCTAAACACAGATCATATAACCGCCAAACAATCTGATTGAACTGAAATGTTCAAATATATATTTTTAATAGATACAGAGGTAAATATTTTTAAAAAAATCATATTTTTTATTAAATTATGACAATATGAACAGGGCATTGAATTATGTAACATTTTCCAAGGATGTCAGTGATAGTGGTCCAAATCTCTAATGCTCTACTAAGTGAGCGATAGGGGGGCTGAATTCTCCTTTCAAATTTATGGCTATCGAATTTGAGTAATAATTAATTTATAGGTGTTACATTTTAAGTTATACAGTAACATTTTTCGATGAAAACAATATTTGGTTTTGAATAAATTTAAATTATATTAATAAGGCATTGAATTATTCTATCAGAACGAGATAGTGTTTGTGGTCCTAAATCTCTAAATAGAAGGGAGTGTCCTTTAAAATTCCATGTACTTGTACATATCTTACTTTGTATCAATTTGAACCATATGTATAAAACATTAAATGCGTGAAAACATTTTCTAAAGAAGGCAATGGAAGTAATTCTGAATATCCTAATGCTTTCCTAAGAATAGAAGACTTCTTTAAAAATTTTTTTATATATATATATCAATTATCAAACCACAATATGAAATGGGAAAACAAGACTAAGATATTTCAACCGTAACATGCGGTCAAAAACCCAGTTGAAGACTCTGACGAAGACTGCTTGTTACGGATGAAAGATCTTAGTCTTGTTTTCCCATTTCATATTGTGGTTTGATCATTGATATATCTATATATAACAGATTCAATAATATATCGACCGTTTGATAGAATAGGTGTGCTCTCTAATGGGGATTCGGTCAATTTTCTAGGATAAAAAAACAAACTCTCTGTGCCAACGTTTCGGTTTTATTTAAAACCTTTTTCATATGCAGAAGTAAGAATTTTTTAACTAAAAAAATTGAAATTTACATTATTTAAAGGAACAACAATGTTAACTGTCGACAGTCTAGTAGAAGGTTTTGTCCGGTTAACATTGTTGTTCCTTTAAATAATGTAAATTTCATTTTCTTAGTTAAAAATTTCTTACTTCTGCCCATGAAAAAGGTTTTAAATAAAACCGAAACGTTGGCACAGAGATTTTGATTTTTTATCCTAGAAAATTGATTGAATCCCGATTAGAGAGCACACCTATATATATATATATATATATCTTTATAAATAAAATAATGATTTTGTCTGTACATTGCTTAGAACTGACTCATTTCAAGTTTTCTTTACGTTTCATACATTGGAGAAACCGAATCCACCCTTAGAAAAATTTCTGTCGGTTTGTCGGTTTGTCGGTTTGTCTGTTTGTCCGCAAAACTTTGTCACAGGTAAACTCAGCTACCATAAGACATATAAAGCTGAAACTTTTACAGTAGATTTGTGTAGGTCTAACTTAAAATATAGGCTCTGAATTGATTGGAAATTCAACGTAGAAGTGAAGTTATGGACGTTTAACGCAAAAATGTTTGTCACAAGTAAACTCAGCCACCATAAGACATAGCGAGCTGAAACATTGACACTGGATTTGTGTGTGCCTAACTTAAAATATGGGCTCTAAATAGATTATTAATTCAGTACAGAAGCGAAGTTATGGGGCTTTTAGCTGTATTTTCCTAACTTCACAGACAAGTTTGTTTTGAAAATACACAGGTGTGGCAAGTAGGTATTGTTAGTTGATTTTAATTTCAATTGAGCATATGAATATATTGCGTATTTGACATCATTGAAATGGTGTTTCACAGAGTTGAGGATGTACTATCTATTGAGAATAAATGTTTTGTAAACGAGCAATTCTGAGCCCTTAATATGAACAGGCAGGAGAAATCAACAAACAAGTTCTTACGCTATATGAAGCCGAGGAAAGAACTTACAAGTCAGTAAAGAGATTGGATAGTGATGAAGAAGCAGTTAATTATCTAATTGAATTTCTTGACTCTGAAATTATTTCTCCTGGACTGCCTGCTCATGAATAAAAACTTAAAGTAGGAGCACCAATGATGCTGCAATTTATAGCAGTAACAAATTTCATGTCACGAAACATGAGTGCTCCAAAAACTGTGCAACGGGACACGACTCTGAGTTCGTGCTCTACACAGATATGCCATAGAGGCGGACATAATGACTGGATGTGGTATTGGGGAGTCTGTGTGTATACTTCACATACCATTTATTCCGAGCCACTGTATGTTTCCGTTGAAATGATTGCAAAGTCCTGTCAGAGTCTATTTCGCAATGACGTTAACTAAGTCGCAAATGGAGACTTCATCTAACGCAGGAATACAAGGTAGCGAAACCAAGTTTTTCTCTCATGGTCAAATGTAGTTTACTTGCTCAAGGGTCAGAGGTTTCAACTCTTTCTTCTACCATGAATCTGAAGGACAGACAGCTAATGTAGTGTATTTAGAGGCATTTGTTTAACACTGTAGTAATAATGGTATTTTCTACTGTTCTATAATTTCTAATGACATTTTGGAATACCAAAAATGACGGAGCTTCTGATTCCCTCAAAGACGGGTACGTTTGCTATGTATTATATATAACTGTAAACTTTGTTTTAATTTAACATTTTCTTAATAAATACACTGGTAATAATGTAAGGTATGGGACCAGAGTAGCCCAGTGGCTTGCGTGATCGCCGATGACAGTAGTGCAAATGTATTATAAATAAATGTAACAAACAAATATTTTTTTGAATTTAAAATGTGGATAATATAAAAAATGGTAATAAAGTAAAGGGATCTAGCCAGGGTAGCCAGTAGCTTGCTTGCTCGCCGATGACAGTAGTACAAATGTATTATAAATAAATACAACAAAAATATTTTTTTTTTAATTTAATATTTGCGTAATATAAACACTGGTAATAAAGTGAGGTATGGAATCAGAGTATCCCAGTGGCTTGCGTGCTAGCTGTTGACTGGGAGCACGTTAATTAGAACTAACTCATTTCAAGTTTTCTTTACGTTTCATACTTCAGAGTAGCCACATGTACCCTTAGAATAATTTCTGTCTGTCGGTTTGTCCACAAAATATTGCCACCATAAGACATATAAAGCTGAAGCATTGATTGTAGATTTGTGTATGTCTAACTTAAAATCTAATCTTTGTATACAGAGGCATTTGTTTAGCACTGTACTAATAATAGTATTTTCTACTATTCTATAACTTCTAATTGTAGTATTAGTATAATACTATAATTGATATTTTGGAATACCAAGTATAATAGAATTTTTGATTCCGTCAAAGACGGGTACGTTTGCTAGTATATATATATATATTTATATAACAATTAAAAGAAACGGTCCAGCGAACTTTTTTTAAATAAATAAAATAAATTCAAAACGAAGGAAACACACAGAAAGACACAGACATAATTCACATCGATATTTCGACCATCGTCGTTATCAGGAGGTGTGAAGAGCGAAGATCCCGCAGGAAGGGAGGTGACTCTTCGCTCTTCACACCTCCTGATGACGACGATGGTCGAAATATCGATGTGAATTATGTCTGTGTCTTTCTGTGTGTTTCCTTCGTTTTGAATTTATTTTATTTATACATATATATAGTCCATTAATATGAATATCCATCCTGGATTTATCGAGTGGTAAAAGAATAATACAGACACAGACAAAGAATTAGAAATATAGAATCAATGAAAGAACACTCTTACCCGTTGAAATTGTGTGCAAGGGCTACTTTTGCGTGCTGCAAGAGAGCTAAATTTGTATAACCCAGACAAAGATGCAATTCGTTTTATTTATTACTTTTAATGTATTAATAAGTTTCCCAACATATATAATTTTGCACTTTAATTACGTCAAGTCCTCGTTCTAGAGTGATCTGTGAACTGCATTTGGACATCTTGTCCTGAATGTTTCAAAATCACAGCTAAAAAAAAATTGTAATATAAAAAGATTTAGTGACTTTTTGAAACCAAGTTTAAAGAATTTGTTGAAACTTTTACTTCTTTTTTTGTATTGGTGTACACAAATGATAATTTAAGCAGACTGAATTATGTAAAGCATTAACTTCAAATGAAGACTGATGAATTGAGAATTATATGCAAATGAATAATTTGTGTAGGATTGTAAAATGTATGTTAGTAAATACGTGAGACGAATTGGTAAAGACAGAGGTTTACATATCCTTACGACTAATGGACTGCTTTATTAGGTAATGACTAAAGTCAAACATCGGTGAGGCCATTAGTCTCATTGTCAGAGTAGGGGGAGTCAAACATTGTTACCATAAACCTCTGTATTCACCAGTATTAATTTACTGTAATCTTTATTATTTTTATCTCATACACTGATATTTTGATTCTATTCATCTAAAAAATACTTATTTAATAGTTTGTTAAACTACAAAATTTGTATTTGTTTTTGAAGATTTTGTGAAATCTTTTTTTATTTTGTTGAATAGTTTTGAACCTGATTGATACATTGAATTTATTGAAAACTTCTTTCCATCCAATACTCATGTTCGTCGAGTTCATAAGTCAGACGAGTAGATAAATCAATACGAGTGTGTCATCACTAAGTAAGTGTCCTCGTTTTGTGTGTGTGTTTGTGTGTGTGATGTTTGCACGTGTGCCCGTAATGCGTACGTTTGTATCTGTGATGAATACGTGAAGTATTTATCGATGGTGGCAAAATTTGACACATTATTCAAACAGTTTAAAAATCTGGGAACTTTTCATTTTAGAAGTGCATTGGTATTTATAACGTATAATTATTAGTAACTTAGAACATGATTATATACTAGTAATTCAAATAATTGTGATATCTTGTGTTTATTGCAAAACCTTTATGTATATGAATAATTCTTTATTTGTTCTGCTTACAAAAAATAATGATATTACAATAATTGAAGTAATTGATCGAACTGTGGATGTAAATTTCAGTAATCATTTTTGGATAAAAGAGTTAAATATTATAAATCGATAAATAGAGTTACTGAGATGGCCTTATTCCACATTGCAAGATAACGCAGCTGTTGAGAATTGCTGACTTTTTAGAAACCCATCTGTATTTCAATAGTTAACTGAGTCAGCTGAAGATATTAACATGATCTTTAAAGAGGTCTCCGATAATGTTTGTTTTAGACACTAATTGCATTTCATTTTCACAGAATATATTCTCTTTTTTTCTATAATATAGAAAATATTTCATCTTTAATATGTTAGTTTTATTATCGCTCTGAGAGTTTTTTCTTTCTCTATTTATTTACGATGTTATTCCTGTGGTACTGAAATAATAAACTCTTTCTAATCGTTGGAACAGTATAAAGTCATTTGAACAAACAAGGATTTTATAAAGTTATTTATATATGGGAATGGGATGTTCCTTATGATGGTATATATCTTGATTAATAAAGTTGTATTATGTCAAAATAAACTGGCTACGATCAGTTAAAAAGCATCATAAGATCAGCAAAATCGTATGACATTTTCAAGAGTTCAATGTAACAAAAGCCCAAACTTATCATACACTTTATTTTTAAATACTTTATTTTAAATATTGTAACAACGAAGAAACATGTAAGTGGTAATAAGAAACATGAAATCATTGGTCACTTTGATATGATGTTAAAATGAAACTGAGAGCCTGAATTTCATCGGACTCGTTCGCTCCGCGGCAATACTTGTGCTCCGCGTTTATATCGTACAACTAAATTCAACTTCAGATATTAAATTCTTTAATGACCTTCATAAATGGACACTAAAGTACCCGTGACTAGTTGGGTCATCCAACACTTTCCTGTTGAATGCAATCAAGTTCACATAAATGCAGATAAACTCTTAATTAATTCATTTCTAATAAGGACGATAATGAACATATTTTTAAGACAGTTCTCTTTTTGTACAATATGAATTTTGCAAAAAAAAAAAAACTTTAATGCTTTCTTGCTGTTGACCCTACTGAGATCAACATGTAGTTGGCTCCTTGAGACTTATGAATAGTTATGGTAAATCGTAACTGAATTGAAAATTGAATCCTTAAAAAAAGAGTGCTGTCCTCTTCAGATAAAACGATTTTCAATCTTGGAATTAAAACTATTTCTCCTTGACACCGTAATGCGATAATTTTATAAACAATGACATTGTCATAAAGCTCCTCATTTATTTATTAGTCTTGTTCCATTACATGAGCGTGGTGGATCAATGTTTCTTATCATACACATGACAGGAGCTTCCTTTTTGAGTCTGGCTTATGTTGGACAATCCAGACAACTCTAGTGAGTCAAAAAATTCTGGAGGTTAATGTGTGAGTTCTGTTCCTATACAAACCGAGTTGTATGAGAGATATTGTTTAATTTCTCCTAGAAATTATTCAATGAACCTATGATTAATTTCACTGTGCGTCTCGTTATTGAACATCACTGTGAACAATATTTGTGGATTGGCGAATGAAAATTAAGTTTATTCAAGGCACTAATCAACATTATGTGAACGGATAAATATTTCTTCGGGCAGTAATAATCTCTTTGTTTTCATTCCTGTCAACTCTGTCTTCACCAATATTTATCAGAAAATTAGAGTATTCCTCATCTTCTTCTTGAAATCTTATATTGCTAGTTAAATGGAATTTAGTAAATTGGCGCCACAAATAAGACTGATTCAAGCACTATAGATATCAGCATCAGTTCCACTCTTGACAATGAAGAAGTTGTCAGTTCCTGAGATGCTACAGCCAATGCAATTAGTCCTGAACTCCTTACTTTAGAGAGAATTAGTTTTTTAAGAACTTTTATTAAGAACTTTTCTGTACCTTCCTATGCATCGGAAGCCTTACTCTATCATTTTTATTGAAATAGATATATCAAAAGAAGAAAATATAGACATTATGACAAACTGTTTTTTGATTACGAACATAATTTTGTGCTGTTGATATTGTACTTATATCAATATGATATTTCTAAAACTTTTGTTGACTATAATAAATAACATTTGTTGATATATTAAATAATTATTTCATATTCTTGTCGATTATTCATTAAATTTTCTTTTTCGAAATTTATTATAATTAAATCATTATGATTTAAGCCAAAAATATTTATTTAATCTTTCGACGTCATTTATATCAAGATTTGGAAGCTTATTTCGCTAAAGCCCCCGTGGATCAGTCATAACGCGAGCTGGACCTCCAATGCTGACGTCGATTCCCTCAGAATCCTTAACGTTTTTATTCTACTAAGAGAGTGTGCAAACATTTAAAGGCGTGAAACTGTTTCATAAGTATATAGATAGACAGAGAAGTTCCCTCTCTTCTATATTTTAGTAGGTATCATTTCTCAAAAGTGATTATCATCTCCAAGGCAATTGGCTCTCATTCAGATGTAATGTTCATATTTTGTAATGTTTTTAAAGAAATTTTTTATTTCGTTTTTGCTGAACATTTTTTTATGAATCAGACATTATCTCTAAAAAATAAGTTTTATTCCATGCTATTATTTCCTTTTCTTATTAATGTTATATTTAATCTTTAACACGATCTTATAGAAACAAAATTGCGTAGAAATCTTCTCGTAATCTCTTTACGAGAAACATCCTCAATTCAAGCCAATGGACAAGCAAATGTATTCTACGGAATAAGCCCTAAGGATTATTATTTCGTTCTAAGAATACCTTTACAATATTCTACCATCTTCACTAAAATTTGTGATACATTCATATAAATAATATTGTTGAAAGTACATCGAATAAAGAAAACTCGCCACTATTCAGTTTATGTTGTTACTGAAATCGTGGTCTTTTGATTGAAAGTTATCGGGATCAGGGCAGTTCGCTATGATTAAAGAGACAAATTAACAAGATACCTAATCTCTATGGAAAATCCCCTGCTTAATCGTTTATGTGATTCACTAAAAAAAAAAATCATTTATTACTAACTTTATCACTGCAGCAAATTGTTAAAGCTACATCGTTAAGAATGCTCAAAATAATTTTTATAATGTGTGTAGATAAACTCTAAATTAATTTATTTCTAATAAAGAGGATAATGAACATATTTTTAAGATAGTTCTCTTTATTTAGATTTTTTCTACAATATGAATTTTGCAAAAAAGAACTTTAATGCTTTCTTACTGTATTTTTTAGTCATGCAAATTCTAACTGAATTGAACATTGAACCCTTAAAAAAAGAGTGTTGTCTTCTTCAAATAAAACGATTTTCAATCTTGGAATTAAAACTATTTCTCCTTGACACCGTGAGGAGAATAAAATATGTGTATTTTATAATGTGTTGTCATATTTTTTAAAATAAAAAAAGTGAATTAACTCCAGCTAACTAAATTAGAAAATATCCTTTTAAAATTATCTGAGATGATTAAATATTTTTAATGATAACTTTCTTATTCTTTCCACTTATACGAAACGGACACATAATCGATATTTTTTTCCATTATCATTTTTCCATTATCATTGATAGATAATTGTTGATAAGTCTTAAGACTTCTGCTGTAACTAAATCTGTAGATTCTCTTTAAATATAGTTTATTTTTAATTTTAAATATACATATGGTTGGTACCAGAGAGTTTATTCAAATTATTAAAAATATGAATCTTACTTCGTAAAGAGCAACTGAAGCGTCCGACCGGTTTTGCATGTAGCCACTTCAAGTAGAACTTTAATTAATTCATTGTGGAGGATAATTTTTACTGAAATATGCCTATAATTATTTTTTTTATATATTTTTGAAAGTTCATGGTAATTATTGATATATTTAAATTTTTTCAAGTAGTTGACTAATAACAGAAATTTGGAATATAAATAACAAATTTCTACAAGTACCAGAATATTAATAGAAAATGCTTGTTTCTGCAATCTTTAATAGAGATATTTAATAAATGTTTATTTGTAATAGAAATGGAATACATGTTTCGGTTTTTGTTTTCTTTAGTTTTGAAGCTTGTTAAATAATATCTTATAATTATAATTTTTTCTACATATATTATAAATGTCCTTACTTCATTACTTTAACAAAACTCGTATGTGTGAATACGTTGTATTCTAACGTTTGTTTTTACTCCAAGCGTTATGCAATTTTACTTCTTCATTACTTCGTTACAGAAAGCACTAACGTGGAGAATAAGAACAATTTTCGTTATAAAAGAGAACTACGAAATAAAGATTTCGGAAGAAATCTACCGAACATCTTTTAGGAACTGACTGGGTAACGGAAGACTTGCCAGGCGGAAACGTACGGTTTTCCATGATCTGGTAACCAGCCGTCGACCAAGTCAGCTGTATAGGAGCACTGGATTATCAGCATAACTGATAGCATGAAGGCTGTTAAATGTTTATTAATACTGGAATAATTGGAAGAAAAATATCATTAGTAGTCAAAGAAGAAGTGAATCAATGTAAACAGAACGGCAGATTCCTTATAGCCTTGTACTGATGGTTAATGCTGATGGTATTCATGATGCATGGGACATATTTAGGGAGTACATTTAGGTCACTAAGGAACTGACGGATTTATGTAGGTACTCTAAGAGACATCTGAAAACAATTTTCCATCTCACATACAGAACAATCCCTAGGTAGTTGCTAAATGAGCACATCAAATCTTTGACTTTAGTAGCAAGCCGTTAAACCTCACCGAACCCCAACATAAGTCAGAGATCACTGAATGGGTTTTTGAACCACTACCTGGCTGTCAGTACGTTGAGTTTGTTCGTCCAATTTTAATTTAATGCAAGTATAAACATATAGTTCGTCTCTCACATTGGTCATCGTTGGTGAAAAGGTTATTTAAAGCATGCAATCTTTTTAAGAGAGTCCTGTCATATAGCTAACATTTAATTATATTAACTGTTATTAGAATTTTTAGTGAACGGGTTATGCACTTTTAACAATATTTTATTTTAACTTATTTTCATGCAAGCTTTTTAAATAGTCTCTTCTACCAGTGACTCGCAGACTCTTTCCCTGTAAAATAAAGCCAAAAAAAGTCAACGTACAGGAAAATGCAAACCAGGTATATTTAAATGCCAACCACTTGAAAAGAAGTAAAATTTGACTAAGTAGATAAAAAAATGGCAATCTGGCAACCCTGGAAAATAAGGAGTAATGGTTGTGACAGTGCAGTGTAATTTCTTTTCTCCTTCAATTCAACAATAAAAAAAATCATGCATTTATTCATTCACTTTGATATTCAGGGCCTCTTAGACTCTTAAGTGCCCTGGTGCGGCGCACCCCCCTCTTATGACGCACCTTCCTCATGGTGAATGAATTATTACTCATGGTGTTGGTCACATTATTACTATGACAAAACATATAAAACTCATGTGTGATCAATTTAACTATTTGATTTATTCTAACTTGTTTTGATTTATTCATGTTCCTCGGCTTTTTGACCATATCATGAAGACATTGTCTGAGTAAACCGTCTTATCTTTGTTGTTACTGATATCAATACTCGTTTGGGCTGACTGAAGCGTCTGACTCTTAAGATTGGAAATAACATCTTGATTAAATATTGGTTGATAGATGCTTTGGCTTATCGCAGTTTGATATAAATATGACTCTTGTCATTTATGTTTGTTCAAAGAAACTAATAGTGAAAAGAATTGTTCATATGTCGTCTCAATTATAAAAATGTCCCAATACATATAATTAAACTAAAAATGCACATTTTGATCTAATAGGTTTTGGATATGTTTTCTTTTAATGAATAATTCCCTATATCGATGCGGGATTACATATAAATTGTTTAAGGTATTTGTAGGAATTATTTTCATTTAATTTATTATGTTTATCATATGTTAATTAATAAAGATATATTACCAAATAATTCTCTAGTAAGATTTTTAAGTTTTCAAATTTTCAATTTAAAGAAAATTTTCATTTTTTTCTGTTTTCCGGCGTATAGTAGATTTGCATTATCTATAACAAATCTAACTTCGGTAAGGACAAATTTAGGACACCTTATGAGAAACAATCTTGTAATGTAGCTCGTTTAACACTTTTAATTTATTCTGAAAGTCATGTTTCATGACTGATCATGAGTACAGATCATGTTAGCTTGAACAAAGAAAATTCCTCCTTAATGCTTTGATAAACAAGTTTAACAATTATTGCAAATTTTAATTAGAGACGAACATTCTTGAAAGACTCTTCCAAAGTACTTTTTACTAAAATCTTCAGTTTAAGTATCAAATGTCTGTCTGCACTCCA
The DNA here is from genome assembly GCA_026182355.1 of Hermatobates lingyangjiaoensis. Taxonomy (NCBI): domain Eukaryota; kingdom Metazoa; phylum Arthropoda; class Insecta; order Hemiptera; family Hermatobatidae; genus Hermatobates; species Hermatobates lingyangjiaoensis. The sequence goes on along the minus strand of JAPFBL010001924.1, from coordinate 191,718 downwards.
GTTTACTCTAAGTAAACACATTATAAACCTCATGTATAATCAATTTAACTATTTGATTTATTCTAACCTGTTTTGATTTATTCATGTCCCTCGGTCTTTCGACCATATAATGATAAATCAGATCAAATTGATGATTTTTAACGTGGAGCCCAAGAGACCAACCGCATTCTCACAAATGAGGAACACGAGACAGTCCTGGTGAAGTTCCTTAGGTAAACCTCGCCGAGGCAGGCTTCTACGACCTACATAAAAAAAATCTATAAACAAGCGCAAACTGGAAGAAGAAAAGAAGGCATGAAGTGGTAAAACTCAAGCAACCACACGACTGAGCGGATTTTTCACCAGCACCAAGAACACAGCATCCCGAGAAAGAAGCTAAAGCCGCTGTTGTGGCACCGCAGTAAGAGAGAAGTTTCGAAAAAGACTGGTGCGAGCCTGGTATACTGTACCGTCCCGAAGGGACGATCAGTCCTCACAGGCCGGAGCACGTTCAAGTAGACTTTCCACCCGCAGACACTGATCCAGGAACACAATCCACACCACCACGCCCCGCTAGAGAAAGTCTTGAAAAAGACAAGATGTAGCCACGTAAGACTGATATGGACCACTCTAGTGAGCAGGTTGACCCAGGTTAACCATCCGCCCGGTTGTGCCTTTCTTAGTATAGGCCATGAGGGTACAACCATCCAGGTTTTGAAAGAACTTTTGGGAGGGGGGAGAGAGTTATTCTAACTTAGTTAGGATCATTTTGACATTTACGATGAAGTTCTAATGGAAGAAATGATGTATACAATTTTGAAATTGAGGCTTTTCATCTCCATTAGATTCAGAATTGATTTTTGATAATGCTTTTTCTGGCATGGGTAAGCCTTACCTTTTAGTGTACTTAAAATTGCATCTCTAAGTATCTACGCCTATACCACTGCTAAACTTACTCTACATTGTTTATGCAAACAGTCATAGTATGAGTGTCATTAACTAATTGTGTAAGTTAAGGTGAAATGCTTATTTGACTTGTCATATCCTTCTTTATGTCATATTTTAAATCAAAACATTGAAAATTATTATCCTTTTAAAATAAATTATCTTTATTTGTACACATTACAGTCCATTTATAATATCAGAGGTCTGGATGAGCTAGATACATTACCATATCAAACTTGCTGTCTATCAATATAATTAACTGATTTATTTTAATGTGGCTATCATGTGGACAAATCATTGAACTCTCTGTAAGAGTATAATGAGACTCATGGACAATCAAGTAAATTTTGACGGCGTTATATCCATTTGTCAATTTCAAATGAACATGTAATTACTGTTATAGCACATCTGATAGTTCCTGTAGATGAAAATTAATAGTCCATCTATTCATGAAACATTTATCATGTAAATTTATATTGAGATTAAATTTAATAGAATATTTCAATTTTCTGGAATAACCAGAAAACGGGTTGAAATTAGTACCTACCTGTTTTGACATAGAGAGAGAACTACAGGTATATGTTAACTCTGTTAAATGTTATTACGATTTGTTGTAGATACTGCTCGTGGACTGTTAAAAATATTTTCTATATCCATACTCACCCATACAAAAGCGGGCAGACATTAAAAAAATGGTTACAGAGTCCACTTAAAGAGTAAATTCTTTACTCTTTTCTTTATTCTTTATTCTTAAAGAGTAAACATCTAAAACCTGTTTTGAGTTTCATTGTAACGTTTTATTTTTGGTGCTCTCAGAGCATTAGAATAAGGGACATTCCAGTTCTGAGTGGAAAGATAATTCCTGTTGTTTTCCTTGACCGAGCATTTGATAAGGTCTTCGTAGTGGTTTGCCGTGAAGCTAAGAATATCCCTGTCACCTTTAAGCCTTTTAAAAGTCGACTTTGTCCTACTTAGTACATATCTTTGTCTTCAATAGGTTTAGGAGTTTTACCAATTTAATAGAAGTTATTAGCAAATAAAATATTTATTTGATCGTGTAGTTATTCCTAATTGTTACCTGTTTTGATGCACATTCCAACTAAATAATTTTTTTTTCTATGCAGGGTATTTTTTTGTTTATTTAAAATTATAATACATTTTGAATTACATATAAGAGATTTATCAAATTTTGTTAAGTTTAATGGTAAAAATGGTTTACATTTGTTGTGTCAACAAAGATTTGACGCCCCAAATTGTTTTGATTGAAATATAGTGAATTAGATGGATTACAGACATAGCATATACGAGAAAAACTACTTATTTATATATATCTGCTCTTCCGTATTGGTAAAATGTCTAATAATAGGTTACTGTTATTTACTAGTAATTTTGGTTTTGCAAGTTAGTATTAACGCTTCATGGCTTCAATAGTGATACCAAAATGGTACACCAAAAGGTTAAATCGTATATTTAACATTACTGAGTTTAATTCAGTTGTATTTTGTCGGAAATAGAAAGGTGGTTAACCCTTATATAAGTGCTGTGTGTCTTGTCATCGATCCTAAGCCCTGAATTCTTGGTAAAGAGTGTTCTATAACTTTCGTATCTTTACATCTGAACTAGTACATTGACTACTCACTAGTGAGCCAGATTTATTTTTTTTTTTTGAACAAAATGAAACTTGAATTTCAAGTGTTCTAAACTGTTTTTATCTTTGATCTCTTCAATAGAACCTTTCTTTGCCATCGACCTCCCAGCATCAAAAAAAAAAAAAAAAATCTTTAAAATAAGAAAGAGTAATATCTAATTCCCTAATAATCAATTTAGTTTATTGATATATTCTAATGTAACTAGAACCATTTTTTCAATTATTATGTTATGTAATCAATACGAGAGCTACACTGAAAGTTTTTAGATAAGTTGTAAAAATGAACACAGGTAATTAAAGGGCTTAATTGTTTTTCAAAATTGTTTCCATCAAAAGAAATACTGATTCAGTGATTTTGGCTGGTAATTTTATTAAAATTGGGTGGCTACGGTTTAATTCGTATTACATTTTTAAATAAAGATATTTTGTATATATGATTATTTCATCATTTTAAGATTATTGGGTATGTTAATAATTGGATTTTTATGTCATTTTCAAACTGATATTAAATCATTAATTGCTTATTCTTCAGTTAGATATATGGCTTTAGTTATTCGTGGAATATTTACAATTCATTATTGGGGTGTTTGTGGTTCCCTGGTTTTAATAGGAGGGCACGGTTTCTGATCATCGGGTCTATTTTTTATGAAAAAAATATACTCAGAAGTAGATATCTTCAACTCCAAGAACTATACGCCCGAGTTGCAGCTTCTAGAGTTGAAAACCTTTGACTAGATAACTTATGTTTCGCTATCGGAAATAGATAATAATCCTATAGTGCGAAGTTTGGCTTGGAGGAAACTACAATAGCTCAATGCTCTCCGTGGCCAAAAATATGATTGTTCTGGAAGCAGTAAGGGAGTTTGGAAGAGTTATAGTGTAAGATGATTCCCCGGTTCTGATTCTTTCTGTGGCATTCTCAGATGAATTTTGGCAAACAAAAGCTCGTGAACCAATCGGCATTAACTGTCTTTCAATCTTCAAGAACAGAGGTTACTACATATCCAGAAATTTAGAAAAATAAACGATTATTTTCTTTGAATCACTGCAAGAACGAACAGCTGTTGTCGGTTTCTCGCCTTCGAAACCAAATACTAGCTTGGCGTTAGTTTCTGATTCATAAGAATAAAATCTGAATCTCATGAATCTTGATTACCTTTTTTTTTTAGGTTTTTTCCGAAACCTTTGACGCAAATGTTTTTGTGGGCATCTGCTAGAATGTGAAGAATCCGTCGTAAACACGGTTTTACGATAATCTCGTCATAAATCACATGGCAATCTGCTTTGATCAGCATTGGTATTTTCTTTGGTGACAACAATGCTGGGGGACATTTACGAGCCTCATTGCTAGGACTAACGCATCCACGATTACAATCTCAAACTAAATGTGATAATATTTTTAATTTTTTTTAATTAAAGAACAACCTAATTTAATCCATTTTGTTTTTTAATACTGAATTATTGAATAATTATAATTAAACTCCAAATTTGAAAGATGTTCAAAATCTTTGTAGAATTTAAATTAACTAGTCTCACGAGAAAACCCACATAGGCTAAAGATTGGTAGTTTGTGATACCATACCGTGAGCATTCTACTTTCGGGGTCCTAAATCGAGATCCAGAGTAGGTAGCCCCGGATCTACCAGTCCAGGTAGCGCATAAGCCACTAGGCTACCCTCACCACAAAATTTCAATATAAAGTTTGTAGGCATTACACACAATGTTAGCTTAAATTACAACAATTATCTGATAACTTGTACAGTTTAAGCTCAATTTTTAAAACGAGTATATATCCTGAAACATATAACCTTTTCAGCATCAAAAGAACATGATGTTTGATCCAGATTTATCTGAATAGTTGATTACTTCAAGACTAACTTGATGTACATTTTTAAAATATGCATTCCCATCTTTTTTTAAATTATTTAAGGTATTTTTTAGCAATATTGTGACCAATGACTAATGGGATTGGCTATTAAATAGGGTGATTTGTGCAATATATAGGTTTAATGACCCATTTGAATTCAGATAACGGGGCATTATCTCATAGATAAATCAGACAATATCTGTGATCAGGTAGTGACTACTTCAAACCTGTGCAGATCATTTTCCAACATAAAGGAAATATTGTACACTCCTACTGCCATTTATTTTTAACCTAACCTATGAGACCTCAGAAAAATTTTTCAAAGAATGATTTCAATTTTGAATCATGTTTTATATTTTTGGTCTTTTATAAAATTATTATACTGGAAATTTTATAGCATCATAGTGTTTTAAAAAAAAATACTTTTCTTTCCCTTTGTCAAAAATCATAATAATCCAATTTACTCTGAGCGAGTGCTATATTTTTCCTGCGTACTGTACTTTTTTATAAAGACGCTGTAATTGTATATTGAGAAAAAATATATTAGTAATTAGCCAGTTTTACATACTCAAATCAAATTCATAGCTGGCTTTTCAGTACAATTCAAAACTTTTTTAGCTGGAAAATTATTTTTTTAAAAATAATAGCTGTGAACTATCAATCTAGAATAGTGAAAAAACTGGGTATTTGTCAACAACATAAGATCCCTTTCTTGGTTAAAGTCCATTTCTCACACTTCAATATTACCCAAAGATACTATGATTCATAAACAGAAAAAAAAAATTACATTTGATATTAACTCTTGTTCAAGGGTGCGGTATATAGATTCATTAAACCACTTTGTGAGACAAATCCATAATACCATGGAAAGCATCAGAATTATATGTTTGATTGGCGTTGATTTTTTACATGTAAGAATTTTATTCTTTCACATCACATATTAAGTTTTAACATATTTACAAATTTTTCATTAACCTCTAAACATCAATCTAATTTCAGTGGATTCACTCAATAAATTTCTAAGTCAATGTGAAGAATGTAAATAAATCTAAACAAATACGATAAATAGCAAGTAAATCAATAGTCTAGGATAAACATGCAGTTTTTATAGCTTTATTGCTCTTTGCCGTAATGAAAGTTTCACGAATTTTATTTCATAAATTACTAATTTTCTGCTTAATGTTTTGGCAAATGTTCATGGTTTTTAATGGGCCTTTTAGGGTTAAAAAAACATTTTCTGAAAACAGAGAATGCATTCAACGCCCCTTTATTGAATGTAATTTGAAAAAAAAAATTATCTCAACTCATCCTTCATATAAGGTTCTATTTTTAGGTGTAGTTTCATTTTGATCCGTTAAACGATATTGCTTGTATTGCTGTCACAAGCTTTAAGATTGAATTATAAGTCAAAATTTTTACATTTTATTGATAAAAAAAATATTGCCTGTTGTTTTAAAAATCTGAGGATATTTTTTGTTTATTACTTTTGTAGCCTCATATAAGATGCCAAAATTTCAATTCTGTAGAATTGGCAGGTTAAGAACAAACTTTGGATACACATTCACCCATCCGCCCAACCACACACACACACAGACATCATCGAAAAAACTTCATAAAACGACTTTTGGGTCTCAAAACATGTAATTCCGTTAAAATCTCAAGATCAAATTTTTTCACGATCATTATACTTTACTTATAGTAAAGTAAAATTTCTAAGTTAATGCAAACAATGTACACAAATGTTAACTAACCCGAACAGCTCAGCAGGTGATCTGTTATTCCAGGATGAAAAATCAGTTTTTTTAGCTTTGTGGTTATTGGAATTTTATAATTTTTATTTTATAAATTGGTCATTTTACGTTCGATTTGTTTGCATTATTTTATAATCTCTAGTTAACCGTTTAACGTTAAAAAACATTTTCTGAAATCATAAAATATACCATAATGCCCCTTTTTATTAATGTAATATTTTAAAAAAAAATTTATCCTTACTTAGTGTGCTATTTTTAAGTATAACTCTATGCTCATCCGACAAAGGCTTGTAGTTCCTCACAAGATTTCAAATTTAATCATGAGTCAAATTGTTCTCATTTTATTAAAAAAAAATCTTCCAGTCGTTTTAAAAAACTGAGGGTTTTTGCTTACTGCTTCTGTCACTAAAATTAATACACCAAAATTTCAAAATTTTGTAACTAACTCTTGAGTAAGTAGTTTAGGAGAAAAAAAAATTTGTCTAGAAACACATTTTGTCAAAAAAAAAAAACTTTCCCATCATGCAATATTGTCCCCAAATAATAAGGCACATCTAGACTTAACTTAACATCCTTGTGTAAAATGTTAATTAGATCCACCAAAACGGAGTGGAGTGCAGCGCTCAAGATCTTGAGATAGAATTTTTCATGATCACCATACTTTACTTATAGTAAATGAAAAAGCTTGTTTTCTTATAGGACCATCAATACTATACTCCTCTGCTTGATGGAGTCAGGGTTTTTATCTTACTTGTCCTGTTATTAATATCGCACCTTCGCTCTCCATGCTAATAGTAGCTATCATTTCGCATGATTAAAGGATACAAAACGATATCATACAATGCCGCCTGTGTAATTACTGGCATCAACCCAATTAAAATAGTTGCCGAACAAACAGTCTCCATAGAGAATGTAGCATCAGGAGGACAGAAAGGAGATATGACTGGCTCACTAATGGACAGACCAATTGAAAGTCGGTTCTGGAGGCACCCTAGATCTTTTAAAAGTATAAATGAGAATACTGGTAACAACAAAAGTTTTGAAATATATACAGACGGCAGCAAAGAGGGTGACCATGTGGGTTGTGAGTTTGTAGCTCTTCACCAAGGCAGCGTTATTATGAAAAAGGGGTACCGCCTAGCCCCAGCTTGCTCAAATAATCAGGCTGAACAGCTGGCCATACTGAAAGCTCTGGAATGGATGGATAGCTTAGTTATGCCCAATCAATCAGTATGTATTAAAACTGACAGTAAAATGTCATTATAAGCTTTAAAAACAATAAAAACCATCTACCTTTAATAGAACAAAGCTATTATTGCTAGAAAACAAAATAACAATCTCCTTTTCATGGGTTAAGGCACATGGGGGACTACGTGGCAATGAACTAGCCGACACACTGGTAAAGAGGCCCCCAAACAAGACCAAGCTCTACAATATTCACGAACTCCATATTCCACTGTACTTAGTTGAGCAAAAAAGCGGAGTATTGAAAGCTGGCAGAAGCTATGGGCAGAATCCCAAACAGGCGTTATTACAAGGCAATTCTTACCATCAGTTCAAGAAAGATTAAATATGAGTCATCTAACTATAACCTGGCCACTCACCCAGTTCTTGACAGCCCATGGAAAGTTCAAGGCATATCTGAAAAGATTCGAACTAAAAAACACTGCAGCATGTCCTTGCGATAACACATCATCACAAACTGTGGACCATCTCCTGTGGACCATCTCCTGTGGGACTGTTCATCTCTAATACCTGAAAGAACAAAGTTCATGAAGGCTGTGATTACCCAAGGACTGAGCTGGCCACTCCCCAAAAACCAACTACTACAACCTGACTGCTACAACCACTTCAAAGAATATATCAACAACTGTTTTAAAAATTGTAACTTATTATAAATTTATTTAGCAGATACAAACAAAATCATATTAAGTCCAAATATATATATATATATATATATATATATATATATATTATTGTAAAAAAAAAAATATTACAACATGTAATACCTTGTGTGGAGCATGTTTCAATAAAGAATTTAAAAAAAAATAGCTATCCTGTCTATTCAATAATTACTACACTTTCAGCAACTTCATTTACTGAACATAAATAATGTAAACGTAATAATAATAAAATTAAAAGTAAAGAATGTAGCAACTTTTACATTATTTTCTCTTCAATGATGTTAAGCCTTCATATGAATGGCTACGTAGCTTCCGACGGAAGGAGCAGTTATCTGTTTGTTGCCATCCTGTTACATTCATGGTATTCGCTTCAATGATACCTTTATAATACAAGCTCTTAAACAAGTATGCTTTAATAAGAGTCGTTTAACTTTGAGATCCTCCGAGGAAACTAATATTTTCTTACCTGGGTTGACCGATATGCAGTGACTAAATACTCGTATTAGCACATTCGAGAAATCTCTTTGGTTTAGAGGAAGCGCTAAAACTTTCCCTTCAATTGTGTGTATGCGAAGATGGGTGGTGTGTTCCAAAAGTTTGTGTATACGCTACAGGCATCACCATTTAATGTTAAAATTGATATTAAACCCTAAATAACCATTATAATTAGATAATTATTTTTTTCAGGCAATAATACTTCATTTTATGTAAAATTCATGTTATTGTCATTAGGGGATTTTAGACCTTTCTTTTCTCTATGACTAAAATTTGAAGAGTGTTACAATTTTATAGTTTATATTGAATTTATTTTACGTATAACTACAAAAGATATCAGTTTTTGTTTTAGGCAAGTTCAATTTTGCATGTAATTAAATATTAATTTTGAACACGATACTGGTCACAAAATTTGATATATTTTAATGTAATTGAAAACGAAAACAGTCACTTATAGATGAGTTGTACAGTTTTTTGACTGAATTGCTGCAACCAAAAGGAATATTATGATATATTTCGTCAATTTAGAATTTTAGTTTTTGTTTTGCTTGAATACTAACACTGGAAAACTAAATTTTGCATGCAGCATCCTTGAAATCAATATCACAAGACAAAAATGTAAGAATTTTTGACCACTGTAAATGGTAATACTGCCCTAAAAATGTAAAATTAAATTTATAATAATCTCCACCTGTTCTACTTCTTCTAATTGTTTAGATTAACTAAGAAATCGAGTCTCACACTCGAGCCAAATAAATTTATTAAAATTAAAATGTTTGTTAAAAAAAATTTGAAGGGTTTTTTAACGACGCATTTTTAAGGTGAAAGTTGAAAATCTTTCTAACTATTAAAGAAAATATGATATGGACGTATAAATTTCAGTGTACACGTATATATATGCATGTGTATTTGGATTATATGTTTTGAAATGACCTCTGAATGAAAAATCACGGGTTATCCATACAGTTGATTATTGGTATTGTTATGTTATACAGTCATTATTCATACAGCTGGTATGAATAACAGGCAATTTAGATACCCATCATTATTCAGATAAGTGTCTACCATTTAGATACTCATGTAACTGCCTCCCTCTAAATAAGTGTTAAAGCGTAGATTCACCATACTAATCTATTAATATCATACCATACAAATCAGATTCCACATAGGACCCCCTTTTCTTACAACTATTTCCTTAATGGTAAAGTATTAATAGAAAAACATACAATTAATAAATTTTTATTTTATTTATTAAATTAAGTAAATAAATTTATTTATTTAATAATTTATTTAATATATATTAATGTATTATTAATATATATTAATAATATTATTATTAATAATAATAAATTAGATAATTTATAATAATTTCTAATTTATTAATTATAAATTATATAATGTAATTTATAATTAATATCTTAATTCTAAAATAAGATATTAATAAATTATTAATATCTTAATAAATAAGATATTGATAAATAATAATTAAAAAATTTAATGAGATATCCTAATTAATAAATAAGATATCTATTTATCTGATATTAATAAATTAGAAACACATATAAAGCTCTTAAAGAACTATTTCCTATCCTGCCTTCCTGTTCATCCACATGTAATATCTTCACTAAACAAGGATTTTTTATCTTTCTAAGATAATATAATTTAAATTTCTTTATCTTCTATAGAAGACTCCCTAATCGTGAAAACCTCTTAGAACATTAAAGCGAGCTCATTATGATCCTGCTATAGTTGGTACTAAGCAATGTGATGGTGTAACTCAGGGGTTCTTAACCGGGGGTTTCCATACCTCTTGGGGATATGGGACCCAAATGCTTGGGGTATGAGACTCGTTTAATGTATCGAGACTGAGTCATAACGATTTAGCAAAGGATGATTTCATTGAATTCCAAGAGGACCCAAGAAAGAAATCTGATTTTGAAAGGACTGGGATGGATGTCAAGCAGTTTTGGTGTGAACAAATCTCAGCTTAGCCAAGCTTGGCAATGAGAGCAATGAACGTTTTGGTTCCCTTCACAACTAGGTATCTCTGTGAAATAGGATTCTCTGCATTATTAAATATGAAATCAAAGTGGAGAAATAGACTTAATGTGTCAGATGACATGCGAATAGCTTTGTCAGCAACTGTACCACGATTCGATGTTTTGATTGCAGAAAAACAACAGCAAATATCTCACTAGGCTAGTAAAAGTATGTTTTATGTTATCGATTTTGGAAAAAAAAATTTACATTTATGTTCTCTTTCTTCTTTTGTATAATAAAAATGGATTGTAACTTTAATTTTGTTTTCACTAGAAATGTAAAAAAATGATCAATCCTTATGATTTTTTCATGTTCTATTCTTCGCAATCCATATCTAAAGTACAGGATATTCAAGGTACTGACATATTTTGAAGACATACTGGCAAATAATAGGATTGGTAATAATTATTTCAACAGTCAAGTGAAGGGGGTATGGTACCATATTGGACAATCCATTGGGGGTCTGGAATCATTCGAAGGTTAAGAACACCTGGTGTAACTGCTTAACATTCTCTATTATTAACATACTCTGACGACCACCTGCCCTATAATTAACCTTAAATATCCTTTTAATTTTGACATATAGTGCACTTTTAGTAACTGTGTTTGGATTGCACTAAATGAGATTCATTCTATGTAGCCCTGATAACTTCATTACATAGCTTCCGAATAAATAAGCACAGGCCGTCCGTTGTTCAGGATAGTAACTTACCTGTTGTCATACATACACGCTTCTATGGTCTCCCTTTTATGAGTGCTACAAGGTTCACATTTTGAGACTGTTTCCTAGTGACGATACATATACAACTTTAAGGGTCTCTGAGGGAGCGTTTATTTTTTCATTCCTGGGAGCTAGACCTGTAACTGGTCTTAACTATATCAGATCTTTTCTTTATTTTTGTTTCTCATTTATTTTACTTTATTATATTTTATATTTATTTTCTCCTCCTTTCTTTTTCTCTATTACTTACCCTATTTAACCTCTTATTTTTTTCTCTATTTTTTTATTTTTGTTCGACTGCTTACTTACTTACAATGAGTTGCTGGTATTTCACACAGTACCTTAGGAACAGACGTATGATTCTAGAAGGAACGCTAAATTAAACCAGTGAGAGTAAATCACTATAATAACTAAACTGACTGTTCAAAGCTAACATGCGGTAACAAAATATTGAGAGATAGTCACACTGATAAATACTAAGTATATTAGTATCTTCCAGCTTTCTAGCTTCTAGCTTTCATATGGCATCACCAGGATTGTTATAATACTAATTATAAGTTTCAAAAGTTACAAAATATTAAACTAAGAACGATGAAGAAGCTAGAACTGGGAGTAGGGCAGGTTGGTTGGTCGGTTGCCAATGACTGGATACCTGTCATTTTATTACAAGTCCCTCCGACTCATACAATTTTAAAACAATTATTAAAGTTGATATTTTCCAACTTTCTCACTATTTTCTTAGGATCAGCAGATAATTCGAACAAAAGTTTTCCAAACAGAGAGTTATACCATTTACAATAACTGAAAGATAAATAAAAAAGGATTAAGAGCAATGATTCTATTTTTTTTAGATATAAGAATTGTATTAAACAATTCCACGAACTAAATAAACTGAATTCAGAGTAAGAAAACACATACAAGAAGTCAAAAAACTCAAAACTACACTTCGACTGTCAAAATATGATAGTGTATAATCTCTTTTTCCTAGTTTTTGTGGCTGTTTTCTTCCTTCCAGTTTAGGTTATATATAAATGATTATTGAAAAATGATTCCAGAGGACTGATTACGATTATATATATTACATTTTTTGTCTGTCTGTTTGTTAGATAGACATTCTCATATGGCTTTATTGATCTTTATAATATTTTACATAGTGATTCAGATTGACCCTGAGAAGGTTCTAAGTACATAATATATTAACATATTAATGATCAAACTACAATGTGAAAATGGGAAAACAAGACTAAGATCTTTCAACCGTAACAAGCGATCTTCGTCAAAACTGACTCAGTTGGGTTTTTGACTCTGACGAAGATCGGTTGTTACGGTTGAAAGATCTTAGTCTTGTTTTCCCATTTTCACATTGTGGTTTGATCATTGATTGTTATTTCACGTGTTTATGTGAAATCTTTTTACTAACATATTTATATATTATAATATACGATATAATATATAATATACGATAAACTTCGTACAATATATAGGTAGGTTGAATTGATTATTGGTGAAAGCAGTTGTGTTAATATAAATATAACATACTTTTTGCACTATCTGCTCCTTTATAACATTTTAGTACACACAAGTCAATCAATTTAAATTTTTTTAAAAAAAAATGTTTATGAAGCAATTTTAATTAAATAACACATATTCAGATTGGCCTTATTTATCTCTTAAAGTTAATATTAAGAAGTTTAGCCCATGCCATTAAAAAAGAAAAGCTATTGGAAAACTCTTTTATAGGTCTATTAAGAAAAGAAATAAATATTTAAAAATGAAACTGAAGGTACAGAAATGAAATTTTTAATTAATAGTGTGAGGATATTAAGTAAAAGACTTCAGAAACTTCATGCTAGAGCTATCTGAATAGAAGATAAGAACTATAGAGAAACAACTAGCAGAATTAATTACACAACTACCATAAAACTGAAACAACCGGGCGCTTTGTCTGATTTAATATTGCAAGTTATAAAACTTATTTAACCCATCGAAGCCGGGTATTTTCGTCTAGTAAATAAAGAAAATTGATGTTTAAAAGTTAAGGGAGGAGGGAAGCTTAAATTTTAAAGTAAAAAAAGCTAAAAGAGTTAAAGTTACCCTAATGATAGTCTATTAAATAAGCAATTAATTGGTTAAATATGTGGGTAAACAAAGAAAGGAATAGATACAAAATAAATATAGTAAGTTAATACAAATAGAAATATTAATTTTGATTTAATCCGTCTATCTATGTAAGCTGTATTTATATATATTGTATCTATTATTTTCTTTACATGCCTAGATATTTTTTCACTAATATCTTCACTGTATACGCTCAGATAAATTTATTCTTCTAGCTTTTTACTGTATCTATTTCATCTTTGAATGTTTGTTCTTAAAATTGTTTAATAAAATTATTGATGTAATAATTTATTTAATCCTTCTGATGGATGATATTGGAATTTGAGAAAGTTTTTTAGCCTTTATACATATTAATTGATGTACTCATTAGCAGATACATAATTTGCAACTCAAAATGGTAAACCTTATCGTTATTGCTTGCTATCTTAAGCTATTAAGCTTTATTATTCATTGATTTGATTGGTTTGAAAACAACCCTTTAAAACTTACTGCAATTATGATAATCTTGATTTACATGAATTTGTTACCTATTAAGGAGGTTCTCAATTTTCCACTATCTAATTCAATCAACATCAAGAATGAATTTTAACAACTACTGAACTTAAAGAAATTTATTCATTTAGGTTCAAAATACTTTGAAAGTAAAGTATTTTTATATTGGGATATCAAAATGCAGCTTCTGAATATTTGTCATTGCTATTTTCCCCACTAGGTACGTCAGTGTGTAAAAAATGTATATTGAAGAAAATATTGAATATATTGTTTACATTACAGTCGTAATCTTTAAACAATGACAATAGTAACAGTAATAATAATTATACTGAGACGCGTTGACGCGTCTCATTGAATGTCCACAGGCAGTCATCCCGCACGCGACGACGGTCTCAACAGTGCTTTAAACAGGTTTGCCCTGGTCTGAAGAGTGAGACCAGAGCCAGACCCTAATAAATAGTAAATTTACTTCTGGCCGTGGGCCTTGCCAAGTGTGCAGTTGATATAATGTTTAAACACATTTTCTTGTCGATATGAACAGCAAAGGACCTAAAGGTTGTTGTAACAGGTATATCTTGTTCATGAATGCACAGTCTAGGTGTGTATCCGAGTCTCGTTTGCAAGTTGATAGTGAAAGTGCATTTGGATGGATTAATTTTCGTCCTTCATACCTTAGTACATTCCACCATCCTGTCAATATGTTGTTGTAATTGTCTTAGAGGAGTATCTATGAAGCACGACCGGCACGATACCAAAATGTCGTCTGCATGGATACCCTCTAATATCTGTATGTTTCTGTAATTTTTGTTTTACTTGGGAAAGTCCTGTAAGTAGAAGTTGAATAGGATAGGTCCCAGGCTGCAACCTCTCTCTCAATCTTGTACTGCGAGTATAAAGTGTCTCTGGCTTTGACTCTAAAGGATCGTTCGGTTAAATGTGAGTAACCCGGCGTCTTCTAGTTTCTTAACAATACCTAAGTGCCAAACGCAATCAAAGGCCTTGTTAAGGTCGATGGCTAGGGTGTATGTTATAAGCTTTCTTTATTTCGTATGTTGTAAGAAGTTGAGGGTACTTCACAGTAATTGAACGCATCTGTGTCCCTTTTGGTATCCAAACTACATATCTGTAAATTGGAAGACTCGGGTACATGTTTGAATAAGACCTTCTTAAATACCTTGCTTAGAGAACTAAGAAAGCTTATAAACCTGTAGTTACTAGCTATGGATGGATCCTTTCCTGGTTTGGGGATAAGGACTATCCTGGCCTGCTTCCAGGCTGACGGAAAGTAACCAATTTTAATGCAAGCATTAAATATGGAGGTTAGCCATTTGAGTGTAGGGTCTGGGAGCTGCTTCAGAACGTAATTATTTACGTCATCCGCACCCGGTGCTTTGTGCTTCAGCAGCCCTTTCAATATGGTTTTAATTTCTTCCATATTGAGAGAGACAGACTCCCCCAGAGGTGATATACAAGGAGAGAGTTAAGGGCCATCCTCTTTGTATAATTCAACTCAGCGAAATCCTCTGTAATCTCCTGAGAAGTAATACAGAGACGATTTTTGTGTTTAAGGACAACGGTCGCCTGTTTAGTCCCTTGTTGTCTCCTCAGAAACTATTATGCTTATAGTCTATTGCTTTGAGATTTTTGAGGGCCTCATCTCTCATAATTTGTAATCTTTAGTGAAATTGGTGACATTGTTTATTAAGTTTATTCACTACAGTTTTGAGTGATGGTGGTTTATACTTATTTAAAGTTTACGAACCTTATTTCGGTACGAAATAACATTAGTTATTTGTTTATCTTGTGGCTTTTCCCACCCTGTGTTGTTTCTATAAGCTTGTGATTTTTTGAGGACTTCGTGAATAGAGTCAGTTAGGTCCTCTATCTATTTCTTTCCTTGTGTTAACCTCTGTTGTGTAGGACATGTAGCTAAGTGTCCTTTTAGTGACGATGGGTTTGATAGAAGAGCATTGCACTACAGAGCCTGTCAACTTTATGAGGACTGAGTAGTGATCAGAAGAGAGCTCCTGGATCGTTTCCAGCCTCACAGACGAACCCTTCGAGTTGACAATAGCTAAGTCAATGGTGCTAGCAGTGCTGGCTGTTATGTGGGTCGGAATGGCTGGATAGTAGTTCTTTAGGCCAAGCCTGGTCTTATAAACTTATAAATGGAGATATGTATCTCCATCTCCATGTCATGGAGATAAATATCTCAAAACAGAGCCTTTTTAATGTAACAGGTTAGGTGAAAAAATGATCCTAGGACAGAGCACGAGGAAGTCTCTGTATTCAATAAATAATTTAAGTTTAGTTCCATAAAGATGCAAATATAATTTTTTTCCATGGGTATGGCACCGATATAAAAAATATTTTTTTTTTCTGAAAATTGCTACTTGTAATTAGTTTTAACTTCTAAATTAAACTCTTTGGACGTAACAAAACAGTTTAGAATACCCAAAAAATATAAAAAAAAGTTAGTATCACTTTCACATCGAGCAAAAGATAAAACATCGTCATTATAGTGAAGCCAAGAAGTAAAATTTCGTAATGTTATAGGAAGAAATTTTGCTTCAAAAAACTTCATAAATATTTTACTAAGGACAAGAAAAGGACAGTTTCCCATCGTTAAGCCAAACATTTCCCTATGAAGTTTCCGTTCATACAGTGACTATCAAAAGTCGAATTAATTCTATAAGAATTACCATAGGCAAATCAAAATTTCTTTTAACAAATTCTGTTCTTAGAAAAGTTAACATATCATTCATAGGAATATTTGTAAAAAAAGTGATTAAACGTTTAAGCTAAGCAAAGTGCAATTATGACAAGAGAATGAATATATTATATCATTTTAGTTATGATCTATAGTTTCTAATGGAAGAACAAAGACCCATAGTTTTTGGCTATGGTTGTTTCAAAGACTTTTGGCCTTCGTTGACTACTTCTTACATCTTGTTTACTTGTAACGTCTTCTAAATAAATATCTCATAATTATGCTTAGTTCGCTAAATAGATATACTGTTAAACATAACTACTATGCAAGTTTGCTTTTCACTGTATTACCTCGAACATTTCACTATCACGAAAATTGTATGTTATGCTCTGAAACCACTTCCACATACATCTGAGCTTTTTTGCTTTAAATATAGTACTGATAGATGTCTTCGGTAACAACTATTCAATTCACTTAAAAGCAATAATTCTGTTCCACACTCATTTTAGATTAGTGAGCAAGCAATAGTGGCTTCATAATTAAATCTAATGTGATAATTTCTTCATATTGTTCGCAAAAATTTCTTACGAAATATAAGAACATCATTTTGGTAACTTCTTCTATTTCTAAGAAAGACAAATGTAAGGGTATTTCGTGAAAAAGCTAAAACTGACATTTAAGTTAATGAAATCATCTGTTAACATAAAAATGTTATTACAGCAGGTAGTAACAGAAATGTAATAGTGTTTGCACTTTCCGTTAAAAGTCATTATGCAAACTAGATAGGAGTTTCGCTTATTAGATGTAATCTTGTAAAGAAAGTTTTTTTCCAATACTGTCCATCCAGAATATTATATATATTGTTTAATAATACATAATTTCCCAATCAGGTCTCCTGGAGGAAAACGGTACTCCGTGGTCCTCATAACACTGGTCAGCTCAACGGCTTTAGTTATTGTTCTGCTCCTAATTTGGCATGGTTATCATACAAAATCAACAAAGCTACAACCTCTGGATCCAGTTTTTCCTCTACCGCCCTCACCTTCAAAATTGTATGAATTTCCTTTAGCAGCTGTTTGCACTGATGGACCTCCTTGTTCAAAAATTGGAAGGTATGGATAATTTATTTATTACAAACACGTTGCTATAATAGAATAAAACAGGTATATTTTAAATGAGAACTCCTGGTTCCAAGATTCAGTTGCAGTTTTTGTTTGAATTCGCTTAACGATATAACTTAACCTTGAAACTGTGGTCAGTGCGCATGCTCGCTTTCTAACAGATTCCTTTATTTATTCTCCAGCTGTTAGACTGTCGTGGACACTTCTGTAACTTGCATTTAATTTTTACTGACTTTCTGTCTGTGATATACATTCCGTTATTTATTACGAAGTTTTTCTCAGTTTTAAAGTTTTGACTGAAGGTTATAACAATGTCGGAGAGTCACTTTGATGAATATGAGCACTATAATTTCGACCAAGACAAACATTTGTACTCAGGGAACAGTGGTAAGCAACGTTCGAAAAAGGAAGTTAGTGAGCACACCAATAGATATGATGCTGAAGGTCATACAAGGAAGATAGTTACCAAATATCAGAATACTGAAGCAAATAAAAGAGATGTTCCCAAGAAGTGATGCCATCTGTGATTTTTTGTAATTGTGCTACTTAATTCTTTTTTTTAATTGTGCTGAAAGCTACCTTTAATTTTTTTAAATTTCATAATGAAGACTGCTTGACTAGTAAATATTTTCTTTTTTTTATATTTTTAACTAGTCAAGTGCATTTGTAGTTGACATTATTGTTCATTAAATGAAACTGTGTGAAGTTTAATCGTTGAGAAGTTTATTAAGGTTATTGGTATACAAGTGTGTTTTTCTTTAATATAATATAAAAATTGTTATTTGTATGTTTATTTAGAACCTGTTTGATATTAAAAAGAGATTCAGAGCAATAGTTGAAGACATATGATGACTGCAGGTCGAGAATTGTTAATTTTATAACAGGAATCAACGTTATACTTGTGCTTTAATTGAAATTCAGTTTTAGCTTTGTATCTATTTAAAAAGGTAAACAATGCATTTATAAATTTAGTAAATTCTTCACTCTCAGTCACGAAACTTCTTGTCATTTAAAGTAATAAAGTTTTTAAAACCGTTTGATGATTTAACAATAGTTTTGTTTTTTTTTTGTTTCGTAAAATTTTTCATCTGTGATGGTACGTATCCATACATTTTTTTATTTATGGTATTTAATTAAACTAAAAAGGTAGTTTAATCATGAAACGGGATATGATATTACATTGAAAGAGAGTGGCGTATTGTAACGTGAACTTTTGAGGTTCATCAGAAATAAGTAGTTAATCCTAGATAAGTAGAAACAAGACATCCTAGACAAAGTAAATTCAAATTCATTTCATAGAATGTTTAAATCAGTGTTTCTCATCAGTAATCCACAGATATTGTTACTATTACCTTTTAAAGAATTATGTTAGTAACAGAATCATATAATCCAATATGGCATGATTTTCAGTTCAAATTAATAATGATATTTTAATTTACACAACCAGACCCTAAGTCTTACAATCGGCATTGACTATCTAAAAATAAAATACAGGAGTTTGGACGCAGCTTTTTACTTGATAGTCTCTACTATATCTCCCAATCAGATGGACTGCTAATTGAAAATAAAGAGCAGAAACCATATAATCTTTTGTTATTTGTTCTGTTCTCAGTAATTATTAGTTAAAGGAGTTATTAAAAGATATTTCATTTTTTTGGTGTTATCGAATATTATACAGTGCCTTTTTATTTTGAATTAAATGAAATTGTATTTTATTTTTAATTAAATTGATTAAACTATGCAGTATTATATTTATTACATCAACAGTTATTTGGGAGTCCATTGTAGAGAAATTAAAAATTTTTAACAGTCCGCGAAAACATAAGCACATGGTCGAAAAACACTGGTTTAAATAGTAATGACACAAATAATTTCATTCACTCCATTTGTTTGTGAATAAAAGGCTATACTTTACATTCATATAAACGATTGGGGTGTATTTCTTCTTCATAAGGTTAAGTAAAACTACTTATTATTATATTCTTTACAAAAATGGCTGGAAAGCTTACTATTTTTGAAGTTGAAATTATGTTTTGACAAATAAAATATCTTTTTTTAATTTGCCAGGGTAAATTAGAATAGCAATATATTAATATTCACTTTTTTAAAATTAAATTTACAATATATTTAGGTACCAGTCAGTAATGATTCAAAATTTAATGTTGTTACAAAAACATCTGGCACTTTTTTTTAAAAAAAAAAGCACATTCAGTTTTCTTTCTTTAATTAACTCTTGCTAGATCGTTAGTCCCAGTGATTTTAATGAAAGCATTTATGTAACTTGTCATTAACAAAGTTCATTTAAGTGTAGACAAACGATTAGTTTGAGTAACCCTCTATACACTAAATATAACTAAGGTGTATATACCACTGAAATAAAAATTGATTGGGAAATAAAATAAGTTATGGTCAAAAGTTGATAAAGGATTTTAGGTACCAAATTACAGTTTTAAATAAACCATTTTTTAAATTACTGTGGTATCAAAATAGTTACTGAAATGGATGGGACAACCTATCCATAAGAATGTTCTTTAATCAAATTAAAATGAAACTTAGTAATATATATGCATTTTTAAGGATTAATAAATTGTTATACAGTTATAGAGCCAACAGTTAGTTCTTTGCACTAGGGTAACAGACTATACTACTAATTATTTTTTAGAAAAGTAAAATCTTAAAACAATTCGTCAGCAAAGACTATCCATTAATAAATGTGTTAGAAGATAAATTTAATGAGTCAAATTTCTTTATGAACATTGCTTCTTCGAGTATTTGGGAAAGTTGAAACTTCCTCCGAAATAATTAGAAGTTTATGCAACTCGTGCCGTTGATTAGAAAAAACACAAGGTTTAATTTAGGTAATTAAATGGTATTTATTTCTAACAGATGAAATGTTATTCTTGTGAAACATTTCATAAAGTAGATTAAATTTCTTTTGCAAATGTGCAGAATAATTGATTCTATATTTACACTTAACATACATATGTATAAAGTGTATTACTGATACTTCAAAGTAATTCTCTTCAATAATAGAAGTTTACATAGAGCATTCATTATACCCAACATCTTGTGGATATGAATTGGCACCGACCAGAGAGAGGGTAAAAACATTTTACACATTATATTCCAAAGTCTTTAGAGTACAGTATAGTTCTATGATAAGAATAGCTACTAATTTTGTACATGCATATTATTGGTGCCACAGAAGTTAGTAAATAAGATATTATTAGTAACCGTCATACCTCGTCTGTCGCTGGTATTGCCGTTCGACCGGTTTCGCAATGGCTGCATCATCATTAATGCAGCCATCTGATCATCATTGATGATGCAGCCATTGCGAAACCGGTCGGACGACTCCACCAGCGATGAACGAGGTATGACGGTTAATAATATCTTACTATTTTTGTGTTGTTCGCAAGTCTGTACCAGAAAAAGATGTACATATTATGAACTATTAATTTCTTCTGGTAATAGTAATTGGGTTTTCAGAAGAATGGTAATAGCGGTCTTCCAACCTTCCTAGGCCCTTCTAGTGTCTTACCTTTTACTTAAGTAGAGATTGGATGAACCATTTTGTCTGATGAATTAAAAGTAATACTGTAGAGTTTAGTATTTTTTGTGTGAAATTAGATATAATGCAAAAATTCAATAATTTTGTTTAAGAAACATTCTTAAGGCTGGAGGGAATGCTGTCGATGCGACGGTGGCTGCGATGTTTTGCAATGGTATAGTGAACAGCCAGAGCATGGGTCTGGGGGGAGGGTTCCTGATGACCCTTTATGTGAAAGGGAAACCGTACTCTCTGCTAGCAAGAGAGTCAGCACCAGCAGCTGCTACAAGGGATATGTTCAATAAAAATCCAATGGAAGCAAGGACAGGTTCTTTCTTTCTCTTTTTTTTTTTTTTTTTTTTTTTTGAAACAGAGTTTCAGTTTTCTTTGAAATAATGCTAAGTCCTGTAATGATTTCTCTGTAGGTAATGCCAGACAGTTTTACTATTAATATCTTTAAGAATCAGTTGAGATTTGAGTCTGATGAATACCGCTTGTTACGGTCTTTTTTGCTAGTTGAAATTACTTTTTTCTGATTTCTCACTGCTTTTGGACATTGATTTTTGTTTCACATGTTTATTGTGAAATCATGTTATTAATATCTTTAAACTTAGAAACCAGTTTATATATATCTAGTATATTTTTCTGAACACATTTTAAATTCCCTTTGCTACGAATCATGAATAACTTTTCACTAGTTTTTCCCATTATTATTTTTAACATTTTACTCATATGTCATTGCAAAGAGAGACATCATCAAAACTAAAAGTCTTTGCATGGCAAGTTTGTCTTTTGCCTGAAACGACTATTGTTTTTACAGCATTTATTTAGTATTACCTTATCAATAAGTACCATATATTTAGTATTCATCATACTAGATTATGAATGAGGCTGAATATTTTATAACATTAGTGATTTATTAAGATTTATGATTTATTTATTATGATTTATATTCTTCAGTTTAAACTTCAGAATGAAGTGTCAAAAAGCTCCTGAAAACATACTCATACTTACTAATCTTGTATTGCAAGAGGAAATATACTTAAAAACAATCAAGTTCATTCTGTAAAATGTATACAAGTATTTAGTGAATCCTAAATTACAGGTTGCCTTTAATTAGTACCTTTAATCCTATCTATTTTGTATAAGATATTTCTTAAAAAAAAAAAAAGTAAAATAAATTAGAGACCAATGAACATATAAAGTAATTGAGAACTGGTTTCTAAACAGTTGATTACCTATGATTTACTTTTGTCATCATTTTATATGGATAAATTTAATATGTCCTAGATTTTTCGTTTCATTTCAGTAAAAAAATTTTTTTGATTTTACATGACATTATTTATGGTTTATTGTTTTTAAATGGTGTAGGAGGCCTAGCTGTTGGAGTACCTGGGGAACTACTTGGATATTGGGAAGTCTGGAAAAAGTTTGGTTCACTTTCATGGTCTCAGTTGGTAAAACCCTCTATTGACCTTTGTCATAAAGGTTACATTTTGTCAAAACCACAATATGATTCTCTCTTATTCCGTCCAGACACTGTTAAGAAGCATCCTACATTTAGGTAAACTGCTTGATCTTTTATAAATGTCTTCACCCTTCATGAATGATAATGACAAATAATGTCATAAGTCATAATTATTTACATTGTACAATCTGTTGTACACATTTGAAGTAAATTGCTTACAAATTCTGTTGTACTCAAAGTTTTAAATTTCTTTATTGTGGTTTTATGACCTATGAAATTCACTGTTTCGATTTATTTAGATCTGGTTTCGATGCCTTATACTCTCCAAGGGTGGTTAAATGTAATCAATAACCTTAAAGTTTATAATGTTTGTAATTGAACAACTACAACATAAGTCCTTTTAATTTATATTTTTTGAAGTATTAACATAGGAGATAACACATTTTAAGTACTTTAATGTTTGAATCAACGAAGTACTGTTACGAAGTTTTTTCATAAATAAATATCCTTTAGCTAGTAGGACGAGTTTTTCTCCAGATACATAATAATTGTGCTTCTTTTTCAGAGGTATGTTTATTGATCCATTCACTGGAGATTTGTATAAGCCAGGTAGTTTGATAAAACCTAATCGATTCTGTGAGACGTTAGAGATAATACAAAAGGAAGGTGGAAATGCACTTCACAATGGATCTCTAACATTACCTTTTGTTTCTGACATAAGAGAAGAAAGAGGCATTATTTCTGAATCGGACATGAACAATTACAGGTTGTTATATATTATAAATCACATTGGAGTACATTTGTCTAATGTTAAATATATTAAGGGCTGAAGAATAATAAAATAGTGTAAAAAAATAGTTCTATTATGTTCTTTCAATTTTATCTTCTTTACTATAAGTATAGTAATAATGAAAAAGATCTATCTCGAGATTTTGACAGATTCACATGTTTTGAGGTCCCAAGAATCTTTTTCGTTATTTTTTTTTTTAAAGTATTTTCGATGTTGTCTGTATGTAAGTGTGGGAATTTATTCAAAAGTTTGTGAACACACTACAGGCCACACCCTTTGACGAATGAAATTAATATTTTAAACAAAAATGGGCCCTATAGTGTACATGTGCAATATTGTTTTGGGGCAAGATTTGATGATAGGAAAGTCAATTTTTATGGGTAAAATGTGATTTTAGACATTTTTTTTCCGTCTAAACTACTAAGTGTTGAAATTTTTGGATTATTATGAAACTGATGACGGGGTAATCTAAAAAAAAAAAAAAACTCAGAATTGGAGAGCAACTGGAAAGGTATTTTCTGCAATATCATTTAAAAAAATGACTAGTGATTGCTTCTGAAAACTTATGGGACACGATACACCGATCAGAATGAAATTACATATACCCAAAAATTGCACCTTATGAGGAGATGAGTTGAATACTTTTTTTGTTGAAATTACATCGACAGAAAGGTCGTTATGGTACATTTTATGATTTCAGATTTTTTTTCGCTAAATGGCTAACTATTAGAAGGTAAAATTTTATGAAAAAAAATTATTTAAACGGGTGAGTAACCCGTTGGTCTTACTCACATATCCTGATATCTCTCTTCTGTCCTGATAACGTTTGAACTGGCAATTAGACACTGAAAGTGTGTGTCTTCTAATTTTTTTTATTTCTGAACTTTTGTTTGTCCGTTTTCAGATCTTTTTTTCAAATTCTAAAGTATATATATTCTATCCAGTATATGTATATACATAACTGAGGTTATGAGAATTAGTATTGATAATAATGGGAAGGTCAGTTCAATATACTAAAGGCGTATTGTGAGGGTTTAGCTAAGTGGAAGCTAAACCCAGGTAAAAGAAACACACTGTGGGAAATCAAGTCGATGAACACAGCTGCTGTGTTCCAGTAGATCATAGACAAACAACATTAATATTGAAAAGAAGTGAAAGTGAATGTTGGGATTGATCATAGGCCAAGTTTAACAAACATGACTTCAACAAGTTCCATTTTCTCGGCAATGAAGAAAGACTTGAGAGAATATGAAATGTTCACCTAAAATTGGAAAGGTTTTGCAATATATGATAATAGTCTCACAAAAAGTACGAAGTGTAGATGGCAAAGAGGATATTAGGAAAACGTTTGTACTTAATTACTTAATACTTTTCCCCCAGTTACCTCACATGTTTTACTTCGGCCTATCTCGGGAGTGTTACTGAACGGTCAGTTCGTAACTGTTATTTCACTAAAATAAGTTCTGGGTTTTCTATTACTCTTCTTCTTTGGATAACGTTGGTGACAGAAATTTAGACGGCGAAATGATTTCGGCTGTCAATTTGACGTTCGTAGTTGATAAGAAGAAATATAATATATTATTAGATATAGAATTAGGTATTTTTATTATCGTTATTAATCTGTGAGTCTTCATGTAAAAATTGTAGTTTTTTAAAGTTGAAATGATGTGTTAATGAAATGTATTTCATGATTCAGTTTGTTTACTCTTAGATTAGGTTATTCCTGATGATGATTTTAAATTATAAACATAGAGTCTAATTTATTTGTATTTATTTAAAGAAATATTAATCTTTTCTAGAAATTCAAGTTATACTTCCATTCTGAATATCATAGTTTTTTATCTCATCTTCATTCCATTACAGGGTTGAATGGGCAGATCCAGTGAATGTAACTCTTAGCGACGGAAACACTATCTACTCGGTGCCTCCACCTGGTTCAGGTGCACTATTAACTCACATCATGTCCATTCTGGATAATGTGGTCAAAGATCCTCATTGTAAAGGTGCTCCTTCCAAACCTCTGTCTCCTACTTGCACCAATGCAACCATTCTATTAACACATAGAACCATAGAAGCCTTCAAATTTGCCTTTGCCAAAAGACCAGCTTTGGTGGATCCTAATTTTTTCCACGTAGCCCCTGTCAGTTATTATAATATATTGTTTCATTTGCTTTAATGCTTCTTCTTATATTATTCAGGGTTCCTTTGTAATAATATTGTGATAACTCATTGTTAAGATAAGTGAAATGAACTTTTCTCATCATAGGTAGTATGGGAAGAAAACATTAACAGATGCACTAGTACATAATCCTTGGTCATTTTCGTACACATTATTTTGTTATAACGATAATTTTGTCGTAAATATATATGTGTTCTAATTTACTAGCCTGCCATGCCAGATCTAAACGATATCTCAAAATAATTCGTTAAAATTTCATTAAATTAAATTCTTTGTTAAGTAATTCTGTTAATTTTACATACAGACTTCGAATTTGAAAAGCTTTTAATTTAAGCTGTAGTTGATAATTTTGTAATTGTGATCATTTGATTTATGCGACAAGAAAATTGCAACTAATGAGTAAAATCTAAACAAAACTGATTAATTGAATTTTATTGTTCCGTTTCCTTGTTTGTCGTAACAGCTATTAGAAGAATCTTAAGTAGGATTAATTTTTCTGTTCTCTTTGTGTTCAAAAAGTTTCTAGACTAGCTGCTAAACTTTACGAGTAGACAAAAGACTGGTAGACTTTACTTTGAGATAAAAGTGTAAGATGTGTCTGATACCTGTATGAGAATGGTTTGCGTGCATTTGTGCAAGTCATTTAGTCCGGTAGTAGTTCCTGATTCAGATCGGGATGACTGTAGCGCTCTTAGGAGTAAGACTTCATGTGTGTGGAGTGGTATATTTTGAAGAGGTTGCCAGCAGAACAACAGAGGTATCTAGAGACCTCCTACCAGTAAGTAATAATCTTGAAAGCTGTTACCCACTACCTAAGAGAGCTCTAATTCGGAGTATATAACTTTTAAAGGCAACTGATTTTTATTTCCTTGGTTTCAAAAACAGGCAGATATTTATCGTTATAGTATAAAGGTTTTTATTTAGTTCATTATCTGTTTAGTAATGTGCCTCTTTGTTCATTCAAAGTAGGCTTTAGGTAATGTTAAATGGAGTTATTTCCAGTGAAATGTTATTTAGCCGAAGATTTAATCAGTTAATAGCCATAATTGTCGATAAATTAATATTGTTTACTTTCTTGGCCATGTTTAAATCATAAGTTGATTTGAAATGATTTATAAAACATTGCATGGTTATATATTTATTTTTGAATTTAATATGTTACGTTTAGGTTTTAAAACAGATGACATCAGAAGAGTATTCAAAAAATATCAGTTTGTTGATTAATGATACAAGTACATCTAAAGACGGTGAAGATTATGGTTCTGTGGAATATACTCAGGATGATCACGGGACTGCCCATATATCTGTTTTGTCGAAAGAAGGAGATGCAGTGTCAGTTACCAGCACAATTAATTTATAGTGAGTGATGTCAAATCAATTTTTTCATGGATTATTTTTTTATTGATTTTGACTTGAAAAAAAATTAATAGTGATTTATATTTGTTCAGAGTTATATGCGTTTGTACTTGATGACATTCCTTGAATGGAGTTATGTTAAAAATAGAATGCCCACCTTCATATCATATTATAGAAATGAGAGTAGTACAATAATGAATACATCATATATTCTTGATTCAGTATGGTCCATTCAAAACTCAACTACTTTTACTTTACTATAAGTAAAGTATAGTGATCGTGAAAAAATTCGATCTCGAGATTTTGACGGAATTACATGTTTTGAGGTCCCAGAAGTCGTTTTATGACGTTTTTACGATGATGTCTGTGTGTGTGTGGGTGGGTGGGTGGGTGAGTGTGTTAGCATTGCTTGTTACCACGCTACGGTCCAGAATCTTTGATGGATCAAGTTGATATTTTACACAAAAATGGGCCTCATAAAGACGAAGATCCCTATTGTTTGGGAAGAATTATGCATGATGGGAAAGTCACTTTTTTTGCCAAAAACCGTTTTTTTTAAAACATTTATTTCTCTTAAACTGATAACCCTAGAGTTTTGAAATTTTGACATTATCTTTGAGGTTACAAATGAAACAAACGAAAAATATATTCAGAATTTTAAATCAACAGGAAATATTTTTTTCACTAAAATGTACAAATTTTGACTTATAATTCAATCTCAAACCTTGTGAGAGCGATACAAGCCATACTCTTTGACGGACAAAAATGAAACTATGCCTATAAATAGAACATTATGTGTAGAATGAATTGAGATATTTTTTTTCAAAATTACTTTCGCTAAAGGGGCGTTACAGTACGATTTCTGTTGTGCAGGAAAATGATAACACACACTCAGAAAAAATTCGTATATATGTTATTTGACAAAGGGGAAGGAAAATGATCTTATTAAATACTAAGAAGCCATAAAATTCAAATTATAATAATTCTGTAAAAAACCAAAAATGTAAAAGATAATTCAAAATTGAAATCTTTCGTTTAGAGATTAATAAATGTAATTATCGTACATTTTTAATTATAAATCACCTTTAAACAACAATTTCTTAGATGTTTATGATGTTTTTCAGAGAAAAAAAGGGTATTTTCCTGTTTTAAATTTGAGAATTTTACTTTAATATTCAATGTAGAAGGATGTCAAGTAAACGATGTAAGAAATGCACTGGCTATTTGAACAAAAGCCATGTTCTCTTGTAGGAGAATATTTCGTTTCTAGAAATGTTCACATGGGTTTTTCAAAAATGTTATTAGTGCTGTAGTTATACTAATGAAATTATTTGCATCAGCTGTGTGATATACAAAAATAAGCTTATATATTGATATGTCCTTCAATCACTATCTCTACTACCTCAGGAATGAAAGACTAATAATCATATCCCATTTAGATGTTTACATTATGCCTAAAAGAGACGTTATATATTACATACTCATGAAATATGATATTAAGTTACTTATAGTAAAGTTGAGTGTAGGCCACTCCAGATTTTTTTGTTAATGATAGGGTATCAGTACAAATGATATATTTTTTATTAATGTAAATTATTTTTAACTGGTATAAAGAATGCTGTAACTTCGATGAAGTTTAAATATTTTTCGTTAGTGAAAATTTCAAGTTGACTATTCAGTTTCAGCACATATAACTGGTGTAAAAAGGACGATTTTCCCGTAACCTTTGTGGATGGGTTGTAAAAATTAAGGTCGTAATGTAGTAACTATGATGTAGAAGTTTTTGATTGCTTGGGGTTGTTGGTATAGTTATTTTGATTTATCATAGATGTATGCGTAAATGGTATGTCAAACACTTGCTTGACAATTAATCTTCATTAATGTTATTATTTGTCTTAACTAAATGTAATACTCTAAAGGTTTAATCTTTCATTTAATTCCTACTTTTTACTAATTAATAGCCTGGAGATGGCGACTGTAACCGAAACATATTCCGAATATTAATTTCAAAAAGTTGTACAATAATGAAAAAGCATGATTATGTACTGTTAAAGTTAATATGAAATGAAAAAAAAAAAGGAAGTGGTTGAATACGTTTATATAGTACCAAAGAGAATACATAAAAAGTTGGAAAAATTATCTAGAAAAGTATTGGTTATTCAATTTAAATATATCTATATATACTAAAACTAAAATCCATGATACCTAACCAGAACAAAAGCAATATAGTATACAAAATTAAGTGCACAAATTTCAACATGACATATATAGGATAAACCAGTCAGTAATTAGGAATTAGAGTGCCACAACACAAAACGGACATTAAGAAAAAGAAAATTTCATGTGCCTTAGAAAAACATGCCCTCTCTTTAAATCACGCCTTTGACCTTGAAAATTCAAAAATAATTGACATGGAAGCAGGACCTGGGAAAAGAATAATAAAAGAAATCATACACATACAAAAAACTCCTAACACTTGTAATTCTAGATCTGATATTGAAAAGTTCACCATATTTATACAAACATTCTTTCACATCCCCAGTCACAATAACAATAGTTATATCAATGTAACATGGATTATAACCTTAGTTGTAAACTAACCTTTCTTTATATTGCAACCCTCATATGTATACCCTTTTTGTTTTTAAAATGATTGATGACTGTAACAAAAGTGTATTTTTCATACCAATAACCCTCAAAATCAGAAATCTGTTCTTTTTTCAACATTTATTCTTTTACTGCATTGAATGGTTTATAAATCCGGGCTGCTGTCTATGTTTATTTGAACAAATGATGTAAAAGCAACAAAAAAAAATATCAATATCCAGCATCTCTCGGGTTAATTGTACGCTGTGTTTCTCCTGCATATGCGTTTTGGGTGTTCCAGCCATTATGTGTATGGTAAACTTTCTTTATGAGGAGGCAGTGGTCATACCAATGTTGGAGTATTTTTGTATTTCACATTCCCCATTAGTACATGTATACTTGTGCACTAGATTTGTTTCCTTTAAAGACGAATATTTGATTTGGTTATTATTTTTTATAAATAGGCTTCTCAAAGGTAGGATTTTAGAGTAAGAGACAGTGTTACTTTTTCATCTATTTTTTTGCATTTGACATTGTTCTTTATTATGTCTCTTAATGCTCTTTCATCAAGCTTGTGTTGTTCCAAATACTGATTTTTATAACAAACGTTATGTACTATTGTTTGTCTATCCTCGATAGAGGATACCACGTGATTTCCTTGATAATAGAGTCACGGTGTTCAATATGATACTTTTGCATATATATTACTGAAAGAACTTAAGAGTTCGGTCAGTCTTTTAGATTCGAATCAAACTCTTATGTCGAGGATTCAATTTTTTTTAAATCGGCCTCAGTGGAAGTAAGAATATTAGAAGTTTGAAATGAAATTCATTCATTTCACATTTTAAGGCATAAACATGAAAAGTTATTGATTCTACATTACAATAATATGTAAACTCAACTGAATCTGACAATTGATTTATTTCATGTCAAGTCTTTGGAGGTACCTCGAGTTTCGCCTAAGTACTGTGTATCAAGCTGCCACTTGATATGAATGAACTGTCAGTCATGGCTGACATTCTTATTTTATTCTATATCCATATTTACTTATTATTTTGTGATGGTAGAACCAATGGTTGTTCTTTTCAAACAATCGTACTTCTAAATTAAGTAAGTAAGTGCCAAAGGTGGTATCTTTTTTATGAAAAAGGTTTTATATTTATTTTATTTTAAATCTAGGGGACTGACCAGACTCTTAGATTAAGCGGTTTATATTGTATATATGTTTAATTATAACAAAATAAAATACGTTTTGGCCGTTCTTCTTCAGAAAAAGAAAAAAACTACTGTTTCGGCTTACTGTCATTTTGGTTCATGCATTAATTATATGTATATACGCAACGTACTCATATTTTTTGTTGCAGCATTCTTAAAATATTGTTTATAATAGAGTACTTAGGAAAACTCATAGTATTACCAAAGACTTGACAGTGATCAACTTACCAGTATCGCTGCCTTTTGACTGATCTGAGTGCAAAGTAATGTTTCCGTTTCCTCTTTCTACTTTGCACTCTTCACTGATAATTTACTTGAATTTACTTATGTTAGAAGTTACCAAATTTGGCATCTAATTCCCGTCAATTGACAGTATTATGATTAATTTAATTTTGTCTGTTCACTTGTTTGTTAGATATATTACTATTTCTGTTGTTTTACTCTGAATTAAACACCACTATTGTTGACATTCAGAGTAAAATGTTTAATGTTTTTATTTAGTCTGCGATGATTTTTTTAGGTTCTTTTATGAAGGGTTTCTCTTGAATGACTTTTTTTGGCAAAACAAAATTTATTAGCAGTAATACTTGACATTTATTTAAAATTTTAATTTTAGTTTTGGTGCTGGCTTTATTTCAAAGACCACAGGGATCATTCCTAACAGTGTTATGGATGATTTTTCTATCCCGGGAGCAGACAACTACTTTAGTCTGAAGCCATCTCCAACACATTTTATAGAGCCTGGGAAAAGACCTCTGTCTTCTGCTTGTCCAACAATTGTTACTGATTCTAAAGGTCAAGTTAATCTCGTTATTGGTGCTTCTGGAGGCACCAAAATACCTACAGCAATAGCTTGGGTAAACCAATTTTACTTACTGAATTTTATATTTTGTACTTTATTTTATGACTTTTGTATTTACTTATGGATGCAGGAATAATTCCTCAATAAGAGGATTTTTCAATAAAGAATATTTGTTTCATTTTCCCCTGTAATCATTGTATTATTGTATGTGTTGTTTAATTTGAAAAATGTGTATGTGTTTTAATTTCTATGTGGTTATAAGGTTTAAAAACAATAAACTCAAGTCGAACTCAAAATTAAGAAAAGTTGCCGCATATAAATAGTTGACCAGTGCCAACATTGAATGAACTACAATCATAAAATGATTAGAAAAACCTCAATAATATTCTGACATGAAGGAATTAAGTGGTGCTATCACTCCAAGTTGGAGTAGTTGTTTCCTACCACTTTTCCTAGTGCCGATTATTTTATTGAGTTTTTCTGCGTTTATTAATGTTTAGCTAATACTTCTTTTCAAATTTAACTTGGTTGATTAAATAAGTTATATAAAAAACATTAATTTTTCGTTTTTCTTTTCAGTTTTCAGAAATTATTGCTTTTTCTAAAAAAATGTTATTGATTCTAAAATTTGAGTTATTGATTGCTTCTGAATATTATTTGGTGATTGTGTGTACAACACGATTGACTTGAATTTTAATTACTATCTCCGGTTTAAATACGATTTTAAAACTATTTTGTACCTTCTTATTAAACTCTTGATTTTTGTTTAAATTTATGTCCGTTATTTATGTATGTTTAGTTATATTTAATTAAATTCATTAAAGCTGCAGTTACAGATGATACTGAAAATTATATATTATTGTTGTAAAATAGGTTTATTTATTTTTAGCAACATACACGTCCACGCCAATTTTTATGATTTTACCAAATATATTATGATAAGAAAACATGTTACTCCTTTTGCTAAATTTAAAACCACTATTCAGTTTAAAATTCAATTTCTCAATTTTGTTTAAAAAAAAATTCTACAGTTATTAAATTGTTCTTTTTCATATATTTTCAAAACATATGAAATGAAGAACAATTAAAGAAGTTACAAGGTAATCATTGTTATAACTAATCTGTATCAAAAGCTATTATTTTATAGCCTGCTAATAGTGCTATACAACACTCTATTCACGTTAGTAAATTTTGATTTATTTTTTCCTTTATTTATACAAATTAAAGAATTAATTTATATCAGTAAGAATCTAATTGAACATTTTTTTAAATATCTTTTCAGTATCTAGTGAATATATGCTTTAGGGAACATGGGAACCCATCATACATTCTTTGTCAGACACCTCATTTTAGGTCTCCAAAATCATTTGTTCAAGTAGGACTTCAAGGTCTTTTAGACTGTTGTTTCAAATGTCCTATGGCAGCGATTTTCCATTCTTATACCGAAGTACACATCTCTCACATTCTTTTGTCCATGTGCAATCAGTTAATCTCATGTAATCTTGGCTCATGTAATAATACTATCTTATTGGCTAATCTTATAAAAAAAAAAAATAACCTGCCACTGAAAATAATAAATCGTAGTTACTAATTATAGTGCAGTAACAGATGGATCGATTATGTCTGCTGTACTACGGTAACAGGTAGCTAGTGACATTGTTAATCACAGAATGTAGAATTATGAAATTGGAATGTGTGACTCATTGAGAAGACAGGTGTGATGGTAGGGATGCATGTTCTAACGGAAAACTACATATGAATTGGTTATAGGAACGGTTTTAATAATGGAAAAAGACCCTGCAATGAGACTCATGATAAAAAGAAAGTAAAAAAAGTGAACTCAAGGTAACGCAGTTCTACCCTACAGTAACACAGTTTGTTTAGAATTTTACTGTGGCAATATGCCAGTGAGTCTGGTTTTCTTTGGGATGTAACGAAAGTTCCCTACAGTTTTCGATGAAATTTAATTGATTTGCCAATAACTTTTTTATGAATAATCTAAAACTAAAATGTATTTAAACTATTATCTGATAAAGAAGGCTGTTAATTTATAGGTTATGATGAGGTATCTGTGGCTTGGTGACACTATTAAAGAGGCAATTGATGCAAGTAGAGTGCACCATCAGCTTTACCCAATGAAAGTTAGCTATGAATATGGCATTTTGGAGGTTTGTAAAGTATCACTTCATTGGACTCTATTTTTTTCATTAGTTAAGTTGGAGGAAAAAATGTATTAATATTAGTACAATAATTAAGTAACAAAGTTTTGTGCTTTGTTTCCTCCCATTTTCTACTATTAAGATTCTTTCAGTAATCAGATTCCTTTATGGATTCCAGTTACTTCCAGAGATTTTATGACTGAAGATTTATAGCGTTTTTGAAGTACTCGAAGTAACAAAATTGTTGGTCGAGAATTGTTGGTTTGCTTTTAATAATAACTGTGTAATGCAGCAAACAACTCCTAACTCTTTTTTTAGTTTATTGATAACATTCTATAATTTTCTTCTGAAGTCTTTTCGTTGAATTCCAATATCATTATTCTAAGTATAATGTAAGTACTTACCCCTCCTCCTCCCCCCCAGTTTATGAAAAATTATGCTTGTGTGGAACTACAAAGAACAGTGTATTGAGGAGAAAAAAAGTTGAGCCCTAATTGTCGTTCTGTTGACCCTATTGTCCGATTATAAGTAGTGTTTATTCTTGACCAGTATGTGTTGTGCTTAAAATCTTTTAACGATATTATTCAGTGTGATAAATTGTAGTTGATTAAATGTTTTTGCAGACGCTTTGTTTGATTAATTCTTTTGGTCTTAATATTATATAGATAATTTTAATATGTTAACTTGACCCCATATGTACCAAAGAAATAAATTCTATGATAAAGTCAAAGTAGAAAAGGACTATGCTGCTGTGGACCATTAAAGTGGAATGGGTCCATGACAGTTGGCAACCTTTTATAAGCTGAAATTCAGTGAACACCAAATACAGAGCAAAATGTTCTTCCAGAAACAAGTAAATGTTTGAATGATACTAATTTCATGTTTTTATGAGAGCTTTTAATCAAATTGTGACTACTTTTGGGATAATTTACAACCAAAATACAATTTTGATAAATTAGTGTGCTTGTAGGCAATTTTTATATAAGTTGAATAAGGATAATGTGTTAGAAAAAGACTGTGAAATTAGAATTAATTTGCAACAGAAACCTGAATACATGTTACGCTATTTTCATTGAGGTTGGAGATATTGGAGTTAGGTATTTCTTTTTATAGATTTGAAATTTTACTGATTAAATTTAAGTTTCTCAACAATGAACTGATTTTATTGTATCAAATAATATTGTTTTTGACTGTATGCACAATTTAATGACTAGCTGACGTTAACTATAACTAATAGTTATCGAGGTTCGGGACCTGAATCCAACAAACAACCCTTCCCAATCCCATGACTCCTAATAGCTCCCTTCCTGAACCAAATTTGACGACCTGATGACTTATATATAATATAGTACCTCATATAATGCAAAACTGCAAGACCATACGACCACGAATACGACTCCTTTCCCTGACAGACTAACGTCCCCAGTATTGACAAAGCCTACTGACAAAACAAAAAAAAGCAGGATGATAATTTAGCAGTAGTGGGCCTCTGGTCCGGAACTGCTAATTACGACGTGCACTGTCGTGCATGGAAATCTTCGTTGGTAGAGCATATAGCTGCTCAGCGTACTAGTCTGATGAGTTTCAGGCCCTCAGTTTTTATAATTTTAATAAGATATCAGATTCATCACTGATTTCATGATTCTCATAAATAATAAAATGATTATAGCAAAACGTAAACAGATGATATATGTTGATTTAAATTTAAAGAACACAAAACATCAGTTTGATGGTTAAAAAGTTTGATATTATGTTTACTTGTGAGTCCTCTCCAGATTTTATTGATTTTTATTTTTATGTTTCAGGATGTTCTTAAAGGTTTAAAAAGACTTGGTCATGAGGTCGAGAGATA
This sequence comes from Hermatobates lingyangjiaoensis, assembly GCA_026182355.1. Lineage (NCBI taxonomy): Eukaryota > Metazoa > Arthropoda > Insecta > Hemiptera > Hermatobatidae > Hermatobates > Hermatobates lingyangjiaoensis. Next base: position 155,970 of record JAPFBL010001924.1, on the reverse strand, counting down.
TCGTGAACGTGGTTCAATTGTTTGTGGAATCGCCAAGCAGAATGACAGAATATATGCTAATGCTGACTATAGAAAAGGAGGAGAAGTTTTTGGCTATTAATACGAGAAGAATTTTTATGCTTGCTTGTTACAAAAAAATAAAAAAATAAAATAAACATGAGAGAAGTTGTTATGATATTTATAATGATAGAAAGTTTCAATGCTAGTTTCCAAGTGATATTACATTTTTAATCGGTTGTATGGCTTTTTTAAATCCTTTCTACGGTTATATAGAATTCTATATATAATTTGTAATGAAATAATATATAACAATTCGTAGATTAAAAATCAATGAAATTATAATAGAACTTAGAACAACAAAATGGTTCCCCAAAGACAATTATTAAATGAACATTATTTTGATTAATTTCATTAATTGCGAAGAGATGGTTTACTAGTTGCTTCCTCAGTATAAGTACTTAAGTTTATAGTAAAATGGCAAAAAATAATTTTCCACTGGGAATTGAAAACGTTGGGCTGTCCATTTTTCTATAACACTTTTTTTGCTTGTTGCTTCTTTTCTTCCTGGGTTGGAATTCTTTCTTATCGAGATATTTTGAAAAGACTCAGAAGAGACTCTTTATCTTATGTACTTTACTCTTATAGTGATTTCAAATATATATAACTTTAAATTACACGACACAGAAAAAGGAATAAAAAACACACTTACGGAATTCTCAATATTTCGAACTGTTGTTCGTCATCAGGAGTAGACCAGAAGAGAGGATGAAGTGAGAGAGATCTCCCCACGTCGAAGGATGGAGCGATATATATATATATATATAATATAAAGTCGCTACATACAACAAATATTATCCCTGACAAAACTATAGAAGTGACTGACTGGAACCAATTCAGAGCAATAACAGGAAAAATAAAACTAAATGATGAACTTACACTCCAAACATTGACAACACAATATCTACTTTAACTGACAGGCTATTACAAGCCAAAGAAAAATCTACCTACACAATCCCTTATAAGACCTGGCAAGCGACTCATAAACCAATACTATCAGGTGCCATTAAACTGAAAAATTCCTACAGAAAACTATGGCAGAGAGAAAGACTAAATTTCTGGAAATCTTTGTAGACCAAACAAGTTAAAATTGTTAAACAGTTACTTATCACTGACAGACAGACACAAATACAAGACTGGACAGGAAAAATTAAAAACACAGGAGACGTTTGGACTGAAACAAAAAGACTGAAGAAGACAAATACACCTACTTACGCAATACAAAAACCAGACGGCACAACAGCACTAACTGACATAGACAAAGTTAAATTGTTCACGGACACTTTGACTGAACTATTTACCTTCCCTGACCAAGTCCCATTCAACCATCCCCAGCCAACCGCAGTAACAGTGACCAACATTGTGGTAAGTGAGGAGACAGTCTCAGGACTGGTGAAAGCATCAAATGTCAAAAAGTCGTCTGGAAGCGATAACATAACAAACGGACTCTTAAAAAATTCCTCAAAAAATATTATTTCCAACCTTGCAAAGATTTATTCATACTGCATGTAGAATTGTCACTTTCCTGCGGTATGGAAGTGCTCCGCAATAGTAATGATATTGAAGCCCGGCAAGGACCCAACTCAACCGACAAGCTATAGACATATTAGTCTCCTCTCAAAATTGGGAAAGATGCTAGAGAAAATAATACTATCACAAGTTAAAAACAACTTAAAATTAAGTAAATATCAGTTTGGGTTTAAGAAGGGTCATAGTTGCCCTCAACAAATACAACGCGTTACCCAATTTCTAGGGAACGCTTACAATATCACAAACCTAGCACTTTCCCTCGATCTGACCAAAGCATTCGATACAGTAGATCACAAAATTCTTACCAGTAAGCTTAAAAGACCTGACAACCCTGACTTGTTCCCTAACTTCATTCAAAATTACTTAACAGAGAGACACTTTTTTGTAAAATTCAACAATTCGAAATCTGGCCTACACAAAATCACCAGAGGCGTGCCACAAGGTTCAGTTCTTGGTCTCTTACTTTTTAATCTCTACATCGATGACATACCGACCTTTGATGATGACGATCCAAATTATGGTAGACTAATAGGTCTGTACGCTGACGACATACTCATTGCAACTGGGACAAAAAGACGTAGACAAGCCTCCAAATTACTTCAAACACTAACTGACCAGACAATTAAGTGGATTGACGAAAACAAACTGACCATCAACCCACAAAAATGCCAACTTTTAGCTGTTACAGACAAAACAAGTGAAACCAAATTGACAAAAATTACTATCCACGGAAGAACAATTAAGCCGACCAGAACCATACGATACCTAGGAGTTACCCTCGACAGACGACTTAACTTCAAAACTCATGTCAACAGCATTCTAGGAAAGGCACATGCTATACGGAGTAGAATCTATCATCTAATCAATGATAAATCTAGGCTTCCACTTAGAACAAAAGTACTACTGTACAATATCCTGGTCAGACCAATATTAACTTACGGATGTTCTTCTACGGAACTGCTAATACAACGTGCACAACAGTGCGCGGAAAGAATCGTTGGTCGTTGGTCGTTGGTAGGGAGAGTGACAACCAGCTGACTAATAGCTTGATGGTCACCGAATCACAATATAACGTAAGATAGATATACATAGCTTATCCAGCATATATACAAAATGAAGAAACACAAAAATTAAAAAGAATTGATTGAAAACTAACAAGGAAGCAGAAGAGAGCTCTTTATGAGCTCTGGACTGTAGGATGTCGCCCAAAATTAGGGGCATTCCAACTTAGTATTTTATAGATTTTAGGCATTTATTACAGCCAAAATTATATTAGATATTAAGGTAACAGAATCGGCAGATTTATGATCTTCTAAAGTGTCAAGATTGTTTGAAGTAAACAACTTTTACTTACTTTGTTCTCTAATGTCTCACCCAGCTGTCCATTTTTCTGTTTGCTTTTTACATGTCCTTGACCTGTTTGTTGACGATTTTCTAAGAAAGATGTTGTTTTTGTCACTTGGCTGTAGGACTTGCCTTGTACTACATGATTGTTATAAAGAGGTAACTTTTGTTGTTTTTTCATGATGTAAGTCTTGTATGACTTGCAGCCTCTGGATGTTCCTGGGCACACTTGCAACATTTTGGGGGACTATCCTTATTTTTGCTACAGTCGCTGTAATGGTGTTCTTCTCCGCATTTGTGGCATCTTGGCTTCAGGTTCCAATACTGTTGCACATGTCCATATGCCTGACATCTGAAACATATTGGAGGACCTATTCTCCTCTTAGATTTTTCTATTATAACTTTCAAACCCAGGATATGCGTTAGTTCTATTGGGCCTTCAGTAGTCATTAGAAATTCAAATATTGGTAATTTTCTTGGAAGGTTTGTCTTTTCATCTGTTTCTTTTAAAGACGTCAACTGACTTATATTTAATACGTTTACTCCAAGTTCACTTAATTCCTGTTTTAAATCGTCAGTACTTAAGTTTATAGGAAGATACTTTATTACATACCTCCTCGTTTTTGTTTCCCACATAGGTTTGTAGGTATGATATTCGATGTATGATTTGGATAATGCACTTTGCAGTGTCCAGAAGTCTTCCTCATTCGATGTTTGTAGCCTTATTTGTCTTCCTCCAGTTGTGGCTGTATAGAGACTCTGGAGCTTCGTATTACCTGCCCTGAATTTTATATATTCACCCATAGAGTGTAGGAGAAATGGTGGGGGAACTTTCTTAGTGACTGTATTATTTTGAGGTGTGATTGTCATAGACTTGTCAGAACCTTGATCACTTTTCTTTATAGGTGGTTCTGTGTCACTGTCTTGAAAAAATATAGAAAATTGATTGTCTAGTTGAAATCTCGTGCTTGTTGATGGAGATGTAGGTCTGTACCTTTTGGTTTTCTGACAGTAATAAATTCGTTTTTGTCATTATTGGTATGAAGGGGGGCCTTCAGGATATTTTCTGTTTAATTCGTTTAGCACTTTAGATGTATTTTCCTGAAGTACTCTCAATTGTTCTTGAAGTTAAATAAACTCTTCGGTTGACATATCAGTTGAAGTAGTTGTAACTTTGATAGGAAAATAAGTAATGAAATTAAAAAAATATCAAAGACTTACAACATTTTGGAAGAAATTTAGAAAATAGAAAGGATAAGATTTGATATTTAGACTCGATAGGTTGTTTAAGAGCAGATTATAAACAAATACGAAAGATTGACTGGAAGTCCTCTTTCTCTTGCTGGCTACCGCCAGCAACACATCCAATTGTAATCCCAACTTTCGCGCGTCATTTGGACCTACTCTCATTACAAACAAACAATTATTAATAATACGTATGTTCAATAACACAAGAGCTCGCATTTAGATATAATATGCTCAAAGGTTTCTATCTCTTCAAGAAGAAGAATCTAAATTCTTTGTATGAAGTCAAATACAGCTTCCAGTAATAGTAATTGAGTAGGATAAATTAGCAATGGATGTTCTATTTTTATTTCTTTTTCTTAATCTCTTCCTGAATATATTACAGACTTTTAAAGCAGACGTGATGTTTACGGGATGCCGGATCAATGAGATATTTATCACTGAATAATATATGAACCACTATTAAAGTAAATAATCAATGATGACTATCGAGTGGATTCCAGACCTGCAGTGAACCTAAAATTGTCTCAAATATAGGCATCTAAAAATTACTCAATCATCTATAGTTTAGTATTTCTATATGAGACATGTTTTACTTTTACACATTGTTATCAGTAGTGTACACGTAATTTTATTAGCCATGACCAAAAGCATTATTACACATTCATCATATAGTTTTAATTTAACTAGCTTTAGTCTTATGATTTGCAGTAATTGAATCATCGAACCACTGAAACTACGGACATTTATTCAAATGGGAAATTTTTAACTAAAAAAAATTCTAAACACTCGCAGAACGTTTATAGACGATTTATACTGCAAAACATTTATTTAATTGTTCAGTTTATGTACCATCTTACAGAAGAGTATAAGTTTTTTAACACACAAGGTTTAAATTGAATTGAAAAAAAAATATTATCTGAAATAAAACATTATATCAGTCTAGGTATATACCTCTAAATAAACTCTCTTTGTTTAGTCATTTTTGTTTTAAGGGTCTTGATTTTCACGAATAATGACGTATTGTTTGAAATTTTCTATGTATAAAATAGTTTATTAATGTTAATTTCTATGGCTTAATGATAAAAATAGTTCAATTCGTTAATTTCTGTATTATATTATGTAGAGAATTTAGTTTTTTCAACTAAATTATTACTTAATTATATGTATTTTCTACTAATAGAATTGATATTTTATAATTATTAGAAATCTACTGCAGTGGCATCTAGTGGACAAAACAAGTACTAATTAGTTTTTATGGTTTCTTTTTTACAAGAACATTTAGCTGATTAAGTAATGTTCATAAAATCACTTTAATGATTTCATTAATTATTATTCGAAGATGGTTTTCTTTCCTAAAGTAAAAATATATTTATTAAAAAGAATTGAATATGGATTAGTTAATCCAAACACTTGCATTCTCACTTGTATAGAAGTAGTTGTTTTTGGTAAGTAGTAAAATTGTCTAGAATCTGACATTCATTGAAAACGTCCTATACTTCAGGCCGTAGACATGAATAGATGTGAAGGCCGAATGTGACCAAGCCCCAGTCACACGCTTGATCCATGCATCTCTTTTGATGCTAATTTTTTACGTGGAGATTTAACATCTCCCATAATGTCAATTTAAATTTTCTACGTGTTAAGAGACAGTTGCTAGTGATTCTTTCCTCTCCTAATAATGACAACTATTGACATAGAATCGAGAAGCCACGTGATTTGTGAACTTTCTGTGTCCGATTACTGTATTCTACTCGTAGATTTAATCTTGATCTTATACGATAGAATAATATTTTTTTACAATCTTTATCATCTGGATTATTAAATCATTGCATGATTTAACATATAGAAATATATCTTGGTTGGTGGTATTTATTTAATAGTTAGATAAATATACAAAAATATATAAATAGTTATTTTCAATATTTATGCTACAGTGATAAATCGATCTAAACCACAAGGTATAATGGACAAGGGGAAAAAGCCCGGTGGGAGGACCTAGTCCTCTCTGTACGGCTATCCCAGTATTTATAACCGGAACTTGTTCCCAATGAAGAATTTATTCATTCATTCACGACAAGGAAAAAGAAAAGGGAAAATATTTAAATGCTCTAAGGCCTTTCACTTTATGTCATCAGAGAGCAAACAAATGACAAGGTGACATAAAATGAAAAGCCTCAGTATAAAATACTACCATAATTTTATAAGTAATGGTTTCTTTTTTTACAATTTTTATTAAAACAATCTCGTTATTGCCTGATCTATATCATATGTAAGTTTATAAAATGTTTTAATAATGAATAGCAGCAATAGTACCAGAAATTAAAACCCACAACATACAAACTTTACCATATCCGATAGCAATACTTCACAGAAACGTAATAGTGTTTTTCTTTTAATAAATATTATGCCATTATCTATATAAATAAAAGAATGATTTTGTCTGTACGTTGCTTAGAACTGACTCATTTCAAGTTTTCTTTACGTTTCATGCATTAGAGAAGCCGAATCCACCCTTAGAAAAATTTCTGTCGGTTTGTCAGTTTGTCGGTTTGTCCGCAAAATTTTGTCACAAGTAAACTCAGCAACCATAAGACATATCAAGCTGAAACTTTGATAGTGGATTAGATTTGTGTATGTCTAACTTAAAATATAAGCTCTAAATTTATTGAAAATTCAACGTAGAAATGAAGTTATAGACGTTTAAAGCAAAAACTTCTGTCAGAAATAAACTCAGCCACTTTGAGACAGAACGAGCTGAAACTTTGACACTAGAGTTGTATATGTCTATCTTAAAATATAGGCCTGAATGGATTAAAAATTCAGTTTAGAAGCGAAGTTATGAACTTTTAAGGTGTTTTTGGCTACTTTCACAGACATGTTTATTTTGAAAATATACAGGTGTAGCAAGTACGCGTACTATTTAGGTATTGTTAGTTCATTTTAATTTCATTTGCCTATATGAATATGTTGGGTATTTGAGGTTAGTGACAAGGTCGTTCTCAGAGTTCAAGATTTACTATCTATTCAGAATGAATGGCTTTGTGAATAAGCAATTCTCAACCCTTACTATGAATAGGCAGGAAAAATCAGCTAACAAGTTCTTACGCTAAATCAAGCCGGGGAAAGAACTTACAAGTCAGTAAAGAGAGTGATTAGCGATGAGGAAGCAGTTCATTATCCAACTGAATTTCTGGACTCCGTCACTACTCCTGGGCTGCCTGCTCATGAGTAAAAACTTAAAAGTAGGAGCATCAATCATGCTGCGATTTAGTAGCAGTAATAAATTTCATGTTGCGAACGTGAGTACATGTTAACTCTGAGTTCGTGCTCTGCTCAGATATGCCATAGAGGCGGACATCATGACTGGGTGTGGTATTGGGGAGTCTGTGTGTATACCACGCGTACTATTTATTCCTAGCCGCTATCCGTTTCCATTCAAACGATTGTAATGTCCCCTCAGCGTCTGTTTTGCAATGACGTTAACTAAGTAGCAACGGGAAACTCTATCTACCGCAATAATTGAAGTGAGTGAGACCAAGTTTTTCTGACATGGTCAACTGTAGTTTGCTTACCCAAGAGTCAGAGGTTCCAAGTCATTGTTCTTCCATGAACCTGAAGGACTGGAAGCTAATGGGGTGTATACAGAGGCATGCTTAGCACTGTACTAATAATGATATTTTCTACTATACTGTAATTTCTAATAATATTTTGAAATACCATGTATAATCAAATTTTTGATTCCGTCAAAGACGGGTACGTTTGCTAGTAAATAAATAAGAGAGTAATTAAGTTTGTATCTGGTTTTAATTAGTAAACTTGGTTGTAATCAAATGCTAAAAACAGGGCTGTTTTAAAGAAATTTGACAATTAAGCAATTAGACAAGACGAGGTTAGCACTTGACTACTGTCTCAGCTCTAGAGAATGTATTTTTTAATGAACTTGAATTTAGTAGACTTCAAACAAACGTTATGAATAGAAGTTAAGTAAACAGAAGGGATGGGTAATTATATATGTAATAATACCCTTTTTTACCGTCAATGTAAATTCTCTTAGCCTGAAATTTTATATTCGAAGTCATACATTTTCCTTCCTCCATACATTTCACTTCCTTTCATTCTCACCCCTCTCTGTTTACTTCTCCTTTCTTCCGTATCCACTTCCTTTCATTCTCACCCCTCTCTGTTTACTTCTCCTTTCTTTCGTATCCACTTCCTTTCATTCTCATCCCTCTCTGTTTACTTCTCCTTTCTTTCGTATCCACTTCCTTTTATTCTCATCCCCTCTCTGTTTACTTCTCCTTTCTTTCGTATCCACTTCCTTTTATTCTCATCCCCTCTCTGTTTACTTCTCCTTTCTTTCGTATCCACTTCCTTTTATTCTCATCCCCTCTCTGTTTACTTCTCCTTTCTTTCGTATCCACTTCCTTTTATTCTCATCCCCTCTCTGTTTACTTCTCCTTTCTTTCGTATCCACTTCCTTTCATTCTCACCCCTCTCTGTTTACTTCTCCTTTCTTTCGTATCCACTTCCTTTTATTCTCATCCCCTCTCTGTTTACTTCTCCTTTCTTTCGTATCCACTTCCTTTTATTCTCATCCCCTCTCTGTTTACTTCTCCTTTCTTTCGTATCCACTTCCTTTTATTCTCATCCCCTCTCTGTTTACTTCTCCTTTCTTTCGTATCCACTTCCTTTTATTCTCATCCCCTCTCTGTTTACTTCTCCTTTCTTTCGTATCCACTTCCTTTCATTCTCACCCCTCTCTGTTTACTTCTCCTTTCTTTCGTATCCACTTCCTTTTATTCTCACCCCTCTCTGTTTACTTCTCCTTTCTTTCGTATCCACTTCCTTTTATTCTCATCCCCTCTCTGTTTACTTCTCCTTTCTTTCGTATCCACTTCCTTTTATTCTCATCCCCTCTCTGTTTACTTCTCCTTTCTTTCGTATCCACTTCCTTTTATTCTCATCCCCTCTCTGTTTACTTCTCCTTTCTTTCGTATCCACTTCCTTTTATTCTCATCCCCTCTCTGTTTACTTCTCCTTTCTTTCGTATCCACTTCCTTTTATTCTCATCCCCTCTCTGTTTACTTCTCCTTTCTTTCGTATCCACTTCCTTTTATTCTCATCCCCTCTCTGTTTACTTCTCCTTTCTTTCGTATCCACTTCCTTTCATTCTCATCCCCTCTCTGTTTACTTCTCCTTTCTTTCGTATCCACTTCCTTTCATTCTCATCCCTCTCTGTTTACTTCTCCTTTCTTTCGTATCCACTTCCTTTCATTCTCATCCCTCTCTGTTTACTTCTCCTTTCTTTCGTATCCACTTCCTTTTATTCTCATCCCCTCTCTGTTTACTTTTCCTTTCTTTCGTATCCACTTCCTTTTATTCTCATCCCCTCTCTGTTTACTTTTCCTTTCTTTCGTATCCACTTCCTTTCATTCTCACCCCTCTCTGTTTACTTCTCCTTTCTTTCGTATCCACTTCCTTTCATTCTCATCCCCTCTCTGTTTACTTCTCCTTTCTTTAGTATCCACTTCCTTTTATTCTCATCCCCTCTCTGTTTACTTCTCCTTTCTCTCGTATCCACTTCCTTTTATTCTCATACCCTCTCTGTTTACTTCTCCTTTCTTTCGTATCCACTTCCTTTTATTCTCATCCCCTCTCTGTTTACTTCTCCTTTCTTTCGTATCCACTTCCTTTCATTCTCATCCCTCTCTGTTTACTTCTCCTTTCTTTAGTATCCACTTCCTTTTATTCTCATCCCCTCTCTGTTTACTTCTCCTTTCTCTCGTATCCACTTCCTTTTATTCTCATCCCCTCTCTGTTTACTTCTCCTTTCTTTCGTATCCACTTCCTTTTATTCTCATCCCCTCTCTGTTTACTTCTCCTTTCTTTCGTATCCACTTCCTTTCATTCTCATCCCTCTCTGTTTACTTCTCCTTTCTTTCGTATCCACGTCCTTTTATTCTCATCCCCTCTCTGTTTACTTCTCCTTTCTTTCGTATCCACTTCCTTTTATTCTCATCCCCTCTCTGTTTACTTCTCCTTTCTTTCGTATCCACTTCCTTTTATTCTCATCCCCTCTCTGTTTACTTCTCCTTTCTTTCGTATCCACTTCCTTTTATTCTCATCCCCTCTCTGTTTACTTCTTCTTTCTTTCGTATCCACTTCCTTTCATTCTCATCCCTCTCTGTTTACTTCTCCTTTCTTTCGTATCCACTTCCTTTTATTCTCATCCCCTCTCTGTTTACTTCTCCTTTCTTTCGTATCCACTTCCTTTTATTCTCATCCCCTCTCTGTTTACTTCTCCTTTCTTTCGTATCCACTTCCTTTTATTCTCATCCCCTCTCTGTTTACTTCTCCTTTCTTTCATATCCACTTCCTTTTATTCTCATCCCCTCTTTTAATACATCCCCCCCTCTTTTCCCTTTCCCCGTATTTGATTTACTAACTCCTTAACTCCTAACTCCCTAAGTCCTTAGGACTTACCATGTAATACGTAAATAAATGTAATAATAATAAAGCAATCGAGGCCAATGTTTTTAACGTAGTGTCATGCAGTAGATGTCTTTACGTCTTCACCAATTATTGGAGAAGTAACATCACTGATTGCATGTCCGAGATGGACCTCGCGGCGGCGGCCATCAACTTTCACTGAATCATTCATACTTTTTCTCCATCCTACACCCTAATTCTCACTTCCTCTCTTTCTGTATATCTCCCTCTTTCCCTATAACTATCTAACACTTCTGTTAGTTTTATGATAATTCCACAGTTTAAACACTCCAGAGTGAGTATTTTAGGGGAAAAATATCTAAGATCACATTTCGTTGAGATCACAAAGATTTTTTTTAAATCCAATTTTTTTATGATTACGAGTTTATTTACAGTAAAGGCAAAAAGTAGATGCCTTTATAGGAATATTTCTCTTCTATAATATTTATAGAAGAGGAACAGAATTTAAAGGAATACACTAAACTCTTTGAACATCAATCGGCTTAGAAATATAATATAAATTGACCACGTAAATGTATTATGTTTTATTAGAGAAATATCGTAGTGAACAACGCTGTATTCAAAACTTTTCTCACAGTTGGAAAAATCAGTAAACTTAACAAATACCTCGGACACTGAGGGTCTGCATAACTGCATGTGATAAGTTCAATCCAATGATGACTTAAACATATACACTGACAGTTCAATATCACATACCAATAAAAATAACAGGTGAATCATTCAAAAATTTAAACAGTCATTTATTGAACTTTAAAAATAATCAATCGTACTACAATAGTTAAATTTACTTTTTTATTCTAGACATAACCTATTAGTAGGACAGAACAATCGTAGCAAAACTCCTATATAAGGTTACATTTAGAAAAACATGTACATTACATAGGAGTTGTGTTACTGAGTACAATTAATTATAAATAACTTAATCTTAACAGGAATAAATAAGGCAAACATGAATTTACAAATACCAGTAATGAAAATAGCTTCGTCAGCAAATATTACATCAATAAAATCTTGAATAGAGATGAAATATAATTTTGGTTTAGAATTACGATCACTTAAGCATAATGTAAACAATTTTGAACGAACTATTCAGTAGATTTCGGGCAGTTGCCCAAATACTCACTATTTTGTACATTAGTTTTGCTTCAATATATAATGGCAATGTGGGTTCCTAGTACGTTTTTAAAATGTATTCAGTTAAGGCTTGTAGTTGAAAAAGGTTCTTATATGATTTTTAAATTCCGATTCAGCATGATAAGTAAATAAGTAATATAAAATTTTATAAATGTACAATATACAAAACACTCTATGAAAGTATTCTACCATATTACTATTATTGTACATGTATACAATGAAAATGTAGAAGTAAAGCTTTGGTGTTCAAGAAAGAAAATTGGTTCACTATCTTTGCCACTGAGATCTAATTGACCTAAAAATGTCTTCTTGTGACAAAAGAGATGGTCTTGTGAAATAGTAAGCTGGACGGCGTCGATGGGTTGTTAGGTGAATGGAAGGAGGTATTCATTTGAGGTTCATGAAGCACCTAGGAGTGGTGGAGGAGAGAATGGGAGAGGATTTGTTGAGCCTCTTAAGACGACAACACATAGCGACCAGAGCCACGCTGAGTATGGTGACGACTGTGGCCACAGCCGAGGTCACTGATGCAACCAACCCACTTCGTAGACATACGCTATTTGCAGGTATTTGGCTTCCTAGTGAACCTGCAATGGACAAGTTAGGAAATTAGTCAACACAGTTAAACTTAATAGTCAAATTTCAGTTACCTTCCTAATGCTCCTTAAAGACATAAATGCTCCGTGAAGATATAAAGACACGTCTCATACTTATTCGAAACTGTGTTTTAAGTGAAGAACCCAGTTAACAAAATTGTTTTATTATTATGTAAACTTTGTTACAAACAAATTTGGACTGGTCTACACACAACTTTACTGTAGGTAACTACATTACCACATGCATTAACTATCAATCATATTACAGTGAAACTTACACATACGAGCTACTCTACTTACGGGAAGTTCGTAAGCAAACAGAAATCTTGTTCGACATACGAGAGAGACCCCAAATTACGAGAATTTTCAGATTCTCTCATGGATCTTTAAGTGATATCTGACTTAAAAAAACTGTACACCAAACATTTGTTCCACGATGCTTTGAAATAACGGACAGTAGTCAGTTAACTCTTCCTGACTTTTCCTGAGGAAGAAACACATTGATAGTAACTTTCATTTATTCATCTATATGTATATTACTGTGGCTATCTCAATTCTATCGACTACAATGTAATCATTGTCACAGTATATTATTACAAGTGACTACAGATGACCTGCTATACTAGTCGAATTTTTGATATTTTTTTTACATTGTTTATATTGACTTAGAAATTTTTTGAGCAAATCCACTGAGGTAAAATTGATGTTTATAATGGAAAAATTTAAATAATTTATTGACTTATATGAGATATAAGAGGAATAATATCTTTACAAGTAAAAAATCACCGCCAATGAACATAAATAAATTTCCTTTGTCTTCCATGGTATGATGGATTTGTCTCACAAAATGCTTTAAGAAATCTATATATTGCACTCTTGAACAAAACTTAATATCAGTTATAATTACTTTATCTTTGTGAATTGTAGTATCTTGCCATGATATTGAAATGTGACGAATGGACTTTTTCCTCAAGAAAGAGGATTTATGTTTGTTGACAAGTATCCATTTTTTTCACTATTCTAGTTTAATAGTTCAATTTATTATTTTCAAAAATTAGAAGCACCCAACTATAAAAGTTTTTAAATTATACTGAATAGCTGGCTTTGGCTTTAATTTGAGTATGTAAACTGGCTAATTACTAATATATTTTTTCTCAGTATACATTCATAGCAACCTTATAACAGAGTACAGCAGGCAGGAATAATTTTTTAATTATTCTTATTTTCAACTGTACATAGTACAGTTGAGTATAGATATTTCTTAAATAAATAACTGAACAAATCAACTATTAAAATTGTTGAAAATCATGAAAATAATTTTTATTTTAATATAGCTATAAATATAACAAAACTGCGTCATTATTCTCCAGTAAAATGTTATGCTTCCAGGAGTGTCTTTAATTAAAGTTCTAATAATTTAGTTTACTCACTCAACTTGATATTTCATACAGTGATAACTTAAAACAGTAAGTACGATTTTCATGTAACTTATTTGTGCAATATCATAAGTACTTAAACAGTTTAATATGATCGGCTGTACAAATAATTAGATGACTACTTAATGATTACTTTCAATGATGAATATGATAGATTGACTTTTAAATCAGCATTCTTTTTGGTTAACACATTTTGTATCTTTTTGCTAAAATAAACCTTTGTGGATTAAGCATAATGTTAAAAAAGATTTACAATGCTTATTATGGTTTATTTATGAAGTATAATTATCTATTTATTAATGGTACATGTTTGCTGCAGAATATTTCACAATATATCTATTTACTTCGAAATATGCTAAACTAATTAAAATATTGTTGCTTAATTTATTTTTTACAATTACTATAATTTAAGATGAATGAAGAAATAATAATTCCATTGAGTTATTAAAATGAATTGTGAAAGTTATACTTCTTATAATTTAGTGGCATTAAGAAAACAGAATATTTTTGATATATGTCATATTAAAGATGTACATGTTCATACTTCATAAATAATCTAGTATTATTCATTGTACATTGTATATATGAAACTTATTCCAACTTAGACTCCCTAAAAATGAGATTATGTTAATTAAACATTCATTAAGAAGGTACTTTAAGAAATTGTAAGTTACTTACGTTATTGATGAGAAGTAAATTTCATATTGTGATTGTAATTTAAAAAAGAAAGATAATTTATTTTTGTAATGGGTATTGATACAATTAAGTGTTGAGCATTGTTTAAAAATGACCACTCCAAACTTTTTTTTCAACAGCTTTAAATATTGATTACATTTTTATCACAACGAGTAAAATTCATTGCAGGCATTCATTAGAATGAATTAATTGATATATGAACTGTTGTTGCTCCTACAAATGAGGTCCTTGCAATACAACATATTTTAATGGTTTAAAATTTTTCTATTGGGAGACTTTGAATAATGAATTGCAAATATTTTTCCAAAATCTATAATTATTTAATATACTCTCTTTATAATTTGAATAATGAAGACACCCACATTATACTAATCAATTAATTAAATTGATTATCAATGAATTCGATAATATATTTACTCACAGTACTGTTGAGTGCATACTACTTCAGTTATTTTTATGTTGTGCACAAATTATACTTTGTACAATATTTCTGTTTACAGTCTTTCATTTAGTGAGATTATTCTTATAGTATAATCTTTTATATTAGGTAATCAAAAGTTAGTTGTCTAAATGTCCATACTCAATAATTATATAAATGATTATGGGAAGGATAGCATATGCCTGTAGTCCATGGAAGGCAGACAAATGTAATATACACACATGTTTTATTTTAAGACAAATTTAATATGTTGCATGGAACTTATTCCAGGAAGTTATTTAAAAAAAATTTTTTATTTTAAATTATAACTATTATACTCGATTTCTTATTAATGTAAACTATATAGAAATAAGAATAAAATTTATCACTAAACAGTGTAAAAAGAAAACTGTCAAACAAAATAACTATCAAGAAAATTTCAATTTTTATGAAACATTTAACAAATTTGTTTAATTTTATAATGAAGTAAATATCAGTAAATATGAAGTAAATAGAAGACAGAAGTCATGGGGTTGGCCACTCTGTTCTAGGACTGTGTAAATGAACTCTTGGACTCCCTAAAGTACTTTGCATGTTGGAGCCAGTCTGCAACTTCCCTTCATCAAAGAAGCATGACGGAAAATGCACTGTGGCTTATGCCAAGGTAAATTCAACAATTTTTCTTTGTTCACACATAATGTCACTTGATATTTTCTGTTAACACTAGTCTTTTATTATAATTTACCTATATGTCAAAATATATATTAAATTATATGCAATAAATTAAAATTTAAATGGTAGTTAATTTTCTGCTTTACTTGTATTAAAATAATTGCTTCTTTTTTATTCACCAATATGAAACACACATAGAATACGTGTTCTTATCATAAATTTTGATATAAAAAATACATTTTTTTATTTATTTAACTGAACCCTGTCCGCTATTGCTCTCCGTCAAAAAAACATGTCCGACAATGCACCATGTTAATATAATGCGAAGGTAGTATTAACAATTTTTTTTGCATTAACAACTTATTAGGATATAATAGGTTTGTTTGTAAAATGAAGAAAACGACAAGAATTACTTTATGTTCGACATATACCAGAATTATTTGATTATGACTAGTCACAACCATGACTGACAAACATTCCACTCTATTTTATATTACCATTGAAGTAATGTTAACATGTGTGTATTGTTGCAGGTACAGACGAAAGGATACCTGTACACAGGTTAGTGGGCATTTTATGTGTTTAAGCATGTAATCATTTCAGGTTTATGTCTTCAGTTTATTACAGTACCCAGCAAAACACACTCAATGTCTTACACTGTTTGAAACCCTCTTACTTATACTGTTCTTCCAAGACAGATCATAATCTGTTAGGTCTCTATAAGAGTGATTCTCAAGGGTGTCTATAGAATTTCTAGGTGTCTCTCAGTGATTCAGATAATATATCCGGACATAAAAAGATAGTCACCGCATACCTCATCTTACAAATTGCATCTCTTTTTGTGAACGCAACATTATTATGAGTGATAAGTAATAACGATTTCCTTCTTAAGAAGATCTACTCACCTCAAATATATTTTATATGCAACGAATAAATTCTACCAATGGCGAGATAACATTTGTTCACCACTCTGAGCAAAAATTTTACAATTTGCAACAACATTATTCCTTAGTCTAAACAGGCAAGACATAAAAACATTTCAATGGATTGAAGAAGAAATTCGAGGTCCGTCCTCCCTATGCCTATAAAACGTTTTAGCCCCAAACACTGAAGAGGATGCCAAGGCTCAACAAGTTTATATTTCCCTGGGTAGAAGAAGAAACAAACTGAAAATAAGTCTCATTTTCTTTATTTTTTAATGATTTTTTTATCGCACCTATTGTATTTGATGTAATTAAAATATTTCTCGGAGATTTGTTTACAGTGTGCTTTCAGCTATTTGAAGAATTAAGAACTTCCCAACTTTCAGCAGATTCACAACCACTACCCTAGAAACATGACAAAGGCTTTTCAGGTATATGAAGATGTCTGATTATTCTTATTGTAATTCTACAACGTAGGTAACTTATCGTTGAATACATAGTTGTTTATATTTTTTTAAATCTCTATATGCATTACTGTTACAATCTACTCTCTTGTGTAACTCATATGTTATGGGACTAGTAAAGCTCTTGTTGTGTAGGAAGAAGTTTAGTAACATGTTTCTTTAATTATATTAAAGGTATATGTGTGAGGTACCTCATATTTGTTGAATGGAATTTGTGTTTGATGCATTTGAGTCTTTAGTTACATATATGTTTCTCAACTACTCTCCATAGCTCATATATTTTGGGGGTAGAAACGTATTTGAAGTGATAAAAAGGTGTTGATCACATTATTATTGTTTTATACTACTGTATAAAATAAGTTATATTTCTTGTATGCAATAGATGTTTTATTAACTATAAATTTTTGTTTTCATAAGTATTTTCATTCTACATGCAGGTAGAAACACTTTTCGGGTATATGGAGATGTATACCTAAATTTTGTTTTAATTTTACTCTATGAGGTAACTTACAACTGTTGAATAGAATAGCTTATCTATAATATTTAAATGTTTATTTTATAGCTGTTTCTCTTCCACTCAAACAATTAAATCAATTGATAAAAGAATAGAAACCTTTTTGAGAATTCTGAAGAGGTATGACAACATCGTGATATTTAATTATGTTTTGTAAGGTAACGTTTAACTTAGAGTTGTTAAATAGGTATGTTTTCTATAATCAATAAGTCATCTTTTACATAGCTATGTCTATTCTACTCTTTCATGAAACTTATATGTTTTTAGGGGTAGAAACGGTTTTGATGTGTATAAACAGGTATGATTATTCTTGTTTTAGTTATACTGCTTTATAGTTGTTAAGTAGGTATGTGTTTTATGATCTATAAGTCATATTTTACACAGCTATGTTTATTCTACTCTTTCTTGCTACTTATATGTTTTTAGGGGTAGAAACGGTTTTGATGTGTATAAACAGGTATGATTATTCTTATTTTAGTTATACTGTTTTATAGTTGTTAAGTAGGTATGTGCTTTATGATCTATAAGTCATATTTTACACAGCTATGTTTATTCTACTCTTTCTTGCTACTTATATGTTTTTAGGGGTAAAAACGGTTTTGATGTGTATAAACAGGTATGATTATTCTTATTTTAGTTATACTGTGTATATTTTCTTTAGTTGTTAAGTAGGTGTGTGTTTGATGATCGTTAAGTCTACACAACACAGTTACTTCTATTCTACCCTATCATGTACAGCTTTAAGTTAGTCTGGGGAGGAGGGGCACATTTAGTCAGGAGGGGTCCTGGGGCTTGGGTGACTACCAGGCGGGTCCGCAGGTGGTGGATAGCGGAATGCCCTGTTCTATCAGGGTAACCTCGAATACCCAATAAAGGGTCCCGAAACCAACCCCTCAAGCCACGTTTTAACAGCATACAAGTTTAAATAAATGAAAATGTAACTCAGTTTTTAATGGGGACTCCGGAAATCTTTCATCTGACAATTTCTGTCAAATTTTCAGTTTTCAGTTTTGCGCCTTGTTTCCTGTGATTTAAACTGTTATTTTAGTGCAAGGAATTAGTAGATAAATATTTTAACATGTTAAATTAAGTCATTATACTAGCCTGGGTGTCATGTGCTAGTATAAATGACTTTTTATTCTTTAAAATTAAAGAATAAAAAGCTAACAAAAAAAACCTGAAATTTTGTACCAACATGAGTTTTATATAGTAATTGTCTCTGTGTTTATGAGTGCAAGACCGTTTTTAAACGAATTTTTCAACTATAGTATTTGCAAATTTAAAATACATTTATTTTAAATTGTTCAAAACTAGTTTTTTAAAAGAGTTGAAAGTTCATTTATATTTGTTTGCGTAGCCCGTTAATTTGTTTTTACAATTTTTTTATGATTTGAATTATGCGTTTTTGTTTTAAAAAAACTCTTTGGTTTTCTTTGATGATAGCTTTATATGTATTCGAGCACTGTAATAACATGAAAGTCTGTGACTGATAACAGGAGTCTCAAATTAGATCCTTGATTGTGATTCCATGAAAATAAATATTTTGATGATTTTCTGAAATTTTGAAAGTTAACCGTTCATCAGCGATCAGTGGCGGTGAGGAGGCTCTTACGACCACCGCGGGCAGCAAAAATAGTTGATACATCACTGTCTAAATGGGACATTATGTGCTAAGAAGTTTCATATATTTACTTATAGTAAAGTTGAGTGTAGGCCACTCCAGGTTTTTTTTAAAGTGGTAGGTATAATAAATAAGTTTTATACTGTTTGTGAAGAGTGATTCTTCTGGGCCATCCTGCAGAACTCTGAGGCTTTGAAACAAACTTATGTTCTGGCTAACTGCCCCCTCTAATTGAAGTTTTTCATCTGCTGCTCTCTTAGTTATAGCTTTGGCATTTCTCCAGTGACATGGTTGACTCTGAAAATGATAAACATGTCAAAATTTAATACAAAGCTTAATAAACTATGCTGAATATACTGTATAATGAATACGGTATACTGAATATACTGAATTTAATGATACATTGTTAAAAATGAAATCTATACTTTAGTTTTAAACAGTTCAACGTTCTTGAATTAAAGAATCAAGTTCTAATTATATTTTAGGGGAGCCTTGGCCAGGGATTTCCAAACTTGGTCATTTAACTCCTACTTTAGAAATGTGAAGCTTTACGATTATGTCAGATTAATAATTATCTTGTCACTTTAGAAACTGTATCGATAAATTAAATGTAAAACTGTGTACACTCACTTGATTACAGTAGAATTTCAATTAACTTAGAAACTTCAGTTTCTGGATCACAAATTATTAGGATTGTTTTTTTTTTTAAATAATATTTTCTCAAACGAAATCTTTCCGAACTAGCTTACTAACTTTGACTCATATATGATGTTTGAACAATGATGTTTTAATACAGTTTTTAGTAGTTAGTAGTTAGTAGTTAGTAGTTAGTAGTTAGTAGTTTGTTAGTATACAAATATTAAAACCACTCTTTATGATTGGTCATTTGAAAATACGATCCGAAATGGACAAATACAGTTCAATGTACATAAATAAACATAAAGAAATTAGAGACTGTAAGTGTGTGCTTTTAATTTCTCTATGTTTCTTTATGTACATTGAAATATATATATATATACATGAAAAGCAGAAAGAATCGCGAATGAAGCTAAACACTAGGACTCATTTTCAATATTTCGACTCTTTTTACCGTCATACTCAAAAAAAGAAGTGAAACGGTGCTTATATCGATTCAAGGGAACCAAATCAATTCACAGGGGGGGGGGGGGGGGGGAAATAAAGAGTATAAGCGATAAAACATAGTGACTTACAGGACAACGTCCATGACACATCCTGACATCGCACTCAATATAGAGGGCAGGTGATCCTGTGAACCTGAAAGTCTTCATATAGGCAAAAACTTGTGTCTCAAAAACTCCAGCCTCTGACCATGAA
This sequence comes from Hermatobates lingyangjiaoensis, assembly GCA_026182355.1. Classification (NCBI taxonomy): domain Eukaryota; kingdom Metazoa; phylum Arthropoda; class Insecta; order Hemiptera; family Hermatobatidae; genus Hermatobates; species Hermatobates lingyangjiaoensis. Next base: position 135,472 of record JAPFBL010001924.1, on the reverse strand, counting down.
CCTCTGAATCTTGATATTAACTTGTCATCAACAGGACACCTAAATGCAAAATTTAATAATATATAGCAATCTTATATAAAACTGAACCACTGATTTGGGAATTAAACTTGAACTTGAACATACCCATACTGATCAATTAACTGAATCCTTTTATTTGCTCCATTATGAGCGTAGCAGTCATTGACAACAATGTCAAAGCCATCTGCTGAAACAAAAAAGAAAAATAAGAAAATTATTTAAAGATTTTTTTTATGATATACATATGAAGTACATTCAAGTGGTTCTAATCCCCCATTCGTTTCCGGAAGGGTCTTCTTCCTGTTTGTTCCTGTTTTCATTTGTGATCAGGTGATGCTCTACCAAACTCAAGTTAAACAACTTGATTTGATTTTAGACTTTAGATTAACATCGAATTTGCTATCTGTATTCCATTCACATTTCCAGGACTACTCCTCATAAGTGAAAGCCCTTGACTAGAAAGTGGATACTCACTTAACTATGTCCTATGGATGCTGAGTTTGCTTCAGAGTCGCACTTATGAACATGATGTATAATATAATGTTCTTAAAATAATTGTCCCCGCTTTATTCCAGTCGCAGTAAGAACCCCTTTATACACAAGTAATGTCGACAACCAACATAATTTGATTAAATCACCCTATATTAGTGTTAATAGTTAATAATTAATACCATAATCAGGCGAAAACAGCTCGTAAAATCTGATATGTCAAAGAGTATAAGGATAAAACTATTCTTATACTGTAGGAAAGCACATTTCATTAAAAAAATATAATTTTTATTAATTATTTAAATTAAATTAATTAATAAACGTGTAATGTCTAAAAATGCTTTAATTAATTAATTGTTCATTGCCTTTGCATTTATTTTTTATTACTTTATTTTAATTATTTATTTTTTTATTATCCAATAATTTTTTTATTATATATTTTACTTATTTATTATTATTATTTGTATTATTAATATTTTTTAAATTTATTTTATTTTTAATTTCTTATTAAAGCTGAGTCTTTTTTACATTTTTTTTATGTAACACTTTCTCTGTTCATCCCTTTATTTTTCTTTTATTTATTACTTTTTTCTTATATTTAATTAATTTTAAATTAATTTTGTTATACTTTATTACTTAATTAAAGTATATCCTATACTTAATTTTAAATTTATTCCTGTCTTCTCCGCGACCGGGCGCTATTGTGGTAACATTGTTGATCTCCAACCGTCTCTGCACCAGTGCGCTTGGTTTCTCTCGTATATCTCCTGATGCCGTTCAAGCCGATTATTATAGACTGAAAGTGTGTGTTTTTGATTTATCTACGTTTATTAATTTATCTGTTTTTGGATCAATTTGTTATCATAATAGTAAATATATTAAAACATGATATATTAAATAAATTATAGTAAATATATTATATTAGTGTATGATGGCAGCAAATCCTCTTTTAAACATATTGTGTAAAGTTGGCAGCAGCTTTTGCATTGACTACTTTTCTGCTGAGGTTTTCTAGTCTTCTAACTAGTTTACGGTGATTCATAGGTATTTGTCAAAGAAGTTCAGGGAGAAACATAAAAAAGTAGGTGATGAGGTGCTAGACTCACTGACTACTCCTCAAATTAAACACTTCAATGACAGTAGAACTAACATTATTAAAAAAAAAAAATAATTATGAATCTAATATATTTATTATATCTGATTTTCCTATGTATTCAGGAATCATTTTAAGGAACAACAATTGTACTTAATTAATTGTTTAGGGGGCCAGGCTAACTCATTGGTTACGTGCTCACCTCTGAACTGATAGAACCGGGGTTCAATCCTCACCTGGCCCTCGATTTATTCACGCGGGAGGTGAATAAATCTGAGCACGTCGTCTCTCGGAGAAGGACGTTAAATTGTCGGTCCCGAGCCTGTACGATGTCAGGTACTCATTAAAGATCCCTACTCTAAATACATTTGAGTTAGGCAAAATTTAGGACTCCCACTGTAGAATCAATCTTCATTGTGTGGTGTCACAAAGGGCCGAAGCTTGGCCTATGTGTGTTGCCTTGTGGGACTGCCACTGCAACCTAACCTAACCTAATTAATTTTTTCCAATCATAAAGTAGTTTTTTAAAACTATAATGATTAATATTCTTGAAAAATTAAGGTTTACCGTATTTACTCCTCATGTAAATTATCAGTGTAAGCGGGTCGCCTACTCTTACAGGGCCAGTTACTCTATTTCCATTAGTGCCGTAGCCATATCTGTCAAAAGTCATTGAAAAATAATCAGTTAATAAAAAAAAGAACATACTCATGTCATAAACAATAATGTCATTTGAAAGGAACTGACTGACAAATTTTAGTTTTATTTACTGATACTTCATTAACTATTTTTTATTGACGAAAATTCAAATATGCAAAGGACGTTACTTTTGTATGTAAATTGTGTTTAAGATTTTAAGGTTTTTTTTATAATAAATAGTACAAATATGTATAATCATTAAATCAAAGAAAAGACTATAATTGTAGAAGTTTTGAGGACTTATCAAAATAGTTTTTCATCAACAACTAATCTGTAAAATCAAAAGAAGTAATGAAGCTACAAATAAGAATGAGTGCTTTGAAGTCCTAGGAAAATATAACTTAAATTATAGCAATTTTTTCCTAGGAAAAAATACTTAACTAAAGTTCTATTTATATAATGAAATATACAAATATCCTGATAATTGTAACTTTTTGTCATTATAAGGAAGTACTCAACATTACTCATTATTTCTTAATAAATTCTATGAATTAATTTCATTAATTATTGAGAGGAAAAATATTTTAAATTAACTTTTAGGAGTTATACCATGCATTTACTAACCTGATTTCCATATAGCACTCGGGTGGAGACAGAGTGAATACCACTGGATTACCTGTTGCCACTCTGAAATAATATTGCAATTAGTTTCGGAATAGTCAATAACAATGTACTTAAGGTAGGTAAGAATTATCTAAAAAAAAAATTTAGTTAGCTGGTACTTAAACAAATAAGTGTTCAACCATTTATTTGGTTGAACCAGAATAAGTTTCCATATGGCTAAACTGATTTACAGAACAGTTAGTATTTGCAACCCATCTGTTACCTTCTGCTTGTAATTTATTTTTGAAATATTGTTTATAACGTTGGATATATGAGGTGGATCCTAATTTTTCGGTACACCGTCATAGTGATAAAAATTATGAAACCATAAATAATTTTTGAAAAAAGTAGTGGTAATTATACTTTTTAACTTTTTTTTATTTTAGTTACATAAATAGCTAACTTATGAAACATTTGACTTTCCAAACATTTTGTTTTCGTGTATGAAGAATTCACGCTTTCCTTGCCAACTGCTCTATTTTGGATGGACACTTTTTATACACTTAGTGCGTCAAGTAAGTGTTATTTTGTATAAATATTAGTTTATACAAATTAATTCCTTCCGTTTAATATTTATTGATGCTGTTGTAGAGAGGAGCAAGAATGTGAGATAAAAAGCTCACAAAATAAATGGAATACAAAATAAATTGAAAATGGAAAAGTTATAATAAGAACAATGGTGGCTGATTCTTAAACTTTAAAATAATAATGTGCAACAGGGAAATTTCGCCAATTGAGACAAGTTTCAACTGGAATGAGAGTTATGATTCTGTTGTAGATCGTTATTATATGAAGAAGTATGTGACTGATTTGACTGAACCTGGTGATGACTATTGTATATTAATTCACTCGAATAGAGTTTGCTTAGTGACAATTGCTCCTACCCATAATTTATTAACTAATGGGAAAAAGTTAATAAAACTTGATTTCGAAATTACTGACAAAGTTGACAGGCTATCTAACAGAGTGTCAGGTAAATGGAAACATGGTGCTCAAAAGCTGAAACCAACCTCAATAATTATGTTTGCCTTTTGTGAGGATGGAACAAAATTTAGGATTTGTAGTGGTATAACCGGGAAGCTACTGGAAATCAACAATTCTTTGTTGACTGATCCAAACTTGTTATTAGAACCAGAGAAAATGGGATATATAGCAATTGTACTTCCTGATATTCAAACTACTGAATCATACAGGAAATATTTGCTTTCTCCTGAAGAATACAATCTAAAAATTTCATCAAGGAAATCGCATGCTTCATAGAATTTATGTATCAAAGAGATATAGATGTACTTACTCAACATCTAGAAATGGGAAGGTAACCGTTTTCCAAAAGTCATAGCCATATTCACAAGTTACTTTAAAATGTTCATCCCATTCTTCTTCAATTAAGGGATTATACTGCACTGTTACTGTATTCCACATCAAATTTTTCTGAAATGCAATTGTGTTTAGTTTTAGTTCATTGAAAAATATTTAGAAAGAGATAAAAAAAATCACTTTTTTGTTAAAACCTTATTCTATACTCTAGAAGTTAATTATCAATTTATTTATAATAAATAAATTGACAATTAATTTTGTCAATTTATTTAAATTGATAATAATTTAAATCATTAGTTGTGCAATCCGTAATTGTGTGGTATTTACTCATTCTGAGGTAAAATTTTCTACTAGTTGTTTTCACTGGACCAACTCGTCAGCACCACATCCTTGGATACGTCTTGAATTCTCTTAATGGAATTTTATTATTTCACTCTAATTTTGTAACTGATTAGATATAATTTGTATTATAGTGTCTTCCTGATGATGAACACAAAGTGTTTGAAACGCGTTGAATAAAACTTCATTTGTTTGGAGACTTTTGTTTATCCATTTTACCTCAGAATGATAATAATTTAATTGAAGGGACTGCTTTCAATAATTACAGCAATCGCTTTAAAAACTAAGGGTTGCTGTAATTATGAAAATGAAAAATTTTAAATGCTAGGTTTTGGAATTGTGCTTGATTCATTCTTGTCTATTTATACTGTTGTTTTTGGCTTTAATTGAGCCATTGTGTTATTAGAGAAGTTTAAATGAACATATACATGTAGTTCACTTACGTTGTTTAACATGAAATGTTTTAATATTTAAGATTTATTTGTAAATTTATTGTTATTATATTAGAAAATTAGTACTGCGTTGTATTAATAGTATTTTTTTTCTTTTAAATTGTTGAAAGTAAGAAGTGTTTTTTATGAAAAGATAGGAAAAAATCTGGAGTGGTCTACACTCAACTTTACTATAAGTAAACTTAATATCAAACTTCTTGGGTATATAATATAAATGTCTCATTTAAGCATAATCTAAACATCTAAATGAGAGATGTTTATTAGTCTTTCATTTCTGAGGTAGTACAGATAGTGATTGATCGACTTATCAATATATATGGAATTTTTTCACTATCACTATACTTTACTTATAGTAAAGTAATGACTAAGGGATTGCTGTAATTATTGAAATGAAAAATTTTAAATGCTGGGCTTTGGAATTGTGCTTGATTCATTCTTGTCTATTTAAACTGTTGTTGTTGTTGTCTTTAATTGAGCCATTGTGTTATTAGAGAAGTGTAAATGAATAATGTGCAACAGAACTTTGCTGCAGATATATCATGGAGATAATATCTTTTGTGCAGTTTTTGAATTGTTCTTTAACTACATTTTTTTTATGTTTTAGTTTCTTTTACATCTCCTATTATAAGGAAAAACACCCTTATCTACTTACTGCTGGATTCTTCCGAGCATCTTCTTGCCTTGAGTTTTTTCCTAGAGTTCCACAACGGTTGAGTTGAATGTAAAATTCATAGTAGTCCCTTCCTGTTCCATTTATGTATACGCAGTCTGGGTCGTAAGAATATCCAGAACTATAGAGGAGACCAGTGAATGATCCGTTAAAGCCAATCCTTATCTTCATATAATCGTCTTGGCATTCTGCTTCAATATCTGTTAAACAATATGTGACAAATTATTTTTTTTTTCTGATTCAAAAGTATTACAATTTCAAGACATTACAATTTCATAAAATAAAGTACCAGTTGTTAGTAGAGGAAGAATGTATTCTTAGTTTCCATGGAAATTGTACTTACGTAGGCTAGTACTATAAAAGAAACGCTATATCAAGTTATGAAGCACTGTAAAGAAGAGGAATCTGCCAGGTGATTTCCTTAAATTTTGTTTTCAACTAATTAAACTTTTTGTAATGGAATGATTAAGTTATTCTAATGTTAATTTGGTCTTTCTTGTAGAATGAGTTCTTTCTAAAATGCCATTAAAGACTTTTGATTTAATTTGTTTATAGATGTGATGAATACATGAGGTTGTAATGTATCGCAAAATAAAGAAGGTTTAGCGATAATTATCAATCAGAGAATGGTGTTAAATTGCCTTTATCATAATAGAAGATGGATACTTTCGTATTTCTTGAAGTGACTTCATAGAACTTCCTTCTTGGAATTTCGGTTTGGTTTATCTTACCTATAATCTCCTTTTATATTTAAAGAAACATCTGAATCTAAATTTTATATTAAGTGATAATCCTTTACAGAATACGTCATGTTTTTACTGTTATTATAGAAAATGTATAATTGTATTATTTATAGTACTAAACTAAGATTGAAGTATATTTTTTTTTATTGAGACAAATGAATATTAGTTACTTTATTGTTTTATAATTAGTTTTAAACGGAAGAAATAGTTTCCCATTGAGACGCTAATATCTCTTATCATTTGTCCTTTCAGATGGTCTTCCATTATGTAGTATTATAATGGGATACCATTTTTCCAGAATTAACTGCCTACTGATTTTTGATTTGATTCTATTATTGTTTTATAACATATATAGTTTCATTTTTTAAGTTGTAAAAACTGTTTCGTTTTCAAATGATTAAAAGTTACATAGTTCATTGTTCATTGTTTGTTAAAATATAGAATGTCCTAGCATAGTTTTTTTTATTAAGCAAAGTTGTTGATGTTCAATGCAAATTACTGTACGTTAATATTTTTGTTTCCGTTCATAAGGTTTATTTCATTTTTGCTACACTTAAATTTATTGGTACTTGTGTTTAATTGTATTAAAACGACGTAGTCAAAATTAGGAATAGTGATTATAATGAGAAGTTACAGAGGAAAGTTATATAGGTTCTTCCTTTATTAATCATTCCTCAAGTTTGTTGGATAGTAGAATTATTATTTTTTGTATTTAGCTATAATTAATTTAGTAGTAAAAGTCATCGTTATAAATAAATTAAAATAGAATGAAATATTTATTACATCTTTAAACATGTGCATGTTTAATATTTCAATATTTTAAATTACTTGTTTAAAATTATGATTCAGAATTTCTGATACCAAACAGCGCCGATTTTTTTTTCTCCAAAAAGTTCTATACCACCCCTAAATTATTGAATTGAACATCCTTAAAAAAATACCATCCTAATCTCCAGAGAAAAACTAGTAACATCTATTTCTGAAATATTGAAAAAAAATTGGAGGGCCTACACTCAACTTTCCTAGAAGTAAACATAATATCATACTTCTTGGGTATATAATAAATAATGTTCCATTTAGGCATAATATAAATGTATAAATGGGAGATGTTTATTAGTCTTTCATTCCTGGAGGTAGTACAGATAGTGATTGATTCACTTATCAATATATATGCTTATTTTTGTATAATCATTAGTATAATCTGACCTCCTTCTACATTGAATATTTAAGACAAATTTTCCCATTTAAAACTTGAAAAGATTCGTATTTTTTTACGAATGTCACATTTTGTAAAACATCTACAAATGTCAGAAACATCTAAGAAAAAATGTCATTTTAAGATAATTCTTAATTTAAGATGTCGGATCATTTCATTTATTTTTCTTCAAAGATGTTTTCAGTTTTGAATGATGTTTTATATTTTTGGTCTTTTATGGAATTACTATATTGGGAGTTTCATGAGGTCCTAGTATTTAATAACAACCACTTTTCTTTCCATTTGTCAAAAATCATATATACCAATTCACTCTGAGTGGGTGTTATTTTTTTCCTCCCTATTTTACACTGCTATGTAGTTACTGTGAATGTATATTGAGAAAATATGTATTAGTAATTAGCCAGTTCACATCCTCAAATCAAGTCAAAGCCAGCTATTCAGACATCATCTAAAAAACTTCATAAAACGACTTTTTGGACCTGAAAACATATAATTCCCTACAAATCTCGAGGTGGAATTTTATCACTATACTTTACTTGTATAGTAAAGTTAGCACAATATAGTAAAGTAAAAAAGTAATTAATTATATTTATTGGTTCATCTTATTTATTTTTAAATAAGCTATTACTACGAATCAAAACTCCTTGACTTGACAATAAGGGAATACAATTTTCAAATGACGTTAATCTCAAAAAGGTAGAGAGCTTAAAACCATTCAAATAAGTATTTTTGAAAAACAAATCTAGGGATATAATAGAAAATGTTTTCTGACCAGATTAGGTATTCTAATGGGATTTGCCTAGTCAATAAAGCACAATAATTCTGCTGCGAAACCTGAGTGCCCTAAAAATGTGCAACGGGGCACGACTCCGAATTCGTGCTTTGCACAGATACGTCATGGAGGCTGATATCATGACTGGGTGTGGTACTGGAGAGTCAGTCTTTGTACCACGTATAGCATTGATACCTAGCAATTGTCCCTTTCAATTCAAACGGTTTCAATTTCCCGTCAGCGTCAGTTTCGCCATGACGGTTTTCCTATTCTACAATTTTTCTAATAATATTTTGAAATACCACGGATTATCTCTGAATTTTTCTAAAACACCCGTCAAAGACTGGCACGTCTAGTTCAGTATATAACCAGTTAACTTAGTTCCTGATCGTAATATTTGTGGACGCATTGTTACTTAGAAAGGTTTTAATATAATCGTACCATGAAAAATTAGGTTTATAATTTATAAAGTTTATGAGGTATATAAAGTGGTTTATAAAGTTTAGTTAATTAGTGTATCAGTAGAAAGTGTTATTTTCTAAAAACTTGTCATAAATATAGTCACTCAGTTTGAGGATTTGTGTCAATACTTCAACAAAATGTGACTGAATGGAAGTTGTCAGTTAAATGTAAATTCAAAGGAATTGTATGAAGTGCAGAAATATTTCTAAGGGGGTAAAAATTGACTTATAGTTATAGTTAAGACAATTACATTAGTACCTTCTAAATTTGAGACTTTGACTACTACTTGAAATCAAGTAAGCTACAATGACATTTTATCTCATGCAAGATGACTGCATGTATCTTTATTACGAGTCTGTATTAGTACACTGATGAAACAACGCTTAAACTCAACCTCTTCCCGTGTTAGTGTAAAAGATTCCTGTCTAAGCCTGTATTGACTGCAATAGTTACACTCGACATCATTAAAAAGCCATTAATGTTTGAAGTTGATACCGGACCAAGTTTTCCTTTTTAAGTGAGGATCATCTGCAGAGTACAGTCTATGCATTAACTATTTCTTTCGTAATACTTCACTTCTTTTAAAACCTTACTCTGGTAATATTTAACTCCTGGGAGGCTGTCAAGTACAAAACATTGGAGATTATAAGAGAATTGTTCATTGCTTAATCTGGTCATGATGTTACCCTGGGATGTAAATGAATAAAAGATTTAGACATAGATCTTCGAAAAATTGGAAGTGCAGCAAAACATATGCCGTACTGCCTGTTCTCCTCATAAAGTTCCTCATATCTCTTCAACTAAGAGAATGCCAAACCCATTTTTAAAAAAGAGAGGAATATCGGTATGATCTACTCTAAAAGTAATCAAAGAACTGGATGAACTGCAAGTATATTGAATTATTTCGCCAAAATCATATATAGTTTGGTGCTTCCTGCTGGTCGTTATTTCAAAGCCGGGTGAAGTTCGTCTCTGCGTTGATAACGACGTTAATTTGCATCTTGTCCAAGCAAATCACTCCATTTTACGAATCAACAATATATTTGTCGTAACGATAGCCTTCCTTATTGTCGCTACGTTAACAACTTTAACAAACAGGTGAATGCACACTTGTAGAATGAATTGATATATCTTTAGAATAAAAATCGATACTTCAGAGTTTAACCTTATCTTGTCTTAAATACTTCAAAAAACGGAAATATATTTTGACGGTGTGATGGTTCATGGGGTTATAATGAGTGCTTGTACTAACTTGGAAAGTTGATTACGACTTAAGTACTATGACCATTTTAATAAAAAAATGCGCATTTTTGAAAGAAACGATTAAATATTTACGATATGTGATTGAATTCAATAAAACAAACAAAATTAATTTGCTAAAAAAGTCACAGTTATTCAAGAGGATAGCTATTCCTACCAGGAAGTACTGAGGATATTAGGCGGTTTCTAGGTCTCGTAATCTGCTACTCAAAATACGTACCTGTTTTCAACCGCTTTATATCATCTCCGACGTTTACTTCAGAAAAAAAAACAACGTAAATTTGGTTCTTAAAACTGAAAGTAAGACTCTGCATCAGTTAAGTACTTGTTCATTCTACTCAAGTCTGCCACTACTTTTATCGACAGATTAAGTTCTTCAGGAATGACATCTATTCTTAGTCATGCAATAGATGGGACAGAAAAAATGATTACCTTTGCTTCTCAATTCTTTACATCTTCCGACGATATCCACTTACCTTAATCGAGAAGCGTTATCTTTTGTATTTGGAGCGAATCGTGTCTATTGGAATTTATTTGTCAGAAAATTCATTCTTTTTTGCTTTTAGAATTACATGGTTTCCAACACTAGATGTTCGAACAACCAAAAGCACACCTATTCAACTGTCACCACCACCAATTGGTTAAACTTTCACAGCAGTGTCACACTGCGGCATCGGATAGATCCAGAAGATCTCAAGGACTACGTCGTATAAGTGGTAAAGACTATTATATATTTTTCTAATCGGCAGCAACATAATAAGTGGAAAACTCATGTTTGTTATAACTTATGTGTCAGTTGTCAATATATCCATATTTAACTAATTAGCTATGTTCCTTCTCCTAATAGAGTGGTACTCGATTGCTACTTTTTTCAAATCCCATCAAAATTAACGGTCGTTATAAACAATTACTGAAGATAAATATATAAAATAAAATTTGCTCATTTAAAATTAAAATACTTAACAGTTAAGATGTATTTTTTAACTATAAATAAATATATAATTTAGGGGAAAATATAAAAAGTGCCACCCCACAATATATGCCTCCCCAGCCCGTTGAGAGACATTACTAGTATTTGCCCCTAAAGAAGAGTAAAACAAAACCGTTCCTTAGTTATTTCTAAAACGGCTTGGACTGGAGGATGACTGAAGAGTGGGAGTTGTATGGGACATGTTGAGCAATGGGAATCGCGTGTCATGCTCACACCAGATCGCAACATCGGCTATTATATCTGGTAAGGGGATAACGTAACCTTACCCTCATTGGTACTGTTACTTCTTTGGCAATTCTTCCTTCCGATAAAACCTCCCTCCGAATCAACCTCCTGTCGTTTTAAGATAATATTATTTCCTCCTTATTTTTCATTTGCTCATTTTTTTTTTATCATTTTGTTAAGGCTAACATCGTATTGCTCATTTTATTCCATATTTAGTTAAAAATACACTACTTGACATTATAATTTTATAAAAGAACTACATCTATTTTCTAGGTTACTCTTCGGTTTCTGGATTTGATCTACGGTTTATTTTCAAGGAGACCTGGAAATAATTAAATTTCACCTCGCACTTAAGTTTATGTCGGTGGTATGTATATGAATCAGTAGGTTGGATGATTTTACAAACTTCGAAAATAAAATTATGAGAAGAGTTTTTTTTTAAGCTTTTGCTACCAATGCTAAATGAAAGTGAATGGAAGTGTGATCAGTGTAGGCCGATTGCTTCCAACTGTACCCCGTGATAAAAACCTGGGGAGTGTTTAGTCTAACTTGTAACAGACTAACAAGGTTAACTTCATTTGCCTTTAAGAAAATTCTGGTTCATTAACTCTATTTTTAGAAGTATTTTTTGAAAGTAAAAAAGTGGAACCTGTTACAATAAATACACAATTGAATTGCATTGAACACTTGAAGTTTTATTCGTCAGAAGAATGAGTTAGAAAGATAGAAAGAGTGGGCATCATAACATGATGCATTTATTTGATTTTGATTGTAGTAAACTTGAAATTTCATGATTGAAAAATTTTGGAAGTATAAACATAAAATATAAGCATTTGGAAATATAATAATATTCAATTTTAGTTTTTGCCCTATGATTTACTTGAACTATTTATCTAGAAGAAATGAGATAGTAATTACTCAAGGTTGTTGGGACGACATTGGCAGACCCATTGAACACAATGGAGTAGATTAGAGTATGACTACAGTTTCTCCGTAACGCCTCATATATCCTTGACGACTCTACCCTTCAGACGAGGCTGTCAGTTTCATTAATAATAAAACGTCTCATCATCGTCCTGAATTATTTAATCAATTTTCATAGATTAATGTGGTGGGAAAATCTTAACCTTGATCATAGATCACATTGAAAGCCAATTTCTTCTTTCGGAAGGTCATATTCCACTTTAATTCATTTACATTAAATATAATTAACTCAAATTATTGTAGTATTTTTAACATTGAAGCGTGTAGTAAATAGAAGATTCTTCTAAACTAAGTTTGAGACTGCACTTGCTTCTTTAATAGCGTTTTGCACTAATAGTTTGTTAACATGTTTATATGGAGAAAACAGCAGCTTTAATGGTAGTTTTTTTCTCATGAACCTATTGACAGTTTTTTTTTATTTTGTATTTTATTTCAACATGTTCCACTGTGTATTACATGCATCATCGTCAAATTATACGCAATACTTCTTTCAATTACACTACAAAATACTTATTTTAACTTATTTTACATTCATTCATAATTCAACAATTAATTATCTTTTTCTTAAATATCTATGCTGTACAAAAATTTTAAAAATTCCTTATAATAACCTTTTTTAATTAATGAGGAAGGCCTAACGGTCCACTCCTCTCCACACACCAAGATCTTACGTATGAGAGCCAGTCTTTGTGGTTCCCTTAAACAGCAATCGTACACCAAGTGTCTAGGAGATTGGGGTGTCTCCGCGTTACATGGGCATGATTGACTAGGAGCTAGTTTCAACCTGCTCAGGTATTCTTTAAATGGCCCATGTCCTGTCATGTATTGGGATAGTTTATAGTTTATTTGGAAATGTTTCATGGATAATCTTTGTTTGATACTAGGAAAATATTCCTTTGTTAGGAGGCCCAATTTGTTATGATTCTTCCCAATTTGTTTCCCATCGTGCCACTGTTTGTCTAGCAAGCCTTTCTTTGATATAGGATGTGGGGTATTTTTCGTAAATAAAGTCCAAGCTGTTGTCCTGCCCCCCCCCCCCCCCCCCCTTAGCTCTAGCATCCGCTAACTCGTTCCCTATGATTCCTATGTGTGCTTTGACCTTTCGAAATATTATTGTTTTCCCAAATTTTTTAATTCTATAATGTTTGTAACAATTTTGTTTCAGTCTTATTGACTGTCTATTGACAGTCTTATAAGATTTAAAAATGATGAATTAGAATGATTCTAAAAAATTTGGAATTATAATGGTAATCAGATTGTTTTTATGGAGAGGTAGTCTAGCTTGATAGAAAGAGGGGCACCTGTGGTTATGAAAAATAATGTATGTACATGAAGTACTGAGTGAGATATGTTTACTGTTCTAAGTTTAATTAGTAATTGCTGGTCAACGACTTGATCAAATCTTCGTATTCATAGCACAACGTTTAAGTTGGATGAATTATCAAGAAGAGGTAGATATGTTCTAACAAATAATCATTCATTGAGATGAGAGGATGTAATTTACATAATATGCCCTTGCTAAACAATAAAGAGAAATACAGTCAATTAGTATATTTGATCTTTTCATTTGGGTTAGAGAAAGTATATCATTGACAAAAAAAAAAAAAAAAAAAGAAAAAAAGAAAACAGTTAAGTTATTGTTAAAAGCTATTAAACAGGCTTAAGTATATAAAATTAATTGCTCATGTAGTTTGTTTGTTGAGAAATAATACTAATGACATCATACGAATCTGTTTGATTCAAAATATCTACTCCCAAAAGGCTGTTCGATTTTTTTGTGAAATACGTCATGCCATGTAATTGAAGGAAATAAATTTAAAAACTGTCAAAGATAAATGAAAAAACAACACTTATATACAACACTAATAATTGTTCCTTTATTTTATTCTACTCTTAAGTAATAGTAGTAATACTATAAGTAAAGTATAGTGTTCAAGAAAAAATTCAATTCTGAGATTTTGACGCACTGTATGTTTTGAGGCCCATACAGTCCTATTTTGATGTTTTTTCGATTATGTGTGACTGTATATATATATATATATATATATATATATATATATAAAGATTTCACATAAACACGTGAAATAACAATCAATGATCAAATAACAATATGAAATGGAAAAACATGACTAAGATCTTTCAACTGTAACAAGCGGTCTTCGTCAGAGTCAAAAACCAACTCAGTTGGGTTTTTAACTCTGACGAAGACAGCTTGTTACGGTTGAAAGATCTTAGTCTTGTTTTCCCATTTCATATTGTGGTTTGATCATTGATATATTATATATTTATATGATATAATATATATATAATATATTATATATATTTTATATATATATATATATAATATATGAGTAGCAGTTTGCTTCTCAACGCGAGTACTTCGCACTTCTTCCCGATGACGATGGATGTCAAAATATCGAAGTGAGTTCTGTAGTCTCTTTCTGTGTAACGGCTAATTACAGAATAATGGAATTTCGTCAAAAAATTTAACCTATAATTGGAAGTTCATAAAAAAAAATTCATAACATTGTGACTACTGCAAAGGACAATATAGCTTGAATAACTGAAAATTCATTTTGAGCTTATGGTTCACCTGCTGTATTTTTCAGCTTTGTTTAATTTGTTTACATTTAATTTGTTAAAAAAATTGAGTAAAATAGAATTATAGCAAACAAAATTTATGTTAATCATAGATTAGAAATGTAATCAGTTAATATGATATGTAAGAAGAATAAAATTTTTAAATACAAAAAATCAACGCCAATCAATCTTAAAGGGTTAAAGAATTACCTTTAACCATATCCTTGCATTTACTTGCCATCCACTGAATTAGCAATAATATATAAATTTCATAATTTAGAAATTCAGAACGGATTAATACAATGCGAACGAAAAGAATATGTAGCGTATGTATAGGTTTTGCAGAGGGCATTGAAGTGATCACAAATGATCACCTGGATAGAAAGCTTCTTGATTTCAAGCCTAGGACTCCAGTCTGTTATACTGTGTAAATGTGACAAAAAATAATGAAAAAACAAGGAAAAATAAGTTACTTAAGTATATAAGTTAACTGGAAACAAGAAATACAGGGGAATGAGGTAGTGAACCATTTGGAATATATTAGAAAAATTGAAAAATGGATGAAAAAGAAAGCAGATAAAAGATGGGTACAGAAACCGTGTCTAATTTAGTTTGAAAAACTCATTCCAACTGAATTTAAATTTGTAAGAAAAAACTGTATCTTTTAAAAAAAATTTCTAAATATTTGTAGAATATCTAACGACAATTGGTTTTTTATTTATGTGAGATGTAATTAACATCACACGAATAATGCAGACTCTGCCTGGAAGTTTCTGGAACCTTTGGTCCCATTCTATCTGAGTGCGAGGCAATAGCCTTGAAGAGGATACGGTTTTTTGACAAACCAGACCTATAACTAATAAAAGTGAGACATAATTATTTAAGGACAATTTTGAAGACCAGTAAAACAATTAAAATCCAAAGCTGATGTTAAAAAGAAAAAAAGGGAAGATAGGAAGGTCACATATACTAGAGTTGCGCACGAGTTTGATGAGTCTCAGGTCCCATAAGTCAGTGGATCCTAATAATCTGAGCCTCTTTGATTTTTCTAGATCAATTATTTAAAATTTGTTATAACTGACTAAATTTTTATAGCTACAATAAACAAATGAAATCATTAAATTGATTATATATAAGTCTGCAATGCTTTACCAGAATGTATATTTGAACAATAGTTAAATTAAAATAAAACGAAAAATTAAAATCAAAATATTAAAAATCAAAATATGCCCATATTTTGCACAAAGGTGAGCCAAGTGTAGATGTGCCCTGTTGTTTGGAGACAATATTATGTTACCTCCCATCTTGTCGTGGTGGGGGGGCTTTATGCGCCTGTGTGGTTGTTTCCTCATGGCGTGAACTAAGAAAGGCACAACTGGGCGGAGGGTTTCCTGGTTCGGCATCCGAGGGAGGTTATTCCGCTCGTTCATACGCTGGCTTGGGTGCGAGTCCACCCTTATTAGTCAGATGTGGCTAACGCCTGTCTTTTTCAAGACTTCTCTTGCGGGGCTTGTAATACTTGTAAGTGTCCTTGGGTATGAGTCCGTGGGTGGTAAGTTTGCTAGGGTCGCCCTGGTCTGTGGGATTACCCGTCGTTTCGGCCTCGTGCGGTTAACGCCTGTATTTTTTATAAATTCTTTCACACTGTGGCGGCAGAACAGCGGCTTTAGCTGCTACCTTGAGGCTCTCGATCTTGGACTGGTATCCCCGGGTGGTAAATCCCGCTCAGTTACGCACTGGCTGGGGAACTGAGTATCAAACTCCTCTTTTCTTCTTCCAGCTTGCGCCCACATTATGAAGTCGTAAAGGAATCAATCTGACTTAATTATTTAATGTAGATGGAGCTCATAGGCACAAATATGCACAAACTATAAAATTAAATACAGTAATATGTTAAAAGAATAATTAATTTAGGTATTGGATCTACTACAGTTGTGAACACTAAAGGCTGTTCTCAGGGCGGTGTGCTGTTGCTCCTGTTATAGTGATTAGTTGAATACCGTACACAATATATAATGATGGTTACGATACACAAGGATATACAGAAGACCTGCTACTAGAAGAAGAGTGATGCAGTATGCTCTTCAAATTGTTCAAAGACGGGTAAAGGACAAATGTCTGGGTATAAATCCTTATACCTTTCTCAAGGAAAGAAAAAGATTAACCAAAGACTATCAAAGTTACAGACATACTTTTGGAGGTTACTTGTCTCCAAAAAAGATTGAAATTTAAGATTGAAAAATTAAATTTGAAGTGCCATGAAACAGATCCACTGACAAAGGGAACAAATGCAATGTTCAGCTCTGGGAAATTATTTCATAGAACATTCGGTCTTAACACGTATTCTTCACTTTGAAAGCTTTAAAAAAGTATTATTATTGCTGCGGTAATACCCATGATAATATACCGTCTTTTTCCGAAAATAAGACACTGTCTTACATATTTTTATTATTACATAACATAACCACATAACTAAATTTTACACATGTAGATTTACATATTTTTATTTAATAATTATTTTTATACAGACATTTAAATTTATTCTATTACAGTCATGTAATCTTCTGGAACATCGTCATAAATTATCAAAATTTTGAATTTCGTTCAGATTTTCCTCCAAATCTATTTCCAGTAGAATCATTGGTCTGAATCTCTCATGTCTTGCAATATAGCTGTGGTTAAATTAATACCATTTGTCTAAGTAGCCTCCTTGAAACGAACTTTAGAGGTAAACAAGGAATTTCTTGGAATATTTTTTTTCAAAGAGTTCTCTGAAATATTACGACAGCTAGAGATACCTACTACATTCAACAACAATTTTTTAACGAATTATATTTTTCACATTATCTTAATTAGGGCTTATTTTTAGGGGAGGGCTTATAGTCCAAAACGTCCCGAAAATCACGCTAGGACTTATTTTCGGAGGATGTCTTATTTTAGGAAAAACACTCAGAAATGTAATTACACTTTTAATTTCTGTACCGAATTGCATTGATTATTTGAAATATTTTTTCCAGTTTTTTTTGCTTAGCTTTTCTAAACAATATTTAGAGTTAAATTAATATAGTAAACATTATTTTTAGTAAAAGAATTCCTGGTATATTATTATGCTTTTAATAATGTTTTATGAATCTTCCAACATTTGAATACAATGTATATTTTATCACTATACATTACGTGATATAGTACGACAAGAAATGGTTGCTAGAAGTGTATAATAAGTTTCCGTAATAGTCATTAATTGAATGGTTCCATATTTCTAAGTTTATGGAACTACTGAAGCTTGCTTCATATTACTTCATATTACTTAGAATTCTATTGTAATATGCTTTCCCACGGAGATTACATATACAGTTAAATATGATCAAACACTTTTCCTTTGTGTTTGGAACTGAAGTTGACAGTTAACCTCAATCATACAGAGAGGCGTACTAATATGCTATTACTCTTGAATTGGAATACAAGTATGTTCTAAAGGTAGAAAATGATCTTCTGAACTAAGTTTTAAAACTAGCATGATTGTTTATATTTGACGTTCTACATATACACATACATATGTATATATGTAGTATATTGGTTAAGTTACCTATTAACAAGGGGTGAACTGACCCTAAAATTGTTGTATGAAAAAGTAATTATTTTATTATACATAATAATTATTATATATAATTATAATGTATATATATATTATATATATAACAGTTATTATATATATATATATATATATATATATATATATATATATAACAGTTCAAAATTGAAGATATGTAGCACACAAAGTAAAGAAACACACTTTCAAACTCAAATTTTCGGGCAATCCGTCTTCAGGAGAAAAGAGAAAGGGAGACCAAGCACGTTGTAGACGCAACGGCTTGTAACCCAATAGTATAATTATTATTAGGTTACTAGCCGTTGCGTCTACAACGTGCTTCGTCTCCCTTTCTCTTTTCTCCTGAAGACGGATTGCCCGAAAATTTGAGTTTGTAAGTGTGTTTCTTTACTTTGTGTGCTACCTATCCTCAATTTTGAACTGTTATTGTGTCCAGTTTGGATTGTTTTTCCGTTGAAGGAAAAACCTCTTCTAGACAGAGTATGTATTCTTCTTATGATATCAAATACATCTTCAATTCATAGCATTCAAGTAGACAAGTTTCTAATAGCTGTTCTATATATAATTTTGAATTCTTTTGAAGATTTAGTATGCTTTCCGATTTTATATTAATTGGAATGAGCTTTTTAACTAAATTGGACCCAGTTTGTAAAGGATAGGTATTCTATGACATAATCTCTTAGAGCTGAATATTGTTTTTGTTCTTTGAGCTGAAAAAAAAAAATGTAATCTCTGATCTAAAGTATCTCCAAGAGTATGTCACTGACCTAGGAATTTCCATTTTTTTATGTGGTATGTTACTTTATTGTTTTTTGTACACTTTTTGTATATATCTGCAGGCATCTTACTTTTGTTATTCTCAGTACAAATTTAAAGTTTTCCGCCATTATCGATCGAGAATTCGATAAACACTAATTAACTGATACTAATCTACTGGTATTATGCTTATTAGCTGGTTCTTTTATTTTAATTGAGGTAATAGATTGGTTACTCTAATTTCTGTATTTATACAAACATACTGAGAGATTATATTGAAAGAAACTAATGTTTATAGCGAGGAGTGCGGTTGTTAGACAGGTCTTAATGACTGGGGCTCATCCCTATATGGTGCCTCACAGTCCATCAGCTCCACAAATGACACTGGCACACACCTGCTTTCCTTATTTCTTCTATTTCCTTCAATCCAGTTTTTTCAAATTCTTGGTTATTTTTTTGAATAACTTCAAATGTGCTTGATGTATAAATCAAGGGTTATTTTCTTTCTTTCAAGAAAAAAAAACACTTTTTCCTTTCTAGTACTCTACGAAGAAGTGAACAAAAAAATCTAACAGCTCGTGAAATTTTTTAAACTTAATTTGTGGATACTATTGAATTTATGAAAATGAATATTAAAGAAATTTGTTGGAGTTTTTGTTGTTTTGTTATAGTTATAGTAGGGAAAAGTAAAGGAATGTATATCTGAAACATACACTTTTTATATTGTTATTAAAATAAGCAGCAGCTTCTGCATTGACCAGTTTCTTGTTGACACTCTCTACTTTTCGTATCACTTTGCGGTGAGACTCTGGTAGCTTCCAAAGAAGGTTAGCAAAAGACATTAACACACACAATAAACATAGGTCAAACACGAAAAACTAAATCTTAATCACTGTATTAATCACTAAATTAACAAACTAAATAAAAATGCGTACAAGCTTTCGGCTCTCATTGGCCATCTTCAGGTATAAACTAAAATTAATAAAGTCTAAAGCACTATAGTTAGAATAAAATAAAATATTTGAACAATGTCTAAAAAATTACTGTACTACAGGAAGTGAATCTAAAGTGGGAGTGAGGGGAAGGGGAGGTATGCATGGCGACAGGGTCGGCCAAAACTACCTGTGGTTCGTTCACCTCCCTCTCTCCCTTACAAGCTTGAAAGTATTGTCAAAATTCTTAAAGCTAGGCACAGAGTTGAAATCATTGCTCTGGACATTTAGCCTGGGGTTACATTCTTTAATATACAGAGCCTCCAGTATATGTAACCTGCCAGGCTCGTGGCACACTTGCAGAATGGAAGTGCCCTCAATCAGGGCCTGCCTCGTCAGTCTTACTCGGTG
This sequence comes from Hermatobates lingyangjiaoensis, assembly GCA_026182355.1. Lineage (NCBI taxonomy): Eukaryota > Metazoa > Arthropoda > Insecta > Hemiptera > Hermatobatidae > Hermatobates > Hermatobates lingyangjiaoensis. Next base: position 114,850 of record JAPFBL010001924.1, on the reverse strand, counting down.
AGCGTCCTCCGTATGGTTTTTAGGGGCCCCAGTGCTCAGGTGGACAGTTAGACGCCGCGAAAGCTTCGTAGTAGTCATCCCTATGTATGAGGATGGGAGGGTTGCACAGTCCCCTATACTTTATATTGTGTGACCATTCTCTCTGAGTGTGCAAAACTTCCCACCTCACCTCACCTCAAGGTAATAACCTTCTTTGTTTGAACTGTCATAAAAGTTTTCATTATAAATTAAACTTGAAATTAAGGCTTTAAATTGTCCGGCTATATTATGTTATATTTCTCACGACATTGATATAACTAGTACACATATCACTCATATTAAAATAGGTTTAATTTTAATAGAATGATTTTTGCCAAAAAGATAAAGTATGTTGATGAACTCCTGTTTGAACTAGAAGGATATTTTTCAATTTGGTGTAAAGAAAACAAAATGTTGCATCTACTGATGTTATTTTATAGATAAAGAAGGCTTGTAAATATGGCAGAATTAGAATGTACTAATATTTATTAGTATGTGTATTAGAATGTACATGTATTAATATTAATAATAGGAAATTAAGGTATATTGACACTACTTGTGTCTTGTGTCAATAATAGGTATTTATTCGCAGGATCCAGTTGTAGTCGGACGTCTACAACATCGATTCACGAGATATGACGTATTTGTATAATCATATTATGTTTACCAACCTCTGTGGTACTAACAATATGCATGTATTTAAAATATGATGGTGTAACTACGTAATTAATTATATTACTTACAATAAAAAAAATTGTTGGATCTGTTTGAAACCAATAACTAAATCATTTGTGCGTTTAATAATAATATATTATAATGATTCTAATTTAAAAGTTTCTTTTATAAAAATAACATGAAAAAAAATTACTGGTGACTCAGTTGTATTGCAAAGTTGACAATATAACAATGTTAAGCACAAGTTTTGCATGCAACTTTATATTAAAGACTCTTTCAAATGAAATAGCTGTTTAATGAGTCGAGCATTTGTACTATTCTATTCAATTTTTAAAAAACAGTTCATTCCATTGAGTATTGAACAACAATTGAGTATTGAGTATTCCACTTATTAGATGAATAAGTTGTTATAACATATCGGCACGGCAATAGATGTGCCTGTGGTGCTCAAATATTCATATTCTTTTAAAGATTGCTGGTATTGATAATTAAATTCATACGCTAATTTTAACTATATATATCTCCAAGAAACTTCAAAACAAGGTTGATAATTATTCAAAACAAACTGCTAAATGTTAGCTAAAATGACTACTAGTATTTAGAAGTAGAAAGATATTGAGAGATATTGAGAGTAATATTTACGTTGGACTCTGGTTTTGTTGTTGATGTATCTGCGAGTATCCCATAAGTCCTGATGTCCTCTCCAGTCCAGGACTTGTTCGGAAGATATAGGTCTTGCCCTGAGTTGAGTGTTAATAGGAACATAGCCACCATCTCCAATGTAAACTACCTGAAATCAGTGAAGCTTCCATTATAGATATTTTGTTTATTACATTCACTAGAGTTTAAAATTAGTATATACTACATTCAGGTGATGCATTTGTGAAACATTTTATTTCGAGTTGTTGGATGGTGCAAAAGAAAGGTGTATAAATGTATGTAGTTTTTCTCCACGAGTAAATTCGTCGGATTATATCAATTCATGATAAATAATTTCTGTATCAAAAAAAAGTGCATCAATAATCGATGATATTATTCTTATTGATTTATGATGCCTTTTACTGGGAGTAAAAATTAATAATAATTTTTTATTTTAAAAATAAGTCTTTTACAAAGACTTTTCTACTTATAATGGAGGATACACAACCTTTTTTTGTTGGTGTTCTTCTTTATGTTTGAGGTATAGTTGTTGTTTTTGTACTTACTGTTGAATGTTCAATTCTTGATGTGTTTTAAAATTAAAAACTCATTCTGAGGTAAAATGGATAAACCAACAAAAGTCTCCACACAAATGAAGTTTTATTCAACGCGTTTCGAACACTTTGTGTTCATCATCAGGAAGACACTATAATACAAATTATATCTAATTAGTTACAAAAATTAGAGTGAAATAATAAAATTCAATTAAGAGAATTCAAGACATACCCAAGGATGTGGTACTGACGGGTTGGTCCAGTGAACACAACTACTAGGAAACAAATCCGTTGCGAAAGAGTGGGGATAGGCAATTTAGGAGATAAGGGACAAAGGCTTCGGGTATGCTTGAAAAACCTTTAACTGAAATACAGAAGGCCAGATCCACTAATTTAGAGGAAAGAAACCTTTTTTTTTTTTTTTAATATTTATTTATTTTTTAATTAATTCTATGTGATTCTAGGAACAGTTTAAGAAATTTTTGACACCCTGGAATTTGATCATTAAGACATAGAGAGGCAGAAGGATTATTAATGACGGCCTTGTTTATTTGAAAAGCTTCCAAATTACAAATTTCTTTAAACTTTCTATTTGCATGTAGGATGGTAAGGTTCAAGTTTGGATCAAAGCTGTGATATTGTGTGACAAGGTGTTTCGCAAAATGTGAAAAAAATTCTTTATTATTCTTATTGTCATTTTTCCTTTGCAAGTATTCATTAAAATGTTCCCGGGTTCTTTTCTCAAAGGAGCGCACAGTCATGCCAATGTAAAAACATTGACAATTGTTACAGGACAACTTATATACTCCACTCAATGAACTGGGATAAAAACTCGATTTAGGGGTTAACAAGGATTTTAAATTACCAACTAATGATTTTAAAACTAAAAAAATTGTTAGAAGAATACGATATATATTTCTTTGGTGTTTCAGAGTCCTCTGAATCCATTTCTAACATTTTTTGATTATATCTGGTTGTGTGTGTTTGTGAGGAGGGAGGCATGCAGCATTTTGTAATCCTGATACAAACCTCATCGCTTGTCTATGAAATTCACTATATTTAAAGTTCTTGGTATGGAAATAAACCATTTATTTTGGGCAATATTTGAAGCATGGTAAAAGTTCCTTATATCAAAATCAGCAGCACTCTACTCTTCTGGTTATTCCAGAAAGTTGAAACTTGGTATTTACTATTTACTTCAAATATGAATTGCATGACAACAATTACATAAATTTTTGATTATTGGAAAAAGGAAAATCCAAATAGCACTAAAAAGGACAATTGTTAATTGCCTGTATTAAATAAGACCCTTAATACCTATAATATTAGTTGACTAAATAAATTGATTGAATAAATTTATATTTGAAAATATCTAAGTAAAATATTACACGAGTAGAAGCGTTATTTAGAATATAGTGTACTACGAGGTGTGTAAATAAAGTAGTGAGACTGATTTTTTTTTTAAATTTTCTATTCAAATATAATTACAATGTGATATTGTCACCTTCAAAATAGTTCCCTTCGGAAGCCACACAGCGCTGGAGACGGTCCTTCCATTCATTGTAGCATTGCTGGAACTCGGATTCTGGAATGGCCTTCAGCTGGTCGGTTACAGCAGTTCGTATGTTTTGTAGTGTCCCGAAATGAGTTCCCTTGAGGTGATTTTTCAATCTCGGGAAGAGGAAAAAGTCACAAGGACTCAAGTCTGGTGAATAAGGAGGCTGAGGAGCAACAGGAATGTTTTTACTGGCCAAAAACTCGTTTATTGAGATGGCAGTGTGACAGGGCGCGTTGTCGTGATGCAACACCCACTTGTCTTTGATGTTTGGCCGCACACGAAGGACTCTTTTTCGAAGTCTTTGAAGGACCTCACGGTAGAAGTGCTGATTAAGCGTCGAACGCACAAGGTTCCGTACTCTGTTGACATTTTCATCGGTGTTTGCACTTGAAGGCCTTCCGCTTCGTGGTTCATCTTCAATCGACTCTCTTCCTTCTGAAAATTCCTTAAACCACCGAAAAACCTGTGCCCTTGATAAAACACGTTCTCCATAGGCCTCCTGAAGTTTTTCAAAAGTTTCGGTTGCATTATGTCCAAGTCTGAAGCAAAATTTGATTGCACACCGCTGCTCAACTTTGAGGTCACTCATTTTTAAAACGCTCAAGAAAAAACCATTTCACGAAAACCAACGCTACGGACAAACAAATGACTGTGGCGAGTTCAGATTCATACTGGAGGCGCATCACACGTGCACCTGACGCTACTCAAGGCCACGCGTCTCCAGCGTTGCCAGATCGAAAGCGACGTTGCCAGTCTCACTACTTTATTTATACACCTTGTATATTTTAAATACATATTAATTTTTTAAATAAAATCTCAATATATACACTACATTAGGTTAGGCTGCAGTTTTAATTTCAAATTTCAAAGAATGGTTTTAATACATTAAAGTATACTATAGTATAATAGAGCTAATTAAAGTACAGTAAAATTTTGTCGAAACAATAAACCTAAAGTTAAAAATCCATTCAAAAAATGCAAAAAATTCATAAAATTCGAATTACCGTAAGGGCCAATAAAAACTGTAAATTCATCTTGGAATAATGGTTCATCTGCTGTACTTGCCGGATTTGTTAGGACATTTTTTTAGAGAATTATGTGAAATAAAATTGTTATTAAAAAAATTAATAAAAGTAATCAGTGTCAATCAAATATTGTTTTCTGATGTTTTCCAGGGTGTGATGGATGGTGGTCTAACAAAGTGTTTTATTTTTTCGTTCTTTATTACAAACCAGATACTGATTTTGAGCTACTTGTTCGGTGATTTGATGAACTTGACATTTTTTATTATGTATTGTCTTACTACGAATGTTCATTATTACGCAAGAAATGACAACTACTATCATATCAACTATCATGAGAAAACGTATCATATCAACATATTAGAAGAACAAAATTGAGTAAAAGAGTAGATAAAAGTTAGCTATAACAATGGGGAATACACTAACAACAATTCAACTAATACGTTCAAACCAACAGAACATAAATTTGGAAAGAAAAATGTATATACCCACATTAAAACAAATAAAATTATTATTGATTACCTATTTGTTTAATATTACTTCTAAACGATAGCCATATTTAAATAAAAGCAAAACTCACTTGATTGTCAACGTGTTTCATATTATATTTACTTATACTCGTAGTACAATTCAGTGTGGACAACTTAAAATTTTTTCGTTATATTTTTGGCAGGTTTAAGAGGTCAAATTTTTTTCAATAAAATTTTTTAAATAGAAGTATAGAGTGTTCTGATTATAGAATGTTTATAGAATTTTTCCTTCTCCTGATTAAGTTAACAGAAATTGTAGCAGGGAACATATTTATGATTTTTGTATTAGCTAACTAAGAGAGATGCATAGTTGTGGGAAAGAGCGAAGATAAGAGAGCTGTAAGTTAAGATTGAAGTGGATGGTATAGCCAGTGTTAGCTTCCTACTTTCGCCTAAAATTACTCAAATTCCCATTCTTGTTGTAGGGCGTAGCCATCTCCCGTTAGGTGCATTCTGCGCCTCTCCATACCGTTCTCCTGTAATCACAGATATCTCTCACTCCCCCTCCTGTCATTTCAGATATCCTTATTTAGCCACCTGGCCCATCGAATCTCATCCTTGACACATCTCTTCCTAGTTAACAAACATAATTAGTAACTCATGATTCAAATGTAGTATAATATTTTATATAATGAAATAGCCTTTAATTTTTGTGTATCTCGTTAAGGTTAATTTTCTAGTATGTTTACAGGAGGACAGCCAATCCATAATATGGATGAATTGCATTTCATACTCTGTTATGGAGGATGGAAGAGTTCTAAAGCCGACGTAGTAATAGTAGTAGTAGTAGTAGTAGTAGTAGTAGTAGTAGTAGTTGTTCTAACGTAGTGCAATCAGTTATTATGTGGTATTTACTCATTGTAGGGTAAAAAACTAATGAAATGGTTTCCACATATAAAAATTTAATGGTATAAACAACGCGTTCCGAACACGCGTTCGAAAAGTTGTTTACAACAACTGGAGTTGTACTACAGACACTTACCCTTAGTTAATGCCTGAGGAAGAACACTACGTGTTCGAAACGTTTATACCATTAAATTTTTTTATGTGGAGACCATTTCATTAGCTTTTTATCCTACAATAGTAGTAGTAGTAGTACTAGTAGAGAACATTTGCACCTCTTTAGTTAGAGTGGTGTATGTATGTTCTCTATAACGTTACAACAAACCCTGATGTACTGCATTTCATCAGTGTCTTATTTCAATCTGCAGTTAAAAAAAAAACCAATGAACCAAGTTACGAAAGCTGGGCAACCGTCATTTCACTCAAAGAACAATACAGTTTAAAGAGGTGATAGCTTCCATTACTAGTTTACGAGCAATTGATCGTTTACTCGTAATCTCTCCTCATTGTTATAAATAATACTTGAGTTAAAATATTATGATTGGTGACTATTTTCATCTGCTCGTTTCAAATCACGTTTACTCAGTTATTATTCCTTGTTATACTTTTGTTCTTTGTTAATATAAAATAATTAAATGAAATTATGAAGTCAGTTTTTAATGATTTGCAACCTGGTTATCAGTGTTATAAAACTTAATTGTCCACTGCAGAGCAGGATATATTTCATACCAGCAATATTTGTTATTTATAAATAAAAATATTTTTTTAAATTTCAATAAACATAATGCGGCATGAATATAGTCCTATTGTTTCTATTATTTAAAAAAAAAATCAGACCTCATCATTATTACTTTACTATAAGTAAAGTACAGTAATTATTAAACAAATCCAATCTTGAAATTTTGCGGATTTACATGTCTTGAGATCCCCAGTCTTTTTTTTGACGCTTTTACTCTACTATGTTAAAGTATAGTGTTCATTGGAAAAGTCGAACTCGAGATTTTGACGGATTTACATGTTCTGAGGTCCCCAAAGTCCTTTTTTGATGTTTTTTCGATGATGTCTCTGTGTGTGTGTGGATAAGTGAGTGTGTATCCAAACGTTTGTGCACAGATACAGTTCATACCTTTTCATGGATAAAATTCATCTCTTACACAAAATGGTAATATTATAGTCTAGATATGCCTTTGGGTAATATTACCAAATAGGAATGTACTCTTTTGTTTTTAATTACAAAACGGATAGTAATTTTAAACTACTTACTCGGTGAATCAGAAGGAGATCAGTATATTTACAGTAATATTGTAAAATCATAAGGAGTGTTAGTATTAGATCTACCCCAGTTATGAACACTAAAAATGCTCTCAGGGAGGTGTTATTTATGGATTAGTTATGGATTACCTACTAAATACTCTATAAAATCATGGTTATGACCATTGTTCTGTTAATAAAAGAAGAGTAATGCATGATGGCATTGCCTTTCAGATGATGCAGCATGCTGTTAATTAATTGTTGAAAGATGGGTGAAGGAGAAATGTCTCTTTACAAATCCACCAAAAGCTGTGCTATACCTTTCTGAAGGAGAAAGATGATTAACCTAAAATTATCAGAGTTACGGATATCCTCTTGGGTGTTCCGCAGATCAAAGATTAAATTTGAAAAGTCTTGCAACACTGGATAAGGGAACAAGAGCAATGTTCTGCTCTGAGAGATTATATCGTAAAAAATGGAGTCTTAACACGAAATATTACCTTTAGTTTTACAAAAGTATCATTACTGCATTGGTAAGACTGATGATACTATATGCATCGGTTGTGTGTTGTAAAAACACAATTCTATATAGTAATAATTAAATCAATCACTACCTGTACTACCTTCAAGGTTGAAAGACCTTGAAATAACTTCCACTAGATATTTATAACTAAAATGATAATTGTCTATTAATTTACCTAATAGAAAGGCCTTTATGGGAGATGAACTATTAAAAAAGTAATAGAATGAAACATTAATAGTTTAACCCATATGTGGTCAAACCAGGACATAAGAGGACCTGGGAACAAGAAATATCTGGGAATGGGTTGGTAAACAAGTTGGAAATGTTTGGAACCATACATATACTCTGGACTCTTGAGCATTTTTGCACGGTACCCTTTAGCTTTCACAGGAGTAGAACTGACAAATATATCATGAAGTCTGTAGTTAATAGTTGGGAAAAACAAGCGGGTCCAATTTAGTTTAAGGCGCTCATTCCTACTGAACAAACACTCGGAAAGCATACTGTATCTTCAAAAGGAGAATTAAAAAGTATATACAGGACAGCTATTAGAAACTTGCTACTATGAATGGAAGCTGTATTTGAAATCATAAGAAGAATGCATACTCTTTGTCTAGAAGAGGCAGAAACCTTGGATCTACTATATCTGAATGTAAGCCAATCGCCTTGAAAGTGATGAAGATTTTTGTCAAATCATATCTAAAACTGTAGGAGTGAGGGACCATTTTCTATGTACATTTATGAAGGTCATGAAAGAACTTAAAATCTGTAGTTTAATCTATTTGCAACATTAGGATGTACAATATAGATACAGAGTATACAAGTCCGATAAGTTTCTGACCCTCAGTGAAATCATTTTAATAACATATCAGATTGATCAATGATTTTATTGTTCTTATCTATATAAATAAAAGAAAGATTTTGTCTGTACATTGCTTAGAACTGACCATTTTAAGTTATCTTTACGTTTCATACATTAGAGTAACCGAATCGACACTTAGAAAAATTATTGTCTGTCGGTTTGTCCGCAAAATTTTGTTACAAATAAACTCAGCCACCATAAGAAGTTATGGCAAGCGGAAACTTTGAAAGTAGATTGTGTATGTCTAACTTAAAATCTAAGCTTTCAATGAATTGAAAATTCAACGTAGAAGTGAAGTTTTGGGCTTTTAAGCTGTCTTTGGCTAACTTCACAGACATGTTTATTTTGAAAATATACGGGTATAGCAAGTGGGTATTGTTAGTTGATTTAAATTTCATTTGTATTTAAGCTCCCAGGAAGAGATAATTGATAAGGTGTTTCCCGAAGTTCAAGATCTGCCATGTATTTAGAATAAATGGCTTTGTGAGCCAGCAATTCTCACGCCTACAAATGAACAGGGGTGAGAATACAAAAATATATAAATTTAAGCTATCGAAAGAAATGTATTAAAGGAGTCAATTATGTCGCATACGGTATTCAGGATAACTTTTACTAACAATATTTTGTTTGCATTCCCTAATAGTTGCTGCCAGTTGAGTAAAACATTTGTATGGTTCATATCAATAAATGAAAGAATAAAAATTAATTACATGTTGATACCTAGGGATACCTTGATATTAAGTGATTAATACTATATATTTAATGAAGTAGCAAATATTATACTGTAGCAAATACTATATCATAAATTGTAATGTAGCAAAGATTTTTTTTAAGTATTTATTTTTAAGAAAACATTTTGATGTTATGTTATTTAAATTAATTTTAGCACTAACCATACTCAAGTTTAATGCTTATAATATTAATAATCACGCTTGAAGTTCAACAGATATCAAATTAATTTAATTCATAATAAATGAATACTATTGAATAATTATATTAAAAAATGTAGTTATGCAGTTTTTTAAAGAAGAAGATTCAACTGTTACTCTAATGTTAATTTTTATTCATTTTTTTAAACTGTTAATATACACTTTCAATTTGTTTCTATAATCATTTAGGATTTTTGATGGGTTCGTCAATTATGTTCTTTTTTAAAAACTCACTATTTTAACAATTTAATCGTGAATTAATTTGTTTTGCATCTTTCACATAAAAAGGTATGAGAGTTCCCATACTTTGCTATTCTAGAATGAAGTTAGAAATGCTAAAGGAAACTAAAACATTTATTTGCAGGTCCTCGGTTTCCGTCAATAGAATGGCAAAGTGCTTGTACTTTAGTACTTTGGTTTCTTGTACTCAATCACAAAAGTTTTTTTGAAACCCTTGGTATTCTTTTTATGCAAGTGAATTGAAATTACTAATATCAACATAAATCATTTCTATTTATATACAAAATATTGAATGAACAATTAATTTCCTTAAGTAAATAGATAAAAGAAAGGAAAACCCTGTCAGGCAGCCAACATTGGAGATCATTAGGAGCATTTGTAAGATGGTAAGTCTCGTTTCGCAGGTCTTGTATTTTTGTTTTTAATTTCTGAATCAAGTTGGAATTTATAAGTTGCTAGGTTGATATGTTTCCTTTTCTTAATGTTGCTATACAGTTGTTAGATATTTATGGAATACTTGAAATTATAAAGATGCTAATGAGATTTAGAATTAGGTAGGAAAATGATTATGATGGAACAGATAGCGGGCCCTTAATTTAATAAAAATCATGGCGAAGGAATAGCGGGTGTCACGCTCTGTGAAAACCAAAGCGAGTAAGACACCAGGTTTGCTCTTTTTTTTGGTGCTTGCCGATTGAGAGTCATTAGGTAAGTAGAACGACGGTGGTGCTTCTAGGGGCTGCGAGGCGAGTTAAGACAAGCGCGTCCTTGGCCTAGTCCGACTGCTAGGTCTGCCACCACCTGATACAAACGTTTACGTCATCATGACGTCACGGGACATTCAGAGCAGAAACTTCCCGTATCTGATAAACCAATATTAATTCTCCTCCACTCTCACTTTTTCTTTTCATAATTTTAATTAGAACTTATTTCAAGTAACTATAATTACCTATAATCAAATGAAACAAATAGTCTATCAAAATGCCACCAGTAATCAAGGAACGGCGGTTCTCTAGTACAGTTGCCAAAAACTAGGAAGTTTGTCAAATTTTTTGAACATGTTTAACTATTTAGCCATATGGACTGATGTCCGTTCCAAAAATGATAACAATTAAATCACAAGACAGATCACTACAATAAAGATTAGATATCATGCTTCCGCAAATGCAATAAAATTATTTAAAAAGTATTGAAAATTGATTAAATTGTGCGCAGATTAAAACCTGAATTCAATTTCCTATATTGAAATGAAGGTTGATTTCTACAATTATACATTACTTTTGTGGATTCGTTACAGGCCTTACCGATTGTCGATCATAATGAAATTGGAAATACTAATACTATTGGTTTAGTAGAACTGATAGAAAAATAGGTTCATGAGAACGCACTTTCTACTAACAAAGAACGATATTTTTTTGCTCAATTCAAAGTGTATTTGAGGTTCTCACAAAAATGTTACCTATGTTATGAAAATACTTGATGAATTTTTGTACATAGAAAGGGAGATATTAATAATGTGGCTTCAAAGGATTACACTATTGAAGTAAGAAGTCGGAAGTGGGCTTTGCTCAATTGTAGTATAAGTAAACGCATTAGCAAAGGCATAGGCATTCAATTTAATTTAAAGATTTAATAGAATTGTATCTATCTCCATTTTGCCATTAATTATGACTCTGATAGATATTATGCCACTTAAAAAAAACCAAACGTGTAAAGATAACTTATGATTATGATTAGTAAGACATATCAAAATATATCTACGAAAGCAGAGGTTCTTAACCTTCGGATGATTTCAGACCCCCAATGGATTGACCAATACCCTCTTCACTTGACTGTTGAAATAATTATTATCAATCCTATTATTTGCCACTATGTCTTCCAAATATGTAAATACCTAGAATATACTGTACTTTAGATATGGATTGCGAGGAATAGAACATGAAAAAATCATAAGCATTGATACTTTTTTTGCATTTCCAGTGAAAGGAAAATGATAGTTACAATCCATTTTTATTACATAAAAGAAGAAAGAGAACATAAACGTACAAGGTTTTTTTTTCCAAAATCGACAACTGAAACATACTATAACTAACCTAGTGAGAAATTTGTTTTTGTTTTCCTGCAATCAAAGTATCGAATCGTGGTACAGTTGCTGACAAAGCTACTCTCATGTCATCTGACACATCAAGTCTATTTCTCCACTTTGATTTTAACTATATACAAGCATAACTATAGTAAACAACAACATAAACATAACTACAAAAAATCTGGAGTGGCCTACACTCAATTTTGCTATAAGTAAACATAATATCATACTTCTTTTTATGGCTTCCTAGTATTTAATAAAAATCACTTTTCTTTTCATTTGTCAAAAATTATATATACAGTTCACTCTGCGCGAGTGTTGTCTTTTTCCTGCATGCTGTACTCCGTTATAACATTGAAGGAATATATATTGAGAAAAAATATATTAGTAATTAGTCAGTTTTACATACTCAAATCAAAGTCAAAGCCGGCTTTTTTACTTTTACATAAACTTTTTTATTAGAAAGTATAATTTAAACTTTTAAAGCTGGAAGTTTGAAATTTTTAAAAATAATAGATATGAACTATTAAACTAGAATATTGAAAAAATTGGATATTTGTCAAAAAACATAACTCATCATTCTTGAGGAAAGAGTTCATTCCTTACACTTCAATATTATCCGAAGATACTGATTCATAAACACAAAAAAATTTTCATATGATATTAAGTTCTGTTCAAGGGTACAATATATAGACTGATTAGTAATTAGAGCATTTTGTGAGACAAATCCATCATACCATGGAAAGCAACAGAAGTTTATATTTATTGGCGGTGATTTTATCCAAATAAAAATATTATTCCCCTTATATCTCATATAAGTCAATAATTTATTTATTTTTTCCATTGTACTCATAAAAATCAATTTTATTTCAGTGAATTCACTCAAAAAATTTCTCAATGTGAACAACACAGATTTGACAAGTAATACAGATGATCCCTTAGTCAAGGATAAACAATCAGTTTTATAGAGTTATTGCTCTTTGACGAATTGAAATTACGAGACTTCTTTTTTATAAATTGTTAATTTTTTTCAATTTTTTAGCAAATTTTTATGGTTTTTCAATGAGCCTTAAACGTCAAAAAAACATTTTCTGAAAACAGAAAATGAACTGTAACGCCGTTTTGGTGTAGGTAATTTTGATAAAAATTATCTGAACTCATCCTCCTTAGAATATTCTACTTTGAGTGTAGTTTCATTTTTATCCTTTAAAAGTATGGCTTGTATCGCTCTTACAAGCTTTCAGATTGAATTCTAAGTAAACATGTTTATATTTTATTGAATATTAAATATTTTCTGTTGTTTTAAAAATCTGGGGATATTGTTTGTTGATTACTTATGTTGCCTCAAAGATAATGTCAAAATTTCAAGACTCTAGAATTAATAGTTTAGGAGAAAAAAAAATGTAGTATAATAACAGATTTTTGGCAAAAAAAGTGGCTTTTCCATCATGCATAATTGCTCCCAAACAATAGGGCTCATCTACACTATGAGACCCATTTTTGTGTAAAATATCAACTTGATCCATCAAAGATTTTGGACCGTAGCGGGGGGGGGGGGGGGGGGCAATCTTGGATACATACTCACCCACACACACAAGACATCATCAAAAATACTTCAGAAAACGACTTCTGGGACCCTAAACATATAATTCCGTCGAAATCTCGAGATCGATTTTTTTCACGATCACTATACTTTACTAAAGTAAAAATAACCTGTGAACCATTATAAGTACAAAGTGGAAGAAAATAACGAGAGATACTAAAAATAACCTGATTGCCTGAGATATTTGTCCCATACCCCCACGGGGGTATGGCCAAATATAGCCATAGCCCCCGGTTATGAACTCCTGTACTAAAACATTCAATACAATGAAAGGATAAAACGATAAAATTTGATGCATCATCAATTAGGTAGGGTAGGCTTCTTTCTAAATTTTCTATTAAAACAAAAGTTATTTGTTTGGGTTATTTTTTGAGGGAGTTTATATATGAAAGTACTAAACAAAAAACTAGAGTAGCCTACACTGAACTTAACTATAAGTGAAAGTCATATCAAACTCGTTGACAATAAATTTAGTTTTGATTTTAAATTAACTTGGCTGTCGCGTAGACGTAGTTCAAACTATAGTAAAATATTAGCAAACTCATAGGTAATCAATTTAATTATTTCAATTGTTTTAATATCGATATATCCGTTTTATCGTTATAACAACCTTGAAATCATTGATTACCGTGGAAAAACCTGTATTCCTATGTGTTACCTTAACCTATTAATTTGAAAAGTAAATTATAATATTATTACTGTGAGGACCTGAGCCTCATGAGGACCCAAGCTCACTACGGCCATGCGTGTCCTATTGTGCTTCCCTTTGGTGTTCTTAAAATCAACTTTAGATTTCAAGTTCTTTAGTCAACTTCATAATTTTTAGTAGCGATGTATCCCCCCCACATATATTTATTTTTAGTTATAATTTGCTAGAAATATTAATCCCTTAAAGGCGATTGTCTCGCATTCACGGACAATTTGTTCAAAGATTCCTGCTTCTTTCAGACAGAGTCTGCATTCTCCGTTTGATGTTAATATCATCTTGCAAGAATTTTGGCCTGGAAGATCGTTGTTAATCTAGAAATGTTGAAATTTATGACACGCAAGAATAGGGATATAGTAGGCCTTCTTTATACAAATCAACATTATTCTTTAACGAATTATATTTTTCACATTATTTTAACTATTGATTATTTTTGGGGGAGGGCTTATATTCTAAAAAGTCCCCAAAATCAGGGTAGAGCTAATATTCTAGGGATGTCTTATTTTCGGAAAAAGACGGTAGTAACCTTTGAGGCAATCTATAATGTTTGGTTCTATTATATTTTTGAACATTTTATCTCCCATTGAAAAATTTTAATTTCTGAACAGTTTCAGTAGACTGCACAACAATACCCTCTTTCTTGATATCTGCAACGGAGATGATTAATACTTTTCTATGCTGGATATAGGGGATTGTTCTTGAAAATCCTTGACAGACATGCCCCTGTAGTTTAGTTTAGTTACCTTTTTCAGTGAACCTATGTATACCACACTATCAATATATATGGTACGATTGATGGTATCACAGCAGTGTATAGCGAAAGTGTAAACGTGTCGTATGGTATGTGGTATGGTAGCCCACAAGTTCTAGAAAATAATTTCTTACAGCAGAACATTCCTTTTGTAGGCTTAACCAAAGTATCCGTTATTTTTCCAATTGAGTATTTCATCAAAGGTAACTTCAGATGTTTCTCTATGTTTGAAATTTCTATCTTAGTATTGTTAATGAAAAGGTTTTTGACACCTACTTCCTTTGTCCTTGAGAAGGTGTAAGGACCGTTTTAGCCGAGTATTTATCTAAATACTTCTTTATTACCCATATTTCTAAAATTTAGAGAGCATACTGCATAAGTTTAAAGACAGTATCAACAAGAATTTCTTTCTAAGAACAACTAAGAACAACAAAAACGACAATGACAACCTGAATAGAACGTTAGTGATAATAACTTCTATTGTAGTGTATCGTATACTTACACTTATTGTTTTCGCTGACATTGTATTGATCTATTCTGAAGTTGCTGGATTTATGCATGTACGTATTAGTGCTGATTCAATGGATAGAAAAGATATGCCATCAAAAGCTAATTCTATATCCCAGAAGTATAGGGTATTTTTTTTTCAGTCATGAAAATTTTTCTTTTTTGTTAACCAACATTTTTGGAATTGATTCTATCGATTAGCTCTTGTGATAGGTATGTTCTCCCTTATGAATAGATTATTTACCTAGAACTTCTCATGTTACTATAGATAGAACTTTTGTCCTTTTCGTGTAATATTACTCTTTCAATATTGTAAGTTTAAAATATTCGTAGTGTAGTATACAATGTAGAGTACAAAATTTTAAAATTCATTGAATCACTGGGGAAGTGGCTTACAAACAGATGCCGTATTATGATAAAGAATGAAGAAGTACCTTTCCCATGCTCCAATGTTACCCAAAAATATGGAGATCTTAACAACACAAAGAATACATGCCTGACAATTAGTTATTTTGAAGGGCAAAAGTTGATTGCAATATTTTCACTAGACAACCATCCTTCACCATTATACAATGTATGGTTGTTTAGCATTTGGTTAGACAGTTTTAAGTATTTTACTGTGCTTACATGTCTTATCAAATCATTAAAACATCTTTTCTTCGAATTTCTGGCATTAAACCTTAAAACAAGAATTATATTTGACTCGATTTTAAGAAAAAATTTCTAAGTCAATGTAAACAAATTCGAGAAGTACAGCAGATTGTCCATTAGGCGAAGTTGCGAAGTAATAAGACTTATTGAAATTTCTTTCGGAGAGTACTAAGCTTATGTAGAATGTTTTCACAAAACTTCATATTCCGCAGTTAGCTATTTAGCATAAATAAACATTTTCTGAAATCATAAACTATACCATAAGGCCCAATTTCGTACATGGAATTAAAAAAAAAAAAAATTCAGCTCATTATTGGGCTCAATTTCATTACATAATTTCAGACCGTCAAACAGTGTGCTTTCAAAATCAATCATCAGTTAAACTTTCTTACATTTTATTGTAAAACTGACCTTTCCGAATATTGAAAAGATTTGAAGTTTTTTATATATGTTGTTTTCGCAACAATCCCAATATTTCAGCACTCTAGAGGTATGTCAGTATTTCATGAAGAATAATATGTTGTCTAAAACCACATTTTGGCCAAATAATTAACTTTATCATGTTGAAATATTGTCCAAAAACAATAGTGAACATATATACTATGTCTCCTATTTTTGTGTACAGTATGAATTAGATGCCAATCCGCTAAAATCTCAATATGGAGTTTTTCATGATTACTATACTTTAGTTATAGTAAAGTAATAGTATAGTTAATAACAAAGGAGCTATTAATATTGTTACATATATTATTTTGAATTTGCCTGGTTTTATGTAATAGAAAGTAAAATTAGCTAGATTTATTAGTTTAATAGTAACATAATCACTGTGAGTTATAAATTTCGTTCTAAGAGTATCTGGTAAGACATCTGGGAAAGATTCGTGATAAATTAAAAGCAAATGTTAGGAATAATTATTTTATTTTACTTTTCATTTTTTATAATATATTGTATTCTAGATGAAT
The DNA here is from genome assembly GCA_026182355.1 of Hermatobates lingyangjiaoensis. NCBI lineage: Eukaryota > Metazoa > Arthropoda > Insecta > Hemiptera > Hermatobatidae > Hermatobates > Hermatobates lingyangjiaoensis. The sequence continues at coordinate 97,940 of JAPFBL010001924.1, read as the reverse complement.
AGTTATGTAAATTTTTGTCCTTAAAATATGATTATTTCAATTGATTATTGTTATCCTAAATCAAATTGGGATAACAATATAAATTTAGTTATCCTAAATTCCAAAAGAAATTTACTTTTAACAAATAACCATCTTGATGACTACAGAGTTACAGATTTTTATAACATTAATTTATAACATTAACTAAAAATTAACAGTAGCTGTTTTTAATTTTATTTTTTAATTTTTATTTTTCAATAATTCAAATGAATACAACTTTTATCACTTAATACTTATATAAAGACAATACTAAATAAAGATTTTTAAGTTTTTAGAATTACCGGAGGAGCAGAAAAAAATCAGCACCAATTCTGATATAAAGTACACTTCTCAATAATGCCCTGAAACAATATGATTCCCTTCTACGCCAAGAACTATAGAGAAATATAATCAAATTTCATTTAGATTTGTCAAATAGTGTAGTCTGTTTATTATGGCCTCTTTACAAAATTCATGACACACATACATTACACATACAGACATAAAGAAATAAGAAAAACAATTTTATTTCCTGATCATATACTTTACTTATAGCGAATTATAGGTCTCACTTGTTTTGTTTTACATCATAAAGGCAGGACGCTAATAAACTAATGAAACTATACGACGCTAATACCAGTACGCACTCAAGGTGACGTTGAAGTAGGGTTACCAGATTTTTTTAAGCCAATATCGGGACATATGAGTAAAAAGTGCCAAAAAATCGGGATTTTCGATGAATGATCGGGACAACCCCCCCCGGAAGTACCTAGTCTTGCCATAAGTTCTGTTTCAAACATTGGACATAAAGATTACCTAAAATAAATGCCTACTGAAACCTGCCTACTGTTTATCTCAGATATGAAGCTAAGGATTACCAGTTCACAATTTTATAAATAAATTACTTTTCCCAAGAACTATGAGTACTTTATTTTCTAGGAACACTTTTTCTTGTAACAGAACTTATGGCAGGACTAGGTATAATGTGAAAAAAAGGAAATGAAAATACGTACATTGTTTCTTTCAAAATAACTGTAAATATAATAATTAATAATAATTACACAGCATAATAATTAATATGAATTTTTTTGTTAATTTGGAAAATAAATTGGAGCTGCTGTGTACTGGGCCCGATCTTTTTTCTCTTTTACATTCGTATTTTTACTTTCAATAAATAAAATATCTCTAATGAATCTTTTGAAATTGAAAATTGACACCACGGTTTTGAAACTAGAGTTCTCATTTTAGTTGATACTTACTTATTGATTACAGTAGAGTAAGTAGGTGTAGGTAGGTGTAGGCAGAGCAGGTGTAGCACAGCGAAAAGATCACAAGCAACTGAGACGAAAAAATAAGGGGTGTAGAGATTCAAGACATCTGTTTGGTATACAGAAGGAACTTTTCTTGGAACATCAGAGGGATAACTGATACCTCCAGTTTGCCTTCCAAGAACTCCTGACTTATATTTCCGAGTGTGGCCTTATAAGAATCATAAATAAACTGTCAGATAATGAAACTGGGAAATTATCGGGACACTGCGTGTCCCGACGGGACATTTCGTAAAGGTCTAAAATATCGGGATGTCCCGACCAAATCGGGACATCTGGCAACTCTACGTTGAAGTAAAGGACTATTAGACAAATGGGCCACAGAATGACAGAATGCCATGCAATAGCGTTTGATCGTAAAGGAAATATGATTTTGCTTTAATAAAATGGTTTTAAACGAATTTGCGAATCAAACTTGATTTTAACTACATTTTAAATTATTAACGTTAAAATCATTTTAACTACATTGTAAAATCATTATAACTAATAAATTTATACCTTTCCGTTAAAAATACAACATTAACCTTAGTTATTAGAGAATAATCATATATTCAAATTTCAATGTGAATTCATTGAGGGGACTCTATTGTTTCCAATTTAAATATCTATAGCATAACAAAAAGCAATCAGTCTATATGCATTATAATTTGTTAATCCATTCATATGAAAAACAATCAATGATTATCAGTGATTTTGGTACAAAGTTATTTTGTCGTGTCGTCGAGTGGAGTTTACACCGAATTTCCCATTAAATTTATTGGAAATCTTTTGAACACGTGCTGAGGAAGTTCTTTCGTTTTGTTATGACTAAACTGGAGAAGACCGGTGTGATAGGATATTGAAATATCGGGACTCAGCAGTTGTTATCTCTAGTTACCGATTACAAACACACTGTTATCGCTCTGGCAGATAGCTGAATAGTCTTTCTCTTTGTTAAAATTTGTCACTAGAAACAAACTTTTACTTGTCTGAAGATAAAATCTCGATTTAAAAAAAAAATAATTTTAAAATAAAATGATTTACATAAGCTCTATTTATGTTTTTTTGGAGAACGCTAGCAAGTGATATTTAAACAATCACTTTTGTACACCTTGAATATATCTGTCGCACCAACTGATCTGTGTTACCTTCTGATACAGACGTCAGTTAGTGTATTGTATCTATCGGGCTACAATTTACTTAGATACTACTATATACTACATATTTAGATGATGATAACCGATTAGCTGGTAGCTGACAATAAAAATAACTACACTATCCACATTATTGCTGTCAATCACGCTGATTTTTGTAACTATTTAAGTTAAATTGTTATTTCTTTTCGTAATCATATCAATCTTGAAGAAGATTTATCTATGATAAATATCCTAGAGATCAATCAGACACAAATACATCAGAACTTATCAAGGTTTACCTCAATTCTAATAATGTTTAAGTATTCATCAGTTTTAAAATTATATCAGTCTAAAATTATATATCAGAAGATATTTATGTATCAGTATAAACAGTTATCCCAAATTCCGGATAAAGAATGTCTACAGTGTATACGTTAGAATCACGTCTGATTCTCAAGCAAGTCTTATGTATCAACTATGGGTGTCATATCGGATTTCCAAACTATCACAGATTTTTCTAAAATTCCAAAAATGATAATATCTTCATCAATAAATAATTTACCAGGATCTCACAGTTGGCTTTATGTTTTTATGTTTCTAATTAATAAATTTTCAACTAATCTATTTGGTGGTAGTTGGTTTTTAAGGAGTTAAGAATTAAGCTGATGGTACCATAGAAGGTACCAATGTTGATTTAAATTACAAATTAATGCATTCAAAATGTTTTTCAGTAGTAAAAGTTGGAAGATGCAACTTTTTCTATTAAGATAATTTAATCAGGATGTAGTTATATCAGTTCATAATTCCATGCCACTTGAGGTCAATATCTAGGTGTTTCTGTGAAATCGCCAATGACTGCCCTTATTGATTACGTAAAGAGGTGAATTGGCAAGAAACTAGGTGGAGGGATTTAGTTCTTTTTTTGTTCAGTGTCACTAGTGACAATGCGATGAGGGTTTTTCCTACCTGAACCAATGACCCACTCCTAATGCCATACTGTTACGGTCACCGGCTTATTGAAGACGCTAGGTGTCAAGAAAAACCTCTACCTAGTTGTGGAGCCATTGTAGAGCCAGTATCGACTCTTGCTGGTATTCGGCTTTCTCCGTTATTTGGACCTCCCTCCAAACCATATTCACGCTTCTTTTCTGCCAATGATAAGGTCTCTTGAAAGTCCAGACGAAAATTTTCTTACGGTTTTTATTCTTACATATTTTAATATAAGTCATTTTCAAAACCTCTGATTTACATTATTTTTTACATTTTTAACAAAACTTGCAAACGAAGGTTTCATAATACAAAATCTCGAAATTGATATTAGTTAAGTTCTGAATTTCTATTTTCAAGAAGTCTTTTTGTGCAATTAGTTGAAACAATGATACTTCAGGAAGATAGAATCGTAACGGTTTTGATTTTAAGGTTGTTTATGATGATACGCTCTCAAAGTAATATGTCCATACTGCACATGGAACAAAGAAATTGTTCTTTGCGAATCTACTAAAACTGGAATTATTGAAAATATATATTTGCTGAAACAAATCGTAGTTAGTACTTTAGCAATCACTTCTACAGATCTAAAAAGATTTCAAAAATTGAAGGACAATATTAGATTTTCCTACCTATAATATAATATTTACTTGATTATTCAAGCGTTATGTACCTGAATGATAACGTTTAACAATAGCCGAGTTATATTTTATTGTATTATAATTTAAAGGTTTAGTAATTGTTTTATTGTAGTTGGAATTATAAAGTTAATGATGAGTTGTATTGTAATGTTATGTTAGACAATCCAGTTGTAAACGTCTAAAGCTCAGTACATATATAAGATTGTTGTAGGTAACCACACTTGGGACTGGTTCTTCATCCTTAACTTATTAGTTGTTACTAACAACCTTAAGAGTTTACCTAACCTGGTTTTTATAATTTAAGAAGATGAAAACCTACTGAAAAACATTACTAAGATACTAAGTTCTGTAAGTAAACTTACACAATATTCTCTGTCAGAAAATGAAATACATTGTCAAGTCTAAATTATAGTTGCTCCTGCAATGCTTTTAACAAATGATTAAGTTTATTATCTTGTTAAAAACAAGAAAAACAAAGTCGATTTGAAGATTTGTAATATTTTAACAGTATTACAAATTTGAACTTAGAGAATAATATGCTCAAGATAAATAAAGTTTTAAGAATTATATTAGAATATCGTAAAACATTATTAATTATAACATAGCCTGGTTTGGCAAGACATTAGCTTTGGCAAGATTGAGCTAATATTTCAAACTAATACATCATGTCTTAAGCTAATAATTAATACATCATAGCTTATAAGCTATATAGTTGTATTAATTTTGAATGGTTTTAGGTAGATGGTAATTGAAGTATTTAATCGACAACATCTGTGTATGATTGGACCGTTAAGTTGAAAGAATTTCTTCTGGTTGGGAAGCTACGATGCCACCGGCATCAAATGAACCATGAACCGTTGAGCAACGCTTTCCGTTACCTTCCCGACCTACCAAATTCAACTGCAAAAGAAATTTCCAGCTCAAGCACATAGAATATAGCAAAGTAAAACCGATAAAATGTATCGGTCAACTTGAACTTTTCGTGAGCTAAAGAAGGGAATGTAGTTACTTGACGAAAAATGGTCTGATTCCTCTGTCAAAGAGGTTTTTTTTGGAACCGATCAGTTTCCATTTTCATTTTATTAAACCTGACTATCGCATTTCAATCGGGATTGTCTACCCTAACTACTAGTGCAACGATATCTGAGTGCAATGAATCAATGTGTTAACTTGATCGTACAATACCTAATAGACTAACTAACTTAACCAAAATAAATTGCGAACGTTCATAATTTAGACAATTAGGTATCCTGTACTATAAATGAGAGCTCAAAAATGGAAAAAGATGATTTTGTGCTTTAAAATAAAAAACATAACTAGTTCTCTCCTCTCTCTCTCTCTCTCTCCCCACACACTCTGAGTATGTATTTATATGAACTTGTAATGAATGATGTAATTAGGGGTACAAGTGGACGGCTCGGCCGTCAGGCAAAGACTCATATATATATTATATATATGATCAAACCACAAAATGAAATGGAAAAAAAAAAGACTAAGATCTTTCAATCACAACAAGCGGTCTTCGTCAGAGTCAAAAACCCAACTGTACTGAGTTTTCGACTCTGGCGAAGACCTTGTTGAGGTTGAAAGATCTTAGTTTTTTTCCCATTCCATTTTGTGGTTTGACCATTGATTGTTATTTCATGTGTTTATGTGAAATTTTGTTATTTATATGAATGTTTGGTTGAAAAGTACGCCAAATGTTTTACAATCTAGTTTCTTGGTGTATTTCTTAAGGGTGCGGTATATTTTCCTTGCGTCCTCGTTGATACTATATAATAAATCTCCAGTTCTTCGTTTGCCTTTAGTTTCTCTATTATCGACATGTTTCGACTGTTCTTCCGTCATCTTTGGGATACTGAGGTTCTGTGCTGAGTTCTATGATTCTATAGTGGTTAAGGATCAGATGGTGATCTTATTGGTGGACCTTGACAATCAGTTTCTGATTGGCTGGTGGCAGACTTTGCGTAGTCGTGGTTATGTAGATGCTGTCTGCTGATGGTCTGTTGATTAAGTTAATGTGGCCAGAAGCTTAAGCACTCTGCTGCTGCTATTAAGTTGCATATTGAGGGTCTGTTTCTTTTCCAGTATTGAAATGTCTTGCAATTTGTGGGTATCTTTTTCTTTCATAATAGTTTTTTGTATTATTGACAAGATCTTCCCTTTGAATACTGGTTTTATGGACACATTCTGCGTGGTATCTTAGAGCACCTGCGGCTAAGTCCATAGTGAGTTTCTGGGATAGAGAAGTGGTTGTCATGCCGATGTAAGAATTGTGCGTCCCCCGTTCGCCAAGTGTATTCGACCACCAGGTCTGTTTTCTTCTGCAGAGATTCCTTGGACCGGCTGTTGTTTTTCATAACAAAACCTGTGATGCTTGGGCCCTAGTAGTATATGCTAAGGGTTATGCGATCTTCGGGGTTGCCTCATATTATGTTGTTCTTGGTTTTTAAGATCCACTTGTCTGTTCCATAGCTATCACTGAATTGATTTTTATGTTAAAGTTTGTGGAATTTGAAGCCATTACAAACCGAAATTTGACTTAGTTCAGAAGAAACAAAGTGGAAGTTTTATAGAGCTCTATCTCTTGGAATAATGGATCAAGTACTGTACTTATCGGATTTGTTTACACTATTTACGTTAACTTGAGCATTTTTTAAGTGAATCAAGTGGAAGAAAATTATTTAGAGGTGTAATAAAACAATTTGAAATCTTTTAATGAGATAATATGATTTGTAAAAGAATGAAATTCCTAAATGTAATAGATCAACGCCAAACATATTTTCTGGTGCTTTCCATGGTATGATGGACGATTGTCGAACAAAGCGTTCTTAACAAACTACATATTGCACTCTTGAACAAAAGTATATCAGATATAGTTTTTGGTTTGTTTATGAACTTGATTGTCTTTGGGTGATATTGAAGTATGGGAAATATACTCTTAGTTTATGATTACAAAGCGGTTACTAATTTCAAGTTACATCCTTTGAGATTCGATGAACCTGACATTTTTTTCTTATATTTTTTTGATAAAATAGAAACTTTATGTCGTCTTAAAGGAATGAGTTTGTCTTAATTTTTGGATGTAGAAGCAGCACATCATAGACGCCGTCGAATCGATGAATCATATATAGATAGATAACTCCACTTGCTATAGAATAGGTTACAGTAATATAGCAGTATTGAAAAAGAACTATTAGTTTAAGTATTGTATCTATTACAGTTGTGAACACTAAAAGATGTTCTCAGGGAGGAGTGCTATCGCTCCTATTCGAGTAATTAGTTGTTGATTACCTACTGAATACTCTAGATAACGATGGGTATGATATCGTGCACAAGGATATCCAGAAGACCTTTTATTAGAAGAAGAGTAATACTTGATTGTATTCCCTTTCTGATCATTCAGCATTCTCCAAAATTGTTGGAGATTAACATAACACTATCAAAGTTAGGTTCATCTAAAGAACCTCTTGAAGGTTTTATTATATTACTGCTGTGGTAAAAACAATGTATGATAAACATTGGTTGTGTGATATACATGATATGTATATGTGATATCACATAAACAATATTATGTGATATTGGTGTAATTATGTGTGATAATTAGTATTGTGTAAAATACTAATAAACATCTCTCAGTTAGACATTTATATCAAGAATGTTTACTTTTCTGTTTGTTTTTCACAGTGGATAAACTTCTATGTGAGAGTAAATATCCGAAAACTTAATAGAATGAAACATTAATGGTTTGACCTATATGTTGGTTAGATATAATGACCTTCATAGATCATTTTATAATGGGTGTTGAAGCATTCCTGAATGGAATGCCTTTCGACTTCAATAAAAGGGCTTTTCTCTGATATAATCTGAGGTTGATTGTTGCCGCAAGGATGGGATGTACTATATGACTGGTATGGCCCTTGGAGTTTGATCAGATTCACGCCCTTTTTATTAGTTTTAATTTAAACTAATTTAAAATTAGTTTAATAATTTTAGTAATGTGTCAGATTGATCAATGATCTCATGTTTGTTATAACTAATGCAATGATAATAGGCATATGAAAACAAATGATGCAGGATTGACTGAAATTTATGTATTGTCATATTAAATAAAACGAAATATCAGCTGGTTATTACCGAGTTTAATATATGTTTACTTATAGTAAAGTTAGGACTCACCAGACATTTATAGCTTTAATGTCTTTTGCAATAATTAAAATTTATTGATAATTTTTTTGTAGCAGAATAATATTAAGTTAATTTTTTAATAAAATTTTATTGTTCTATACTTAATCATTTAGCGTAATATAATTTTTCTGAAATCATGAAATATACCATAACGCCTTCTTCTGTCCATGCAATTGGAGCATGGTCGATGCATAATTACTGCAATATGTTTTGAAAAAGCAATTAAGAGATTATATTTGTAATTTTGTAATCATGAATGGATAGGTAATTAATACAAATTGAGATAGAAAAAACTTTAGTTTTAGCAATTTAAAAACCAACTATAACTGATATCATTTTAGTGAACCTATTCGTTGAACTATATTCAGTTAAGATTTTGGTACATGCTGTCTCTAGGATATTGATAACATATGACTGGATTAATGTTTAATAAAAACGTTAAATAACACATTTTAAAAACTGTCAACTAGTCTGTCTTCATTCCAGTAGATTCAGTGCTGAATTTTCTCAAGACTGTTTACTTTACTTAAGAGTAAAGTATATTGCAATTTACATAGCAAAGTATATATTATATTTGTATAAAAATTGAGCATACTTCGCATACAGTGTTAGCATATCTAAATGTTAGATGATCGATTATGTTTGAGGGGACATGTTTAATGCAAGGTTTGTGAAGAGACAAAGCGATTATGAATACGGGACAGATGCCATTAGACTGTGCAGGTAATGCCCCCTATTGACTTAATTTATCCTCATCGCTAGCATGTCAGAGACACTTCTCAGCCTGTTATTTACTGAATACTTAATCATGGCCTGAATAGCACACCTCCAAATTGCTTTCTACCCAATTTGTTTAGCTAATTCCTGCTTGTTAATATTGTATTTAAAGACTATTCTCCTTTTGTATGAAATGATATGAGACTAATTTGTTCAGTACTTGTAACTTCCTTCACTATTAACTCCTTCACTATCACTTCTAATTTTACTGAATGATAAAACGACATTATTATTTTATTATTTAATCAGCAACTTACAAGTATCATAATGAAGAATTATTTTCTGTACTTTATAAATGTACACACACTCAATGATTAATTATATTAATGTCAGAATTTTAAACAAAAGTTCAGAACATCCTTCTTATGGAAAGCAATAATAGTATTTGTTTCTAGCAAATTCTGAAATGCAGTATGATTATCAGAAACCTCCTTGATTCTAATTCACTAAAAAGCGTCCCCATTTCTCACTCTCTTTCCTTGTTTATTTAACACACAAAAGACAGGCATGTGTCTATATAAAATCACTAAACTATCAGTAGAAAGATGAAAAAGCTTTACTGCTTTTTTATTATTCTATTGTTATTGTAGTGATTGCTTTAATTGTAGCTCCATATTTATTATCAAAGTTCTGCATAATAGTCAACAACAATGATGGTCCCATTATAAAACTGAAAATATTTTCAATGGAAAATACAGAAAAAGACAATTACTCCGATCAATATTTTGTAAAGCCATTCACCATCGAAAATTTTTTCAGAAATCGTTCAGTTTTCGTGGATATTTGACTGAGTAAAACAGATTAATTGCCGATATCTCATAGGTTTACGATACGAAGACAATGTACACTAATAAAAATCAACAACAAAACACGCACAAAAGATACGAAATTATCACATAAAAAAATTAGACATGTGAGCAAAACTTAGAGAAGTAATTACATTACAGGTTTCAATGACTATGTTTTGTAATACAATTTTGAACACAACTAGGACAAAAACGGCACATACACCCTTAACAACTTAAAATTGTTTATCTTACTCACCTGAATAAGTACTATTTCAATGGGCAATATCACTTCTGCGATTAAGAGTGATTGAACCTTTTTCTATGAGAAACCGCTTGACTCTTCATAGAAACAATTGACACAGTTTTTACATTTTATTCCATAGATCAGATTATTTTGTATTTTTTTATGCTTCTTTTCATTATAGTTAAACACAATTATTCCAATTTTCTTTTATTATAGAACGTCAGAGTAACTTCGGTTAATTATCTTTCTAAAAACTTTTTTAATTATTTAATAATAATTTATTCAAGTTCATCGACAACTATATTTTCTTTAGTACTTTATTGAAGATAGCTTCTTCTTGATATAGAAAACGCCTCAGTAGATTACAAATTGTTTTTACTTTACTACAGTCATGAAAAAAAAATTGATTTAAAGATTTTGACGGATTTATATGTGAGGTCCCCTGAGTTTTCAAGTTCTTTCGATGATAGTGAAAGAATCATTCAATGATTCAATCTTCAATGATTTCAAATTATATTTAGATTACATAATAATGAGTGCTTGATTTTGATGTAATCAAGAGTAAAAGAGTAACTGCAATTCCTCTTATCGCTAACTCCCATTGTCTTTTAATTAATTCTTCAATAATCAAAATTTCAAGCTGACAACCAGTGCTTATTGACCTCACTACTTAATTACTTCTGAGAAAGCCTCATTTGTAGCTCCTCATACCTCGTTTAGTCTCAAGTCTTAAATCGGGCAACATAGTTTTATTTGTTTTCTCTTGATTACTTCTCTCCATTTTCCTCCTTTTTCTTACCATATCACTGAACTGTAGTGTCACATAGTAAGCATCTGACGGCCTATGCTATCTTTGACCCTTCATCATTCTTCTCTTCTTCTGACCTTTCTCCTGAAGTTATAAAAAAAATCTGGCGTGGTCTACACTCAACTTTACTATAAGTAAACATAGTATCAAACTCGTTGACAAAGAATTTATATTTATTTTGTTTTGATGTGGTAATATATACATATTAATTTATTATGTATCAGTTGTTTGTGCATCTTCAAATTGGGGTCTGAGTCTTAAAATATCAAAGTGAAATATTTGAAATATCAGAACTCTAGAAGGATATGTATTGATGAGCAATGATTAAGTAAAAGGGAATCGAAAGTTAAGATAAATTTAGATTAAGTTTTGTATAGACAGTTTTGCATACTCATGCAAACGCACAATTAGTGTGATGTAATACCATTATGTACTTAATCATTTGATTGTGATAATGCGAATTTAACTTTTATACATGTCCGAATTATCTTATAAATAAACTATTACCATCTCATATATTGACGGTATTAAAAGTTAGTTCGGATTTGATAAATTTGAACCCTGAATAAAAAAAAAATGAACCATGAATTTCTTTAGTCTAGTTTAATAAAAGTTTCAACCCTCATTGAAGTTTTGACATTTCTTCTGAAGAGGCTACTGAGAAAAAGTTTGCTTTCATTTTCGCTGTGTACAAAATATTTAAGAATGACACAAACGTTTCAATATAGTATGAATAAATAAACACCATTAACTCATTTCATGTAAAAAATGCTTTCTTTTGTAATCAATTTTTCAGGGCGGTAAAATAAGTAGAAGGTGAGAAACTTAGTCCGTTTTAAAGATATTGGATACTAGTATACAAGGTAATTTATCGTTTATAGGTTCAGAAAAAAGTATAATAGGAGTGTAAGTGGGTAAGGCGGTTAGTGTTGGCGGGGTCAGCTCGGAGTGGTTTCGATTGCTCCGTGCCTGGCCTCCTCACGAACTCTGCAAAGCAGCCTCACCAAGCACTCATCTCACATTGTCTAATTATGGAAAATTGATCTTACTCTTCCACCCTACAAGCCTTTATGGACCTCCTAACCTCTTAATAATGTTTCTTCGGCATAATTCTAGAGGTAATTCTAGGGGAACTAGATACTATACTTAAACTATAGCTGACAGTAATAAAATATCTATTCATTATGTAAGTCTACGAACACATAGTTGGCCTATATGAAATGTTATCATGAATTTCTAGAGACCAAGTTCCAGTGACCATACCCTTTTTTTTGGTTATGTTAAATTTTAGATTTGTAGCTTATTACAACATTGAAGATTATACCTTCTGTTTATATCATGACTTCTGTTTCCTGCTAAGAGGTTCAATTATTAAAAAAAATACTTTAATTATATATACAATAAAAGCATTTATATAACTCAAATGATTAGAAGGTATGACCTAGAGTCCGTTAATACTAAACATGTAGGTTAGAGGGGTATAAAGAATACAGAGTATGAGCTAAAATTAAAGTGGATATTTCCTGAATTTTACTTTTCAGTTCCACATTTAATAAAATATTAAGCTTTTAAAAACTGAGTTCATGCCTTAGTGTGAACAGCTGAGGATAAAACAGTTAGCAATTAGAGTTTTATTTGACTATGACATTCATGACACAAATCACAAAATATTTATGATTTGTGTCACCAAACTTGAACCATTTTTTTTTTACCTAATCCAAATTTTGGAGAGTAATTTATCCTATATTTCATTCATTTTACTTAATTTACTACTTTAGAGATCAGACAAGTGACCTAATCTTTCATAAATTTTGTAACGTGAGATCGTCAGTGTAAAAGTTTTGGCAACCTTGATCTATTTCTTTATTTCTTTCTTTCTATCAATTTCAGTTTTTTATATAAAATTTTCAAATTAAAATCTGTTTTATTAAGTGAATATAGATATCATTTGTTTTGAATGTTCATGGTGACCTCAAATAGAAATTAATGTCATTTCAAGTCCATGATTTTAAATCTGAATAGTGTAGACAGTTAAAGGTTAGGGTTTGTACCTGTGGCTACGTGTCGGAAACAAGCCGACTGTATAGTCAATGCACAGGAGTAGGGTTTGTCGGTTTTTAACAACAGGTTTTAAAAAGCCGTTTTTTTTGAAAAAAATTATGAAATTCGAAAACCGTATTTTTAGTAGAAAATATCGGTTTTCAATGTATGAATAACACTTAAAAAAATTTTGAAAATGACAAATATAGCCAAATGTACCAGATTGATGAAAACACTGTTGCAAGCGGTTTGGTTCTTGGAATCATATCGGTCCGATTTAATAATATGGTTATTATAAAAATATGAAAATATATTGTTTTTATTTATTCGAACCCTTAGCTGAATAACTCGTTTCACTATTATAAAAATATTTACATCCTTATATGTGAAAATTATGCATAAACAACGAATAATTGTTTTTAAAGTTATTTAATTCTGGTCAACTAATATTTCTTTGTTCTACTAAATTGCATGAAAAAATTTTAATATCAATAAAACTAAACAGTAAATAATTTCAGTCAAAAACTGCTTTTAATCACTCTAAATTTTGCGTTAAAATTTTTTGTTTGAATTACAGAATATTCGAGCAAAAAAATTTTTTTAGAAAAATTCGAAACCTGTTAAAACCGGTTTTCTGGAAAAATGACTATTCGAAAACAGGTTTTCTAAAATGTCGGTTTTTGTATAAACCCTACACAGGAGTAAATGTTGCAAACCCTAAGCAGCAAATATTTCTTTTCTATTGCCTAAGGATATTTTATTTATAAAAAATAAATCAGTTTTAAACTTTTTATTTTGTTAGTTACTAATAAATTTCATATATAAACTTTGATTCATTACACGGTATGTACTGTGTAATACGTGCAAAATAATGCTGGTCTTGATCATCCACTATTATTCAGTTACATGGAATAAGGAATAGGTTTGACTTAATATTTCAGAAGAGAAAGAAATGAAAATAGTTTCTCTCTTAATTTATTTCTGTTTATTTTTCTATAGAAATTACATAAATGGAATACGAAAAACAGAATTGAAATACATGACTACTTTTTTTTGTATTTACAAATTAATTTTGAAAAGTTTAGTTACTGCATCATTATATGGAGTATGAGATAGTAAAAAAGAAGCAACAGTATGGAAAAAGAGCAAATTCGTAACTAATAGAATTGTTGTTTTTCTTAGCATCTATTTCTATATTAGCAACTAATAGAAAGTGGGCTTTTCTTAGGCACTGTTTAAAATATTGCGGGTTACCTTTGTAAATTATTGCAAAGACTACGGTTAGAGCAATCTATTAAAAAAGATGTGACCCAAGACAAAAAAACAGATAACATGTCAACCTGACTCAATGTATCTACCTTCCTCAAAAGTTAATAACACGTTTTACCTCGTTCAGTTAACATAGTGTCAAATATATCAATAATTTATTTAAATAAAAACATTTTAAACAAATGTGTTAAAAACTGAAAGTAGGCGTAAACTGAAATCAGAAAGAAGGGTTTTGATTTCAGCTTTACAGTCTTTAAGGTGCTTTGACAGTGATTACGAATCCGGGACTTAATAAGTTTCTACTGATAACAAAGTTAGGTATGCCAGATAAAATAATTTTATGCACAAACAAGAAGAACAACAAAGCAGTATTAAACAACGTATTAAAAACTGCAGTGGAAAGTAGAGACTAAAGTGACAATGCGAACAATTCGCTGTCACCTGAGTACGGTTACATAGAGACAGCAGGGAAGTTTAATGGAATTGCTACAGGAGAAACAAAAAGAACCATGACTAAAATGTAAAGTGTAGAAATTGAAATTTATAAAAATATCACTATAAATAATACAATAATTAATGAACAGACTAATATTCAAATCAGACATTTCATTTGAAGCCATACGACTTAAATAAGATATGATTTACTTGATACTGAAGGGAAAAGAGAGGTATCAAACAAGTTGCTATTAAACATAATTTGCAAATAATTTTAAATTAATTTTTTATATTAATTAAATATTTCTATAATTAACAGAAGATTAAGAAAAGTAGTTATTATTATAGGAAATGTACAGTGAAGAACCCTGGGATTCATTATTGTATAAAAAAAGCAACAACCTCTTCACCTCATTCACGATCGAAATATTAATGGAATAATATTTATAATATTATTGAATTAATAATTTTTTGTCGAACGTTACGACCTGTATGTTGATCATTGATTTGCATTACATATCTATGTAGCCATCTACATATTCTCAAGGATCATGAAAAAAATATGAAAAATAGATTCAAGGAACGTCAAAACATATAACCTTTTAATACGCTGCAATATAATTGATAGTGTGTTGATAACAGTTGAACAAATAATTAAACAATATACGAGCTAATTATATAGGCACCAAATGCTATGATTTTAATATAAAAACACAGTAGGCATATGATCAGAAATACGAGGCATACCGGAAAGTTGAACTTGAGGAAGGACGGGGTCTAAAAGCGGTCGAGCAGGCCACAGAAATAATCTGATAGGGCAGATTTATGTATTTATGATTTAGTAATTGTTTTCACCAACAACATTCTGAAAAACTGCTTTATTTTCAAAACATAAGAAGTGAAAGAAAAAGTGAACCGAAGTCAGTAGAAAGGGCCCACGGTTCTTAAGACTATTTAATGCTAGTATGATATAAATCCTGACTTTTATATAATAATATACATAACGTACGAAAATTTAAAACTTTGAACCAAAATACAGGATTTGAAACTGTCATTAAATTTTTTAAGATACTGTCATATACGTATCTGTGGTTAATATCTAATAAATCAACATTAACAATCAGTGCCGTAACTGTAAACAATGGTTGTTACTTTTCCAAATAGCAGTCTTTAAACAGATGCTTAAAAAAAATCATATCCATATAATTGCTGCAGAATGGTTTAGTCGCTCAATTATCACATCTTATCAAATGTGGAACTTCCTTATGGATCTTTTTTAGATTAAAATCTGGTTTTAATGTGACTAATATGACTATATCATAATAAATAATCGTTTAGTCAACGAACATTTTAAGAAATTCAAACTTCAAGAAAAAGAATTAAGTTGTCAGAGAGAGTGATTATTGTAAATGAAGAAGACTGCTAGAGAGTCCGGTAAGCGATTCCCTGCTCAAGGTAAATTGCTTGCGATAACCCTGTGCGGACAAAGAAGAGACAGTATTCTGCACTCGCTACTTTCCCACCATGTCTCTGCTGACACTATATTAGTCAAATTCATCCCCGACTTTGACATACTTCCCTTTCCCTTTCCAACTTGGTTAAAATTTAAAAATCTGAGATTCGTGTACGACCATTAGTATAGCTTTGTAAATACTTTATTTGATGATGTGTTCTATATGATTCCAATTACTAGTAATAAATTTTAATTCTCTTCTTCTGACGTTATTTTCACACAGCTTTATCATTAGTGGCAGAACATTAAATCCAGAACAAATGACATTGTGTTATCGACTCAGCTAAGTTTCGTTTGCTGATACGGAGATTAATTGAAATGGAGTTCTGTCTTAGAACTTTAGATACACAGAGTTGTGTAATCTTAGCTCTCCTACTCAGTAAATGATTTTTCAGTCGTTTGTTTAAAGATCCAGTCAATCAAGATATTAAATTAATGTAATGGCAAGTAAGACACCCACGATGTCCACATTGAACCATACCAATGGTAGTACTGGGAGGCTTTGGAGAAGAGGTATGTGAAGAGATAGATCTAAGATTAGCAGGTTTGTGATAATAACTAATTATTATAACTATTATTATGACATATTTGCGATAAATAACATAATTTAAATTTTTTACTTTTAGGAACAAAATTTAAACCGTATCTTAATGTTGCTACTGTATTATTGTCTAATATTCTGTCCGATAAATTAAGAACTAACTTTCTACTTTTATTTTGATTCTACGGGCTATTCTCAATTAAGGTCTGAAGTTTTTCTGATTCGGTGCGTAAGAAAAGTCACCTTATTCAGCTCATCCCATCGGATAGGAGGAAAGTAGCCTTTGATTATTTTATTGTCAACTTAGAAAGATATGTAAAAAATTTTTCAAAAGTACATAATACAATTAAAGAATAAACTACACTTTATTATTATAAGCACATTTGTTATATCATATGTTTATATTTTTCATGTCACTAGTTTCAGTCATCTGTTATTTATGTATACAGTGAATGAATATGCCTGAAAAAACTTCTATAAATTCAAAAGTAATTACTTTTGATAATTGCTTTTTACGTAATTAATTATGTAAAAATAAGTTTATTGTAATGGATCCTATGTACAAATGGATTTATCACATATCTTTATAGCATTTTATTGGAATCTATATCGTACATAAACGTCTTCAATCTGTTTAGTAGTAGAAGTAGTGGTATTTTTAGTGTTTGGACTCCCACGTAAATAATTTCCTTCACGATAAGATGTTCAATATTCCAATTTATCTTAGCCCATTTTTTAGTTTTCCTTGTTTTTCCCTGTTTGAAACTTTTTTGTTTTTTCTCTTCTTTTTAAATTTCACTTTTTTTGAATTTTATATACTTTTAACGCCTGTGATCGACAATAAAGTTATAAACATAACTAGCATATTATAAAATTATAATTTGAAAATTGAAGAATATTCCAAATCAAATTTAACATGAAGTAAATGGATTTGATATAGTATAAAGTCATTTTGTATTTGGTTGCATTTGTCAGATTGATAACTATTCATTCTTCTGTGGGACATCAAATTTATATAATCTAAAGGCGACTAAGTTTTCAAATAAAGTTATAGATATATTGCATAATCTGCATACCCTGCATACCTTAAATCGTCTGTCTTAAGACCTTAAAGTCTCTACTGTTACTCCAGTTAAAACAGCTGACGACTTTATAAAAATATATATATTTAAAATCAACACTGAAAACATACTCAACACTCGCCATAATATTTTCTAGACAACCTAGAAAATACGTTTTATCAGTATTTCGACGGGTTGCGTCTTTACAACTTAAAACATTTTCAATTACCTGAAACTCTTTGATTGCATAAAACACTTATAACCTTTCATGAATCCATAGATTTAAAGTAACCTGGTATCAATATGTTAACTGTGGAGCAACCAGCTTGAAGAAAAATTAATCTGAAAATTTTATTTAAAGAAAAGCTGGAGTTATTGAGAGATGAATTACAAGGTGTAAACACAATATCAAGTTGTATCAATTTATAAATTTGGAAAATTAAGAAAAACAATTTTCCGATTGTAATGAAACTTTCCAGGTTTGATTATATATGAAAAAAAAGTCCGTTACAAAACTGCATTGTGATTGATTGTTTTATCGCGATTTTGATAAAGGGAATTCATATATACTGTATGAATACTGATGTACATTCATACTGATAACGTTCTCTATGTATTATATCATTCTTGTTTGTTACGCTTGTATTTTTGTCATGTTTATGTGTGGTTTGTAAACTAAATTACGCATTTTATGTTCCTTTGATATTATGGTTTGAGTAAGTAGAAAAAGATGGATGGCAGTATTATACAAGAAGAGTGGTTAGAGATAAAGACAGATGAGGAGAGTTGGGGAAAGGAAGGGAGAGTAAGTCTGTAGACAGGCCGGTGTCCACTCCCATGTCAAATCAGTAATAGGAGACGTTGAACCTGCGGTGGCAACAGGGCACCGGCGCATAGACCGCCTGATTGACTCTCCTCATCGCCGGTGCTTTATTACTGTGGCTCACACACGCCTCTAACACGCCCACTCACCCTATTACTAATCACTTTGTCTCCACGCAGACATGCGCTCTCCTTATTACTTTGTCATCCAACTACTTCGACAGCTGCGACTAATTGGCCTGTATCACTTCTACAGACTCCATCACGACTAACTCTCAACCTTTATTGCTTTCAATTTGAAATCAAATCATAATTAATGTTCTATTTAAACAAGACTTTCTTATTTATTTCATATAATATGAAATATTATATTTAATATTGTTGAAAGAACAAACAAAGAGAAGCCATAGGTGGTTTCGACTATAAGACTACTTCATTGAGAGTCTTATGAAGAGTCTGGAATGTGGCTAGGCCACAGAGTCGTAGGTTCAAACTCCGTGAGTCTTGGTTCGTTGTATTTCCACAATTTTGTAGGTCTGACTTGTAATTAGTTAAGGGAACTGTAGTTGTTAGTACCTGTTAAAACAATTGCATTGTTGACTACCCATTTGAATAAAGAGAGAATCAAACTTGTTTATACAATACTTAGAATATAATATCAAATGGAGGCTTATGATAAACTAATATTATTATGTAAATTTGTTACACCTCGTGAGTCGTTCTCGTAAACGCCAACCGGTTTCGCACGTCGTGCGTCTTCAAGTAGGACTACTCGTAATAGTCGAAGAATCCTGGATATAAATGGCTATCTAACAAATAGTGCCAATATACACTTAAATTTCCTATTATTAATAAGAGGTTATCTTACCTATTATCTGATTTTATTCATTTAAATTTAAATCGTTATTATCAGGTCCATCTAGTCGTCTTTTCAATTTTATTACCTAATGTTGTCATTTTATGACCTTACAATGACGATTTAAATTATAAAAGAATAAAATCAGATAATAAACAAAACAAAACTGATATTAATAACAAGAAATGTAGGAATATATTGGCACTAGTTATTTGAAGGTATTTATGGAAAGGATGTTTTGACTATGATTAGTCCTTAAGATCCACGACGTGCAAAACAGGTCAGGCATCTGCAACAGCCATTCACAAGGTATGACGGATTTGTATAACAATATGATGTTTATTATCCTCTGTGGTACTAAAAATTGGCATGTATTTAAGATTCAAATGTACTATCTAGTATAAATGTAATTTCATTTGAAGGAAAATCTAGCTATATTTGAATGCGAGAGAAATTAAACCTGAGATATAATGAGAACATTTAAGTTCGTTGCAGAAATTAGTAAGTAGGAAAAAGTTCAGTACAAAGTCACAATGTAAAAAGGATTAAAATAAGTGAAGCAGCCGTCTTCTTTCATGAAATCAACTAGATCTGAGGACCAAATATCACATGGTTCATAACCATATCACAAAGGAAAACGATTCATGAAATATTACTGAAGAGTTTCCTTTCTATTGGAATAGAAAGAGTGCTTTGGATGGAAGCTTAAAAACGCTCAATATTGAGTGATGTGTGCTGAATCTAGTACTACCATAATTTACTATTCAATCTACTTTCTACTACTTTGGAAGATAGATATTATCCAGTTAGAGTCTGTAGTAAAATTTGTTCGAATTAGGGCCTTAAATTAAGGATGAATTTGTGTTTTAATGTTAGTTTAGGGTTCAGACTAGTTGTTGAATGACTTTCAATTTTTTTTTAGTATGTTGATCTAACTGTATTTTAGTAGACCTTTCAACCGAAATGGAAAGGGTTTAGCTCAGTTAGTTTGACAGATAGGGTGAAAAACGAAAGTATTGACTTCATCAGTATCAGTACTTGGTCTCCTTTCCCTTTTTTTTACCGATCGAGGATACTCATGTATGACTTAGTATTTACTAGGCTTGTATAAATCTCTTTTCTTATTAAAGTTTACATATTAATAATTATTGTTAAATGGAGACTTTTTTGAGGAATCCGCCATTCAATCATAAAAATTACATATATCGAATAAAACAAACTTTGCCAATACATAATAATGTAAAGAACACAGTTAACAAAATTAGAAATTGTCGACTCTAACAAAATTGGTAACTCTTGAATGAACCGTTATATTTTTATTCGGAAAATAAGTCCCAAAAAAGACAACTTTATCTTCACAATGCAGTTTCCGACAATGAACTATTTTGAATATGTTTTTTTATTCAATTTATTAGATGATTTCACATAAATTTATAATTATGGAGTTACTTCTCCTTTTAATAGCCTCTTAAAACCATAACCAGTTCTTTTAAACATACTTTGACTTTGGTCAATAAGAAAAAAATATCTTATATCTCTCATATATGTTGCCACTCTTTCACGTTCTTGATTTATAGATTAAAGTCATTTTTTAGTAAAAACATCAATGAAAATGTGCCCAGTAGTATTCGAACATATGATGGTTAAGATTTAATGTATTTAATCATGCATTCTGTAGTTTCAAACTAAATCTAGAATCAGTTGAAATGTTATTGAACCATTATCCCATAGAAATGGAGACCTTTTTGTCCCTATTGTAAGTCGATCTACCAAACCATGGCGTGAAGGACGTGCTTGTTTATGCTAGACGATCAGGCAAACGTGCGTACCCAACAGCCAATCAACTCTCTGCTCTTGCTCAAACGGAACAGAGATAGGCACGCAATTTGGCACGTAAGAGTTGCTGAAGAACTTGGCCCCATCCAAACATTTTTTTGCGTCTTTATTGTCACGTAGAAAAGGTTCTTCAGATTGAAACGTCATACATTGTGCATTCTGGGGAGCATAACATGGTTGAGGAGGATTCACGGTTGTTAGCGCCACGCATCCCATATGTCACCCAACTGTACTTCACCATTCTCACACCCAAATGTTTCGTCCTTTCTTTCCCATTGTCTATAGCAGTTTTCTTCTTATCACAGTTCTCATGGTTAAGAACACATTTATAAACAATATAAAGAGGTTTGTTTTTAGATCAAAGTTAATGAATGGGAGTATGGGACAATGTAATCTGCAACTTCAAAAATTTTGCTTTTATTACTATATGATGTTCATTGATTATGATTACTGGTATATAATTAACTAACATCCTAATGTTTTTTTTGACATTGGACAAAAAAAGACTAATCGGAAGTTTTGTGGTTTTTTGTAGCAGTTAAATTGTAAAATTGAGCAATTTTTCACGTATGCGCTCCATCGATGGAGACATTAGAACATTTGGTGGCAATAGAGCCTCGACAGAGATAGAGTGACATTAGAAAGATTCTATTCCAACTGTCACAAATACTTGTGAAATGGGGTGATAGTCCTGACAAAAGTTTGACAAACGGTGGTCGTCCGTCACGCCAATGTAATGGGCACCAAACGATGCTGACCCACTGGAACGTGATATGTTAAAAGATACTTGCTTCAGTCATCCCTCTAACGGAATTTCCCGCTTTAGGCTTATGTGTTCTAGCTTTCCTAAAATATGCTTCCATTAACTACATGATGATTCCCATTAGATTCTCATCAATGCTTACAAAGTAATCTCAATATTATAAAGTAATTTGAAATATCTATTCGTTTAGACTGGCATAAAATCTTGAGATACCAGTGAAATAATTACATTATTCTAGCAAGCTATCGTTCTAGCAATATAGGTAAAAAAACGAATTAAATATTCCATTCAAAAGTCGTGCAATCAGTTACTATGCAGTAATCACTGTTGTTAGGAAGAGTAATAATTCGTCACATAAAATGCTTTTAAGAGATTTTACGGACGTTTGTGTGAGAAAGATTTTATAATTCTTCCAAACAAGAGTTGAATATTCATGTTAGGTGATTTAGATATGAAAGTATCTGAATCTGATCTGCACAAGTAAATGGACAAATTTATGATTATTCACTCCTTTTAAGGAACATTCGTAATTCAAAGTACCAACTTGAAATAAACTATTTAATAAAAAAGGAACAAAAATGTAAATTTTCAATGTCAGTGGACAAATGTTGAATAAATACTTTGTTGAATGAAGTTTCTAGCATGTATCATGTTGTTATTTATTTTCATTCATATTTGTTATATCAATGAGTGAAATCATTAAGTACTTATTAAAGAAAAACTCTATTAACATTGTGTGTTAACATTTTTATTTTATTCTGAGTAAAGTATAGTGATTGTGAAAAAAATTGAGCTGGAAATTTGACGGATTTAGATGTTTTGAGGTCCCAGAGTCGTAAGAATCTTACGACTGATATTAAGTCTGAATTTATCTTACAGTATAGATTATAAAAGGTGATATACGTTTCTTAAAAGTTTGTTACACTAATGATATCAGACCTTATACATATTAATCAAAAAGAAAATAAAGATGTCTAAAGAGAAGAAGCTAGCCTCAGATATTCAGCATTTCTCAGCCTAAAAACAACAATCTCAAATGAAAGGAAACTACTTCGTCAAGATAAACTCAAAACTTCATCATTTTAAGCAGTTTTTCAGAACTAAAATGGTTAATTAACAAAAACAAATTCTAATTTTCTATAGTTATACAAAACAAATATAATTAACTCTAAATTATTATTACTAAAATAACTCTGCCTATAAATTAATGTGTTTCAATTGAAATCTTATTACAATCTCTTTTTGAAAATGAAAGTATTCGAGAAATAAGTCTTGTAAAAAAAAAAAACCAAAATGACCAAATGATTTAAATAACAAGGAAGCCATTAGTAGTTGATTTAAGAGCTTGGAAGGTAGACATCAATGAAAACCTAGCATTAACTTTAAAAAAGACACCTCCCTCTAACTTGCACTTTCAACTAATTCGTCTTAACTGTTAAGCTGCTTCCCAGCGCTTTGTCTCATTACCTCCCTCTGAAAATTGTTTTCAAGCCATTTTTATCAAGTGCTTAACTAACTTTACTAAAAGTATCAAATAAAAGAAATCAAAAGTTAACATTCTTTAAAAGACGAAAATTGATTAATCAGAATTAACTCAGGAATGCTAACCTTAAAAGTATGGTTTATAAATACTTGTAAGGTTCGTAAACTTTGGAATAACATATTATTATACATAAACTACTATCATTCAAAACTATAGTGAATAAACTTAATAAACCAGTTTGCTACAGATTACGAGTTATGAGGTATGAGACCCTCAATAAAAAACCTTAAGCAATAGACAATACCCAAAAGTATGGCAGTTTCTGAGGATATTGACTAAACAGACGACCGTTGCCCTCAAACATAAAAATCGCCTGTGTATTACTCCTCAGGGAGCAGAGTCATTCACTGAGTCTCTCTATGAAGTACACAAGGAGAACTGCCCTAAACTCTTTCCTTGTATAGCTCCTCCCTAAGAGTCTATCTCTCTCAATATGGAGGAAATTGAAACCGTATTAAAAGGTCTCCCCAGACGTAAAGCACCGGGTTTGAACGATGTAAATAATTATGTTCTAAAGCAGCTCCCTGACCGGATACTCAAATGGCCAAACTCTATATTGCTTGCATTAAAATTGGTTACTTTCTGAATGCCTGGAAACAAGCCAGGATAGTCCTTATTCTGGGTTACAACTATATTACTACCTAGTAACTACAACCCATAAGCTTGCTTGGTTCTCTAAACAAGGTATTTGAGAAGGTCTTACTCAAACATGCATCCTAGTAAGTTACTGACATCCAGTTTGGTTTCACAATAGGACACAAATCCATTCAATTACTGCGACTCACACTCAACTTCTTATATTATGTTAAGCAAAGAAAACTCAGAACATTCACTCTAGCCATCGACCTTGACAAGGCCTGTGATTGCGTTTGGCACGTATTCATTGTTAAGAAACTAGGAGAAGCCGAGCTACCTCAATGGTTCCAAATGATCTAATTGTCCACTCTTATCTAACTGAATGATCTTTTAGAATCAAAGCCACAGACACTTTATCCTCGCAGTACAAGATTGAGAGGAGGTTCAAGATTGGATCCCCAGGGTTCCAATCCTTTTCCACTTCTACTTACAGGACTTTCCCAAGTGGAATAAAAATAATAGAAACATACAGACACTAGACGGAATCTATGTAAACGACATTTTGGTATCGTGCTGGTCGTACTAGATAGATACTCTTGTAATACAATTTCGACAACATGTTGACAGGATGGTACAATGGACTAAGTTATGGAGGATGTGTAATAATCCATCCAAATGCACTTTTACTGTCAACCTTTGTAAGAGACTCGGATACTCACTTACATTGAGCATTCATGAACAAACTATACCAGTTACAACAACCTTTAGGTATCTTAGTGTTAACATTGACACGAACATGTTATCAACAGACTATGGCAGTTAAACACTTGGCAAGGCCTACCCTGCCGGAGTGGTATTTACTACTTATTAAGGTCTGACTCTGGTCTCTTTCTTCAGACCCGGGTAACCTGTATAAAGCACTTTTGAGGCCAATCGTCACGTACGGGGTGACAGCCTGGGCAATGCCTGCGGGTAAGTTGATGAGATGCATTTACGCGTTCAGAATAAAACCCCCTCAACTTATCTTGGGCGCTTCACGCTACTCGATGAATGAGTTCCTCTGCAGGGAGGTCAAACTGGAGTGTTCCTCTAGGTTTTTCTGCAGGTTAGGTAGAAAAGAAGACCAATTTGATAAAGAATGATAACATTTTGGAAAAATTGTTGACAGATTATTTTTCAACTGCCATGATTACATTAAAAGCTTTTCTAATACGCTTTGGAAGAGAGAGATAGATAATCATTAATATACATATTTATTACTTTTAAATTACGGTATCAATCTATTTATTTCAAGTTTCGTTTCATGACATCGTAATTGATCTGTGAACTGTGAAGAGTAATGAAAGCTTCACGTACAAATGTGGAGACACTACGTGTTTGAGACGCATTATTTACACAGAGTGACTTTTATTTTTTTTATTATATTTTGTCCCTAACAGAATTAAATACCACATAATTTACTGATTGTTTAAACTGAGTTTCAATGTATAAAAGGTAGGTTTCTGGACAACAAATAAGTGAATGAATGAGTGAATGGAGGGAGTTTAGAGGAAAAACTCTTAAGTGGGTTATTTAGAGGGACTCATTAGATTACAAGAGGCGTCTGAGATGCTCACGTCCACTAAGAATTTTGCTCCCCTCCATCCACTTTATGTCAACTATGATTGAACAAACAGGGATACTGCTTTCCCCACATCATTACAATAACAGCCACCTATTAAATCCAAACTTCACATATATTTTATATTGTATTACATATATTCTCATTATTCCAATTATTGTTCCAAGACATATTAATTATGTGTAAAATAATGTTAATAACTAAAATATCAACCAATTGGGCTGTTTAAAAGAGTCACCTGTAACAATGATAATTTCCTTTTTCCTAACTACTAATCTTTTACCCACGTATTACTGTCACCCATCTTCAACAATATGAATTTATAAAGAAGGAACTATATACATATTTATTTTAAATTAATAGGTCTCAGACATTTACTTTTAACATCTAGAGTATCCTTCAATAAGTTTTGCTATAAGTAAATATAATAACAAATTCAAAATAACAAATATAATAAAATAACTCACTCTTTCTCTCTCTCTCCCTATATATTTATATACATTAAAAAAAACTAGTAAAACACTGGCAAAAACTAAGTTGTTGCATTTTTGTATTGCATGCTACATTTCCTGGTACAAGAAGGCGTCGAGTTATAAAAATGATTTTTTGTTAGAGATATTCTCTGTACAGTTTTCAGTTCTAGCCAAAGATATATATATATATATATATATATATATACATTTCAAAATATCAAAGGACTAAATAAAACTAGAGATTAAACAGAACAAATCATTTGCTAGGCTTGATATTTCAAACAACAGTTCGTTATCATGAGGAGATCAGAAGAAAAGATGAAGTGAGATCCAAGCTATCTTGTGATTTTTTTGATGATGACAGAAAAATACTTGTGCCATTGATCGTAGTAAGCATTTTGTTCTGTTATGTATAATTTTAATTATATATATATATATATATATATATATATATATATAGAAGTACATAATAAATAATTGCATCTCTACAGTTAATGAATCCCAAAAAAATAATAAAAATTAATTATTATTAATTATTTCCGCGAAAAGTGTCAGAACTTTTTCATTTTTCTATTGAGTCTGCCGTGATTTCTTTCTATATATCATAAAGATGTGTATATAATATATATGTTGTTTGTGGTTTCATTTGAGTGCCTTATGATTAAACTGTCATAACCAATATACTTGTCTAAAGCATATTCACAAAAACACTACTCAGAAAGGCCAAAAATGTACATTTCCTTTTCTTTTAGTGCTTTTTTTTGTATAAACTACAGTAAGAGGTTCTAAAGTGGGACTAAATTCATTCGATAAATAATCCTTTATGCCAAAGTCACTGTTTTTGTGACAAACCTGATGACGTTCGTTACTGACCGAAAGGTCCTAGTTTCACTTTAGAATTTCGTACAGTGGTTTATTCGTTATATATATATACAAAACTAAAGTTTATCGAGACTCTGTCAGTTCTTCAGGTTCAAATTAAACTCTCATTGCCAACGTTTCGGTTTTTACTTAAAACCTTTTTTATAGGCAGAAGTATAAATTTTGAAACAGAAAAACTAAGTATTACATTAGGAATTATTTTACGAAAAAAAATAGTCTGTGGATTTCAAAAATGACTGTAGTTTGAATGAACACGTCACACTGAACTGTTCAGTTAAAAGGTTTTAAATAAAAGCCGAAATGTTGGCAATGAGAGTTTAATTTGAACCTGATGAACTGACCGAGTCCCGATAAACTTTAGTTTTGTTTCTATTCCACGGTCGATGCTTTTATAAATATTTATATATATATATATATATTCATATTGAATCAAAATTTGAATTTTTTTTTATAAGAGTTAAGCTTATTTAGTGAGCAGACTTATCTATATATATACTTGGAACTTTTGAGTAAACGATCCTAATGGACACTAATAACTTAACACCAGTACAGATACACATCGAAGAAACGTCATAAACGACTTTGGAGACCTCAAACCATGTAATTCCGTCAAAATCTCGGTATTAAATTTTTCCACGATCACTATAATTTACTTATAGTAAAGTAAAAATGAGACTTTTAATTTAATATTTCATTACCATTTTTCATTGAACTTCAGGAGTATAAGTTCTATGTTCGTACTTTCTACAGTGTTCATTCAAAATTATTATAAATATATGTAAACCAAAAGTTAATATTATGGTTATAAACAAAATAGGTATCGGAAGACGATAATTTTGTCCTATCGGATATTGTAAGTGAGAGTAGTGTGTGGTTTACGGTTGAGACAGGTTGTTCTGAGACAAATGAATGCTGAGAAAAACTTAAACGACCAACCGATTTGGAGCTGGGACCAAGGGTCTGAAAAGAATCAGTTAGCCTCGTTGGCTATTCAAGTCGTAATTAGGACCTGCAAAAAGTAGGCTGCCTTCTGCAACCTCACCAACTCCTCTCTCAGTCAATCTACTTCTATTCCCTTTATAACTTTAAATCACATTATTTATATTGACTTACTTTATCTTCTTTATTCATTTAACTTAATGCATTGTTATATATGGAGTTTTTTATTCCTATCTACAAAATTGATAACATATCACCACCAGAAAATCTGGAGTGGCCTACACTCAGCTTTACTATATGTGAACGTAATATCAAACCCGTTAAAACAAGCTGATTATGTTTTTTATTTTAATGTGAGTGTACATACATTTTAATCAAAAATTAATTTTTTTGATGTTTCATCTCTCACATAGGCCATTTTATTTATAAATAAGCAGCAGCAGTAAAATGAACATAAAATTTATTCTTTTTCCCTAAATTGGTGGTTAAGTGGTAGATGCTTATTAGTGTTTCAATCCTGGAGGTAGTGCAGATAGTGATTGATCCAATTATCACTATACATGCTTGTTTTACCAGTTATCATTAATTTTACCACAACAGTATTAATACTTTTGTAAAGCCAAAGCGAAGATTTGGTGTTAAGACCACATGTTCTACGACATAATCTCTTATAGCAGAACATTGCTTTTGTTCCCTTAGATAGTGGATCAGTTACTTGGCTTTCCAATTTAATCATTGATCTAAGGAAGCCCTAAGAGTATGTCCATAAGTTTGTTAATTTTAAGTTAATCTTTTTTCTCCTTTAGAAAGGTATAAGGATCGTTTTAGGTGGATGTGTAAATCGTTTACATTGCCAATGTAGACAATGCACCCAAATGTACACAAATCCGATAAGTATAGCAGGCGATCCACTATTCCAACACGAAATTTCTGTTTATATAGCTTTACGGTAATCAGATTTTAATAAATGTTTTTTTATAAATTACTGCTTTTAGGTACTTCAATATTTCAGGTAACTAATTCAATTTAAATGTTTGAATCAACAATAATTTCAGCCTATACGTCTATTCAAAATTTTATTGTTCTCTAATGGAGCCGCTTAGAGTTAAAAGAACAATTTTTAAAATCATAAAATGTAATTTTGTTGTTGTAATTTTGAAAAAGAAATGGTACAACTCCATATATCCATCACCATATAAGGTGATATTTTCAGGTATACTTCCATAAGTGAACATTTTACATTTTATTGAAAAAAACAAAATATTTCCAGTTGTTTTAAAAATCTAAGGATATTTCAGTTATCGCTTTTTTGACTTCTGTGATAATGCAAAAATTTGAAAAGTCTAGAGTTAATTGTTTATGAGAAAAAAAATGTATAGAAACACATTTTGGCCAAAAAAGTGACTTTTTCCATCATACAATATTACCTCCCAAACAATAGGGCACATATACACTATATAACCCATCTTTGTGTACAATACGAATTCGACTCATCAAACGGTTTGGACTCCAGCGTGCACACAATCTTTTAGATAACACACCCACCCACACAGACGCATGCATAATAAAAAAAAATGCATAACGAATTCAGGAAGTTTTTCCTGATCAATATACTTTACTTATAGTAAAGTAATAAAAATCCATGTACTAAATGTTTTAATTTTAATGAATAAATAATACGTAATAAAGTAGTAATTATAGCAAGATTTCAAAATAAACTCGGCAAAAACAACTTCATTTGAAAATCTAAAGAAAAACTTAGGCCTTCTGATCTGCATTGGTGGTCCTTGAATAAGCATTTCAAAAACTTTTCTATACTTTCTAAAATGTGAATTAAGCATTGCCTTTGCATATATCTTCCTAGTTTACTTTATTTAATTTGTGTTTCTTAAACAATATTTTATATTATATTATAAAAGGATTTTACATAAACACGTGAAATAACAATCATTGATCAAACTACAATATGAAATGGGAAAACAAGACTAAGATCTTTTAACCCTAACAAACGGTCCTCGTCAGAGTCAAAAAACCAACTGATCTTAGTCTTGTTTTCCCATTTCATATTGTGGTTTGATCATTGATATTATATTATGTATATCACTATACAGAAAAGTTGGAATATGAATTTTTTTCTACATACAGGTGGAAGTAGATGACAGTAATTATGTAACTGTGTCACTATCAGCTTGCTACAGTCACAGGAACTATTTTCAGTAATATATTCACCTCGCTTACTTCAATATAACTTATTAAGGTTTTAAATTTTATTTATAGCCTACGAAATATTAAGAGAATTTTTATTACTGTAAACTTATATTCTATGAAATACAGTATAGATAGTTTTCTTCCTGATGCAGTAGGATATGGAATTATAAGTTGTTTTGTGTTCCATTACTTTAAAGAAATATTGTCAAGGTGAGAGAAGAACACAGACCTCATTAGCTATGAAATCTGCTTTATAGTTATTATTTATACAGAAAATTCATTTTGGTAATAATAAAAAATAAATATAATCATGGCAATAGATTAAAATGTTGGGATAAACTCTTTCTTATTTTAAACATGTATATTTAACAAATAACTAATTAAATTTAAATGTTTGAATCAAAAATAATTTCAGCCTATACGTCTATTTAAATTTATAAATTTAGTAATTTTTTTGCATAATGATGCAGCAAAATGAGCAAACATGGAGTCATAACAGTGTAGTTCTAATCTGTTAAATAATTATCAGTCCACTAATAGTTATGTTACATATACATGCATACTACAATATAGTGAAGTCTCCAGATTATATCAAGAAGACGTAGCATTAACAAAAAATGCCCTGTGACGCTATTATAGTATTATTCTTCATTTGCTTTATTATAACCCCTGTATATTACAAACAACACTGTTTCAATGTGGAAATATCTTTATAAACTTCTATAAAAGATATACAGATGGTTGTCTCAAACTAATAAATTGAGCAATATAATCATCTGATTTAATGATAGGTGAATTAAAATATATGAGTTTTGATGAAAACTAAATATATTTGTTTATTTCTAATATTGTTTAGAACAAAATAAGTTGAAATCTTATAATTGGGTATTGACGCGATTATCGAGGACTATCTTACACCCATTGGAAGGTGTCCAACTATCGCAATATGAAATTAGTATCAAACTTTGCACGGATGTGAATCTTCAAACTTTCAGTGAATCAATTGTTTCAGTTTTTTTTCAGAATTCTCCATTGTCTTCATTAACATTGACTAGCTTCTTCAAATACTATTCGAGAACCTGTAAGGGAATGAAGTAAAGTGTGGGTTACTTACTGAGCTATGGTGGGTGGCGTCATGAGCGAGGGTGTCGCCCGTGTCATTGTGGGCCAGGTCTTCTTCAAGAGCCTGTCGCGGCAAGGACGTGGTCACATCGAGGTCGGGCCCTGTGTAAGGGCTTTCCGTGCTCTCCTCACTGCCCAGCCCCTCTGTGCCCCGCTCCACCTGAACAAACACTTCCTTAAGACATCCTTTGCCGAGTAAACATCTTTGAAATATCCACATTTATTAAAAAATGCTCTTTTGTATCTATTATAAATAATAAAATCTATAAATTACACTTACGTGAGAACCAGGTGCGGTCATAACATCCAGTCTATTTCAATAAACAAGAGCTTAATCATACTTCATAACAACAATCGCTTAATACAAATATTGTTTTGTATATGGTTATGGAGTACTACCAATGGGTGGTTTCTCCACTTTTTATTCCACTTTTATGTAGCATGTATCACTATTACTTGTTACCCCGCTATGGGTAGTTGTAATACAAAAATAAATAAAAAAAAATATATATATGGAAGTTATGATCAAACATAATTACATTATCTGTAAAGAATAAATTAACGGTACCATGATTAATAACATTGCAATAATCAATAATAGCATTGTCTGTTCTTCATTTGTATTACTTTTCTAGTAAAAGACAATATTATATTATATTGTCTTTTATATATGTATTTTTAAGTGAATCAATTGTTTCAGTTTTTTTCAGAATTCTTCAATTTAAGACAATTTCTTTTATTATATATTTATTATTGCCTATATATAATATATTATAAACAATATTATATTTTGTAAAAGACAATCTTTTACAGATCGTTTAAAAGATCAGCACACGTAAACGTCTTATTCACAACAAGTTTTTATAAGCATTGGTAGGCTTGGTTAGGTTAGGTTAGGTTACAGTGGCGATCCCACAAGGGAACACACATAGCTGGAACATTAACCCTTTCTCATACTATAGAATGAAGATAGATTCTACATTGGTTGTCCTAAATTTTGCCTTACTCAAGTGTATTAGAGAAGGGTTGTTTAACGAGAATCTGACATCGTACAGAGTCGGGACCGACGGCTTAACGTCCTCTCCGAGGGACGACTTGCTCAGATTTATTCTTTATATCCGGGGTATGAACCCCGGGCCTTCCAGTCCAGAGGTGAACACGTTGCCACTGGGTTAACCTGGCACTCTTAGGGTTGCTTAAAATAGTATTATGGTTAGAACATATTTGTACAATAATCAATATATGATTTAAAAAAATTCAAGATTTTAAATTAATTTATTTTCTTAAATTTACTATTTTAATTGTAATTTATGAAAAACTAGAATAAATAATAAATAACAAACATCTTTATTAATGAAACAAAGGGTTGGAATTTGTTAATATTAAACAATATATAACAAAGACCCAAGAACAATAATTATTGAATAATTGAATTTCCCTGTTGTTTTAGAATTTGTTTCCCAGGTTTATTTTTCTGTAAAGAGCACCATTACTAAGACATGAAATTAATTTGGTAATAATTTCATCATTACTCATGTAATCTCTAATGGGCAGTTTGCTTAATGAAATTTCAGTGTACAAATTAATTGAAGTGTAGTTGGTTTATGTAATTATGTAGTTAAATTCACCATGTAGTTTTGAATTTTCCATGCGGTGTATTAAAATAATGAGTAATTTCGACACTAAATATAATTGACAAATGCGGAGGTAGAAGGCAAATACAGCGAGGCTTCAAAAGACTGCTAGTTAAAGCCAAATCAATGTTTATCACTGCTTTGATCATATTAAAAGTATACTTCTAAGAGCCAAATTTTTTTTCATTATTGCATCAATTGTTAAGAGGGATAAGCACTGTTCCTTAAAGGGAAAACCATAAATCCAGAAACATTAAAAAATAAATATCATTACTCAAAAAACTATTGCTATGATAAGCTATATTATCCTGCTAACTGTTGAACAACTTGAAATCAACTTTTCATTCATAAAACTTTGCATAAGTATCCATTTTGAAAATCTGTTGCTGGAGCGATAACATTGTTTGTAAATGCTGCAGTAACCTTCACTCCAGCCTCATTGCTTTCAACTGTAAACACATCAAAATATTTCCACAACGGTAAATCAATAGCACTCAAGTGTTTTGTATAAACCTTTATTGAATATTGATAGTTAATTCCCTTTAAGGTTTCGTAAAATATATAAATTTGCACAGAAATGCTAATGCTCGTCTAAGGGAGTGGGTCGGCAGAAGTAGGTCGAGAACCTGGTGTCCCACTGCTACGGTAATTATGATGGTGCTTTTTTTTCCGTAGCGACATCCTCTGGCCCCTGCTAATGTCTGTATGCTTCTATGCTCACTTCCTCATCCATTTTCTCCCTTGTATCTATGAATGCTTCTACGTTATTTTAAAAAAATCTGTGGATTTTTACGCATCTCAAGATATATATATATATATAATCAATGATAATTCTTCATTTAATTTCTTCAATCCAGTTGTTATCTGAAATGTCTTTTCGATTCTAACTGTGGTATATTTTTCTTCCTTAATACTAATGAACGTATGTTTTATGCTGCATTCTATTGGATAATACATATGGTTGTGGTTAACACAATGCAAGTACATCAAAAAATGACTGTAGTTAAAATATATTAAAGACTAATTATCTGCAGTTTTGTATAGTTCAAAATTTTATGTAAGATTATTTTTGATGTTAGTAAACCTCATCCAAATAATTATATACACTTGGAACTTGATATTTCATTCTCATAAAAAATCAAAGTAGATTAAAAAATGAATAGTGTGGTAATATACTGAATTTGTTCAAAACTAGTTGTTTTTGACATTATATGCACATCTAACGATTACGTGCATGGTTTTTCCACATAGAAGCAATAATTTACAATAAGCTATTTCGCTCACAGTAAATAATTGCATCTTTTCACGGTTAGATAAAACCGTAAGAACTTCAGATTGTTGTTTAAAGGAATTATTACGATCTTTAATAATTTTTATCGTTAGGATTTCCACAATTTTTGTTCTTGTAGATTCATTATGGGCTAGTTAAAACGCAATGATTACGAAACAACTAAGTGACCTACATTAAAAATTGGGTGCGATTGAGAATGAACCCAAACGGTCAGTTGTTATCGAAGAGAAGACCTTAGTATAGTGTTGGGAACTTCTCGCTTCAATAACCACAAACCTCTTGTTTGGACATAGTGAACTAACAATACTGGCTGATCTCGTTATCTTGCTTCCACTGACTTTATTCTCCCTCGTTTTCATCCTGTTACACGTAATCCCTCTTACTCGACCACAACAGAAACTTTATGCTTTACACTGATCATTGAATCACAATCAAGGAGAATTTTCATTCTTGGAAATAAATAGCTCTCACTCCTTGCCAAACATTTCAAAAAGTCTTGTGGTTCAAACAGCTTGTTCTACTTTACTTTTACAATTAAGCATACTTCTTAAAATATAGAGTTTTTTTCGAATGTTTCTTTCATACGTAAGTGAATCATACAATAGAGTGTGTTCAATGATTAATTTCCTGTACTTTTTTCGTTCCTAAATCAACTCCTATTTCTCACACTTTTTCTCTTACTTACTTTGTTATCTTGAAGACACTAAAAATAGAAATGATAATATTATCATTTATAAAAGAGTTATTTCTCATATCATTGTAAAAATCTGTCATACCTCTTGAACTATTGTTGTAGACGCCTGACCGGTTTCGCACTTTGTGCATTTTGTAGTGAGAATAATAACCCCCACTTGAAGATGCACAACTGGTTTTACATGTATTTATACCCAGGATTTTTTGACCCTGATAAGTCCTTGAAGGTGCACTACGTGTAAAACCGGTTGGGCGTCTACTTCAACGATTCACGAGGTAAGACGAATTTTTATAATAATATAATGTTTATCAACCTCTATTATAGATGTTAATAAATAACACTAACAATATTATAGAGTTATTTCTATTAGAAAAATTAGCAAATATCACAATATTAACAATGTTAAGCAAGGTAAACTGGACAGCCTGAACTAATTTCTTTCAAGGCCTACTTACCTGTAAATTATGGCTAACTGGAATTTTAAGGCCAATGCAAATAATGATAAAAAATATTTTAAATTTAAGTCTCCAACTATAATTATTTATATTCATTGATTATAAGAAGAGATTTTGATTTTGATTGTTAGAAAGGGCAGTAATGGAGGGGCAGCCCCAGGTAACAAGAGCTGTAGTTAGTGTACAGCCACCGGGAGCTTCCAGAGGCAACGTGCACATAACCCATGGGCCGTCAGTCATACAACGATAATGGGTATATACGCATAATGTCTAGCTATTGTCTCAAGGTTATTGGAGTTGTTACTGACATAACCAAATGGTGGCCAGATCTTCTGTATCAATATTATTTGGAGTTACTTCATTTATATTTTGGAAATAATTTAATTATTTAAATATTAAAATGACATACTATTGTATCATAAAATGAAAATCATATTATAGAATAATAAGTCGACTGGATATCCTCTGTAAATATAGTTGAAATATGGTTTTTACGAAGGGAAGCAATACGGCTAGTTAAAACGAGTCCTTTAAGAATATTTTGGATGTATTTAGGTTTTACCTATTAAATAATCAATAATTATGGATACTATTTCCTTTTGAAATACAATTTACGGTTAAATTTTTACACTGATTATTAGAACAGAAACTATTGATTTAGCATACGTTTATACTCAAATATATAAAATTTATGGTGTGAACATGATGGCGTACAAGAGCAACTGTTATTTGTGAAGTCTCAAATTCTCCACTCTTTATAATTCAATCAACATCAAGAGCTTTTATTAACAAACACTAAACATGAATAATTAATATAAAATTTTATAATTTAATATCAAGCCTAAAATAATTTCTGATAAATTATTTTTTGATACAACTTAGTCAAAAACAGTTAAAATGATATCCTAAATTATGTATAAGTCAGGTTTCCATCGCACTGTCTAAGTACATTACTGTATGGCTGTTAATCAAACCTTATATGCAATCTAAAACAGAAACTAAGACTTTTTATTTCCACAACTGTTTAGAAAACCACCATTCAAAAGGGATCCAGAAACACAGTTTCTGAGTGGAACTATCAGTAAAAATAGTTAACAAAGAAATAAAAGAATTACAAGTTGAAAGAATCAGTAACTGAGAGAGCTCCAATAGTTAGACCTACCGTTTTGAAAGATAACAACTACTCCTTCACTCGAATGAATGAATAAATCTTCATTGAGGACCTTCTGTCCAAGCTATACAGACTGGGGTAGCCGTACTGAGAGCACTGGGTGCTCCCCACTGGCTTTTTCCCCTTCGCTCATTAATGACATAGTAACAACATTAGTTATAATAACTATACTTAAAGTAATAATTAAAATAATAATAACAATAATTTTAATAAAGAATAATAAGAATAATAACAATAACTTTAATAATAAAAGCCTTCACTCACATTGATTAATAATTATATAACCTCATAATTTACTGGAAAAAAGCCTATTTTGCATGCTTTGAGAGGATCATTATCACCACCTAAGATGTTCCAGTAGAGAATGTATTGTCAGATATCC
The DNA here is from genome assembly GCA_026182355.1 of Hermatobates lingyangjiaoensis. Taxonomy (NCBI): domain Eukaryota; kingdom Metazoa; phylum Arthropoda; class Insecta; order Hemiptera; family Hermatobatidae; genus Hermatobates; species Hermatobates lingyangjiaoensis. The sequence continues at coordinate 60,919 of JAPFBL010001924.1, read as the reverse complement.
GGCCAGTTGTTTCTTTAACAATAATAAATGGATAGAAATATAGTTATATATTCATGTATCAGATAGATAAGAATAAAAGGAACCGTGGAAAGTAAAAAGCATGCGACCTTGAACGAAAGGAACAGTGTATCATTCCCTTCGTAGAGACCAATGCAGGCCAATAAATAATAATTTTCTTCTTTACTTCACGTTTCACTAGTTGCGTTAGATTCGCCTCTTTCCAATTACCGATTTTCTTGAATTCATCCGCTGCAATGTCTAAAAAAAAATTGAAGAAACTACGGAATGTTTCACGATTCTGACTATTCATTATGTTTGATAACTATTTTCCTCTTACTATTGAGTTATACCTTCTTCTTTTGTGAAATGGACAATAATAGGAAATTATTTATTAAAAGTCATGTATGAGATTGATATCAGCTACAAATATTAATTAGTATTAATTATTAAGGTTTTTATTCAGATATTTACTTATTGAATATTTTATAAGAAATAAAGGTTTTGCAAAAAGATTGAACACAACATTCTTCTTTTAGGCTTTATCTATTTAAAAAAATATTCATTTATCTTAAATTTTCATTTTTCACATTTTGTGATGTTTTCAACTTGGAAAAAGCATCAATGTTGCTTTAATTGGGAACTCAATTTGTGAATAAATACAAATTTGTATTTTGTAATTTGTAATTTCTAAGGGTTACATTTGTATCTTATGACAAATATTTCTACTTTTATTGAGCTTATGATATAAAGTTTTACATTTTTATTTATAAACAGTTCCGTTTTATTTCAATTAATTTGTTTCCTTCACCAGACGTAATAAATTGCTTATTTTATTAAAAATATTGCAAATATAAAATACTGCCCAAGAACATTTACATGAAACATTACGATAACTATGTTGTGATAACAAAAGGATAATTAAAACAAAAGTACTTCCTCGTTTAGTCAAGTGACCCTTAACTATAAAACTTAATAAATGAGACTCACTTTAGCAATGTAACTGATCAATGATGATGTTTGAAAACAATTTAGGATCATAATTTGGTTGCAGCATTTCACGAAGTATATAATTTTTTGTAAAAAGTACATATGAATTAATACAGTTCTTTACAATTTCTTGGGACAACATTTTGAAATCTTTGATTTCTTCCAAAATCTATTGTTATTTTTCTCACCAAGAACTATTTATTTGTTAAATTTCATCATAACCATCAAACATTGCAACTAATATCCTTTTGACAAATTTTTAGACACACACACACACACACACATATATATATATATATATATATATATGTACAAACTTGTCACAATAACACGTGATTATTATAATCTTTTGTGTTGAGTTTATATATATATATATATATATATATATACTATAGACACAGAAATAAGATACGGTCTCCAACCGTCCCTTCGTAAGTGCCCTAGGTGTCCCTATTTCAGCTCTCCTGATGACGGTTCAACCAAAAATTAGAGACTGTAAGCGTGTTTGTATCTTATTTCTGTGTCGATAGTTTACTGTGAAACGTTTATTGTCCTCTTTGGATCGTTTTCCTGTTGACAATATATAATATATATATATATATATATATATATATATATATTATATAATATATATATGTATACTTCGGTAGCAGTTCTTCTTTTATGCAAGATTCCATAATAAACACGTTCAATATATATATATATATATATATATATATATAATTCAATGATCAAACCACAATCAGAAATGGGAAAACAAGACTAGTCTTGTTTTCCCATTTCTGATTGTGGTTTGATCATTGATTGTTGTTTCACGTGTTTATGTGAAATCTTTTTATATATATATATATAAAGATTTCACATAAACACATGAAATAACAATCAATGATCAAACCACAATAAGAAAATGGGAAAACAAGACTAAGATCTTTCAACCGTAACAAGCGGTCTTCGTCAGAGTCAATAACCCAACTGACTCTGGGTAACCCTACCCAACCCGTATCTGGTAACCCAACAGTTGGGTTTTTGACTCTGACGAAGACTGCTTGTTACGGTTGAAAGATCTTAGTCTTGTTTTCCCATTTTCTCATTGTGGTTTGATCATTTGATCATTGGATTATATATATACATGTACACATTATTTTCAAGATAAAAAAATATTTATTTAAGGTATGTAAATACACCCTTAATATCTTGAAATCAGTTTTTTGTGATTGCTATACTTCACTTATAGTAAAGTAATAAAAATAGTTATAAAATTATTATATTTTATATGAAATGCTTACATTTAGTTGTTTTTAATAGTTTCTTGTGATTTTATATTTTGTGTTTTCTACTGCACGGAATATATCTAAACTTTTCTGAAATGATGAAGTTTCGTACTAACAGATAAGCAAGTATACCAGTTAAGATTGCTATAATAAAAGACAAGGCAAGGTAGATGATCATTTCTTTTAGAAATGGTGAACTGTGGAGGTAAGCACGATTTCCCTTGACTTCCTGTAAATTATGGGAAAAACAATGACGTTCCGTATAGGTCTGTGGGTGACTTTCAGAAAATTGAAATATAATTAGGGGGATAATTTATCTTGTCCAATTAACATAACATTTGAAAGAAATTGGATTGCATCCTTCAGGTGTGTGGGAAGATGACAGCATAATTTCATTTTGAGTCAAATCGTTTCAATTAGAATGGAGCATATTCAAACAATATTATATTCACTTTCATTCAAAGTTTTATGATATAAAATGTAATTTAGAAAGTAGGGATGAAATAATTACCATTATACAGTAATGTACTGATAATACTTTGCTAATTGAACATAGGTAACAGAAGTTTAACGTTTTAGGCTTCATCTAAGTGAATTAGCAATTAGTACTTCAATTAAATGAATTTGTGCAGCATATTCCGAAGGGTTCACTTTTTAGAAATACTTTCTTCTTTGTTATATAAAGAAGTAAATATTATAATATTTACTCTACATTTTTAAAATTTTTCTACATTGAGGATTTTTGAGATTCTTAAGAGAAGCATGGGAGAGACAAAGGTTAGGATCGCTGCAGGTCCATGGGAAGGATAGATGTGGAGGCTGTGCAGTCTTGCAAAACGGACACCTTGCTCTAGGAGAGGACGCATTCATAAAACACGTCTAATCTTCAGTTAATCTAATGTCCCTCAGAATTCTCTTTGTAACAATCTTCGCTTCAGATTAATGCCGCCATGGTTGATTTGTCTTCATATCCTCGAGAAGCTGTCTTGATACATATCTTTATTCGTTGTAACGGAAACACGCTTTCAAATTCTCAGGCTATATAAACATCAATAATATAAACAACAGTACTTTATAAACTGTACTTTTTTTTTATAATAAGTGAGCTAGCTGATAATAAAAAAATACAAAATCGAGCATGAGTTTAATATCAATTTAATTTTTATATTGTTTTGATGAAAAACATCATTTTACCATTTGTCAATGCATTGTAACTTCAAATTAACATATACTGTGATGAAGTATGATGATATAATATGAAGAACTATAAAATAAATGAAATCAGCTAATTAATTCCCTTTCCATTATTTGTATTGGGATCATCAAAATTACTTTCATAACAAAGAATAACTAATTATAACAAAAGTAAATTACATTATTTTGTAGTCTTTAACCAGTTATACCTATATGAATATTTCACAGTGGAGACCAAATTACAAATATTAAGAGAACTTTGAAAGTCTTTCAAAAACGTTCCCTAGTTAAAAGGTTTCATTTTCTCTTATATTTTTCTGACGTCCTTTATTAGTTAATTTATTTTTTCACGTGTTAATTGCAAATTCATATATATATATATATATATATATCAATGATCAAACCACAATATGAAATGGGAAAACAAGATTAAGATCTTTCAACCGTAACAAGCGGACTTCGTCAGAGTCAAAAACCCAACTGAAAACCCTCAGTCAAAAACCCTTAGTTGGGTTTTTGGCTCTGACGAGGACCGCTTGTTACGGTTGAAAGATCTTAGTCTTGTTTTCACATTTCATATTGTGGTTTGATCATTGATTGTTATTTCACGTGTTTATGTGAAATCTTTTTATCTATATGGTATATAAAGAAAACGGCAGGGTTTCCGGCGTGCTTGGTCGCCCTTTCTATTTTCTCCTGAAGACGGATCATCCGAAAATTTGAGTTTGTAAGTGTGTCTCTTTCTCTGTGTGTTGCTTTTCTTCGTGTTTGAGCTGATATATAAAGAAAATCAACACTAAAAGTAGTAAAAGAAATGGGAAAAATTTATAAAAAGTTACAACTGTTGACCCGTTTTTAAGAGAACTAAGTGAAGCAGGGACTAGGGCGTTGGTGATGTAAATGAAAGAATGCTTTTCAGGACATAAACGTGCCAATCAAACCAACATCTGATGAAAAAAAGAAAGAAAATAAACAACAATTTGCCTATCAATCTTCTTTACCGAATATTCATCCATTTTTATCTAATCAGGGTTAATGTTTCTGAAGTTATCAAAAATTATTGTTTTGCAAGATATGATTCAATAATGATAAGTTTAATGATAGAATTTTCATCAACTAGTACATTAGCTTTTTTTCAGTTCATATTGTTAAAATTTAATAGTATGCAGAAATAAAGTACTGGATATTGATTTGCGTTTAATAGAATATACATACTACTTAATTTAATCATTCTTTGAAACTGAAAACAAGCCAAAATATTACAAAGCCACGAAGTTTTGAAAAGAAAGAATAGCTCATGAAAAGACCATCATTAAGCGTAATAATGTTGAAGCTTACCTCATAAAAAATAATTAAATTAACATAGTTATCATCAGTGCTGCTTTAGTAAAATAAATGGGTATTTGGTAAAGAAGGTTACTAGACAAGCTGTCCAACTGTTTTTCACAATTTTTTTTTTCTGATCAGTGTAGGGTTGATTAACATATTTAGGGTTTTAAAAACATTCTATCAATTATAACATCAACGCTTACTCTATATCCCTTGCTTCTCTCAGTTTTTTTGAAAATGAGGTTGCACTCGAAAGTACATAACAACTTTTTTTTAATTTTTTTTTCCTACTTTCAGTGGTGATTTCCTTGATTGAAGAGTCAAGTGTGTTTATTGTGATATTTCTTTATAAATACAATTATAAATATATCCACTGTTTAATAGAATAATACCAAAATAATATTGGGACTTGGTCAGTTTTCAATACTGAAGTTAAACTCTCAAACGCCAATGTTTCGGTTATACTTAAAACCCTTGTGGTGGGCAGAAGTGAGAATTTATTGAATAAGGAGAAGTACAGACTGTTACAGCATTAGAACACTAAGAATGTTTAATGTTTTGACAGGCGAAAGTAATTATTCATTTGATAAGAAAAACTACGAGCTGTTGCATTACTGGAGCTCTAACAATGTTAACAGTAAAAAACCTTCTTGTTTTGCATTGATTTTATACTCTAACATTCTTAGTTCGTCAGTAATGTAAAAGTTCATTGTTTTTTTACATTCCAGAAATTCTTACTTTTACCTGTGAAAAAAGTTTTAAATAAAATACGAAACTTAGGAATTTAAGAGTTTGATTTGCACCTGGAAAACTGACGAGTTTCAATTTTATTTAATAATACAATTGTATCAACTAAATTCGCAGAAAGAACACACATAGAAGATATCACAAAAACTCACTGCTATATTTCAACTTCCTTGTCTTCAGGTAGAAAGATGTGTCTTCCTGAAGACAAGTGATAACTCAATTGTGTGTATATATATATATATATATATATATATATGCATTTTCTCGATAAAAATACGATCCAAAATGGACAAATAAAGTTCAACGTAAACAAAAAAATATAGAGAAATTAAATACACACACGTACAGTCCAGTTTTAAGTTTTGGTTTGAACAGTCTTCAGGAGAGATAAGAGAGGGAAACCAAACACACTGGTACAGAGAGGGGTGGTTTCCCTCTCTTATCTCTCCTGAAGACAGTTAAAACCGAAAATTAGAAACTATAAATGTGTATTTTTAATTTCTATATGTTTCTTTATTTACATTGAGCTTTATATATATATATATGGTAATAGGTTCCCGTTTTTAACATAAACGAGTAAGTAAATTTTATTTTTGATATCATATGTTCCACTTTCTTTTTAATTTTCTTCATTGTTACTTAATTTTATGTGTTTAATTTTATATCTTAATTTTTGCTGTCATTTAATTTTTTTTCATCATTTTTATTCATATAAGATTTCGAGTGGATGCGTCCAGGAACTGAAATCATTTGCACCTATCATTATGATGTTACGTTACCGGTTACTAAAAAATATCTCCTTCTTTTCTCAGTATTTAAAAGCAAACGATATGGAGGTGTTACTGGTATCACAGTATCTCGCACTCTATTTTGTTAAGATGACATGTGTCAGATTAAAGGTGTAAAGAAATTGTACATGTGAAAGGTAGACTACACGCCAAACCTCGAGACCATTGGTATAGTGGTAGACCTCGAGACCATTGGTATAGTGGTAGACAGCATGCTGAAGCAGTATCAACTCAAGTCTGTTTTGGTGCGCTCTTCCATAATTTATTCATGTTCCTCAATAATATATTTGTTCATCCGACGGTTTATACTGTTATTTAAAAAATATTTATTTATTTATAGGCGACAAATTGTTTGAACTTCTTCGAAATTAGAATAACGTAGTTATTCAAAGTTAGAATAACATTAAATTGTCCATCATGTTTCCATCGTGCAATCCTTTATACTCATTAGTATTAATATATGTTTACTAACTAACATAATATATATTATTAATTCACCATGTATGGCAAAAGAAGCTTTAAAATTAAATGAATTATTGAATGCACGTAAAATCTTCTAGGAGGCCACAAGACTGGGGCTGGTTGGTCCTGGTAATGTGGTTGTGTCCTACGTACTACACACGAATAATAAAAAAAAAACAATCAGATCAGACGTCAAAAGTTTACAAATAAACCATATTCATACATAATAGACAACACGCTTATCATCTTTAATTTTTATTTGAACCATTATAAGGAGAGAAACACAGGCTTCTTTTTCTTTTTGAAAGATCATAAGTTTAGAAACAAACTAGAGACTGATATAAAATAACACACTTGAAACTTTGACTTTTGCTGTACTGTCTTGAGAACTAAAATTTGGGATTTCAATGTGTTTTTATCTATTGTTTGAGAATGTCCAGTCTATTTGTGAACTTATATATATAAGACTGGCAGAGTCGCCACTCTGCCTTCCTGCGGGACTCTTCGTCTCCTGATGACGACGATAGTCGAAATATAGAAGTGAGTTATTCCTGTGTCTATCTGTGTGCTATCTTTTTTAATTGGTTTTTATTTAAAAGTCCGTTGAACCGTTTCATTTAATTGTTATATATATATATATATATATATATATATTGAGTATTGCATATAGTTATGTACTACAATTCATGTCAAGTTGAGTGATTGATTATGACAAACATATCTAAAAGAAGTTATACTTAGGTGTTGTGATTGTGTCACCATGGAGAGCATTGTCAAGGTGCGGGAGTGAGGTAGAGTTCAATATTAGGTTTCGTTATGGCTGCCAATCAGTCGAAGGAAAAAACCTTTCCCCACACTTGGATCATGTGTTTGAGCTTCTTACTTCTTTTGCTGTCCCATCCTTTCGTTACACTTATTGAATTATTTTATTTTTCGCTACATATTGTCACTTTCTCGTCTTTCTATTGCATGTTTTATACACTGGGAATCGATTTTATGAAATAGAGATCAATAATATTTTTACTTGTAAATTCAAAAATATATTCTTACTAAAATTGAGGAACTTAATAATTAAATTCAAGAAAAAGTGTAATAGTTTAGATTTATACATTGATTTTAATTCATCCATTATTTTTACAATTAACATGTGGTCCTGAATATTACATTGTTACTATCAATAGATCGAGTGATTTTTAAAAATACATTTCCGTTGGTTTAAATAGCATTCTAGTTCTGTTACTAAAGATAATGCTTCTTCGTTTACACATTAGTAAAGCATTTATGTCAGTAATAATGGCATGGACTTCTGCTTTTACCATTCTATTCAAAGTTTAATCTGATATTGAATATAACGTAATAATCATATTAAATAAATATCCTGAATATTTTAGCAACTTCAGTAATAGAAATGTTATTTTTACTTTTCCATGAGTAAAGTGTAGTAATCATGGTAAAATTTGATCTTAGAATCTTGGCAGATTTATACGTTTCAAGATCTGTGCCCGTTTTGAAGTTTTGTCATTAATGCCAGTGTTCATGTTTTATGTACGAGTGTGTCTGTGAGTGGCACTACAAAGCATATCACTTAAAGAGCCAAATTCATAGTTTACCCTAAAATAACATGGTTTTAGTAGCGTAAATGTGCCGTGTAGTTTTTAGACCAAATTGTATAATGTAAAAGTTACTTTTTTGGCCAATATACTCGTATGTGATTTTCGACTAGGATTTGTTTACGTGAATTTAAAAATATTTCATCCGAATCTAGTCAAACAGAATTAATATTTAAAGGTTAAAAGCATAATTTTTAAAATATTTCGAAGAGTTAAAGTGAATATGTAAGCAGAATAAAAATTGTTAAATCATAAACACAAGTCAATCACATATCAGTGTATGATTGATGGTTGTTCAACAAAACTGCTGTAATCAATCTACATGCCGCACCATTTAACACATATTAATGTCAGACATGTAGTTTTTGGTGTGTCATAGTTTCTTTTGGGTATTATTGGCTTGAGGAAGGTACTTTTCCGTACTTTTTGTCAAACGGCTACTCTTTTTACACTACATCTCAGGTGATTGAGAAGATTTTATATTTCGTATTAGGCAGTGTCTTACATTGAATGTTTCATAAACTTACAATATTTGAAGAGTAATAGGAACTCAAAATGACAAGTATTAACTTCCATCTGAGCAACAATATATCAGATTGTTTCAGAACATTGATACCAAGTCTGATATAATATCGATGATACGCCTACACGATAACCCATCAAAATAATGCCAAAACTAAATTAATTATAAATGAATTTGATATTATGTTCAATTATAGTAAAGTTGAATGTAGTCCACTTCAGATGTATTTTATTGATATCCAGTTATTATACATTAATATTTCTGACTAACCTATGGAAAGATTAAGCAAATTGATTTTGGTACAGTTTTATTTGTTTTTTAATACATATAACTTTTTATTTAGTGTTGAATATTCACTAAGGAGTTTTGTTACGTTTCTGGCTAAAGAGTTCAAAGGACAACAGAATTTGAATATTTATCTATGGAATCTAATAATTTGTACTTGCTTTGAATACACAGATTGAAAGCTAATAACATATCAGGAGTTGATCCGTAGCATTAAAAAACGTGTATACTAGTTAATGATATACTAACGCATTAGGGTTGGATTAACCATCAAGCTCGTATTTGTAGGATCAAAACAACGGGAGCACTTAGCAATTTTTAATTGCTGGATGAAGCGTGTAATCGAATAGCAATCGAGGTAAAAAGGGGGCCAGGCTAGCTCAGTGGTTACGTGCTCACCTCTGAACTGATAGGACCGGGGTTCAATCCTCACCTGGCCCTCGATTTATTCACGCGGGAGGTGAATAAATCTGAGCACGTCATCCCTCGGAGAAGGACGTTAAACCGTCGGTCCCGAGCCTGTACGATGTCAGGTACTCGTTAAAGATCCCTACTCTAAATAAATTTGAGTTAGGCAAAATTTAGGACTCCCACTGTAAAATCAATCTTCATTGTGTGGTATCACAAAGGGCCAATGCTTGGCCTACGTGTGTTCCCTTGTGGGACTACCACTGCAACCTAACCTAATCGAGGTAAAACAAGATTCCATTATGAAGACATAATTTTGAATAAAGAAATTGCAAAATTGAATTAATTTCAAATTAATTACGTTTTTATAAGTGGTAAACTTTTCCAGTTGCTAAAAAAAGCTTATATGGTTCTAACAGTCAACCCAACCATGATCGGCTTGTTTATCGTTAATATTTTATTTAACTTACTAAATATTCGATCTTAGGTTTTGCCATGAAGAAAGAAAGCCACGAGATATGAAAACAAATTAAACCAAAGCGTAATCAAAGAAATAATAAGAATACTGCATTAAATTATTGAATAATAATAAAGTAAATGAGTATCATAACTGATAAATAGTAGACACTAAAAAATTAATTACTAAATTAAATCATCAAAGAAAATTAAAAACATTAATAATAATGATAGAGTCACAGAGGTGATATGACACCAAGGAGGTCAAAACGATTCTGTTTTGAAGCTCTTAAGTTAAGATGACTGTTTGGGAACAAGGATCTACAGTTGTCCTCATAGACCGTGAAGTCTTCAGTCAGGAGGCCATCAGGCAGCTTACCAATTTTTCTTCCTACCAACTTCTTCCTTGTGACCCCCTGCTTTGCTTATAGATGTTTAGTTTCCTTACTTCATAGGAGTGCACTCCTATGGAGTGCCATACCTTTATTATCCTTTATTTTACCTGCTTTTTACAATTTATGAAATGTAACATACCTGATTTACCTCCTCCCGAAAGACCTATAAAAACATGGGTGTCGTACTGAGAAACTTTTATTCTTTGTTACCTCCTTTTTACAACGTCTTTTTAGTAGTTAATCATTCTATTGTAAGGTCACTTACAATTCAGATTTTTCCTTTTCTTTTATATCTTTCAAACTTTTTTCTACCCACTAACACTTGATCATTCTCTTCTCATAGTTACCATAGATGATACCTCTCTCCACACCTCTATCGACCATTACTAGGGTTTGGAAGCTCTGAGATTGCTAGCTTGATTGAAGGTCTCCTCCTTTCACTTATTTCTCATTCTCCTGGCGGACTTCGTCCTCAAAAACAATGCCTTTCTGTTTAATCGTTGTTATTCCTTTCAGGACAGAAGTATTACTCTGGGAAGAATTGTAGGTGCTTTCATTAATAATTTATTTATGGCTACCGTTACATTGACATCTTCTTCATTTGACCACATGGAAATCATGATTTAGATATTTTATAGCAATCGTTCCTAAATTTTGCACTTCCATCCCTTTCACTCACTATTCCAACAGTCTTATTTCTTTTCTTGATGTTATGTTAACCTTGACAATGGTTACTTCTTCACTTCCGTTTATATAATACCTTCCAATACTTAACAGTATCTTTATTATAATAGTTGTAATCCTTCTAATGTTAAGAATGCTATACAATATCCTATCTATTTACATCAAATTTCTGTAAATATTAAAGATTGTAGTTTTTACGTAAATTTTTAAATAAAACTTTCTCAGAACACGGCTGTCCCCAATCTTTTGTTGAAACTTACCAGTGCAGATCTAGGAAGGATAGAAGTGAATTCACTCTTTTCCATTACTACTTTTTTCCGGGTTTGCATAAGATTGTCACTGTTATTAAGGATTTTTTTCATATTTGAAGTACCTTCCAGTTTACCTATTTTAATAAGCCTATTTTTAATTTCATACGGTAAACCTCAAAGCTTCTCAAAACCTATAGAGCTGTCAAAGTTGTTCTATTATTGACCGCATACCTATCTTCATCTCACTCTTTCACCATAATTCCTATCGTATCCACTTCAAACTATTGACTGTATTGAACTATTGAAGGCTTCAGTTTTAATGACTGTTTCTGTGTTCAAATCCGTAAACAGATCTTTTCAACACTCACGTTACCTTAAGAACTTCAGAGGAAGGCCATATCAATTTACCAGATCAGTCTCAATCAGACTCAATCTCTATCGTTAAAGTTTATTATTTGTCGTTTATTATTGTTGTATTTAATTTTCTTTAATCAATCAATTTGATTATTAATTTTTTAATTTTAATTCAATTAATCTCGGTTTGATAGAGGAATAGTGACAGTTATGGTTGATCCAACACCAACTAGCTGCACCTGCACCTGTCTGACAGATGAAGATAAATACTGTCTGAATATTCTCATATCTCGGTATTCTACAGTGAGTCGTTAAAGAAGGAGGTAAACGAGAAATGGGACTGGTTAAGGGAGACAATGGTGGATTGAGCCAAAAGGTGTACGGTAAACAAAGACCTCTTTGGTGATCACTTGGATAGGCACTGTGGAAGGAAGTGTCACAGAACTATTCAATCAGGTCAAGCAAACCGAACTGGAGAGATACAAACTGCGGTTAGTTAGCTAAAGAGCTACTAGGTGGAAATTTAGAAAACAGGCTATAAATTTTCTGCTCAACGATTAAATAAACTTCCAGAGAAATCTAATGCGTTAAGAGCAGTCATGCTCTTTGCAGTGGAGTATTACCATATCACGTTGCGGATATTCGAACATTGTCAAGTCCTGAAACTTTAAACCTGCAGAAAATATATACTTGTCCACCAAGTAATTGACAATGGTTTCTGGTGTGGAGCATTAGAGGCTTCATAGAGTTTATGTTGCTATGTTCTGATAGTGTTAACCCGGAGATCTCCGGAAGACTTTAGAGATTGCTAGTCCGTGCTGGAGGTGTTACTTATTTATGTGTTACTATTTTAATATATATACTTTGCTATATATAATATTTTATATATTATATAAAATACAATATTATATAATCTATATAATGTATTTTATATGCTATAACTTATTCTTTTTTATATTAATTATCTAAATTTGTAGATTACCTTTGTCTGTTAGTATGAATAATATCGTTTTAAGTTGGTGCTTTAACTTTAACAAATTATGTTTCACACTCCATTTAGCATAAATACTCACAAATACAGAAATCATAGAATACGTGTACAAGTAATTCAAACGAAAAAGAACTTGCAATTTAATTAATATTATTTTATTTTTCATATTCCGGGATGAACTGTTAGTACCTTATTAAATGATATTTGATATTGAACTAAAGTGTATCATATTATTATAAAGATCTGTCACATCTCGTGAATCGGTGTTCTAGCCGCCCGACCGGTTTCGCACATTCCTAGTCTTCACGTGGGACGATGCACTTTAAGTTACACTTGAAGGTGTACATCGTGGGGAGCCGGTCGGGCTGCTACAACACCGATCTACAAGCTATGACGTATTTTTATAATAATATGTTGTCTACTAACATCTGTAGTACTAACAATTTGCATGTATTAAATTAAAGTGATTGTTGCAGTTAATATTGGCTTTTTGTTCTCATGGGCCATCTCTTTACAAAATTATTATTTCCCTGCTGTAATTTATTGTTATTATATTTAATTAAAATTGAATTTCTTGATAGAAATTGTATTTTCTTATACTCTCTTAAAAAATGTAATTTTAAGTAGTTCAGAAGGCGAATATTTTAATTGACGACAGTGAACATATTCAATAACCTCAATGGATTATATCAGTTTAAATTAATTTTAGAATGGATGATAAGAAATATTACCTTCTTCTAGGAAGAATCAGTATTTTTTAGGGTTAAAAATATATGTATATGCAGATGTTTTGAAACATGGAGTTGAGGAACTAATACAGATCACTTATTTGTTCAAATTGTATGAATATGTAAACATTCTAAAACTTTAATATTGACGGAATTACATGTTTTGAGGTCCCAGAAGTATTTTAATGAAGTTTTTTCGATGATCTCTCTCTCTCTCTCTCTGCATGTGTGTGGGTGGGTGGGTCAGTATATATCCAAAGTTTGTGGACACGCTGCGGTCCAGAATCTTGGATGGATCAAGTTGATATTTAACACAAAATTGGGCCTCACAGTATAGATGAACCCTATTGTTTGGGAGCAATTATCCATGACGGGAAAGTCACTTTTTTGCCGTTAACCTAAACTACTTTTTTTTTCAACTAAACTACTAGAGTTTTGAAAATTTGGCATTATCTTTTAGGTGACAAATGCAATAAACGAAAAATATATTCAAATTTTTAAAACAACGGGAAATATTTTTTTCAATAAAATGTAAACATTTTGACTTATAATTCAATCTGATATACTTATAGTATATCACATAAGTATATTTACAGTTCATTTTCTTTTTTCAGAAAATGTTTTTTTGACGCTAAAGGGCTCATTAAAAATCCATGAAATTTTGCCCAAAAATGGAACAAAAACTTAGCAATTAATACGAAAACATTCATGAAATTTTAATAATTGAAAAGAGCAATAACGCTATAAAAACTGATTGTTTATCCTAGACTAACAGATCACCTGACTTGTCGAATTTATTGATATTTATTTACATTGTTTACAATGACTTAAAAATTTGTAGAGTGAATCCACTGAAATAAAATTGATGTTTAGAAGTATATTGAAAAAAATTAAATAATTTATTCACTTATATGATATATCAGAGGAATAATATTTTTATATGTAAAAAAAACACCTAATAAACTGTTACTTTCCATGGTAGGATGGATTCGTCTCACAAAATGATTTAATCAATATGTATGTTGCATCCTTGAACAAAACTTAATATCAGATAAAAATTTGTTTGTCTTTATGAATCATAGTATCTTCGCATAATATTGAAATGTGAGGAAAGTACTCTTACCTCAAGAAAGAGGAGTTATGTTTGTTGACAAATATCAATTTTTTTCACTATTCTAGTTTAATAGTTTACATCTATTATTTTTAAAAATTTCAAGCTTCCAGCTACACAAGTAGTAAATTATACTGCATAGTCAGCTTTGACTTTGATTTGAGTATGTAAAACTGGCTAATTACTAATATATTTTTTCTCAATATACATTCACAGCAACCTTATAACAGAGTGCAGCAGGCAGGAAAAACACTCGCTCAGACAGAATTGTATATATGATTTTTGGGAAATGAAAAGAAAAGTTATTTTAATTAAATGCTACGAAGCTATAAAATTCCCAGTATAATAATCCTATAAAAGATCCAATGGAAAATATAATTCAAAATTGAAAACGAATAAAAGAATGTAATAGATGTAAAAGAAATAAATGATGTAAAGTGAAAGGTGTAATTATCCTACATCTTAAATTAAAAATTACCTTAAAACGTTATTTTTTATCTTACATGTTGTTTCTGACATTTTTCAGAAAAAATATGAATATTTTAAAGTTTTAAATTAGAAAATTTGTCTTAAATATTTAATGTAGAAGGAGGTCAGGTAAACTATGTAAGAGATCCACTTGCTAATGGAACAAAAGCCATGCTCTCCTGTAAGAGATGATTTCGTAACGCGAAATCTACACTTTCGCTTTTCAAATTGTTATTACTG
This sequence comes from Hermatobates lingyangjiaoensis, assembly GCA_026182355.1. Taxonomy (NCBI): domain Eukaryota; kingdom Metazoa; phylum Arthropoda; class Insecta; order Hemiptera; family Hermatobatidae; genus Hermatobates; species Hermatobates lingyangjiaoensis. The sequence goes on along the minus strand of JAPFBL010001924.1, from coordinate 45,637 downwards.
CTGTAGTTATACTAATGATAGTATATGTACAAATAGTGTGATATAAAAAAGCATATATATTGATAACTGGATCATTACTATCTGTACTACCTCCAATAAAGAAAGACTATTAAACATCTCTCATTTAGACATTTATATTATAATTAAATGGAACATTATTTATTATAAACCCAAGAAGAATGATATTATGTTTAATTATAGTAAAGTTGAGTGTAGGCCACTCCAGATTTTTATTTGACACTTTAATTTTTACAATTTATGATTCATTCAAAATTTAGTATAGATACTCAACAATACAGAAAAGACGTATATAAGTATTTTAAACAAAATACTTAAGTTTAATTTAATATATATTTAGAACAATGTAATTAGATTAAATACTTTTGATTCTTGGGATTTGGTTTTTATTTGGCTATTAACATGTATTTAACATTCATCTAAGAAATATCCATAAAAGGATTGAAAATCATCATTAGTATTAGAATTGTATCTTAAGATAGAGAGAATACTGATTTTAGTAGTGAAAGCTTCATTGAATTGGAAATAAGACAATTGACCTTTTGCCATTTACGTCTTTAAGTTGATCTTTAGGATTCTTGAAACATTTTTATAAGGGTGGTTTTCAGAAACAGTGAAGGGGAGCAAGGTTAAGGGTTTTTTCTGAAATAAGGTAATGAAGAGATTTACAAACAATGATAGAGGCCAGAGTAAGAATAATGAAAATACTTGGTCAACCTGTAAATTAAATTGCAGGTAAAAGATAGGTAGACAGTTCAATAAGTACCTGTATTGGGAAATCAAAGAGTGACTTTTTTTTTAAAAAATAAATTATTAATTATACCAATATCTTATGTTAGGGATATACACATTCACCAAACATACTTCTTTAAATCATTAGTTGTGCAATCCGTAATTGTGTGGTATTTACTCATTCTGAGGTAAAATGGATAAACAAACAAAAGTCTCCACACAAATGAAGTTTTATTCAACAGCAACACGTTTCGAACACTTTGTGTTCATCATCAGGAAGACACTACAATACAAATTATATTGTAACTGATTAGATATAATTTGTATTATAGTGTCTTCCTGATGATGAACACAAAGTGTTCAAAAGGCGTTGCTGTTGAATAAAACTTCATTTGTGTGGAAACTTGTTTGTTTATCCATTTTACCTCAGAATCCTTCTTTAACTCTTCCAGAAAATAGGAATTGTTGAAATCTTCTTAATATCTCTCCATTTGATATGTGATTTATCATTAAATGAAGAATTTGTTTCTAAGAGCAATTTCTGCTTATTTAGAAAAAAAAATCTATAAGTATAAGTGTATAGGTATACTAAAAAGTAATTTAAGAAGAGATCAAGAGAGAAAGAGATAAAAACAAAAAAAAATCATGGAATACAATTAAAATGACAGAATTAAGAGTAAAAATATAGTCGGAATACATTAGTGTGAATGTAAATGCATGAATATAATATATTAGTGCGAAGTATAGATACTGGGGAGGGCTAGGATAGACTGGAGTTATAGGGAACTGAAAAGAAAAAAAATTGGACTCACGCCAAATCTTATAAATTTTCGTTCTTCTATTTCTTTCAATCATAATGTTTCCAGTTTCCATTACTTTCATTATGTTTCTTGACATTGTCATTATTCTAATTATAATTAATACCATAATCACTTCAGTTCATTCCAAACCCTCCAAACCTGTACAGTATTACACTATGTTAGTTAACACTTTCTGCACTTCTAAAAATATTTAAATAGATTTAAATATATTTTTACTTTAACTCCCTTAAAAATTATATTCCTATAACCTGTTTATATTCTTTCCATGCTAGACAATAGAACTTTCCACCCACTAATCATGTTAAAACACGTTTTATTAAACCTTCTTTTCTTAATAGAACTGCTTACCTAACACTTGTTCTCAAGTATCCAATAATTTAAAAATATCCTTAAGAACTCTTTCCAATTAAAAAAAAAGTTCATCATCTATTCCCCTTCGAGTATATTTTCCAATCTTCCACATTTTTAATTTTCTTTTGCATATTAGGTATTAAAACTACACTATGCATTCTTTTTATTTTTAAAATGAGTACTCAATAAAATTGTATTTATACTATCTCTTACATAGTTCTTCTAACTTCCTTCTACATCAAAGATTTAAGACAAATTTTCCCATTTCAAATTTGAAAATATTCCTATTTTGCTTGAAAAATGTCAGAAACATGTAAGAAAAAATGTCGTTTTAAGATAATTTTTAATTTAAGATGTAGGAAAATTTCATTTATTATTTTTCAAAAAATATTTTCAAATTTGAATTATGTTTTAGATTGTTGATCTTTTATAAAATTATTATGAAATTGTATGGCATGCTAGTGTTTTTTAAAGAATCGCTTCTCTTTCCCTATGTTAAAAAATCATAAAAATCCAATTTACTCTGAGCGAGTGTTATCTTCTTCCTGCTTGCTGTGCTCTGTTATAAGGTTGCTGTGAATGTATATTGAGAAAAACTATATTAGTAATTAGTCAGTTTTACAAATTAAAATCAAAGTCAAAGTCGGTGTTTTTACTTTTACATATACTTTTTTATTATAAAGTGTAATTTAAAACTTTTATAGCTGGAAGTTTGAAATTTTCAAAAATAATAGATGTGAACTATTGGACTAGAATAGAAACAAAAAAACTTGATATTTGTCAACAATACTATAGTTCCTTCTTGAGGAAAGAGCCCATTCCTCACACTTCAATATTAAACACATATTTTGTGTTTATGAATTATGATTTATAAACACAAAAAAAATTACCTCTGATATTACGTTTTGTTCAAGAGTGCAACATATGGATTGATTACAGCATTTTTTGCATGTAAAAAATTGATGTTGTTTTTTTACATGTAAGAATATTATTCTTTTACATTTCATATTAATATATTAAATTATTTAAAAAATTTCCATTAAACCTCTAAACATTAATTTTATTTCAGTGGATTCACTCAAAAGATTTTTAAGTCAATGTAAACAATGTAAATAAATGTAAACATATACTAGTATAGTAAGTAAACCATTAGTCCAGAATCAATATTCAGCACATCTACACTATGAGGTCCATTTTTGTGTGAAATATCATTTAGATCCATCAAAGATTCTGGACCTTAGCGTGGCCACAAACTTTGGATGCATACTCACCCACCTACTCACACATAATTGAAAAAAGGTCATAAAACGACTTTTGGAACCTTAAAACATGTAATTCCGTCAAAATTTCGAGATCGATTTTTTTCACGATCACTATACTTTAGTTTTAGTAAAGTAAAAAATCACATTGAATAGGTCAGTGATTCAAAACGGATCTAGTTTTTTTAAAACATTACAGTTTGAAAAGAATCATGAGACAGGAGGTTAAATGGTTAAGAAATCGGTGGTGGGTGGTCTCACGTAGTCTACAGGATGACACAGAGACGCCAACGTCGAAGCAAGGGAAAAAAGTGCGCCTTCTACATCCATATCTAACAGTGGTCCATTACACCTCTCTGACGCTGATTCTGGCTACTTGCTTAATAGCTTCATTCTTTGTTCTAAAATAAAATATGGGTTTCTGACAGTCACGCAAATTCATATTATCACTTTTGCAGGGAGACAAGCAGATCATAAGCAATTACTGTTATATTTTAATCGCTCAAAACAGTCGTTTATCATGCCAGATATTTAATATCTTGAATGGGTGAAATTAATAATTACATGGTTTTGTTGCAAAAACACTTTGTGAATAGGGACATTCACAACTTTATCACTTTGTAGTAGGTACTATTATTGAACAACATAATTCTTAAGTTTTACAAGTTTACACTAAATTTTAAACCCAATACTTCTTTTGTTCGTTAACGTACTTAAAGCATTTTGGATGTACAGATATACCCTTGATTTATACGGCATTCGGTTTGTACAATTTCAGCTCAATGTGACCGAATTAAAATTGAAAAAGTTCAATGTAATCTACCTTTGATCTAACTTCAACATGATTGGGAGAGATAAAATTTAAAATGAACATAGTTTTCCTAAATTTTGTTGTAGATTTTTTTAGATCAGAAAAATTTAATAATTAAATGATTTTTTACAAATATTTCAATGATCAAATGGATAGATTATAAAGCTTTTTCCTCAACATATGAATCTTGAATAAATCTACTGAATGCAGTTCTACCACTTACTGTAAATACTAAAGATAAGGAATTATAATGGCTAATGAACAGTAAATTTTATTTTTGAAAATAATTCGTAACCGATTTGCTGTATATTGGAAAATTTTTAAACAGATCCTGTTACACCTCAGTAGAATTAATTAAAAAAATCCAATGAAACTGACAAAATAAATAGCAGTAGGAAAGTCTAGGTATACCAGCAATAAACAAACATAGGTTGTCTTGTAAAAACAAGTCGAAACAAACGAAAATAAAAAATTGCACAATATTATTTTTTTTTTAAGTATATTATATTAATTTAATGTATTTTTATGTTAAAGTATTTATATAAATTCATTTTTGTTTGACAATAAATAAGTAATACTCTTTCCTATCGATTTTTAAAATTTATTCCGTGCATTTCTTTTCAATGTGAATTGTAAGCTCGAATTGATTATTCCAGTTTATAAAGCAGTTATACAGCTAAATCGAAGGTTGCCTGTATTCAAATTTATTTTTTGCAAGTTTTAAATGATTTGTATAACGTAACATCAAAGGTGATTGAGTTTAACATTTTCTCTGACTATCCATGTATTACGAGGACAGTATTTCTTCCTGAATACCAATGAGATTATTGTACTTAGTTTGTGCCAAAAAGATTACTGTTTACTAAAAACAAAACAATGTTTAATGATAAGAAATACAAATTAAAAAAAAACAGATATCTGTTATGAAGAATGGCATTGCATAAAATTTATTACTATATCAGAATTAATTATATTCAAATATTATAAACAGCTTTACTTGATATTTATGTAGAAATAAAAGTAAGAAGTTAAACCTGTTAATACTTAACTTGGGAAAAGATACAGATCGTTGTAAAAAAATTGGAATGATTTTAAAAGAGCAACCTAGTTTGTTTATGAAGTAAAACTGGAAAGTTGCAAGATTACGCTTCCTCGGGAAGGTGAACGTACAATTGACAGTAGAATAATTATGTGGACCATTGTTAGAAGTGGCATAGATGTGGCATCTAAGACATTAGATTTGCGGTTTTGCTGGCTGGCTGTGGGCCATTGAAGAGGAGATACTCTTCTCGACCCTGTACTTACCTAGGCGGAGGTGAACAGGTCAACACTCAGACAAGCCTCTGTTCTCTTACTAGGCCAGTGGGCGAAAACCATTTATCCCCTTCTAGACTACGGTTAACCTTCCATTTTGCTTTGCTCCACAAAACAAACGATCGAGAATAGAAACTATGCACTAAGTTATTATTTAAATATTTTATTGTACACTATTGTTTTAAAGAAGACCTGATGAAAAAAAAATTAAAGAATTACAGCATGTGATGTGAGAGATTTGTTGATGTTGTAACAGTTTATCTAGCTATCTGAATTGCAGATATCTAGGGCTTCCGGCACGGAGACAAAACGTGAAACCTGACGTTTTGATGTCTTCGTTAGAACTATGTTTCAATACTCACTTTTGGTTAATTTAGAATTCACGCTGTTTTTTCAGATGGAGTGAATATGAACATAGTAATCATAAGACCACCTTAGCATGCCACTATGAAATATTTAAAAAAAATGTTAATACCTATATTCATATAGTCTTAATTCTTTTAATTGAATTCCTGATTTATTGAAAAATATCTTAAATATTATATTATAAGTGTTTAATATATTAAAAAGAACTGCAGTACTTTAACAAACAAATACAATTAACAATATATTTCAGCTATGTTACTAATATATGGTTACAAACACAGACAGTTTAAATAAAAATGTAAAACCATTTACATTTGCATTATTGTTGGTGAAATTATTTTAATAAATAAAGTTTAGAAATTTTTTTGGTTCTAAATATTTGAAAAGAAAAGGAAACCAGTGGAGACCACCTCCCAACGTTCTTCGATGTAAAGACTTTATTGGTTTCATGATGTACGTCTGTTATATATGTTTCCACAACCGGAATTCATATTAAATCAGTATCTATTATTATAAATTAACTTTTCCTTGTGATTCCTTACATGCCTGGAAAGAATCGAGGACTAGAGCTTCCTTGTAGTGGTGAAGAAATCATGACGAACAAGAAAAAATACCAGATATTTCTCCTTACACATCAACTCATGATATTAGGCACAGAACCACAATGTCTGCTTTTTTTTGAACCAGACATCACAACCATCTCAAGCCGTACTAAATACCAAGACATTACTCTTAAAAAACTTCGGAATGGACATCCGAGAGTAGTGGCTCAATTAATTCAATAGGCACAAAAGGAATTGTTTTAATTCCAATATATTGATTGATTCGACTCCTCAATGTTTGGGTGGCTGACATACTTTGCATCTAAATTCATTTAATTTGATCTCACAAGATATAAATAAACAAAACAAATTAAGCTTCTTTTAACTTTAAAATAGGTAAAGTACAGTGATCTTGAAAAAAAATCATCCTCAAAATGTTGACGAAAAATTACAGGTTGCACAATTGCAGAGAACGTAATGTCAGATACATAGTTCTTGCTGTGTTTAAGTCTTTACGTAATATTTGGGAAAGATATTTTATTTTTAAGATACTTATTTAATTTTAAGATACTTATTTCGTGATTCGTTGAACTTGAAATGTTGATAACGTATTTATAAATGACCTAATAGATGCATTAAATTATCAACTTCACTATACTTAAGGTGAGATTGATGAAATTATTATAAGAAGTGCCGTACCAGATAGCGTTTACCTATGTGTTTATGCAGCATACTGTAAATTGTTGAAAGATTGCAAAGGATAAAGATCTAGATGTAGGTTCTGCTAAAACAGTCCCCATACCTCACTCAATGTGAAAGGAGGTAGATATTTTAAACACTTTCATTGAAAATACTATAGTAAAAATATCAAAAATATGAATATCCTTTTGGATTCATTTTAGTTACAAGACTAAACTGGAAAAACTTGCAACAGTAATGCATAAACGGACTGTACAACCATAAGGTAAATAAGGTAAATATCAGTTAAAACCATATAACCATATAAGGTATACCATATAAGGTAAATATGGTAAAAGTGTGGTCTTAACCACAAATCTACACTTTATATATAAAATTACTACTACTGTAGTCAAAAGAAATGATAAGATATGCATTAGTTATATACTATTCTAGCATAAATGAAAAAGGAATGTGGTATAGCATTAAAGTAATATGTTCCATAAGAACTTCACAGATAAGCATATCAAAGGATACTAGGAAAATGATCTCCTGCACTACCTTCAGTATGGATAAGTTATTGAAAGTCTTCCTTTTAGATATTTTATATCAAGAAAATAAATTTCCATATTATTGAAATTGATACAAAATAGAATTTGCCTTTGTAAGACAAAACTAACAAAAATTTAAAGGAACGGAACATTAATAATTCGGTCTATATGTTGCCAAATACATTGCCCCATATATAATATTCTAAAAGTGGGTCAAATGAACACCACAAGTGTAAGTTTTCTGTTTTTAAGTGACAGGTTCTTGTCAAGTATATTGGTGGGTCGAAAATTAATAATATAACTAGTAAAAAAGTTTTCTCTCAGAGGGAAACCTGGACATAATTGAGTACAGGGTAATGAAGGAGTGGATGGGTAAGAAATGGTTAAAGCCAAACATAGCTTCTATGATCAGAAGCATTTTGCATCGCTCACCTCAGTTTTAATAAGGATGAATTTGAGGATTGTATGAAAAGGAAAGTAGATAAAACGGATCTAGAAAAATTGCGTCTCATTTAGCTTAAAAAAGCTCATTCCAACTGATCATAATTTTTTTGGAATACTTAATATCAAGATATTAAGTATTTAGGAATTTAATCCGACATCATTCTTTTATATACCACTTAAGCAAAATGCAAATAATGGTATAAAAATAATGCAGATTTGTATCGATGAGGCTTTTGAACGTTTGATCACATTTTATTTGTATGCAAATTAATTGCATTTATGAGGTTCAGGATATTTCGCAAATCACCATGAAAACCAAAAAAGTGTAAGATACTCCTCTGAGAACAATTATAAATTTTATTGATGAATTTAAAAATTAAATTGATTTTAGAAAATAGAAAATGAAGCACAATAGGAGAAATATAGACTACTCGATTCGAATGACACTCAGTGTTTGTTATTACTTATCAAATGAATATAGTCACACTGGAATTAATGAAATAATTAATCTGATCGACTATGATTTTAATAATATTTACAATAGTGTTCGTTATTACATCTACACTATAGCCACGTTAAAATAAAAACAATTCAATTGGTTGTCAACGAGTTTGTTATTACATTTACTTATAGTAAAGTTGAGTTCAGGCCACTCCAGATTTTTTATGATTTCCAAAGAAATTGAAAGATATGAATTTTTTTTAATTGATTTTAAGTAATCAATAAACTAAAAATGTCAGAAATCTGTAACACTTTACTACTGCAATGACTTATTGTTTAAAACCCCAAAAAATCACTAAATAAATGAAATCTGAAAAAAATAACTAAAATCTTTGTGACTTTCATGTAACTTACATTATTAAGCTTCTCTGGATTAATGACAGATGAAAAATATATTAAACAAATGAGTTGATCAATATGAACTCATAGCATAGAGGGTTTATGGTGTTCAAAGTGCAGAGAAAAAAAAGATGTGGCATTGAAAATATACAAAAGTAGCAATAAAATGGGGTATACAATTTCTCTTAGTATTTTTACTGCAAACACAAAATTAGGTATGAAATTCAATGCAACTATCAAATAGTAATAGTTAAGTAGCATATATAATAATATTTAAAAAATAATAGAATGTTATATTTTGTTATTGAATATTTAGGTGATATGTATGAGGGTATTGTCGCTGAAAGCTTGTCTAACTATCCCATAACAACGAGAGCAGTGCATTCAAAAATTAATATTATCCTTAACTTAAGAAGGAGTTTATGTCCTGAAGTAACCTTAATCTGTCCTTAGCTATAAAAGTAAAATATAATTTTTCAATTTAAAAAAGTATCTTACCTGAACTAGGAAAAAAATGATGAAAATTACAATCCGCCTCGACAAAGATCTGAAACAAAAAGAATTAATACATAAACATATTGTAACAAAAATAGTAGTTAAATTCACAGACGTATAGAATATATATATATATATTTGTATAATTAGGGAGCAGATTTTCTTTCATACAGATTTCATTAAACACTTTTTGCACTTTTGTTTTAGTTTCTTTTCTTGTTAACTTTTCTAATTTTCTAATTAGTGATTTGATGTTTTCTGGGAAATGAAATATTAACTGTCCAAAAGTTTTATCTTTAAAACTCATTGTTCACAATATACATTTATTAACAATTAACCGACGTTTCAGTCTCCATAGACCATCTTCAGGGTATTTTTTTAAAACATTTAACAGACTTTTTTTTAGTTTATATACATTTCTAGCCTTAGTCTGTTAAATTTTTTTAAAAAAATACCCTGAAGATGGTCCATGGAGACTGAAACGTCGGTTAGTTGTTAATAAGTGTATATTGTTGTATATGAGTTTTAAAGATAAAACTTTTGGACAGTTAATATTTCATTTCCCAGAAAACATCAAAGGACTAATTAAAAAATTAGAAAAGTTAACAAGAAAAGAAACTAAAACAAAGGTGCAAAAGTGTTTAATTAAATCTATATATATATATATATATATATATATATATATGGATAACATGTAGAGGATCAGGATAACACCACATTAGGGATTAGGCGTTTACAATTCTATGACCTGACCTGTCTTCTCTACACAACTTTCATTGTTTGTGTAGGAACATTTCTGAGTAGAAGACCTGAGATTTTAGTGTAATATTAATCCGTATTCCTGGCAATTATTGATAGTACCTTTTCTACTGTAAATATTTAATTTATTTCTAATTTGATGACTAGCTTTTTATATTTGTTAGTACTCTTAGATGAACTATATTTATATCATTCCAGTTTGTAATTAAATTAAAAGTTTCTTATTAACATAAATAGTAAAAACATTTCATAATATTGAATTTCAAATTGAGGACACATTTTGAATTTAACTCTACTTTAACAGAAAATTGAAGGTGGTAGATGTATGTTTCACTGTTGTATTGAAAAGGTTTTTTAATTTACCGGGCATCTAATCATAAATTAAGTAAATACTTATTTATATGATTTTTAAGTAATTTGCATTAACAAGTGATGGTCAAAATACGTAGAACCAAATTAATTACAGAAAGAGTGTGAACTTTTTTTTTAGTCTGCAATTCATTGTCTATCTGGTACTGTTTTGCACACAGAGGAAGTTCTCTTGTGCTAAACGGATCCGCAGACACTATCTGTCTCTGTCCAAGCAACCATGAACCGTCCACCGTTAGACTCTAAACTACGTCTTTGCTTTTCTAGCCCTCACTTGAACCGTTATGGTCTTATGTTTGTTAAAAAAAAAGTTGACGTTTTTCTTTGTTAACCTTGGCCCACTTAACTCCATTTACTTCCATTGTGGACATTTTACTCTCAAAAATTCTACTCTGTCTTCATTCCTTCTAGAGCAGAATTCATTCCATTGCGCCATTCCTTCTGTTATAATTCAGTATTATTAACAATAACACTGATAATAGAATATAACAATCTCGTGTATAAATAACATATAATGTCTTTAAGATCGCTCAATAACTGACCTTCAGGCCTTAAAAATAAAATATTATTGTATCCTTATTTATAACTTCATATATGTTTGCATTTATATTTACAATATAAAAAATATAATGTTGACAGCTTATATAACCTGTATAATGTTCTGCAAACAAATTTTTGGAAGATCATGTAATCCCGTCGTAGTTTATTACATTATATATATGCTTCATGAGAGGTCAACGGGAAAAGGATTTCACCATAAGAAGTAAATTTATACTTTCATATTTTAGTCCAAATCAACTTCAAAGTAAATATTTAATTTCAATTAATTTTCCCGTAATTCCATAAATATTTATAAGTACATACACTTTTTTTTGATAAAAACATTTTTGATTACACTGAACTTTGAGATACCAATATAATAAATTCGTTGTTCAAACTCCTTACTCGATTTCAACGAAACGACACTATTATTCACATTTGAAATGGGAAATAAATTAACGGTAAATAAATTAATGGTTAAAAAATATAATATTATTTTGAACTAAGGGTATTTTTAAGCTTGTTTATATGTACATATATTTTAAAGTATTTTATACTATTAAATCTTTCGAGTTTAAACGCAATTATCAAGGTTATTGTGCATAAAATTAATTATATTATTGCAAAAAACAATAGCAGTAACTTATTAAGTCAACCAAAATTTTCAAATTAAAAAAAACTGTTAAACCAAATTTTGCTTCTCTACAAAAAGATTAAAGGTATTTAAGGTGTAGCTATATCTTACTATGTACTATATACTATTGTTGTACAACTTCTTAAATACTTCAAATTAATTAATTAATCTTAATGAAGAAACCTTTTTTTTTTTGAAGAGATTAATCAAATCATAAATTTCTGGATGAGTGAAATTAAACATTTACAAAAGAGAACTCTTTATGGATGTCATTCGTAAGGTTCTGTGGGTGGGTAGGTGCATTGCCAAAGACAAGACGTCCTGGTCTTCCACAGTCTTTATTAGAATTTCTAAGGACGGGATTTATCCAATAGATGTCTCGTTACCAACGTCCTTTCGCTTTACCTTTCACTTAAAAATTCAGGAATCTTTAGAATAAGCTGTAGAAAGGCATCAGCTTTTTGGTAGGTGAGCAGTGGTTTAATCTTGCGGTCGAATACTGAAACTTTTCACAACTCATAATCAACATAACTATAACCACAACTATAATCAATAACCATCCTATTTAGATGCTTCCTACGATTCCTTTTTGATTTTCTGTGACAATGGAAAGAATTATTACAAATCTATTTTTATACAATCATCATGAATTCAAAATGTAATTCTAGCCACCATTTCAATGCTAATGCATCAATATTTTTCTCCTTTTTAGCTAAAAAATTATTACTTTGATCTCAGTTCATGTATGAATCATAGAACATTTGATAGAAATTGGAATGCTGGTTGCTACCATTTTCATCATTTCTTTTTACGATTCTTTTTTGTTGCAAATATGAACATTATGTTGTAAAACCAATTTGGAATGTTACTACTCTTAGCATAACTGGGAGAGTAAAAATACCATTATTTGTAAGTATTTAAATTATGGTTAAATTTACTTTATTTTTTTTTAATTCCGTAATTGTTAATATCTAGTCTTGATTTTGAATAATTTAAAAAACGTGTCAACGTGAAAATCAACATTGGCGGCAAAACCTCAACATTCACAATTAGCTAAAACAAAACAAAAATTTTGTGTGTTTATATAGATTCTGTTTATTTATTTAAACAAACTGATTTTGTTTATATAGATTTTGCTATGAAAATAAAAAATTCTTTTGATGTTTAATTTAATACGTGCTCTAGTTAAGGAGTAGTTGAAATTGGGCTAATCGCCGGAGAAGGGTTAACAAGATGGTTAGTGAATTGAATAAATTCAACTTGCTGCACTAAGGTGGAGAAGATTGTTGTCATTTTTTACACGACGATTTCATTAACGTTTGTTCCACTTGCTAATGCTAATGGCTTTGCCCGAGGCCATCTCCACCCAAACTGACCATTTCCTCTTCAGTTTGTCTTACCAGCAAGCTCAGGATGTTACAAAAGAAAGCAAAAGAGAATGAAACTAAGCTTGCAATATTTAAATTATTTCAACATTCAACAGTTATTTGAACTGCTAAAAGCCAAAATGTTGATCATGGTTTTTAACTGTTGATCATTCTGTTATAACTTTATTAAATTATTCACAAATTTATTGTGAATTGAAAACAAAAAAAAAGTTAAAAAATATAATAATATTTTTCTGAACTAAAGTTATTCTTAAGCTTGTTTATATGTACATATATTTTAAAGTATTTTATACTATTAAATCTTTCGAGTTTAAACGCAATTATCAACGTAATTGTGGTTAATATTAATTATATTATTGCAGAAAATAATAGCAGTAACTTATTAAGTCAAACAAAATTTTGAAATAAAAAAACTATTAAGCCGTTTTGCTTCTCTACAAAAAGATTAAAGGCATTTAAGGTATAACTATATCTTACTATGTACTGTATACTATTGTTGTACAACTTCTTAAATACTTCAAACTCTCAAAACAACCTGATATTATTCGTAATTTATAAAATATAACCCCCAGACGTTAAATATCCCAATTCAAACAGTTTATTTGTAACTAATGCTGAATGAATTCTAATTTAATGCAAAGGAAGCCCTTCTTTATGTTTTTTTTGTCCTTTGATATCAAATACTAAGATTATTAACTCCAAATTGTATATGAAATTTAGATCTTTAGATGCAAGACTGACTTTCCTTCCACCCTCTACCAGGATAATGTGCACCGAGTCAGGGTAAACTCGGACTCTTCACTCTCAGCAACAAACATGAAAACCCTTAGCCCACAATTATCTCTTTGGCTTTTCATTTATTTTATCATTAGTCTTATCATTCAGTGGAATATGTGTAATGGGTTGCTGTAGAAACTTCAATTTTTTTGAGAGATTCTTGAAATATTGAAAAAAGAATGATCCTCTTACACTCTTTTATATCATATTTTATAATTACCGCATAAGAGAGTTATGTAACATATGTGCAACAATTGTAATATGTAACATATATGTGCATACAAATATTATTAATATTAAATACATGTATATTGTTATTACCACTGAGGTTGGTAAGATTAATATTAGAATTAGAAAAAACCGTCATACCTCGTAAGTTGATATCAGAGATGTTGGAGCTCTTTCGACCAACTCAAAAACCTCCCGACAATAGCCCCATAGATTAGTTGCGAACGAAGATGGACAAGATCCGAAAGCGCTCCAACATCTCTGATATCAACTTACGAGGTATGACGGTTTTTTCTAATTCTAATATTAATCTTATTAATATTAATTACAGTTTGATCCAATAATTATATCTTCTTAGAAGCATTGGTCGTTTGTTTCCCTGTAATATGGGATAAGTAATATATTATTCTTGTCTGCATTTGGAGGAAAATAAGGATTCGGTACCAGCTAAAAAATGCTGCCCTTTTCCATAAAGTAAATAAATTGTATAAGTCCAATTTTGTTAATCGGTATGCATTTCAATATATCTTGAAGACAGATGTATGAGATAAATGCCAACTATAAGAACCTGGTTCAGTTGAGGCGTTAGAAAACACTATCAGAGTCAGATTTCATGATAGTTATTAATTTGGGCTGGGATGTCCCCAGATGGGACTCGACTGGGAACGCTTCATGCTCCATAGACCGGTGCCAAATAACTTGAAATGTTAGTTTCTCCAACAAACCATACCATACCGTTGTCCCTCACTTCCTGCTCCCCATAAATGCTTTAATTAAACTGTTTAGACAGCTGACTCAATGTTGAAGCATGATCTTTAACGGAATTTGTGTATTTCTACAGTAATGTACGCCTAATAACCGTTAAAACATATTTACGCTAAGTAACTGCAAGTAAGTGCTAAAATTACGTCACATAACTGAACAGGGCCGTTGCTAACTAGTATTAAGCCTGAAATCAGAGACACTCAAAAAGAGTGAATATAAATTTTGTTTTATTTCTCCATGTTTTCAACATTTTGATGCTATATCAATAAATCAGTTATTCATGCCAACACAGTTACAATAAAAATGAACCATTTTATATTATCATAATAATCATAATAAACTATTTTGAGTGTATGTAGTCTGACATCTATATTAGTCACCGTCTTAGATCAAGAAAAAAGTCTTCTGTATCCTAGTGATTTCATAAAACATTCATAAAATTTAAGTTTACTTCTTAAAGGTTTTAAAAGTATCATATATATTTTAATTATTTAAATAAAAATGAAAAAAACACTCACTTAACCTAGGTATTATTAAATATAACTTTTGATTTAACGAATATCAATGTTATTCTCAAACGATGCGATGATGACCCAATTTCAGCTGATCTGGAGTATTGATACACAATATAAAATTTGTATAGTGATGTAAATGAAATTTGGACTGAGATGGTTATGAACGAAACATTAAACAAGAAAAGTTACGACCTGAGTGGTCAGGGCAGCCCAGTGGCTTTCGTACTCGCATCTCGACTAGTAGATCCGAGGATACTCACTCTGGCTCTCGATTTGTTCACGCAGGAGGTAAAAAGAAATCTGAACACGTCATCCCTCGGAAAGGACGTTAAGCTATCGGTCCCGAGGTTGTACGATGTCTGGTACTTGCTAGAGATGTCTATCGTTTTTCATACAAACTTTGATAGAGGAGACATGAATAAACATTTGCTTAATTAACGATAAATGTGTAGAGCAACAATGATGTAATTAAACCAAATAGTGGTGCGATGCTTAGTTTTTTGTTTGTATTTTTTTATCGAATAATAACTTAAATATTATGAAAACACATCTACTCAATAACGATGGGACGTGTAGCGTACCGTAATTTACACTCTAATTTACTATGCGATTATCAACAACTAACCTGAAGTTTTGTCTAATTTAATATGCAGTTGTACCTTAGCATACAAACATATCTACATACGAATATTTTGATATAGGACGTAAATTTCGAACAAAAATTTGTCTCTATATACGAAGGTTTGCTCAAAATACGACGTACCCGCCCCTAGTGGGGCCATGCAGCTCTACCACAGACTGCATCGGCTTTATTTTCCACGCGGTTCTTTGAACCGGGGGCTACAAGGGCCACTGACCCTACCTGCAGCTGAGCAGGTTCAGTAGGACCTTTGGTCCGGAGTTCAATCCGAAACTCTTAAAACAAGTCGGTACTACGGGCAGGGGGGGCCGATGGAGAGGTTTTCTTTCCATCCCGCCAACTGAGGTTGGACTCATAGTGGCTGTTGGTTCTCACCCAAGTTGGGTAGAACTTAGGGTTGCTGCGTGAGAGGCAGTAACTTCTCGGGCGGATGCCTGCTTAGCATACCGGGAGCTAGATCCCAAACCTGTACCAGTAGGAGCGGACCACGATCTCAGCTAAGTGGGCTGGAATACTGGTAGTTTTATAGACGCCTTGGCTTTTGACGGGCTACTCAGACTGGGGACGACTAGATACACCCTTTCTCGTGCCCTTTATTTTGAACAGAGAGAATGGATCTCTCTAATTATGAAACACGGACCTTACCAGGTGGCGTTTAAGTATCGAGAGATTTTAATCTTTCTAATTATTTATATGTCTGCTACGTACTAAGACTCCCAACGATGAGGCCCTGATGAGCCAAAATAACTATCTTGCAACCCCTGGACCCGGGGAAACGGGTCTTTTCCCTCTCAGAAGGGGGACGACTGAATCCTCAGTGATACAAGGTAGTCCTTTAGCTGTCAGCTTGTAGGTTTGCTGATCAGCTCAAGATACGAGGTACGATGAAGCGTTACAAATGTCAATAACGTAAGTAGATGATAGTCGATGTCCTTCAGTGATCCAGGTCAGAAGTTACAGAGCTTCATATATTTTTTGTCTTTCAAATTGTGTTCATTTGACATAGAATATTATAATAATACTATTAATAAAATTAAAATACTATTAATTAATACTATTAATTAGTAATCCATATATTACTCAATATAATAATAATAATACTACAAGATAATTGCACAACCATGCAGTTTGATCGTCAAATATATGCCAACACTTATGCTTTATTAGTGCTTTATTAGTCAAAGCTAAATATCAAAACTAAACAACACCAATCCTGCTGTTTTTTTTTATGTAAATGCTACATCAAAAATCATATTGGTAGTGTTTACAGTGATGTTCTGCTATGATATTGTGAATAATCTCAGTACTCAACGAAACGTTTACTAAAGCATTAAAGGTTTAATGAGTTTTGAACCTTTAAAGGAAAGAAATAGTTTAAAAAAAACATGTTTGAAGTAATAGGAACTCTATTCAACCAAATAGAATTCAGCTATTCATACAGTTATGCAACTCATGAATAATTGTATGTACATTTAGATTACATAAATAATTAAATTACCAAAATACCTGTAAAAGCTACTTGTCTACTGATTTATCAAATCAAATTTAAGTTTTTCCAAACCGCATGAACCCAAGATGGAATTACATGCAAGAATATAATTATATTACAATTATATCCTTTTAGATTTATTGGGAATTTAAAAAAAATTACGTCTCCACAGAAAAAGAGATTCATATCAAAAATAACAACGCGTTTCGAACACATAGTGTTCTTCTTCAGGTTTGCATCTGGACTATTGAGATGGTCTACAGGAGGGATCTAGGAAGAACTTTTATATTTATATAATGAATACAGAGACACGCGATTGAAATAATACCTTATAAACATTCATATCAGTACTATGGAATAACCGTTCCCACGGAAGGTTTAGTAGTAGTTAATCTTTAATTAAAACCCTAAGCACTTATCAAATATGAGGAATGGGTAACTGTTAGAGACTGAATCATTAGATGGTAGGTGAAGGAGAGTCATTAGATCCACCTCTTCTGTCAACTGGGAATAGAATATGTCAGTCAATCAGACATTATATTATATATGTACATATACATACAATGTACTGATATACATATATATCAGTTTTATTTTAATACTTGCTCTAATGCTTCTTCTGAAAGGTTATGAGAAGTTATGAAATTGTTTTCACAATTATACAATTATCACTGTAAATACTTTGTACAGACTACTCCAACATATTCAATATTTTCTTCTTCCTCAAATTCATATCTTCTGTATCTGAGTATCCAAAATTTATTTTTTTCTGTGACCAACGATCATATATATATATATATTTAATAATTTAATAATTGTTTTCAACATTTTGTGAAGTTTACTGCATAGAGCAACAAATTTTGATGCAGCCGTGGTGTGTGTCCTGACTAAATTTTTATTCTACACTTTCCAGTGGCTGGAGTTTTTCTTATGTGGAACTTTTTTGAATGGTTATGAATGCAACATAAAATGAAATCATATTTAACATAACAAAAAACTGGTTATTTTCAGTATGACATGGGGGGGGGGGGGTTCTGATTGGTATAAACGATAAGTTATGTATCAAAAAGTGTATTGGTTAAAAACTTTAGTGTTTGCAAATGACATTTAGCTTTATTGCATATAACATATTATTAACCATTTATTCTATATGTAGCCAATGATATTTTATTTTATTTTAAATCAAGATGTTTAAAAAATTGTATTCCACAAATTGTAATAACTTTACCAATTACGAGATTTACTTTTTTTTTTATTATCTCAGAGTACTCTATTCTTTTAGGCCAGTAACGATTGTAGTCCTAGGAAAAACTCCATTACTTATGACCGTAAAATAACACAAACTAATTTTCAGATAAATTGTTTATATATGGAGTAGAATGATCGAAATTACACGTTAATTTTATTTAAAGTGCAGCTATTTGATCAAAATATATGGAAGAGCATTCAGCAAGTCATTCAGCATGCAGAATATCAACAAACCCTCTTCCGTACGAATTTTAATATTTATAACAAATGATTTTAATAGGTCCATTTACATTCCGTCCATGCTACCATTCTTTCTAGCATGCAAAAACTTTTATACTTTGTGATTAAGCAAATTCAACTAATTTATTATTATTATTCATCATATTAACTTTCTATTTATTCAATTATTGGTGTGAATTACTCTAGTGACATATAAATTTAATCTAAGTTTTATAACTTATTTCTCACGCCAGGAAGTATAATTACTGGATTATTTCTTCCCTCCTGCCTCCATGTGTAATGTATATATTTCCTTCATCATTGTCACTGGTAATGTTACATTTGCATTTTTGTGACTATGTAAAATAAAATAAAAAAAAAACTTATTCATTTACTATTATATATATATTACGCAAATATTTCATCAACATATTTTGGTATAACATTATTGAGAAATTCATATAGAAAATTATTATTTACCAAGAAGTATTTGGTAAAAAATTGTTTGATGTGTTTCTAAACATACATTTCAATCAATAATATTTCATTTTTTACATATGACTACAATAATTTTATCAGTTATAAAGAGCTTGAATTCTCTAATTAATCTGACATGTTATTAAAATTATGAAACTGAAGGCATGAATCTGATCAGACTTGCGTGCTCCGCAGTCATACTGTCATATTCTACATCCCACTGTAGAACTTCATTCAATTTAAAATTTTAAGTTCTTTAATGAGTTTGATATACGTACATAGAGAAGTATCCTTTACTTCTATAGTTTTAGGTATGGTTTGACAAAATCTTTTATCAATTCAAGGCAATTTTTTGAATTAAAATAAAGTAAAATAATTAAAATTATTATTTGATTATTAATTAATAATGAATAATAATTAATTATTAATTATTATTATTTTAATTAAAATAAGTAAAATAAAGTAAATAATTTTTTGAGTTAGAATAATTCTCATTCACTCATTCAGCATTGTGTCTAACCGACATATAAGTCAAACGATTAATAGAAAATTATTATTTTTAATGAGCCGTACAATGTCATTCTATTATTTTTTTTTGATATTTCATTTAAAGGGAAAAAGCCTCTTCTATTGAGGCTTTTACAGTTTGTAAAATAAACAGAAACTTAATCATTTTTCATATAAATGTCTAAGTGAGAGATGTTCATTACTCTTTCAGATATAACCTGATCCAAGGTTTCTACCTCTTCTAGAAATTGAGGCTGTATTCTTCGTATGATGTCAAATACAGCTTCCATTAATAATAGTTAAGTAGACAAATTTCTGATAGATGTTTTACATATGTTTTACATATATTTTTAAATTCTCCATTTGAAGGTATATTACTATTTCCAAATGTAAGTTCAGTTGCAAGGAGCTTAAACTAAATTGGACATGGTTGTTCATGACACCTTTTAACAGCCTTCTTCTTGATTTATTTGTCAGAACAATTCCTGTAAAAGCTGAGGTGTAAAATAATCTATGTACAGCATTGTATCTAACCGACATATAGATCAAACTATTAATATGTCATTCTATTATTTTTTATTGATATTTCATCTTCTATTGAGGCTTTTACATTTGGTAAAAAAAAGAGAAAGTTAATCATTTTTCATATAAATGTCTAAGTGGGAGATGTTCATTACTCTTTCAATCCTGGAGGTAACACATGTAGTGATTGATACAGTTATCCCTATACCCCTTGTTATGGTATATCACACAACCAATGCATATGATATCATTACTTATACTACAGCAGTAACAATACTTTTGTAAAGCCAAAGACGAATATTTCATTTTAAGACCCTCATGTTCTACGACATAATCTCTTAGACCAGAACATTGCTTTTGTTTTCTTAGCTACTCGATCTGTTACATGGCTTTATCAGATTAACAATTCCCGTAAAGAACATCCAAGTGTATGTCTGTAAATTTTCGATTAAATCATAAATCAAAATTTTTATATTTTATTGAAAAAAAATATTATTTTGTTGTTTCAAAATTTGAGTTTTTATATTTTATTTTATTGCTTCTCTGATCACCATAATAATGCCAAAATTTCAAGATTCTATTACTCAAGGCTCTATTGAGGTTTTACAACCAAGAACTACTTATATTTTGTTCTTTATTAAGATCCATCAGTTGATGCCATCTGTAGCACGTTCATCAACAGTAGTTATGTGCAAGCTTACCCCATATCATTAGAAATAAGGGAAATTGTCATACCTCATAACATGTTCTTGGAGTCATTGGAGTGGTTTCGGGCGTTATCTTCAATCGCAACTCCTGAAGACGGACAACGTCCGAAAGCGCTCCAAGGATTCCAAGAACATCTTATGAGGTATGACGGTTTTCCCTATTTCTAATATAAATCATACTAAGCTCAGTAGTAGTAACAATAAAAATGTATCGTAAGAAAAGTTTCAAAATGTTTTGCATGATTACTTTATTTAATTTATAGTAAAAAAAAAAGTGAAAATTTTTTCAATTGGCAATTGCGATTAAATATTGTTATTTGAATGTCTACTTCTTTGCATGTAAGGTGGAGTTGAATGAATAGCAAGTAGTACATACATATATGTGATAAAAGTACAATGGGCCGAGCTATCTGTTGACAGGAAGATGTGCTATCGGCTGATTTAGTGTAGGGTGTCAAGCGGACGGCAAGAAACAATGGACTGACCGTTAGTCCTAACGTTTGCTTCAGTTTCGCTTCAAGATTCCACTTGCCCGTCACCACTGTCACATCCATTATTTTCACGCCTATTTCATCCCCTTTCTTATCCAATAAATTACTTATTACTTTATTTTCTACATCAATATGGGGAAAATCACTTAATCTATTCAATATCACGGTTAAAGAAAAAATATCCTTTCATCTTATACATTATAATGCTCTTATTACCACTTACACTTTCAACATGAATTAAATTACAATATGACGTAACGCATTGTTTTGTCTAAAATATTAAACATAAATAATAACAAAGTTAATTACTTTGCAATCAGATTACTAAAGCGAAATAATGAATGAATTTTTCGCTTTATTATTACAATAGTCTTGGAATAGTTTCGTCCAAGGAAGGATTTACGACTGGAAACATTCCAGCCGAATTTTTTCATTTGAAAGTTGTGAAAAATCAATCTATCCATTATTTCTTTTCCATGTGGTGTTCTGTTTCTTATATTTTTATATTCTTTTATAACAGTTTAATGTCAAATTACACGTTATCTTTGAGTTCCAAACTTAATCATTTTCACAACGTGAAATATACATTTGACTCTCTAGGTGAAAATTATTGCTTGAAAATACATAGTTATTATTATTATTATTATTATTATATCTTCCAAATTTCAGTCAAAAAAACTATTTAATTACCATGTATTACCAACTTTTACAAGTACACCAGTTAATCAGCCATCAGAATTAAAACCTTCGGTACAATAATCAAGGAAAGAAGCTCTAAAACTTTTCGAGGTAGCTCGAAAAGTTGTTAAAATACTTAGTTGTAGGACAACAAAACTATACTGAAAGACCATTTCTTTTTTTCATTTCACTGTAGTAGAGTCTTTCATATATACACGAGTTCAAAGTCGAAGAAGAGTTACGCAGAGGGTAAAGAAACACACTTACAAACTCAAATTTTCGGGTTATCCATTTTCAGAAGAAAAGAGAAAGGGAGACCAAGCACGTTATAGACGCAACGGCAAGTAACCCGTAACACGTCTACAACGTGCTTGGTTTCCCTTTCACTTTTCTCCTGAAGACGGATGGTCCGAAAATTTGAGTTTTTAGGTGTGTTTGTTTACTCTGTGTGTTACTCTTCTTCAATTTTTAACTATTATCATAAAATGCAGAAAAACTTCAAAAAATCTGGTTGATTTACACTTAACTTTATTGTAAGCACACGTATATCACAACCCATACCACAACCCATTAAACGTATTATCACAACCTATTGATAATCAATAGTGTGTTCAAAAACGTTTTGGTACACAATCACATACAGACATTATCACAAAACTCAAAAATGGACTGAAAGTATTTCAAAAATTGTACATTTAAATAGTGTTTTAAACAAAAAATGTTTTCAATTTTCCGTTAAGTAAGGTTGGGCTGTTGGTTATCTTATATATATATGATCAAACCACAATAGGAAATCGGAAAAAAGACTAAGGTCTTTCAACCGTAACAAGCGGTCTTCGTCAGAGTCCTAACTCAGTTGGGTTTTTCACTCTGACGATGACTGCTTGTTACGGTTGAAAGATCTTAGTCTTTTTTCCGATTTCTTTTAGTAGTTTGATCATTGATTGTTATTTCACGTGTTTATTTTCCTTCCATGCATTTTACACACATATATACACATGTATTTTATATACACATATATAAAATTCGGATTCCAATTTTAGAATTTGATATTCTAGTCTATAAGTTGATATAGTTACGGACTAAAATATGAAAAAGTTTATATGCGTATGAATACTCAAAAATAGAAAGTAACACGTTAAAACCAAATGCAAAATTCCTTTTCAATATTATTTCAACTTCCTTCGGCATCTTGAGAAGAAGTAGTATATTGTCAACTAAATATGTCACAAGTTTACATACCAGTCTAATGTTACAACACCCAACTTCTAACATGGGAGAAAAAGTATTAAAGAAATAAGAATAGATAGGAAAGAGTTAATATAAACATAAAATAATATTAAATAATATTTTAATCATTTCATTTCTTGTATAAGGCCTCTTATGGTGTTGATATTATCCCAAAAACTACTATTCTTCTTCAAACTAAAACGGTTTATATGTCTATTTTGATTATGATTAATAAAAGTTACACGCTATATGTTGATAATAATAATAATAATAATAATAATAATAATAATAATTGAAATAATAATTGTAGGGTAAAAAGCTAATATGAAATGGTCTTCACATATAAAAATTTGTATATGTGTACAACTTTTCTTAATTTATTTATTTAAAAAAAAAGTTCTATTTTCTCCATATTCCTATATTTGTTTGTATTTCGTTATAGTTCTCTGTGTTATATTTTCAGTATGTTTCCTACACTTAGTCTTAGAGCAAATGTAAAGGCTCAGCCTAATCTTTAGGAAAAAAATAATAACAATGAAATTTACCTGCCTTCTAATATAAAAGAGATGTACCCCATACCCTCACCCACGTCCATCCTATTCCTAGTCAATTGTACCACCGACACTCACCCTTAGGTTCGTACTCTCTTCCTTATTTTATTTTATTTTTATTTTGTACTATATTTACTTTGTACTATAGATAAATCCCTGATGACATGGTATTTTTTAGTTAATGCTTGAGGAAGAACTCTACGTGTTCGAAACGCGTTATATATACCATTAAATTTTTATATGTGGATACCATTTCATTAGTTTTTTGCCCAGCAATGAGTAAATACCACATAATAACTGATTTCACTACGTTAGAATAATAATATTCACATTTAAGCATCAAATAAAAAAAATGTTAATAGTATTATTAATTCATTATTACTACAGATTCTTATTTTTTAAAAAATTAATGTACCACGACAATAGAACAGAAAAAGTATATCAAAACATGTATAGCAAAACAGAAATTCGGATCGAATTTAATGAAAATGTCTAAAATAACGACTTAAACGAAATGTTCTTAATATTCATACGAGTATTCAAAATGTATTAATTTATTACTAATTAAATGGTAATGAATTAACTGCAGAAGGAACTTGAAGGGAAAGTTAATCCAAATTGAATTGACACATCGCTTCAGTGATCTTGTTTCACATTTAGTTTCTTATGGTTCTGAAGCATTTATGTAAATAATTAATGATAATGCCATATCGTATATATATATAACAGTTCAAAATTGAAGATAGATAGCACACAAAGTAAAGAAACACACTTACAAACTACTAGGGGTTACTAGCCGTTGCATCTACAACGTGCTTGGTGTCCCTTTCTCTTTTCTCCTGAAGACGGATTGCCCAAAATTTTGAGTTTGTAAGTGTGTTTCTTTACTTTGTGTGCTACCTATCTTCCATTTTGAACTGTTATTGTGTCCAGTTTGGACGTCTTTCCGTTTATCAAGTGAATGTATATATATATATATATATATATATATATATATATAAATATGTATAGGTAGGAAGCAAATCTTCTTTTAAACATTAAAAATTAGAGACAGTCAGTAAAAAAGTTGTAAATGCAGAAGCTGCTGCATATTTCAATTCACCATATATATATATTTGAATTCAATCCGATATGCAGTATAAGTAAAAGATTAAAATCCTGCATAATTGTATGTTTTTTTTACTAGTGCACTCCTAATCATTGGATTCAGTAAACCATTGCAGCAGAGTAGAAACATGTCCATATTGGTAAAATGAATGCCACTATAATGATCTTCTACTAATTTACAAGTATTTTTTCATCTTAAACATGCTTAATTCTATCATTTAAAATCACATTTTACCAAATAAATGAAATATATCTGACGTTATATAAAAATCTAATTTAATAATTTAAAAATATTTGTCATTTGATAAACGTGTTTAAGGTTTCATTGCCAAATTTAATGATAATTTTAATTAAATTTAATATGTAGAATTATTAAATTTTATAGCAATAAATTGTATAAAAAATTTACTTTTTTTAAAAAAAATAAAAACTTAATGAAAAGAGATAAAAAATAGAGATCTCTGGGTCTGACTGTTACAGCTTATGCCATCCACAACCTATGCCTATCCGTCTCAATGAACTGCAAAGGTAAATCTGTATTTCATTTCTTATAAAATAAATAGAATTTTTTGTTTTAATTTGTTCAATTGGAAATAGTTGTTAAATTATAGGTAATTAACTTACAAATGAAAATATTTTAGTTACCAGGTTAGTTAAGCAATCGGTTCAGAGGAATATTTAGATACATGTTGAACGGAGTGGCAGTACCACACATCAAGACACATTGGCGTTGCGGGTCTAATTTCTAGCCTATTTCTATATGTATAGTGTGTGTACTTCATTTCCTCAATACATCAAAATCCTTTCCTAATTCCTATCAAATTAACATAAAAAAATTTCGCATCTTTACAATGCAAGACTTCAATCATAATTTTTTGATAATTCATAAATTCTTCTATATTCCTTAATTCAGGAAAAAGATACATGCATAATGTTAGTACCACTGAGGTTA
Source organism: Hermatobates lingyangjiaoensis (assembly GCA_026182355.1). Classification (NCBI taxonomy): domain Eukaryota; kingdom Metazoa; phylum Arthropoda; class Insecta; order Hemiptera; family Hermatobatidae; genus Hermatobates; species Hermatobates lingyangjiaoensis. Next base: position 19,622 of record JAPFBL010001924.1, on the reverse strand, counting down.
TTATGATTTATATTAGTAATATGGGAAACCGTCGTACTTCGTAAGGTGATCTTGAAGTTGTTGTAACGCTTTATATTTACATTTTTTATTAATAAAATAATTCATACTTTTTTTCAGAAATTAATTAGTTTACACATTTTTTTCATTTATTTTGAAAAAAAAATTATTTATTCATATTGCGTTTTTTTTATTTCACAAATTAATATTAACTGAATTAATATTATTTAAATAGCGATTGCAGTAGATTGTGGCAAGTGCTCGACTTTCATCAACCACTCTTTAATAATGTTCTTGTTAATGCAATGTATGTTTTAAAGAAGAATCAACCTCTCATCGCAACTTTTCCTGCATATTTTTCATATTTTCAGTCAGTCTCTTTCTCCACTAGAAATACATTACTTATGCCCATTTCTATCGAATCAATAGAAAAACGTATTTGGCTAAAAATTCATGGGATGAAAAATTTTGTTGACAACTTATAAATTCTTCTACTACAAGAATTCTTTACAAAAGCATAGAGTATGATAATAATTTATATAATTATGTATAATTAAAAGTATTGAATAACCTTTTTAAAATGTTCTACCAATGTTAGACTTGAGTATAAGTTTTTAGTTGAAATATATACTTCTGCTGGTTTAACCCAAATGAATATCAGCACAGATTGGCAGCTTATTTTCACAATTGTGGTAAGTAGTGCATTTACTATATTTTTTACGTGAAATAAACGATTAATTATTTCCAATTCTATCTGATTAATATACAATAAATAGATTTATAATAAATTGCTCTATTAATTTTCCAATGGAAACATTATATTTATTTGTTTTTATTTTATTTTTTGGATGTCTTTTTATTAATAAAAATTAACTGAAATATTTATAACTCATTTATACTAATTCACAAAAATCCAATTTTTTTATACTAATTTAACAGCTAAGTATATACTGGGTACAGTTACAGGATTATATGAGTACATAGTATATACTGTAAAAAATTATACACTACACTTAAGTACCACAAGCATTATTTACAAAAGCATAGTGTACTATAATGTTTTATACCAATTCATATTATTAAAAATATCTATAATTTTTAATACATTCTATTAATTATTAAACTAAATGCATTACTAAGGAATAAATATTAGTATTTAGCGTTACTTTGTGATATTTAAGACAGTTAAACTCTCCTACATAATTTATAAACCATATTTTTTATTAAAGGTTAAGTTATGATACTGACATAGTTTTGCAAAAGACTTTTTATGAATGGAATAGAATGTAAGCTGGAAACTATTTTATGTTTATTTATAGTATCAGCTTCATGTGACTATACAATGAAGATAAAAAAATATGTTTAACGAATAAAAAAAATGTTCTGAAACGAATTCTAAGTTTTACATATCCAAAAACTTATTTAAATGTTTACGAGAACTAACAAAGAGTTAAATAAATAGATAAAGTATTTAAACTGAGAGATAGCAATCAAAAGAAAATATTATTACATTTTTTTAAATAATTTTAAATGATATTTCACAATAATGGCTCTTTCTTATAGGAATATGTAATTTGTTTAACATGTTTATTCATGTTAAATGTTAACTAACGAAGTTAGTTGTTCAAATTCTTTACTATTATTTTAGAGTCATATAAGTTAATCATTTTGCTTAAAAGACATAGTACGGAGGAATGTCAAGTGCGATAACATAGATGAAAAAGTAACACTGGTCACCTAGTATAAAAGCCAACCTATGAGTAACCTTTTCGTCAAAAATAATAACCAAGTCAATATCTATCTTTCAGAAGACCAAAATCTAGTGTACGAGTATACGTGTACTAATGGGGACTGTGAAACCCAAAATCGCTCCAATATTGGTAGACTAACACCTCCCTATCAAGAATGCTCAGAATGAACTTAATGGCTGGAAAAAATACACCACGACACGAGATTATTTACAGAAAGCATTTACTATAAATGCTTAATATAGCATTTACTGTATTTAATAATATTTAAATACAGGTAATGTTCACCTATATAATATAAATATAATTCAATATAGAAATAGAAACATAGAGAAATCAAAGGAACACACTTGCAGTCTCTAATTTTCGGTTTGAACCGTCTTCAGGAGAGATAAGAGAGGGAAACCAAGCGCACTGGTTCAGAGACGGTTGTAGACCAGAGAATTTGATTTCTCTATGTTTCTATTTCTATATTGAACTATATTTGTCCATTTTGGATCGTATTTCCAACGAAAAAGTATATATATATATATATATATATATATCATATACTATACATACTATAGCATTAACCTGAGAGATGCTGGTGGCAAATACACAAATAATTAAAAACAAAAATAACCAACACAAACTGAAAATTTTAGAAGACTTACTAATTCAAAAACGGAAAGCATATTTAAATATTCAGATTGAAAATAGCAACAAAATGTTAAAACTATTTTAATCATCTCAAGGACAAGCAAGGCCTTTGTAGGTAGTCACTCAAACCTCGAGGTCACTCACCTCACAGGATTAGGATACAGCTTATTATGAACTTTAAAAACAAACAACCCCCCCCCCCCCCCAGTCACTACTTTGCTTAAATAAACGAAAAAAAAATTTCCCAAAAAAGTTACTTATGTCCTGAAGATGAATGGTGTTTATTTGAAACCTGTTAACTTGAGGAAATATGCTATACTGTATAATGAAGTAAGAATCGTATAGTATGAAAATTGAGAAGCTTGTTAAGAAACAAGTATGAGCTAAGTTTGCTGTTATTTTCAATTATATATACATACTTGTATATTGTTAACAATATGACTATACTTTGCTGCGATCTGTTTCTTAATAAGTTTTTTTGAACCTTCTATACAAAATTCTAGTCACTTCACTCATACAATACAATAAGTTTCTTAACAACGATATGTTTCAACCGTTTCTACAGTTTTTATCATAATATAAATGACTGTTATCAAGAAACTGGTTACAGCAAAGTTCGGTAATATTTTTAGCAATCTATGTATTTAAAAAATACTGCTACAAAAAGTTGCTTATATATTGGTATTATATATATATAGTTCAATGTACATAAAGAAACATAGAGAAATTAAAAACACACACTTACAGTCTACGGTTGGAGACTGTAAGTGTGTGTTTTTAATTTCTCTATGTTTCTTCATGTACATTGAACTGTATTTGTCCATTTTGGATCGTATTTTCATAGAAAAAAGTGTATATATATATATATATATATACATATATATATTATATATATATATATATATATATATATATATATATGAAAAAAGTAAAACGGAAAATGAGTTTGGCAACTCAAATTATACACAAAGAAAGAATACATGAAAAAAAATTTGCCTGATGACGAATGAAGCACTTTTACTACTGATAACGATGAACGTCAAAATAGAAAAGTGAGGTGTGTCATTTTCTACATTTTATTATCATAATATACATAACTTGAACAAAAATAAACGATCTGAAATAGACAAAAATAGTTCAATATAAGCAAACATACACAAAGTAGGAAAGACAAACACTTGCAGTCTCAAATTTTTATTTCAACAGTCAACAGGTGGATAAATAGAGGAAGATCAAACATACTAATACAGAGATACTTGAAAACTAGATCAGCTACGTGCACTCCTAGTTGAAAGGTGGGGAAAGAAAGACAAGCACAATTACTAGAGAATCCTTATCTTTCTGACTATTAATTGTACTTTTTTTTTCACTCCATACCTTTTAATAGGCTATATACAAAGCTACACTGTTAGTTTCCTACCGTCTCTGCATAGCTACTCTTAGTCTTCCTCTATTTATTCTCCTAACGATGGTGAGAACTAAAAATTTGAACCTCTAAATGTTAGGCATCTATTTCATTAAAATATCTTTGGCTATGAACAGAAATGAGGGGTTAGTATCAAATTCATTTGATATAAATGTCTTACTATATAATGAAGTAAGCTTTTTTGCTTATATATTTTCTATGTAGAATATATATATCTTGAAAACTTTGGAGAACACGAATAAAAAACAGATACTAGAACTCACATTCAATATTTCGACCCTTTTGATGGTCGTCCTCAGGAAAGGAAGTTGAGCAGCAAGAAGATGAAAGCCAACATCCGTCTTGGATTGGCTATCATCTTCTCGCCACTCAACTTCCTTTCCTAAGGACGACTGTTAAAAGGGTCGAAATATTGAATGGGAGTTCTAGTATCTGTTTTTCATTCGTGTTTCTCAATTCTTATATTAAACTATTTTTGTCTCTTTCAGATCGTTTATTTTTGTTCAAGTTATGTATATTCAAGTTTTTGAATTGTATTGCCCGATCGGATCTGATTTCATTTGAATATATATATATATATATATATATATATATATATATATAGCAGATATATATTAATAATATTACAGTTGTAAATAATAGAATTTGGGGTCATAAATTATATTGTTTTCAATAATTTACGCTTTTTATCCATTTGACATCAGCTATTTTATTGTCAAAGAAAGAATCTGACCATAGAAAGCTTTTTAACTGTTGCAAAAGTAATTATATTTTGAGTTAATCAAATGATAAAGGGCTTCTACTTAATTACATCAAATTTATTTGGGGTTATTGATTAGAAGCGAGGGTATTTTAAGAAAAACATGCACCTATTGGAACGAACTATACAAATATATTGTAGAAAACAACTATTACCTATCTTTTGTTTAGAACACATACAAAACCAATCATTTAACATCATTTAACAAAAACCAACCAAAAGAAGATTTATTGTATAGTTGGTTGAAATGGCCTCTCGACTTAAGTTAGGAGACGACTAAAAAAATCTATGGTGTCAACAGAATCAATATCTCACAATATTTACTGCTAAAAACTTCCCTTTCTTATTTCTCTGAAGTGGTACTTTACTCTCGGGACACACAAATTAACTTGTTAGATTCCAGTGAAGATTTTTTCACTTGACTTTAATAAATTTGGCTCACTTATTATATATCTTAAATTTGAAAAAAAAAATAATGAACAGTTTTTTTCTTGCTATAAATTATTAATATTTTAAAGTGTTTAATTGAAAAATATTAATGGTCACAGTTCTATAAACGTAATCTACCATAAACAGAAAAAAATATTTTCTAAAAATGTATGAAGCAACTTTAAAGTCATTTTAAAAGAAAATAAAAATTCTGCAAAATTAAGAGACTATGCTTAGCTTTATTATTTTAATATTTTCAGCAATTAAAGTGAATGTATCATTTTTAATTGAGAATAAAAAAATATTTGTCTACAAGACGGATATTTGTGTAGAACTGTTAATTACAATAAAAAAAAAATATAAAATTGATGTAACAAAATTTTAAAAAGAAAAGCAAAAGATTTAAATCGTTAATTCAGAATATAATTGAATGATAGTTAATTACTCGTCCAAATATAATGTTTTATATTTGAAGATATAAATATGGCCAAATATAGACTTTAATTATATATTACAATTTTTCGTGTTCTAGAATAATTTTACTTTCACATGTAAACATTTTGGTAACGAGAGTAAACAATATCCTTACAATCTTGTGCTTACCGTATTAAAACAATTATATAATTAATTTTGAGTTAGTAACGATAGCAACAGTAAACAAACTAGATGACTCTTCACAAGTACAATAAGGATTAGTTTCAAATGAAGCTGAACATTCTTTTAGAATATGCTACGAAATAAAACAGGGAATTAATTCAGATCAAAATAATATAAAGTCTAAGACTTGTTAAAACCTAAATCTATTGTTGATTTTATAATTTTATTTCCAGCTTTAAATTTCTTCTAATAATAAAGTCTTCTATAGAACTTAAAATTTTTTACAAATCGTAAAAAAGTTGACACAACCATTTTACGTTTTAATTTTTATAAAGGATAAAGAATTTTGAATTTAATATATAATGTATATTTTCTATCTTGCAAAAAAAAAATTGAAGTAAATTAAAAATGATGTTTCTAAATTAAGCGACTTTAGAAACATAACTATATGTTTTATATAGTTTATATTCAAAATTTATACCGCTATTTCATTATATATTTATTTAAAAATAGAAAAAAGGTAAAGAAATGTGAAGCGATTGATCTTTGGTTTGTTTAGTATTTAATTCTGTTAGTTTGAAAAAGCAATTTCAGCAGAACACAATCAACAGTCAACGTCAACCAAGTTGAACTGTTTTTAGGCGCAATGTTTTACAGGTTCCATTTAAATCAGAGCCAGTGATTTGTCTTTAACCAGCGGTTATTGGATATGAGATAAATACACCTAAAAATATAGACATTTTAACTTTAAGATATAATCAGTAGACATGTATGCTAGAACATCACAGATTAAGCATGAGATGTATTTGCATATTTATCTCTACTGGTTCTTCTTAAACTTGTTTCAAATTAAAAATGTAATATCTCTAATAAGTAGTAATGGGGAATATGAATCGGTCCTTTTAAAGGGTGCGAATTAACTTTTGGATCCTAGTGGACTGACTAGCAGCATCTTAAACCTACTCTTTAAAATAGGAATCACAAATTTTTTACAAAACTTCTAGACAAATAAAACACCTTTAGATGGTTACTAGGCACCAGAGTAACTAAACCATCTAAACATTGTGTCAAAAAGTAAAGAAAAATTGTCAAAATTAGTATTTATGGTTCGAAATGATGATATATTTATAGGTCAAAAAAATAAAATGTAGAAACACTACAACAGTGTAAACGGTTTAAATTTTGATATGTTAACTTCTTTTTTTTTAACATATTTCGTATTATTATATACAACAATTATGGTAACTATTTACTGTATATTTATTTATAAAAGGAGAGCTTTGAAATAGACTTAGGTTGAAGATGGGATATGCCTTGGAGGAGAAGACTGAATACGGGGTGTTTGCCATACCTGGTGCTGGGCTCCATGGTGACCGGTTATCCTATCCGGGTAGGTGAGAGGCTGCGACTGACTGACTGACTAGAGCGCGAATTCGCGATCTCAGAGCAGCGGTGGGGCGCCATCCTCCCCCCACAACACTCCCCTAATGTCCTTAGTCCTCCTCACCATCTGACACTCCCATTCCCACAGACCTTATCCGCTGATAATCCACTTTGATTACCTGTCTGCATTAAGGCAGTCAAAGTCTAATTTCACCTTGTCAACAGATTCATCCAATCTGCAACAGAGACAAAGAAAGGCATTAAACTTGAATTTTACTATCTAATAGATAGTAAACCAGCAACTAATTGTTTACAAGTACATTGTGAATTTCAATATTAATCAACAAATAGCAACTGAAGCCCTATAATTAGATATAAACAATAACTGTATTCAACAAGAAAACTATGATAATATAAACTGTTAACTCCATAAATTTCCTAGTTTAATTTATTTTTTTAATATAGTTTATCTTTTTTCAGTACACATAATTTGGAAGTTAGATTGAAATTATTAATGTATCCACTGCCTCCTGAATTGATTAATCTGTCACACCAAAGGCTATTGCTGTTGGTTTACCTATTATATAGTGGTTACTAGTCGTAAAAATGTTAAATTTAATCAAAAAGAAATAACTCCTCAGTCAAGGTAAATTACATTTGTTTTTTGTATTGGTTTGTTTAAACTTTAGAATTTCCTCTTGTATTCAAATCAGTCCCAAGAAATGGGTAGTTCAATATAAGCAGGTTTAACGCAATAGATTACCTTGTGACAAATATACAAAGTGAATTCATAACTTCATTTATTCAAGGGTGAACAAATTATGAGAACTAACTTAAAAGTTCCTCATTATTATTCTTATTTCAAAGTTTGTATTTTCAGTCTATCTACACCTTTTTTTTTTGCTATAAACTAAATTCGTTAATTCATGGCGGCAATGCCACCCACTTATTAATTCATCAATATCTTCTATTCAATAATTAATAAATTAATGAGCACTTTATTGACATTTTATTGAGTAAATAGTTATTAGTTATTAATACTGACAAGGTATTATTAATTATTCAGTTTAATGCATTCTTTCTGATTGATTTTCATTCTGTCTACTTTTTCTGCCACTATCTGTTATATATAGTGGACTCCTTCAAGTTCTTCTGTCTATATCAGGTTTTCTATCATTTTAAGTTACGTGATAATATTTTTTCTCACCCATGTCTAAATACAATGGTTGATATTAGTATCCATTATTATAATTGTTCTCATAATAAAAGGCAATGTTCAATCTTGCATTCATGAGTTTTTTTTTTGTATGTTACATGTATTTGTAGGTCTTGAAAATAGTAAGTATTAATATTTTTATCTTTCATTACTTCTTTAATATATTTATTTATATAAATATATTAAAACTTGTAAAACAAATAGTCATTAAACTTTCTTTGGCGGGAAAATAATTCTATTATTAGTGTTGTAAAATGCAGGGGTAATACGTGATTTTAGAGATTTTGTTTTGTCACTAAACTAAGAGCTGTTTACTTAATACTCTAATGCAGGGGTTCTCAACCTTTGTTTGCTTGTGGACCCCCTAAAAGCTACTTGTGGACCCCCACTCCCCCGGATACTTAAAAAACATAATTATACAAATTTATAAATAAATATTTGTTTTTAGGTAAATGAATATCGTTAATTATGAAATAATTTCATTACATCTACAACGCATGCCGAAATACAAAAATGTTTTTAAAACAATAACAAAATATTTCTTTATTAACATTTTATAAGGTACCCTGAAATAAATTGTAACAGAATCAATTTTGAATGTACCATAAAGAGAAGTGCAATAGACAATTTTAAAACATTGGAACATTTTAACATACTGACGAGGATATTAGGCCTTATATTTTAATTATGTTTGAATATTGTACGGCCAAAGCTTACTACGCTTTGATTTATTTTTTGTTTGCTGATAAATTCATTTAAACTTAACATAGAGCTCTAACCGCGAGTCATGGACCTTCAGAATACTACTTTCCTCATGGACCCCCAGTAATCCTCTGTGGACCCCGTTGAGAACCACTGCTCTAATGGGACTTTTTCCCCTGATGGGAGCAGGATATGCAGGTTGCGAGCACGTATGTTGTGCCGGGCGCTCTACTGCCCATTCCTGGCTCTGGTACCAGTTGTCTAACAATTCTTTTAATCAATCCAACATACCGTCCTTGCTCTATGACGACGGTCACATCAACGTTTCATGGAATTAAACAAATTATATGTTACTTGAAAAAGGAAACTGATGACGCATTATTAAAACATATAGATTGGATAATTAATAATATTTAAGTGTTAACAGCTTCAGTATACTTTTGAATCACCAACACGTCTTTATTTATGAAAATTTAATTAAGTTTTTTCTTTTAGTTAAATATATTAACTTATAGTTTATTGATAAAAAAAAACTATATTGAATAATAAAAAACAATGACTAATTAGTGATAATAAGCGAAACGACAATAATAATATTCGATTTGCCTAAAAAAATACTTGAGAGGTATGAAGCACTTTAAGAGACCACTCAGCAGGACTGCAAGAATGCCTCATCAAACCTTTTATTTATCTGTTTACCTACTATTCTGGTATCTATAGTTCTTATAACACATTCACCAAGTCGATACATGAATTACCGAGACCGACATGTTCTAACTAAAAATCACCTGAACGAGGCTTGAAAAAATAATACATTACTTAAAATGTCTGCATATAATGCTGTTACACACTTGAAAGTGTTCTATACACGTTGATATTTTAAATTAATTTAACAAAAATAAACATTTAATGGCTTGTCAGTAATAATAACTAATAGTTATTTACTCAATTAATAAAATATCTTAAAGTGCTAATTAATTTATTAATGTTAATTATTGAATTATTATTATTAGTTATTAATATTAATTATTTCAATAGTAATTATTGAATAAAACATATTGATGAATTAATTAATGGGTGGCATTGCCGCCGTGGATAAACTGAAAAATAAACATTTAACAAAAATACAATGAATATATAAAATTCATTGAATTAGTACATATTAATATATAAAAAGAATTGCCATTGTATTATTTTTATGCATTTTAAATATTCATTGCTATATACTAATAAATAAATAATATATTAATACAGTAGTAATCAAATAAAACAAAAAAAAACTCACTCAATTTTACCATAAGCGAACGTATTATCAGATACAATGACAATCAATCACTTTAATTAACTGATTTATTTTGAGTGGTTTTTGTGTATGTATTGTGTAATGTGTTATCAAGCTCTGTGATACAAGTGTAATCAAACTCATTGAGAATGAAATGAATTCATTTATTTTAATTTGTTTGTACTCTGAAACAAAAATGTTAATTACAATAGGATAATTTTACAAGTTTCTTCTGCTGTTTTAAATGTAATATTTCCCTTTCCATATTTTAAATTCCTGAAATTTTCAGCACGCAAATTCATATGAAGATTAAATTTAATACAATGTTTAAAGGTTCTCGAATTACTAGAAGACCGGGTTAAACAATTACTCGTAGTTCTCTTAAATGATGAACAATATTTGGTTCATTTTGGTAGGATATGAATTTTCATTATTTTGTAAAGACCCTCAGTAAAAGCACTGAGAAACCGTTGGATTAAGGGGTTTAGAATTTTTAGAACTCTTCGAAAAGAATATAGAAACAGTGCAATGAAGATAACAGAACAAATATTAAAGTGTCTTGCAAGAATATTTTTCTTCTTATGTATAAAGGTGAAATGTGTTTCCTAATTTTATTTAAGTGTTTCTTTATAGAAGTGTCAATCGTTAACAATTTAAGGAAAGATTGTTAAATATAAAAATTAAAATTTACATTGGGATATTACTGGTATTGAAAAACTCGTTATAGCTATTGAGAGAACTATTCACAAACACTGGAGTTCCTAGTAAAATCAACATGCACACAAAAAGAAGAAACTGAGGACTACAAATATTCATAGATTAAGATGAAATAAAAAAAAAACTAAATGAATTTGTCAAATCATATGCAACAAAAACTACAGTAAACGATTCTGGTTAGCTACTCGAGATACTTTACCTTTATTTATATACAAAACTAAAGTTTATCGGGACTCGGTCAGTTCTTCAAGTTCAAATTAAACTCTCATTGCAAACATTTCGGTTTTTATTTAAAACCATTTTCATAGGCCTACAAAACAGAAGAAATATAAGAAAAAAATCAATCATTCAAAAATCAAACATACATAAAAGTGCAATTAGTTACAATTAAGAAATTACAATAGAAATTTTGACAATAGTTTAATGAGAAAACTTACAGAAGTATAAATTTTGAAACAGAAAAACTAAGTATTACATTACAAATTATTTTACAAAGAAAAATAGTCTGTGGATTTCAACAACAACTGTAGTTTGAATGAACACGTGACACTGAACTGAAATAAACAAGCATCAATATTTATTTATATAGATAGTGATTAGTTATCATTCTAGAACAGAGCGTATTCTAATGAGTTTATTTGGCCCATGTAGAAAGTTGAATATCGGGAAATTGGGTCTGAAGAGTAGGTAAGAATGACTTGCGCTAAGGTTCTAATAGAGGGGACTTTTTTTTTGTAAAAGACTATCTCGTGCCTTCTGAAGAACCTATCATTCTGATTAAAATGATTATCTCTCTCGAATTTCCTCAAGCTGTGCTTGAATCAATCACGAAAAAAATTGCCAGAGGTTACATTTTAATTTATTAAATATGATAAATTTGAACCAATAATATTAATGAAATTAAAAGATAATCATTTCTTTTAACTTAATTTATCCCAAAACTTAATAAAATTATATATTTAAATAGAAGGGAATCATTTAAATAAATTTAATGACATTTGAGACGATGGTTATTAAATAATGACTAAAGGTACATTTTTTAAAATCTTTTTGAAGACACTTTACTAAAAAATTTGTCATTTTACATCTTACTATATTTACAACTATACCTTTCCACAAAATAGTCCAAAATACATCCATTTAGAAACTTATTCTGTTACAACATTTATATAAGTAAAACACCAAAACAGAAACAGATGATGAATTTATGATAAGTAACGTAGATATAAGATTTTCTGAGGTTGGGGAATGGGGATAATTTATTTTGGGAATGAGAGGATTGCAGATCAATTACTGTTTGTGGAGTCATGTTCAATGGATTTGCTACATTAGTTTGTTGGGAGCTTACCACTGAAGCGTAGAAGTAGAGAAAGGGTATGGCGGTCGGCTGAGCTAATTTCACAGAATAATTTAAAAAAAATGATAGACTTACTGTGAGCAGAAGCAAGCTTTTCCGAAGCCTCCAGGAAGAGAGTTTGGAAAGTTTTCCGCGAGTTGTTAGGATAAGATTTGTAGATGGACTAGCCCATGAAATATTCTGCAGGAGCTTTTCCAAAGCCTGTGACTGACCCAGGAAGGGGCTTGTTTGGATAAGAGTCGTAGATAGACAGGCCCATGAAATATATTGCAGAAATTGTAGATCGATTTTAATTTTGAAAAAGAATGATTAATTAATGCCAAGTATTTCATGATCTAACTGCAACATCGAAATTTAAAGCTGAATCGGCTAAATTAATAAATTAATTTGTATAGTATATTATTATACTATACTATATTATTAGTATATTATACTAATTAATTATAATTAGTATAATAAATTAATTAATAAATTAAATAGCCCCTCGCACAATTATCGCATGTTATACAATCTTTCAATAGGCCCATGTGCATCAGAAAAGTAACTAGAAGTTTTGGCTCTGCAGATAACCTCTGAATTACAGTTCTGTTGAACAACGTGTTATGCCTTCTACGACTCAACCAAAAATCATCACCTTCCTGGAGATCAGGCCTCTAGGAGGAAGCTCTCGTAGATCGCAACGAAAAAACTTCATAAAACGACTTCAGGGACCTCAAAACATGTAATTTCGTCAAAATCTCGAGTTCGAATTTTTTCGCGATCACTATACTTTACTTATAGTAAAGAAAAAAATAATTGATAATAATATCATTATCATTAGTGTAATATTTTTTACCGATCTCTAATTGTATCTAGACCACATAGAACTTTTAAGGAATGTTTTTATTTCTTTCATGATTTTGACCAAGGAATCCCATGTATAAATTTCATCTTTATGACATCCTCACGACTACATCAAATTAAAGATGGTAAAATAATGCGAATAACTTAATTTCTAAGGTGTTGCTCCTGGAAATAGAAATTGTGATTTTATAAAGAGAAACCATGTAAATTTTCCACCAGTATTAGAATAAATGCCCAAGGTACCAATAATTTAAAGGTAAACTACGGGAAACCATTCATTTAAAGACTGTTATTAAATCAAAACAAAATCACTTTATCATACAAAATCGTATTATATTATACAATATAATATAATATATTATATACTTATCTCATATAGACTTATTATCTTATATATTGTATATCTTATATACAATATAATCTTATTATACAATCCTAGAATCTCTAAACAACAAAATGCTACTTTTATTCATTTATTTATTGATATTTTACTTTAACGAACCAATTATGTGCAATAGTTGAGAGCCCAGCTCACTGCACTGTAAAAGGATAATTAGTGTAAGGATCCAATATATTAGTGTGGTAGTATTAGATCTACCACAGTTGTGAAAAAAAAATGTTCTCAGGGAGGTGTACTATCGACCCTATTGTTGTTATTAGTTGTAGATTACTTACTGGATACTTTATATAATAAGGGTTTTGATACGCAAGGATATCAGGAAGACCTTATAATAGAAGGAATAATGCATAACGCAACTACCTTTCAGATAAAATGCAGCATGCTATCCACAAATTGTTGAAAGATGGGTAAATGAGAAAAGTCTGGGTCGAAATCTACCGAAAACAGTCCTTATACCCTTCTGAATGAGAAGAAAGTTTAACTTAAAACTATCAAAGTTAAGAACATACCGCTGGAGGTTTTCCAAATGGCAGATTAAATTGTAAAAGCTAAGTTCAAGGAACAAAACGCAATGTTCTGCTATAAGAGATGATGTCGAAGAATGAAGTCTTTAATGTGGCTTTAAAAAAGAGCAGTTAAAAGTTGCCAAGAAGAGCCGAGTCCAAGTTAATTTAAAAAGTTCATTCCAATTCTATTTACATTAGTAAAGAATACCATATTTTCAAAGGGAAATTTAAAATATTATATATAGACCATCTATTAGAAGTTTGTCTGCTTAACTAGTATGAATGGAAACCTTATTTAATATTATAAAAAAAAATCAGACTCTCTGTCCAGTAGAGATAGAAACTTTTGATTAGATTACATCTGTAATGAGCAAATCAACTTGAAATGGATAAAGATTTTAATCAAATCATACCTAAACCTATCGAAGTGAGGAATACTCCTGTAAGTACAATTATGAAGGTTAATAAAGAACCGAAATCTGAAGTTGAATTTAGTTATGACAATGGGTTGTAAAATAGGACAAGTTTGGAAGTGGAGTGTGCAAGTACGATGAGATTTAGACTCTGAGTTAAATAATTTTAATAACATGACAAATAGATGAATGACTTCTTTTCTTTTACTGATAACATTATTACAGTCACGTGTAAACAAATTATACATAAGTGATTATTATATATGTATAGTCAGTCACATTAAAACAAAGTAAATTGCATGTTAAATTGGCGTTGATTTTTTTTTACTTTCAAAAATTCTATTCATATTAAATCTCATATTAATGTATCTCAACACAGTGAGTAACATTCATGCTTTAATCATAGTATGGATAAATGAAAGAAATTTTCAAATTACTAGAACCACGAAAAGTTGTGTTTTTTTCAATAAAAGGGAAAAACTTTGAGTTAGGATTGAAAGTGAAAGTTTACTTATAGTAAAGTAGAGTGTAGGCTATTGCAGATTTTAATTTAGGACAACCACTGTTGTTAACTTCTCGTTAATATTTACCTTATTCTTAATGGCGCTGAATCATTAAAATAAGGCAAATTTACAGAGATAATAATAATGATAATAATGTAATAAATACTTCATTAATAGTGGATTTCAATGATATGTTTCAACAATTGACTGTGAAATACTTAACGTTCATATGTACTTTATTTAAACAGCAATAGACTAATGCTGTTTACTTCTTTAGACACCTAGACAACCTTCAGTACTTTACTTCATAAATTTCAACCCTCAATCTTTAGAAATTCAATTCTAATGTAATTCAATTATAATATCAACTTGTACTTTCTTGGGAAGTTCCTCTGTTTTCAATTCATCTTCTTTAGAAGAAGATTTGTTACTAATTTAAAAGTAATCAATTAATTATCAACTGAATTTTGCTTGGTTTTCAGTAATTATAAAATTAATTTTGGTAGCTTTTGAAATTTAGGAGGCTGATTACTAACTGAAATGTAACTAATAAATTATAAACTTGATTTAGGTTGGTTTTGAAAATTAGGAGGGTTTTTAATTTAAATTTAGCGGGTTATAGTTTTTCTCTAGGCCTCCTAGAGAGATAGAAAATAATGTATGACGTGAAAGGTCAGATATGATAAGCAATGGCGTAGGGAAATCCTTATTACCTCAGTTTAAAGATGTCTCTTTAAACGCTGGAGGTCTTTAAGTGATCTCTACCCTTATTTTGAACTAATTTATTTTTTTCTTTAAGAGTAAGCTATGTTTATTGTATCTTCTAAATAACTTGTTAAAAAACTACTATGTTAAAAAACTTCTAAATAACAGACTTTTTACATTTGTTCTGGGAAAAGCTATACACTAGCATTATTCAAAATGGATATAAATAACAACTACATATTCATATAAATCAGTTAAATTAGAAAGTCAAAACAAACGAATAAAATAAATGAATGTTAAAACAACTAAATACTAAATGAAGAATAGGACATCGCCTTATCTTAGAGTCTGGAGAAAAAAGGACTACACTATATGGAGTGTAGTGTAACTTACACTCTATTTTGTACTACGTAACTTATCATATTTCTTTTTCTTGTTCTAAATGTTATTATTCACCTAAAGTAAAAGAGAACTGACAAAGAAAGAGTGAGAGAGAAAGAGAGTTAAAAACAATAAAAATGTCTAAGTCAATGTAAATAAATGTAAACGATAACGGAAAGTATAGAAAGTAAACCATTAGTCCAGAATCAATATTCAGGTTTTATAGTTTCATTGCTCCTTGACGCAATAGAAATATCAGAATTTTTTTTCAGGAAATTGTTAATTTTCTGTTTAATTTTTTGGCAAAACTTCATAGTTGTTTAAAGAGCGATTTAGCGTCAAAAAAAAAATCTTGAATAAAGAAAGTGTATTCAAGCGTCATTTTTGTCAATATAATTTAGAAAAAAAAATAGTTCAACTCATCTTGCAAATACAGATCTATTTTTGGGTATAATTTCATTTTGATCCGTTAAAAGGTATGGCTTGTATTGCTCTCACAAGCTTTCATATTTAAGTCTAATCCAAAATACGTATTTCCATTTTCTAAAAATTCTGTTGCTTTAATAATCTGAGGATTTGTTGTTTATTGCTTTTGTAGCCTCAAAATTAGTACTCAAATTTCAAGACTCTAGAATTAGTAGCTTGTGGCAATAATTAGGTTTTTGGCAAAAAAAGTGACTACATCAGCAAAAAACTATATTTTATATAGTTACATACTAAAATATACTTTAAAATAATACAAAACGACTTCTGGGACCTCAAAACGTAATTCCGTCAAACTCTTGAGATCGAATTTCTTCGCAATCACTACCATATCCTTTACATATAGTAAAGTAAAGATAATAGTGTAGTGGTTTTATTTAGAAATATATCGGCTTAAATTACTTTTTCGTGACACACGAAAAATTGTTTTTTAGAATATAACAGACATAGACAAATTTAAAGATTTTTAATGGAAGGTATCTAATGGTTTCTTGGTTCTTGTCGTGGGTACCAGATGTCTTCATTGACTTCTTTTAATGCTTCCCTTATGAGGGCTTGAAGCATTTCCTGACTGAAGTGAGGTTGTTGTTCCTGATCATCTTCATTGAGTGGGTTTTCCTCATAGGAGTAGCCCAGTGGAAAGACGGATTCTTCCAATTCTTCTGACTCATCCTCATTAACATACAGCTTTAATACTGGCTTAATAAACTTGCTTGACACCTTCATCTAAAAAAAATTGGTTTTTAATATAATCTAGAAGCCGAGGGGAGAGAAGCAGAAACAAAAATGTGTGTTAAAATATTTGATAAATCATGATAAAATACTAGCATGACTCATATAGTGAACAAAATTAATTAGATGACTAATATTGACACAGTCATAAATTATTTCACAGAAATATGAAACGTTGAAACAGTCCAAATAATTGTATTAAAATATGAATTCATCTGAGGAACTTCAAAATCAAAATCATGCAAATAGTGCATTCTTTAATAATACTCAAAGAAACTTGTGATACCTTATGAAAGAACAATAAGTGGTGCTACTAAATTGAATTCGATCTTCGAATCGTACATAAATCCATTGAATCATAACAAAGTGTACTTGTGTCGTTATTTTCTTTAAATATTAATTAAAATATAACAAAATAATGCAACGATTATTTCTAAAACTACAACTCTACATGTAAAGATCTTGATCAGTATCTACGTGCTAATAAAATGCACACGTACAAATATGATAGATTACTTGGTATATTCATTCATTCATTAAACAGAAAAGCAGTTTTTACTTTGATTCAAGACGCAAAATAGCTAAATTATTGTACAATACTGAACAAGTTCAGCAAAATCCAATAAGAGACGGATTTCAGTTCCTTGTAAGGTTCAAAAGTTAATAGTTACAAACTTCGGTACTTACATTGGTGAATAAGATAGTTGAAGGGATTAAAAAAAAAATTTACATGAAAAGTAATGCAGGCAGACCAACAAGTATTTTCCTCTTGAAATAAACATTACAAATTTCGCAGATTCAGTTAAATGCACTAAAATCTCAAATAACACTTGCAGTGTTTTATATACGAATAAAAAAAATATTTATTAATGACAACATTGCTTATATGGAACTTGGATACTTATATTGAGTGTAGTTTAATTTTTCGTAAAATGATGTATAAAATTTCATAATGTTGTATCTACAGAAATAGTGAGTTCATATTAAACAACTGAACTTATTTTTTGCCATTTATTGTGGCTTCAAAATCTAAATGTGCTTACTCCGTCTGATAAGTGAATAGTGGGTTGAATGTTATACAGTGTTAACTCGACATATGAATGTACAGACATAGGAACATTTCGATATACGGTGTAAATTTTGAACCAATATTCGCCTCGACGTACGAAGATTTCCTCCAGATACAATCGTATGATGAAGAGTCGCATAGTGATAGCAGTAAACGAAGTGGAAGTGATACATGGAAAAAAAAAGCCTGAAGTGAGTGAAACTAAAAAGGGTAAACTGAAAATTAGAAAGAAAAGAAGAAACTGAAAACAAGAAAATTAAAAAATAAAACATCTGGCATCTTTACTATAAGTAAACATAATATCAAACGATAGTGATTGATCTAATTGTTTGTTTTTGTACATCATACAACTGATGCGTATAAAATAATATCATTGGTATTATCACAGTAGTACTAACATTCTTCTAATGCCAAAGTGATAATTTCGTTTTACAAAATAATCTCTTACAGGAGAACATAACTATTGTTCCTATTGCCAGTGTATATCTTACATGGCCATCTGTAATATTACATTGCCAGTGGATCTGTTACATTTGATGACGTTTATCTAAACTCTTTCTAGATTGAAGATTTAAGACAAAGTTTTTCCGTTTGAGACTTGAAAGTATGCCTATATTGTCTGAAAAATGTCAGCACATGTAAGAAAAAATATCAATGTCATCGAATCACGAATGGTTAGCTAAAAACTAGAATATAGAAAGAGTATGTTCCTCATTCTTCCATATTACCCAAAGATAATATGCCACAAGAAAATCTACTTCCGATATTAAGTTTTGTTCAAGAGTGAAACGTATAGATTGATTAGAGCATTTTATTAGACAAATCCATCACATCAATGAATGCATCAGATATTATATCATTTATTAGCATTGATTTTTTGCAGTAAGAATTTTTTCTTCTTTCATCTCATATTATATCATTAAATCATTTTAAATTTTTTCTCCAAACTCAAAATATCACTTTCGTTTCAGTTGATTTAGATAAACAAATTTAAGTTTAAATAAGTTAACAAATCTAACAAGTATAGCATGTGGTCCATTAGTCCGGAATGAATGTTGTTTTTGTTGGATCTTTGTGGTAATTAGAATTCCACGGATTTTTTTATTATCTGATAATTTTTAGCCCAGTTTAATTGCTTTTAATGAGCCGTTTAGTGTCAAAAAAAATTTTCTGAGAACATAAAATGTACTTAAAGCATTTTCGGTCAATTTAAATTAAAAAAAAATTACCTCAACTCATCCCTTACCTAATTCTGTATTTTTATGTATAATATTATTTTCAGCCGTCAAGCGATATGACTTGAACATAAGCCGCTCACAAACTTTCAGATACAA